>CM076140.1:6485000-7832500 GCA_038025085.1 Tetragonia tetragonoides | reverse complement strand
GATAAACAAACCCATTACAAAACAGTATAGTGTTTGAGAATAAGAGCAGACAAACAAAACCACATGAATTTATCTAGCAGGCAATAGCAGCTACTTATAAAGTTATAAGCCTAAAGATTATATATGAAAGGAAATTGTTATTTCAAGGATATTGCAATTTAGGCTACTAAAGACTAAGTGATACTCCCAACACATCAATCAAATTGCTCACATTCAATCAAATTGCTAATATTAAAGTTTTAACAAATCAATCAAGCTAGATAAACGTACCACTTGAACCTTAAATTAAATGTTTAACAAATTAAAAAAACTTCCCAAATACATAATCAAAAACTTTCAGTCCAAAACCCTAAATTTTGAACGAATGAACAAAATTGAGATAATACGTATTAAGAAACTTACAATAGATATTGAAGACCTTCTTCTTGCTTCACCTCTGTTAAGCAAAAATCGCAACTCGGTATGCAAAACACAACCTTCCAATGTAAACCTTGCACATTGGTTTATTATTTTGGTACGACCCTATTCAAGGCACTAATGCCCTTAATTACATCCCCGCTTAGGAGATCACCTCTTGATTTCGACTAGTACTAATTTAATAAAAATTAGTTGTCTTTAGAGTTTTTAGGTATGTTTTGGGGTTTAAATTTGATTTGGGCTGTACTCATTTGAGTTGCCTACGTACCCTCTTTAAAGGGGATCAAGCCATTCGTAGTTCCATGTTAGGTATTTATGTTTACTGCTTTTGTTGTTTTCTTTTTATGTTTTTACAGTAGCTAATATGTGCTTGTATTTGGTATTTTAGCTTATGCTTGTTGCTTGCTTCCATGCACTTGGCTACTGTCTCTTATATATATATATATATATATATATATATATATATATATATATATATATATATATATATATATATATATATATATATATATATATATATATATATATATTTTATGTTGCTTTAATCATATGTTGTGCTGTACAATATGTATTCTCGTTTTTCTGACTTTCACTTACTGTAATAGTCAAAAAAAAGTTGTTTTAGTTAATTATTTAAAATTAAAACTATTTCCTTAGGTATAGGAAACATATTAAGCTGATTTCAGTCAGTTGTAATCCTTTTTTATCTCAGAAATAGGAAAACAAGTGTGACTGTAGACTTCTGTTTGAATTTGAATCTGAATTTCAAATTTAAATGATTTATTTTTTAGAGTCCTAGTTCAATTATAAGTCTCCTTTTAGTTCACTTATAAATAAACAACGCTTCTTAGTCTTTCATTCTTTCTCCTGCTCTTTCACAACTGGAACAAAACAGACGCTCTACAGAGGAAACTATCAGAAGAAAAGAATCACGCCAAGTAGGGTCATTGCTTTGTTTTACAGGAATTGTGGTGAAACCAGATGGTTTCCTTCATTCCCAAAGCAATTTTATTTTTATTTTTATTTTTTTAAGATTGATTCTGGTTTTATAAAGGAATACGTGAAACCAGATGGTTTCCTTTTTCCTAAAGTATTTTGAGTCCTTTTTTTTTTTTTGCTAAGTCTTCAAAATTTCATGTCCCTGGCTACTTTAATACTTGAACCTGTGAAACTAGATGGTTTCAAAAGGCTCTTTCATGGGGATAATATCGAAACCATATGGTTTCTCTTTATCCCTAAGCTTTTAAGTGACTGTTAGATTTTAAGTCCGGAATTCATCTATGAAACCATATGGTTTCTAATGAATTCTCTTCTGTCCTTGCAATTTTAAATTCGTTTTCTTCGGAATCCAAAACTGTTTTCATCTCAGAATTCATAAGAATCCTTAAGTCTGGAATTTTTTGTGGAATCCAAATGGATTCCTATTGTTTTCAGACCTGTTTTAAATAAAACAGTAGGTCTGATCAGTTTTTTTTTTTTTTTTTATTTCAAAACAACGTTCCAAACTTCTGTTTTAGCCTTTTAGGTCCTGAATTTCAGTCCAATAAATAAACTCAGATCTTTTCTTGAAACCATATGGTTTTCAGTGATTTTCTTTGAGTTTTTGAAAACATTCGGTTTCTTCTTGATCTCAGGAGCAATATGTTAGACAACAATAATTTCCAGTTTATTTTAGGTCTTGATTTCCCACAAATTCATAATCTGACTTTTGAAACCATCTAGTTTCATTGTAGGAGTCGTTTTTGTTAGGAATTGGTGATGAAACCATATGGTTTCTGGTTCTCTCCATCAAAATTGGGCTGCAGGTTTGAAACCATGTGGTTTCTAGGCTTGGACATGCCATTTAAACATAAGACAACCATACATATAATGAAGAACACATTCAATCACCAAAAACCATACTAAAACAGACTTAAACAAACTGACAGTAAAATAAAACAGCAATGAAAAAGAATTTAAAGAGCATTTTTTTGAGGACTGAGTTGTAAAGAGAAAGAAATGAAGAACATTGAAGTTTAAGATAAAAGAAATCTGAAATTATGAAAACAAAAGAGGAGAAGAAGAAGATTAAGTTTAATACTTCATCTTCAATCTCCTATTTTTACCTTCTCTTTCTTCCTGGTTTCTTCTTTTTTTAGTTTTCTAAAACTAACGTTTCTCTCTTTTCTCTCTTTTTTGTTGTCTTTTTGCTTTCTCTCCTTTTCTGCTGTATATTCTCTCTCCTCTTTTTTTTTTTTACAGCCAAAGGGATATTTAAAGAGATACTTAGGATAACTGTTGAGAGTAACTGCCTCCCACTATCACCCATGTTCCTTTTCTTTTTTTTTCTTTTATTTATTTATTTATTTATTTATTTGTAATGCAACTGACAGAAATATCAGGAGATATAACTGCCACTTCTTTTTACACGTTTAAGTGTTTTCAGCATTGAGATTTTTTTTAATTATTTTTTTATTAAAATTTTAGATTTAACAGTTGCCCCTTCAAGCGATTCACGTTTTTTTTTATTCACTAAAACGTGTATTGTTTGAATTTCCATACACAGTTCAGCCTAATTTTTTTGAACTGTGGTTATTAGGTAAACTATGGACGGTGAACTAGGAATGCAACGCGCACCATCTAATAATAATGAGGAACTTTCATACGGTCCTCTTTATAGGAGAAGTCGGTCTATGACCAATATTGTTGTCGATTCTCCAAAAGAATTTCGTCAGTCTGGACAAAAGTGGAGGACATGAACAAAGGGTATTTGCGATTTTCGTACAAAGACGATGAGAAGTGTTTGGTGCCATGCAAAGTTGCTATGAATAGTTTCAAAGCGACCGTTTTAGAAAAAGTCACTTCTGACATTCCAAAGGATGATAAATTAGTCCGCAATGACGAGCTTTATCCTGTTATTTATAAATTGCTCAAGGAAAAACGAAATTGGGGAGTCGAATTCAATTTCAGAGGCTTATCTAGTTTTATTCCGGGTTTGATGGAATGGACCGAACGTACCCTTGGTAACCATGAAATACTGTTGAAAGCGGCTGGCATTTACGGTCTTGTGGCAGTTTCACCTTTTCCTTTCTGGTATAACAAGAACGTTTGGAGAGCCTTTTGCGAACTGTGGTGCCTATTGACGAACACTCTTCACCACGGGAATTGTGAGATGGGTATTTCTTTGAATGATTTGAACAAACTAGCAGGCTTACCTATCTCAGGTGAGCCTTACGAGGAGTATTTGCCACTGAATGAGAATATTTTAGATGACACTAAATTCTTACCGCTCATGGTCGAGTTATTGAGGATTCATACTGATCTCTGTAGACCCCATGAAAAGGATGAAGTGTCCTGATTTCATTGGTTGCAACATTTCTACAGAGATGATATTTTGTATGTAGCATATGGAGAGAATAATCCCTCACATAACAAGCAGAAACATCCAGAGAAAGCATCTGTTGGGTCTAAGAGACCGTTACCCACGAGTTGGACTGATAAAGGCGAACTTGCCGCCTTTTTGGCTTTCTTTTTGGCTTTGTTGCTTAGTCGGTTTGTTCTACCTGATGGTGCTAAGGTGGTGAGGCCAGAGACTTTTGTTATGGCTTCGAAAATGGCGGCAGGTTCGGAAATTTCCCTTGCACCCGCTGTTTTGGGTCATATTTATCAGGGCTTGGGTGAGATGGCTACTTACCATGGAAATCTTGGGTGTGCAAATCCAAATTTTGGTATTCACTTTGTGGTTGGGTGGTTGGGAGAGTTTTTTCCATGTCTCTACAAAAGCCATGCAGATAATGAGCTTCCAGAAGGTTATCCAATTTTAGCTCGTTTTGCTGGAGTAATTGGAAATGACATTGATCTGCATAAAGCTAGATTGGTTTTCAGAGCCTATACCTCTATTAGGGAGTGAGCTATTCCCTTTGGCGAAGAAGTTAAACGAGACCATCTAGATATTCCAGATCTGCCTAAAGAGCATTTTGAAGCCTTTTTATCTATGCGCTCATCAGTTTTACCTGTTCGAGTTAGGGCGAAGTTGATTTTACAGCCTTATTATCCGAATAGATTTTCTCGACAATTTGGCTATGATCAACATATCCCTACCAATAATTTGAGTTTTAATTTTTCCCAAAGATCATCAAGATCCTTGGAAGATGTGGCTAAGGCGAGTGCTCGCTTCTTTCACAGAGGCACAGGAGCTTTCTTCCATATACCATCTGCACTTCACCAAGGGACAAGTTCTTATGCTTACTGCGGTTGGTGGGTTAGGGCTACAACACCGTATTTGAAGCAATCCATTCATAAGATCAAAGTGATCTTAACCAACCAAACTACTCATATTCGAGAAGTCACATAAGAAATTGTGAATTTGAGGAATGTTTGTACTGGAATAAGAGGCGCTGTTAAAGCTTCAGAACGTAATATTTCCATTTTTATTTTTTTTGATTATTCATTTTATAACAAATTTTATCGTTATTTTTTTTTAACTCAAGAACAAAATGTTCTTATCTCTACAGGAGCGACTTCATCTTCTGTTCCAAAAGAATCAAGAAGCGAATACAAGTCGAAAAACGGAGGAAAGTCAAGTTCTAGTGCCTAACCATCATCTGTGCAAAATCATGCAGAAGATGAAATGAATCACAAGAAAAGTCTGGCGCTAGTTCTCAACCTGGGGGTAGTAAAGACAAGTCGAGTTTCACTAGAAAGAAAAGCACAGCCCCGAAAAGACCCTGTCGACCTAGGTCCCCAGGTGACATCATTTTCAAAAAGGTTCGGTATGAGCGTCCTCAGAACTCTGATTTCGAATTTTGGGGGAGACGACCATCCATTTGAAGATGTTCCCGTTAATCAGACCGTTGACCCTGTGGTTGATTCTAGTCCTGTGATAGACTTGACAGAAGAGAGCATTCCTTCCGTCGATCAAACAGATTCCTTGCCGAGAGATCTGCCCGAACCCACACCATTGAAAACCATCCCAGTTTCACTGGATAATTTGTTGGGTCGACTTCCTGAATGGGGGAGCAAGAATGTTCTGGACAGCATTACGGTTATTCTGAGCTGTGTTTCTAATTCTCCCTCTATTGCTATGTTGGAAAACGTACTCAGATAGCTTCTAATATAGCTATGCTGAAAGCTTTGTTGAATACCATAGGAGTTAATACAACTGAGATTGATTGGTTTGCTGCCCAAATTGATTTGGTTTTAAAGCAAACAGAAGCTATTGATGCTGCAGAGAAAACTTTTTCCCTTGAGCAGATCGAGCTTCTGACTAAACACCAGGGTGATTGTATTAGCAATATCGAACAGATGCAATCAACAATTACACAATTGCAAGATGAATTGGATCATCTACAGCGCAAGGCAGCTGATATAGAGTAGGAAGAAGTGCACTTACGCCAACAGAAGGAGGAAATTGTTAAGGACAGAGCGGAATTTCAAGGGAGGAAGGAAAAACTTGAAATATCTGTGAAGAAACGGCATGATATTGCTGCTAAAATATCACATGACCTGAAAGAGATCCATCGAACTCGGGAGGAACAACTTCAACCCTTGCAAGCAAAGAAAGTTGAAGTGCAGGATCTTATTGATACACTCTCTTCTTTCATGGAGATTTAGTTTTTGTGTTAGCAATTCCTTTGAACATTTCCTCATTGTTGCTTTGTTTGGAATTTGTCGCTGTGTCGACATATGGAATAATTTGGTCTTTTTTTTTTTTTTTTTTTTTTAATCATGTCGGTGACACATGAATTTATTTTTGTGGTCATTATTTTCCTTCCATTCTATTGATTGATATTGCATCATTGGCTTTGTGTTATTTATTCATTTATTTTATTCCATTTATCACTAAATTGTGATGATGCATTTTGTCTAATAATTGGGAAAATAATGTACACAAGTCATGGTAAACCAAAAGGTTTTTTATTTATTGAGGGGGCTGCGTCTAGCTTTATTATATTTAGCTAGATTGCCTACGTACCCTTTTTATAAGGGATCAAGCCTTTCGTAGTTCTGTTCAAAAATTTATTTATATATTTTTTTTTTTTGGGGGGGGGGGGGGGCTGCATCTAGCATACATTTTTTAGCTAGACTGCCTACGTACCCTTTTTGTAAGGGATCAAGCCTACCGTAGTTCAATACAACTCAATTAGCCGGAATCTAGGTGAAGAATTTCTTCACGAACTTTCCATTTACACAAGAGTAAACCACTTCGCCTTCGGAGTTGGAAAGCTCATAAGCACCTTTGGGATAGACTTTGGTGATTACATATGGGCCTTCCCATTTTGGCTCAAATTTCCCTCGTGCTTTTCGATTAATGACAATAGGTCGTCTGATTGTTAGGACCAAGTCACCAACAGAAAAATACCGAAATTTTACTCGCTTATTAAATGCACCAGCGACATGAGCTTGGTAAATTTTGAGTCTTTGTTGAACCGCTAGCCTGCGTTCATCAAGTGCATCGAGCTCCGCTAGTCTGATTCTGACATTTTCATCCAGATTAGTGAGTTGTATGGCTACTCTGAGAGATGGCAATTGAACCTCTAGGGGTAAAACCGCTTCAGACCCGAAAACCAAGTTGTACGGTGTGCAACTAGTTGGGGTTCGCACTGTGGTTCTATAAGCCCATAAGGCTTCGGGAAGCGTTCATGCCAATCTCGCCTTGTTTTTGACACCATTTTCTTGAGAATCTTGCAAAGCACTTTATTGAATGCTTCGGCTTGACCATTTGATGATGGATTATAGCTTGGTGAGAAGCTATGTTTGAACTTATACTTCTCGGCCAATTTTATCATCACTTGATTTTTGAAGTACATGGCATTATCTAATATGATCTTTGAGGGGACCCCAAATTGATAAATCAATCTAGTCCGAATAAAATCAGCTACTTCTTTTGCCTCCACCTCTTTTAGTGCCACGGCCTCGGCCCATTTTGAAAAATAGTCCATTGCTGCAAGGATGTATAGGTGGCCACGGGACGATGAGGGTTTAAAAGGACCCATCACATCCAGACCCCATGCATCAAAGGGACAAGATAAAACACTTGGATGAATAAGTTGAGGTGGTTGATGGATGAAATCACCATGAATTTGGCAGGCCCGACAAACGTTTGCAAACTTTATCGCATCTTGCACCATTGTAGGCCAATAATAACCTAACCTTTTGACTTGATCGGCTAACTTTGGGCCTGCTTGGTGAGCTCCACATATGCCCGAATGAGTCTGTTTAAGGACATGAGCAGCTTCTTCTTCTGACAAGCATCTAAGTAACATTCCATCAAAAGCTCTTCGATACAAAGTATCATTTTGAAAAAGGAACTTGAATGCTCGTCGTTTCAAATTTGCCTTCTTTTTCGAATCAATTGGTAAAATGTCATACCGCAAATATTCAATTATTGGTTGACGCCAATCTGATTCTTTCTTCAATTTCATAAACTGAGACCATATTCACTTCTTCAATTTTCTCGAAACGGTCTGCAACGGGTGCTAGCACATGGTGTTCCCCAATTGTGACTTGAATTTCTCTTTCGTCGGGTAAAGTCAATGATGCTGCAAGCTTTGCTAAAGCATCCGCCTTGCCATTTTCGGACCTTGGTACATGAGTGATTTCAATTTCAAGAAATTGATTCACTAGATCTTTAGCTCTTTGATGGAGTGGTATCAACTTAGCATTTCTCACCTCATACTGTCCATTTACTTGTCTAATGATCAGTTGAGAATCGCCAAACACTTGTAAATGATCAGTGCGCATTCCCAGTGCTATTTCAAGACCAATGATTAATGCTTCATATTCCGCCACATTATTTGAGCATGTTTCGAGGAGAGAGAAGGAGTAAGGAATGAGTCCTCCCGTAGGTGTGACAAGCACAATACCAACTCCGGCTCCTCGACTCGTTGCTGCTCCATCAAAATACAACTGCCATGATGATGTTTCCACCATAAAAACTTCTTCATCTGGCAAATCATCATTTACTTCTTCACTGTCCAGGCTTGGGTGTGCAGCTAGGAAGTTGGCGATGGCTTGTCCTTTTATTGCTTTTTGTGACACAAACCTGATATCAAATGGAGCTAAAAGCATAGACCATTTGGCCAATCTTCCTGAAAGCACGACCTTTGACAACATATACCTTAAAGGATCCGCCTTTGAAATCAAAGTGATAGGATGGGATAATAGATAATGCCTCAACTTTTGTGTAGCAAATACCAAAGCCAAACAAACTTTCTCCATAGAAGAATAGTTTACTTCCGCCCCAACCATTGTCCTACTGATATAGTACAAGGCTTGCTCTTTTCCTTCATCGTTAATTTGAGCTCACATAGCTCCTAGAGACCGTTCAAGGGTTACTGTATATAAGAGCAATGGTTTTCCTTGTACTGGCGCCATTAAGACAGGTGGCTTTGTTAGGTATTCTTTAATGCTTTCAAAAGCATTTTGGCAAGCTTGGTCCCAAATAAATGGCGTATCTTTCTTCATTAGCCTTGTGAAAGGTTGACACCTTCCGGAGAGATTTGATATGAATCGCCTGATATAGGAAAGCATGCCTTGTAAGCCACGAAGCTCCCTTAGGTTCCTTGGGGGAGGCATTTGCATTATTGCTTTGATCTTATCGGGATCAATTTCAATTCCTTGTTGTCGAACGACAAAACCAAGAAATTTCCCGGAGGTGACCCCAAATGCACATTTTAGGGGGTTCATTTTCAGATGATGTTGGCGTAACCTTCCAAAGATTTTTCTTAAGTCGTCGGGATGATTTTCCCTTTCCTTAGTTTTCACCACCAAATCATCTACGTAACACTCAATTGTGTTATGAAGCAAGTCACGAAAGATGACTGTCATGGCTCTCTGGTAGGTCGCCCCCGTATTTTTCAAACCAAAAGGCATCACTGTATAGCAAAATGTGCCTTGAGGTGTGCGAAATGCGGTTAGCTCTTCATCCTTGGGATCCATTTTGATTTGATTATATCCCAAAAAACCATCCATAAAGGACAATGCGCCAAAACCTGTTGTGGCATCAACCAAAAGTTTCGTAACTGGTAGTGGAAATTCATCCTTAGGACATGCATCATTTAAGTCCCTAAAATCCACACCAATATGGAGTTGCCCATTTTTCTTTCTCACTGGGACAATATTGGCTAGCCAATTTGGGTATTGAACTTCTCGTATAAACCCGGCTTTGATAAGCTTTTCTACTTCTATGTTTATTTGCACTACTAATTCTGGACGAAAGCGTCTTTGAGATTGTTTAACATAATGACCATTCATTTAGTTTGTTAATTTCTTCAACTAATAAATTATATGAGTACAAACTATTCTCATTGTTTTGGTTTATTAATTATTTATGCACACACATTTTATTTATTTTGTTGTTATTGACAATTATGTTGTTTGCTCACTAATGTTTGGTGATTAACTCTACCTCATTTATATGTCAGTCCATCTTTCCTACTTTTTTTGACGTGAAACACTCATATGTGGTTTTTTTCGTAATAGATTATGTGTGGCTAAAATAAGTACATGTCCTTGCATATTTTTCATGAATTTTTTTTTAGTTGAACTAATCTAGGGAATTCTTGTTTGGCAATAGACATACCAATCGAACAAGCATCATGATTTGCATGAAGTGATATTTGAACAGTAGGATATGATTATTGTTAAATTTCAAATTGTTTATCTAATTCTAGGAAAATGCAAAACTTTTGGAGTGGCATTTATGTGTTTTAACTATGGATGGCAATGGGGCGGGGCGGTGGTGGATATAGGTAGATTCATCTCCATACCCATCTGGATATTTTGATTCCGCCACCTGCTTCATCCCCACTACGGGTTGGAGATCTCAAATCCACCCCCGCCCCACTTACCCGGCGGGTTTCTACCTCCGTTCCATTTATCGGGAGGGTATTCATATCCGCTTTATACCAGCCCGAAAAGAAACGAAGCCCACATTTGAATCTACCTCAAATTCACCCTAAGATTATTTTGCAAGGAAAAATTTGAGTCTTTTGATAAACAATAGCATTAAACAATTTTATAAATTTGGTAAAATAAGATTTTATATATTTATATTTTACATTTTTTATTTTTATGTGGGTATGAGGCGGGGTAAATAAGTATGAAGTGGGACGGGTAAGCGGATATAAGGTGGGGCGGGACTCCGACGGATATCCACTGCGGGAATTTTCCCAGCACGATATAGTTAGCCTCTCCCAAAACCCTAACTCTCTCTCACTCTCTCTCACTCTCTCTCCTCACCCTCACGATCGTCTAAGGTTTCTGCCAAACTTTTTTCAGGTCAGAGCTTCGTTTTTATTAATTTATTACAAGATTCGAGTTGACTATATATGTTTAGCTGATTAATGCTGTTATCTTTTTAATTTGTTACTCACTGTATCTGCTAGTATATTCGAATCTGATTGACTTTATTAATCTACATATTGTTTAAAAATCAGATATAGTATTAACTAGATGTATACTCCGTGTGATGCACGGGCTTGTAGATTATCATTAGATAATATATTTTATAATATTGCTATTTAATTTTTAATTAAGAATGATTTATCAATTAGGCAAATAGCAAGTAATATAGAGTTACACAAAATCAAAATTATGATGTGTGTGATGTTTTTTTTCTCTTATTTTTTTAGCTATGTGTAATTTAAATTTTCTTATTTGACATGCATGAAATAGTTGCTTGATCCAAATGGATAAATGAATTTCATAGTTAAGTGCCAGATTCATAAATACCGTCTTGACATACTATATACTAATCAAATTAGTATATGTATACCTTCATGTATTTACGTATATCCATAACTTTCTACAAAGAGTAGTTTTCATTTATCCATCGTTGGTTTACATCATAGTTTATGAGCATTTTAACTATAGTAGGTTTATATCATATTTTATGTTAAATTTCTTATGTGTCATTCATTTTTTATGCCACTCTTGTTTAAATAGATGTGGAGATCTCATAGATGTTTCACAATTTTTTTGTGGAAATTTAACTAGGAAATTATTGATTTTGAGGTTGGATAACTTGGATTCAGTTCATTGCTTGATAAATTAAAACTGTTTATTATTGATCCCACTTGGTACTTGAGCTGTTCATTAGTGTTAGTAATTTGTCACAGATATGATTTTGGGAGTGTTTTAATTTGAAGTGCTCTGTTTATGATGTAAGTTTTATGTTGTATTGCATTGTGAGATGTAGTGTAGAACTATACCATGTAAATGTGGATACAAATGCTATCTACTAGTTTGTTTAAAATTGGGTTTCTTACTGTTTCTTTCGCATTAGCAGTTTCACGCTAACAGATCATCATGGGTAAAGAAAAAATTCACATCAGTCTAGTGGTCATTGGCCACGTCGACTCTGGTAAGTCGACCACCACTGGTCACTTGATCTACAAGCTTGGTGGTATTGACAAGCGTGTGATCGAGAGATTCGAGAAGGAAGCTGCTGAGATGAACAAGAGGTCATTCAAGTACGCCTGGGTACTTGACAAGCTCAAGGCAGAGCGTGAGCGTGGTATTACCATTGATATTGCCTTGTGGAAGTTTGAGACCACCAAGTACTACTGCACTCATTGATGCCCCTGGACATCGTGACTTTATCAAGAACATGATTACTGGAACTTCCCAGGCTGATTGTGCTATCCTCATCATTGACTCCACCACTGGAGGTTTTGAAGCTGGTATCTCTAAGGATGGTCAGACCCGTGAGCATGCTCTTCTTGCTTTCACTCTTGGTGTCAAGCAAATGATTTGCTGTTGTAACAAGGTACGAAATTGTTCTAGCTTGATTTCAGTGTTCAGATGTTTTAAGTGGATTAATCTTGTTCTGTAGCTCTAGGAAGTTTTCTAACTGTCTCTTGAAACAGATGGACGCCACCACCCCCAAGTACTCAAAGGGAAGGTTCGAGGAAATCGTCAAGGAGGTCTCATCCTACTTGAAGAAGGTTGGGTACAACCCCGACAAGGTTCCATTTGTTCCCATTTCTGGATTTGAGGGAGACAACATGATTGAGAGGTCCACCAACCTTGACTGGTACAAGGGTCCAACCCTCCTTGAGGCCCTTGACCAGATCAATGAGCCCAAGAGACCCTCAGACAAGCCCCTCCGTCTTCCACTTCAGGATGTCTACAAGATTGATGGTATTGGAACGGTGCCTGTGGGACGTGTTGAAACTGGTGTGTTGAAGCCCGGTATGGTTGTTACCTTTGGTCCTACTGGTCTGACCACTGAAGTTAAGTCTGTTGAGATGCACCACGAGTCTCTTCCTGAAGCTCTCCCTGGTGACAACGTCGGTTTCAACGTTAAGAATGTCGCTGTGAAGGATATCAAGCGTGGTTACGTTGCCTCTGACTCTAAGAATGACCCAGCTAAGGAGGCTGCCAATTTCACTGCCCAGGTCATCATCATGAACCACCCTGGTCAGATTGGTCAAGGATATGCCCCAGTGCTCGCCTGCCACACGTCTCACATTGCCGTTAAGGAGCTTGAGAAGGAGCCCAAGTTCTTGAAAAATGGTGATGCTGGTTTTGTTAAGATGATTCCCACCAAGCCCATGGTGGTGGAGACCTTCTCTCAGTACCCACCTCTTGGTCGTTTTGCTGTGAGGGACATGAGGCAGACTGTTGCTGTCGGTGTCATCAAGAGTGTTGAGAAGAAGGATCCCACTGGTGCCAAGGTCACCAAGGCTGCTCTGAAGAAGAAGTGAACCGCGCTGGTACCCAGTGCAGCATTTAAGCACTGCAATATTGGTTGCTCTATAGACTTGGTTTCTTTTGCTAATGTCAAATTGTTATGTCTAGTCCTTTATTATGTTTATTGTAGTCATTTATCTTCACCATCTTCTGGCACCTATTCTCAGAATTGGGTGTTGGATCGACGGTGGTATGGCTTTGGCTTGTGTTATGTTTTTTGATCCTTTGTGTTATATCGTGTCCCTATTGAGGTACATTTATGTTTTTGGTGATCTGCAGTTGGCATTTGCCTATACACAAGTGCTTAAATCAAATATGTTGCTCTCTTATGCATTACAGATACTGCCATACTGGTAGTAATATTTAAGTTGTCGTTGTGATTGTCTTGAATGATAGTTGCTGGTCTGCAAGTATGCTGTAATCAGTGGCATACATTCTTGTTTCCTTTGCTCTTATTCTTAAAGCTTTGTTGGAGTCATTTTGGTCATGTGGATGTACATGTCCCATTGTGTTGAATAATTACTGTATTCTTCTAATTTAGTTTGATAATGATACTGGGATGAGAAATGCGTCTTTGGTGATTATAATCCCCTCAAAAGAAAAGGAAAAATAAGGGATTAGTTTTTCTGAAAGCAAAAATGTGGTTTTCCATCATGAAGCAACAAACCAGCAATGTAGTCTTGTGATACTGATGCTTTTGTACGTTATTCCTTTGCCATAGTTCATGCAAGAAACTTGCAAACACAGAAGGAAGAGGGCTTGCAAATAAACCACTTTGCCAAACACAGAACCAGAAAGAAACGCCCAGGCCTAGAATTGTACATTTCTCCCATTCATTTGCTCGTCGTTTAACAATATAACAGGAGGCCATTCAATTACGATAAAGAATATGAAACAGTATATAGATTTGTACTGCACGTACGAGAAAATTGAATTGATTTAAGCAATACAAAATTGTTCTCAAGAACACTCTCAGGAAGAAAGAAGAAAAAAAATTGATCTCGAGAACATTATTCGAGAAAGACAATTCTCACGGGGTCTTGAGTACTAGAGTACGGTATTCACCAAGAGCCCATATGGGGAAGATGTTTCTGTATGCGGCATAAGTGATCATGCAGTTCCTGTTAAATACCCCCATGATCTCCTGTAGAAGAGAATAAACCAAAATTTCAAACATCAAATAACAGTTGTGCATGGAAATAGCATTATAGTTTGCCAATGGTTAAATCTTCTATATTGGTCCCCGAACCTGTCGAAAATATGTCGCATATGTATTTACTATAATGAAACACAGCTTGGGAAATGGGAGCAAAAAACATATTGGATTTAAGAGAATGCTGAAGGTTAACCTGCTGTGGATAATCGCCATTTTGCATTTGGGAATTTATGAGATATTTAGCTGCACGGTGCAACGGTAGAGGATCCCTTTCAGCCTGTATCGACAAATGGGATACATTACAGAAAAAGATGCTGGAAGCCTCAAAAATCAAACCCTAAGCACATGAAAGTCCCTCTAACCACTCTGAAGCTCAAGAAGCCATTGAAAGACCAAAACTAGCTGAGACTTGTTGTAACGTAATTTTATTAGAAGTCCTTATTTTATCAAAAAAAAAAAAATGCAAAAGAAGAGTTTAATTATCAACGAGGAGCAAGAAATAAGAGACTGAAATAGGTTATTTAGGGTCAGCAAGGGCACGTATGAGCTAGACAGGGATGAATCAAAGGAAGCAACAAAAGAAGACAGAAGAGAAGAGGTAGAGGGGACAGTGGAAAGGCGCGGGACAGACTTTCTAGAGGGTAAAGAGAGAAGCTCTCCCTTCTGGAAGGGCCATATAACCAACTTTTCTTTATTAGAATGTTATAAAATTGAGGGTTTTATACTTCATATAACTCAGGAGACTATCATCCTTACAAGTGGAAAATGATCTAACCACGACAACCAAAAACCAGAAAAATCAAAATCTCAACCTACACCTTGAATATTAACATAGCCCGAGCCATCATCCTTACAAGTGGAAAATGATCTATTCACGACAACCAAAAACCAGAAAAATCAAAATCTCAACCTACACCTTGAATATTAACATAGCCCGAGCCAAGAAACTGCAGAAGCAAAGCAGATGTAGACAAAGGACAAAGACAGTGTGATGGATGAGCAAGGACTCTAAATAAACTTAGCTTCACTACATGCTTAAACTCTGGTTGATCATGAATAATAGAACAACTACATTGAAGAAAAATAATCTTTCACGGAAATTTACTAATTCATAACATTCCTCATAAATATCTATCACTAAAGCAGGGAAAGAAACAAGCCAGCACCACATGATTGGGAGACGGAGCTCTTCATGTATGATACAAATATCAAGCGACAAGGCATACCTGTCCAGCGCCAATAAGAGTCAGCATGGCCCATCCTGTATTCACTACATGACCTTTGTTGCCCTCATATTTGTATACACCTGAAAAAGCGAAAAAGGAAGGAAAAAGCAGTGAACATGCTGCTATGTGGTAGAAGCTAAACAAACTGGGAGTGGGGACATGTTACAGATGGTTACTCAACATGGAAGAAGCTGATGTCTTTTGGTTCACAAGATGACCGATACTAAATTCTAACTCTTTCCACATTTCAGACCCTCTTATAGAATCACCTTCTAGAAGCATAGTCATAATTTTTATAAAATACATGAATAATGTCAGTTTCCTTGATTACTCCAAAACTAGGAAAGATGCAACTCTCGATATGAGTTGATTGACCATGTACATTCCCAAACCCTTACTGAACCTGTGTCAGTCTACTTCTTATATCATGTTACTTCCAGATTACTAAAATAAAAAAAAAAACCTAGAGAGAAATGCAGAAGAAACTCAATCCCCAGTTTTGTTACACAGTTTACACTGGCACTGATTGATGCTCATGCATGCCTTTGTCAAGGAATTTCCGAATTCATATGCTATTTGACAACTGTACCTTGTTTTGACATGAAAGGTAGCTCTCTCCCCAGCCACCAGACGCGAGCTGTTTAGACAACAGAAAGTCACACGCTTTACGAATGGTGGAGGAATTCTCGTAGCTTTTTCCAGCAGCAACCAAACCCTTGACTCCAAACCATATGCCATATGTGAAGCAAACACCCCAGGAGCCATACCTACATAAGAAGAATAATGTAAGCTAGAGTACGTTAAATCTGGTTTTAATTAAAAGAGAATAGGCAAGCTAGGTAGAGAAAGACTGTTGATACCCTACAGCCAAGGACGATAAATATAAAGACAAAAAATAAATAAAAAAATAGTTAAACAAACCATGAACCATCTGCTGCTTGTATCTTTTCAATGAACCTCACAGCTCGATTAATACAATCCCCGATCTCTTGTCTCCGATGACCAGGGTACAAACTTCTAAATGATACTAGGGCTTGAATTGAAGCCGAGGTACACTCAACATACCTACACAGAAATTACAGTAAGCACTTACAGTGAGTAACTTCAACGATAGGAAACGTAGATGATAGCAGCTGAAGTGAATAGAGAAGCTCATTACTTACGGATAATCAATGACGATATCGCCAAAAGTTTCAGCTGGGTTAATTATCTGAAATAAAAATTCACGACTAATATAAGACAATGCAAGGCAAGGATTGAAACAAAGGTGTTAATTATCTGAAATGGGAAACGTACAACTAATATATGGGATTACAATGCAAGGATTGAAAAATAAAGGTGTAACACATGGGCCACCATTAGTAGGGATGAGAAAGGGAGTTCACAAACTACAAACATAAAGAACGTGCATAAGGAGATAAAGTCAAAGCAGGAACCACAAAACCTACAGCAACAAGTAAAACCAAGATATGCTTGCCTTGGCATATGAGAGGTCGCAAAGGCACAATCATTGGTCACGTGGAATGCAAAGCAAAACCAGAAACTGAAAGCTAACTGATGGAGAACCTCTCCCAATTCAAATCTTCTCTTCCAATTTCAGTCACACTTCTCCAAATAACAACGAATAAGGGGGTACCGGCAACCTAAGAAGATACTTGAGACTAAGAACAAGGTTTATATCCAAAATCTAATATGGCCAAAATGCTATAACTCTTAACCATCCTATTTCCGTTTTCGTTTTCTGCAATGTGCATCATTTTCTCTTCAAGGAAAATTTTCACCGCAAGTTTCAAAGTGCAACAAACTTTTTTTTTTTGGGTCTAACCACAGGTTCTCCTAGGCCCTTTGGACCAAGACTAATCCTGTTTGTACAGGGTCGGCCCAGTAGGGGTAAAGTGCTCCCACTAAGTAGTTTCTCCATTCACAAGATTCGAACCCTCACCTTGCTTAAGGGGTGAGAGTGCCAAACCACTCACACCAACCTCTTATTGGTAAAGTGTAACAAACTTTAACCTCCCTTATCTTGTAATTCGATTTGAGCAGGAGGCAGAAAAAAGCGAAATGCCAAGTAATGCAATAGACTCACACCAACTTATACTTCAAGGGAAATGATGAGAAGATACGTTACAGAGATCAAAAAAGATATGGACCAACACTGAGCGGATGGATAATTCGATTGTGTAAACTTATGGAGCTGAGAAGCAAGAATATTAGCATAGTTTCAGGACGGAACATAGAGGTTGCAAGTGATGGCACTGCCTCATATGAAGCCTAGGGAAGCGAAAATGTTACAAAAGAAAAAGAAAAAAATAGAAAAAAAATGACTCACATGATTCAACTCAAATCAGCCAATAAGGGAACCAACTAAACAAATTTCATTAGAATAGCATTTGGAGCCACGACATAGGCATTTGGATGTCAACACTAAGTGAAAACTTCATCGGGAAGATCTACCATAAGAAACTTTGAAGATTTTTCAGTTTTCACTCACCTACTCTGCTTAACTTACAAATATATACGTACCTCTCATATGCCAAATAGTTTGCAATGTGATGCGGAAAATAACTTTGCAAGAAAATTAACAGAATAAAGATAAATCTTACCTCAAGCCAAGGGTAGGATCGTGTGAGTTCATATGTTGCAAAGCCTCCATCAACATTCTGTGACAAAAACAAGGAAACAGAATGATCATCATTGTTGCTGCAGAAAACATATGGAAAAGAGTGATTAATTGTGAATATATATTAGAGTAAAAGCTTAGGATAGCAACTTAAAAAAAAATAATGTCTCATGGAAAACAAGTTCCAGGAAGATATACTATCAGTTTTGATCGACGTTTGTCATGAGAAGACCTCTAGCCTGCAGGTAGCAACCAGCAGGCTATCCTTATAGGCTCCTAGAGGGTAAAATATTGGTGATTTGAATTTGTTTGGTCTGCTTTAAGCAAATGATGGGCCATAACTTCACATAGTTGTAGCTCTTGCAAAATAGTGGTAGCCTTCAGCCAAATGTTTGTACCATTAGTGACAGTTCTGTAACTTTCACATTGCTATATGCCAAAGAAGCTGAAATATTATGAGAGAAGCATAGAAATGCGAGAAGTTAGTAAGATAAGGACAAAATCACCTGTAGGGATAGAACTACGTTTACGGCTTCATACAAACGTTCGACTTGCAATGGCTCACCAACAATTTCTGATGGAAGTTTTGATAGTAAAAGAGCAGCCTGGAGATAAAGTTAGATTAAACTCGGAAGACACATCTGAACTAAACTTATTTGGCTCAATCATTACTTTCAATCCTTCCGCGGTACAATCTGAGATGGGCCAACCGTGATCCGCAGTGGAGAAAGGCCAAGCACCTTTAGAGATGTGGCGATACCAATAATTTAGATCACCGGGGCAATCTTGCAAAACCTTCAAGTAAAAGAAAATTGATCTAAGCCACAATTGAAAAGTGACTAAGAAGTGCTCTAGTAAATGCATGCCAATGTCAGGTATCTTAGAACACTACGACAATGCAGCAACACCTGTGATTTTTTGATGAAGGAATGTGCTTTCTTAACGGTATCACCATATTCTTCAACAAGATTGGTTGCAAGTATTGCTTGAGCAGCAAAAGCAGTGTCCTACAGTTGACTACCATTGTAACCCTGCAATTTATGGGCATGAAATTCAACTAATAAGGAATAAAATGTGAATGACATTAATACATGTGGAATGAATTGAACATGTACCATCAGACGTGAGAGATGCATTTCCAGAAAGCAAAATTCAAGGAAGAAAGGGAACACTGACCTGCATTTTCATGCCATCTTCAGCAACCCAAAGATAATCATTAATTCGGGGAAGATGTAGTTTGAAAGCCTCTGAGTTAGGATCTTCCACCCAACAACAGAGCATATTCAGCACCTGCATGCCATAGTTTCCGTTTGGAAAATTAGAAGTGCCCTATTCATAAGAGCTTTCTGTAAGAGTATCTTGATATCCATGATGATTTGTAGATAGAAAATGTTCTACTTTCAAATTTCAAATCAAAGGAATTAAGCAAGATTATTCATCAAATACAAACTGTACAGAGCCACGTCCACAAATGCACAAATACAAGGAATGTCCAGAAATGAAGAATACTTGTGACTTGTGACCATTGAGTGCTTCTACAGTAAAAAAAAATAAAAATAAAGACAGACTGAGAGAATGAATTGCAAGATATAATATACGTATACCACATAATTATGAGCCAAATTGAAAGTTAGTGCTACAAATGCAAGGGAAAATAAACTTCCAGGGAGACATTCCAATCAGTTCCAACATATATCAACATATTAGTACCACTACCAGTACCACGGTACCACCTAATGAACCATAGCTAAGCTGGAATATGCTTATTCTCAATATTTTGAATTGCTCACATATCCATCTGAACCAAAGTTTTATTGTTAAACTACAAATTATTGAAACTATTATTTAGCATAGCTAGATCTGTGTGACTGTTGCTTATATCCCTCTTTGCTTGAACATTTGAAAAGAAAGAAAGATTATTGTACAAACCTTGTTTACAGGACCTATGCATATATATCGAGTATTCTCATCTTCATAGTGTATGTGTTCCATGACAGTAGAAAGAGCCTTGTCTCTCAACCTTTTACCTGGCCATCGCATCAAAATAGGTTCGGCAACCTTGTGAAGAGATCCCCACAGTATATCCTGAATCAAGGGATGAGGATAGTAGAGATCTTCCTGCAGATGAAGGACTAGATTATGTCGTCATGTTAATATATAAAATAATTCTAGACAAGTAATTACATCAACAGTAAGGAAATGAAATTCATATGACATATCAATACATGTTTCAGTTTCTAGTACCCTCAGAGAAGACCTGTTTGCCAGCTTCCAAAAGCCAGAGCACCTCAGTCCTCAGTGCATTTCTTATTCTACCTGTTGCTTTTTGCACTTCTTTTGTGAATTAAACCCAAAAAAAAAAAAAAAAAACTCACCTAATCAAGTCTAGACATTGATCATCAAGAAAACTGGTTTCTAATGTGTCAATCTAGTCAGACCAATTTAAAAGTTCAGTATCTCGTTGATTAGCAGCTAACTCAGGAAGTAGGGCTGTTCAAAAGAATCCGTATCCGAGCATCCGATCCGAAAAAATTCGGATATCCGGAATTTTGGATATTTTTCGGATACGGATATCCGAAATATCCAATTTTTTTGGATTTTATGGATAAATTTCGGATATCCGAAGTATCCAAAAATATCCGAAAAATAACCAAATTAAAGTCAATTAAAATAGAAAAAAATCACTTTTTCGGATATCCGAAAATTCGGATACGGGTTCGGATATCAAAATTCACTATCCGAAATATGAACAGCCCTATCAGGAAGCAATAATCACATCGCTTTTCTTATCTAATTTGTTGCCCAGTGCAATATCTTTAAAACAAAGTCTAGCTAGTGATCAAATTAATTGATTATGCAGCTTAACTCTTTTCTTGAACTCTACTGTTTCTCTCTCCTCTCTAGCGAAATACACCAAAGCACTGCAAAAATAGCTCTCGTCCACAGCAACTTCTTCTCCTTCCTCCACTGTAGTCCCACACACCGCGCCTGTAGGAACTCTGTAATAGTGTCAAGATACAAGCTATCACAGCAGATAGCCTGCTCTAAAGAGTGCGCAATTTCACAGCTCAAACCGACGTGGTTCTATCAGAGAGCTTTTCTTGTAAACACTTTGATATATCCCTAATCTCAACAGAATATTTTATACCATCTAATTTCATTTGGAAGGTAAGGTTCAACTATGGCTACTCTGCAGAATTCAAAACAACAATCTACAGAGAGCACATATGATTACATCCAATAGGCCAACATTTTCGGCCTTATAGAGTTAAAACATTAAGACATTTGATCACCTTTGCACATTCATTGCGAGCCTTATCCCAATCTACTTCATGGTACGGGGCATTGAACAGCTCTTTCCGCAATGACAAAACTGTTGGCGTGATTGGGCCCACAAACCTCTTCCCATACAAGCATGACATAGGCAAATAAACCATACGGCAGTGACACCACATTCTTCCTGCAGAGTTAGAAAGTCATATTACTACTCAAGTAGATAAGAACATACAGAATGTTTTTTTGACGGAACATAGAGGGAACACTTGGACTTGAAGTAATGGAGTTTGCATTACATATATTTCCAGAATATGTATAAAAAAATTCTCAATGATTCAGGAGACTGTAATAAACTAACATTAACATACAAGCATTTGTGTTATAAGTTACTCAGTATAACATATGCAACTTAAAAGAAACCAAATCACTTTAGGAATTTGCACCTATTCTCAAAAGTGTAATCCAGACAAAAGGAAAGAAAACTCAAATATGTGAATGAGTAAATCATAACGCAAGAAACTGATAGGAACCTGGATGAATAGGAAGAATTATAAGGTAACAGCCATATTTCTGGCGGCAGTGGATTATTTCCATCCCATTCGAATACCCCAAGTACCTGTTGCACAGGTATCAACAAAAATCAGTTTTTAGAGCACATGCAGGATTGATGTTACAGTTCAGAGAGAAAAGATGATTTGAGAACTGAACTGAAAGCCACAATTTCCCCCAAGATGTTATTGCCGTAGCACTTCCATGGTCCAAAATCCATTTACGCCCTTTCTCCATTGCTCCTTCACCATCATTTGCCCCTTCACCAAGCAACCTTAAAGTAACATAGGTCAAAGCAGTACCAAACATGGTACTATGTCCCTCAATGTGTAAACCCCATCCACCATCTTTGTTCTGCGTACAAGATACCAGAAATAATTTATTATTCTATGAAACAAATATATAATAATAGGACATCTCTTTATAAGATATCACGTCACATGAAAGACATTTAATTGGGAATTACACTAGATATTTGATAAAACAGGATGACATTTTATGATGGAAACAAATGGAAATTTGCACGAATAAGGAGCATATAACTCCCAAGCTTTTTAACAATTTTCTTACCTGATGGTTGTAGAGGTAGCGACACATCTCTTTTTGATGCTCTTTTGATAAGACTGCATTGAGTGCCCCAGAAACTGACAAGGCAATTACCTGATGCAGTAAATATGAATGAGTGTTCTGCCTTAAGCCAGGTTGTAAGCAGATAAAGATTAACAAAGGCTCTCAAGAAGTCATATGTAGTATCCATAACATATCTCCAAAAAAAAATTAGTGAACTCATACATTTGGTGAATTACAAGAGTGGCAATGTATGCTTACCAAGCCAGGCATAAGAAACATAGGACCACCATAATCCCCAGGCCAGTGTCCATCATGTGCCTGGATAGTGGAATGATAGTTGACTGCCCTTCTCAGAGTGGTGGCAACCATTTCCTCTGTTATACCATTTTCATCTTCTACTTTCACTTGAGGCAGCACCACATTGCTTGGATTTTCCCTGGCGAACTACAGTAGGTAATAGACAAAGTAAACAAAATAGTATAGTACCTAAACCTTCACATAAACTACCAAACTCTACAATTTGGTGCAAACCTTCACATAAATGACAGCAACCTAGAAAAACTTCTGTGCAAAATGACGTACTATCACCCACTTTCAAATTCCAGTGGCAAGGGTCACCAATAAAGATGCAAGACACCACAAGGTTAGGTACTTCACAAAGTATACTAACCTGTTGTTTACATGGCAAATTAAGATGAAAGGTAGGGGTAGAAGAACATAAATCCCTCGTAATCATCATATTCTACACCCCAGAAAGTATTCATCCTCACTTTCTAGTTTCTACTCAAATTCTCCTCTTCTACACTATATCATTTACTTTTATCAAACTTTTATGATTAAAACAAAAATTTACTTCTAAGTCTATGTAGAACAGTCATTGACATCTCAAAAAAGTTCATCTCTTTTTCAGCTCAGTAAAATAAGGATAAAGCTATAAAAAAAATGAGACAGCAAATTCCTTAAATTTTAAGTAGAATTGGATAAAGACTTTAAGGTAAAGAATTTAGGAAAGCAGAAGAAACATTGACACACTTGTCGACAAAAGAGAAGAAGATATAGACACAGATGACTCTCTTTGAGGATAAAAGAAATATAAGCACCTGCATCCGCATTATTAAATCCGAAGTGTGCTTCTTCTCAAAGCGATGCTTATGAAAGTGCTCACGAGCCTCCTCAATCTCTATAATCTCTTCAGGAGTTCCAAGATTTGGGTCAAACTCCCATATCTGTCTTCCAACATGATTGTTCGTAGTTCTTAGCCAAGGGTTGCCACCCACAGCTATCTTCAGCCTCCACATTCCTAGGTAGAATCAATTCTAGTTTGGTCACTCAGCACAGGTAAGCTAATGTCAAATGCATAATTTGTTTGTTTGTCCAGAGAGCAACATATCAAGCATGATGAATGCATGTGAGCTAGATGTGGATTGACAGACATCCTTGAAAGGAAAATCTCCGATACAAGAGAAAGAAGAATAATTATCATTAGTTTGACAACCCAAAAAAGGAGAAAATGTTCAACCCTCCTTTATAACCCCCTCCCCCCTCCCAAAAAAAAAAAAACAAAGAGGAGAAAGAAATCAGAAGTTATGCTGAACCTTACCAACAACCACATAATTGCTTTGCTTTTCTCAATTATGTGTAAAAAAGTTCCACAACAAAATGACTGATATTCAACTCATTGGCATATCCCCTTTGCAGTAGTCTGATCATTAACTTTAACCACCAATATGAGTAAAAGGTATCTAAACTGAATAAGACTAAACCTATAAACAATCAAAACCAATGCCTCTAAAACAGTAACAATCTGGGCAAATCTTCATCTCAAATTTGGACACACTCACATATCATCAAAGATCAGAAATGGGCAGAGATGACATTGTTAAAAACACAGTTATCACTAACTATGAATCATCTAAGAGAGCATTACGAATTTGCCTCTAACACACAATGTGATTAGTACAAAGACTAAGATTATAAATCATGGGTAAAATTCAATTTGATTACCTGTAACCCAAAACAAGC
Organism: Tetragonia tetragonoides; assembly: GCA_038025085.1. Lineage (NCBI taxonomy): Eukaryota > Viridiplantae > Streptophyta > Magnoliopsida > Caryophyllales > Aizoaceae > Tetragonia > Tetragonia tetragonoides. Next base: position 7,807,989 of record CM076140.1, on the reverse strand, counting down.
TCCACCCTTATGATGTTGTTCAATGTACTACACACAAAAAAAGAGAAACAGAGAAATAATAAACACCAATTAAGTTTCTGGGCAACAAAGAAACAAGATTAAGAAGATGGGATTAAGGTTAGAAAACACACAGAGATACATGAACACAAATTCGCTAACCCTAAATCATGGATCAGAAACAAATCCTCTTGACCAGATTCTCTCTTTCTCTCTCATTCCCGAAAGTGACACCATTTATTTTGCTCACATTTATAGTCTATTAGATTTCAATTAACCAAATTAAAATAAGACCACGAGAGAGAGAGAGAGAGAGAGAGAGAGAGAGAGAGAGAGAGAGAGAGAGAGAGAGAGAGAGAGTACCTTGTACGTTGTGGAGGGGAAGGTGTCTCGCCGGAAGTCGGAGTGGGAACACTTAGGAGAGAGAAAGTGGTGAGAGCCGAGCAGGGACGAGAGTTTACCTTGACGACAGATACTTCAGGTATTTGGGCTTGTCTTAAACGCTACTAGCCTACTACTCCCTAAAAGCCCAATTTTGTGGTTGGATCTACTTTCTGGACTCCCAGCCCAACATTTTCTCGTGGTCTTATTTTAAGTGGATTGCTATTTACCGCCCAAAATTACTACCTACCGCCCCTAGAAATTACCCATTTGCCCTTCACTCATCCTCACTCATCACTCATCACTCATCACTCATCCTCACTCAAACTCATCACTCATCCTCACTCATACTCATCCTCACTCAAACTCATCACTCATCCTCACTCATCACTCATCCTCACTCATCACTCATCACTCATCACTCATCACTCATCACTCATCACTCATCCTCACTCATCACTCATCACTCATCCTCACTCATCACTCATCCTCACTCAAACTCATCCTCACTCAAAGCAAAACCACCACCACCACCACTCACGGCAAAACCACCACCACACCATCACAACGGAAATGTCAGGGGCTAGCGGCAGCGGCAGAGGCGGCGACGGGGACGGAGGCGGCGAGCATAGCGGCGTGGGGGTATACATTCGAATTTTTTTTGCTTTATTTACTCTAATTTGCTTTGATTTTTACGAAATGTGTTGATATAGGAGTGTTTTTATTCGTGGTTTATAGACAATTGAATTGAATTTGTGTTGTTTGAAGTTGTGTTGATTGATTTGTGAATTTTCGAGTTCGTCGGAGTAGAGTCGGGCGTCTGAAATAGACGACTCATCCATGGGTGAGTCGAGATCGGCAGACGCCTCGCCCATGGGTGAGGCGCCTGTCGCAGACGACTCACCCATGGTGAGTCGAGATCGGCAGACGCCTCACCTATGGGTGAGGCGTCTGTAGCAGACGCCCGAGGCAAAAAAAAAAAAAATAAAATATTATTTATTATTATTATTATTATTATTATTTATTATTATTATTATTATTATTATTATTATTATTATTATTATTTATTGTTATTATTATTAATATTATTATTGTTATTATTATTTGTTATTACAATTATTATTAGTTGTCAATTATTATTTTAATTGTTTATTACTGATTATTGTTTAATTAATTAAAAATGTGAAATGATAGAGGGGAGGAGCCGGTAAATCGGTGCCGAGGTTATTCGCTGGTTCAGGACCGCGTCACACGAGGACGCGCGGGATTGATGCCTCTGTACGGAGACAGAGAGAGGCAGTTCGGATGAGGGATATGACTGCTGAGCAACACGATTACTAAACTAGCGAGTTCTACTCCGGGGATCAGTCCATGGACGATGATCAGATTGGCGTCGAATCATCCTCAGATTGGCGCATGGTGAAGGGCAGAGGCGGTAGGTTTGTTAGTACTGGGTCGTCCAGTACTAGCAAACGATCTAGAGCGGAGGACGACACTACGTGGCTTGTTACAGGGGCTGTGCCCGGTGGGCCGGCGGATGATAGCGTCATACCGAGCTTCCTGGGCCACGTAGCGTCTCGTATGTGGAGGGGAGAGACGAGGGGTCTCTTGAAGTGTCAGAACCGATTCAGTGTCTGTCAGCGGCTGAGTGAGTGGCGAGCGGAGATGTCGGCCGAGGTGAGGGCCCAGATCGAGGGGACTGGGTTATCACACCTGACAGACATTATGTTCAGACATATTGACTTCCCCCTGATATCTGCATTCGTTGAAAGGTGGCAGCCGGATACGAACTCGTTCCACATGTCGTTCGGAGAGATGACGATCATGTTGCACGATGTATGGCATATTCTTCGGATTCCTGTAGAGGGACAGCTCGTTTCCAGTGAGGGACGGGATGGGCAGCTACAGGCGACGGCCATGGAGGTTCTCGGGGTCACCCGAGATGAACTGATGTTTAGCTACTGGCAGGGCGGTGGGGTCCTCACGGAGTCGATTTTTGACCTTTGCCGAGTGGATGACCGAATGGAGGACATCCAGGCGATAGCTTGGATGTGGTTACTTATTGGATCCACCTTGTTTGTCGACAAGAGTGGTAACCGTATTAGACCCTCCTGCGTGATGGAGGTGAGGGACGGTGTCAGAACGGCGCATGAGTTCTCTTGGGGATCTGCTGCCCTCGCCTTCCTATATCGTCAGCTCGGTATAGCTAGTCGGGGGGATTCTCAGGGCATCTGCGGATGCCTAACTCTCCTCCAGGCATGGATATACGAGTACTTTCCCTGTTTCCGACCTCATCGGGAGCGGATGGTTGTCAGGGACGGCGAGGCTCCCCGTGCGTGCGTATGGAGTGCCCAGGCTGAGGGCAAGGACGTAGGTCGACTGTGCTCCTTACGTAGACGCTTGGATCAGCTGCGAGCGTCAGAGGTACGTCATGCAGTTATCGTTGTTCATGATTTATTTCGTCGTTTGCTATGTTTTTTTTACTTCACCGTAACTTGAACATTTCTACGTAGGTGGTGTGGCTGCCGTACGGTTCTGACCCGGTTGCATCTGTACCGAGGACTGTATTCATGGGGTGGCTACGGTATCGGGATATTATCGAACCGTACATGCCTGGTCGTTGTTTACGACAAATCGGGTACGTACAGAGTATCCCTTTCCCGATCACTAGGCCAGAGAAAGCGATCAGGTCATGGAGCAGTCGTTCGTACAAGGTTGTCTACCCTGTACGAGTATCATCTGATGCCTGGCGTATGTTCCCGGGATGTTACATTCTTGGTCTCCATGGGTTTCAGGCATCCACGTCAGATCCCACAGCATGTACGGATGACTACCTCGCATGGTACTGCCGTCACTCCCACCCTCTGCTGATACGTGACGATGCAGCACCTAGATTTGTGATTCCTCCACGATCCAACAGCGATTATGTAAGTGATTAACTAAAATATATATTTTTTTACGTATTACATATCTCTGAACTCACACTCATTGTTACTTTTTTGCAGTGGGTGAATCGTCTAGCCGTCGCAGCTGAGTCTTTCATTAGTTTGATTCCTCCGGAGCAAGCGGAAGGTTCTCGATCGATTATGGAGGAGTATATGAGAGATTGGCGGGCTGCCAAATGATGTATTGACCCTAGATGAATTTGTTATATATTTATATAAGAGTTTCATTGTTATTGTTATTTATTTGTGTTATTGTAATTTGTTGTTTCTTATTCACCTTTTTTGTTTTATTGTAATTTGTTGTTTTATTTACCTCCAATAATCACGAAAAAATATAACATGCAAAATATAACAATCACACAAAAATGTGACAATGATATAAGTAGAAAAATATAACAATCACGCAAAACATTCAATTACGTCGACCTCGCTAAATGATCCCAATGTGCTCTTCGCCTAACATACATTTGCTCCCAACCAGCGACACTATCAGAACGGGAAGTAAACCATGCTGCGCATATCGGAGGAACAGGGAAATCTGAGGCTAAATCCAGACGGATATAATGCATGTACGAATCACCTAAATGACCTATGACAATTTCCCTACTTGGACGTGTAGCAGTCGAAGGTGCTTGCAACGGTAGCACAGTGGAACAAGCATATAACCCCCTTCCGCTGCCGTATCCGAATAACATAATCGCTGCATTGAAGAGGTTGGCAATCGGGAACAAATCCTCAAGTACTATCATCCAGTCATCATCGTTACACGCACCTCCGTCCCACATAATACGACGGTAACCAGCGTCGACCCCGTCAACGTATATGTTTTCGTACAATGCTCGGTTAGCTAAGAGTTCGTTTGCAATGCAAACTCTCGTCAATCGCCATTGCTCTTGGTCTCCGAAAACGTAGTCCGCAATGACACGGAAACCGCAATTACCATCCCCAACCACATCGAGATATCCTTCAATGAAAGGTATGATGATTCCCGGAATTTTGTTAACATGATAGAATTCAGTGATATCTATTCCGTGTCCAGCTGCAAGACAATATAATAGAAAGTCATTAATAGTACTTATCAAAAAGTAATTAACAACATTATGTACATGTTAATAAATTATGGGTTTTCATACCAGTACTCCGCACGACGTTACTCGATGAGGATGAGGTACGACCACGCCCGCGGCTCGAACTGGATGACCTAGGGCGACCACGACCCCTCTGGGAGTACTCCCATGAACTAGGATCACGTCTGGTAGAGGAACTCCCTCTCGGTCGACCTCTGACTGTCGTGTTCGCTTCCGGCTCGACGTAACTCGCTTCCTCAGGATGAAGCTGCTCATTCATAAGGACAGATATGTTGCGCACAACTGCCCGGTCGCTTGAGTTAACCTCGTCGACCAGAGAGTGAAAGTATCGATGGTCCTCAGATGGATGCTCAGTCATGTCAAGCGTAGCTATCTCCACTGCATCACTAATAACGAGTGTTCGCCAAAATTTGTGGACACTATTCAAGCTAATTGGCGTGCCCGTATCCGTGGCCGTTTTCAACTCACACGCACACGGGATCTGATGAGTGGATCTCAATACACAACCGCAACGATCAAATACTTGGTCACTCAATTCTCTCATCCTCTTCAGCTCATTCGATAATATTTCTAAGCAGTAATGGAAAACATACCCGGTCAGATAGTTGAATGGGAAACCCGAGTACATCACACTTCTTCGTCTTCTACACTCTTCAAGTGTGTACTTGATCTCAGTTATTTGTGACTCGATTGACTTGTTGACCTTGTTCCAAACATTGTCCAAAGCTCCAGTTGAGGAGTTCAACCACTATTTTAGCGCGGCATGTGCACTCTCTACCCTGCAAGTCGTAGTGTTGCCAAGGTGTAGCACCTTATTCGTCCAAGCAGCTACAAACATCTCTTTGTATCTCAACCAGGTCTCCTCTACATAGGATATCACGTGAGGGTAATTCTTCCAACTATCCTTCATCATACGCACTGCTCTATCGTACTCAGCTTTTGTGGAAGCTTCCATGATAAATTTCCACCTCCCGTTCTTGAACCTCTGCGCGGCAAGCTTATCTTTTCCACAAAGTCTGTACACTTTGTCTTCAACGACTTTGTTAATGTGCCATGTACAGAGCAAATGGGCACTCTTGGAAAATATCTCTCTAATAGGTGTCATCAACCCTAGCTCACGATCGGTCAAAATTGCTGTTGGGTGTACATCATTTCCAATAAGCATCCTCAACTTATCTAAGACCCACGCATAGCTTGCCTCAGTCTCATCCTTCATAATGGCATAAGCTATGAGGAAGTTCTTATTGCTTGGAGCCATTCCCACTATCTCAAGAAACGGCATCTTATACTTGTTTGTTTTGTACGTGGAATCTAAGCCAATCAACCAAGGAAAAGACCGAAGTAACTGAATTGATGTAGGGTGTGCCATGAACACGTGAGTTACCTCATTAGTAGCTCGGTCGGCTCTTGTCCAATGTACGTACTTATTCTCCACAGCTAAATGATGAAACTGACCAATGACATCTCTCTCTTCAAAATCAAGTTTCCTTATACGATCTCCGTAGTTGTACACATGCCGTCTAGTTGCATTGTCCTCGGGAAATTTTTCCTTAATAGCGGCCAAGATAGCACATGGCTTTGTTTGTGCCGAAGTCATGTCACGAACGAGTTGCTTTGACCCAGGACTAAGACCACTCATCTGACGATATCCCTCAGGAAACACAGCAAAGTCATGGTTGTGCGTACCCCTAATCCCAGGCAATGTGACAATCATCCAACTACTGGACCCATACACTTGCTGAGCTCTTAACTGGAACGTACATTTACAAGCCTTTGTTTTCGAATTCTTCCGAGCAGCAGTATCTAAGTCTCTTAATTCCCCTCTGTAGCGTTCACCTCGATTGCATCTTAACAATTTTACGCTTCCATTCTTCTTGTGTGACGAAATTATCAACTCAAACCCGATAGTAAGGGCAATTTGTTTTGCCCAATTAATTGCATCTGTATCACTATCAAATAACTCATCAGTGACGAAATGCGTACTGTAATCAACACCATCACCACCGAACCGCTCCAAAGGAACCTAACGAAAACAATGTTAGCTTAATCTTAAATTCAAACGTCTATCAAAACCGACTGAACCAAGGGACAGGCGTCTGAAATTTACGCGTGGACCATGGAAGAAACGGAAATCACGGACGCCTCGGCAATGGTCGAGGCGTAAATCTCAGACGCCTGAACCATAGTATAGGCGTCCGTGATTTACGCCTAAACCATGGTGAAGACGTCCGTGATTTACGGCCCGTCCATGGTCTAGGCGGAAATTTCGGACGCCTCGTCCATGGACTGGTCGTAAAACACGGACGCCCGTGCAAAAAAAATGCGCAAAAAAAAAAAATTACCTCCGCCACCGTCGACGGCACTTCCTGGTCGCCGGCAGACATCCGCGGCCGTTGCTTGAGTGAATGTTGATGATGGTTGGGTATGAGAGTGGGTGGTAGAGAGGGAGAATTGGTGTGAGAGTTAGAGAGGGAGAGGATGAGTGAAAATGTGAAAAAGGGCAAAATTGGAATTTCTAGGGGCGGTAGGTAGTAATTTTGTGGCGGTAAATAGTAACACCCTAAAAATAATAACTTATAGTCATTTTATAAGTCCTAAGTCTACCTGTGTAGATCCAAATAATAGGGATCCTGTGTCTCATTTTATGTATCATTTTGTATAGGCATAAATCAATACTTGAGAAATAGAGGCAGAGAGGGAGGAGAGAGATAGAGAGAGGTTCACCTAACTAGCTAGGTGGAAAGTGGAAAATGATCGAGTGGTCTAGTCAATAAAATTAGTTAGCCTCTTAAATATCATTAGACGAAATGTTATGACATGTTTAGGATCCGCGAAAAAAAAGAAGAAGAAGGAGAAAGTTTACATTTTTATCATGTTGAAAATGAGAGTCCGAACTTGACTTGCGCCTAAAGATGGCTTCGTGTCGTGCCTTCGTGCTTTGGAACAACGTCCTGTCGTGTCGTGCTTATAGTTGTCGTGCTTCGTATCGTGCCGTGCCTATTCTTCCAAAAGGTAGGGCCAGATCGTCCGTGCTCGTGCTTTTGTCTTGTCGTGCCCGTGCCGTGCCCACACTTTTCAAATAATATTATAATTCTCGTTGTGTCATGTCTTATTGTGCCTTGCCTGACCGTGCCCCACGCCCCACCGTGCTTTCTTTTCAAAATCCAGGCCTGGTCCCAATCTTTCATGCCCGTGCTTCCTTCATGCTTGTGCCATGTAAAAAGCGTGCTCGATTATATCGTGCCTCGTGCTAACTGTGTCCAGTATCATCTCTACTTACGCTCTGTTTGTGTTTAGCAAAAAAGTAACTCCTGAAAATCCTCTAGAAACATGGTAGGATCATAACAACACCATTGATGTTTCCCTGTCCTGCCCACTAGCGCAGGCCTACAGTGTAAGGTGGCCAAACCAGTGAACAGCCGCCCTAGTATAATTGCACCAATACAAACAGAAACCCCCAAAACTCTAGCACTATTATAATCTCAAATTCCTGAATAACATCTAGAAATAGATCCTTCTATTTTTTAATTATACTTTAGTATTACTACAAATCTTATGATACCTGTTTTTCAACCTCTATAGGCGCCCTTTTCTCTTGCTATGTATATATAATATGCCTTTAATTTGTACTAGTTCAATTATTCTAGAACTAAAAGAGAAAAACTGTACACTTTTCTCTCTAGAAGCAAAGACTTTAGTCAAAAAGGCCAATTAACACCAAAGAAAACAAACCATATTTTTCTCATTTTGTGACCCTTTTGGCCCCTTTATCACTCTTGAAATTTGGAACATTAGACACACTATCAAACACACTATATAACAATCTATTACCATAAGCTTAAGCTCTTCATTCATCTATTCTTCTTTAGAATTATAAGAGCTTTAGCTTGTATTACCATTACAAATTAAGCCAATTATGAGAGAGGTTACAAGATCACAACAAGAAGATGCTGAGGTAGATTATGATGAGGACACTCTCTCCTTATGTGATCTTCCCATCTACAACGATGACTCCTCCGATAATTGGTCTAATTCCAACTCTTCTTCTTCTAAGGAGGATGAGAACTCGAACGATGATTTGTTTGAGTTCTTCACCGGGGATGATTTCTCCTCGGAAACTTCATACCAAGGAGTTAATAATAAACATGTCATCTTCTGCGGTAAAATGATCCCATTTAGGGAAGCAACTTCTACGACGTACCAAAAAAGTGACGGCCGTTCTACCAAAAGTTCTAGTCGTCGTAGTAATAAGAAGCGTATGCTCTACTTTTTTCGCAGGATCAAGCAGTTTTCCTGTGTTACAACCAAGTCATTTTCGGTCCCTACGAGGATGGACTTGGCTGACATGAAGATCAGGCAAAGCAGGACAAGCCCAAAATCTATTGAGATGTTAATGTTGGAAAGAAATACAAGTTCTGGTAGTGATCGTAGTAAATTAGACCAAGGTTTATCATACCTAATAAGGTCTTTGAGTTGTAGATGTGACCGTTCTTTTGCTGTTCTAAGTTAATTAGCAGGTTACTAATTACTGTAATACTATTACAAATTAGCTGGCTGTCTTGGTTTGAAATTTGGTACCTTTTGAAGTCCATGGTCAGAGCACATGTATGAGATTTGTCCTTAGAGATAGTAATAAATACTAGCATTATTGTTAATAGACCTTAGCAACTCCATGAAAATGACAACTAGCAGATATTTCCAAATTCTTATGCATTCAGGTTTTTATTTTTTATTTTTTTTTGAGTTACAAATGTAATGTATATATTTAGTATACTTGCTCAGTTTGTATTTTATTCTAATTAGTCTCCAAATGTTATTGTTCCTGGTTATCTTGTTCATAGGAAATACAGATGCTTGTAGCAGACTAGCAGGTCAGGGTATGAGAATCAATTTTGGTGGCTAATCATGTAACTTCAGTACTCTTGTATCTCAGGCCCTTACTAGAAGTCCACAAATTTACTTGTCTCCATTGATGAAAGATCCCTTCACTTATGTTTGGTGAACTCTCTACTTCACGTTTCAACTCAAGTACCCGTGTCGGATACTCGACTCTCGGACATGGGTATGGATACTTAACACTTCATTTTCGGCCAAAAACATGCCTCAAAATATTGCCGAGATGGACACTTGGACATGTATCCACGTTGGACACTTCCAAGCGGAGTCCATGTAACATAGTCATTCACTAAAATAAGAGTTAAATAGTGCAGAAATCAACAGCTTGATTTTGCAGAATTGAAACATTTACTGAAGTTGGAGCCTAAAAATATATAATCTGGTCCTCTGTACACTTCAGAGTTTTAGAGGGTATTGGACAAAAGTTAACGTTTTAGGGTTACTATATTTTTGGGGGGGTTTCGTCGAACTGCGCCATTTAGAATTCTAACTCATCAATGACTTTCAGGTCAAAAGGGAGGGGAAAAAAAGGCTCATCCATTCTTTTAATTGATTTATTCAATAATCAATCTTCTGACACAGTCTTGGTTTCAGTTTTCTTGACGCACCTCTCACTCCTAACCGTCACTTTCATTAAGTCTTCAAAGTCTCAGAACATTCCAATAAAAGGTGGAGAAAAAACTTTGATAGCTAGACCTGATGTCACTCTCTAAGGGAAAGTTGTGGACAGCTAGAGAAAATAAACTCTGAGAATTCCAATAACCAGTGTACAAGTCAACTTTAAGCTCTTCAATGAGTTAAACCAGAAAATACCTATGTGACCTACTATGCATCTATGTTACATGGACTAAGCCGGAAGTTTCCAACATGAATACGTGTTTAAGTGTCTGACTCAGCAATATTTTGAAATTTAGCATGTTTTTGGCCTAAAATGAAGTGGTCGAGTGTCCGTACCCATCTCCGAGTGTCCGACACAGGTACTCTAGGTGAAATGAAGAGTCCGGTTATTAACATGGCTATGCATTCAACAGTAAAAACTGAACACAGACAGGACTAAAATATAACTCTAGTGTCTCATTTCTCTTTGCTTGGGACACACAAAAAACATCCGTTGATCACAGGCGTAGCTATAAGTTTGCTGCAGGCTAAGGTGTTACAGGGTCAGCGGTCAGGGGGGACATGTTGGCTGCCACAGGATTTTCTAAAGGGGATCTGGAGTGCCTTTTAGCGTGTTGAGATTAACAGTGATTATGTCCAACCCTTAGGTGTTTAAGATTTGTCCAGAAACTTGGAAATTAAGCAAACAAGTTTTTGACTTGTGCAATTATGCTAGAAAATCCAACTTATCAAAACTGAGTGCAACCTTTCTGTTACCAAAGGTTATTCACTGTGGAGAAAGCTAGTAGAATGTTTCTATGAAGACACTCTCCTAGCCGCGAATGATTGTATTCAGACTGGAGCCGTATGTGCAGACCTGAAAGCAGGAGGTTTGGACATAAAGCATGCACTAGTGTGGAGACTAGATCAATCAGCTGGTTCATTGTAAAGCAGAAAAAATAACACTTGAAACTTGATAAGTAACACACTTGAAACTTTTTCCCTTCGGTGAAAATAATACTCGAACAGAAAAAATAGGTAACATTAGTAGTCCATATTTCCATTACATGGTTGACAACATAATCTAGGCTTATGTTGGGAACTAATTTCTATGATACTACTAGGATTCACTTGGCAGATTTTGAACTAGCTTACTTGCCAATTCTGCGTCGTCCTTTATGGCTCCTTTGCATCCGAAGGGAATAATAGCAATCACTTGATGTGCTTATGTAACCAGTTTAGCATGTCTGTATGGGCCTCCTTAGCGCTTTCTACTGCTGACTTGTCTTCCTTGTCATACCTCACAGTCCAACCATGAGAAACACCAGGAAATATCTTTACAAAGCTCTCAATCTGAAGATAAGTTCAATAATGGTCAATAAATACTGCATTGTTTTCATTTCTTCAGATCAAACTTTGACAGTTAGATCTTTCTCAATAAACATTGCTAGAAGCTTTCCAGAAAGTATTACTCTATATAATGAAAACGAGTTTTCGAAAATAATATCTTCTGGTATTCTTTTCATAGATCAATAGTCAAAGTTTATCTCGAAAAACAAAAACAACACTTAGCAAGTGAAGCAGGGATTACATATATGCTGGACATTTCAATTTGAATAGTGGAAGTAGGAATTGTATGGCAAACAACTTTCTCATTGACATTGGAGAAAGGGGGAAAGTGTACCTTTCTAATTTCTAAACAACTCACTTACAGTTACAGTGCGGTTTCTTACTTCAGATTTTGCTGATAAGATCTTCTCCAAGTGCTTGAGTTGCTCAGATGGAAAATTTTCGTCAAATTCAGCCCCCAATATTGAGATTGGTACTTTGATATCTGTGTAATCATCCATCAAGTAGATGTCTTAGACTCTTAGTATTTTGTTAGGCTGAACTCTAACTTGAAGAAACTTGCTTACGGTATGTTTTAAACGAACCTTACACTAACTATTTCATACCAACTAACAAATGCATTTGAATTGAGTGAACTAGCCCTCTTTAGAAGAGCTAGGTGCTTGATCACAATTCACATTCCAGAGGAAAAAACTCATCAATTCACAGTTGATGTATATAACTAACATTACATTAGATAAGGCTGCTTGAAGAAACATTATATGATGGTCTTTTTAAAATTTTAACAGGTGTTTCTTTTTATCCATTATAAGTTTATAATTCTAGCCAAATAATGAGAATGATACTCCACTAAAAAAAAGAATGATACAACTTTACCATTGATGTCATCAGAAGTAAGAGGATCTGGATGCAACGCCACTCCTGCTTGAATAAAGTCAATAGAGTTTGCTAATTTTACCACTACACTTCCTGCAGAAACAGATGCACACTGAGCATGTTAGTTTTGCATGCAGTTATACACATCAGTAACAGCAGAGCTTCTTCTTTTTCGAATATTTTCGGCAGAAAGAGCAACAGCAGAGCTGCAATGAGCTAAGCTAAGTGCATGTTTCGAGAGACGCATCAAGAAAACATCTCAGAAAGGTTAAAGTTTACTTTATACCTCCCCAACAAAAACCTACTGCTCCAATTGAAGAGACTCCTTTGCCTCTCAAAGCAGCAGCAACTGTTTCGCATCTTCAAATCCTTTATCCTAACAGCAAGCAATGAAATACAGAACTCAGATAAAGCACACAACTTCAGAAACACCTTGTTGCTAGGCTCATACTTCTTGACGTCTAAGCAGCATCCTTTCTATGTTTATAATGTTGATGAGAATATTCATACAAAGATTGATTAGTTCTAAATAACTGACTGAATTGGTTCTAGCCTTGTACTATTACATGTCAGTCATCTAATACTGTATTTAATTAGCTTAAACCCTTTTCCTATCATCTTTGTCGAGATCGATTTTCACCCTCTTTTCTCTGTCCATGTCTAGTATCAAAGCTAAAAGTTGTTTTCGTAATGGAAACACGTGATCAGGAGGAGCCTACAGAGACAAACCATGCTATGATTTTTCAGCCATGTTTGTCGATCAAAGGCTGGATCGAGTTTCAAATAATCTCCATTGAAAAATCAGGAACCACAACAAAATATCCTTCTGCTGCAACTTTGTCAGCCAATTCCCTTACAAGTTAGATCAAAATCAGAAACCAATTAACAGAGATACTAAAGAGCTTTAAACTGCTGTATTCAGCATAGCATGCAATTTGATTATCTAAGGAATTTCAGCTTTATAAGCCCTACCTCAATTTTGGTGCTTCATGACCTGCACACCAGTGTAAAAAGTGCAGGAAACATAAGTTACATTGCAAATTCATCCACGGTGTAAAAAGAAATTTTCATGTACCAACTGTTATGAATAATGATATGCAAAACAAACCAGCATTTATTTGATTTCAAGCTTAGTTGCACAGACGCAGATCATATGAAAATAGTTGTGCCTGTTATAATTAGTAGTACTAAACAAGATTAATTGAAACCAGCGTTCTTTTTTCTTAATCGATCAAACCATCCTATAATTTTCAGCCGTGATCTATATGCTTGAAAGCTTGAAAGGTGAAACATGCCATCTTCTTGTATTAACTAAAACGAAACAAACAATAGACTATTGTTTTCTGCTGATTGCGTGTGAGCATGTCGATCTAAGAGTTATATACAGTCAAATGTTATACAGTTACAGAGAGACAGAAAGACTAAAAACTTTATAGGATCAAGGCTTGAACAAAAAGGTACAGAAGGTAGTCCCATATTGACAAAATATAAAACATTTGAGTATGTACAGAAATAAGTGAGCTACTTTACTAATGCTCATAAACTTTGGTATTGAACCTCACTAGTCACTGAGCAGTGAGCACTCCAGCTTTTTTCCTATTCCTTTTGCTTTTTGGAGGGGACTAAGAACTCCACCTAGTTGTCTTGTTCGGTATGGTGCTCCAATCCGGTTCTAAACCAAAAGGCGGCCCTAGACACCGGCCCTGCAAGTTCTTGTCATCCCTGTTGTTGTATGATGTTATAGGCATCTAATCGTTTTATCTTATTCCTATAATTTACGATACTCAAGGTCTAGCCCTTCTTAAACAATGACAACAAAGATAATAGAATTACCAAAGGCATCAGACAGAAAGATGATTGCAAGCTTAGAGTAAGAAGGACCAGTGAGATAGGATCTTAGTCCCCCAATCTCCTCCACAGTGCCTTCCCCACAGGTTGAGCTTAGACTTGGCGGGTTTGTGCAGCATTGCGGCCCTGCCCCTGCCATGTTATTTCCCTCTGATCTCTAACAACAGTTTGACACAGCAGCAGTTTTGGGAGACAATGGAAATGAAGTTCTAAGCTTCTCAATGAAAAATGGTTTGGAACCTTTTTAAGTGAGACTGGATGGTGCTTTTCTATCTTATTTTAGTGTCTTTTGGTTGGAAGGGACATGGGTAGCGTCATTGCTTGCGTTAAATGCAATGAAGGCCAATACAATGCAGACAACATTTGGATAATGCTTAGAATATGTGTTTGAACTTTTAAACATCATATTGTGGGGGATTAAGTAATAAAACGTTATCAATCATGTTCTAAAGAGTTTAATACATTTTGTATGCTAACCAAATTGGAATAATTTCTGAATAAGCAATCATTGATGGTTAGTGGCTGCGAGTTTCTCGTTTAAAAAAAATAAATTCTCCCTTTCAAAAAAAATCAACAATCCCATGCTAAAATCCGTCCCAGTCAATGTAATTCTGACAGGGATTCGATCCCGGGCCAAGCCCACGGAATCGGGGGGCCACAAGTTGGGAACTTGGAACCTCACAAAGCCACATCCTTCTGTCTATGTTCTTTGACATGTCAAACAATTTCTCAGCTGACTATTGTCCCGAAAAACAAAAAATTTGATAACACTACTGAAACATGCAATCGACTTCGACTATAATATTGATAAGTGATCCAACAGAACAATTCCTGAGAACAAATTGAGTGAATACCCAGGAAACCGTCAAAATTGAGTGACCCTATGGGACAGCAAATTTGAAGCAGTCATTTGGCAACAACAATGGGATATGATTCAATTATACAGCATTTCCTACGCGACTGTATGTAGTAGTAATCTTACAAGCTTTTCCACAATGCTCATGTTTTCCACTTCTTAGTCTTCACATCTTGTTTACTTCCGGTAGATGGAGTGCTGCTCGGCTTACCAGATTCTGCCTCACCATTTGCACTCGCAGCTTTGGTTTTTTGTGGCAACTTCCGCTTTTTCCTTCTCAAATTCTTCTGCTTGACCGGACTGTGGTGGTACCAACAAAAGCCATCAATGAAAAAACTAACATTTATCAGAAAAGAATCTTCAGAAAAGAAATGGAAAAGCATTAGGCAAAAACAATAACCCTGTTACCCTATACAATTGGTGTTTCACTGTATTTAGTTGCAGAGGATACAACTCCAGAAAATAGATACTCCTTTGGAGTGTCATAGGGTCAACATTGTTTTTACCTTAGGGGAGGGGTTAGGGGCTTTACGTTCCCAAGTTTTTTGAAAAAAATGACAAAAATGTGGGAATGACGCTAAGTGTTGATCTCTGAACTGCTTAGCCACCAGTTAGAGTCAGCCATTAAGGCCTCAAGGTACATGTCTTGAAGTGCAACGGAAACCAATCCTTCACAACCCCAGAATCAAATCCAAACTAACGCTTAGTTGGCACTGTGTTACTTCAAGGAGCAGACTACTGCTCTGGCTGGAAAGAAGTGCAGGATCATCTATTGACACGATAGGTAATGTTGGCTCACCTCGTCTTGTCCTCTGTGCTGGCCATCCTAGTTGACGCATTCTGTACTATACTTCTGTAGTACTGAACATATGGGGCATTGCCACTGCTCTTTTCAATCTGCATGTTATACAATAAATCATCAAGACAAGTTTACCGTCACCAAGGTTCAGCGGGACAAACCACAGGTGGAACCGTGGAAACAAATCCAATACCTGAAGAAATGAGTCTGTAACTGCTTGATCTACTGGTGAAAATGAAATATCCTCTCGCTTCCTCTGCACCAAATCAATGTTCTTCTCCACCTACAAGAAGAGAAAACAGCAGAACATAAATATACCTTTCTTACTTTCTCTGCCCATTTCAGACATTTGGTAGTTACCACTAAAGATACCAGTTAAAATATTAAACCCTCTATCGCAGAGATGCAAGTGGAAATGAGTATATCAAAAGCTACATGATAGTTAGAAGTTAGAATCAACTCTGCAAACTAAGAAATGAGTAAAGACAATGCAACTAACTTTGCTAAGTTAGCCACAAATAAGTCTGTCAATGTGGCATCATGAAAGCCCTCTCACCTACATTTTCCAATGCCTAGTTGGATTAGAGCATATAGGTGATGCACATACTGGACCATTATACCTTTGAAGCAACTTTTGCCCCTCAACAACGATTAAACAAGAAAAACTGACAGGTGAATGCTATAGGTGAGAGGCGACAGCAAAGATATAGAGGCACTACATGCAAACCACCAGTGGAACTTCAGAAGTTAGCTCTCAGTCTTGTTTTAGACAAAGGCATAAAATTGACTCCTGAAGCACAAAAGGTTAGATTGTAGTTTCTTTTGCATCACTTGACATCGTTCATCTACCAATTTGTATGCTGCAAATATGTCCTTCCCCAAGCTCTAATTCAATATCAAGAAAACCCCTCCTTGTAAATTTTAGTCATATCCTAATTTCACTAAATATCCATTAAGGGAAAGAAAAACATATACAAGACATGAGAGACATATATATGTCAACATTACAAATAAAGAAAAAGCTCATTGAACAAAAGAAAATAAGTAACGAGTTGCTGAGAAAAACAATTATAAACCAACCACTCAGTGAATTACGGAATTACCTGATCGATTAGGCGCTTCACCATTCGTTGTAGGCTTTCAACATTGGATTTTTCATGATATTGCTTCAACCGGATAACGGGGATAGTGGCAAGTTCAGGGAAAGATATGTAATGGCTCCACTGTAGAAAGTGCGCAGAAAGCAGCTGAACAGCAGCATAAACACACTCCATTTGGAAATCCCGCGACTTTAACCAATATTTGGGCAACTGCACCAAGGTAACAACAATTTATAATTTCTTAAAGACTAAAAGGTACCGCAATTACAGTAACACTGTAAAATTATTAATAACACAATTAAAGCAACAAGTCAAAGTTACAGGACAAGGAGTCCTCAAAAGTGTAACTAACTACGATTCCTTAAAAGACTCTAGGTCAAAGAATACAACAACATGACCAACACAAACAGAAAGCATGCACCAATGAAATTAGGACGAACAATCGTTTAGACTGTCAACAGAAGTAGAGGTCTAAAAGGACTGGCAAAAGTCCACAATATTAAAAAAAGAACTTGAACTTGTTGATGCGGATGGTAATGAAAACAATTCTTAACAATATCCAGACCTGCAAAGTAGTTGATAAGTTAATAGCATCCTTAACACGTTTTTCGACTTCCTTGGTAGAGCTGCTTTCCAATATATCCAAGACTAATGAAGAGACGGGAATGAATATTTCACTGGAGGAGGAGAGATCGTTCAACCATCGAATGCATCTAACTTTCAAAGGTAGATATCTTTGACCAGCAAAGAGGTTAGCCACTCCATTAATAACTTGAATCATTGCAAATAGTAGGCCACGAAGATCATTATCTTTAATGCTGACAGCCACAAAGCTAACGCAAAGATCAATGCACAAAGCATATTCCCAACTGCAAATCTTCTTAAGAGCTTCCTGCCAGAGAAATTAATAACCATCAAAATAAATTTCATTTCACCAAAAAATAAATTCCTATATACAGGAATAAGAGAATAACAATAAGTCAATAACAGTCATAAAGTTGGGTTCCAGTTCTAATCTTTGACATATACTGGAATATAGAAGGAGCTTCAACTAATAACTGTAAGTCTATGATTTACCTCTTTCGCTTGCAAGCCCAACTGGAGGATCCTAGCTAGTTTTTGGATAGATGTGGTTGCCAGTTTAACTGACTTCTGCATATCTATGGAAGAAAGCTCAACAAAAGAGCTTTTGAGGTACTCTATATGTTTTAGACTAGTAGAGTCGACTACGTTCCGGGGCGAAATTATGGCTTTACATGTTCTCTGCAAGCATATGTCGTAGTATTCAAGCCCAAGGAAAGATGCCACATCATATAATATCAGAAAAGAGCATGATGAAAGAGCCCCACCACCTGTTGCCCACAGATGAACAACAACCTGCAATTCATAGTTGAAAGCATCAGAAACAATTTGAAATTCCACGCAAAAGAATAAGCATTCAACTCTAGATTCAAGTATCAATCAGACCATGTTTTAAGCATTGACAAACAGAAACAAGTTAAAAATGGCCCTAGCATTTATCAAAATTATATACTTTGTAGTAAACTAGTAACACACAAGGAGATGGGGGAAGGGGGAAGGATGAACAAAAGGGGCCATTTTGTTCAAGAGTGCATCTACTAGTATCGAACTACTATATGTGAAAGGAAGACTTTCAATTTCAAACTTCTGAAACATTCTGTCAATGAAAACTCCATAGACCAAATAGTTGGCCAAATCGAGAACACTGATAACTATCATAGTAACACATAACAATATCAATAACCTTCATAATGAGAATGGAAATAAATCACGGGCCAGGACATCAGGAACCTCTTGGATCGTTACTGACAAAATAAGATATGTTTAAAGCCGTCTTGTTCATACCTCAATAAGCTTGCGCAGCAAAGAGGGAAATGCAGCAAAAAGTATTAATGAACCTCTTAGTCGTGTCAAACAGAAAGCCAACATGTCAGTTTCAGTAAAGTGATTCAAGAGAAACAGAGAACTTGTCAAATACGATTTGATCATTGGCTTCACACTTTCCCATTTCGATGTGGTCTTCAAATTGAGTATGGCCTCCATCTTACAATTGGATGATAATCCCAGTAAGCCCCGAAACAATTTATCACCTTCAGAAAGCATAAACATTATAATGCTACAAAAGGTTTCCTGGTTCTGTATTCTTGGGGGCGAAACAGAAGCCTTAGCATGAGTTGATTCAGCTCCATAGTGACACGCAGCACGATAGGCATTTACAAGACTAGGAACCACAGACAGTTTATGCTGCTCTTTAACTATCTGACACCAGCTATTAATGGTAGAACAATTCAACAATTTGCCTGCATCTGGACTTGGAAAACCACCATTAATAGTCTGAATATCGTCATTGATCATCTCATCTTCATCAGACTGTTAACAATTTATGAGGAAAGTCAGTGAACAACTAAAAATTTCTGAAATACAACCTAATAACATAAACTCCACAAAGAGAAACTTCCAGACACAGAAAAGCTTGATTAAAGCACCCACCATCTCTTCATTTCGCAGTGATTCATGATCTTTGATGCGATCTTGCAAGAATATTACAAAATCTGGATCCTGAGGAATATCAAGAAAATGATATTTCAGCCAATATAAAGACATAAAAAAGTATCCCTTCGTTGTCTAATTGTAAAGTAGAAAGAGTGCAAACTGCAAAACCTTAAAAAGGGATAGCAATAGGAATATAAGACGAGATAAGACAATAATAGACAAAATATCCAAGGATTTACTATTCGCACACCCAAAATCAAGTAGCAGGCTAGCAGCATCTCATCGTATCAGGCAATTACAGTTGGTGTTAATGTAAAAGTACAAACAGTAAAATTTGTTTGACAGAAGAAAAATCAGCTTACAGTTCATCAAGTAAAATAATAACACACTGATACTTTCACACATCTACATAGACATATTTTGGTTGAAGTCACTTAACGGAGAAAGCTTCACCAGAAAGAATTTAGATCCATTCAATGTTATGCGTCCTAGCAAGTTGTTGACAGAGCATCTGAAAGGGACATCCCGACCGTACCTTTAAAAGTTAAACTTCATGAGGATTTCCCATGGTATCAAAATTTAGAAGAATTTTGAATTCTAGTGACCAGCAAATAGAATGGGTGGTGCACATGCTCAAGAAGATGTATGCTGTTCTTTGATTTATTTATTTTAGTAACATGCGTACATTTCTGTGCACAAAATTTCCCTTTTTCAGTCTTTAGAAACCTCCATAGATGATCTGTTCATTTGTCGATGATACTAAAGAGTTCAAATGATACCCACGAGAAACTTCCACCATAATCTTTCTGTCTCTTCTTTGCACTCTGTCTAATACTCATCCATCCCAAGTTCTATAATCAACCAAACTTAAATTTGGAATTGACTTTAACTACCTGAAATTCTAATAGCCAACTAGCCATAAGTAAGCCATCTCAGCTACGCAACTTCCCAGTTAGAGCAACTGAAATAAAAACCCTTGCACCCCCATCCCACTTATGTTCAACTTAAAAGCCCTGGACAGAAAACAACAGCAATCATATCACAACCTAAATCCCTCCATCTTGAAGAACTTTAACAAATATTCATATTTGCAGTGTTCCAAAACATTGTCAAAAATTTCCTTTTACTATGTGCATAAATTATTAGTAGGGCGGCTAGGGCCTTGCTGACCAACATTTTAGACCATTTCATACTATGATTGGGCCCTCGATTTCTTATATCCTTCACAATGAAGCAGCAAACATCAGATACAAGATGTTTCCTTGAAAGCTTCCCTTTCACCTACGTTTCTCAGACTTTCCACCTTTATTTAAAATTGATAATTTCAAAATAGAACATAAGTCGCATTCAAAAGAGGCAAAATAACAAGCTAGTCACAACCAAAAAGATTACAGAAATTAACATGCCAATAATAATAATAATAATAACGGAGAAACCCAGAAAGGTCTATAAGTGAAAAGGGAATCAAATAGAGAAAAAGGTAAAAGAAACACAACAGAAAAGGTGAAAAAGATTGATTTTAAAATAAAGGGTTAACACGGATGAAGAAGACATGTGGTCCTCTTGGAAGTTGATGAGGTAAAAATGACGGGCGGTGCCAGCGCCAGTCATCTACGACCAGCGAACTCACCCTCTGATTTGACTCTTGCGGTCAACCAGAAGCCCTTCTATTTCAGCCTTTATCTTCTTGAACAGCTCTGATTTAAAGATCTAGGGTACCTTTTTTTTTTTTGAGAGATCTAGGGTACGTTAATGCAAATCCTAGATCTGAAATTAAAATTGCATGAACTTAGTTGCTGTTCAAAGAAGAAGAGACGTGTCTGGGGAATGTATGATCGTAATTGGTAGCCAGCCATCCCTTGTCAACCCCTAAGCAATGTCTGAACTAGTGTTGGATCGGGTCGCGCATAAATTTTGTGAATCGAAAAAACATAGCTTTCCACCATTACTTTTATGACATTCTAGGGACAGAGATTACTGGGTTGAAGGTAAATAGGTTATGAACACCAGCAATACTAGATCAATAAGGACCAAAAACTATTGAGCAACTTTATGTAATACGAAAAACATGACAATTTGATTCCTAGGCATGTTAACAATATAAATGCACAAAGTCCATTTTCCTTAGATGTTCCTAGAGACCAAAGTTGTAAACTTTTTCTTCAACATGTTAATAAACAAGTTCAACTCTATTAGTTTGCAATAGTCAGAGGTAAAATGCATACAATTGAACCTCCCTAGACCTCCCTTGAGGTAGGATTACACTGGGTGGTTGTTGAAGATGATGTTATTGTTGATGTACCAATAAACAGGCTCCACTGCCTGAGCTATCCTTTCTGGATATCTAGGGCATATTTTTGTGATAACAAGTAAACAACCTTAGCCAGCCCTTTGAGAATCATGGCCATCCATATTGATGTGCATAGATAGAGAAAGATAGTCTTTATCTAAAAATGATGTGCATAGATAGAGAAAGATAGTTGTTCCGAATTTCCAATCTTTTTCTTTTGATTCCCATCTTATCCTTTGAGATGTTGTTGTTAAGGCACATGGAATAGTTTCTAGTGTGCAGTGAGTCATAACTTCATATCGCTCGAAATAAATAATTCTGGCTATTCCAGAACAAATGAAAGACAAGGCTGCAATAGACTACAATCAATTCTTTGATTTATGTAACAATTTTCTTCATATACTATTTCTAAGATATCAATAGAAAGAAAAGTATGTGTGTTCCTCCCACAAAGAAAAATTACCTTCTGCTTTAAAGCTTCCAATCTTTTCTTTTTCTCTAAAAGCTCTGATTGAAGCTTTTGGTTCTGTGCTGATAATCCACTGTCTTGGCTAATACCTGTGCACGAATTGAACCGGATTATTAAGAAAAATTGATCTCTTGCATTCTACAACCAAGCAGTAAATGAGAAAATTTGAAGATAATTTTAAAATAGGAAGAAATTTTTCCACCTTCTGAATTAACCTCATTGTCATTCTCACCAATATACGGGCAACTTGGGTCCTGATCATCACAAACATCGAAAATAAGAGGAGAACCAAACGACTCAGAAACATAAAGGCATAATCACAATGTGAGACCTCAGATAGATATCCTTCACTGTCTGAACCGCTTTCAATGATATTGTCATCTTCTTCATTTATGAAGATATCAAGAGAAGCATCCTCTATGTCTTCACTATGCAGCATCCTGTTAGCAAGTATAAAAAGTTGGATCATGTTCATGCCAACTGATATGGGCAAACCACTAACAATAAAATCAATAAACATCTTAGAGCAAATGCTGTTTTCCATAGAAGCAATTTTCAATTTCTCATGCACATGCACAATGTAGCAAAAACATATATTTAACCCTCTATGAATAATTAAAATGCACAGCTAACATAAAAGAAAACAGAGTTTCTTGAAGTGCTAAGAACATAAGTTGAAACTGCTAACTACACAATTCATAAACTTCCTTTGCTCCACCTACCATCCAAGTGCAGAGATACGTGTTTATAGGAACTCCTAAAGGTTGACAACAATCATACAACATATGATAATCACTTAATCAGTGCAGGACACAATTTTGAAGTACCGAAAGGGGGAAGTACATATGAAAATTAGTGCAAGACACCATTTAGAATACAAGACCTTGTTCTTTTCTGAGGTTAAATTCAAAAGACTTGTGGTTTCACCTTTTTACCTTCCAGTAGATGACACAGAAGCATCTCCTCCTTGCTCTTTGACAACATCATTTTCATCCCCTAAAACATATATAGTGATCCAATAAGATTCATAAAACAGTAGGCATTGACCTAAGTGGTTAAAATAGTACAGAATACATCCCTAAAGCAAATGAATCAGAAAGGTATGCAATGAAACACAAAGTACATAAGATGTCTTTCTTATTATAAATGAGATTAAGTTGGTAAAAGAAAATGTATATAACATGAAATTCTAATTGTTTTTCCCATTTGCTTTTGAATGCTTTCAAACTTCATACCCGCTTTTGTCGGTCTATTCTACTAAGCGACAAGCTAGGGATAAGGCTGCGTACATCTTGACCTCCCCAAACCTCACCCTTGGAAGAATACTTACTTTGTTGTTGTTGTAGTATTTGAAATTGAAGTGCGTTAACCCAATAACTTCCCCACACAAGCAAGAATATGCATACACTCCCACTTACGAGTAACGACGCTGTGCCTCTATCCCAACTCAATATAAGTTCTTATAATTTGTTTCCATCAAAACTGGGGGCTCGTACAAGCTCATCAATATATCAACTTTCCTATAAGCTTAATAAAATTGATATCATTCAATCATCAACTATATTCTCAGCAAAGCTCCAACTGAATCATCCAGGGCAACTTTTCAGCTTTGAATTATTCAAAATGGACTAAGCCAAATGTCTCAACCTTTTGCTTCTCATTTATTTTGAAGTAGCAGACGAGTATAACGAACACCGCCTCTCGACATTGCAAGGAATAGGTTGCCTAAAATACCCCATAATAGGTATTGCTGTCATTCAAAAACAGTGAGAGGAGCTCCTAAAACCCAATTCAAAATACAGCACCAGCTGAACATACAAAATTGGAAAAAAAAAATATTAAATTCTACATGGCTACAGAACCTAAAACCCAACATAAACAACAACAAAAACAGCAGCAGCAACAAAAACAAACAACAAAAACAGCAGCAGCAACAACAACAACAACAAAAACAAAAACAACAACAGCAGCAACAAAAACAGCAAAAACAATGACAACAAAGAAAAGAAACATACTTGAAGCGTTTTTCTTCTTAAAAATGGGTTTCATCTTCCTTTTACGTTTCATAACAGACTGCAAGTTCTTCTTGGCAAACTTCCTCGCTTTCTTCCCCAATTTCCCCATTGTTTTTCTCTTTAATTTTAAGCAACGCTTCAATCAACAACTGCACAAAGGATTACCGCAATGAATATAAATTAAAACACATAAACGGAAAATACAAAAAAAAAAAAAAAAAAAAAAAAAAAAAAAAAAAAAAAAAAAACTTACCAGCAAACGGCTACAACCCCAAGAACAGCAGCAAGGGGTCTCTTGCAGGTTCTTCTTCATCTTCGTTTTTAAATGTTTTTCTTTTTTTTTTGTTTGGGCCTTTTCGATTGGGCTACATGGTTAACCTACGTCCAGATATTTGTGGCCTTTTCTTTCAGGCTCTTTGATTTTGGGCTTTTGGTAATCTTAGATTTGCAGAGTTTTTTGTTTTTTTTTTTTAATGATAGTAAGAAACCTAAGAACAATCCCACCTAGGGATGGCAATGGGGCGGGTACAGGTGGATACTGTTCCGCATCTGTCCTAGTTGGGCCGGGATGGGGGAGTGCTAGGTGGGGATGGTTTTGATAAAGCAAAATCGCCGTGGGGAAGGGGCGGAGGTGGTTTGCCTTCTTCCCCCAGTGGATACCCGTCGGAACCCCGCCCCACCTTATACCCGCTTTCCTGCCCCGCCTCATACCCATATAAAAATAAAAAATGTAAAATATAAATATATAAAATCTTATTTTGCCAAATATATAAAATTGTCTAATGCTATTGTTTATCAAAAGGCTCAAAATTTTCCTTGCAAATTATCTTAGGGTGAATTTGAGGTAGATACATATGTGGGTTTCGTTTCTTTTTGGGTGGGTATAAAGCGGATATGGATACCCTCCTGATAAATGGAGCGGAGGTAGATACCCGTCGGGTAAGTGGGGCGGGGGTGGATTTGAGATCTCCAACCCGTGATGAGGATGAGGCGGGTGACGGAATCAAAATATCCAGGTAGATATGGGGATGGATCTACTACCTATATCCACTACTGCCCTGCCTCATTGTCATACCTATTTATTCCCACCTAGTCCATCTCATCCTGGTCAGCTACCCAACAGCAGCAAATCCATCCCCATTTTAACTCCTATACCCATTTCACCTGATTGTCTATATCCGTCAATCATTTAACCATCGTGGGGTTCGTACAGGTGTGGATTTTATTTTGTATTCGCCCCCCTCCTACCCGCATCAGTACTACATGTTCAGCCAGTGTGTTGAAATTTCAAATTTTGTCAAGTTTTATTTTTGATTTTCCCTTCCCTTTTTTAATCTTCGATCAATAACAAATTTGTGATGACCCTACAAGACAATGATACTTATAGTCATGTAGCAGAGATCTTTTTTTCTTTTTTTCTAAATACTCTTAACTTTTTTTCTTTTTCTTGAACATTCCACTTGAAGAAGGGGTAAGTTTAGATATCTACATGTGGTGGGGTGAGCATCGAGGTATGTATAAATATATATACGATAGAATCGTGAAATTGGATAAAACATTTCCACACTCGTCCTAACTCATTGTCATCCTAATTTATAAATCTTTAATTTTAATCAATACGCTGATATATATTTTTCATTATTGGATGAATGTAAACACATTCATAACTCGTATAACATATCATTATTTCCCGGTACGCTAGAAGGAGCTAATGACAACTCAAGCTAAGTAATCCACTTTGAGATTCTTTATGACTTCAACTGATCTATCAGCAGATAGATATATAGATCACGCTGGCTAATAACGCAAGTTGCAAATATTATACACATGACATTATGAAAAGTGAGTTGATCTTCTAGTATCTTATATTTTGCTCATAATAATCTATGCTAGCTAATTGGAATCTGATATTATTAGCTTTCAAATTTGAGTACAACCTCTGTGTGTGTGTGTATATATATATATATATATATATATATATATATATATATATATATATATATATATATATATATATATATATATATATATATATATATATATATATAAGTGGATGTGCACCGTGCTAGATTGACACGTAGGATTTAACACATAAGCAAATTTTTTACATGTCATCACATATTTTATTTTTATTTTGATTAGGAGTCATCATTAAACAGGAAACCAAGAAAGTTGATTTGAGTATAGAAATGAAGAGGTTCATAGATTGATAATTTCGTAGCAAGATATGACATAGGCGAAAACAAGATACCAAAAAAGTTAATTTGAGTATAGAAAGGATGAGATCCATAGATTAGTAATTTCGTAGCAAGATGTGACATAGGCGAAAAAGTTATTGCAAGTTTGTACCAATAACAATGTTTTAGGGAATGTATCTAATAAATCATTGCATTAATTAATCAATGACATAAAAAATATATATTTTTATATGAAATAAAATATATTTATATAAAAGTGTGCATCGCACGAGATATGCAACTAGAATTAAACAGGAAACCAAGAAAGTTGAATTGAGTATACAAAGGATGAGGTCCATAGATTAGTAATTTCGTAGCAATATGTGACATAGGCGAAAACAAGATACCAAGAAAGTTGATTTGAGTATAGAAAGGATGAGGTCCATAGATTAGTTTTCGTAGCAAGATGTAACATAGACGAAAAAATTGTAGCAAGTTTGTACCAATAAAAATATTTTAGTTATTTTAAACACACAAGTTGTGCATCGCACGGGAATGTAACTAGTATATATATATAAGTGGATATGCATACTTGCTTGATGGACAAGTAGGCGTCCACATAAGTAAGGCATATCCACATAGCTTAACACATAAGCAATATAAAATGCATGAATCTACATTAATTGCATGAATCTACATTATATTAAATACATTTCCTTAAATTTGTATAATGATACATGCATATAATAAAAAAAATTAATATATTTTAATACTTTTTTTTTAGCGGCGGATGCATGCATGCTTTAACAATAAAGCTCACTATATTCGAGTCAAAGTGTACATCGTTACTATCTCAATTTTGCATTATTTGTTCTAACGATAATATATAGTCGAAATGATATGCGTATTAGCTTTCAATGATGGGTATACATAGTTGTTAACTAATTAAACATAATTTCGTACTTAGGCTATGATTCTTTTGACTGGATATTTGGAGTAAACTGCCGCACAAAGTAGTAGTAGTAGTGGTGGTGGTCTTCTGGACTAGATATTAGACACTATATATTGGGGTAAATTACAACAAAAATAATAAAGATTTGTACAAACCAGCTTTATATCATGATTAACAAGAAATGAGATATTGTATATTTTGGTATTCTACTCTACAATTGATACAATGTTCTAGGTTAGTACAATATTAATTAAGCGAGAGATTCATAAAAGAGGATTTTTGTATCAAACCGTGCATCGCACGGGAATTTACCTAGTTACACAACAATTTTTACTTATTGGCTTATTGGCAGTGAACATTTTATTAATTAGTAATATTTTCTAACTTTATTGTGGTAAAATAAAGCAATTGGACCACTTCACTCGATCTGCCGTGCTTCAGCTTTCAGTATCAATATATATAAGCACACTGCACAGGATTATTAGTTAGTAAGGTTGGGTAGCATGTGAAGGTAATAATGTATACCACAAATATGGAGTTCATGCTTTCTTGCACAGCCTGACTGACAAAAGCATTATTATGGAGTTCATGCTTAGATCGCAAACTTCCAGTTTCATGACCAGGCCATCATGTGTAAGAACTGAAATTTTACGCGAAATTTAATTCTACTGCATCACGGGGAACTGTTATAATAATTCTTCATGATCTAAGTATCTAATAACAAAACTTGTAAGGATATAGTAGCTAGCCCATAAATTTGGGCATGTGCAACCATGAATCGAAGGTTGTAGCTCTTTGTAGGTTTTTAAACTGTGATTATATCCCGAATCTTGTAGCATCGGCTTTATTGGATGGTTCTCCCACAGTAATGGAAAGTTAACTGCCTGGCTTTATTTGCTCGAAAACGGCCAATTTATGCATAGCCACAGTTGGATCTAGGCCTGGCATATCTTGGTATCCCCAAGCAAAGACATCCTTATACTCGCAAAGGAGTTGCTCATATAGCTTTACTTCATCGCTTTTGAGTTGAGTGCTAACAAAAATTGGTTTCGGCTCTTTTGGAGTGCCAAGGTTTATTTCTCGAAGCTCATCAATTACAAGCTTGACCACCATCTTCCAATTCTGGTGGTGCAGACTCTACCTTGTCCACAAAATCGTCTTTTGGTTGACTTTGTGCGTTTGTGCTGTCACTTTCAACATTTGCACAAATTTCGGTATCGTCTATCTCGGAAATAATGACAACATTTACTTCCTCGGCTTGAGTTTCATGGCTTTGTCCATATTCCCTCACGAGATTTTTCCATTGCTTTTTTTTCTTGAGTCTCCACTTTTTATTCTTTCTCACTTTCGAGTTGCTTTGTTCGGGTAGGTCAACATCTCCCAACCTATCGAAAACTGAGTTGTTGACTTTTCCAAGTCTTTCAAACACAGAGACTCGAGTTTGGCTCGGTTGCTCTTCGGAGAACATCTCCTTCTCTTGTACGGTCAAAGCCATCGTATCATTGACATTTTCTTTGGAACCCCCGTCATCATGTGAAACTTGGGGTTCATCTTCGAGAAACAACGCTTTAAGGATTCCATCTTCCTGAGAGATGTTCACTTTCTTATTGGACGGAAATCTGAATTTACGCTTTTTCCCTTGTGAATCAGAAGGCGGAAATCCTCCCGAAGAAGATGGCTGTGAATGGGGGTTTGGAGCATTCTCTTTGAATACAATTCTCTTGTTCCCGATTGATTTTGTGATTATCAAATTTTCGGTCGGGACAGATTGACTAATCCTTCGAAGAGGACAAGTGTAATTTGTCACAAGAGAATTCATGATACCTCCAACACCAGTTAAAGGCTTTTGTCCAACCTTTCTTCTAGCTTTTGGGGTGTACTTGAACAACACCTTTGACTTTGAGGCTCGTAACTCTCTTTCTTCATCTTCCACCATATCGGCCCATCATGGACCCTTTTGATCGGAACTTCTGGGTTCTCTCATTTTATTGCCCCCTTTCATGGAAGTAGTCGACTTGTAGAATTTGGCATCGGCATAATTGACATCTTCTCCATGAAGAGGATTTGGGTCTCCTCGAATGGTCCTTTCATTACCATTTTCATCGGTGTATTTGAGGCATTGATGAAGAGTAGAAGCCACTGACTTGCTACTAAGGAGCCATGGTCGTCCAAGCAAGGCATTAATAGAAGTATCGGCGTCTATAACATGAAAGAGTGCATCTGTGTATAGATCGTCCATTTCCACTTTCAAAGCTATAGCACCTAAAGCCTTTTGCCCCGCTTGGTTGAATCCTTGTATTGTAAGCAAAGTGGGAGATAATTGACTTGATGGTATCCCCATTGCTTTCAATATCCTAAGTGAAAGGAGATTAATGGCTGATCCACAATCAAGTAGGATTCGATTTACATTTGTGTCTCCAATTAGACCTGTGACATACAATGGTCTATTATATGGTATTCAACTCCTACTTGAAGGTCTTCATCTGAAAATGTGACGCAGGCCATGCATGAGGCGCATCGATTAAGTGCGGGCAAGTGCACTTCATTGACTTCAATGGGATCAACCTTATCTTTGTATTCATCGGGATTCATTAGAGCGTAAATGAGTGCCCTTCTTAACTCATAGGAGTCGTTTTTGTTAGGAATTGGTGATAAAACCATATGGTTTCTGATTCTCTCCATCAAAATTGGCTGCAGGTTTGAAACCATGTGGTTTCTAGGCTTGGACATGTCATTTAAACATAATACAACCATACATATAAGGAAGAACACATATCAATCACCAAAAACCATACTAAAACAGACTTAAACAAACTGACAGTAAAAATAAAATAGCAAGGAAAAAGAATTTAAAGAGCATTTTTTTTGAGGACTGAGTTGTAAAGAGAAAATAATGAAGAACATTGAAGTTAAAGATAAAAGAAATCTAAAATTATGGAAACTAAAGAGGAGAAGAAGAAGATTAAGTTTAATAGTTCATCCCCAATCTCCTATTTTTACATTCTCTTTCTTCCTGGTTTCTTCTTTTTTTAGTTTTCTAAAACTAACGTTTCTCTCTTTTTGTTGTCTTTTTGCTCTCTCTCCTTTTCTGCTGTATATTCTGTCTCCTCTTTTTTTTTTTTTTTTACAGCCAAAGGGCTATTTAAAGAGATACTTAGGATAACTGTTGAGAGTAACTGCCTCCCACTATCACCATTGTTCCTTTTCTTTTTTTTTTCTTTTATTTATTTATTTATTTATTTGTAATGCAACTGACAGAAATATAAGGAGATATAACTGCCACTTCTTTTTACACGTTTAAGTGTTTTCAGCATTGAGATTTTTTTTAATTCTTTTTTTTATTAAAATTTTAGATTCAACAACCTCCTTTGAGATTTAAGCCCTAGTATGACGAGAGGGGAGATTGAGATGATGGTATTTTTTTTTTGTTTTTTTGTTTTTTTTTACAAAAATATGGTGATGTAAGTGTGTAACTACTTTACTACGTTACTAGATAGTTGCATTGTTTCAATACGCTGAGAATAATCTAGCCCAGAATTCCAGATCGAACGCGGTTTTATTGGTCTAAATTTCGATTGCCTAAAATAACCTTATAGATTTACTCACATACAAGATGAGGATATAATAGTAAATCTCGTACCCAAATAATAATAATAGTAATAATAATAATAATAATAATAATAATAATAATAAAGAAGGAGATAAGCGTGACTGATGAATCGAAGCGGGACCTAGGGGTAAAAGTATGGATTTTAGTTAGGACTTTGGCCGAATCCAAATTCAGAATATTTTACACACGTAAATTTGGTCTAATTCCAATCCGAATTAAATTTGGGTTTTGATTTTTGAGTTCGAATCCAAATCTGAATTATTTTCAAAATTTTGATAGTGCTCATGCAATTTGTAGTAAGGATCCTCTAAAATACTTTCCTCCAATATCTCCTCTAATAAACCAATATCATCATGTCACATCACTTATCCACTTTAAAAGATATCCAACTCTAATTCTTTTTTCCTTTTTTTTTTTGTTCTTGTGAGTTACTACACCAAGTACTTTACCATTAATAGAGTACAACTAGGACTCA
This sequence comes from Tetragonia tetragonoides, assembly GCA_038025085.1. Taxonomy (NCBI): domain Eukaryota; kingdom Viridiplantae; phylum Streptophyta; class Magnoliopsida; order Caryophyllales; family Aizoaceae; genus Tetragonia; species Tetragonia tetragonoides. Next base: position 7,776,754 of record CM076140.1, on the reverse strand, counting down.
AACTGTAAACAGAGTACTACTAGGACGCAGACTGTGAACCCAACTGGGAGCCCTGGCAAGTATATATATATATATATATAGGCAACATAAATATTTCATATTTTCAGTCTGTGTCCTAGTAATACTTTGTTTACAGATTGAATCCTAATTGTACTCTATTAACCATTTTATTGGAGAGAAATATAAATTTATCTTATGACATTTTCATTCCATACGGACAACAAAACACATTTAACAATATATATTTAAAAACAAATGCTCTCCATTGTCCATATGATACGATTAACAAAAATTTGACCATTAATATTTATATCACAGCCAACAATTGATGAGTTTATTCACGTGTTGAGACAAACTCAAGGTTATAATCTCGATTGACTAGAATACTGATCACATTTGCTTACGGCTTACTTTTGGTCACAATCATTGTCTCTATTTTGGGTTATTCAACTATTTTGTTTACTTGCGGTGCCGCTCACATTATGTGGGATGTTTGTGAGTATCGTTTCCTATTCACTTTTTTCATGGCTTTTTGGACTGTGACGATGATGTTACCTTTGTACATCGGCTCAGAGCTCCATTTTATTGAGTATGGCAGAGTTCACTTATTTTCGTTCTTCGCGGCTATTTTTAGGACGATGGACTTTATTTGCATCCACCTAGTGTTGTTGCCTGGGTTCGAGCATTCTGTCAGTATTTTGCCTATGAACATTGTCGGATCTACAGCGTTATACATCACTCGGAAGGGCTCTTTTCAGCAACTATGGTTAGTCAATCGAAATCCAACAAAAGAAGAAATAATAATTTAAAAAAAAAAGAGTAGATTTTGCGAGTGGTTAAAAAAGAAAGAATAATTAGAAAGTTACAAGTGTACACTTTCTGATTATAGAGTGAAAGGCCAGAGAGAACCATAGGAGGAGTTAGAAATTGTGTAAATTTGGTTCAAATTACCTCCTAAAAGTATTATTATTGATGATAAATTACATTCTTAATTAAATCATAACCTAACATAACATAACCAAACGCAACTCAGTCCAACAAAATTTTGCAGAGCACCTGCTTACGACTTATTATTGGATTACAATTGGTCAAAATCACCCAGTGTCTATGCCAAAATCCCTACACGTCCGTTTACCATGAAGAGAAAATGAGACAACAACGCCGTCGAGAGTTACGATGAAGACCTCCTTGGCCCGTTTGCGAGCCCGACTCCGTTTCGACGAGTTCATCATCCTATTGTCATGCTTATCGTCTATCTTTGGGATATTGTCCGTCCTCTTTCTCCATCATTCCTTGAAGTCTGTGGAGGATAAGAAGCCTAATGATGTTCAGGTTGTATGTGCGTGTGAGGATAAGAAGCCTCATGATGTTCAAGTATTTAACCATTGTTGTAGATATATAATACTATAGTATATATCATGCTTACTTGATATTATTGCTTCACTGTTCTATTTGTAGGATCTAGTTGCAATGATCTAATCAAATAACGGAAAACAACTAGAAGTAGGAAATTTAATGGGTCATTAAATACACATTAATATACCTCTTGATGCGTGCCTCGTTGTTCAATTAAATATCGATAGATGCGACTTTTAGGATTCCAAGTGTAATCCCTCTACCGTAGTCCACGCAGCAATCGATTTGATCAATCCAAACACGTTCGTTAGCTAGAACGAGTACAAGGAACCGTTCATTGGGCTATGGAGGTGTTTGGTTGCTTTAGCGAGAAAATATGAGAGAAGAAGGCTATCAGTTAGAAACCCTTACCTAGATGCATCCTGCTTCTCCTCTATTTAAACTGTACACCAGACTATTAGGGCTTCCAAAGACCTAATAAATGACTACTACACATAGTGGGCTTTCTCTATGTTAGCCCACTTACCAATCTCTCGTATTAATTAATTAATGCGACTCCTAGGTCCATTATTAATCTATCGACTACTTAAGCGTTTGATCCGTTAGGCCCATCGCATTTAGTAATCGGCCAACTCCTATCGGTCCAATTATCTTAAGCGGTCTCTAGCTAAACGTTACGACCTACTAAATCGATGAGTTAACTATCTCTGTATATAATCCCAAATTTTGTAGCTTGACTGACAGGACATAAATCCTTCAATCTCCCACTTGTCCTTAAGACAAGTGTGCAAATGCATTCCCTTGTCACTTATTGTCTTGACGTAAACGTAAGGTAAGAAGTCTAGTCATCCTTACAATGTTCATACCTTTCTTGATCCCGAATTGGATTGTTAAGACAAATGATTATCCAATAATCCATTTGAGCACGGCCATGCATTTCACAATCCCAATTCTACAAGAGGCTCATAGACAACGATCTCCGTAGGGAGGACAATTCATGTCTTGTGCGTTCATGAATTCCAACATGATTTTCAATAATTCGGATGTATCCGTTATTGCCTCTTGTTACACAGGCGTTAGGAGTAATCACAGATCACCAATCCTCATGTCGTTATTCATAACCACTCAGGTTTGAGAAATGGTTCAAGATAGTTTTATGAGAGTCTAATATGACTACTCGTTCTTAAAGAACTCTCATGGTGGATTTGTCCGATCTTCAATTCCTAATTCATATCTATGCAAATGATCCTTGACATCCCATGTCTCCAGCCCATGAAATAGGTACTAGGGTCATCTTGCAATCTAATCATCACTGGTAATTGGAATCTAATTCTAATACATAAGATTAGGGACAAATAACCACAAAATCCAGTTCATTCAATAAGGTTGCATTATCGAAGACATCGTCTTGATAACCTATTTGGATATTTGTGTTTTATTATTTTGGATTAACATTCAAAATCATACAGAAAATTGAATAGATCAGAACCAAAACTTTGTTAATGTGATAAATGTACAGAACAATGTTCTAATCATGAATCGCATATCATAATCTAAAACAATGAAGCTAATCATCTCTGAAGTGATGTATGCCTATCGAAGCTGTGTGCGTGACTCTCGTGCTTAACCTGGTCAAGCGGTTTAGTCAACGGATCAGCGACATTCTCATCTGTATGAACTTTGCATATGCTAATATCACCATCCTTGACCTATTGTTTAATAAGATGATATTTTCGATGTACATGTTTATACTTTTGGTGTGACCTTGGCTCCTTGGCTTGGGCGATGGCTCCATTATTATCGCAATAAAGAGCCAACGGTTTAGTCGTCGTAGGCACAACTCCAAGTTCAACTATGAACTTGCGAATCCAAGCAGCCTCTTTCGCAGCTTCCGAAGTTGCGATGTACTCTGCTTCCGTTGTAGAATCTGCTACAGTGCTTTAATTTTCTTTGCACTCTTCCATGACACTGCTCCTCCATTGAGACAAAAAAAAAAAAAAAAATCATGGTTGGGATTGAGAACCGTCTCTGTCGGTCTGGCAGGCTTCTTCTTGCTTCACCTCCTTTGAGGTTTAAGCTCTAGTGTCGAGAGGGGGAGATTGAGATGGTATTATTTTTTTGTTTTTTGTTTTTGTTTTTGTTTTTTGGTTTTAACAAATAGATGGTAATGTTAGTGTGTTACAACTTACTAGTTGCATTATTGCAATCCGCTGGGAATAATAAAGCCCAGAATTTCAAATCGAAGGTCGTTTTATGAGTCTAAATGGTTATAGATTCACTCACGTACAAGGTGAGAATATAATAATAATAATAACAACAATAACAACAAAGTTTGGATTTTGGTTAATTAGGACTTTGGCCAAATCCAAATTCAATCCGAAATATTTTATACTCGTAAATTTGAGTTTAAATCTAATCCGAATTAAATTTAGATTCCGATTTTTAAGTCAGAATCCAAATCCGAAATATTTTCAAAATTTTGATAGTGCTATTGCATTTCGCCCTTAAAATAATGAATGGTGATGGCATTAGCGCAGCATGTTTTCCTGGTGGGGAGCTGGAGGTGAATATTGTGATCTAGCTACATGCCCTACTACTAGACCTGGCGATACTGACCCGGACCCGATAACCTGATCCGAATAACCCGATTCATGACCCGATTCAACCCGAATAGTAAAACCCGAAATTGAACCGAAAATCCAAAACAACCCGATCCAAACCGAACCGACCCGAAATTAGCAGATCCGATATGACCCGTACCCGATTCTGATCCAAATCGAAACCGACCCAATCCGAATAACCCGAAAGGACCCGTACCGAACACAATCCGAAATTTATGACCCAAACCAACCCGAACCCGAACCGAAACTGATAATATGTTATTTATTTATTTATTTATTTATTTATTTGTTAGTGTTTTAAAAATAGTAAAATTAAAATATTTTAAAACATTGTGATTACACTCACCCATTAAAATATCTATTTATATAATTAATTTATATATTTGTGGCCCTATATGAGTTGCACTTATAAAAATTGCAATGCAATTGATTACATCTCCTTAACTCTGTTACACTTACTCCTATAAAAATTGTAGGCACTACAAAATATTACTCCCTCTGACCCAATTGAATTGTCCACTTTGAAATATGTGACTCACAACATTGTGATGAGATATTGACTGAAAACGACGTGCAATCATTCTCATATTGACTTGACTTGTACCCGAACTCAAAAATATAATAATGCAATCGGGGTAAACTGTACTAAAATCGAACTTGGAAAAAAAATGTGACTGAAATTTGTCCGACCCATATCTGACCCGAAACAACATGACCCGAATCGACCCGAACCCAAATATACCCTGAACCAATCTGTACCCGAACCGAGTACAGTGCGTGATAACCCAATTCAACCCGAACAGATATGGCCCGAATCGGATTGACCCGACCCGACCCGCAACCGACCCGAAAACAACATGAACCAAATCAACCCGAGCCCAAATATACCCGAACCGGAACCGAAAATAAAGATAACCCGAATCAGACCGAACCAAAATGACCCGAACCCGTCCCAAATGACCCGTTTGCTAGGTCTACCTACTACACCAAAGGTATTGTTGTTGATGGGTGCCCTAAGCATTAACATGTACTCATATAATACAGTACTAATTTAGAACAATAGTTTATATAGCAGAGAGTACTATCTTCTATATGAATTGTTGTTACATATGCCTGATTAGGAGTAAATTTTTGGAGAAATCTGATAATGCATAGATCAATATTTTTCTTTGGAGAATGTGAGTCCAAAAGGAATTATGATGATGAATATTGCTTAGAGAACAAATTTTTGGAGAGATCTGATAGTGCGTAGATCAATATTTTAAAGTAATGGCTTAGTAAAATAGCTCCAAACTAAAGTTCAAATTGTTCGATCTTCCTGTACATTGCGGGATGAAATTATTCGTATCCTTAAATACTAATCGTAACGGGTAAGGACCACTTTTTTTCTTCAATGGTTTAAGCACTGGTTTACCCTGAGTCCTTTAGGTTAAGATTAGTCATATTCTCACTGAGTCCGTTTATTAGAGGGTAAAATGTTTTCAAGTTCCAACGAGTGGTTTTTCCATTCACAAGAATCGAAGTCCCTATCTCGTTTAAGGGGTGAAAGTGCCAAAGATGAACCGTTCACACCAACCACTTGTAGCCGGTAAGAACCGTCTTATATGCTTAGAACCAATAGTAATAGAATAATGCAACAAGTAATTAATCAACTCAGGGGAGTATTTCCAATAAATCTTACAACAACATTTCTCATTCCCATACAGACAGCAAAACACATTTAACAAAACATATTTTAAAAAAAAATGCCCTCCCTTATCCATATTATGATACGATGCAAGCAGCACACAACTAGAAGGAAATCATAAGCTAAATGCTATATATTCCCCTAAAAAAAAGCTAAATACTATATATTGTATTCCATAGTCTAAGGAGATGAATAAGGGGACCACTCAGTATGGGAATCTTTTAAAAGGCTTCTATAATGGACAATGATATTTGTACAATAGTTGTACATTATAATATTTTTTTATGTGAGGGAAGTGACAAAAGTACCCTTATTACTTGGGATTTCAGAGGAGTATTTATAGTAGAGTGAAAAAGGAAAAATGAGAGAGATAGACACAAAAAAATAAATAAATTGTAATGTACAATAATTATACGAGATTCATTTTCCTTAAATAATAAAATCTAGATTATTCTGTCAAGATGGACATGTGTCCTTACCCTATTGAAAGTTAGTTAAAAAAGAGATCTATGTATGTAATGACAACTTATATCGTTATAGAAAATAGATTCATTTACCCCCAGCTGAGGATATAATAGTAAATATGTCATCCAGAAAAGAAAAGGAAAGAAATAATTAAATAAATCTGATTTACCACAAACGGACGAACTTCATTCACCTATTATGAGCTGACTTTTCTTTTCTTCGTACACAATCAAATACGTTCAGTGCAGACACCCCCTCTCTAAAAGGCCGTCATCCGTTAGTGAAATTAGTGAGAAAGAGAGAGAGTTAGAGAGAGAACGTAGTTAGAGAGAGAGGAGAGAAAGAGTTAGAGAGTTAGAGAGAGAAAGCTAGAGAGAGAGCGCTAAAGAGAGAGAGAGCGCGCTAAAGAGAGAGAGAGCGCGCTAGAGAGAGAGAGAGAGATCAGTTAGTATTGCACTACTATGACGTCGCCGACCATGCCATTGCCAGCAAAGGAGAGAGAGAGAGGACTACCGGTGAGATAATGACTCGTCGTGCATGGCTTCGTAGCGACGACAGGGTGCATTTATGGGCTACCGAGGGTTGTGTGTTTGCGAGTTTAACTTCCGTTATGTTGCATTTATCGGTCATCTCCTACCGCAACTCAGGCAGCGATGTGACTATATTTATGACGCTCGACTTTTTGTGTGTTCATCTAGTGTTGTTGCCCGGCTTCGAGTACTCCATCATCACTTGTCCTCTGAGAATTGCTGGGTCCTACTTAATTATGTCAGGCTATGTTAGGTTTCGTTGGATTCAAGATGCATGTTTTCCAATACTTTTTCATTTAGGTCTGGAGCCTTGTACAACATTATGTGTGTCACTTTCTCTTATTATATATCTCAATCAGTGTTTTCCCACCCTAAATCATATAAGAGATTAATTTGCATATATTTTTTTTTATATTTGTAGAGCGAGCATTTGGGTATTAGTCGCAGCCATCATTGTTATTTTGGGATTTCTTACTATTTTTGATGTTTGCGGTGTCGCTTACGTACACTACGAGGGAGATTTGAGAAAATCATTTACCATTCGCTTATTTTTAGAATCTTAACACTTATAAGCCTAATATGAAGCAAATTCTATTGAGCAAAGATAGGTGAAATTTTTACCGCTGCTAAAAGTACGTAAGTGGACAAAGACTAATAAATACAAAAAATATATTAATTCAAGAATATTGTTTTTGGCTACTACAATGATACTCCCAACCCATCCAACAGAATTCTCACATTCTATATTGTAATTCATTCACTCAAATTGCTAATACTAATTATTTTAACAAATCAATCCAGCTAGATAATCCCTCCGACAACTTTGAATTGAATGTTTAACAAATTAAACAACTTCCCAAATATACAATAAGAAAACTTCAATGCAAAACCTTGGACGATTATAACTGAGATATATATAAGGAGTATTTATAAATTTTTATGAAAACTTATAATTAGGTATAGAATTTGATTTTTATGGGAATAGATGCATGTAATATAACTAGGGTTATATATTTGTGAGTATAAACGCAAGTTATAAGTGTCATATTTTGATAACTTATTATTTTCCCTTATTTTTAAGATGGTGAGTGTTATATTTTTTTCCCCACGTTCGAAAAAAAGTTAATCTTACAACTTTTAAATTCTAATCAGTGAAACACACATAATGATCACAAAACATTTACAGTGTCGTTTGTTAATTTATATATCGGAGATATAACGACAGGTTAGGTGACCTAGAATACATATTATTATTATTATTATTATTATTATTATTATTATTATTATTATTATTATTATTGTTGTTGTTGTTGTTGTTGTTGTTGTTGTTGTTCTCATTTGGAGCGATCTAACCTAGAAAAATGGTGGTTTTGTGTTTTAGCTTGCAAGGGTTCTCACGAATGACAAAAGTATTTCAGGTTTGCTCATGAATTTCCAAGCTCTCATGAAACAACAAATTGAACCTCAATTCATATATAAAAAGTAATTACATTGCTTTTGATTCCAACACCTCCTTTTCTTTCCCAAATTGAAAGTTTGCTCCTAACTTTGTCCATAATGAACTGTATATGCACCAAATCACTCAAAATTAAAATAAAAATAACTCCAAAAAAGAAAAATCTACATCGTGCATTACAACAACATAACATAAAGAGTATCCAGAAGTTCATCATCATTAACAAAAAAAACAAAAAAAAAAAAAAAAAGTATCCAGAATTTGATTACTAATAATAGATCCTTATTCCCAAGCCATCTAACATCCCTTATGGCTTTGAGATTGATTCCTCATCACTAAATGTCTGCAAACATTGTTCTTTCTTGCCCCCCTGATCACCTACAAGAAGCCTCTCCAGAATTCTACGTCTACTATGCGAACCCAAAAGAAAAATAAACAAAATGAACCAAATACAGTAAATGAAGTCACTCTTGATCAAAAACTGAGATTTAACATATTTATATTTAGACGAGTTTTTCGAGTAGACTCCAACACCCGAGGCGGACCTTAGGCAATTGATCAAGAAGTTGCATTTGATATTTGGAAAATTATCAAGCATTCCCAAGAACAGGTATCCGTCAACTTCTTCTTCTTCCTTCCAACGCATCTCGCATTTCACATCATAGGCAGGATTCAAGACGTAAAAACTGAACTCGTATACTCCCGATGGAGCTATTGTCTGCTCGCCAAAGTCGTAGTTACCGTATGTGCAATGGACAACCAGAATATTATTGCTCTTGTTATCTGGCAATTGAGGCATCTCATTTGTAATTCGTCCATGAACTTTGCTCAATGGCCAAACAGTTACCGTAAAAGCACCATAAGTGACCAAGACACAAAAAGTTATCGCCACAGCATAAGCAACCCGTAGGGCTACTATGTCATCATCACTGCCCCTGTTAGGAATAGAGAGAACAATTAGCAATTTAGCATTTACACAAAATTATGTGCTGGCGTCTGGCGAGTATACTAGTTGAGTGATATTACTCCTACACATGATATAGATGAATACTCATTCAAATTTTGAGCATTAATATATATACCAAAGCCAACAATTGACGAGTTCACTCACATGTACTACTCGATAATTTCAATTTCCCTACAATATTTGTATGAGTAGGTTCTACTTCTTAGCTTACAGAATAAATTACGTTCTAGTACTTCTTAATTGGCTAGAATACTGATCACCTTTGTTTAATAAAAAAAATTGCTCAAAAATCCTTATTGTATTAGAACACAATATGATCTTCAAGCTAACGAAAAATTGAACTAGAAACAAGTTTGTTTAAATGATACACATACCTAGTGCTAGCATTATCTGGACAGTTAGCATCCATCTCCAGTGTAATACCAAAACTCTTTAAGCTTCCTTTAGCCCCTAAGTTTCGAGCTGCTGATAAAAAAACAAATAGACGTGAGAAATCATATATATATATACAATTGCTATGTAGCCATAACTAATTGTTATTTTGCATACATAAAGGTCATCTCTACAACAAACTCGTATAAGCTGACAATTAGCAACCATATTGGATATATATTGAATAAATAAGATAACAGATGATGAAATATTTCTCAAAATCCACACTTCTGAAGCCGCTCTCTTAATTTAAGTTCATGCTGATTTTCCACCTTGTAGGGTGCATAAGGTGAATTATGTTGAGTAGTATTAGCCATGTCAACAACAGTAGAAACATAGAATTTTATTGTTCCTAACATGATAGAGTTTAGCCGTCTCAAGGTGAGGCAACCTTTATAGGCCGCCTTAGACGAGTTTTTGTGTGTTCACCAATCACCAGTCATGAATGTACTAAAACTTTTAACATTAGAACTCACAAGTGCAGAAAGAAAAATGGTGATTATGTTGAGTAATATTAGCCATGTCAACAACAGTAGAAACATAGAATTTCATTGTTTCGTAACATGATAGAGTTTCACCAACCAATAAGTCTCTTATGATGCCGCCTCAAGGTGAGGCAACCTCTATATACAAGACAAACGTGATGTCAGCATGAATACTATGCTTGTATGTTGTATCAGAGGCCGCCTCATAAGTTTTTGGGTTCACCAGCCATGTATGTACTAAAACTTCTAACATTAGAACTCCAAGTGCAGAGCAAATTACCCAAAACATTGGAAAAGCAAATTGAAAGAAGATTTGAGTAAAGTATTTCACTTTGTGCATCTAGAATTGAATTTTTACCAAACAAACAGCTCTATGATACCCTACCCAGCAATTTCCAGAAGCGATGACAATAAACAACTTCCAATTACATTTAAAACCCTAAAATTAGCAACGAATTAACCAAATAGGGAAAAATCATACTAAGTTTTAATTTGAAGAACTTACATCAGATATCGAGGGTTTGCTGCTCCACCTCGCTTAGAAAATAAAGCCCTCGATCGATTTGCTTGTATTTGAAGGGAAACTAAAACTACGAATTGGGAGAGAGATATAGAGAGAGAACGGTTGTTTACTTGTTTGTATACTACTCGAAGTAGAATTGTAAGTATTTCGCTGCTTATCAGAAAACAAAAACATAAAAAACAAAAACAACTTGTATGTTGTATTTCGCTGCTTATCAGAAAACAAAAACATAAAAAACAAAAACAACTTGTATGTTGTTTTTCGCTGCTTATGAAATGTGTACCTGCTTGCAATTTAACCACTAATTATGCTCAGTTTGATTGGACGAAAATTCGATTTTCCCTAAAATATTTTCATTGGAAAATATTATTTTCCTCATTTTTCAATTGTTTGGTTATTGTAAAATGGTATTCCTAAATAATTACTATCATTTCCATAAGATTTGTTCTCTTGTAAATATTAAAATTAAATTAATAAAATTTAAAATATAAAAATTTAAAACTCAAAGATTATAAAAATAAAAAACCACTCAATTTTAAAAAAAAAACAAAATTAAAAAAAAAATTAAAAAGTTCACTAAAAATAAAATAAAATAAAATTTTAAAAATAATAAATAATAAAATTTTAAAAGTAAAAAATAAAAACTGCTAAAAGGTATATTTAAGATGAGGTATATTTAAAAAAATCACCTTAAAAGCATGTTGGAATAAAAAGTTAATACTTATTTGAAAGTTAAAAAAAAAGTAATATCGAGAAAGCGGTCTCGAAAATCTAGATTGATACTAGACCAAATCGTGTGCGGATCTGGTTTTATGACCTGAAATCCCAACGGCCCCACTCAATAATCTGATCGACTATCAATACTTCGAGAAAATACCGTTCCACAAACTGAAAATTGTTTTTTGATTTTTAAAAAAAATATATTTTCACTCGTACAAGTGAAAATCTATTTCCTTACTTTAGTAAACCAGAAAAACAAAAAATGGAAAGAAAAAAAAATTAATTTACTCCGAAAAAAAAAAAAAAATTTCACCCCAACCAAACTGAGCCTTTCGATTTAACAATAAGGAGAAGTGTCGGGCTTATGATACCGGTTGGCTTGAGGTTGTTCCACCTTCCATCATTTTGCTCAATTGGATCTCCTCCATCAAATTGGGTTGTGGGCTTAGCTCTCGTGATGTATCAAATGCCATACGCATATACTTCTTCTATGGAGTATTTTTTTTTTCTAGTCCAATTGGGTGTGTGGTTGTATTGAAGGATCCCAAAAAAACAAACATACAACATAGTGGCCACAAGCTGGTGGGAGCTCCTCCGGGCATAGAGTACCCTCAAAAGAGGAGGAGGTTGCCCAAGCTGCAAAAGTGTGAGCCTTGCAATTGTTTAATCTAGGTACAAAAAGCAAATTAACGTGACTTAAAGAAATAAAATTGCAGATATCCTCCAAAATCCATCTTGTACACCAAGGGAATGGCTTTCCCCTCTTGATATCATCAATGACCAGTTTAGCATCACTTTTGATGCATATCGGGCCTATGAGGAGTTGGGCTGATTTGGTGGCTTCAAGTATGGTTGTAGCCTCTGCTGTGTAAGGATCAGAAGTCTGCACTCTTAGTGCATTGGATTTCACCAGGTTGCCATCTACATCAAACTTAAGCCAAGCCACCCACGCTTCATTTTGTCTCACAGCCACATCAACGTTAAAGGTCCATCTTTGCTCTTGCGCTTCATGAGCCATGATCTGGGTATTGCCCCTTACCCTATCTGGAGGTTCCTCCTTGAAAGCCAATAGTACTTCAGTCAATCTTTTAAGGACTTGCTCAACCACCTCTTGTGGGTTTACTTGCACCCCTTTGTGCAGTATGTTATTTCGGGCCATCCACAAAGAATCCATGAGGATTGCAGCTTTCCTCGCGAAGGTAAAACCATCCTCCTTGTTCATCGTTCCTCGCAGGCTGGAATTCTGCGGGAAGATTTCCTGCAGCCAGTGGATCAAATCCAAGCTGTCATGAGCGTCTGTCCTCAAACCTGTGCAGGCTAGCCAAATTGTGCGGGCAAGCGGGCAATAAAAAAATAGATGCTCTTCATTCTCAACCTCCTCCTTGCACATTAAGCACTTATCCTCCACTAAAGGGAAACGGATCATTAGTGTTGCTTTTGTTGGTAGTGCCCTCCACGCAATACGCCATACAAACGTTTGCACTCGTTGTGGAATTTTGAGATGCCAGATGGCTTTCCACATTGCTTGATCAAATGATTGGTGGCCAAGAATTCGGTCCTCAATGATCAGTTTGTATGCGCTCTTCACAGTAAAATGTCCCAATCTTTCTTTCAACCATACACACATGTCATCCTCCTCATACCTTGACAAAGGGATGAGTAGTATTGCCTCAGCAGAGGCATCATCAAACTGTTCATAAACGAGCTCCCTATTCCATGAACAATGATCTACGCAGTCCTTCACTCTAAAAACTGTAATCTCAGATCTTCTCTTGCCTTAGGTACAAATCCTTCAATGCTAGGGACCCATGGCTCAGTTCATATACCAATTGAGTTGCCATCACCGACCATCCAACAACCCCCCTTTGCTATCACATCTCTGTCTCGAAGCATCTCTCTCCACTAATAAGAGTCATTCACAGCAGGCTCAACATGGGTGAAACCACGTCTTCCACAGTACTTGCGAAGGAGTTGTTGTACCCATAGTCTGGGATCATTTGAGAAGAGTAGCCAGGCCAATTTGGAGTGCAGAGCCCTGTTTGTATCTTTCATTCTCCTGAAACCCAAACCCCCTAGGTAGCGGGGTGAGCATATGAATTTCCAAGATTTCAAGTAGAATCCTTGCCCTCTGACCTCTTTACCCCACCAAAAGTCCCTCATGATTGCATCCAAATCGCTGCACAGAGACACACTAAGCAGGCCATCACATAGCTTGGGATGGCTGAGGCAACTGATTGTATCATGGTGGCCCTCCCTGCAAAGGACAAAGTTCGTGATTTCCAGGCCTTTAGCTTATCCTGGAGACGTTGAATGATATAGTTGAATCTTTGTCTTCTGCCGTCATTCCTGAAGAAAGGGCATCCCTAAATACATAGCATCACGATCCATAGTTGCAAAATTTAGTTTCCCTTTGATTCATCCCCTTAGTTGGTGGCAGGTGTTTGGGCTAAAATATACCCCTGACTTGCTTTTATTAGCCCCCAGCCCACTCCACATCTCCATTTTCTCGAGGGCCCGTGATATAGCTTCAGCATTATTCTCATTAGCTCTTGCAAAAATAACCAAGTCATCTGCAAATAGGAGATGTGATATGCCCTCACAATTTCTATCAATGGCAATCCCATTTAGGGTTCCTCTCTCTTGGGCTTTAAGGAAAAGTCTTGACAACGTTTCCATGCCCAAAACAAAAAGAAAGGGGGATAGAGGGTCTCCTTGACGGATTCCTCTTTGTGGTTTAATGAAACCATGAGGTGAATCGTTCATTAGGACTGACAGGGTGGTGGTACTGATGCATTGATCCACCAAATTGACAAACTTGCTGTTAAACCCCATATTAGTAAGGACACAAAGCAAGAATTTCCAATCGAGCTTGTCATACGCTTTTTCCATGTCGATCTTTAGTGCCATGAGTCCTTCTCTCCCTTTTTGTTTTTTCATTGTGTGCGAAATCTCCTGGACCAAAATTGTATTATCCGAGATTACTCTACCAGGAACGAAAGTGGTCTGGAGAGGGTTAATGAGATTATCCAACAGAGGCTTGATCCTGTTTGCAAGGATTTTGGAGAGGATCTTGTAAGAGACATTGCACAGGGCGATTGGCCGAAATTCCTTAACTGAGGCGGCTTTGTTTGTTTTGGGCAATATGCGTGTGATTTAGGGCTCGGAGGAGATTTCCTTCCTTGAAGAAATCCTGGACCATATCTGTTACTTCTTCTTTCACAATAGCCCAATACTCCTGAAAAAATAAGGCAGGCATTCCGTCGGGTCCAGGAGCTTTGGTCGGGTGCATTGACCATAGAACATTTTTAATTTCTTCCATATCAGGGATGGCACACAAGCGGTTGTTTTCCTCTTCATCTACCTTTGCCTCAAAAAGGTGATCCAGATCATTCGGGAAATTGGGCTCCTCCGCAGTAAATAACTTCTCATAGTACTTTACAAAAGCCAGATTAATGGTGTCATTATCATTGGTCCAGGCCCCATTTTCGAGTTTCAAGTTGTCCACAGTGTTCCGTCTTCTTCTTATCACGGTGGAGAGATGGAAAAACTTCATGTTTAAATCCCCCTCGTTGAGGAACAACATCCTTGATTTCTGTTTTGTCATGATGGCTTCCCGTTGGTAGAGTTCCAATAACCTGGCATACAGATCCGCTTCAATTGCCTGATTATCATCAGCCCCTCCTCTTCCTTGCATCTCATCAATTGCATCAGAGACCTCTCTTATCTGTTTTTGCACATTTCCAAACGCGTCCCTGTTCCACCTTCTCAAGTGGTATTTTGTTCTTCTTATTTTTGTCTTGAGTATAATGCTCTTTGAGCCTATGTCATGCTCGTTCCAGGCCTTGTCAACAACTTTGTGGCTTGTTGGGTCGCGAATCCACATAGCCTCAAACTTAAATGGAGTTGGGCCTCGAGGCCCCTCCCCTTGAGTGTCCAAGAGTATGGGTCCGTGATCTGACTTTACAATTGGGAGGTGTTTGAGTATTTCTTGAGAGAACAACTCCCTCCAGCGAGTATTACATACTGCTCTATTAAGATGTTCCTTCATAACAATTACATTCCCCTGTCGTCTTCTTCGCGTGAACGGACTTCCGCAGAAGCCAAGGTCCAGCAGCCCATTATTGTTCATGAATTATTGCAATCCACAGGACGAGGACGAAGCAGAGGCCCTGAATGTGCCTCCCCATTTTTCACTTATGCTCAAAATATCATTGAAATCCCCCACGAAACGAGAAATTTTTGCATAGTCCAGGTGCACTGCTCCCTCTTCTCACAAAATAAGTGGAGCCCACTCTAAATTCAAATTGATAATTTTCTATTTTGTGAGAGGAGGGAGCAGTGCTCCTGGACTACACAATAATTCCTCCCACGAAACAATGTGGGCTCTGGTAAGTTTCAGCTGCAATGCCCAGTGCCTCCCAGAAAGCTTGTTTATCACCATGATTAGGAGCTCTGTAAACGAAGCTCCCAATCCACCCTAGTTCATTATCATTCCCATTGAATTTCATCACAATAAGTTGATCAGACTTAAAAAGAACTTCCGCTGTTACACCCCTTCTCCACATCACTGCCAGGCCTCCAGATTTTCCAGCTGCAGATGTTGCTTCTATTATCTCAAAGTTAAAACTACATAACACTTCATGCGTCTTTACTTCTTGTACCATTGTTTCAGCTAACACAACTACCTCGGGATTGTACTTCCGGGCAAGGGCTCTAAGATGGAACGTTGTCGCAGGGTGCCCCAACCCTCGACAGTTCCAGTAAAGTGTCCTCATTGACCTTTAGGGGGAAGAGCCTCTGCCTCATCATTCTGTCTCACAGATTCATCGAACTGTTTGAGCATTTCACCCATAATTCCTTCATCAAAATATAGGTTCAGATCTCTCTCAACTTTGGCCTTGTCACGCAGACTTTTGGTTTTCGTTTTTTTTTTGGTGGAAAGGTTTTTTTTAGATGCTCTCATAGGGGATTTGTCTTTTAATTTCCTCACAGGTTGTTTTGTAGTTCTTCTAGTCTTTCCTTGTTTTTCACCATCATCACCTGGGTTCCTTTCCTCCACCTTCTGTCTGTCTTTTCTTTTTAGGGTTAAACGGCCCAGAAAGTTGGATAGCTTTGTTGGTGTGTTGGTTGGGCTAATTGGGGTGAGAGATAGTTGGTTTAAATGAGGGGCTTGGGTAATAGTGACATTCTTTTGAGGGGAGCCCAATAAAACAGTTGCAGGGCTTTTACTACCGCTCACGCTAATGGGTGCTCTTTTGGGCTTGGGTTTAGGAGGGGGTAAACTTGTGCTTCGGATTTCTTCAGGCTCTGTGACAATATAAGTTAGGCGTTTTATCCTCATTCAGGTCCACATCATTATGGGAATGGGCCAGGTCCACATCATCATCAAATTCATCATAATTATCATCAAAAGCTAGGGATGTAAATGGATACTCCATCCGCGGATATCCGCACCATCCGACCCGAATATATGGATCAAAACCCGAATAAACGGATCCTTAAGAGGGTGGTGGATGGAGCGGGTGACGGATCGGGTAGGATTCGGGTGGACAGTTTCCACCCGCGAACCAGACCCGCTAAAACCATCCATCACCCGTTTAATTAAAAAAAAAAAAATATATATATATATATATATATATACACTCAAATTCTCGATCAGACGGCCTAACCCTAAGTCCCTATACTCCCTAACGCTACTTTCACTCTTTCTCTCTCTTCTTCTCTCGAGCCAGAGCCCAGCCAGAGCCAGACAGTCACTCCCATCTCCCACTCTCTAACTGTCGCCGGAGTTCAGCAGCCAGCCGACTCACCGGAGCTACGGTATACTCTCTCTCCTCTTCCTATTTCTTTCTCTTCGGTTATTCGAATCGTCTATTTTGTTGCGAAATTATAGATCGAAGGTTTTGGTGATAGATCGAAGGTTTTCTTAATTTTATGAGATATGCCCAGCTATTTTGTTGCGAAATTATAGATTGAAGGTTTCGTTTCTGAATTGTAAATTTGAGTTTGAATTATGGGTTTTTCTTCAGAGGTTAGGGTTTCTTAATCGCGACATTGAACAGCAAAAGGATTAAATAGCGAAACAAAGTGAAGTTTTGTTCGATTTCAAAGACCCATTACAAATTGCAAGGTATGGATTTTTGTAACCCTCACTATAGATCGATTGTAAGATTTTGAAATTTAGTTTCTTAGGGTTTTTACTATACTATTGCGTGATACTGATACTGAGTTGAAGTTTTTTTGCTTTTTAGTGAATGCATATTCATACACACCACATGTTTGTTGAAAGTCTTCAATGACTTTTCTTATACTATCTTTTTTATTCTTGTCTGTTAGAACTATTTGTTACTCTTTGGGTACTGTTGGCTGTTTCATTTGTGAGTTTTAATTACTATGAAAGGTTGATACTTGCTGGAACATTGTTTTACTATACTATTGGTTGGAGCAAATTGACATGGTATAGCAAGTTGGATGTTTAGTTTCCAGCAG
Source organism: Tetragonia tetragonoides (assembly GCA_038025085.1). NCBI lineage: Eukaryota > Viridiplantae > Streptophyta > Magnoliopsida > Caryophyllales > Aizoaceae > Tetragonia > Tetragonia tetragonoides. The sequence goes on along the minus strand of CM076140.1, from coordinate 7,759,023 downwards.
ACATTTAAATAGGATTTACAATTCAAGTTGAGTTCCCACAAGTGAAAATCGGAGTAAATAATTTAACATACAAAAAAGAATTCAAAGTACAGAAAAAGAATGTAGTGTACATTTTTAGAGTTGTGTTAAAGGATAAGTTTGGTTACTGTTGTGTTAATTTGCACTGGGTTGATAATTTTGGTTATTATGTATGCATTCTTTGTGTAATCTCTGACAGAATGATAAGTGAGTCTACAGTGTAGTTATTGTATTATATGAGTTGTGTTAAAGGATGTCAATTATGTCAAGTTGGGCTTTTGATTTGGAGAGACAGTTGGAAATTAGTTTGATTATGAATTGATTAGTTCTTAAGTTTTACTACTTGTTCTGAAACTGATACGTATGAGTTATCATGGGTCCTCTGTTTTGCTGGTTTGAGTGGAAAATGGATATTTTTTTAATGTTCACTACTTGATCATTACTTTTTGCACCATTAGGAATGGTTGGTAATGTTATAGATGTTGTAAGACCATTGTTGTTTGCTGTAAGTTGGTTTTGCTGCAAGTTTCTGTTGCTGTAATCTTTTTTGCCATATTTGTTCTTGTTTTCTGTAAAATGCTGCTTATGTTGCTGTTTTCTGTAAACACTGCTGTTGTTTGCTGTAAATGATGTTGCTATTTGCTATAAATTTGCTGCTGTTTGCTAGTGCTGCTTGCTGATTGTTCTGTCTCTTTGTTGTTGTTGCTGCTGGTTGCTACAACAGTTGTTGCCTTTGGTTGTTTTAGCAATTGTGGTGTTGGTTTTTTATTCTATGTGTTGCAGGAATTCAAAGTACCCAACATTGAGAGCCATTGCTAAAGATATCTTAGCAATCCCTGCATCAACCGTTGCTTCGGAGAGTGCTTTTAGTATGGGAGGTAGAGGTTTGAGACCATTTTATGTATAATACCTTTTTCATATTTGGTTTGTATGAAGCTTTAATTAAGCGAGCGAACCAGGGTGAGTCGAACATATGTAACCATTGTTCTTTTGTAGGCAAGTTCAAGTAAAGAAATCTGCCTACTGCCTTAGCTTGATACTGTTTTTATTTTGGATACTATTTAATTTAGCATGCCAATGGAATCATGATCTTGCACTACATACTTCAAGTACTAGTATTTGTTGGTGGCTGTCAGGCTGTATAGACAATTAGACATGTTGCCAACAGTATGGGTCAGATGCTCAGTTTGCTCACCTTTACATTTATACATCACTAAACCGTTTATCACCCGATCCATCCGTTTAAACCGCGGATGACGGATGGAGCGGATTAGGATTGGATGGTTCACGGGTGATGGATGGAGCGGATGGATTTCGCGGATGGAGCGGATGATGGTCCACCCGACCCGAATCCGATCCATTTACATCCCTATCAAAAGCCCCTTTCCTATGTTCCTCCCAGAATTTGAAAATAAAAAACTGATGTTCAATATTGACTAAAGCTAGTTTATTTCCCCCATATTCATAGTTTTTAAATTTATACGTTAAGGGGGACACATTATTATCAATCAACACAGTACCAACAATAGGGGAGTGTCTAGAGCTACTAGCTGTCTGGGGCTTACCTCGAGCAGTGCATTGAGGGGGACGGAACGGTGGTGTTAGGGCTTCCCCTAGCTGACATGCTTTCTCCCAGCTAAACTTCTTAGTAGCCCGAGTTGTCAAATCCACTTTTGTGACAGTCTTTGTGTGTGCTTCGTACGAGAAGGCAGTTGTACTCATTTGGAGGCTTGTGGATTCCGACGGTGGCGACTCAAGCTCACGCGCCGCCAGCCGAAAGTTGTTCCTCTCAATTTGCATCCTTTTTTGATCTTCCACATCTCTCATCCTCTGCATGCGTCTTTTTTCCATTTGTCTCTCCTTCTGCCCCTTAACAGCATGGACTTCCCTTGGTTCTTCCTCATGTATTTCCTTGATTGGCAAGTTCCAGTCCTGTAAATCAGAGGCCCTCAAGAACGGCCCATAGCCCTTGTCCGGTGGTGTGAAAACTGGTGGGATTGACTCAGGACACTCATCAATTTCGTGCCCTAGTCGCCCACACCCGTAGCAGAAATCCGCTATTCGTTCATATTTCAATTCAACCTATTTGAGTTCTCCTCTTTCTCGTTGCAAGAATCCTCTAGGCAGAGGGTTGGTTATATCAATGACCACTCGGACTCTCAAGTAGCAGCGTCTTGCTACAAGTCTCTGTTCTGACACTTTATCAGTTCCAATTAGACGCCCTATCTTGTTTCCAACTTCAATTGTGTTTCTTGGTGTTAAACTGGTCCAGTGCACCCCATGGACCTGAACCCAGAAAGCACAGAGGTGGTAGTCGAGCTGCTCCGGCTCCAAATGTGGCTCCCATTTCTTCATGGAAATATATTTACCCATAACTGCCCAAGTGCCTCTCTCCATGACTTTATCTCGATCTTTTCGAGTTTTAAAAGTAAAATGAAAATCGAAATCATTTATGATGGAAATTATAAGCTTACCTTGTAAATTCCATCCTTTTTCAATAATAGATTTTGCAAGGATCATTTTAGTGGGTTTTGCAGAAATTACCCTTCCAATTAGGCACAAATTGGTTATCCTTTCAGTAAGTTCCTCATCTGACAGCAGTACTAGTTCCTCTACTGCCTGCGCAAGAGGGTTTAGATCTGATTCCTCATGTTGCATGTCTTCCATCTTGAGAGAGAGAGAGAGAGGGTATATTACGGTTTGGGTGGGAATTAAATAGGGAAGTGGTGGGTATGTTTATTTGGGTGGGTGGCCATGGTATTTAATTTGTGGTTTGGTTGCATGTAAAGGTGAAATGATGAGAGTTAAAAATTTACAGATCCATTAATGGTGAGCCATAAATGAAGCTTGGGATATCCACTGAGGGAAAGGGACCTACAGAGAGGATTTTTGGCTCACTCTAGAGAGAGAAGCATGTTGGTGTAAAACTACCTTAGTCATGTGTTTACATATGATTTCAACTTGCTATTCAAGTAGGTGGTCAACATTTTCATCTTGAGGTTCAACATGTCCCCTTTTGTGGGTCTTCTATGGAGTATATGGAAAGAAAGAAATCATGTTTTCTTCCGAAATAGTTCATTCAATCCAGTGGGCTGCTGGCTTAAAGCCGAGTGTTGAAGCATAGAGTGGGTCTCAAAGAAGCAAACCTTCACTCTTGCCCAAACTGTGAAGGTGACGTGATCAAAAAAACTTTAAACTGTTAATATCGATTTAGTTAAATGGGGCAGGCTTAAACCTGTCAAATTCCGGCCCGGCCCAAAAAGCCAACCCGACCCGATCCATTTTTTTGGGGTACTAACATTGTTTTTCCGACTCGTAATCAGATTTGACCCAAACCCGATTAAATCAGTGTTTTTTGGGTCAAATCCGACCCGTTAATGAGGCATCTCGTTTGACCCTAAAAATAGAACAATTTGTAATTATAAATAAAAGTTCAACTAAGTTATCCTAAAAAATCATAGAAACCTTTTTCTTGTGTTTTATTAACCTTTTCTACCTCTTTAATCTCTCAAATTGAAATTTTTCGCTTTTAACTACTCTTAAATGGACAAAAATATATAGTGCAACTCATCGAGTAATTAAACAAAATATAAAAAATATCATATAGTTGTATATACATATCAAAACGTGAAAAAATGCGTACATAGTTAATAAAAGTTATAAATTAGAGTCTATCTGCATATGTATACAAATATACCATTTGAAAGTATAAATTGGCTATATAATTGACGAAAATAATAAAATTTTTGGGTCACCCGACCCGATGGGTCGACCCGAACCCAACAACACTGGGTCATGATCAAACATTTCTCAACCCGAATCCGAAATGACCCGACCCGCTAGTGACCCTAACCCGACATAACTCGACCCTAACCCGACCGCCCGATCCAATTGACAGGTCTAAGTAGGCCTCTTGCAGGACATACCAAAGTTAACTTTGATAGGTGTAAGAAAGGAGATCTAGCAGCGGCAGGGTATGTCATCAGAATAGAAAACGCGCAATATGTGGGGCGTGGGGGCAGGTGCGAGACATTTTAAAATGGGTTTGTGTCCCACATGGAAAAAATTAGTGGTCTTAGTTATGCATATAAGTAAGTGGATTACTCCACCCATTGCCAATTGGTTTTGGGTTGGAACCTCACTTGTCTTATAAGTGTGCTCACTTGTCAAGGCCCGATTATTGAAATTTATCATGGTATCAAAGCGGGTTTTATCCTGGCTTTATGTGACCTCTTATTGCCCCCCGCACGTGTGACTGGCCCATAATAGAATTTAATTGGTCCACGCTTTCAACTCATGATGGGTCTTTGCGTGAGATGGGGTGTTGAAGTGGGTTTGTGTCCCACATGAAAAAACTTACTAAAAGAAATAAAGATAGGTTGTGAGTAGACCTGTAAAACGGGTTGACCCGGCGGGTTACGGGTCGGGTCACTTCGGGTTCGGGTCGGGTTGGTTTTTGGGTCGAATCCAATTTTTAGTTCATTTTATCGAGTTGTAAACGGGTTCGGGTCGAGAATGTTTTGTCAGGACCCTAAAAAAATGTGCCGGGTCGAGTTTCCGGATCGGATCAGCTTTTTACAGCTCTTGTTGTGAGTTACTCCAAGTCAAAGGTGGCAACTTGACGGTCATTAAAACTCTAAGGAAGGAAATTGAAATCCCATGGTCCATTTATTCCCGTATTATAGATACGCTTTGATACTTATCTTCAAGGAATTCCGTTGCTTTCCAGAGAAGGTAACCGTGCAACAAATTGGATGACAAATCATGGTATTTCTGTCCTAACGAAGCTTTGTCAGATTCTTTATGAGGATTTACTAGGGATCACTCTCGAGAGCAGAGCCTTCTAGTTCCTTCCTTTGAAAAGGACCTTGATATATGGCATGTTTCATTCAATTGGTTTCCAATTTTGCCCAATTCTTCCCTATTTTCCCCAGATTTCACCAGTTACAAAATACATTGTTCACCAGTTTCTCCCAATTTGACCCAATTTTACCTAGTTTTGATATTTTAACATATTAAACATAATAATTAAATATTAAATATATTTATATCAAAATATAAATATATTAAAATAAAAAATATGCATGACTTTATATTCAAACATGATTAAAAACTCCTTGTTATAATAATAATAATAATAATAATAACATTATTATTATTATTATTATTACTATAATTATTAATATCATATTATTATTATTATTATTATTATTATTATTATTAGAAAATACTCAAAAATACAAAATTTCAGTTTGTCCCAATTTGATCCAATTTTTTCCAATCTTCACAGTTTTCACCAATTTTATCAAATTTCTCCCAGTTATCGATAACTAATTACCGGTTGAAACCAACGAGCCCATAATAGTAAATCTCACACACCCAAAAAAAAAAAAAAGGAAAAAACACTATGTTATTCTCCCTCTATGCTCCTTCTGACTCAGTGAGTCACAACTCACATGAAAATTTGGACCACTGAATGCTTGAACATTGAACAACCCAAAAAAAACGCCCACCCACTCTGACTCAGTGAGTCACAACTCACATGTCACCAAGACCTCCCTCATATGTCATCTCTCCCTGTCTCTCTATGCTCCTTTCAAGGTTAGCTAAGCCCAAAGTTGTTCCTGTTGTTCGAGTAATTCCTTATAATCTCCTCCCTTGCTTTAATAGGAGTATTCAATTTGGTTCAATTGTCAAAAAGTGTTGTTAAAAGAAAGATTTTGGGTTAAAATGGTCGTTTTTTCCAGCAGAAGTTGGACCAAAGACGAACCCAGTCGACCCAACTGTTCTGTGAGCGATTGTGTAAGTCGACATATCGGGTTTCCTTCCCTTTATGATAGATTGTCGATTTTAGTTGCACAAATGTTGTGTTACATTCAATGGGTGTGTTCATTGATGAATTTCGCATTGGGTACTGGTGGGTATGTTCTTGGTATGGGGTTTAATGTCTTTCTAATCCATATTTTGCAAGTTTTTGTTTAATATGAATACAAAGTCTTTAACTGATATATTGTTTGCTTATAGTATAATACCAACATTAGTAATGGTTACCTAACCGAAATTGAAGTCATTAAAGATATTGCTGACTTTGCTCCATTTTCATGGGGGATGAGCCATAAGCCATTGTATATATTTGAGTTGATATGTCAGTGACTTGAGAGCTTTTTTTGGTTGCCATTGTCCTTGATTTCGAATTAGTCAAAATTGAACCTGATTGAATCAGCTAATTTATTAACTTTGAGCTGGATTTGAATGGTTTTGACTTCTATGTGGTGCTAGAATTTGTGACCTTGAACCACAAAGCACAATTGTCAATTGTTAAGCTACAAAAGAGCCTAAAGAGTCACATCTACCCCATGAATCATATGTCATTTAGATCAGAAAACTTTGTCTATATCTCTTCACATAGTAATGTTATGAATAGGTAGTATTGTATACTGTAAACAAGAATCCAGGATAGAATGGAACAATACTAGCAATCCAGCCATCTTCTTACGTCCGTGTTTTTTACTCCCCCTTTTAGGTGATTGATGTTCCAACTGATGCAACATTTGTGCAGAACTACAACGAGGACTTGAATTCAACTTAAACCACCCTATCGCCACCCCTATAGTGGAATATTTGAGATTTAGTATGAAGTTAGATTGGAGGCATCATATATGCAAAACTAACATAAGGTGGCCTAAATATGGCGTGAAGGAGGCAAAATATCTCATTGATGATTGTGGCACTGCATACTGCATTATCTGATGTGGCCATGTAAAAGGGAGCTGTTGTGATGTGCAATGGCTAAAAAAGCTATTAAGACCTAGAAACATCACTATATGGTCACTCCTTCCTTAGCCGTTTTACATTGTTAGAAATTCCGGAGCTATTTTTCGCCTTTTGAGGTCGACGAGATAAACTCAATCCCACAGAGCTTTCGCTGGCCAGAGGATGAGCTTTGTTGGGCTTTTGAGAAGTCTGGGATTTATTCAGTTCGCAGTGCCTACAATAGTGCCTTCACCCAGAGTTATGACACTGATATTGCGGGACCTTCGTCAGTAGATTTGTCTATTTGGAAGGAGGTGTGGGGGCTAGGCGTGTTGCCTCGAATCAAGATGTTTGTTTGGAGGGCATTTCACAATGCTTTGCCTACGAGTGAAGGTTTACACAGGAGAGTAGTGGCTATCCCGGGGAAATGTGCAACCTGCGGGGAGGACCCTGAGGATGTAGAACACGCATTATTTAAATCTCCAGTGGCGAAAATGGTGTAGTGTGCTGGTGGAATGGAGAATTTCCGTGGTAGCAAGGAGTTAAATTCAGTGATTGGCTTCTGGATATCACGAAACGAACTTCATGTGATGAATTGATGAAATTGGTTACTCTGGTGTGGGCCATATGGGGATCGCGCAATAGACGTCTTTTTGAAGGAGTGGCTCTAACACCTTTGGAAGTTGTGAAATATGTGATTAAGCTGGTTGGGGAGATGAGTAAGGACAATGTGAAGATTAAAGTGAATACAGATGCGGGCAAATTGGGCGAGAGAGGCACGGGGATTGGGTGATCTGTCGAGAGAAGATGGGTGCCCAGTGGTGTGTGCGACAGCAGGATTTCATGAGGATTGGTAATAAGGCTGTGTTGGTTTGAGTGTTTCTGATTTTTGTTTGAAGATATTTTACATCTTAGCTGTAATTTTAACTGGAGTCATATGCAGAGGGATGGTAATAAGGCTGCTCATGAGTTAGCCCATGTTGTTCTGTGGGAGTTAGGATGTCGGTTTTGGGAGTCATATGTTCGTTGTAATGTAGGGAATGCTATTGTTGCTGATATTGATCATTTAAATGAAGGTTAGTCCCGTTATGCGGCGTTGAGATCAAAAAGGAAATTTTGGAACTGCTCCAGGCTCTCTGAAGCTCTAATCTAGATCGACAACAACAAATATTGTCTCTGTCTCTGCCTAATAGGTAAGTATTCTTTCTCTTCTCTAGATATTTATGGTTGTCTCCATGTGTGTCTCATTTGAATCTCCTTTTTTTTGCAGCATATTAGATTTTAGGTGTACATTGTAAATTTGGACAACTGAATGCTTTTTGTTGGTCAGTTATAGCAGTAGATTTCATTTGGTACAAACTTTACTCTGCATGATTTACTCACTTATTTGCTTCCAGGTATGTTTAATCTTAAATTTTCAGCCTCCCATATTCACTAATGTGCCCTGTCCCTCCCTTTTTGGGGTTTCATTGCTGGCATTTGCTGCTGTGTTTTTAAGCCAGATTAGAAACAATGTTATTTTGGTTTCTTTTTCCCCTTTATTTGTCAATCAAGTTCATATGCAATCTATTATTATGAACTCTATTTTGGCTTGTTTTCAATGCCCTGGTTCTTTCAAAATTAATGTAGAGCACTACTAGAAAATGTGGCATATTGTGACGCTTTAGGATTGACTCTTCATTATTAGCCGTTCGTTTATTTGTGCATGCAGTCTAATTTGGAAAATTATTGACGCTTATAACTGTTGTTACGACATGAGAAAGCGTCAAAATTTCTTTCTTGGCCCCACTACAAGTTCAACTATTAGTAGGCTTGGCATGCGTGTCATCTATTTCGGTGACAGAAAGAAAAAAATCCCACGATGTGGAGACGTTCCCCTACCTTCCTCAGTCGAGAATTATCTCTCCCCTCAGTCGAGAATTGCTCCTTGTCTAAATTTCTGCTTCTAGTGCTTCTGGCTGCATACTTCTATTGACATTGTTGTTGTCTACATACTTCGCTACTGGTTGTGGCTGCAGCTGCATATTGTTGATGTTTAGTTTGTAGACGTAGGCCTACTTTAGCTTACCTTTTCAGATAATGTAGTAGTGTCATAGGAGTTAAATGACTTCCCATTAATGTAAAAACGGAGTTATTTCATGTTTTGATTTATGGACAGTAGAGTGTGGTCAACCTCCCACTTTATCTATGTAACTTGTTTAAAGGTTATAATCAACAGTGATAAATTGACCTTGTTTAGAAGCAGATTTATTCGCTTTGGTTCTCGAATAGTCTGATAAGTATTTCCTAAATCAATAAGCATGTATATCTGGTTTGGATTGTGTCATTTTGGTAATGCTAACTAACTCTTAGCTACAACTTTGTTTCTTTGGACCACTTTGTTTGTTTTTCCAACTTGGCCAGTATTTTATCATGTCAGATAGGAGCTAACTAGATTACTTCTAACTTGGGCAGCACTTACAATCGGCAATGATCAATTAATTTGTGAGAAACAGGAAGAGTACCTCTTTTCCGAAAGCAGAACACCTCTGTTTCTATTTTTGTCCTGATTGTGGAGACAAAAAGGCCTTCGGAAGGCCTTGCAAGCTCCATTTCTGCTTTGACAACATTGGATAAATCTCCGCTCAGGATCTGCCTTAGCCTTGCCTGAGAGAGGACTTCCACAATGATCCTTGTCTCCTTGAGAACTGGTATATATTTTTGGCATTTTTAGTAGTGTTTTGGGGAACCTGTATTGTTTATTCTTCTGTTTCTAAATTCAGATGATTCACATTGCACGCAGGTGGGAGAGTGAGGGATCTAGAGTTTCGCATCAGCCGTTTCATGGTGCCTCCAGATGAGATTGTTTTCTGGCTTTCTGCTAACAAAGCGAATTTGGGAAAACCGAAGAAGTTGATTCGGATGAATGTTGACGTAGAATGCAGTATAACACAGTTCTGGTCCATCAGTTTTCAGCTAGCCGTTGAAGGATGTAGAACTGGGAATAAAGGCACAGGTTTATTGAGCTTGATTAATGGAAGGCTCAGGTTTATTGAGCTTGATTAATTGAGCTTTCTTGCAATTCAAATAATAAAAAGAAAAAAAAGAAAAAGTTTGAGCTTGATTAATGCTAACAATGTACTGACTGTACAGTACAGTACTGTAGTATACTAGTATTCAAGAGAAACCCGGCCATCTGCACTTCAGTGCCAATAGGAGGCTAGATAAAACCTGCAGCTCATTGGGCTAGAAATGATTGTATTTTATTATCATTATAATTTTCTTTCTACTTTAGGAAATTGGAATGAAATTCACTTATAGAATGTTTGGATACTTGAATTTAAAATGATAGATTTGAGTTTAATTTGCTCTTCAAAGTCTAAGATAATTGTAGGTTTGGAATTGATCGAATTTTATGGCCTTTTATAAAAGTGGAGAATTACATCCGTCCACCTTGGAATTATAAATTCTTCTCCCTCCTCCCTCTTTCCTATATTTGGTGGACTTTAACTCATCAAAATGTTAGGTGTACAGACATTTTCTTATATTGAAATTCGTAATTTCAATTTGAGTATCTAAACACACTCTTACATTGTATTAGTTTTAATCTTTGTGCTTCGTACAAGCTTGTAAAACATTTTTACGAATATATTTAATAGAAAAAATTCTTAAAATATTTGATGTTAAATAATGAATATTATTTGTGAAATCTATTTAATTTTATTTTTGCCCAAAATTTTTATTCATAGGATGCATGCTAATTCTTGAAAATGATATAATTTCATACCACCTCTATATTCACAATTAGATTGGACTGAATTTAGACATTTAGTTAGACAATAAAAACAACATATGCATACATCATACTATTTTTCAAAAGTACGTCTGTTATGAAACAAATCAATAAAATCTTGGATTCTCTATATATTATAGGTATATGTGCCTTAAAAGTTGAGACTTTAGGCTCTTTTTATACCGCACAACTAAAATATAATATGACTTGTACCCTCTTAATTTTTTTTAATAACTAAAATGTAATAAATAGTGCCTTACTTTTTTGTAATGAAATATATTATTTGATTCTTAATTACCCTACTCCAATTTTTTCTTACTCATTAAATAATTAACCAATGTATTAAAAGTTATATTATTATGATCATACGTGATATTCTATCTATCGTGCCCACATGATTTACAAGTAACAACACATACAATATTATGAAAGTATTTTTTTTTAATTGAAATACACAAAATATTTATTTTTCCGAAAAAGATATATTATTTTATAAAGTGTTATTTAGTTAGTTTTGGGATTATTTGATATTTATTAATTAGATATATGTTTTTATGTGTTGTTTGATCTTTGTGGAAAAAGAAAAAAGAAAGGAAAAAAGTCGGTTATGTTTTAGACTTCTCCACCGCCTTATTCTTTTTGCCATCAGCTATATCTCTCCCAAGACCTTATTTTCGAAAGACAGAGAAAGCAATCCACCATCACCATCGTCCTTCTCCTTCTTCTCCATCAGTCGCCATCTCCTTCTCTTTTCTTCTCCTCTGTAAACTTTACTGTTGTTGTTGGTACCTTGCTGTCAAAGGTCAAATTTTCTCTCTCCTCTTGCTTTCTGTTTCGCGTGGGTCTTCTCCTGCGTCCCTCTGTTTTTGCGTGTTGCTTTTTTTGTGCGTGCTGCCCACAACGATTGCCATGGTTTCCGACGTTCTCCAGCACCCAACGCGCCCAGTAGGTGGCTAATCGCCACCCAAGTCAGCCAATTTGTGGGTTTGATTCCAGAAACCCTAAACCTCTAGTTTATTGTTCAATTTCTGAATTATAGGGTTTTGATTGACAAGTTCTAATTTGATTATATATGCATATATATTAGATGTTTTGATGATTAATTGGAGGGGATTATGATGCGATTGAATTGGGTCTTCAGTTAAAGGTAACCCTTTCTAATCACTTTGGAGTTGGATGTTAAATTTTCTTTTATGTGTGATTTGTTTGTTTTTGTATCTGATATTGTACATGTCTATGGCTGAACTATGAAATTGTGGTTATCAAGCTGCTTTGCTTCTATATGTTAGCTACTTAATTGTGGTTAGTTGTCTGGCTAATATGCTAGTATTATCTTGTATACATATAATGGTGTTTTTACTGAATTTTGTTATGATTAGTTAGTAGGATTATTGTCATGAGTTATGTGATTAGCAGAAAGGGGATTGAACATTAGATTGAGTTAGATATTTATTACTGTAGTTGAGCTAAACCGAGGACATATGTTTATTTGGGAACCGTGCCATATTGTGAATGATAGTAATAGAGACCCAAAATGGGTATTTGACTATGAGATGAAAATCTGATCAGAATTGTTATATGAGATGAAAATACGAGATAAAGATATGATCATGGTTTGAGGCTCGTAAGTTGTTAGTCTCTTTAGCTCTTGGCATGTGGGTAAGTAGCCTAAGATATTCTTAGGTGATGAGCAGTATTTTATGAAATGGTTATATATGATAATGAATTGGTCCGAGAGTGGACTTTTTTGTGCCTGCGGGCTATGTTATGAGTTATGAGGGCCTATGGCCGAGTTATGAGAAATGGATTTTGCATCTGCGGTATTTACCGCCAGTTCACTTCACACATAGTCGAGGCTAGGAGCTAGTGACTGAGAGCAATGGCACATTTATTGGTTTTTGAGCTAGTATCACGAACTTATGGGATAATACTCATAGAGCCTAAGGTCTATGATATGTGAAGGTCTTATGATTTGAGTTGAAAAATCGTTGCTTTTAGCTCATCATGATTATATGTTTTGATAGAATGTTTTGTTACTCAGCCAAAGCTGATTGGTTGCTTTCTGTGCTATGTGTGTGTGCGTCCATTTTTCTTCAATGGTGGGCCTATGATGAACCTATGCGATATTCGATTGCATGGGGGAGTAGATTGGAGTATGTTTTACAGGTTGTTTGCTTGTGAAGATCTTGTTTTTCGGATGGCCGATCGAAGTCAAAGCTACCAAGAAGTTATTATTTTTGTCATTTATTTTTAGTTGATGTAATAAGAAAATTGATTATATTTTATTGGTTTATTGTTGGGAGTTGTAATCGTCTGCCTTGCACTCATTCTATGAGTGAGTGTGGCAGTGAAGCCCTGGATTGTTAGAAGCCTTCCGCTGTTGTTTTGGATATTTTGCTGTATAGTTTGTATAAGCAGGTTTTTGTAAAGTCGATAACTTGGGGTGTCTATGTACAAAGGAAACTCTGCTCGATTTTCGGCGTGAGTTTATTCATTTTTATTTATTTATTATTTAGAAAATCCGGGGTGTTATAATTTGATTCTTAATTACCCTACTCCAATTTTTTCTTACTCATTAAATAATTAACCAATGTATTAAAAGTTATATTATTATGATTATACGTGATATCCTATGTGTCGTGCCCACATGATTTACAAGTAACAACACATACAATATTATGAAAGTATTTTTTTAATTGAAATACACAAAATGTTTATTCAATCCAAAATGGCACAACACATAGAGTATATGTTTAGGCTTGAACAAAAAAACAGTACAATAAGTGACATTCTTCTTAATAAGCATATTTACTTAACAGAGAAAAAAAGATTAAAACGAGGCAGAGAGTAACACAAAGAAAAGCGGAAAAAAAAAGGTCCAAAATGAGTGAGGCGGCACTCCACCATTTGCTGCTGCCTGCTGCTCTCCTGTACAAATTCTCTGACAGCTTTTCATGCTGAGTCAGCATCCCGGCGTAACAAACTTATTTCAAACACATTTCCGTACCCCATCATTACAATACGATGACGGTTATCGATCGAACCCACTAGTATATGTATATTGAGCTGACCCAAATAATCAGATAGTGTAAGAATTGAAGAGAGAGAGAGAGCGCGAAGCTAAAGTAGAGGGAGCGAGAGTGTGTGTAAAGCTAGGAAGAGAGAGAGAGAGAGAGAGAGAGAGAGCGCTACTACCTCGCTCGTCGATCGATTACGGTATTATGGCAACGATGAGGACGACCTTCTTGGCTTGGTGCCGCGCCGGTATTACGGCGATGAGGACATTGTTGGCTCGTTGGCGAGCGCGGCTCCGTTTGGACGATTTGATTATGTTTTGGTCCTGCTTGGCGGTTTTATTTGGTATTTTATCGGTCTTCTTCCTCTATCTTTCCTTGAGGTCTTTGGAGGAGAAGAAGCCTGCTCCAGTATGTGCATGTGAGGTCGTTACGAGGCGTCAGCAGGATGTTTAGGTATGTTTCATTAGTGTTCTAGCCTACGTGGATATCTTTTTTGGATTTTTCCTCAATTGATTTTTTTTGTTGATACAAATTCCTTTTTATGCCATGTCAGCATTTACAAACGGAATAGTACCGCCATTCTCCCGAAAAACTTAGATAATCTTGGATTAGTAAAGCAAGGGTTATGAACTCATGTCTCATAATGAGTAGGTCTGACAATGGGTGGGATTTGGATCGGGTGGAGCATCACCCGCATCCATTCATTTAATTTTTAAGCTTCACTCGTCCACCCATCACCCACAAAATACTCCACCCGCATCCAATCCACCCATCACCCATGGATAAACAGGTGGATACGGGTGGTAAATGGGTGAATAAAGAGCTAAACTATATTAAGGGATTTTGACAAAAAATCAACTTAACAAATCAAATTTCATAAAATGAAACCAACATATTTGAGTGAAAAAGTGCAGAAGCCCATAACAAAGTCTCATATTACAAATAAATCCTATTATTATTAAGATACATAACCCCAAATGTCTTATTTTAATTTTTTTTTATGGTCTTTTTGTTTTTTAATGTATAATAAAATATTAAACGGGTGATGGGTGGATTCGTGGGTGGAAAATCATCACCCGAATCGCACCCGACCCAATACTTGATCCACTCAGCACCCGCCCATTCACCCGTTTATTCGGGTTTTCACCCATTTATTTGGGGCGGGTGAAGCGGGTTCGTGGATACCCACGACCCATTGCCAGGCCTAATAATAAGTGATCCCTAGGACTTACACAAGACTTACTCTGTTTTTAACAACACAATGTTACAAAGAAAAACGCAACGATTTTTGCGAAAAATACATTTTCAGCAACGACATTGGTCGTTGCTATAAATATGTCGATGCCATACATGTCAGTAATCGTATGGTAAGTTAAAATGTTCTCCAACAAATTCCGTCTTTGCAAAAGATATAACTCTTTATTACAACGTCGGGTGTCATTGCCATATAAATAATTTTTCCAAAAAAAAAAAGGAAAAAATTAGGTGCACCGCGCACGTGTAAAAGTAACTCAACCTCCATTATCAACAAGTAAACCTCCAATTTTTTTCTATTAATATTAATGTAATATGTAAAGTCAATACATATTACAAATTCACAATCCACCTCCAGCAAATTAAATTGATTATCAAACATGCAACCTAGAAAAAACTCTTAAAGTCGATCAAAACTCCATTTTCCATCTTTGTAGCTTCTACATTATCATTGTCGATGTAGTGGTCCACTTGCTTAAAAACGAGATCGCCACAATGTTATTGAGGATCAATCACCTGTATAGCGGATTAAGAAAAGTTTGAGCCAATCCAAATCAGACATCTTCGTAACAAGTCAGATCATAGAGACGCAACACTAATGTGACGAGGAGATGGAATGAAAAAAGACAACGCAGCAAGCATTACATACTTGCGTTTCTGGACCACTGATCCCAGCTTAACCATCTTGTATCGTAATTCTCATACTCACATGCAAAAAACAGGTTTAACAACCCAAAATCGGTTCAACAATTCAGTTCATAAGATCATATCCCAACACATGTGGAAATCACCCGTTTAGCACGAAAAGAAATAAATCTGAGCTTCTCTCCTTTACACCCCCCACTTTTACACATATTTTTCTTTAGATTCTTAACTTTAAGACATGCAATGAGATGGTGAAAAGGTGTAAGAATATATCATAACTTCAGCTGAGAAGAACACGTCTTAAGCATGTAAAATTCACCAACTTAAGGTACCCAAACGCCAAACCTGTAAAACATACAAACTTAATGTCACAAAGACCTGTAAAATCATTTCATATATTCAGGTCAAAATAACAGGTATATGCCAAACTGAACCTAGTTTGGCTCCGAAATAGTAACCTGATGTTCATTGCACTTTACACCTTTTAGAAAACACATTTAATGGCTAGACATACAATAACCAGGTCTGAATTCAGAACCTGAAAAGAGCTCACAAATACAAGTCGATGCCAAGTTGCCAACCAGTATAACTTTGCTACCCAGAAGGTACATTAATGATCCTTTGAGTATCCATACATTTAACAAGAAAAAATCATGCCTAAGAGGCTAAGATAATCTAAAATCAGGTTGGGAGAAGCAGGTCAGAAATACGTGATCTAGAAATGCATTTAAAGCATGCTTATCTCGATCAGTGTTAAACAAAAAGTAGACGCAAACATATGCATAAATGGACATACTGATAAAAGAGAGGAAAGAGAGGAGGAGGATATTCGGAGGACAATATTACCAACTTATAATAACTCCAAGCAACATGTGTCTTCAGCTTCTACCGCTTGACCTTGAACCACAACTCTAACTTGAATACGAGCAAACACCACAAACATTATAATTATAGGACCCGACACGATAATTATAGAGAAAAACCTACGCTTGTTGAAGGTGAAGTTTAGAAATAGAACAATTTCTTCTGTCGTGTATCCGGTATCCCCGATTAATGCAACCTCGGATACTATGCTTAAGTTATCGATTTTAGTATTGATCGAAAGGTTACACCTATGTGTTCTGTATTACAGGTTAATCCTACTTCCTCATAATATAGTACCAATAGGAGGCATAGGGGAAAAAGCACAACGTATACTAATGAAAAAGAACATAGAAATAAAAAAACAAAATAGTAAGACCTGCTCCGTCTAATTAGTCGCAAAAGTAGCAGAATGCTGCAGCAACAACTTCACAAACACAGCAGCAACAGAGCAACAGATATAAGATTGATAATTAAGAAAAAACAACATATAACAGCAGCAAGGTGTTCGACTCTCTAAATATACTAGTAGTCTTAGTCTACTATTTTAACAGCACAATGAAATATCTACACCAAAACACCATTAGTCCAAAAATAACAAGTACATAATGAAAACTAACCGATTGACAAAATCAGAATCACTAATTTATATGCATCCAAATTTCTACGCACATCAACTTCAAATATTTTGAATTAAGCATCCAAATTCCAGACGAGAAAAAAAAAGGCATCCAAATTCCTATTATGTCTAATTCAAAAACACACAACATCGTACTAAATCTCTAAATTAAGCATAGAATCACTAAAATTCTACTCAAAACTTAGAAATTTCCGATTACCCAAACAAATATTGAGAATGAATTAACTACTCATGCTAATATTTTTAGAGTTTTGTTGGAGAACGATACCTACTCTGGGCCCACAACCTCCGGTTGGCCCGTCACATCTCTGGTGCTTGGCTGTCGATGAACATAGTTGAGTTGCTTGAGATTCCAAATTGCAGACGATGTGAGACAGAGATAGAGAGCGTGAGTGAACACTAAGTAGAAGAAGAATTTAACCCAAAATTTGTCAAATTGAAGCTACAATTATAAGTCCTAGAAGCACACCTTGCGAAAAATTCGACCAAATTGTAAGCCCTAAAATTGTAAGCCCTAGTTGCTGGTTAGTATTTGGATGGAGGAAGAAGACTAGAAGAGATAGGGCCGTTTGCTGCGGGTAGGAAAGGAGAGAGAGAAAGAGAAAGAGAAAGAGAAAGAGAAAGAGGTTTGGCGGCAAGCTGCTGGTGGATACGCATATGGGGTTTTAGCGCTGAGGTATGGAGTGAGGTTTTGGAAATGGAAGACAAAATGACTCAGTTTGGTCTTCTATTTACCAAAAAAACATACTGTACTAATCTTTTGCAACAATCGTAGATTCATAGGTGTGAGTTTTTTCTTACTACTAGTGCTTTCACACCTTAAATCCTATGATGCAGCATTGTTGATTTCCATATATTTTAAAAATGTGTAGTCTCTTCGTGCTCTTCGGGTATTACTTATACTCATCGCCGTCACTTCGTTGATCGTCCATGTTCTTGTTTTTTCTGTGCCTCTCGGGCTACGATGGTGGACACTTGTGAGGACGGCTTCCCGGTCTCCCATTTTCTTGGGTATTTGGAGTTTGCTCATGATGATTCCTTCCTACGTTTCCTCAGAGATTCACGTCCTTGATCGCGATCGACTCGACGCATATTCATTTCTTGCGGCTGTATGTTTTACGCTGGACTTCATCTCCATTCACCTAGTATTGTTGCCAGCTATTTACTATTCAATTTTCCTTTGTCCCCTGAGCACGAGTGGATCCATTGCATAGTTGATTACCCACCACGATTCATTACGACCACTATGGTTGTCCATTTTTTTTGAGCATTTTCAACCACCGCAAGTGACGACCTTCGAAAATGAAAAGGAAGAGCTCCGCGGGACTTCTATTTACCATAGGGGCAAGTTTGTCAATTGGTTAGAATTCCCTCTCCATCTCCATCTCCATCTCCATCTCTCTCATCCACCGGAAATTAGGTAAGTTTATGTCTTAGTTTGTTCAATGGATTTTTTTTCACTTTATTTGTGTCATGGGTCTCTGTTAATTTAATTGCTGTTAGGCCTTGTTCTCGTCAACGAATGATGCGGGACGGTGAGGAATGGAACGGAAATTGCAGTGCGGTGTGGAACGGAACAGAAATTACAGCGCCGTGTAGAACGGAACGTAAATTGCAGCGCGGGACGGAATAACAAATATAACTTGTGTAGTGCGGAACGGAACAGAAATTACGGGTAGTGCGGAATGGAACGAAAATTACGGTGCGGTGCAGAACACATGGCCTAGCCCTGTTCTTTTCGTCGATTCCGTGCTGCATTCCGTTTCGTTCCGTTCCAATCCGTTTTGTTCTGTTCCGTTCCGAGCCGTGCCGTTCCGCATTCTGTACTTCATTTTGTCTCACATTTTTTTGAATTATCCTCGCTGCGCCGTTCGTTCCATTCTATTCCAATCCGTTCCGTTCCTCACCGTTCCGCACCATTCCGTTGAAGAGAACAGAGCCTGTTTGGAGCATGTAACAAGTTGACATCTTTTCTTTCTCTCGATCTCAATGCAAAGGAATCAATCCATGAGAGGTTTTCAATCAGTGGACGCTCGATTTGGTTTCAAGATCGTGGCTGGCAGCTCATGGGTAAGTTCAAATTTCTTTTCCTTTTTGTATTGTTTTTTCCATTTGTTATAAATAGTAAAATTGCTTCGAATTTTTTTGGGCTCTGTTTTCTGGATTCGAAGTTTATATGCAGTACTTTTAATTTCAGTATCTGGGTTGATTCAAACTTTTTGGGTTAAAAGTTTGTATAATCTTTTTGTTAATTTACCATCTAATTCATTGTGGAAAACTAATAACAGTGATTGTTTTTCAGATTTAGGGTTTGTGAAGGAGGAATGAAAAGAGGAGACACAACTGAGGCTTTTGTGCATGTTCGACTTTCTCATAAGGTGTCTCTCTTTGAAAGTGCTAATTATGAATTGTTTATAATATTTTGCAATCTTTCTCTCTTTCAAATTATCTATCTATAATTTTCGATTTTTCTAATTAATCCCAATTACTTCCCAGTATCTCGTAATTGAAAGTGATGCTAATTATGATTGATCTTCTCTATTTTGCCTTTTGTTTTCCCAATGGTGGCGGAATACAATGAAGCGATGAGGAGTAATAATGTGAAGGCTATTGTTCTCACAATCTGACTGGTAAGTAGGTTTACAAAATTTTAAGCCTTCTGAGTTGCTTTGCCGCTTTTATGAATGTTTGTGATAAAATTTTGTATGAGTTCCTCCAAATTTTTGCCCATTGTGAAATGCATTGAAGGAAAAATGTGTACTTTTTTTATGGCTCTAATTTTCTTTGTTTTTTTTTTAGTGACAACTGACAAGTGATAACTGGCATTAGTATAGATCACTCTTTACGGCTACCAATTAGGCCCTGTTCTTTTCGTTGATTCCATGCTGCATTCCGTTCCGTTCCGTTCCAATCCGTTCCGTTCCGTTCCGCATTCTGTATTTCATTTTGTCTCACATTGTTTTGAATTATCCGCGCTGCGCCGTTCCGTTCCATTCCTTTCCTCACCGTCCCGCACCATTCCGTTGAAGAGAACAGGGCCTTAGTTGCTGAACTGTAGGTGTACTTGCTGAACGGTCTTTATAATTTTGTTTCTTGCATTGAGTAATCTAACAGTTCCTTACAATGTCTTTATGTTTAATCTTTTTGCTGTGAATTTGCATATGATTTTCTTGTGTTTTGCCTAAAATGATGCATGTAAGAATAAGGTTCATTGGAGTGCACAGAAAGGGGTGATTTTGTTGCTGATGATGTCCATAATTTGTTTGTTGTCGACACTGATTTAGGAACTGTACATAACAAGGGCAATGATGGTTTTGAGTCTTTTGTCTGTGTCCCTGATTTGGCATTATCTTGCCTCTAATATGAGATAAGATGAGAGGTAAGGTTGAATTTACTTTTGAGTAATTTTTGTTAGGGATTGATTGCAGACACTTTTCTGAGGCCCGTGATTGTGGGAGATCACATCGATCTGATATATACAAAGTAAAGGAGATTGCAAAATCTGCAGAGGTAATTAGCTTACTACCTTTTGTTTATAACAAAGTTGTCTCCTTCAATCCAATTGAACCATAGGCACCCCTGCCAATTCGAAAAAGAAGAATCTCGAAACCTGGATGCTTCGTATTTGGAACTGTACCTCTCGCTAAAACCTACTCGCCTCTCAATCTAAGAAGTTGTAGGCTACTTATTTATTAGATTTGAGGGAATGCATCAACTTTATATACTGGTGATTTGGTATGAATATAGATTTTAGGAATTTATTAAGTGGGTTTTAGCTTGGCAGATTCACAGAGGCCCTGTTCTCTGAAGGCCTGTAAAAACATTTCCTCGTGCTGGAAAGCTAACCAGTAACCACCAAAATGGGGATGATAGGGATGGGCTCTTCTTGCTGCTTCTGCTGCTCTTGCTTGGTGTAGTTGCATAGTTTGCATTTGAGCAGTATGAAATATACGGAGTATATGCAAAATCACTTTTCATGGACTGTCATTTCAGTTGTGTGCTTGTGTCATTCCACTTACACTCCTTTTATATGATAGAGCGATGACATATTGATCACCATTTTGCCTGCCTTATATATTGCATTATATATGGACCTAACCTTGCTCATCTACTGTTGGACTATGTTATTCTTGATGTCGGATATCGCCGTGGTAGCCAGGTTTGTGACTTGTGAGTCATTAAGCGTTACCCATGCTCCCTCTCTTTCTAATTATTTTTTAAAATTTCTTATCTATTAGTTTTGTCCTTGCTGTAATGATGGTTTAGTATTTGTGCCAGGGAAGCATGATTTACATTGATCTGCCATTTTAAATTGATTTTTTTAAAATGTTCTGCTACATTTCATATCGTCTTGATTGTTTTCTCCCTTACTTTTATTCTTAGTGATTTTTGTATTGTTTGTAAATATACACGAAATTTAGATTTATTGTGCTGCAATGTAGGGACTTTCCTGTTTCAACTTTCACAGTATGTTGTTGGCAAGGCAGCAAGGATGGAGAAAGGTTGAACTGGCTTATGAGTGCTTTGAAGATGGTTGATACAGTTGTTTCATGGAATGGATGGACCTATGATACTTGAGAAATTGTTTTTGTTTTTGTAATGCTTATGCATAAGCCTTTCAAGTGACCTTCTAGTGGCAATGTACTGTGTACTGTGTAGATGTCTCAGATCAATAATACTTAACTAAATAAAAATCTGAGATATATTGATGGATGTATGTCAAAAGTTTCTTCTGGACTCTGGGACATAATTACTTGATTTTGTGTTGTGCTTGGATGTTTGCTAGTGCTGTAACAAAAAAAGAATTAATCCTTTCCTCCCTCGTTTAGCCTGCTGCTGACTACAGTGGAGTGTCTTAACCATGTTTGGGCGTGCTCCAAGGAGAAGTGGTGACAGCAAATACTATGACATTCTCGGCGTCTCAAAAACAGCCAACCAAGATGAACTCAAGAAGGCATACAGGAAGGCTGCCATAAAAAATCACCCTGATAAAGGTGGAGACCCAGAGAAGGTAAATCTTGCGAGAGATGTAGTATTTGTAGAAGATTGTTCTTCAGCATCAAGTATGTCCTTTATTGTACCAATATGATTGTGACCCTGGGGCTGATTCGCTTGTTGAACTTAGGTGGCTTTTTCAGTACGCTGTCAAACCTAGGGCTCAACCTTGGACAGCAATGGAAAGTACCAAGCTGGAGTGCTACAGGGGCCTGTGGAGCGGTAAAATGAGTAGAAATATCAGAGAACCCCAATGGCAAGAGCACCCTCTTGGCTGACACTGACAGCGAGTGAGGAAAACTAGAGAGCGGATCTGCGTATGGGATCAGATACCCCTCCAGTAGTCCTAGACGACACCAAAGCGTGAATGATGGATACTAGGCGCTCTGTACATTGACCCGGTGTAGTGTTGTAACTATCGCATTAAGTTGCCTGGCCGAGGAGTAAATTTGTGGGATTGAAGCTCGAAGGAACTAATAATAAGTGAGCAATACAATTTAAAAAGCGAGGAATGAAAGAAAAGTGACAGCAACTAAATTCAGATGCTAAAGACTTGATAAAGAAAATTCTACTCTTCTAGCTGAAAAGGAGTTATTTTCCCGTTCACTGCTTTTATAAGATTCTTCGCATCTGATAGAATTTTAACATGCTTCAAGTTCTTCAATTTAGCCATAGCAAGGGCTGAAATAATTCCCGCTCCTTGACATGTAATAAAATCTGAAGTCCCAAAGCTAAACTTCTCCACCACCAGGAACAAGGAGAAGAAACTTTAACTTCTTCATTTAGAAAAGATTTAGCATTAAGGCCTCGTTTACTTGCTTGCAATCAAATGTAATGCAATGCAATCATTTTGTAGAGTAAATGTGGGGTGAAAAATGAAGGAGTGGGAGGAGAGGGATGAGAAAAGTGACGTTGATTGCATAATTCAATGTAATCACAATTGCTCAACTTTTCCCATGTAATGTTGATTACTTTGCATGATGTAATAAACCTCCCTTTTCCCATCTCCTTCCTCCTCCTCATTCATTTTCCACCTCACATCTACCCTATAAAATAATTGCATTACAAGCTTCTGATTGCAAGCTAGTAAACACCACTATATTTCCTTGCAATAGCTTTAGCAATAAGAAGATGTGGCTGATCAATTAAACTCCAGGATTGTTTAGCTAGGAGGGCTTGATTAAAATATGTGATATCTCTGATGCCCAAACCTCAAGCCCACAAGGCTTAGATAAAACTTCCCAGCTAAGCCAATTTGCATGCAAAGTCTTTCGGGCTTTAACTCCTCCCCAAAAGAATCTTGCCATTCGTGAATTCATTTTTGCAGTTAGAGATATTGGGATTCGGAAGACCGATAAAACATAAGTTGCCAAAGAAGATAATATAGCAGAAATAATGGTTAATCTTCCGGCTGGAGATAAATAAAGTCCATGCCATCCTTGAAGACGAAGTTCCATCTTAGCTAAAAGAGATGAGAAAATCTCCTTTTTTGAAGTTCCAAAATTTGCCGGAATACCAAGATAGACACCAAAGTTGCTACCTAAACGAACTCTCAGATACTTCTGGAAAGTCTCTGAAATTTAGAAAGAGTATTCGGACTAGCAAGTAGAAGTGATTTTTGGGAGTTGATAATTTTCCCTCAAGCATCACAATAGTCTCTTAAAATTTTCCTCATAACATGACAAGAGTTAAGAGATCACCTAATGAGAACTCCACCTAAGTTGGAGTTAATTACATTTATACCATTTGGGGGGGAGGGGGTGATTTGCCAGCACAATATGCCCCTTAGTTGTTTGCCCTATTACAGACATAAGAGCACAATAATTCAATGATATGAATTTAGTTCTTCATGTTCGAGATGCACCAGATCAATGGTAAACAGACCCAAGTATTGAATAATAATTATGCAGAACTGCAAATAATCAAAAGTTTCAACAAAAAAGGTTTTAGCATTGCTCTTTTGATACCCTTCTGCTTCAGAAACAGAGAAAACCAACAGTGCACTACATCCATCTCTAGACTCCCTTATGAACATCAACCACCCATGTTCAACATTTCCTAACTGTTTCGAACTTTTAATACATACTTTCAAAAATAAACAGCCCAAGCCAAAAACATTGAACGATAAATCTGAACTCATCAAAAAATATACATAAACTGAAACCCATTAAAAAAGATACATAACTATCAATACAACAAAATTCTTCCGACAAAATTTCATTTCATTGTAGCTCAGACAAATAAACAACAGCACAAAAATGGGAATATACTAGAGGAAAAAGAAACAGAGGTAAAATGTAATTGAACAAAGCATTGAGCAGAATAAACATACCCCACTCAAAGTAGTTGCTATTCCAGTTAATATAATCCCTAAGCTGTAATCACTGCCCACCCAACCCAAGTTCTCCAACAATATCAGCATAATTTGAGTCACTCCAGCAAACCAAATGATCAACAACCAAGAGTAATCATTAGAAAAAGACAAAGAAATACAATACTCTCAACCCTAGAATGATTTATCTAGTATTAGTAGTTACTAATTAAGCATAAATTAAATTGAAAATTCAGATGTGATGGAATACAAAAAAGGACAAACACAACAATTTTCGTAATTTGAAATATAATCAAAAAGGAAACAATGGTAGCTAGGATGAGAGAGAAAGACCTCATTTATAGTTTGAGAGAGAGAACATCACGACGTACAATATCCTTGGAATCCTCAGTGAAATCCTCACTTACATCCCTAATTTCCGTCATTAATGCTCAGTTCTCTGTGAATGAACCCCCAAATCCACCCACTGGATTTCTGAATTCTCTTCGATAATAGAATCTTATCAATAATAGATCTTATTCGATGCATTAGATGGTAGAAGCTTAGGGTCTTGATTGTAGTTCTAATTTAGAGTTTCATTAGCAAAATTACAGAAGTTATAAACCCTAAGAAACCCTAATTTAGGGTTTTGATGGTAGACACATCTGAGGCCTCTCCCTCTTTGAGTCTCTTTTCTTGTTATAGAGATTGAGTCTGAGCGGGTTTTGAAAAGACAAAATGACTCAGTTTTTCAACGACAAGAGAAGTGTCGTGTGTTGTGTCGTTGCCATATATGGGTCAAATAGGCGTCATGAACTCTATTGGATAACGCTTATATTCATAGGTGTGTCGTGCGCTTTTTCATACTCTTAATTTGTGATTTCACTATGAATCTATGATAGATAGAGCATCACTAATTCGCACCCTTTATATTTTAAAAATGTGTAGAGTCTTCGGGTATTTGTTATACTCTTCAACATCATCTCGGCGATGCTCCATATATTGTTTTTGCTCAGTCTCTTGCACTACGACGGTGTAGATATGTGAGGAGGACTCCCCGTTCTCCAATTTTCTTGGGCATCTGGTTTTTGTTCGTGATGTTTCCTTCGTTCATTTGCACGGAGATACACTTTCTTGATTCCGATAGACTCTGCGTACATTCATTTAGAATTTAGAATTGCATAAAGAGTTATGGGAAACAAAGTCAACAAGCACGACGATAAGGAGATGTAGTCGTCGGAACGTAGTCGGGCTCGTATATCTGCTAGGGGTATTCATTTAGAATTTGGATTGGACTTCTAGCTAAAAAATTTATGAAATTTCGCATGTTATTATGATAATATAACATAACATATCATAACTTTTTTAAGGTAAAAGTTCAATCCAAACTCCAAACGAACACCCCCTAATACTTCAATAATTCTTCATCATCGTCAAGAAATAATAATAACATATTATTATCCAAAATATCATAATAAAAGTTATTTTAAACTAATTCATGGAGATCGATCAGATGAGAGCGGCGTACCTCAGCGTTGCGGACGCCCTTACTGCTCTCTCTCTCCTCTGCTAGCGGTGTAACTCTCTCCTCTGGCATGATTTCTCTCTCTCTCTCTCTCTCACTTCGCTCTCTCTGTCCCTCACTCCGCTCGCCCTCTCTCACACACTCACTCTTCTTCACCCTTATTTTTGTTTATTTCCTTTTTTTGGCTATGGCATCCTCGCTCACCTTATTGTGTGTGAATCTAAGGGTATTTTGGGCAAACAAATTTTTAGGGTTTTGAATTTTGAAGTTTTTGATTATATAGAGTATTTGGGAAGTTGTTTGTTAAACCTTCAATCCAAGCTTTCGAGGGGTTCCTTATATCTAGCTGGATTTATTTGTTAAAATTTTAGTAGTAGCATTATTGTGAGTGAATGAATAATTATTACAGTATTAAATATTAGAATTCTCTTTGATGTGTAGGAATATCACTGTATTAGTATACCCTATTGAAATAATTGTAATTTGTAGGGTTTTGAAGGATCAGGATACACATATACTAAGTGTATGTGGAGAGATATATACAAATAATCTCATCCATCCACATGTCCATAGTTAATAATCTTCTTTTTCAGCTTGTGGAGGGAAAAAAAGAGATTTTGGAGGGAAAATAAGAGGGCCAAAGGGGGGAAAAAATATCTGGTTTGGAGCCAAAAAAAAAAAGAAAAATGGGAAAGGGAAAGGGAATGTGAAATACCAAAAAAAGGATGAGAGAGAAATGAAAAAAAGAGCTCTATTGTTTCCAGTCATATGGGTCACCATAATTTAAATGTGGGTCATTTTTAATTTAAGGGGTCACTTTTAGTGTACAATTGGATCACTTTATTGTAAATAAGGGACTCTTTTGAATTGTGATCATCCAAACCAAAACCCATAACAAAATGGAGAGAAAAAGAGAAAAGAAAAGAAAAGAAAAGAAAAGAAAAAAACAAACAAATTCTAATAGTGGGCCTCACTGAATTAAAAAAAATAAAACAAAAACAAAATTTCCAATTCCAACCCCGTCTAAGTAAACCCCCCCTTTCCTTTTCTCCTTTTTTTGTTTGTTTTATTTGTTTTATTTTCTTTTTCCTTTTTCCCTTTCAGCATTTTCCTTTCCCTCTCTCTCTTCTCTCTCTCTACCCGGATTCCCACTCCCACCTCACAAATCAACTTCCTTTTTTTTATTTATTTATTTATTTTATTTCTTTCTTTCTTTCTTGTTCTTATTAATTTTTGTTTTATCTCTAATTTTGTCTCACTCTCCCTAAATCAACAAATATCTTCTTCTCATTTTTACCCCATTTGAGCAAACCTATTTTAGAATCTTATTTTTTTACTTTTTTTTTATTACTTCTTCCACCCACCTAAGGTTGACTCCTAAACTTGCCCCCTAACAAAATATTTTTAATTTTTTTTAACTTTTATAATTAGTTTTTATGAACTCAAAATTCTGATTTTTTTTACCCACAACCCTAATCCCCCACCCTTCCAATTTGCCTATAAATACCCCTTATTTTCCCACTTACAATGAGCCTTTGCTTAGTGAAATTTTGCTAAGTTATTTTCTCATGTTCCATCTCTACACTTCACTTCCTAGTAGTCTCAAGTTAGATTTTTTTTTTTAAGTTAAGAAAAATCAAGAAGAAAACCAAAAACCAAACACAAAAACACAAAAAAACAAGAAAAACAAAAAGGCTCTCTAATCCTCAACAATTGAAGAGTCAAGATCAACCTCAAGCAAAGGGTAATATTCTCTTCATTTTTTTATTTTTTTTTTGTAATTTTTATTGACCCTTTTTTACTCTTTCGATTTTTATTGTAAATCCCTCTCCCATTTATTCAAAATGTAATATTCATTCATCTACTAATCTAACTTCTAATTTTAACATTAAACCAACGGATTGATGTGCTTTGCTCTGGAATGATCTACAAGGTCACCCAATTCGCAAACGGTCAAGAAACTAATAGGAACAACCCTCATTGAGGGTTTAGACGGTAGTCAAACAAGATAAAAATGAAAAATCGGTGAGGATGAGTGAGTGCTAACTTTGTGTGTGTGTGTGTGTGTGTGTGTGTGTGTGTGTGTGTGTGTGTGTGTGTGTTTTTTTTATACTTGTGTTGTTATACTCACCATCTTGATATTCTTCATCAAAAATGCTAAAAAATATTCATTTTGCATATCAAACGAAATAATGGCCTTAGAGGAATATTATCTAGTTGTTGTAATAATCTCGGATTTTTGACAG
Organism: Tetragonia tetragonoides; assembly: GCA_038025085.1. Taxonomy (NCBI): domain Eukaryota; kingdom Viridiplantae; phylum Streptophyta; class Magnoliopsida; order Caryophyllales; family Aizoaceae; genus Tetragonia; species Tetragonia tetragonoides. Next base: position 7,730,986 of record CM076140.1, on the reverse strand, counting down.
TTTTGTAGTATCAACTTCTTTTATATTTTGCGTATGATCCTACGGTTAGATCTGAGTGAAACTAACTCTAAACAAAACTCTGGTGTGTTATCTTTAAAATGAAATAAATTTCATCAAGATCCAACGGTTAGTTGTTTAGTTATAATGATTCTAAGTAGAAGTGTTCAGATCTAACCTTTAAGGATAAAACGAGATATAACTTGTTAAAATTAATGATTTAGACTTAAGTCATTTCTGGATAATTTGTAAAGGACATTTCCACGGTTATTCAGAGACCAAGTTTGTATATTTTGGAAAAGTAACGAATTTACCATGAATTATTTAGTGAGGAAGTTATGCTGGACTGTTTGGACATTTGGACATTTTTAACTTGTTAAACAATGACCTAATTACCTCACTTAGGGACATCAATAATTTTTCATATATTTTTCTTGACATTCCTAAACGTATATACTTAACATTGTATAAAAATGATGAATTTATAATGAGTATAAAAACTTCTAAAAATGGACAAACAAGCTGATGTTCAGATTTGATAACCTTCAACAACCTGTAAATAACATGGTGATTGGCACTATCTCAATGCAAAGTGACTCTTGGAATGGATACGAGACTCGATGTGGACCATTTTGGACTTTGGAATTACTCGATTTGGACTTCTAATGTATATTTAGCAAATTAAACAAAACCAAGCAATAATCTGCCAAGAAAGAAATGTGTCTGTCAAACTTATAATCATGAACGAAGAGCTGAACTTTTGTTTAATTTCGTTAATTGTCTTAACGTCCACGATAATTCTCGATAATTTTTTTTTTGGTCTGAGACCATCCGGTTGAATCCGGACCGAGCCGGGTGGGACCACAAGGGCGGCAAATCTCTCCCAACAAGTATTTAACACTGCTGCATTCACAGGGTCTCGAACTCGAGATCTCTGCTTAAGCTAGAAGAGTCCCTCACCAACTCATTTATGTGCTTGTTGGTATAATTCTCGATAATTTGTGTACATAATCACAAACCTACCTAGTTTAATGTGTGTAAATATTGGACACTCATTCCTTGTAATTAATTCCAGTTAAATCGAAAACCGCAAGTCTTAATTTACATTCCAAAAGCTTGTAATTTGACGATAATGTCCTACTCGTAAACTGTATCAACTCCATATTTTTACAGTACACAGAGGACATAAAATGACACAGGTTAGGCTTTGTAATCACTCCATTTGCTTACTCTAAGATGTAGTTATGATTTTTCAAAGTTTTGTCCAGACTTGCACAAAAACAGTTTTTTGTTCCTTATTTGAGGATTTTTTTTAATCATCAAATAAAAAGATAAAAATATGAAACTTTCCAGTCTATCTCTTTAATGAGTCTAGTTTATTTTGAAAATAATTTTATGAATAAAAAAAGGCGTTTGGACAATTTCCTTGTCTAAATTCGTGAGAGTGCGCTGTAAATAACCAATTTTTAGATTAATTCATTGAAAATAATGATTCCTACATGGGTTTTCGATCTTTCGAAGACGGGACCCAATCCCGAGCCTCGGAGTAACAATGTATATCAAGACCGAGCATTATTTCATTGTTGTAGGACTAGTACATATTTGTATCATTTTGTTGTATATATTTTCCAATGATGTACTTCATCTCGCTCCCTAAGCCCATTGAAAATTCGTTTGTGTACATATTTGCGTATGCATATTTCCACTAAATAATTCAACTCACCATAATAAAAAATATTGTTTGACTTAACCATGAGTGTTTGCATACTTATACAATTATTGTTGATAAAGACCGGTATATTTATTTATGTACAAAATCGGCCCAAACTCTAATTCGAGGTTTGAATCACTTATTCATTTACATGCGATCATGGGTATTTCACCTACCATTACTCAAAACCGACTTCACTCATCAATCCCTAGTGGATATTTTCCCAGTGGCGTGAAACCTTATTGGACTATCCCACGGTCGAAAACCGTTTTCCCTAGTCGAATACCTATGATCGAATGTAAATGAGAAATTGATCGTCCCCTCTTATTTGGCTTTGGAGCATTTCTGGGAATTCTATCTAAGACTCTTTCGAACCACTATTCACCAAACCCATAACCAAAATTTACTCAAATCATTCATTTATCCAACCCCAGTGAACGCTATTTCCCCAGTGAAGAACGGATATTTTCGAGAAGTCTAATACTTATACTCAAAGCCAATAATTGGGTTGATCCCCGTATACCACCAGATGTTGTTGGGTTGAACGCCTCGAAGGAGTAAGCAAATCATCCCATTTCAAACCATTTCTTGCTCCATATTAGGGGAGTAGGAGGTTCCTCGGATCAATTCGACTCTAGTAGCGAGTCATCTTATAAGTTTCTCGATTATATCCCTCGAACGGGAAAGAACGAACACACCAGCAGCCTTAGTGGCACCCAAGAGTCTAATGATAGAATTCCCCGTTCAAGGACTACGATTAGGGCTTTGATCCATGAGTAGATTCAAGTCCTACGATGATTGGTACGTAGTGCAGTATAAGCGTATCCAAGCCCGTTGTACATATGTTAATATATCGGTTTTAGGCATTTGCCTTGATTTGCGTGCAAACATGTTCTGTGACAATGTGAACTTATGTGTGTTCATTTTTAGGCATAATGTAACCAAATTCGAAGCTTTCAAAGGGAATTAACGTATTAGTAAAGAGCCCGTACTCAGTACAGAGGAGGAGACGGGTCCGAGGACGTCCGCACCTTCTAACCTAGACCCCGAACCAAAATCTTTGTAATGTAGACCAGTCACAAGAATTTTCGTGCCTTATCGCAATGGAGTCAATTTTGGGTTTCTTAAATGATTTTCTTTTAAATCTTTTATAAAACCCTTTTCTTTTGGAACCCGTCTTTGTTTGGGTCATAACAAGGTGGCGACTTCGAACCCTTATTTATATTTCATTTTAACAAGGTGGCGACTTCGAACCTTATGATGATTCATTGACAATTGACCCCTTCAATCGGTCAATTTCCGTGGGATGTGCCCCTTGGCGCATAACGCGACAATTCCCGGGTCTAATCTTAAAAAACCTGAGAATCCGGCCCCACAATACAGTAATGCTTTTTTACCCATATTTTCCGGCAAAACTTTACACCATTTTTCTGATTAATTTTCCGGCGAAGAGTGAATGTTTGTTCTTTGTTCTGGTTGTTTTTCTTCTCGTGTTTATTGAAAAGTTTTTTTCGTATGACAATCAAAGAAGGTAATGTATATATTAGTAGCAAAATAATTTTTATTTGTAAATGTCGTAGTTGGTAGCAAAATTGTTATGATTTGGATGTTCAACATAAATGATTGTTACGATTGTGATAGAGTTGAGGTAATAAACGACTATTCACATATGCGTTTCTTATTTACAAGGTTAATAAGACTAATATAAATTATAATTACTATCTATGTCAGGGCTACTCTTACGATATAAATTTGCATCGCAGAGCACTCTTAGCTTACATGATCAATAACATCTTCAATGATGTTTGTATGGACGTATTAAGAAACGATGCGGAATACTCAAATAAGCTCAAAAGATGATGGAGGTTGCCAGGCTGGCAGCCAACATTGATAGAAATGTTTTGGTTTTTTTTTTTTATTTTTATGTTGGCGGATGTAAATTGCAGTTATTTTGCCATCAAGATGGATTGTTAACGACTATGTGGAACTCTTTTTTTTTTTATGAAAGCAACTTTTACTTTTTGGCTATATCTAACAAAGTATGAGAAAGCAACATGTTATTTTGTATATTAACCAAAATTACTCCTCAAACAAACAATTCTTTATTTGTAAAAGTTTCTAAAACAACCTTATTATATTTGGTTTTTTGTTTCACAACAGTTTCACGATCAAATTCACGATTCTCTAACAAATTACTACTCAATGGGTTACTATGCAAATAATGAAAAACACTACTCACGATTCTCTAACAAAATAAATTTTTGTATATATATGATAAAGTTCTTACCGGTTACTATATATTATACTTCTTGTAAGCACAATAATACTTTATTTGTTTTTATCAAAAATTAATAATAGTACTTTATTTGTAGCTTGTGTTTTGGAATATCAAGTATATTGCATTCTGTCAAAACATTGGTAGCAAATTTAGTTTGTACTTGTATTTACATTAGTGAAGTCCATGGTAGAAAAATGCATCCTTGATTGTAATATCTGTCAGTACTTGGATTTTTCGTTAGTGAAGATTTTGGTAGCAAAATTACATCTTTTCAAGTTAATACATGATCACAAACTCGCCGGAAAAATGACTACCCAAGAAAAAAAAGGTTTTTCGGTTCTATAGCGACACAATGAAACAGGATTATTTGTGGGTGTCTAGTCAACTAGAAAATTCTATATTTCACTGATTTAGAATAAGTCCGGCGTTTTAATGTTACCGGAAAAAAATTTGAAGGGGTTGCGCCAGTTGGAGAGAGAGAGAGAGAGAGAGAGAGAGAGAGAGAGAGAGAGAGAGAGAGAGAGAGAGAGAGGGGCAGGTGAGTACTGCTACAAGGTCGCTGGAAAATTGTAAGGGGATGGGGAGGGCCGAAGAGTCATCTGATTTTTCAATTTCTAAAATAAATATTAATTAAAATTTGTTAGTATTAAATGCTTGTTTGCTTTTCCATTTGAATTTCAAATTCAAAATTTCAAAATCAATTTGAAAATTTCAAAACAATTGGAAATTTCATTTGAAAAAGATTCTTACCCACATTTAATGAGATTCACCCCATATTCAAGTAGGTTAACAAGTGTAAGGCTAAAATGCTCTGTGTATATCTATCCTCATACACTTAGGGTATGTTCGGCAATACCTAGTTGTTGCAGTAGTCTTAACTGTTTTTACTAGTAATTAGCTGTTCAATTAGCTACTAGCTGATATTAGTGGTATGTAGCTGTCAGTGGTTTACTAAGCTTAGTGTTCGGTAAAACTACCTGTTAATTTAGCTGGTGAATGTAAATTGACATAAAAGAACATATGTATTATTATTTATTATTATTATTATCATTATTATTATTATTATCAGTATTATTATTATTTAATTATCATTATTTTTATTTTCTAATAAAATTGATGGATTAAGTTTCACATGCCCTTTTTACTCTGATGGAAGGGAACTTAGCTTGCATGTTGAGCCAAAGCCCATCTTTATTGTTAGCCTCAAATAAAAGAAAAAAAGGATTTACTTACAAAGGCCCATCAATTAAATGGAATAGTAAGATGTAAAGGGGGAAAGTTAAACAAATTTCATGCTTTGATCCAATACTAATCAAGCATGAGGCATATGTTGCGGACCTGCAGTGAGAAATAAGTGCGTGGAAAGCTGAGCTGCTAAAGGATAGATTAGGGAAAAAAGACGAAGCTCTTGGCACAACTACTAAACGTTAATAATATTAACGTTTCACAAAAGCTCCTTCAAACATTAACCACTACATGAAAAAGCTATTGCCGAACAGGGCCTTTGTGTAAATGTAGCCTTCTCCGATTTTGATTTAAGTTTTTGATTATATATTTGCAAATTTGTTTGTTAAACATTCAATTCAAAGTTTTAAAGGGTTATTTATTTAGCTGGATTGATTTGTTAAAATTTTGGTAGTAGCATTGTAGCGGTGAATGAATTACAATATTAAAGGTGAGCATTTTGTTTGATGGGTTGGGAATATCACTTAGGCCTTGTTTGGTTTAATTGTACCAACTTACATAGGAAAGTTGTACTATTATGGAACTTCAACTTCCTATGTAAGTTTTAATTCCATGAAAATACCTTAGTTTGGTTGATAAAGTATACTTCCTTAGAAATAAAAGCAAAATGACAAATTGCTCAATCCAGATGCAATTATTATTTTTAACTTTCAAGGATAAAAATGTCATTTGAGCTAATTAATATGGGAAGTTGGACTTACCAAGCCCCCCAGGTTAAAATTTTTTATATGGACCTAAGCCCTTCCAAGTTGGATGAACCAATGGCAATTATGTAAATAAATGAAATAGCTGGGCATTTTTATCGCGCTGCCTCCTCCTTCATTTATTCATTCGCTGATACTGGGCAAACCACAAATCTGAAGAACAACACTCTCTCACCTCTCCCAAGCTTCCACTGGAAATTTAATAGGCATTTGTGGCTGCAAAATCTAAAATTAAATTACAAAATTATTATATCTAGAATCCTCTTGATTTCTAGAGCTCATCAAGACCCAATTTGAGTATTGTTCATTTTGATTTGTTTTTCGAATTTTGTTTGCCTGCAATGGACGGGAAGGAGAAAAGGGGGGACGGTGGCGGTGGTCGTTCCAGCTTCAGTCCTGTTACCTTTTGCTGCTGGTTGCTGGTTGTGATATGCATTTACAGTTTGTTCTTGCGTTTTGCTAGACATAAACATTAAGAAATCAGCGCCAAAAGACTCAAGATTCAGAAGTGTTTATTTGCAACTTGTTTCTAGCTCTTTAAGTGATAATAGTTGGAACCATTTTCTGCTGTGAAATCGCAGACCTGCTGTCCACTCTACTTCACCTTATTCAGACTTGATTCTTGCATTATAATTGAGTGGGATTCGATTATTAGTAAGTCTACTATACGTGCAACAATTGTAATTCAGTTTGGTTGAGTATTCGTGTGCTAAAGCGTTGATTTTTCCATGCTTTCGTACTGAACTTTGCTACTGTATTCAGACCAGAAAAATGCCTATTAGTTAGCCTTGAATCCTCCTTGTTATAATGCTGTAAAAACATAGCATATGTATGGTAGTAGCAAGGCAGATTGTTTAGGTCTTGTTTCATGCATGTTTGAAGGTGTTTTCAGCACGGTCATGACTTGTATCCAAATCTGAATTTCAGTTCTTCATATTATTTCATTATGCTTGTTCTGCATTTGCTGTACAGCAAGTATCTTAGGTGTTCTTAGGGTCCCAAACATTAAAAAAGGAGAATCACACTAAGTGGTGAGACAAAGCAGTACCTAGGATGGACTTTTATGTGCTCGAATTGTCAATTTTCTATTGCATAAGGGTTTGACTTTGTGGCCTGTTCCTTCTGATTTGTACTTGTGTACTTGCGTTAGAGCTGGTTCTCAATCACTTGAAGGTCCTAACATATTGCAAGAATCATAGAGACTGAGTTTTATATGGTCTGTACATCATTTTAAGTAACATATAGCCGTCTGGACGTATTCTGCTTTGTACTGAATCAATAACTTTTGAGTTGCTATTTGCTAATCTCTCCGTGGGATCGACCCTTATTTGCCCTATACTATATTTATTATTTTCTTGAGGTAGAAATAAGGATTTAATTTGTATGCGCAAACGACACGTATCAGAGTACCATATCAATGGATGAATAAACTGTAAAAGTCGAAGGTAATTAGAACTAACAGCTCTGTAAAGACCTGTACTTTGAGTTTTTGGTCCTTCCAGGGGGGGTGGTGGGTGGGGGAGGATGATGGCTGGTTTGCTTCATTTGTGTGTGGAGGAGAGAGAGTGAGAGAGTTGGTTGGGCAGGTTGGGGCAAAGGAGGAGAGAGAGTTGGAAGGCGGAGGTCGGTAGAGCCGTCACGAGGTGGTCGGCTGCTGGTGGTTCCGTGGTATGGGAAAGTGGGTGGACGACAGCTCCCATGGTTTGTCTGCTGTTAGCCCGTGATGAATGAATTTGATGATGATGAAAGATGATGATCGATGATGTTGAAAGATGATGATGGAGTAACATTTTATTTTATTTTTGGAGTGGAGATGATGATAAACATTAATTTTGCTATTTTCATGAATAATCCTAATGGAGTTTACATGGAGTTTTTTTTCTTTCTTTTTCCTTTCTTTTTGTTAGAGTAATTTTTTGGACTAAAAAAAATAATCTATTGGTTATATTTATAAGTTATGAATAAATAGTCTACAAAAAGTTTAAAAAAACAATTTACTAGTTCATGAATCATGATTAATTAACCACTAGTTCATTTAAAATAATCTAATAGTTCATAAGGTATAAATGTAAATTTTATTTAAAATAGCCTAATAGTTCATATGTGGTAAATACAATGTTCATTCAAAATAGCGTAATAGTTCATACGTCGTAAACACAATGTTCATTTAAAATAGTCTAGTACTTCATATGTGGTAAACGACTGTTCATTTAAAATAGCCTATATAGTTCGTACGTCGTAAACGTCAACTTTATTTAAAATAGCCTAATAGTTCATATGTGGTATGCGCAATGTTCATTCAAAATAGCCTAATAGTTTATACGTCGTAAACACAATGTTCATTTAAAATAGCCTAATAGTTCATTTGAAATAGTTTAATAGTTCATATGTGGTAAACGCAATGTTCATTTAAAATAGCCTAATAGTTCAAACGTCACAAACGCAATGTTCATTTAAAAAAGCCTAATAGTTCATTTAAAATAGCCTAATAGTTCATTTAAAATAGCCTAATAGTTCATATGTGGTAAATGCAATGTTCATTCAAAATAGCCTAATAGTTCATACGTCGTAAACGCAATGTTCATTTAAAAATAGGCTAGTACTTCATATGTGGTAAACAAATGTTCATTTAAAATAGCCTACATAGTTTGTACGTCGTAAACGTAAACTTCATTTAAAATAGCTTAATAGTTCATATGTGGTATGCGCAATGTTCATTCAAAATAGCCTAATAGTTTATACGTCGTAAACACAATGTTCATTTAAAATAGCCTAATAGTTCATTTAAAATAGTCTAATAGTTCATATGTGGTAAACACAATGTTCATTACAAATAGCCTAATAGTTCATACGTCGCAAACATAATGTTCATTTAAAATAGTCTTATAGTTCATATGTGGTAAACGAATGTTCATTTAAAATAGCCTACATAGTTCATACGTCGTAAACGCAATGTTCATTTAAAATAACCTAATAGTTCATAAGTTGTAAACACAATGTTCATTAAAAAATAGTCTAATAGTTCATAAGTTGAAAACATAATGTTCATTAAGAATAGTTTAATTGTTCATAAATTATAAACGTAATGTTCATTAAAATAACTTAATCGTTCATAAGTTATAAATGTAAGGTTCATTAAAAATAGTCTAATAGTTCATAAAATATAAATGTAAAATTCATTTAAAATAGTTTAATAATTTTATAAAAATAATCTAATAGTTCAAATAAAAATTAAAAAATAATTTATAAGTAACAACAATTGTAAACAAAAGAATATAATAGTTCACTAAGAAAAGGAAAAAAAAAAAAAGAATCGAACACTTAAAAAGTTCACTAAAAAAAAGAAAAGTGCTGAACAAAAAAAAAATGAATTAAGAAAAATAAAAAAGAAAGAGCAACCAAAGAGTAGGTGTGGGTCCCACAAAAACAAAAAGACAATGGAATTGAAAGAAGAAAACGGTACAAATTTCGAATATGGGCTGCACGCGAATTTTCGCTCGTTCGCTTGGGGCTGTGTTTGCGCGAGAATTTCGTTTCGAATCGCTTGGTTTGGGTTTTGCACGCGAGAACAATAAACTGGCCACGGACGCAGGTCCAACCAATAAGCACTGCCCTAGGTAAGTAAATTCCCATGGTTCATGGGAAGTTCAACTTACATGGAATTTCAATTTCTATGGAAGTGTGTGAACCAAACCATGTAACTTCTCATTATTCCTTAGAAGTTCAAGATCCTTTATTGACTTACACCCAACCAAACAAGGCCTTAGTAGTGTACCAATTGAAATAATAATATCCTTTGATATTTGATAATAATATTTCTTGGTCCAATTATATATAATCTTTGTAAGTGGTAAAATTTTCACCCAGGCTTATAGCTATTGCCTGCTCTAGATCATAAAGACAATTTCATCTGGACATATTTTTCTGGTTTATTTTCTAATGATTTGTTTAACTAGCTGCGTATCATTATCTCTGCACGTCAAAGTATTCTACATTGGATAAACAAATTTCCCTTTACAGCAATGCAAGCAAATCTTGTTTCAATTTTCTTTAGAATCTAAAGTTCTATAGTTCTAGACTTCTAGTACATTGTAAGCTAATAATGGTTTGTTTCCTTATTATTTCTCTATTTATGTCTAAGAAAAGTTGATCGATCATAACCACAATATGCCATTCAAAACTTCAAATAGGAATGAGTCTATCTTGTTAGGAACAACATAACTTCATGTTTACTGTTGTTAACAATGGCTAATTATACATAGGACTTGTTCTCTTCAACGGAATGGTGCGGAACGGTGAGAAACGAAACAGAACGGATTGGAACAAAACGAAAAGGCGCGGCGCGGATAATTCAGAAAAATATGAGACAAAATGAAGTACAGAATGCGGCGCGGAACAAAACAGTTCGGAACGGAATGGAACGGAATACAGCATGAAAACGACGAAAAGAACCGAGTTACATAATTCATATCGATTGTCGTTCACCCTTCAAGATGAGCATGAACTTATTATATTAAGAGATGGCTTAATTAAATTTATCTAATCTGCATATATTTTCCTAAAGGGAGGATTTGTGTATATATGAGAGATATATTTCATCATATCTAGTGAGAGATTTTCTTATTCCTTCGATACATATCCCATATGGTTGCAATTTACTAGTTCAAGTGAAAAGAGATAAACACCTTGACGAAGCCCCATTTATTGGCGTCCAGGTTCAAGGTTTGTATGGAATCGCTTTCAGCTCTACTTTTGCATCAACAGCAAAGCAACATGGTTTGATTCAAGGTTTCAAAGTGGCTAGACACGCACCTAAAATTTTTCATCTTTTCTTTGCCGATGACTCGGTGTTCTTTCTCAAAGCCACGATAGAATCGTGTGAACAGCTCAAACACACTCTTGATTGGTTCACTCAGGCCTCTGGACAGATGATCAATGTGTAAAAATCATTTGTATTATTCAGTCCCAATACTCCCATTGCGTCACAGCATCTTCTACGCGGGAGTAGAGGTGACAATTTGTCGGGTTGGGTCGGGTTCGTGTTCGGGTTATATATAAACGGGTTGAAAAATGTTTGATCCAACCCTAACCCGTTTATTAAACGGGTTGAAAACTCCAACCCTAACCCTACCCATTTAATAAATAGGTTGATCAGGTCGACTCATTTAACTAATTAATTTTTGGAGAAAAGGGTAAAATTTTATATATACTAGGAAAAAAAATATTTAAATTATCAAATAAGTATGTATTTGTGAAATCAACTATTGGGTTAAGAGAAGGTGATATATTCTTATCATTATCAAATACTTATGTCACAAAATGTGTTGATATTCAATTTTCTTTTTTGTCAAAAGTGAGTAAACGGGGTTAGGTGGGTTATGCTCGGGTTGAGTCTTTCAACCCTAACCTTACCCATTTATTAAATGGGTTAGTCGTGTCGGACCCATTTAATTAAACGGGTTGAAAATCTCAACCCAAACCCGCTTATTTCAGGTTAGGTTCGTGTCGGGTTGTCGTGTCGGGTCAGCTTTTACCAGCTCTACGCAGAAGACTAGCAGTTCCCTGATAATTTTAGTATGTATCTTGGTACACCAATTCTTTTTGGACGAAGGAAAATAAGGACATTTCAATTCCACGTAGACAGAGTACAACGCAAACTTACAGCCTAGGAAAATATCCTGCAAACTGATTCAACCTTACTAGTTAATTCTCTCTCTGGTCTTCTTCGCCCACAAGTGGAGGTCAAAGGAATTTTACAAGCAATCTTAGACTTAGGCCACCAGTTTACTCATTGTATGATTAGGAAAGGTAGTCGTTCTTCAGTTTTAGAAGCTCATAAGCTCGCTACTAGGGTGAGCAGGCACCAGCTTCCTTCATTTGTTTTTTAGTTCCTTTGTATTACTCGTTGTCAAAAAAAAAAGAAGATAAACATTAATATTTTGTTGTCACGCCTCTCCCTGTTTTCTCTCTTCCCCTTTTCCTCTTTCATAAAAACCATAACAATGTTTAGAGGTCGTCATCAGCAACTTTTCACTGATTGGTAAGTCCCAATTCAATTCTCGTACTTTTTTCTTCTTGTTGTTAAATTTAGTTTGTCAGTTTCGTTAACTTTAATAACATCACTCTGATCTCCACCCATGGGAGCTAGTGTTTGCTTGTCTAACACTTTTTGAGCGAGAGTGTTATTTTTTTTCCATTGCAGAGGTCAAATGGTATTGTAACAAATCTATTCATTAAAAACACAGTTTATAATATAATATCACGCATGAGCATTCAAAACTATAGCATAGTCTTTCATAAAGAGTTTGTAGTATGAAAATATTGATTATTTTTTTTTTGAGTGTGAAAAATAATAATTATTGAAAACCATTAGAATTTATTGAATCTCTAGTGCTACTTAAGTATTTCATTCAAATATTTTATAATAGTTTTTTTTTTTGGTGAAATATTTTATAATAGTTTACATCTCCATCATGTTGAATTTGATCATCTTTATAAATGTCACACGAAAAAGATACCTAACGTTAAAAATTCTCATTACTTAATGTCCATATCTAATTTACTTTTACGGGTGTTAGTTGTAAACTTGTAATCAACTTAATTTTCTTTTTGAGAAGAAAGTAATCAACTTAATTAACATTATTTTAAGTTAAACATGGTTATTATTTTACGCTAATATAGATGATGTCATTTACTGGTCCAAACTCCAAAATAACTTTTTTTTCTTGTTCATTATACTCCCTCCGTTCCATAATCGTTTTAGAAATTTGGGTTTTTCTCATATTATAAGTTATTTTAGAGTTCCAACAAAGCATTTATTATTTTTTACCCATTCTATCATTGTTTCACATTACCTTATTAATTAGTCACTTTTTTGTTAAATACAAAGTCAAGTGATAAAGTAGCCAAATTTAATTATTTTGGGTAGAATTGAGACTATTTAAAAACTTTATTAATTTGTGTGCAAAAATCTTAAACGCCTTATATTATGGGACATAGGGAGTAAGGGTGCGTTTGATAGAGCTTACACGGTCAGTTCAGTTCAGGTGTCAGTTCAGTGATTTGAAATTCAGTTAAATGATGTTCAATTCAGTTCACCAGTGCTGAGTTCATAATCATACTTTTTGTCTCACATATTAAGTTGTGTTCAATTCAGTTCAGTTGTCAATTTAGTTTAATAGTGTTTAGTAGTAATGCTGAATTCAGTTCTGGTAAGTTCAGCTTTATCAAACGCACCCTAACTTATACTCCCTCCGTTCTTTTTTCTTCTATCCATTTTCCTTTTACATCCGTTCTTTTTTCTCCTACTCACTTCCCCTTTTAGTAATACTTTGAGTACTAAAAGGCTCATTTATCCTTACTTTTTCTTGTCATCATTACTTTTCAATACCCACTACTAACTCACACTCTTTCTCATGTTAAAGTAAGGGTAAATAAGGAATTTTTGTTCCAAAAGCAACTTTAATTAAACTCCGTGCAAAAAGAAGTGGGTAGGAAAAAAAAGAACGAAGGGAGTATGATAAGTGCATAATTTATATATTTTTATCTTGTTAATTTAGTCCTTTTTGCTATAGTCATTGAGGTTTTGGAGTCTATAATTACACTTTCTGATCAACGACTCTAATTCTGTTCATTTTTATACTCTTTATTCAATTAGGCTGAATTAGATGATATTTTACATTAATAGGTAATTGACCCAGTGAGACAAAGGCCCACTGTACATGTAAAATACTCTAGAAGCGAAGGAACAACTACTCTGTCCAGCACAAGGAAGAATTAGGCAAAAAGAACAGCCGCTTGCTCGACCTTGGAGAGCTAGACAACTCAAATTCTGCCAGAATCCAGAGATCTCAATTTCCATATTCTTGCAACACAAATATACGTTCAAGAGGAGATTTAGAGAAAGTCTCATATGCTCTTTCCAAATTCTGTTCTATGGAAGATTAGAGAAAGATTTTCTGCTGAGATTTTGGATCCTTTTCAACCCAAAAATATGTCTACCTCTACTATAAAAAGGAGCAATTGGCGTTCAGAATCTATCAAGCAAGAAGTCCCACTAATTTTGCTACTGTTTTCACAAGTAATAGAGAGAGAAAGGTGAGGGCTGGAAGGAACGTGCAAAGGGAACGAAGAACAGAGACAACCGAAGGTTACGGGCTGGTTCGTGATCGACGAAAGAAGCAAACGCGACTTGTGAGGGTGTGTCACAGCAAACTGACAAGAACGGTGTTTGAGTGCTCAAATTTGCATAAGTCTCTTATCTTTCGTTATGTTTTGTAGCGTTTACTTTCCATACCTGAACCCATATTTTATAGCTTAGTTTCAGATTAATTATCATGATTTCAGTTGTTAAACTCTATAGTTTTGACTACTATTTTAATAAATGCAAGGTTTAGTTGATATTCATGTTATATCTGAGTACAATTTGTTCAAGTTCTTATTTTTACATGTGTTTCTTGGTACCGTTTCATATGTGATTATTAGAACTATTGCTAATCTGTTGTTCTAGGCTGGTCTATAGCAATAATTAAGTAGCAACTAGTTTAATTAGGTACCATCACAAGTGCTTAGGTCTAAACTAGGGTATACATTATCTAGTTTGAATAATTCATGGCTGGACGTGTTTGTTTAGCTAGAGTGGATGCTGTTTCCTTTGTTCTTTATGTGATTCAATGATGATAGAAAGGAAATAGGAAAAGTCTATCGTATAGAGTTTCTACAGTCAACTTGTCATCTACATGCTTTGTGTTTATTGAATTAGAACTGAAGTCATCGATATTCTGATCTGTCTGAGCAATTTATTGTGTTCTGAACTTATCTCGCTTCACTGGTAATTAGGTAGAATTAGATTTCTGTTTTGCTTTCGGTCTGTTTTTATTGTTTCAGTTTACCAATCAAAACACCCCACCATCTATTGTGTGTGTGCGTTAGAGTTTTGAACACTCTTCTGTCTAATCTGAATACTGATCTGCGAGTGTTCAGATGAGTGTAACAGTCTGTTCGGACATATTTCCTAGTGATTTAGACATATGCGTTCTACTTACAAAATGAATTCGTATAAAAACTAAATCTGAATTTGTTCTGGCTTTGTGTTGTGAAGTTTTCCGCTTCAGTCCTGTTACCTTTTGCTGTTGGTTACTGGTTGTGATATGCATTTACAGTTTGTTCTTGCGTTTTAGTAGACATAGACATTAAGAAATCAGCGCCAAAAGACTCAAAATTCAGAAGTGTTTATTTGCAACTTGTTTCTAGCTCTTTAAGTGATAATAGTTGGAACCATTTTCTGCTGAAAATCGCAGACCTGCTGTCCACTCTACTTCACCTTATTCAGACTTGATTCTTGCATTATAATTGTAACGACCCGGGATAACCCTGCTTAACTAGCCATCTAATACGTCATTAGCAGCGGAATTAGCAGAATTAACTCCCGGGGCGTCACCGCCGTGCTCACCCGAGGGCAAACACAAGGCTAAAAATAAAAATAAAATAAAAGAACAGCGGAAGCCCAATATACTATGTGGTCTATTTACAACTCGACAAACTTTACAATCGGACCAATAAAACTCTCCGTGAACGTTTCTCACAACAGAAGTAACCAAGCAATCTCAGTCTGCAACAATCTGCAAAAATGTGAGATTATAAAACATCAGCAAAAGCTGGTAACCCGCACGACTATACAAAGAGGAGAATGCTCACATAGCATTTTAATTATAGGATAAGACTAGTATTATTCTTATTACCTTATATGTTTTAAGGCATTCCCTAACAGATCATATATGTATATGAGTCCTCCTTTATTGTTTAAAAATGATAAACTAATTTAAAGAGCTCAATAAATGTTAATACTTTCGTATGTATAAGTATAATAATGAATATGAGTGTTTCTTATACAAACCTTTAATCATCGGATGACAATCCGATTCACATAACAGACTCGGACGAATATCCGACTAAGTCGTACCAATCGTCAACCATTACATACACGACATTTAGCACCAACACTTAACACAGATAATATTAATAAGATTATCATTAATATAATTTAAAGGGGTTGTCTTTTCCAATTATTCTAAATTCATCACTCGATACTTCAAAGTACATAGGACACAACTAAACGTACATAGAGTCTTTAGATTGCTCAGAAAATGACCTTTGAGGTCTCTATCAAATATTAAGATTTATTTTAGGGATCAACATACCATAATCAACCATAACTCGACATGATTGTACTAACTAAGGGTTAGCCAATTTTATAGTTAGCTGGTATGGAAGAGCATGCATGTTTAAGGCTTCAATATTCCTTAAACCAAATCATATCTCATAAACATGGACCTCTTGTCTTTCAATAATCATCTCATTTCATATCAATGGGCTCTATGGCCAGGCATGATAGCCTATCATTTCATCGGGGTCTTTGGCCAGGCATTATAGCCTTTCATTATAGTGTGCACACTCCTTAAACATGCTCTTCAATATTTCAAGGGCGCTAATCTTGGAAGCATACCACAAATTATCTTTCTTAGTGATCAAACAAGTTAACATATTATCTTTCACTTAAATTGGGATCAAGTGATAACTTGATATACCCCAATTTAAGTTACTCTTCATTTTTATGTCATTTGAATCCACGTATAATCAAACCTCGACATATACAGGTCATCATTATCATATTCAAATTATCTCATCTCACTATCATATACAAGCTTCTCATATAATAAGTTTATCATACATCCAATCCGTAAACATAGTCGTTCTATCATCTCATAAAACATCACCATCACACAAATGTTCATTTATTCGACCAAGGGCAAGGTTATCAAAGTACTTCACATAATTACCAAGAAATACATTCAAGTACGTACTAACACGTACTCACTCACCAAGATACTAATTGAAGATTCATTCCACACTTCATATACTAGCACTCATCCAAACATCAAGCTTTAACCATAAGAATAACCTATTTGTTGTATTTGTATACTTAACCATCATAGATCAAGCCACGATATCCATACAATCTTAATAAATAATACTCTTACATAATCATCATTTTACTACTCACACCATTCAACATAACATTTCTCTAATCTCACAATAATCCTTCTTTCAACAAGTCACCCAAACAAACCTCACGACAATCACCTAACAATGAGTCATTTTAACCAATCAATAGATCATAATAAAATCCATCATGAACCATTCGAAAATCCAATCCTAACAAATACTCATCACCCATTTAATTTCTTATATTATATAATGAAGCAACTAAATAAACACACTAGTGATTATCTAAATTTATTAACCAAATATAATTAAGTCAATTAATAATCATGGTCCTTGTATTCTATACTCCTTACTTGTATAGCTTATTTTATTAAGGCAAATAATGAAACTAATCTCTAACATACTCTTATCTTTTATTGTACTTATATAAACATATGAATGCATTTAGAAAATACTTTTGTGGGGTTTAAAAGTGATAAACATAGATTTATATTAAGTGCTTACTCTCCTCACTAAGTCCAAAGTAGTTATAGCCTAAATTGTTCAAGGATTATAAGTAAAACAATAACAATCTTTTATAAGTAACTTGTTAAATATGTGTTAACGAAGGCTTTTGGGCTCAAGATTGTACTAGTTAAATGAAGTGATTTTACTAACGTCTTGACATATATAGGTAGAGGCTAATGCAAGGTTTAAGTAGCATTTTACAGAATGTACTTCCGATAACCGAGGTGGTCACAATCGTACGCCGAAGTACCCCCGACGGTCATCCTTTGCTGTCAGCTTTGTGGCCGAGAAATAGTTGGGTTTTAGCTTAGTGGTTTTGATGGCTTATACTCAATTAATCTACCACTAATGGGTGGTCTTATTATCATTCATTGGGTTGTAAGAGAACCTTGAAAAACAAGGAAAACACGGTTCAGTTCGTGATCAAGGAGGGAGTAGTTTATACGATCTTATATTTCCGCAACACTAGCTAGTTACTACTTAAAATAAAAGATGCTAATAGTTCAATGATCTTTTATAGCTTGGATCTTTTTAGAGGAGTGAAAGAAAAAGAAATAAAAGAGTAAATGATTTTTATTTTTCCACATACTTACGCCATTCGAATCCTTCAACCCGATTCATAACTTATAGGGACAGAATTGAGATCAAATAAATTCAAATTAGAATTTATAGTTTTGAAACCCCAAAACAGGACATTTAAATCAAATTAATATCAAAACCAATTTGGGTTTAAGGACTTAGTACAAACCAGCAAAAAAAAAAAAAAGAAGAAAAAAAAAGAAAAAAAAAGTGAAGATGGTGATAATATGGCTCACGGTGGCCATCGGAGGAGGCGAGGAGTGGCTGGTGGTCGGCCATGGCCTCGTGACGACGGCGGCAAAAATTCAGAATTGAGGTGGGTGAAAGAGGATACAATGTATTAGGATAAATAAACTTAAAACCCATAAAAACGAAATTGAATTTGTGATTAAGAAATTACCCAATTGATTAAACACAAGGGAGCAAAAGAACAATGGTGTTGGATGGGATGGGTCGCCGGAATCCATGGCGGATTAAGCCAGCCGTGATTTGCACAACCCAAATGCCAAGAGGAGAGAGAAAATTTCTAATGGGGAGAATAGAAAGGAAATTCTCCTATTTGAGTTTACTAAGTTATAATTAGGATTAAGCCTTTACAAATTATTGAAGAATTTGAGAGTGGAATGAAGTATGAAAATATTGGTGAAGAATGGTGATGGCCGAAGCTTTTGATAGAAGGAATGAGAATGGAAGTGATGGTGGATGTCTGATGAAGAAGCAGTACTATTATAAAGGAAAATTAGGAAGAGAGAGGAGATTAAAATATTGAGTGGTTTTATTTTGAGCAATAAAATAATATGGTGAGAAGTGGTGATTAGTGAATGGTGAGGGACGAGAGTTTTGAAGGAGGTAGTGAGAAATGAAACAATTTGTTTCTGATGAAGGTGTGTTTTTTATGAAGGAAGATCAATATTTTATAAAAGAGGAGTTAGGGGGGGGGGAGAGAGTAGGCCTGGCAAACAGATCAGGTTGGGTCGGGTTCGGGTTGAACCCGACTGACCTGATTACTAAACAGGTCAAAAAACTCAACCCTAACCTGATCTGTTTAGTAAACAGGTCAAAAAATCCAACCCTAACCTGATCTGTTACAGATCAGGTTGACCTGAAATGATCTGTGTAATCTGATTTTTTTTGCACACTTCATACTTCACTCAAAAAGTCTATACTAGTAGTAAAATGATTCAATGATTCATAAAAGCTGTCTGTTGGCAGCACCTTAAGTCCTCAAAGCACCTCAAAGCATGTT
This sequence comes from Tetragonia tetragonoides, assembly GCA_038025085.1. Lineage (NCBI taxonomy): Eukaryota > Viridiplantae > Streptophyta > Magnoliopsida > Caryophyllales > Aizoaceae > Tetragonia > Tetragonia tetragonoides. Next base: position 7,711,715 of record CM076140.1, on the reverse strand, counting down.
GAGTTGCTGACAGGAGCATCATCATAATCAAAATCAAGCTCCAAATAACAAATAACAAACAAGAAAGTCTCACAAAGTTACAAGTTTACAGCCAATAAAATCCATCTACAAATCACAACCATTAAACTAGTTTTCAGAACTTCAAATCAATGAAACATAGCCGATTCTTGTGCACTTTTTGGAGTCTCAGAACTCAGATCTTCAAAACCTAGAACTCACAATCACAAAACATTAAAGTCTATCCTACAAATTACAACCAGTGAATTAAAAAATTTAATAAACTTGAGCTCAAATCAATGAAATATGGTAGACTCTTGTGCTCTCAGAAAGCATAAATTCAGAATGCAGCTCCTCTTATATGGCCAGGGTAATCTTCATCACTGAATGAAACATTAGAAGTTAGAACAAATCGAAAAATTGATACACAAAATCAAAACCCCAGAAATTAGTATTCATAAACTTCAGTTAATAAGTATGAAATCTTAAATCCTAAATAATAAGTAAAAATCGAAACCCTAAACCCAAAAACAATGAAACCCAAAATCAAAACATCAATAACACCCAAATCAACGAAACCCAAAATGATCAAAACCCAAGTATAAAATCAAATCAGAAACCCTAGTTACTAATAATTACTAACAATTAAACTAACTTGTATGAAATCAAAAATGAAAACCCTAATTACTAATAACTAACAAATAATGAAAACAAAGAGGAAAAATGAGAGAAATTCATACCGCAATATTATGAGAATCATGAGATTGATTGAGAAGAAGCACAATAAAACTTGAACTGTAATGAAAATATTGATTCAGAAAAAAAAAAAAAATAAAGTATAAAGAAAATAAGAGAAATAAGAATAACAAATTAAAGAACACAAATTTGATGACTAAATAATACCTGTTGATTGTTGAATGAATGTTTATTTTACTCATTTGGAGAGACCGAGAGATCGAGAGATCGAGAGAGTGAGAGAGTGAGACTGAGAGTGAGAGTGTGAGACAGAGTGAGAGAGAATGAGAGAAGTCGAGACAGCAGACAGTGAGATCGAGAGATCGAGATCGAGAGATCGAGAGAGTGAGATCGAGAGATCGAGAGAGTGAGAGAGTGAGAGTGAGAGTGAGAGAGAGTGAGACAGAGTGAGTGAGGAAGAGCTTGAAGATGAGGAAGATAAAGAATGAGAGAGAATGAGATTAACTTCTCTCAGAGAAGTCGAGAGAGGAAGAGCCGAAGAGGAAGAAGAACTGAAGAGAGAAGTAGAGAGAGGAAGAGCCGAAGAAGAACTGAAGAATATGAGAGAGTGAGGAAGAGAGAGAAATCTAGAATGATAAATGACGGCAAAAACAATGAGGGGCTGAGGGCTAGGGATTCCTTTTTTATTTGTAATTCTTATTTGGGCTTGGGCTGCTGTTTTGGGTCACTTTTTTATTTGTTATTCTTATTTCTCTATTTTGGGCTTGGACTTGGGCTGCTGTTTTGGGTTTCCCTCTTAGATGGGTTAAACGGATCAGGTCGACCCGAATCCGATAAAAATCAGGTCGACCTGATCTGTGACCTGACCCATTTAATGTTTTCGGGTTGAGCAGGTAATTTTCAGGTTGAGCAGGTTGAAATTTTCAACCTTAACCTAACCCATTTAAGTTTTCGGGTCAATCAGGTCGACCCATTTAATGTTTCGGGTCGAAAATCTCAACCCTAACCCGCTTTTTTCGGGTTAGGTTCGGGTCGGGTTATCGGGTCGGGTCAGCTTTTGCCAGGCCTAGGGGAGAGAGAGAGAGAGAGAGAGAGAGAGAGAGAGAGAGAGAGAGAGAGAGAGAGAGAGAGAGAGAGAGAGAGAGAGAGAATTAAAATATTGAATGGCTTTTATTTTAGGAACTAAAATATTAAAGAGAGAGAAAATAGTTTGGATGGTGGTTTAGGGGAGTTAAAGTAGAAAATCGGGAGCAAAATTTGATGTTTTTTTTTTAATTTTTTTAATTTTTTTAATTTAGGGAATAAAATAAGGTAGTGAGAGAGGATGAGTTGTAGGGATTTTTGGTGGACAAGTGTCAACCATGAAATAATTGTGACAAGTGTCTTTTCTCATATTTTTTTTAATAAATAAAATCCAAAAATAATAAAATAATATAAATAAATAATCTAATTAACCTTTTAATAAATCACTAAATTATTCACCAAGCATACTTACAAATTTCGGGCTATTACAATAATTGAGTGGGATTCGATTATTAGTAAGTCTACTATACGTGCAACAATTGTAATTCAGTTTGGTTGAGTATTCGTGTGCTAAAACGTTGATTTTTCCATGCTTTCGTACTGAACTTTGCTGCTGTATTCAGACCAGAAAAATGCCTATTAGTTAGCCTTGAATCCTCCTTGTTATAATGCTGTAAAAAAACAGCATATGTATGGTAATAGCAAGGCAGATTGTTTAGGTCTTGTTTCATGCATGTTTGAAGGTGTTTTCAGCACGGTCATGACTTGTATCCAAATCTGAGTCAGTTCTTCATATTATTTCATTATGCTTGTTCTGCATTTGCTGTACAGCAAGTATCTCAGGTGTTCTTAGGGTCCCAAACAGTAAAAAAGGAGAATCACACTAAGTGGTGAGACAAAGCAGTACCTAGGATGGACTTTTATGTGCTCAAATTGTCAATTTTCTATTGCATAAGGGTTTGACTTTGTGGCCTGTTCCTTCTGATCTGTACTTGTGTACTTGCGTTAGAGCTGGTTCTCAGTCACTTGAAGGTCCTAACATATTGCAGGAATCATAGAGACTGAGTTTTATATGGTCTGTACATCATTTTAAGTAACATATAGTCGTCTGGTCGTATTTTCCTTTGTACTGAATCAATAACATTTGAGTTGCTATTTGCTAATCTCTCCGTGGGATCGACCCTTATTTTCCCTATACTATATTTATTATTTTCTTGAGGTAGAAATAAAGATTTAATTTGTATGCGCAAACGACACGTATCAGAGTACCATATCAATGGATGAATAAAACTGTAAAAGTCGAAGGTAATTAGAACTAACAGCTCTCTAAACCTGTACGTTGAGTTTTTGGTGCTCCAAGAATCCGAACTATTTATTTGGAGATTCAAGGACCTATGACATCACATTCTGGTGGACAGTGACCTGAAGTGGTGCGCTGACACCGAAAAGGAAATAAAAAAAATAAAAAAGATACTTACGAATCCTAATGCTAATTGACTAAATACGAATTGACTAAATAGCCCTCAACTTAAAACACTATATACAACATCAAATTATTAAAAATAAAAAATAAAAAATAAAAAATAAAACAAACCCCAAGCTCCCTTCAATCCAACCATCGTCCTCTTTTCTTCTCCTCCAATTCCCCAAACCTCCATAGCTAAACTCTAAAATTGCATTTCCACCCAAAATATCTCTCCTTCTCAGTTCCCCAGTTCCCCCAAAGTACCACTCCATTTGCGTTAAAGTGTAAAGAACTAGAAGGGTTTGTTCAAACCATTTAAAAACAAGCATGACTACAACCACCATAAAATGGATGATGGAGGAGGAAGAAGAAATAATTTGAGGCGGCAAGGGAGAGAAGAACCCAATACCAAAAATTCGAGAAAATTCAAGAAAATCCAAAACCCCACATCCCAATTTTCACTCCCTTTCATAATGTTTCACAATCCCATCTATAGAATCTAAGAATTCCTCATTTTCTTCAAAAATCCACCCATCGAAGGAGAGAGAGAGAAATTGAGTTGTTTTGGGTTAGGGTTTTCAAAGTCAAGAATGAACCCAACAATTTCATTTGAACGACAATTTGGGTTTTTGGGGTGGGTGAACTGAAGATGAATCCCAAGGATTTTCAGAGTTTGAGTAAAAAAAAACCAAGGATTTTTGGGCTTAGATTTCGATTTGGGGGGGAGGGTGAAAATCGGGGTTTTGCGGGAGGAGAGAGAATTTACGGGGCATTTGTTTAGTGGGAATAGTAGGTGGGGATAGAGATTAGAAAATTAGAATTGTAAAATCCTATGTTTGGTGTCAGGGATGGGGAATAGAGAAGGGGTGGGGATAGGGATAAAAATGCCTCTTATCTCAGACTATTATGCCCATTATAAATGACTGCAGATTTTGTCTCCTCTTTTATTTAAGAGTATTTTGGTAAACTAACTTTATTATCCCCAAGTAGTGGTATTAACTATACAAATTCCCTATTCTTTCGATCCAAATCTCATCCCAATCCTCATAATTTCATAATCTCATTCCCACTTTCTAAACGCCCTATGTTTTTGGTGGGGGGTGGGGGGGGGAATAGCAATGTGAAGAGCTGTTAGTTCAAGGTAATTATGTCCAAATACGGAATCCCCAGTTCGTTGCATATGTGATAGGACACTACAAAGATTAACTCAAATAGCACCGTATTATGGCACCCACTATATTCTAAGTCAGCTTGCGAGTTGCGAACCCACTGGCCACGGGTGAGAGACCGCCCTTCGTCTCACCCTCTCCATTTCTCTCTCATCCACTGGAAATTAGGTAAGTTTCTGTCTTAATTTGTTCAATCGATTTCTTCTTTTGACTTTATTTGTGTCATGGGTCTCTGTTAATTTAATTGCTGTTAGTTTGGAGCATGTACAAGTTGACATATTTTCTTCCTGTTTGATGTATTTTTCTGCAATATTTATAGCTATTTTTCCTTTGTTTAGTGGATTAGGGTTTTAAGTTGCATTTAGTAAACCGTTGCACCTCGTGCAATTTCTACTCATATTTGAGTTTCTGGGGGTAGAAATTCAGCTTTGTTGTTTACCCTAACTAAGAAGTTATACAAAATCTAGGGTTTGATTGATTTTTAAGAAACTGAAAATGTACTAAAATGGGTTCTCAAAAGATTCCAAAATGGCGGGCCTAGATTTTTTTAGGGTGCAAATTTTAGAAATGGGTGCAATGACTAAAAATATGGAAAGTTAATTACATTAAAGAAGTATAATGAGAAAATATTGAAAATTATGGTTGCAAGGAACTCCATATTAAAGACTCTAGGTCAGCTGCCCCTGACTCCAATGGAAGAAAATTGGGAGAATTGTGAGTATGGGGAAGTTCATTGATCTTGTTCGTTAATGGATATACTATTGATCAAGCCTGATTATTTATAGGTAACGATGAACGGAATTCTAGGTCACTAACAAATGCATTCACTCACCGAAGATATAATCTGTCCTTATTGGTTTCTACTGACAGCTCAAGTAACTTTAAAATGCTTGGTGTTTGGTGTAGATGCTTACTGTTGTGAGAATATTCTTTCTGTGCCTTCTGCTGCAAGTATGGCAGTGGGATTATTCATGAACTGGTGGCCATAGATTTTGAGTCAAGTACAGTAGTGTGATAAACATCCAAATTCTTGGAGAAGCTTCCTTATAGCTTTTGGTATTGTTTTGTTACTTCATTTCAGGCTGAGGTCATATTATAACTTGGACTTCATGAGAATCAATAATGTCAGGATGTTTTTAGCACTTGCCAACTCTCATTCGAGGTCAAGTTAGGTTCCTTTGTCAGATGCAATGCAAGGAGCATAACCTGATAGTAAAGAGCTGGAGGAATGCTAAATTGCTAATTACTTTAAAATATCCTAACATCTGGAGTATTGGGGATTTGGGGAAATTAATAGGCTCTTATAGGAGACCTTCGTAGATCGCTTATGCATAAGCCTTTCAAGTGACCTTCTGGTGGCAATGTACTGTGTAGATGTCTCAGATCAATATTAGTAAATAAATAAAAATCCGAAATATATTTTGATGGAAGTATGTCAAAAGTTTCTTCTGGACTCTAGGACATGATATTTCAATTTACCTGATTTTGTGTTGTGCTTGGATGTTTGCTAGTGCTGTAACAAAAATTTAATCCTTCCCCCCCCTCCTTTAGCCTGCTGCTGAGTGCAGTGGAGTGTCTTAACTATGTTTGGGTGTGCTCCAAGGAGAAGTGAATAAGTGATGATAGCAAATACTATGACATTCTCAGCGTCTCAAAAACAGCCAACCAAGATGAATTCAAGAAGGCATACAGGAAAGCTGCCATAAAAAATCACCCTGATAAAGGTGGAGACCCGGAGAAGGTAAATCTTGTGAGAGATGTAGTATTTGTTGAAGATTGTTCTTCAGCATCAAGTACGTCCTTTATTGTACCAATATGATTTTGAGTACTCTGTCCAATGATATGTGGGTGTGGGTTGGGCCAGACGGGGATTTAAACCATTGGAATTTGCTTATTGATAGTGTCATTTATATTTCTCCCCTTGGCCCAAGCTAAAAAGAAAAAGGCTGGTCGATGTATGAACTGTCATTCTAGTGCCTCCTTGTTCAAATGCGCTTTGTTGGATGGTTGGATTCTGTGTGGTTGCTTTCGTAGAAAGTAGTGCCTGTTATATTGTTCCTTTACGTAAAGTGAAATAGAGTGTAGATTTCGGGCAAATTCCCGCGGGGTTCATAGAATTCTATTTGGGTATGATTTTTCAAACAACTCAGTTTGGTTATTTCTGTTTTGAATTTCTTTTTACGCCATTTTGCCATTTAATTTCACAAGACGCGTCAAAATCATGCATATTAGATTTAAACCGTTGATGGACGAGAATATTTCGCGAAATATGTCTATTAGTCGAGAAATATATACGAAAATTTCACCAGAATATTCTAATTGCTCTGGGCCTGACCCTAGGGCTCGATTCATTTGAAGCCTAGTTGGCATTTTCAGTACGCTGTCAAATCTAGGGTTTCACCTTGGACAGTAATGGAAATTACCAAGCTGGAGTTCTATAGGGGCCTGTGGGGCGGTAAAATGAGTAGAGATTTCAGAGAACACCAATGCCAAAAGCACTCTGTTGCCTGACAATGACAGTGAGTGAGGAAAACTAGAGGAGCGTATCTGCGTATGAGATCAGATACCCCACCAGTAGTCCTAGATTCCAATCCGTTAATGATGGATACTAGGTGCTTTGCACATTGACCCGGTGTAGTGTTGTAACTAATGCATTAAGTTGCGTGGCCGAGGAGTAAATTTGTGGGATTGAAGCTCGAAGGAACTAATAGGGGATCTCCAAGTGGTAGGGGAGGTGGTTAAGTGATTTGAAATTTGAGTGGTTTTGTGGAAACTGATAAAAGATTATGGGTAGAATGCCTTCCCATTATCTTGTATAGTATGTGCCATCTTTCAAGATATCAAAATGATTCCGTAGGTCTTAGCGGATATTAATGTCTTTTCCTATTTTGACATTGATTCATGCATTAGGAAACTTTTGAAAGTCAACATAGGACTTCCAATCTCAGCTTTGTGCAGGCTTGTTTTATGGAGTTTTCTATTGTTTAGTTGAAATATCCACGTGTCCCTCTGTTGACTGTTGATGCAGTTTAAGGAATTGGCTCAAGCTTATGAAGTTCTTAGTGACCCAGAAAAGAGAGAAATCTATGACCAGTATGGAGAAGATGCTCTTAAGGAGGGAATGGGAAGTGGTGGTCCCTCTCATAGTCCGTTTGAAATATTTGAACAATTCTTTAATACAGGAGCTTTTGGAGGTGAGTTACTTGCGCAGTTTATACAAATCAACCCTTTTCTCTTTCTTTCTTTGTCTGGTTTTATCTAGTTTGTTAGTATCCTGGTTGGATATTTCAAAGCTCCCTTCCAAATTATGGGGAAGGAAAATACATTGAGATGAGATTCGCCGAAAACCTTTCTGTTATGGTAATGATACCTGCATGCATCAATATCGTAGGTGGTAGCAGCTCAAGAAGTATGTGGCCAAAGCAAGGTGAAGACGTGATTCATACTTTGAAGGTTTCCTTGGAGGACTTGTACAATGGGACAAGTAAGAAACTGTCGCTGTCTAGGAATGTTTTATGTGGCAGATGTAAAGGGTATAGGCTGCTTATCTACTTATCATATAACTACTTCAAAGCTTAAGCTTTAATTTCATAGATGACCTATAACCCTGGGGCTTTCTAGTGTGATGTTTAAGATCAATGAATGGATGCAGTCTAGGGTTTCCAGTAGTTTGTTTGGTTCAAAAAGGATATATAAGTATTTCATGATCTCACAGATTCCATGCCGACCCGTATAACTTTTAAAGGCTGTACCTGTAAAATATCGAGACCCAGACAATCTCCGTCAGAAATTGATTTTGTCCATTTGAATGCCTAGGTTGAGGTGCGAGGGCTGTGGAGGTGCTTTTGCTTTGTTCATAAAACCTTCTCTCTTGCAACATGCCGGGCGGGGGGGACCTTCCTCATGGCTGAAAACAGTAACTCTGGGTGGGTGCTTGTGACTTCTGAAATCCAATTTTCAAAGTAACTAAGGTTTAAAACATTTGATCGGGAAATTGGCAAATGTGTTACTGTGTCAGTCAAATACAGAGAGAGTCCTTTGTCACAGCTAAATGCATTATTAAGACTTGTGATGTGATGGTGATTAGTGATATTGCAAAAATATTTTAGATATTTGCACATGAGATGAAAATAGACATGCATTCCGCCTTTGTTGTGTAAGTGCATGTGTACATCTTGACCTTTGTCACAGCTAAATGCATCATTAAGAGTTGTGATTGTGATATTGCAAAGATGTTGTAGATATTTACACATGAGATGAAAATTGACATGCATTCCGCCTTTGCTGTGTAAGTGCTGTGTACGTCTTGCATAATGAAGTTATGATAATTCTAGACGTACATGTCACAATACCACATAGGTTATGCTGCATATCTTATTGGGTATGTTGTTCCTAGGGTCTTTTCCTCTAGCTCAAGCTGTTGCTATTTAATGAGACGTCAAATGACTGAACCAACTAGCTATTTGTGCAGCCATATGTGCAGTTTGTTGGCACAAAAAATCAAGCTGAATCTTGTAAATTGGTGGCTACGTTTTACTCTTAGGCTGTTTCCTTGGCTTTGATATATCGTGCATATCATTTATTAGAGAAATTGTGCACTTTTAGATGTTAAAGTCCCTGGAAGTATCACATCTATTAGAATGTTGAAGTCCAAATGGACTACTTCTCCTTTTAAAATGAACAGTTTAGAACCACCTTACATATTCTTGTCCAAACAAGCTACTTTATATGGTACAAATGTTTGTCAATACTCAAGTAGCACCAAGTGTGATTAATGTCAGATATTACCCCTAGATTTGACCACCTAAGTCCATTAAAATATTGTTCTATCATTCAATTTGCAAACATTTGGAAAATATGTGTTTTTTTTTATATATTTTTTTTCTTAAGGTGGTTTTAAGAATAATTATTTTATTTGATAAGAAAAAAACAATAAGAATTTAATAACTCTTTGTTGTGTACTAAAGCTTGCAAGGTCTTTATCAATGTAATATTCTTTGATAACGCTGGTGAACTACAATACCTTAGTGAGATCCCTTTATTGGTGGGTTCTTAGGAGGTAAAAAATGCGCAGTCTTACGTCAAAGCAGTCAAGAATAGCAGATAGGTGGTTTCCAGTATTTGTAATACTGTGAGAGGGCTACAATTACCTTACATTCTCTTAGTCTTGTGTGAAGATACATTAACATTTAGTACGAAAAGCTCCTCTTGAGTCTTGTGGAGACAAAAAATGTTGAGTACGTAGACCAAGACCACATTTAGTCTAGATACAAGCTAACATTGACCAGAATAGAGGTCAAAACTCAAGACCTCGTTTTCTTTGAAATGTTTTGTATACAGATATGATTGAGAAACCCTTGCTAGAGAGAAAATCATTTTTTGCCTTCTACGGTTTGCTCTTTATTTGGACAGCGATGTACAATTGTGCAACTTATGTTATTTCTTTTGGAGAAAGTAATAGTCATGCCGTATGTTAGATAGAGGGAAGTGTCGGTGCAACATGGTTATACGAATATAGAAAACCGAGAGGTCATTTGTTCTAATTTTTGATGTGTGATATACAGTAAAGGATCAAAAAGCAGGGCATCTAGTCGGTGTTATGGCTGCCAAGGTTCAGGTATAAAGGTTACAACAAGACAAGTAGGGCTAGGTATGATTCAGCAAATGCAGCATGTCTGTCCAGAATGCCGAGGTTCAGGTATTTTTTTGACCCTTCCCACTGCTTGTCCTCTTTTACCAAATGTTTTGCTGAGTCTAATGTTTTGAATAAGTTTTTCTGTAATGCAGGAGAGGTCATCAGTGAAAGGGATAAATGCCCCCAGTGCAAGGGGAACTAAATTGCTCAGGAGAAGAAGGTGCTGGAGGTCCATGTGGAAAAAGGAATGCAGCACGGTCAGAAAATTGTATTCGAGGGACAAGCTGATGAGGCGGTAAGTGCATGGAAATTTTATCAACTGTGAACCTATCAAGTAATTGTAAGGAAAAAACTGGCTTTAATAATCTGACATTGCTTATTGATACTGTTATGGGCCAATGTCTAGCGAGTATCAACCATCTCCAATGTAATCTTGCATCTGTTTTAGTGTAGGGAGATGTGATGCTCGATTGGAATCCTAAAATAATTGCAAACAGTTGTATTTGTTGATTGTGATTATGGTAGTCAGTAATTTCCGGGATTTGGCTCAATTTATGGCTCCTGTCAAGTTCATTATAATTAACTTTTGCGATCCTGATGCAGCCTGATACAGTCACTGGGGACATCGTCTTTGTGGTGCAACAAAAGGAGCACACGAGATTCAAGCGAAAATTTGATGATCTCTTTGTCGAGCACAAGCTGAGCTTAACTGAGGCTCTTTGTGGATTCCAGTTTGTCCTAACACATCTCGATGGCAGGCAGCTTTTGATCAAATCTAACCCAGGGGAGGTCATCAAGCCCGATCAGTACAGGGCAATCAATGATGAAGGAATGACTCACCATCAGAGGCCGTTCATGAAGGGCCGATTGTACATTCATTTCAATGTCGAATTCCCCGAGTTCTTACTCGTGGATCATTCTCGGCTGTTAGAGAAGATATTGCCTGCAAAATTCGGGAAGCAGGTCTCAGACATGGAGGTGGATCAATACGAGGAGACAACACTACATGATGTCAACATGGAGGAGGAGATGAGGCACAAGCATCACCAGGAGGCGTATGACGAAGATGAGGACGATGAACCTTCGATGCCTCGGGTTCAGTGTGCTCAGCAGTGGATCTTTGAGATGAGCCATGAGGTGGTCGTGACGTGTCATGCTGTGGGCTAGCTTGTCCAGCTATTGGAGGTTGAGCTGTATTTGGTTTTAGTGTTTGGCATTTGTTTTGCCTATTTGCCTTTTTGCGGCTTGTTTAATGTTTATGGGTTTTATAAGCTTCATACAGTATATACAAAATTTGTAGTTGCTACAGCGACTCAGCGAGGGGTGGAGGGACTGAGATGTAGTCTTATTCCGATGAATGATAGTATGTTGCCAATGTTAATATTTCACTTTGTTTGTTTTTTTGTTTATTTATTTATTTTTATTTTAATATTATTTATAGGATGGTAAGGAGTCCTCAGCAATTTGCTGGCAGTTTGGGGGATGAAAGGGAGCTCAAATTGCTGGGCATGATAATTGAACCTCCATCTTCGAGGCGGGAAGGTATCCACTACTCCCAGCCCTAATTATTATAATTATCATATGACTTGCCTCCAATTACAAGCTTAGCAGCCTGGTAGTGCTGCTAATTGACACTTTGTTGCACTTTTCAATTTTCAGTCTTTTCACTACTTAGGCTTCGTTTAATTCACCTGGATAAAACTGATCTGAATTGAACTGAACTGATCTGAACTTATTTTTTAAACTTGACCGTTAACCATTTAAAAATCGTCTAAACATAGTCAATATTGGACTCATTTGAAAGTATGCTTTGAGATCTTTCCGATACATAATTATCATCATGAAATTATTTCGGAATAAAAGGTTATATGAGTGATAAAGTTACACATGAACTGGACTGAACTGAACTGAACTGAACTGAATTTAAGTAAAATTAAGGTGAATCAAACAGAGCCTTAGTCTTCTACTTCCATTACTTTTTTTTTTGAAGGGTTCTACTTCCATTACCTTTCTTGTAAGTCTTTATTGCTTTTGTATTACACATAATTAAATCTGCACTTGAAGTTGAAGCTCAGTTGTGTTTACCAAGTCAACTAGAATAAGTCAAATTGAACTTTTCAAAGTTTGATTAGGTGCACTTGTATCAACACCAATACATTTCCAAATTCTACCCCTTCTTTCCTGTGTGGCTTCGTATGTCTAGACTTTTGTTCCTTTCAAAATTGTCTGTTTACTTTCATACTTTCCTTGCTCATCTCATCTTCTGTAAGGTGTTGCACTTTAAGCGAAAAATGATCCAGATAGAGTTAGCTGCTAGCTTGTCGATAATAAGACTATTCACTCTAGTAACTCTGTTCCTCCAGTTGAATATCTCTCTCTCATCAGACCCTTTGTACAATACCTGTCCACCAGAAAAATGTGGAGACATAGATATAACTTACCCTTTCTATATCCCTAACCAGAAAAACTCTTTCTGTGGGTATCCAGGATTTGAAGTATCCTGCAGAAACGGTACCATTCCTTTTCTTAATATATCTATGGACAGTTATGTTATCAAGCATGTCTGGTACAAGAATCAGTCCTTTCAAGTCACAAATGCAGCGTTTGTTGACTCTGCTGGAACCAACTGTTTGGGTTCGATTCATAATCTGACTTTGGAGGATGTTTTCGACTTTCCAACGAATCACAGTGATATAATATTGTTGCAAAATTGCACAGATAAGAGTCTGCAACAATATAAGCATGATGTTGTGCAATGTGGAGCTCTTGGTTTGTATGGAGATGACCCTAGATTGAAGGATTTGGGGGCTGAGTGTGGTGGGATGGTTTTAGTGCCTTATGAGGGTGAGAGAGGTATCGATGTTGCCACGGTGTTGGGCAGGGGGATTTCGCTCAACTGGAATGCTAACAATTGCAGCTATTGTACAGACAATGGTGGGCAGTGTGGCTTTGATCGTTCTACTTCCGAGTTCAAGTGTTTCTGCTCTGATAGAGCTCATTCTTATCATTGTGTTCCACATGGTAAGTCTCTATCTTTCTTTTTCTCCTCCCACCATGCACCACCCTCCATTTATCATCACTATTCCATGTTTATTATTAAAGCAATAAGGATCAAAAGGTTGCAAACTAGCATACTGAGAATCTCCCATTTTTATATTTATTTTAATTTTAATTTTTTTTTATATTATACGGTAGGTGCGTAAGAGACGGAGATTTAAAAAAAGTGCAGACTTCCTAAAGCCCGAGACAATACCTTTGTACCAACAATTTCTAGCTCATCATCCCTGAGAATTAATACAGTCAAGTGTCTGAATAGAAATTTTGTCCATGTTATGAAGCATTGTTGAAGTGGTGTTACTAGGTGAGTTTGATCCAATACATAATATGGATATTGCAAAAACCCTTAAATTACCTTTGTGCCACAAATTTGGCCCTTCTTCCCTGAAAATTCGCAACAGTAGTCAATTATCTGAATACAAGACTGCAAGATTTGTGGAGCGTAGTGCTAAATTATTTTTGGTGATTTTGAGTTTTATGATCAAGGAAATTGATGCAAGCCTCCTTTTAAAATTCAAAGTGAGACATTTATATTTATGATGTATTGATTGGGATTTGGGAATATCCACTTGGTTGATGCTTCTGTTAAGTTTTAAGCATATCAGTAAATGTTCATAGTTATCATCTTAGTACATGCTACATATGTGATGCGGATGACAAGAAAGGGAAATAAAAGATTTAAAATGAATGGCATGTACTTAATAGTTTTAGGAAATAACTGTATTTTTGATAGTTTGTTATTTTCGGATTTATTTGAAGGGGTATTTTATTAGGGTAGTAGATCTTAGAATATAGCATTATTAGTGTTAGGAAATTAGTCTTTAGTTATATTAGGGTATTAGGTTGTTTCTTATTCTCCAAGATACCTATTAGGCTATATATACCCCTAGATGCTATATTATTTTTTAGTTTTGGTTTATGCATTTAATGAGAGTTAGTTGAGTTTGTGGGAGGATTCCCGTTCGCCATCAATATGTTTTCTGATTATTCATATCTGTGGCAGCTGCAGGAAGAAGCAAATTGTTTGTGATTGGACCAGGTAGGACACTTAATTCAAGACTATCATGATCAATTTCTTATGCTGCTGCAACTCTATCTGGTTTTTAACTAGTTCTGTCAGTCCCATTGTGCCAAAACTGCTATTTTAAACTAAATTAAGGAAATCTTATCTTTTCTACAGTTGCAGCTGCTTTATTACTGGGAGTTGGTACTTATTGGTTTACTCATTTGTTTAAAAAGAAGACGGTCGACCAACAAGTTTATGGGTTTTTCCATTAAAGGAATACCACATAAAAATGTGGAGGCATTTCTGAAAAGCTATGGATCCCTTGCTCCGAAAAGATACACATACTCGGACATAAAGAAAATGACCAATTCCTTCAGACATAAACTCGGTGAAGGAGGTTTTAGCGGCGTTTACCAGGGCAAACTGCAGAATGGCCGCCCTGTGGCAGTGAAGTTGTTGAAGCAATTGAAGGGAAATGGAGAAGACTTCATCAATGAGGTTGCAAGCATCAGCGGAACCAACCATGTCAATGTTGTCACTCTATTAGGCTTCTGTTTCGAGAAAAAGAAAAGAGCTCTTATATATGATTTCATGCCCAATGGATCCCTTGATAAGTTCATATATGCTGCACATAGTGGTAGGGGCCACTCACTGCCTTTGGAAACCCTTTCCAAGATTGCAATAGGAACTGCTAAGGGATTGAACTACTTGCACCGAGGTTGTAACACCAGGATATTGCACTTTGACATCAAGCCTCACAATATTCTCCTTGATGAAGAATATTGCCCAAAAATTTCAGACTTTGGCCTTGCTAGGTTGTGCCCCCAAACGAATAGTACAATATCGACGTTTGAAGCAAGAGGGACAATTGGGTACATTGCTCCAGAAGTATTCTGTAGAAATTTTGGTGGCGTCTCACATAAATCAGATGTGTATAGCTACGGGATGATGCTCTTAGACTTGGTTTGTGGTAGGACTAACATTTCTGCTGAAACACGCAGCAGCGAAATGTACTTTCCTGAATGGATATATGATAAACTCGAACTTGGGGATGAGGAAGTTGCACATCAGGGGATTATAAATAATGAAGAGATAGAGTTACAGAGGAAGATGATCATAGTGAGCCTATGGTGCATACAGACGTATCCCTCTAACCGCCCTTCTATGAGTAGAGTTGTAGAAATGCTAGAAGGGCAGGTTCAGTCCCTAGAAATCCCGCCTAAACCAACATTCTATTCCTTTCCAGGATCAGTATCTGATTCTCACAGTGCACCTGTAATTACATTGTAACATCAGGTTTCCTGTTTTAATTCCATAACTTATTTTCAGGATTAGCTATATACTTATATTGCTTCTGTTATTATTTCACTTGCTGTCAGTTTCCAGTTAACAGGCTTGGTGCGTAACAAGGTATGGATCCCTCTGTCAACTTTTTGTTTTTGTTAAAAGTAGGTTAAAAGTATTAGTAAGGGAACATATCATACATGAGCACCTATCTAAACAACTATCCAGGATAGCTATTTAATTCTTGCAAAATATTGCACCAACTCTGACAGTTCTGACCAAACAAATGCATGTCTTAATGATCTGTCTAATTCTCAGCTGAGCAGGTTTGTACCTGCTGGAATCTCCTCTTTTTTCTCTCAATTCATACACTGTATAAAGAAGCTGCAAATAAGTTGTCAATGAATAGCTGAACTGCACTCTGAATCCCGTTGAGCAACAGCCCTGTCCTCACCAAACCACTTCAGGATAGCACACCTGAAACAAGTGATTGAGTACTCACCAGCAAAAAAACAAGTGATTCATGCTATTCTGTTCACCTGAAATACTAAGTACACATTGAGGGGAGATTTGAGGATTCAGACATAAAGAAAATGACCACTTCTTTCAAACATAAACTCGGTGAAGGTGGTTGTGGTGGCGTTTACAAGGGAAAACTGCAGAATGGCCGCCTTGTGGCAGTGAAGTTACTGAAGGGAAATGGAGAAGACTTCATCAATGAGGTTGCAAGCATCAGTAGAACCAACCATGTCAATGTTTTTACTCTTTTAGGCTTCTGTTTTAAGAGAAAGAAATGAGCTCTTATATATGATTTCATGCCCAGTGGATCGCTTGACAAATTCATATATGCTACAGGTAGTGATAATGGCCAGTCTCTTCCACTGGAAACCCTTTTCAAGATTGTCATAGGAATTGCCAAGGGATTGGACTACTTTGCACCGAGGTTGTAATATCAGGATATTACACTTTGACATTAAGCCTCACAGTATTCTCCTTGATGAGGAATATTGCCCAAAGATTTCAGACTTTGGCCTTGGTAGGTCGTGTCCCCAAAAGCATAGTACAATATGGATGTTTGAAGCAAGAGGAACAATAGGGTACATATTGCTCCAGAAGTATTCTGTAGAAGTTATGGTGGCGTTTCACATAAATCAGATGTTTATAGCTACGGGATGATGGTTTTAGACATGGTTCGTGGTAGGAATAACATTTCTGTTGAAACTCGCAGCAGCAAAATGTACTTTCCTGAGTGGATTTATGATAAACTAGAACTTGAGGATGAGGAAGTTGCACATCAGGGAATTATAAATAACTAGTGTGAAAGCCCGTGCCATATACAAGATGTTTCAGGTTTTTTTTTTTTTTTTTTTTTTTTTTTTTTTTTTTTAAATTTAATTAAAATGTTTGGGAGGAGGGATGCATTAAAGTTATCGTAATAGTCATCCAATCGTCGTGTATTAGCCTTTGATCAAAAAAAAAAGAAGGAAGAAAAGAACTCATTCATTGGCTTGTGGTGCCTCTATAAAAGTTAGAGGTATCTACCCCTAAATGTCATTTTTTGTTGTATGATAGTTCTACTCAATATGTTTAGTCATAATGTAAACTTTGACCTATATTGGACCCGAGTGTTTAGGAAACGATTATTAGCCTTTTATTAACAAACTTGAGAATACTCTATTATAAAGTTTTTCTACCAAAGATTATGATTGTAGACAATGGATCGAAATGAACTAAGTACATCAAAAGTTTATTGAAACAAAATTTGGGTGGCCCATAACCCATGTCCCAAGCGTGAAATCGGAGTTCGAGTACCCGAATGACCGTCCCGAGGCACCGAAGGTCTTCTAGGGTGACGATAGACTTCCCCCGGAGAAGTTTGGCAAAAACGGAAAACGGGTTCCTGGAAGCCGTAAATCAAAGGCTAAAATCCACGTTTTTTGGACTTTCGGGAGGCCCCGAAACAAAGGTGGATATTTTTCGCACCACATCGCCCGGGACACCCTTAGGGAATGTAAGAGGCTTTCGGGGTCTGTTATCAGGTCCCTTATAGGTTTGTAAGGGCGTTTTTACGGGACACCAATGTAAGGGCCGGATCACCGAAGCCATGGGTGATATCAAAGTTAGGGGATCCGGATGACCCTCCCGGGACACAGAGGGTTCTCCAGGGTCATGATAGACCCCACGGAGAAATTTGGGCAAAGATGACACCCGCGACCCCGGAAGCTGAAAATGAAGGCTATAAATCCACCTTTTTTGTGCTTCCGGGAGGCCCCGGAACGAAAGTGGATATTTTCGCACCACATCGCACGGGACACCATTAGGGAACACAAGAGGACCCTGGGGTCCGTTATCGGGTACCTGATAGGCTTGTAAGAGCGTTTTTACTGGACTCCAATGTGATGGCAAAATCACCGAACGCATGGGTGATATCGAAGTTCGGGGATACAGATGACCCTTCCCAGGCACCGATGATCCTCTAGGGTTATGATAGACCCCCTGGAAAAAATTGAGCGAAAATGACACCCGACTGCCCGGAAGCCGAAAATGACGATCCACGTTTTTTGGGCATCCGGAAGGCCCTGGGAAAAAGGTCGATATTTTCGCACTACATCACACGGGACACCCTTAGGGAACATAAGAGGCCTCCGGGGTCCGTTATCGGGTCACAAATAGGCTTGTAAGGGCGTTTTTACTCGACACCAAAGTAAGGGTCGGAACACCGAAGGCATGGGTGATATCGCAGTTTGGGGTTCCCGATGACCTTGCAGAGGCACCGAGGGTCCTCTGGGGTCATGATAGGCCTCCCGGAGAAGTTTGAGCAAAAAAGACACACGGGCCCCGTAAACCGAAAACGAATGCTATAATCCACGTTTTTTAGGCTTCCGGCAGGCCACCGAATGAAGGTGCATATTTTTGCACCACATCGCACGAGACACCCTTAGGGAATATGGGAGGCCCATGAGGTACGTTATCGGGTCGTTGATAGGCTTGTAAGGGTGTATAACGACACATAGGTGTAAGAGTTGGAACTCTAAAGGCGTGGGTGATATCAAAACTCGGGGATCGGATGACCCTTCCGAGACACCTAGGGTCCTATAAGTTCATGATAGACCCCTTGGAGAATTTTGGGCAAAAATGATACTCGGGCCTTCCGAAAGCCGAAAACGGAGGCTATAATCCACGTTTTTGGGCTTCCGGGAGGCCCGGAAGGAAGGTATATATTTTCGCACCACAGCGCACGAGACACTCTTAGGGAACATAAGAGGCCAAGGGGTCCGTTATCGAGTCCCTAATAGGTTTGTCAGGGCGTTTTTCCGGGACACCAATGTAAGGGCCAAAACACCGAAGGCATGGGTGATTTCGAAGTTCGGGGATCTGGATGGCCCTCCTAAGGTTTTGAGGGTCCTCTAGGGTCATAATAGACCCCCAGAGAATTTTGGGCAAAAATGACACCCGCCCCCCCCGGAAGCCCAAAACGAAGGCTATAATCAACGTTTTTTGGGCTTCCGAGAGGCCCCGGAACGAAGGTGGATATTTTTGCACCACATCGCACGAGACACCCTTATGGAATATAAGAGGCCCCATGGGTCCCTTATCGGGTCTCTGCTAGGTTTGTAAGGGTGTTTTTACGGGACACCAATGTAATGGCCAAAACACCGAAGGCATGGGTGATTTCGAAGTTCGGGGATCCGGATGACTCTCCTAAGACACCGAGGGTCCTCTAGGATCATGATAGAACCCTTGAAGAATTTTGGGCCAAAATGACACCCGCCCCCCCGGAAGCCGAAAACGAATGCTATAATCCACGTTTTTTGGGCTTCCGAGAGGCCCCAGAACAAAGGTCGATATTTTCGCATCACATCACACGGGACACCCTTAGGGAACATGGAATGCCCCTGGGGTCCGTTATCGGGACCCTGATAGGCTTGTAAGGGCATTTTACAGCACATTGGTGTAAGAGTTGGAACACCAAAGGCGTGGGTGATATCAAAGTTCGGGGATCCAGATGAACCTCCCCGGACACCTAGGGTCCTCTAGGTTCATGATAAAACCCCCGTAAAGTTTGGGCAAAAATGACACCCGGTCCCCCGAAAGCCGAAAATGAACGCTATTATCCACGTTTATTGGGCTTCCGGGAGGCTCCGAAACGAAGGTGAATATTTTCGCACCACATCGCACGGGACACCCTTAGGGGACATAAGAATCCTTCGAGGTCTGTTATCGGGACACTGATAAGCTTGTAAGGGCGTTTTTACGGGACACCAACGTAAAGGTCGGAACACCGAAGGCATGGGTGATATCGAAGTTTGGGGATCCGGATGACCTTGCCGGGGCAACGAGGGTCCTCTAGGGTCATGATAGGCCCCCCGAAAAAGTTTGGGCCAAATAGACACACGGGCCCCCGGAAGCCGAAAACGAAGGCTATAAATCCACGTTTTTTGGCTTCCGGGAGGCCACGGAACGAAGGTGGATATTTTCGCACCACATCGCACTGGACTCACTTAGGGAACATGTGAGGCCCCTGGGGTCCGTTATCGGGATCCTGATAGGCTTGTAAAGGTGTTTTACGTCTGTAAGGATCCGCGATTTCTATGCCACGGAGTGTGTCCTTATAGAAAATTTGTAAGCTGGGGGTTTAGATATGTTCAAGGAACCGTCGAGTTAGAAAAGCTTTTGAAAAGATTTGAATTGAATAAAAACCATGAAAGAGGTCACAAATCTGCTATCGACGTTTTATCGAAGGGACAACCCGAAGGGACAATCCGAAGGGACAACCCAATAGTGCGATAAGTCAACTAATCATGTTTTTAGAAAGACTCCCTCTCATATAAAACATATGAGTACCCATGAATAAAGGGTTCGGGGGCGAAGGTACGAGGTGGGAAGGTGTTAGGCACTCAACTCGCCTGTTTTATGACGGCCTCTACTAACTCAAGTTTGCTAAATAATTTAAAGACATGATTCCCACACAAACCGGATTAACAACCTAGACTTAGACTATTAATTGGTTCATCACAAGCATCACGACATTTATTATTGACCCTTATTTAGACATGCATTCGGTTGGCAAGTTGAGCATTACAACAACTAGACATGCTTATTTACAATATTGAAAGACAATATTTAGTAAGCAATAAAAGGCATGATTAGCATGATATCTACATTTTGACTACCACAAAATAAACAGTTAAGCAGTTAATTTAATTTGAGCCCTTGGTAGTTAGTACCTGAAATGTAGACTATTTAGCAAATGAATAGTAAAAATAAGATCTCAAGTAAAGAAAGAGAGGGAAGCTCGGGAGTACTCAACCGAGAATAGAATAACTTTGTAGAAGAAAGAGGGAGAAGCTCAAGAGTACTCAACTGAGAATAGAGGTTGTCAACTGTAGACTGTATGATTTGAACTGAGAGAGGAGGGTCGTATTTATATAGAAAGAAGTAGGGTTGGACGGGTGAAGAATGACCGAATTATGGAGATTGGGCTTGAAAAAGATGGGCTTCAGAAGACCTAGCGAGCACCCGTGCGATGTGGTGCGAAAATATCCACCTTGCACACCAGCTTTATATAATTCCCAGATGTGCAACTTCCTCATCCTCAAGTTCTAGTTTATCATAAATCCACTCAGGAAAGTACATTTGGATAGAAATGAACTAAGAAAATCAAAAGTTTATTGAAACAAAATTTGGGTGGCCCATGTCCCAGCCCCCGGCGAGCGCCATGTCCCAGCCCCCGGCGAACGCCATGTCCCAGCACCCATTTCCCATGTACCAAGCGTCCGGGTGGCCCCCGTAAAAACAAAGGTGGATATTTTTTGCACTACATTTCCCGAGACACCCTTGGGGAATATATGAGGCCTGCAGGGTTCGTTATCGGTCCCTGATAGGCTTGTAATAGCGTTTTACTGGATACCAATGTAAGGGCCGGAACACTGAAGGCATGAGTCAAAGTTCGGGGATCCGAATGATCCTCCCGGGGCACGAGGGTCCTCTAGGGTCATGATAAAACCCACAGAGAAATTTGGGCAAAGATGACACCCGGGCCCTTGGAAGCCAAAAATGAAGGCTATAATCCACGTTTTTTGTGCTTCCGGGTGGCCCCGGAACGAAGGTGGATATTTTCGCACCACATCACACGGGAGACCCTTAGGGAACATAAGAGGCCCCCACGGTTCGTTATCTGGTCTCTGATAGGTTTATAAAAGCGTTTTACGGGATACCAATGTAAGTGCCAAAACACCGAAGCCATGGGTGGTATTGAAGTTCGGGGATCCGGATGACCCTCCCAGGGCACCGAGGGTCCTCTAAGGTCATGATAGATCCCCAGAGAATTTTGGGCAAAAATGACACATGCTTTTCGGGCTTCCGCGAGGCCCCGGAACAAAGTTCGATATTTTCGCACCACATCGCACGGGAAACCCTTAGGGGACATAAGAGGCCTCTGAGGTCTGTTATCGGGTCACTAAAAAGCTTGTAAGGACGTTTTTATGGGACACCAATGTAAGGGTCGGAACACCGCAGGCATGGGTAATATAAAAGTTTGGGGATTCAGATGGACTTGCCGGGGCACCGAGGGTTCACTAGTGTCATGATAGGCCCCCCGAAGAAGTTTGGGCAAAAAAGACACACGGGCCAAGTCGAAAACAAAGGCAGTAGTCCACGTTTTTTGGGCTTCCGGGAGGCCACGGAACGAAGGTGGATATTTTCGCACCACATTGCACGGGACACCCTTAGGGAACATTGGAGTCCCCTGTGCTCCGTTATAGGGACCCTGATAGGCTTGTAAGGGCGATTTACAGTACATTTGTGTAAGAGTTGGGATACCAAATAAAGGCGTGGGTGATGTCAAAGTTCGGTGATCCGGATGAACCTCCCGGGGCACCTAGGGTCCTCTAGGGTCATGCTAGACCCCGCCGTAAAAGTTTGGGCAAAAATGACACCTGGGCCCCCGGATGCCGAAAACGAAGGCTATAATCCCTGGTTTTTGGCCTTCCGAGAGGCCCCGTAACGAAGGTGGATATTTTCGCACCACATCGCACGGGACACCCTTAGAGAACACCCGGGGGTTTGTTATTCGTGTCTCGGATAGGCTTGTAGGGGCATTTTTACGGGACACCAATGTAAGGGCCGAAACTCCTAAGGCATGGGTGATATCAAAGTTCGGGCATCCGGATGACCCTTCTGGGCCACCCGAGGGTCCTATAAGGTCATGATAGACCCCTGGAGAAGTTTGGGCAAAAAAGACACCCGGGCCCCCGAATGCCGATAACGAAGAGTATAATCCACGTTTTTTGGGATTGCGGGGGTCCTCGAAATGGAGGTGGATTTTTTCGCACCACATCGCACGAAATACCCTTAGGGAACATGGGAGGACCTCAACGATCCATTATCGGGTCCATAATAAGCATGTAAGGGCGTTTTACGGCACATTGGTGTAATAGATGGAACACCAAAGCATGGGTGATATAAAATTCGGGGATACAAGTGACGCTCTCGGGGCACTTAGGGTTCTCTAGGTTCATGATAGACCCCTACGGAGAAGTTTGGGCAAAAATGACACACGGGCCCCCGAAAGCCGAAAACGAAAGCTGTTATCCACGTATTTTGGGCTTCCGGGAGGCTCCGGATGAAGGTTTGATTATTTTCGCACAAAATCGCGCGGGACACCCTTAGGAAACATAAGATGCCCCTGGAGTTCGTTATCGGGTCTCGGATAGGCTTCTAAGGGCGTTTTTACATGACACCAATGTAAGAGCCAAAACAGCGAAGGCATAGGTGATATCAATGTTCGAGAATCCGGATGACCCTCCTGGGGCAACGAGGGTCCTCTAGGGTTATGATATACCCCCCGGAGAAGTTTGGGCAAAAATGAATCCCGGGCCCTCGGAAGCCGAAAACGAAGGCTATATATAATCCACGTTTTTTGGGCTTCCGGGAGCCCCGGAACGAAGGTGGATATCTCCGCACCACATCGCACGAAAGACTCCTAGGGGACATGGGAAGCCCTCGGGGTCGCTTATCCGGTCCCTAATAGGCTTGGAAGGGCGTTTTCCGGCACACTGGTGTAAGAGTTGGAACACTAAAGGCATGGGTGATATTAAAGCTCGGGGGATCCGGATGAGTGGATGACCCTCTGGAGGCACCTAGGGTCTTCTAGGGTCATGATAGACCATCGGGAAAAGTTTGGGCAAAAATGACACCCGGGCCCCGAGAAGCCGAAAACGAAGACTATATAATCCTTGTTTTTTGGGCTTCCAGGAGGCCCTGGAACGAAGGTGTATATTTTTGCCCCACATCGCACAAAACACCCCTAGGGGACATGGGAGGCCCTTGTGGTCGCTTATTCGGTCCCTAATAGGCTTGGAAGGGCGTTTTACGGGACACTGGTGTAAGAGTCGGAAAATCAAAGGCATGGGTGATATTGAAGTTCGGGTATCCGGATGACCCTCCCGAGGCACCGAGAGTTCTCTAGGGTCATGGTAGACCCACTGGAGATGTTTGGGCAAAAATGACACCTAAGTCCCGGGAAGCCGAAAACAAAGGTTATAATTCACGTTTTTTGAGCTTCCGCGAGGCTCCACAACGAAGGTGGATATTTTCGCACCACATCGCACATGACACCCTAGGGTACATGGGAGGACTACGGGGTAGGTTATCGGGTTCTTGGTAGGCTTGAAGGGCCTCTTACTGGACATCGGAGTCTAGTCCACGGTTTTTCGGTATCAAGCATGACTCCCTACCACCCCGTGTCGCCAAACCTATCCCGAAACCCTCTCTACTATTATAGTGAGGTCTCATAACTTTTTCTAATTTTTTGGAAGTTAATTCTATTTTTTTTTATATATTTTTTCTATTTTTAGTGTACTTTTTAATTAAAAATTAAATTAAATAGCTACGATCTGTGAAAGAAATTTTTTTTTTTTTTTTTTTTTTCCGTAACTTAATAATATACTTGAAAAGTTTTAGGAGTAAATTTTTAAAAATAATACTCCCAGCTCTCAAAACCCCACGAAAGTAATGCACTGGACATGTCTACTCTTGTTATTAGAACCACTTAACCTTATAACACTCTTTAGTGAGGGCTTGTGGGTGAAAGAAGGCAAGCCACGCGACATGAAGCGCCTACCATAATGAAAGTTATGCATTGGGCATGTCTACTCCACGGTTTTTGGGTACCGAGCATGGCTCCCCACAACCCCGTGCCACCAAACCTATCCTCATGCCCTCTCTACTATTATAGTGAAGTCTCATAATTTTTCCCAATTGTTTTGAACCGATTCCTAGTTTTTTTTATTATTTATTTTTTTATTAACCTTATAAGACTCTTTAGTGAGTAGTTGCTTAAGTGAGGGCTTGTGGGCGAAGGAAGGCAAGCGATGCGACATGAAGCGCCTACCATACTGAAAGTTATGTATTGGGCATGTCTACTTCACGATTTTTGGGTTCCGAGCATGGCTCCCCACAACCCCGTGCCACCAAACCTACCCCCACGCCCTCTCTACTATTATAGTGATGAAGTCTCATAATTTTTCTCAATTGTTTTGAAGCGATTCGTAGTTTTTTTTATTAAATATTTTTTCTATTTTTCAGCGTAATTTTTTAATTAAAAGTTAAATTAAATAGTTCTAATATTCAAGTTGGTATAACTATTCAGAGAAAACAATGTAAAGCAATATATGGTACTAAGCTTAATGAAGTAGTTGGAGGGGTTATCTTGCAAAGAGATGAGGTGTAGATACCAAATGTCTATTAGCAATTACAAATAGAAATATGATGAACCTTACCGAAATGGGGATTGGTTGTACACGATGCCGAAAAGATAGCGAACGACAGTGATGAGATCCAGATACGAACGTTGAACATATGGGAACGTAGGAGATGAATCGATGATTCAATGGTGTGTGGTTCCACCATCTATTCACGAGAGATGAATTGTTTTGTTTTTTTTTGTTTTTGTTTTTTGGCTCATCAATATGTAAGAGAAAATTAGCTACTACTCAATTTCTTGAATTTGTAACATCTGACAACTTGTGAGAATGAAGGGAAGGGGATGAAGGAGTCATTAAAATCCATTAGATTTTTGTAACGTCTGATTAATGCTACTTTCTCTCTTTTTATCTATTTTTTACTGGCCATGAGTCATATGACACGCCATAAGTAAATTGACACGATATTCGACAATTCAGCGATTGATATGGCGAGTTCTGATTTAATCATTGCATTTTAATCTAATTATATAGATCTAGAGATAGAGTTACAGAGGAAGATGTGATCATAGTGAGCCTATGGTGCATACAAACGTATCTCTGTAACGACAGCCCATCTATCAGTAGAGTTGTACAAATGCTGGAAGATCAGGTTCAGTCCCTAGAAATGCCTCCAAAACCAAATTTCTCTTCCCTTCCAAGATCAGTATCTGATTCTCCCATTGCACCTGTAATAGTATAACATCAGATTTCCTGTTTTAAGTTCATCAATTGTTTTCAGGGTTAGTTATTCACTTTGTGCTGTAGGATCTTTCTTCATATTCGACAATATCTGGACATGTAACTATGTAAGTGATACCAAAAAAACTATGTTCTCCTTTCGAGCGTATGTTCTCCTGCGGAGATATTCACCTTAAGTAGCTTTATAACGAACCTTAGACATTTAAGTTTTTACTCACTGCTTTATGCCTGTAAATATCCAATCTTTTTCCGTAAATTCAAATTCGGGTTTGTTTAAAACTTAGTAGTGCTCATCACCCAAAATAAAGTTTAATCAAAATTTGTTCGAATTTGTTTTTCAGGATGCACTTACAACTTACAACTTACGAATATCGGAGTATATATGGATGTGCAAATTTTAAGTGATGTACATAGAGCTAGAGACATGCATGATTTTGAGCAGTTTACCAGATGAATTGTTAAGTAAAGTATCATGTCAAACACATTAAAGGATAGTGTTGTTACAAGTATGTTGATTCTTGTCCAAGAGAATGAGACTTGTTTTCGCTTTAACGACAACCCTGACTGGATGATTCAGACACCTTATATCTCATTGTTTAAAAGAAATGTCCCCATTTAATTGAAGGTTCCCCTAATTGTAAGGTGTATTTATGGGTATTTCAGTACGGATACCAATCATGCCAGTTGATTTAGACCAAACTAGCTTAGGTTCGATCAACAGTAACAATCATAAACTGCAGAGATGTGGACCTGTGGTGAAGGTTAATTTCTTATCCCAGCATGTTCTTTATGGGTGTTTGAGGTTTATTTCACGTTTTGGGTGCTATTATTATTTTATTTTTTTTTAATTTTTTTTTTGTGTGTGTGATGTGTGGAGGGGTGATTTGTCTGTCAACTTGTACCATAGTGAGCTTTGACTTCTATATATACATTTTCCATACATTAAAATCAATTGTTATTGAGTATGATTTTTAACTCAATAAGGAGGTGTGATGGAGTGGTAGAGAATCATTCATCCTTAATCAATATTGAGGATTCGATACTTGTCTTGGGCATGGAGTAGCGATATATATATTTCTTGTTTAATGTCTCATCCTTTGAGGTGCCTACAAGTCAGCACGGGGAATAGAGGTTCAAACGATCTGATACGCTCGTAAACATATTCGGCAAAGCTCGCTCGATTATAAACGAGTCGAGCACGAGCACCAATTCAACGCTCGTTTAATAAACGAGCCGAGCATGAGCACTCTCCAACTCAACTTGTTTAGTATTTTCATGGGTTATAGTGCCTTCAAAGTTAGTGTACTCGCAACCATCTGAACAACTCGATCAAAACTCAATAAGCAACGAAACGAGTACGAACACAGTACGAACACCAATATGATCCTCATTTAATAAATAAAAAAAACTGAGCACGAATGTAGCATTACTCGATTCGTCTCATTTGCACCCCTTACTAGAATTACAGGGAATAACTAATATGAAAAAGATAAAGTAATTTTTTTCCGCGGCTTGTATTCTGAAAAATTATTTTTTTTGGGTGCGGTATTTTGTAAAAATTACAATTGCGTGAGATAGTATACCGAAGCCCGAACATGATTATGTTCCCTTGACTGGCTGGCAAACAAAGATCTGCAGAAACAGACCAATTCTAGAGGTTATGTAGACAAAGATGCATGTGCCAATATACACCTACAGGCTACATACATATTTTTCAAGTGCCCTTCTGTGTACATAGATATACATACCCAATACCCACTGCCTTGACATGACATGAACTTTATAATAAGATTTCATGACATCTTTTTGTAAGTAGTAATAAGTACTCATTCCTTAACTTCATAGTATTATTTTTTTTTCTAAATATTCTATAGAGGATCAAATGTGGTTACATCTGGGATCATGTGTTTTAAGAGTTGCATTGTTTGTCCATTTCCCTCAAAACAAAGCACGCCCACATGAGAGAGATTTCTGTAGCATATGGTATTAAACCCATTATTAGGTTTGTGAGGTAAGAGTTCGTCATGATTATAATCAAAGATTCTAAATTGGTCAATCTCTCTCTTTTTTTTTCTTTTATCAATTTACTATAAATCGAATCTTTAATTAGTCCCCATAATTTGTGTTTATGTAATGCTTGAAAAAATACTACACCTACTGTAATTTGTGTAACAGTTGTATTCAAATATTCAATGAATTCTTTTTTGGTGCAAAAATATTCAATGAATTTTTTTTTTGGTGCAAAAATATTCAATGAATCTGCCCATATTGTTTTTCATTGAAATGGAAAGACAATACTTTTAATGGGATACTTTGGCAGCTCCCATTCTAATATAAAGACAAGCCAAGCCAAGCCTTGATTTTCATGAGATTGATGATTTTCATATTAGATACTCCATGGACCATAACAAAGCCAACTTCTGTTTCACTTTGCGTTGAAATTTTATTTTCGTTCCGTTCCTTCCTTTTGTTCCACATTGCATAAATTTTGTCTTTCATTTTGCCTCACGTTTTGTATCATTTTATAATCAATTCTATTGCGGGTTGTAATTTCTTTTCAGTTCGATTCTGTACTACAAGTTAAATTTTGTTTCATTTTTCATCGTCATGTTCTCTTCAACGTAATGGTGCATAGCGGTGAGTAACGGAACGGAACGGCGCGGATAAAGAAACAAAATGTGAGACAAAATGAAGTACAGAACGCGGAATGGAACGGAATGGCGTGGAACAGAACAAAAGGGAACTATGCGAAAAGGAACGGCATAAAATAGAATGAAAAGAAACGGAACGGAATGGAATGCAGCATGGAAACGATGATAAGAACATGCCTTAGTAATGAGAAAAATATAATGTGGTTAGAAGTTTGTGGTAACCCCTAGCTATGCCATAAATAATGAAATCAAATAAAGTCAAAACTGAAGATGACATGCATCATACAAACTAGGAGTAATTAAATGGTTTAGCAATCAGAACACGAGTAATTAAGTATGAGATTATGACTGATTTAGCTAACCGATATCTAGTCAAGCTTCTAAGGAAACTCACACTTTTGTTAACTAATGCACAAGATTTAGGGGTAGTGGTATCTAAGTAACAGCTCAGCGAAAGGAATAGATCAGAATAATTAGTAGCTAAATTTTGACTTCTTAAATCAATACCAGCTGGAATTTACTAGGTTTGATCTAATGGCCACATCAAGGAAAACCATGCATGTTATCATTTGAGAGCTAAAATCTAGTCACGAAATTAAGGTTGGGAAATTTAGCTTTACCTACATTAAACTTAGCTTTCAATAGTTAAGCAGTTAGAAGCAGGGCCGTCTTCGACATTTTAGGGGCCCTGTGCAAAAGTGTGACTCGAGGCCCCTAAAAAGAAGAAAACAAATTGCGGTGATAAACTTTAATTAACATTCATTTCCCTAAATGAAGTACAAAAAGTTTCTGTCAAAAACCATTAATATAGTTCAAAAAGAATGTGACATTCATCCACAAAGACCTGTAAATGTAGCTGAGAATACTTTGCATAATCTAATAACATGGTCGGTACTATTGCACCACAAAATTAAATTAAAAAACAGCTAGTTTCATTTGAATAGCGACATCCTTCTAGCATTCCTTGAAGCAAAATCGTTGACTAAATCTTCACAATCAACACTTTCCAAAATCTCATTCTCAACAGTCCATTAAGCCTATCTTGTGTCATTGTAGAGCGCAAATAAGACTTCAACAACTTCAACTTGGAAAAACTTCTTTCTGCGGATGCAACAGTCACGGGAACCGTCAACAATATTCTATAGGCAACAATTGCATTAGGAAAAAAATCTAAACGTTTCAAGAGTTTTAAAATATCAAATGCTCTCATCTTTTCCTCAGGCAAGCATTCCCGAAGCAACTGTAGCTCCAAATACAATTCGTTTGCATCGATATCAGAATGTTCATGATTTTTAAGTGCAGATTCTAAACAACTACAACAAGATTTTAGACTCATATGATCCAATGATTGCAACTTGTCAGAAGTAAACAAGAAACCAAAAACATCTTCATATTGTTGATATTGCTCAAACCTCCTATTAAGTGAAACAATTGCTTGATCAACAATGCATACAAAATAATTAATCCTAAACAATTCCTTTGCAGATTTTTCAGCTAATGAGTCATCATTTGAATTCTCATCAAAATGTTTTTTCCTTCGAATTTGACGCCTTTGAGGAAATACTGGATTGATATCCAAATGAGGGGCAAGCTGTTCAGCAGCACTAATAGCATTATCAAAACCAGTTTGTCTATATTCTTCAAAATACAAAATCAACCCTCTTACTTTTTCAAGAGCAACATCAATGAGCATATCTTTGGATTGTAAATGCTTGCTTACTAAATTCACTGCATATAATATCTCAAACCAAATTATTAATGACACCAAAAACTCAAAGTCACCTAGCTCATTTTTTGCTAAAGATTGAGCTTCACTTCTGATTTTAGAATCATTATCAGTTTCTGCTATTTGAAGTAAAGCTTCTCTTATTTCTAAAATCTGAAATCTTATAGCTTTCACACTCTGAACACGACTTTCCCAACGAGTGGATGACAATGGCTTAAGAGTCAGCCCCGTTACATTATCTTTCAAAACTTGCCATCTCTTAGTAGAATTTGCAAATATAGTGTAGATGCGTTGTATGACTCCAAAAAAGTCCCTAGCCTTACCGGAAACATTAGCTATATCACATAACATCAAGTTAAGATTATGAGCACCACAAGGAGTATAAAAGGCTCTAGGATTTATATCTAAGAGTTTTTTTTGGACTCCTTGATGTTTTCCTTTCATATTTGACCCATTGTCATAGCTTTGTCCTCGCACATTATCTATATCTAGATCAAGCAACTTCAGTTCATTTTGTAAAACATCAAAAAGTCCCTGCCCAGTTGTATCATTCACATTCAAAAATCCTAAAAAAGATTCCTCAATCGTAACACAAGTTGAAGAAACATCCACATATCTTAATATCAAAGACATTTGTTCTTGGTGACTAGCATCGGGAGTACAATCAAGTATCACCGAGAAATACTTCTCATGCTTTATTTTTTTGATGATTTCAGATTTAATTGTAGAAGCAAGCAAAAGTATTAACTCATTTTGAATGTTATGACCAAGATAATGAACATGAATATCATCATTTCTAATGCGTTGAACATGCTCTCGAATAACTAGGTCAAACTCTGCTGACATTTCAATTAAGCCCAAAAAATTCCCATTGTTGTCTTGAAACAACTTTTCATTAGTACCACGGAAAGCAAGATTACGTTTCGCCAAATATTTAACAAATGAAATAATTCTTACCAACACATTTTTCCAATGCTCTTTTTCTTTCCGAAGTTGCATTTGAGCTACTTTTTCAATAGTTTGATTCTTTTGAAGCCTTAAACGCAAATCATACCAAGTGATCATATTCTTAACATGCGCTATGCTGGATTCATGCTCTCTTAGCCTATTGCTAATATGTGACCAGTTCCCAAATCCTTCATTAATTAATTGACCTTTTGCAAGGTCTTTTTTGAAAATTTTACAGCAAAAGCAAAACACTTTATCAAGCTTCTTTGAATAGACAAGCCAATCTCTATCCGACTTCTCTCCATTTGATAAAATCCTAGTATAGAATGTGGAAGAAAATCGTCTAAAATATTTATCCCTAGAACCTTTCTCAATAGACATATCTCTTTTAGGGCCCCCATTTGCCACTAAAAGATCGATCATTTTCGAATCAAGGGCATCCCAAAGCCTTGGATCAAATATATCCACCATAGGTTCAACATTATCATTAACCTCAGCATCTTTATTTCCATTATCTACATCATTAATATTATCATTCTCAATCTCAATCTCAATCTCAATAGGCACATCACCATTATTAGGAGCATTTTCCTCATTTATAGGCACATTAATATCATCAGCAACACCAACATCATTCTCATTTATATGCAAATTCACACCAACATCAACATTGTTCACATCTACAGGCACATCACCATTTTGGTTTTCATTTGGAACTTCTGACTCTTTGATAAAGAACTTATCAATAGCTCCTATTTGAGTCCTATTTAACTCTTCAATTTTTTTCTTTTTTTTACGCTTTTCACATCCAGAATCATACTTTCTAAACTTAGAAGACATAACCACAAAAATTAGAGCAATATAGAGAAAAATCAAGGAGCGAAAGAACCTGGGTGTTGACGGCTGATGTTTACGAATTAAACACCATCTGATCCATTTTTTTTCCTTTCAGTCAAAAACCTTCAATAAAAGGTATCATCTCATCAGAAAAAGAAATAAAGAGAAGTACAATATTAAACAAATTCTTGAAAGTTATCAAAAAAAAAAAAAGGTATCATCTCGCTCTTATAATCCATTTTTATCTTGACATATTTACTTCAATGCATAATGCATTGCATATCTACCAAACTGACATAGTGACATTCTTAAGCATCAAATTGCATAATTCCATACATTACATACATTCATTTCTTCCACATAATTCGACACATTTGCCAGCCGTAATCACCAAAACAGACAACCAATAGCCTGCTGTCCTATGCTCACAATTGTGCTTTAAACTACCAGCAAAAAAAATGGAAAGTATCCATGATAAGAGATTAGGAGCTATAACAAATAATAATTTCCCAGAAGTGTCAAGCAGGTAAATAATTCTATAGCTGTGTCCATCACCTACCAAAAAGATATTGCCATTTTTCCATAATCTGAATGCAACAACAACATATATCAAAACACCTAATATTTTAGAACATCAATAGCTCTGACCCAGATTTAATCAGCATTGAACAAATTTTACTCACAATTTCGCACAACAAATCCAAACTCGAAAATTCTTGATGATACCCCACTATATCACAAACCCAGAACAACAAAGATCTTACCTCAGTTTTTCGTCCACAATTGGAAGGAAGTGACGAAAAAACATAACCAATTAACGAATTTCGAGGTCAAACTCATGCAATTCAGAACAAATCAAGCAAAATTTAAACCCTAGATCTGAAATTAAGCCAAATTAAGCAAGTATTAGAGTAACTAATTTGATCACCATCACGGCATCACATCATTTTGATTAAATACACAGACAAAAGGATGAAGCTGCAGGTGAAGTTAAATCTTAAATATATACTGCAATACTGGTTGTCAAATTCTTGAAAGTTATCAAAAATAAAAATAAAAAAATTGAAAAAAATCTTGGATGAAAGATGAAACAATAATCTGACTAAACTCTAAGATAATTTGACAAGCCACGAAAAAAAAAAAAAAAAAAACTGACCAAAATAATTTACGAAATTGGCAAATAAAATAGATGAAAATTTAAGGAATTAGGAATTTTACCTTTCTAGGTGGCAAATTGGTGGATCTCGTGGTGGTGCAAGTTGCAATTTGTAGTTCAAACCCAATTTCAGAGGAAGAAGATGAGATGAGAATAGATGAAGAAAAGAGAAGAGTAATTGGATATGATTTAATAACCCACAAAATATATACGGGAGAGAGAAGAAGAGAAGAAGGAGATCAATTATTGCCATTGAATGAGATATTGAATTGATTTGCCGTTGTAATTTTGGAATTGACAGAGGTGTGGAAAATTGAAGAAGAAGATTGGGGAAGAATGTGAGGCGTCAATTTAGCTACTTTCCTCTTTCGATCTGCCTTTTTGCTTTCTGGCCCTTCTCCCGTATCTTCTGTAGAAACAGAAGTACTTAGTACAATTTTTTTTTTTTTTTTTTTAAACCGTGGATGGGCTTTTTTTTTGGGGCCCCTAAATTTTGGGGCCCTGTTCGGTCGCCCCACATGCACCTATTGATAGCCGGGCCTGGTTAGAAGTCAACTCTTATATATAGTCTTATATGTCTACTGAATAGATTGATTGCTATTAGTTACCTTAACTATTTATTTGGTTGATATTTTATTCAAACACTTAAATAATTCTATTATTTTTGCTATATACCCCCTTCGTGTTGGTTTCATTATATGTCTTTAATTCGAGAACTTGGACAATTATATTGATTTGCCAAACAAAAAACAAGTTAACAAAATGCAGACTAGACAACTTAGCAATCTTCTGGCTATGTCTATTATTGTCAGAACCACTAAATCTTATAATAAGACTCTTTAACGGATAGTTGCTTGGGAGAGAGCTTGTGGACAAAGGAAGGTAAGTGACGTGATGCGACATGATCCGCCAATTAGGCGATGATCGAGTAGTGTCGAGTCGTGTGCCATCATTGCCGGACAACCACGAGTACCCCACCCGCCGGGTCGACAACTTAGCGATCCTGAAGGAGCGAGTACCTCCAATCGACGTTTATACCGAAGTCATTCAACAACCCTAGAGGAGTCACCTCGTTTCGTTTCGTCCTCAACTTCGGAGCGCCTGAGTAACCTCGATAGCAAGGCTGAACGCCTCCTTCGTCTATGACGTAGGGGGGATGCCTTTGACGAGGTC
Source organism: Tetragonia tetragonoides (assembly GCA_038025085.1). Classification (NCBI taxonomy): domain Eukaryota; kingdom Viridiplantae; phylum Streptophyta; class Magnoliopsida; order Caryophyllales; family Aizoaceae; genus Tetragonia; species Tetragonia tetragonoides. The sequence goes on along the minus strand of CM076140.1, from coordinate 7,677,447 downwards.
TCGTGGGTGTCCAACAATGATGGCGCACGACTCGACACTAATACTCAATGGCTAATAGGCGGTTCATGTCACGTCACTTACCTTCCTTCGTCCACAGTACAAGCCCTCTGAAAAGCAACTATCCTTTAAATAGTATTATGAGGTTTAGTGATTCTGACAATAGTAGACATATCGAATGCATGACTTTCATACTGGGGTTATTAAGAGTTTCGAGAGTTATTTTCCAAAAGCCCCAACTCAAACTTTTCAAGTATATTATTAAGTTATAGAATTTTTTATTTTTTATTTTTCTCACAAAATAGCTATTTAATTTAATTTTTTATTTTAAAAATAGGAAAAAAAACTTAAAGATTTCTTCAAAAAAATTGGAAAAAATTATGAGACTTCAGTCTAACAGTAGAGGGGGCTTGGAAGAAGTTTTGGTGGCACGATATATCGCGCAGCCATTCTCAGTGCCCGAAAATCATGGATTATAACTTTCAATTTTTGGCTTACCAAGTCTCGGTTGAGACTTTTATACCTACCTTATACGGGGGGTCCATCATGACCTAGAGGACCCTCGATACTCTGGGAAGGTCATATGAATTCTTGAGCTCTGATTTCGCCCAAGATTTCGGTGTTCAGGCCCTTAGAGTGTTATCCCATAAAACGCTTGTCCAAACCTACCAGGGAGCCGATAACCTACCCCAAGGGTCTTTCATGTCCCTTAGGGGCGCCCCGTATAATGTAGTGCAAAAATAACCACCTTCATTCGGGGCCTCTGGGAAACCCCAAAAACCATGGATTATAGCCTTCGTTTTTGGCTTACAAGGGTCCGGTTGTGATTTTTGCCCAAACTTCTCAGGGATGCCTATCGTGACCCTAGAGGACCCCCAATACCATATGAAGGTCATCCAGGTCCCCCGAACTCTAATTTCACCCATGCTTTCGGGGTTACGGTCCTTAGATTGGTGTTCCGTAAAATGCCCGTCCAAGCCTACCAAGGACCTAATAACCGGCCTCAGGGGCTTCCCATGTCCTGTATGGATGTCCCATGCAATGTGGTGCAAAAATCTACACATTCGTTCCACGACCTCTCGCAACCCCAAAAACCGTGGATTAATTATATAACCTTCGATTATTAGCTTCGCGGGGCCCTGTTGTGATTTTTGCCCAAACATCTCCGAGATGTCTATCATGACCTTAAATGACCGCCGGTATCCCCGAAAAGGTTATACTGGTTCCTGAACTGCAATGTAATACCCCGTGTTATTATTCATTTTTAGAATAATAATTACTTAAAAAGAAAATGCAATTTCGTATTTTAAATAATTAATTTGGCTCATAAATGTTTAAAGTGCCTAATTAATATTGGATTTTGGTTTTGGACCTAATTAAATTATAATTGGGTCAAATAAATAAAAAGGAATTTAATGGGATGTAATTTCGGTAATGGCCGAAATTGTGAGCAAGGATTGGGCCATTATTTTCGGCTATATGGCCGAAAATAAGGCATCAGTTTTTCTGATTTTTATTCAAGATTGTGTTTCCTAAAATTTTGGTTAATGGAGTGAAATTAGGAGAGTTTTTAGGAAAGAATAAGTTGAGTTAAGGAAGGAGTGTATTTGGGCTCTTAAATACACTCAGCTTCCAAACTTAACTGACTCTTTACTAAATCAAAAAAAAAAAACGCTCTCTCTCTCTCTCTCTCTCTCTCTCTCTCTCTCTCTCACACGGCCGAACCAAGGAGCAAAAAAAAGGAGAAAGTTCATCACTTCTTTCACAATTCTTCTTTGCTCAATTTTAAACCCTTTTGATTCCAAGTAAGTGTTTTAATGCCTTTTGATTAATTAAAATTGTGTTCTTGATTCAAATTCATTGTTTTTGATAAACCCTAATTTGTATGAGTAAACCCTAATTTAGTTTTGCCTAAGGTATGCTAGATTCTATTAATTATGCATGATAGGATCATGATTAGGGTTTGGTTTATTGTTTTGTTGAATTGAATCAAGTTTTGAATGCAAAAGGTTAGATCTTTGTAATTTAATTAAATCTGGAAATTTATTAAATTGTGGATTTAATTAGATTAGGGTTTGTTAAATTTGATTAACATAAAAATAAAAAATAAAAAGAGGTAAAACCGTGTGGTGCACGGCTGAGCCTTGCGCAGCTCACGGCGGCGCCGTGCGCAGCCGCTGTGCAGCTGTTGCGGCCGCTTGCCGTGGCTGCCGTCGGCGGCCAGCCACCAGCGGGTCTGCTGGTGGTGGTGATGGTGATGTTGTTTTGGGTGTTGACTTGTTTTGACTTGTTTACTTGTTTTAGGGTTTTGGAAAGTTTCCTAAATTGGTTTATGTAAATTGTTTTTTTTTTGGAAACTTTGAGCATGCATGAGTACTGAAAATTTCAGCAACTTAATTAATTAAATTAAGGGTACTAAATCATCTTTAAAATTTAATAAAGTGGTTTAGAAGTCAAGGTTTTGACTATTGTTGTATTGTGGATTTGTTAGGGCCCGTTGACCGCGCTTGAAATGTAAGGAGTTTACGTTATTGTTTGTCGTGATTTGCCTATTGTTAAAGGTAATTCATGTCTAGATGAATTATGAAACTTCTTTGTCATAATTCATGTCTATTGGAGTTTGTATTCATTTGTCTAGTATTGGTTTGAGAATGTGAATTCATATTTGGACTTGTGAGTATTTTGAAAAGGGATAATTGTTATTTATTTCCTTGTGATAATTCGTATAGAATTATATGTTAGTGAATGCATGTATAATGTTGGAAATTCACTTTGTGTAGCAATGTCTACTTGTTAATATTCATGTGAGGAGATGCATGTTTTATTATTGGTTATTGAACGAAAATTATGTTAATAATTGTTCAATTGGAATATAGCTCGAAATTGCTATTTTTGGTATCATGTTAGTAAGCATGTGAGTCATGTTAGAAGCATGTTACTTCAATAAGTTGAAATGAACTTTGACTATTGAACTAGGTGGTTTTGAATTGAGGGCTAGATGCCATTCATGTAAAATGCCATCGGAAATTGTAACCATATTGTGTTACTTGAGTGCCAAGATTATGTGTATTACTTGTTATGTGATCACCATATTAAATTGAATTTGAGAGTTAAGACTTCTTTGGTAATGGATCCACCGAAGGAGGCGAATGGGAATTGGTCATTTGGTACGTTGAGTGGTTCCATTGGTTATGGCCTCAATGTATTTAGTTAAAGCTTGTATCCATACAAAGAGCAATTGGGCAAGTGAAGTTTTGTGGATGAAACTGTTATTCTTGTAAACCTAAGGGTTGAGAGAGGGTATGCATACTTAGGAACACCTAGAAGTACTTCGGGAGTCATCTATACTCTGGGACGGTTGATCCCTCTTTTGCCACTGTGCACGGGACTAAGATCCTATTGAATCGACTGCGGTTGGTTTGACAATTCATGCGATTCTCTTCTCTCTAATGAACTTGGCTAATGGATAATAATAAATACTGAGATTTATTATTTGGTGTTTATGCGTGTCTTTACTTTTAAAGCATGTTGTCTTTATTTCTTAAGGCATGATTATTATTGAACTAAGCATGTTGGCTTAACTTGGAGATTGAAATGGATGATGTGGTTATGAATTACTCAGCATCGCTGATTAGTTGTTTTTCTTTTTACTTGTGTTTGTTGTACATTTCTCTTCAATGGTGGACCTATGATGAACCTATATGGAATTCATCTATATGGGGGAGTAGATTGACAGGAATTGTAGCTCGCGGTTTGAGCTAGAGGAGAGGCGACAAAAGAAGATTGTAAATCTTCTAAGAACAATTTAGTTTTTATTGTTAGTTTGGAACTTCTTATTTATTGGGATTTTATATTTGTAATAAGATTAATTCTCTTGCATGAGAATTAATAAGTTTAATATTTCGATTTCATTTGGATTATTTGTTTTAAGTTAGTTGGAAAAAGATAGTTATTATTTAATTATCTAGTATGTATGTTTGGGATATAACATTTGTTTTCTTTCTAGCCTTGTATTTAATTTGAACATTAAATACGGCGGTAACGCTTTGAATTTTCATGGTTTTTCCGCCGCAACTCGTGATTTTAAATGGTTTTAAATTGGACGGAAATTCGGGGTGTTACATGCAATTTCACTCATGCTTTCGATGTTGCGACCCTTAGATTGATGTTCCGTAAAACGCATGTCCAAGCCTACCATAAATTTAATAACCAACCCCGCGAGCGTCCCATGTCCTCTATGGGTTTCCCGTGCGATGTGGTGCAAAAATATTCACCTTCGGTTTGGGTCTCCCGGAACCCCAAAAACATGAATTATAACCTTTTTTGATTTTCGGCTTCCAGAGTTCCGATTGTGATTTTTGCCCAAACTTCTCCGAGATGCCTATTGTGACCCTAGAGGACCCCTAATACCACGGGAAGGTCATCAGGCAATCCCAATTTCACCCAGGCTTTCGGGGTGTTACAACCCTTAGATTATTGATATTTCGTAAAACGCCCGTCCAAGCCTACCAGGTATCTAATAACCGACCCTGGGGGCCTCCCATGTATCCTAGGAGTGTCTCGTGCGATGTGGTGCAAAAATACTTAGCTTTGTTCTGGCCTCCCGGAACCCCAAAAACTTGAATTATACAACCTTCGTTTTCGGCTTCCCGGGATCCTTTGCCCAAACTTCTCCAGGATGCCTATCATGACTCTATAGGATCCTCAATACCACGAGAATGTCATTCGGGTCCCTGAACTCCAATTTCTCTTAGGTTTTTAGGGTGTTGCGATCCCTAGATTGTTGCTTCGTAAAACGCCCTTTCAAGCCTACCAGGGACCTCATAACCGACCTTATGGGCCTTCCATGTCCCCTAGGGTTGTCCCATGCGATATGGTGCGAAAATATACACATTCGTTCCTCGACCTCTCACAACCCCAAAAACCGTGGATTATAACCTTCAATTATTATCTTCGCGGGGCCTTGTTGTGATTTTTGCCCAAACATCTCCGAGATGTTTATCGTGACCTTAAAAGACCGTCGATATCCCCGAAAAGGTCATCCCGTTCCCCGAACTGCAATTTCACTCATGTTTTCAAAGTTGCGACCCTTAGATTGATATTCCATAAAACGTCCGTCCAAGCCTATTAGGGACTTAATTATCGGCCCCGGGGGCCTCCCATGTTCCCTAGGGGTGTTCCCTGCGATGTGGTGCAAAAATATTAACCTTCGTTCCGGGCCTTCTACAACCCCAAAAAATATGAATTATAACCTTCGATTTTCGGTTTCGCGGGGTTCAATTGTGATTTTTTTTCCAAACTTTTCTGGGATGTTTATCGTGACCTTGGAGGAGTATTGGTGCCCTGAGAAGGTCTAGGTTCTCAAAACCCCAATTACACCCATGGGACATGGGTCATTTGATGTTGTTGGGTCATGGGTAGCGCTGCGACGTAAGTCATTTGGGCTACGCGATGGGACAAGGCGTTGTTGCGTCATGATCATGGATGCTGCATCATGACCCTGGACAAGGCGCTACATGATGGGTTATGGCCTTATGGGCGCCGAGACAATGCGTTGCGTCATTGGGTTGCGTTGGGACAAAAGCGCTACGGCGCATGGCCGGGTCATGGGCGATGCGATGGGATAAGAGCGGATTGATCGTGCATTAGGACATGGATGCTACGTCATGAGGTTGGGACAAGGCGCTCCTGCGCATGGGCCATGGGCGCTGCGCTGGGATAAGGTGTTGCGTCATGGGTCATGGGCGCTTCGCTATTTAATTCCCGTGAACTGAAATTTTACAGGAAGTTCAACTTACTTAGGGTCAATAAGTAGCTTACATTACCCCTTTTGTATTCAAAATATAAGCTCTCAAAATTTTGTTTTTTTTTTTTTTTTTAATCTAAATAATCTTTCAATAGATATGACATATGCTTGCTATAGGGTTTTTTCAATGCTATTTTCAGTCTCAATTGTATAAATGGCAATATAATACACATTTACATAGAATAGGAGGATTTCAACTAGGAACCTAATATAATGTACCCAAAATCTCAAATTTAATCACTAGATTAAGACACCATTGGTTATATACTTGCAACATTTTTCATGTTAACGAAAGCAACGTCTCAAATTAATATCAGTGATAATTTGGTATTTTTGTTACGTATACAAAAAAGATCAATCATATAACTATATTCATACTTTAACTTGCTAGGTGGGGAGATTGGTTTCCTTTTGCAAGGGAGACAATAAGCACCCTAGCCCATTGGGTCTCCTAAACCAACCTTTGTGGGTCAATATAGTAAATCACAAAGCATCAAAATACGGTGGGTTCCTCTAAAGTTATGGCAATCAACATTTTGGAAAACCCCAAAAGGACCCTCACCAAATAGCTAGTATCCACACATAATTTTATTTTTTTTTTGCTCTTCTAGTATCCACACATAATTTGCAAAGGGCATGAATGGGTACAAACGTGTCAAACACCTTTTTTTTGTCTACCTTCTAGAGATCATAGAGAAGCAAGTAAGGCAACCATGTCATTGTTATAAATAACACATGGGGAAATGGTGAGTGCAAGAATGGTCCAAATTACTTGGACAAAACATTTGTTGTGCAATTAAGTTCCAAAAAAAAAAAAACTACAGTAAAAGAAAAGAAAAGAAAAGATAACCCATTTATTATTTGTACAAAAATGAAAGCCAAAATAAGGAGAGGTGACAAGATGTGTTTTCAAGTATCAAAAGAGACTAAATGTATTACATGTATCAATCAAGTTATGTACAGCAGTGATCAAATTTCCACATGGGGAATGCAAACTAGCTGGATTTTATTATACCTCCAATTTTGCTGAAATCAGGGCCCCATTCCCTCTTTTTCCCACCTTCTAAAATTCCCTTGCCTTACATCATACTATGTAGTATGTACTAGACCTTTAATATTATGAACAAATTATATATAAATAAAGCCCCCTCTCCCTTATTTCCTCTCAATAATATGTACTACATACACACTCACTAAAGTTCCATAGCTAAATCTATCTCATTTTCACACCTAGTTATGGAAGAACATAACTCACAAAATAAAGCTCTAGACAACTTCTTTCAATGTCTCTCCTCACCCATCTCAACCACGAACACAATCACGACCACGATCTCGACCTCATCTACAAACTCGTTGTACGTCGATGAAAATGCAAGAAAAGGATCCAAAAGAGTGAAATTGGACCCAAAGAAAGACAATGCAACATCTAAGAAGAAGAAGAATAGATCAAGTGAGCAGGAGAAAGGAGAAAATGATGATAGTAACCATGATGATTATGATGATCATAAACATCCAATGTATAGAGGTGTACGGAAGAGGAGTTGGGGAAAATGGGTTTCAGAAATTAGAGAGCCTAGGAAAAAATCAAGGATATGGCTCGGGACATATCCAACGGCTGAGATGGCGGCTCGAGCCCATGATGTGGCGGCTCTAGCCATCAAGGGTGAAAATGCTTTCCTTAATTTCCCCGAGCTTTGCCACGTGTTGCCACGACCTTCCTCCACGTGTCCCAAAGACATCCAAGCCGCGGCTGCCCAAGCGGCTGAAGCCGAGCTGAGCCAGATTGCGAGCCGCCGTTGTGACGACGTCAGCACCTCGAGCTCTACCTCCACCATTACGTCATCATCCGATAACACCTTTGAATGGTCGAGCTCTGTGGGGTCCACGGCGGATCAACATGTATGTGATGATCGTGTTGTTGATGATGATTCTTTGTTTGACTTGCCGGACCTTGTCCTAGACGGTAAGAATCAGAGGGTTGAATTTGAAGGGTATTATTGTCATTCGCCATGGAATAATATTAATATGGGTCAAGGGGAAGCCATTTTTGGGCTTGTTGACAATCATAATGACCATGACCAAGACCAAGACCAAGACCAAGAGCATGGTTGTTTATTATGGGTGGGTTTATTAGAGAATTAGAAGGACCATATAATTTTCTATTACTAGTAGTAAATATCTATGCATAGAGTGGTAAATTGGTAACTAGTAGTAGTAATTATTCACTCCTATATAAGTATTTTCATTCATTAAAAGAAAACAATAAATTTGAGTAACCTTGGTACACTCCCTATAGGGTATCCAAGGAGAGTTTTTGAGAGAGTTGAGTCACAAAAAATAAGCCCAAGAGTTAATGGTACTAGTAAATTCCAAGTGGACTTTTATTTTATTAACATATACTACTATATTAGTCTATTAGGTAGATTTTGGCTCTTGTGTTTTTGGAATTATGGTTGTTACATCTCTTGTTTTGTAATATAATAATGTACATTGCACGTTATAAGTTTGGTTCTCATAGTGTTGTTATGTATGAAACCTTAATTAGCATCCTTGCTATTTACTTAATTGTATCACAAGTCATAGTCCTATTGGCTCTTTCATTCTTTAATTACAGTATATATATCTTCGCAATCTTACTGTGAAATTTTATCTCCACCATTCTTCTTGAATAATGTTATTAAACCCCGGCCCTTCAAAAGATTTCTTTAATCTATAAATTAGCATGGAAAAATAATCACCATGATTAACTGTAAATATCCCTAATGTAGACCTAAAAAAGTTTCTTTAACCTACAAGATAGCATGGAGGAAATTTCGCAATCTTACTGTATATCGTGTCTTCTCTAGTCTCCATATGTGATCAAATTTGTCATCAGGTTACCCAACTTTTCGTTTGTGGGATTGATGTATAAATAAATTAAATAATGTACGGAATAATAGTGATTATAATCATACATCATACTCTAATGTTTGAACCTTATATCACACTACTAAAGTCTACTAATCTACTATACCTATTGATAGATAAAAAGATATTTGCTGTGAAAATCAATGTTAAATGAATTCAATCAACATTATCTTACTTCAATATAATTTCTTTGAAAATGATGTTCTCAAATGAAATTACTAACACAACCTATATCATGTGCACAAAACTTTTATAAGACGGTCTTTTTATAATTTTCAGTGAGATGAGCATTACGTTTAAATGGAAAAAGAGTCACCTTAGGGTGCGTTATTTTCCACTTATTTCCCCTGATTCTCACTGCAGGGTAAGGTCTTTCTACTGATTTTCACTGATTGGATAAGGTCCTGACACGGATTTTCACTGATTCGGTAAGGTCCTTCCATTGATTCTCATTAATTAATCAGTAAGGTCCTGTCACTGATTTTGTGAGTAGAAATGTGGGTTTTGACACTGATTTCCACTGATTGAGTAATGTTCTGCCACTGATTCTCACTGATTGAGTAAGGTCTAACCACTGATTCCCACTGATTGGGTAAGGTCTTACCACTTATTTTCACTGATTGGGTAAGATCCAATAAATGAAAAAGAGCACAAATATCCCCTACATTTCTAAATAATAATCCCTTTTTATTGTGAACTGATTTCACCCAAAACTTACTCTATTATGTGTTATATAATAATTTATAAAGGAAAAACATGTATAATTCACTCTTAACTATGGTAAGATCAGAAGACTCATCAATTTAATTTCAACAAAACTATATGACCATGTCTGATACAACTAGGCCTGGCAAAAGCTGACCCGACCCGATAATCTGACCCGAAACTAACATGAAAAAAGTGGGTTAGGGTTGAGATTTTCAACCCGTTTATTAAATGAGTTAGGTTAAGGTTGAAATTTTCAACCCGAAAACGACCTGTTTAACCTGTTTACTTACATATGTCAATTTTAATTTTGAAATTCAATAAATATTTATGAGCCAAATAATTAATAATCACTGAAAAGTATAAATTTTTCTTAATCCAATAGTTTGTTTTGTATATATCTACTTACTATAGAAATTTGAGGGTATTTATCCCCTTTATATCAAGTTTTTACCACTTTTTACTTATAATAAATTAGTTAAATGGGTTAAACGGGTCGACCTGATTAACCTGTTTATTAAATGGGTTGGGTTAGGGTTGGAGTTTTCGACCCATTTAACAAACAAGTCAGTTGAGTTGAACCCGAACCCGACCCGACCTTATCTGTTTGCCAGGCCTTACATACAACTAGCTTTAAAACTCTTCTAAAAAGAAAAAGTAAACTAATAACTTTACAACTAGATAAAATGATAGATGATGAGTAAAAAAAAATTAGTAGAAAAAAATCTTGAAAAATGTTATGAAAATTACACATTAACAAGCTAACTTAAGTTGGATGCTTGTGCAGATAGCTTCTCAAAACTTGATATGATGCAGTGATGCCTCAAATTTGGATTTTAAATTCGATACAATATGTGAAATTATTTTGTTAACAGCAAGTCTTGTGTGATACCAACTCATAAAAAAATGGGGTAGTTTTTTTAGCAATGTAGGGGTCACTTATTGTGAGCAATGACCCTTACTTCATTAAAAAGTGACTTATCTCACCAAAAATTAAAAAAATACCGTCTTATAGAAGTTTTTTGTGTTTTGCCAATTGAGACTTAAAAAACAGCTAATAACTAATTAAACTTTTGCACTATGAACCTATGATAAATGATTTAGAAAAAATATATCTTGTGAGTGTGATTCTTGTCTATGTGTACTCAACAAGTAGATTCCCAACAACGTGATAAAGTTCCTCTACACGAAAGAGAACGTTCATTGTCAAAAAAGTATACCATATTGGTTTCAAAAATCAACTGAATTCTTTGGATTCTTGTTGCTACAAGATCATATGCGTAAAAAGCTCTTTAACGGTATCACAAACACAAAGTCACAAAGAGGTACATGCATTTATCTCAAAAACAATAAAAATAAAAGAGCTACATGCATATTGATGAAGTGGAACAATGCATCAAGGGATCACGTAGAACAATCAATTTGCGAAAGGCTAAAACAAATAGTACAACAACTAATTGCTGAGAGTTGTTATCATATTCTTATTCCATTATCATTTCATGGAGAAGTGTAATAAATGAAAATATGGTACGATTTATATATATAAGTTGATGCATATAAGTTGAGCTAAGGTATCATACTATCCGTTAATAAAACTACAAAAGTTCTAATTATTGGCATAGTTAATTACCAATTAATCTATACATCTACGGGCTAGTCTACTCATATGACGATCCAGGATTATAAAAATAAGTCATTCGCTTGAAACTCTAATAAATAATTTTCAATAAGAAAAAAAATAAAAAATTAACCAAAGTAACTTATAATTACTCTACTATATATATGAAACGTCCCATGATGAGTACACAACCCGCTAGGTACATAAATTCCCCCCCCCCCCCCCACTAAATTAGTTGATATTCACTCACATTTATATTACTCATCACACTCTCAATACATTTAGGTTACCATTAAATAAAGGAAAAAGCTTAATTAAACTGATGACTTTAATAAACCATTCATGCATGCATACCACTATACATGTAATCATATCAAACATTATGGTGCGGTGACTTGTGACTTGTGACTTGTAGCATCAATTTCTGGTTTTTGGCGCGCTTCATGGATCTTCATCATCAAATTTCATGATATAAATGATTAGGCATTGGAAAGCAGGCAAGGGGAAAAAGCAGCCACGCACAGTACTGTGCACTTAACAGTACAGACTTACGGATAGATGAATTGTACCACATGTACAAACTTAACAGTACATTTTCATTTTTAGAAACTAATTATTGCACAGGTACTTGGGCTCCAAGCCTCCAAGGCATTACCTAACACCTTTACGAAATGATAAAAATGATTTCGGAGTAACTTATTTTCGGGGGTGATATTATTGTCAAATTATAAAACACTATCGTCAGATTCAACACTACAACAAATTTGTATATAAAAGACTTTTATTTTGCCACGGTTTTAAATGCGCACACCAAAGAAGAAAAAAGCGGAGGTTATTCATATATAGCATAATGCCTTGGCATGACCATCAAGTGTAGATAATTAAATTGTAAGGGATAATGGGTTATATGTAGGATATGCTTTTACTGTTTTATTTTTTGATAGTTAGGATATGCTTTTACTGTTACTTATTTATTTATCAAACTTTTACTGTTCTCTTTTAACAGAGTAACCAGTAGCATATGGATATAGCCACATAGGTAGGATTATCTTAAGTATATTTGTCCTTGTATATTATTATCATGCACTCATAATTTTGTTTGATTAAGACGGTAATTGCTTTTACTATTGGTGAACATTGAAAGGGGATTTGCTTTAAGAGGCTTTTACTGTATTTCTATTTCTACATATAATATAAGTAGTTTTATTTTTATTTTTTTTACTATTAATTTAATCGGAGCACTTAGATTGTTTGATTAATTGTCATCATTCATCCAAAGATAATTTTGGAAATATATTTTTGGAACTTGACAATTATGTACTCTTGGGACTTTGAAGGTCCTATCTCAATCAACTTTAATTTGCTACTTCTTTCATTAAAAGCATGGGCTCTCATATTACCTCCCATATATTCTGTCGCATGTTGTGTACTCTCTATTTCAAACACATTTTATCGTTTGTGAATTTTGCCACACATTAGTAAAGTAAAGGTTGACAGTTGGGTATTCATGTCCAAAAAATGCAACATTCACTTCATAAAATACTTTAAAAATATGGCAATTTTCTCATTTTCCCCCACTCTTGAGTTGTTGGACAATGCACATAATTCACATCAGTTCATTGAAGTTGATGAGAGGTTTTTGTTTTTACAAGAACTTGTGCACATTTAGTCCATGGTGTACCAATACTTGGAGTCACCCCCTACTTTATCTAGAGCCACCCCCTCTAAAAGTGGAGTCACCCCTACTTTATCTAGAGCCACTCCTCAAATTTATTCTTGGCACCACCTCTACTTCACCTGGACTCACCCCCTACTTTACCTGGAGTCACCCCTTACTTCATCTGAAGTCACCCCTCAAAATTACTCAAAATTACTTCACCTGGAGCCACCCCCTACTTTACCTGGAGCCACCCCCCAAAATTACTTAGTCCACGATGGACTAAAGTCCCCACAAGACATGCTGTTCAGTTTTGTAAAACGAAACACTCATAGTCATTATGTATATGGAGTTCCATCTAGTGAGTACACATTGGCTAAGTCCCTTCAATTATTCAAGTTTAGCATATTGCACACAACCTAAAGTTTTTTGCTTCCTAAATTTTTTTGCACTCTCTCTAACTTTAACAACAGCCTCATCAATCTCTTTTATACCATAGACTCTGAAATTAACGAACACAAAAGTCATCTTAGACAACCAAATTCAGAATATGAGCACATCATATCACATGAAAAACTCACCACCATAAATCGAATTTAACTCATGCTTAAACAATTTAGTAAACACATTATCAGAATAAGCATTATCCAAAGTCCTAGACATTACTTTATTTTAAATATCCCAACTCCTCAACAATATATTCACTACATCCTCACATAAAGCAACATCCAAATGAGGCGGAGAAAAAAAAAAAAAAAATCAAATTATAATAGATTTGCTGTCAAAGAATCATGTTTAACACAGCCTCTTTTTTTTTAATGTCAAGTCTTATCATATTAGTGAGCAATCCGATAGATGTATGCAGCCATCAGTAGTAACTTAAGATTTTGGGTCGAAAATTTCAACCTTAACCTACTTCTTTTTTTTTGTTCAGGTAGAGTCGTGTCAACTTTTGCCAAACTTACTCTCATGTCCCCTTGCGGTGTCCTGTGCGAAAAAAATAAACTTCGTTTTCGGTCCCTCCTATAGTCAAAAAAAACATGGATTATAACTTTCATTTTTTGCTTACCAGGACTTGGTTGAGATTTTTGCCCAAACTTCTTGATGGGGTCCATAGTAATTCAAGAAGACCCTCTGTGCGTAAAGAAGAGCATCCAAGTCCCTTAACTCTGTACTCACCCAGAATTTCGATGTTCGGGCCCTTACATCAGATGGCTGGTAAAATGGCTGCCCAAAACATAAAAATGACACGATATCCAACCCCAGGGCGTCATGTGTCCTCTGCACCTCTAGGGTTGTCTCATGACATCTAGTATAAAAATAACAACTTTCATTATATGACCCACTGGAAGCCCCAAAAATACGAATTATACCCTTCATTTTCGGCTTTAAAGGCTGGTTGAAACTTTTGCCCAAACATCTATTATGTCCATTGTCCACCCAAGAGGGCCCTCGGGGTTCCGGAAAGGCCATCCAGATCCTTGAACTTCATACTTACCCATGGTTTAGTGTTTCGGCACCTTAGAGTGAGTGACCAATAAAAAAAGTCGTGCAAACCTAATAGGGATCTGATAACCAACCCCGAAAGCCTCACGTGTCCCTAGAAATGTCTTGTACAATATGGTGCGAAAATAACAAGTTTCGTTTCGGAGCAATCCGTAAACCCAAAAAACGTGAATTATGACACTTCATTTTCAACCTACAAGGGCTTTGAGATTTTTGCCCAAACTAATTCGGGGGATCGATTAACCGAATATAACCCCAGGTGTACCCGATAGGCCATTTAAGGTTCCGAACTTCATATTTATCCATGATTTTGTTGTTCGACTCTTTAGACTAGGTGACTAAAACGGACGTCCAAACCTAATATGGACCTGATAATTGAAATCGGGGGTTCCTATGTCCTCTAGAAATGTCTCACGCGATATGTTACATAAATAACGACTTTCATTCTAGGAACCTGTAAAAGCCCAAAAATACGTGGACTATAGACGGATGGTTACCAAATTATTATCTTGGTTACTAAGAGGTGCTAACCATCGGCCGATGTAATACATAATCATGAATGGGAGAAGGGGAATAAAACCTGATATAAAGGTATCTGATAAACTAGTACTTTTTTTTTTTTTTTTTGCTCGTCTGATAAACTAGTACTTGAGTGTTGGGTCTTCAACTGAACTAAAACCTCACTGGCAGACTTATGATTTTGTGAATTTAAAGGACATGTGATTGTTCATGAGATACATAACCAGTATCACAACTACCAGTCTACCACCCAAAGCTTTCTTTATGTAGTAGACAATATCTATTACCATTTTCAAAAGGGAAGGAAAGTGGACATATCTATTACCATTGTCCTTTCTCTCTCTTTCTAGGCTCACCTTTTTTTTTCTTTTCCCCCACTTAAAGACATCAAAAATCCTTAAACACGAAAACGAGCTAACATACAAAAGGTGTTAGGATCCTCTGCTGTATTGATTCTGTGTTGTTTTCTTTCTCTCTCTCACCCAAGTGCTTAATTTCTCAACACCCCCCCTATTTACAATGTAAAGGAGGGACATTACCTCTGCGGTACCGCAGAGGATCTCAGCCCATACAAAAGGTACATACATTTCTACATCCGGTCATTTGTAGGCATCATCATCATAGCATATCTTTTTTCTGTCTACTGTATTTGTTAATGAAAACTAACATTTTACTGCGACATGAATGAAGTACAGACTACAACAGTCTAAGGCTACACAATCCAACAGTTCCGATGGCCCTGCTCCAACCCACACACAGGTTGTAAGATTAAATGGCCTTAACTGAGACATCAAATATGCCAATCAATTACCATCTCTCGTAACATGACACCACTCACACCTAGCAAACTGATCAAACAAAAGCGTCCTTACAAATAAAACCAAAATAGAAATCAGGGAGCAAATTACTCTTAAAACAAATTAACAAAATGTAAGCAATCGAAACATTGAGATTACACAAAATCAATTATGGTTAAAAAGGTTTTCAAATTACACTAAGAAAACAAAAACCAAAATGAAAACTTTATATGGATATAAAATTAAATCACAAAAACTCATACGAGACAGCCTCATGCATGAGACGTGAATCCGTGATACCTGTGAGCAAAAAAGTGACACCTTCGTATATAAAAAGTGATACCTCCAGACAAAAAAGTGATATCTCAAACATGACGCCGCGTCATAAGAGAGTTTTTGTAAACATTACATTCAGCTTAAAAAAGTAGAATCAAATCAGAAGAGAGAAACACTCAACAGTGATCACTAGATTGGTAGCATTTTCTTATACCCTACACACTTTAAGTAGGATAAACCGATAAAGTAGACACCTGAAAAGTCAAAATTTCAAGGAAAACTATTGGAAGAAAAGGAAACGAGTGAAAAACATGTGCTCTGAAAGTAAGCAGAGTGGAAAGAGATTTAGATGTGTCATTCTATGGAGCCTTTATTTGTGTACCCCCAGAGAAGAAGGGGGCCGAAATAAAAGAGACGTAGTACAAGGTTAGATGTAGTTTTCAGCTTTGCTGCACCTGAAAGCTGCATTTGCCGGCCAGATAAATGGACAATTTCTAGTGGCTTAGCACTTTTTTTTCAAGGACTAAAAATGTCTTAAACATGAAAACAGGAGAATCTAATGATGAAAAAAGTCCAAAAACATAAAGATATTCCAGTAACCTACAGGAGCCAAACATCTTTAGCACATGATAGATACAGTTCTAGTGTTCTCTTATTGCTAATAATTACTACTTAAAAATGTATGATGCCATAAAATTTGGAAATAGTGAAGGCAATATATGCTAAACACAGACAAATATATCCAGTTTCTGTTCTTGGTTTTGGGCTAGGAATGATCCCCTTTCGGAAACAGCCCCCGATTACATTTCAGGGTGCAGGAGTACCAGAAACTAGTGGAGTTGAAAATCTAAATACAATGGTGTGGTGTCATATGTATATAGATTATAAAATGACTTCAGAAATGACTCCAATTTTTCAACATGTATTTATGGATTGAGTATGATACACACTAAACTTTTCGGTATAATAATGCTATAATGGACTGACGGGATATTAAGTTACTATCAACCTTTCATGTCAACTGAATCTAGATCACGTAAAACATTACGTTACCACCAAAGTATTGGACAATTATATACAGACATCCCAAAAATAGCCAGACATCTCAAAAATAAAGGAGTAATGATACTCACAACAGAAAGAAAAGCTGATTTAAATATGAGAAAGGAAGACAGCCAACCATAACTTCCTATTTGTCATAGTTCATAATTAATACACTATTTTTCATACTACATTTTACTAAGAAAGAAAGTTCCTTAATTGGGGGTAAGGCGGGCACCAAGAAAGAGAAATACACTAAAGTAAACTCAATAAAGACAGAATTAGAAGCCTACGCAATATAACATCCCCGTCTGATGCAGATTAATATGACTATTGTAGCTGGCAAAATCGTGCACTCAACTGATCATTATTTAAGTAATCCAATTTGTTCATCGTGTATTCGTGTGGCATGCCAATTTGTAGAACTGTGATGGTATGTTTACCTGATTTAGTGTAATCACCTGTGGGCCTGTGGCCTGTCATTAATGCAGCTCTTATCTCCAACTTCACCCTTAGTAACTGCAACCACAGAGGCACATTCATGTCCTACTCTTCCTTTTCAACATTCCCGGGTTTAGACTGATTTAAACTGGCTTTAGCCTTGGCGACAAATGCAGGATCTGGTTCATGCTTATCTGAAGGCTCTTTCATCGCCGCACGTATGTAAAATGCAATTACCACGTTAACTGATATAACAGCAAGAAATCCACCCAATATTGTCTGAGAATAAGGTGAAAGGTTCACTAAACCTGTTACAGAAAGTACCAGCAGGGGCAAAAGGAAAATATTACAGACTAATATACAGAAGGTCAAAGATAGAGCAAAAACAGTGCAACTGCTTCCAAAATAAGATACCAATATACTGAAAGAGCATTGAAAACAAAGAAATAATCATCTGCAGTGTAGAACGAATCAAAAACTAAAGCAGGTGAGATTTCTTATACTGGTTTGGGATCCAGGAAGGGGAGAGGTCAATATTTATGTACATATCAAATTGCAAGTCCTATGAAAACTAGTCACTAAAGAGGTCGAACTCTTGACTCTTCTCTAATTCACATAAGAAAATCGCTTTCGGAGCATGATAAAACTCATCTCCTAGGTAGGAAGTTTGAATTTAAGGGGGAGTAAACACTTATTATTGCCCTTCTAAGGCTCTCTATAAGGGCATTCACACATTTCAGTAGAGCTGGTGCCTCAGAAATCAGAATATACCTTTCAAACAAAGGGATGAGATTGATATTGCTTGGGTCCTTTAATAGATGATGCTGCTCACCAAATGCAACTATTCATATTCTAATATTCCATTGCAAATAAGGCTCAACGGAAGATAACTGGGGTTGGGAGCACTGGAGCAGTGGCTTCCTTCCCACCTAGACGAGGGTTCAGTTATCATCCTCAGCACTTTGAGACCCCTTTATCCCCACAAGCTACAAGAACATCCTCAAAAAAAAAAAAATAATAATAAGAGGCTCAACCTTTCAAGATTCAAGTACCTGCACTTTGTCTTAGACTCTTCAAAGAAATTACTTTACAGCAACACAACAAGAGAAAAAAAAATCCGCTATAATCCAGGTGTAGACTGCTTCAGATATAATTTCTCAGTTGGGATATTCTATGGTGTCAATGTATTTTGCAAAATTCTACATGGCGGTTTCAATTACTCGTGATGCCAACGTACTTTTGACAAGTATCTTAATGTGATTTTTTGTAAAGTTTTCATCCAAATTGGCTACATGTAACACTTTTATTGAGTTTGTTCGACATCATTACTTATTTGATGACTGTCTTAATCATATTTGTTTTCCACTCATCAATATTTGTCCTTTTGACATGCTATCATTCCAGAATCATGTTTTCCAAGTTGAATGGACAAAAAATGATGAGCGAAAAAGAGAAGAGAGTCAAAATAGTCATGTAATATCCTGAACGTATTTGTTTGGCTTTGTGGGGGAGGAATGGGTTTTTCCTGCAACTGTGATGGAGATGATGCAAGTGCGCCTTCTGGCTTTTGTGAGGGATAAGGAGATGAAGATTCTGTGGCGTAGTACTGTTTTTGCTATTCTCTAGAGGCTCCCTACCACCTGAGTTACTGAGGGATAGGGTGACTTTAGCTTCTATGTGGGCTAAGGCTGGGGGGTGGGGAGGGTGCTTTTAGGACTTATTCAATAACAGAGCTCCAGCGCAACAGGCATATTTTGTTGTAATCTCTTAAGGAGGACAACTTGTCCTCTGCTGCTGTTTTGACAGTCTTATTAATACAATTTATCTTTTATCAAAAAAAAAAGTAGTCATCTAATATCCTAGTGTCTAACAAACTTAATGAAATAGGCTACATAAAGTATTTTGGACAAAAAACATAAAAGAAAAGTATAATATTTGTCCGAAATACAATGGCACCATCAATCGGGGGGGGGGGGAGAAGAAAAAAGATTTCTAATATGTAGAAGTTCATACAAACAGTGGTCCCCTGTAGAATATCCCACTATAATCCAGGTGTAGACTGCTTCGGAGTAATTTATTCCAGTTGTACTAGAATAATGATGTATAGCTAGTTCACAATTTTCAGCTGCAGCCTTGGCCAGACTAAGCATATTGAATACACCTATGCTTGACTTGGGTCCGTTGGTCAAATCCTGAAGTTACTGGGTTCCTGATTCCCTTTAGAAAGCCTACAACCTGAGCTCCCAAAACTAGGAATCAAGCTCACAATTAGTCCCCCCTAGCCCACAAAGTTAAAAATAATTACTCTATACGAGATCTGCCGTGAACAAATCCATATTTTCAAATGCTGTCGGATATGCTGAAGCCTAGCCATCATCCCCTGAGCTCAAGGATCCGCTTGGCCAAACTTTTATTAGCTTCTACTTCTCCCTCTCACATACCTATGTGGCCACCCCCATCCACCTCTCTAGCTTCTAACAAGTTGAAATTGGGCTAGAGGTCCAATTTTGCAACTTATATTTTTAGCCCTATTTCAAATTCCTAGGAGATAGATGTAGAGGAAAAAGTAGAGGAAGAGGGGATGACCACGGAGGGGTGTGAGAGGGAGAAATTGGAGTTGTTAGAAGCTACGCCAAACGGAACTCAAGTCTGTAGCTAATATATTGAAGCAAGCAACCCATCCCCGTTCCCCCACCTCCAATCTCATGACTTCTGTAAGTAATCACTAATCAAGGCCTCAATATGACGGCATAAAGTACGTCAAAACTCCTCATATAGTCATATCCACAGACCAAATTTGCAAAATGTTACAGCTTATAAAAGTTGAGGTTCCAAGGTCAATGCTTTGATGCAACTACTATTCCAACCCTAAAGCTCACCCATGTTTACGACAATATCAAAAGGCTCAAAATCTGCATTAGAAAAGTCTTAGCTCATTTTTGTGAAGAATGCGACTCTTGCAGCTCAATGCTACAATGCATGCCCAGGCTCTAGCAGTGCTTGCTGGTTTCTCAACCCTTTCAAAAGATGTTTGGAGACACCAAGACATTCTTTGTGTTATATGTACTCTACCATACTATTCTGTTTGTTAGCATGCATGTGGTTTGTAGGTTACAACTTACACCCCACAGCTCAAATCGCACCTCCACCCATCCATTGTCATTTTCAGGAAATCAACTCATCATTGTTGGTTATAATTGCATATAATCTTCCTTACAATCCAGTCTCAAAATCTTCAAAATTTTACATTTATATGTAAACCTCACGAATTTTCTTTTTACCGTTGTAAAACGCTATGAGGACAGACATCCAAATGAAACAAAAGCCACACTATCACACCTGCAGAAAGTCCTGAGCACCTGATCTCCTCACTAATTTAGGATTATCCTAACCATGGGCCATGTACCTCCTTCTTTCTTTATTCTAATAATATCTAATTGGTTTTCACATTACATATAGAAATAAGTATCAGCATTTCACTTTAAATGGTGAATTATCAAGTCCATATTTTCTTGGTGGCACTATTCATACTGCTCAAAAACAGAAATCCTTAGTGGAAGGATGAGTACTAAATGGTAATGAAGTTCAAAGGATACACATAAAAGAGGCTACAGTACAGCACTACCAAAAGGTTTTGTGGATCTCATATGTGCTTTTCTGTCTGAATAGAATGAAACAAGACTATGAAGGGAATCTCTGATGCCATGTTGCTAACATCAGTTTGAAGGCGAACTGATTAGTGACAGAGACATAATCAACGAGGTATAATTCTCCATCAATCTAATGACTTCGGCAAGGGTATGATATACCATTAAGCTATTTCTGCCAGCTACAGTAGTGGCAAAGCACTACTCTTGCACCTTATACTATCAGAATTATAAGAGGTACTGACCTCCACAAGTACTTAAAGCCTTACCAGAAAACCAATCATGCTGAAAGCCGTATAAGATAGCTATTGGCAATACCCACATAAACATTGAGGCGATAAAGAACTTCTTCACTACTTCTGCCATTGTCGCCATCGCCTGACAAGTCAACAAAAATAGCCAGCATGAAAAAAAGAATCAATATCACATTTTAAATTACTTGGAAATAAGTAGAAAAGGTAACATACACCAGAACAAAAATGAGAATCTAGCTGTCAACCACACACCCATGACCCACCCCCAAATAGTCAATTACAATCCAGAGCTAAAAATATTAGTCAAATAATCACTCTTTCATCTCCTTTGTGTTAGGTATCACCTACAGAAGTTAGTTTGAGAAACTTTTTGGCTATGACATGCCAGCTGGTTATATTGGTTGTCACATAAATAATGCACAATCCCACAGAAAGAGAAGCAGTCATCTGCATTTATCATACATTTGGCAGTGCAGTTAAAAAAAGTGTTAATTGAGGAAACAAATATCCGCAAACTAGAATCCCTACAAGAATCGATCAAATGGCAATAATAATTCTGTGGCAGTGCAGTTAAAAAAAGTGGAATTTGTAGGGTTCATGCCTTGTGTATGTCCACTACTATAATTGTTGATTGTGCTAGAACAAACGATTAAAGTTGCGCAATTCGACAAAAAAGAGTCATTTTCTCTGTTCCACATGGGAAAAAGAAAGAGAGTCCACAATTTCGCAAAGATATAATTCTTGCTCCATTACTAGTGGATGGAATGTAACCAATCAACTGTAACTAGTTGCCATTAATATTAGATCTTCACAAGGTAAGGTACTATTAAAGCCCTAAACTTTGAGAATATTGATCAACATCCTACCTAGATTATTAGTCTCTACTCTAAAATTAAATCAAACAAATGCCTAAATTTAACCACAATAACCCTATCTAAAGAGGGCAAATCTCCATCAGTATTATAGATACATAAATTCTTGCTCCAGTACTTATTGATGAACCCAATTAACCATAACTAGTTGCCATTAATATTGGGTTTTCACAAGGTACTATAACATCAAGCCCTAAACTTTGAGAATTTTGATCAATATTCTATGTCATAAAACCACGCTTGGTTTCCATGTAATTGAAAATAAGCAATTCATGACGAACGTTTCAAATCTGGAACTTAATTCCTGTTAAGCACATTGTGGACACATAGAATTAACACAAAAATATAATTTTCACTAAGTTGGAGAAAACTTAATCAGCAAACGAGAGAGAGAGAGTACCAGAGAATTTAGGACGAAAGTTGGGCGGCAATTTTCGATTGTAAGAAACAAAGCACAGCTCCACAACAACTGAGTCTTCTTGAGTCTCAATAGGATTTGAGGTGTTAGAGCCTTAGAGGAGAAAGAGAGAGGAGAGAGAGAGAGAGAGAGGTTTTGACTGTAAGATTCGCTTCTCAGCGATTGGAGACGTTATTTTCTTTTCTTTTTTTTTTTGTTTTTTGAAAGAGGAGACGTTATTTTCAGTTGTGTATAAGATCAAAGTGAAAAAAAAAAGTCACTCAAATTAGTAGGGGATAAATTAAAATCTTATCTAATTAACTATTTTCACCAGGAAAAAGAAGAAGAGATACACATTTGGATATTTGTTGATTGGCACAGAACCTATTGCCTTCTCAGGCTCTGTTGTTTGGAAGAATTTTAGATGGTTGAAAGTAAACGATAAAATAATTAATTCAGTTCAGTTTTTTATATTTCAAAAGAACAGAGCATAAATATGTTTAAACGATGATGTTTATTGGATAGCTTAGTTTTTTTTGGCACTTTGGACTTGAACTCATAATTTGTTCGGCATACTAAAGCTTTAATTAACAGTACCCTTAATTAATTCAAATAATATAGGATGTTATTGCAAAATGCTAGATTTAGTTATTGAGCACTTTCTTTTCTTTTTGGGTTGGAGTAAAAAATGACTCTTTCATGTATTCATTTTTTTTAGATGACATGGATGTCCAAGCTTTGCTTGAATAATCCCATAAGCCCTGAAGTTAACGACTGGTAAAACCTCCAGTGGGCCTACGGGGCTCAAATCTGTATTTATAATATGGTTAACTTGTCAATAATGTTTTATAACCTGACAATCATCGCCCCATAATATTTTGAGCTTTAGTTCATTGTCGTTTTAAATTGGATGGATTCTCAATCAATTTGTTTGAGAAAAAAAAAAGACTGATGTAATTTTACTTGGGATACTCCATCTCCCAAAATCATGTACAAAATGCATTAACCACCCAAAAAATTAATGTTAACAGTACAAAACATCCAAAGAAAAAATAGAAAAGTAAATTGACTAAACTGGAATACAGATTGTAATTGTAAATGTACAACTGTAGTTCCAAGATGTGTAAGCGAATTTTCATATAAATACAGACTACACTAAGAAAAAAAATCACCTAAATTAAAAACAAAGCTCTACCCTTCTAAGATCTGCACTATGGTAGATGTACTACAGCAGGAAAAGCTTCGACGTTTCCTTGCACCTAATATGGCTGTCCACTAAACACTACACGAGACCCTTCGGAGCTTACAACTGGGTCTTTGGGCATGCGCACTGCAAGATCACAACACAAAACCCACATCAACCAAAAAGGTTTTACCACCTCTTATCAAATGTAAACTGGTTTAACATCGTTAGGCCCAAAGCTCGCGGCACAGACGGGGCACTTGCGGTGGCGAGACTCGATAACTTTCTGAACACAAGGATTGCACAACAGATGGTAGCACTTTGTGATGACAACCTGAAAAGTATTTTAAAAAAGCAATTATCAGAAGAAAATAAGAAAATTGCAAGCAAACTGGTACAATAAAGTGATTAAAGAGAGCCAACGAGGGGGTATGCAGAACAAAAACAGACACCATTAGAAGAGAATCATTCTTCATAAGCCGTGAGCTAAGCAGATAAAAAATTACCTCTTTGGGCCTGTCAAGGCAGATACTACACTTGAGTATTTCCTTGTACTCTTGGAGTTCCTGACGAAGCTTTCCCACAACTGATCCCTCGTTTTGCACTCTAAGATGCTCAGCTTTTCTTTTTACAGCTTCCACTTCTTCTTCTAGCCTTTTCCTCTCAAACCTGGCAAAGACAAGGTAACTTCATCACAACGGTTCGCGAAAAGCGGTTCGCGAAAGGATGAAAGAAACATG
The DNA here is from genome assembly GCA_038025085.1 of Tetragonia tetragonoides. Classification (NCBI taxonomy): domain Eukaryota; kingdom Viridiplantae; phylum Streptophyta; class Magnoliopsida; order Caryophyllales; family Aizoaceae; genus Tetragonia; species Tetragonia tetragonoides. Next base: position 7,653,084 of record CM076140.1, on the reverse strand, counting down.
TGTACTGCTTTTTTTGTTTTCTGGGGGTTCAGCTAAGGGTGCTTAACTTTTTTGGAGTCTTGTTTTAACTTTTAAGATGTTCTCTTGTAGTTGTTGGGTATTTTCTTGGGGAATTTATGTAAAGTGTTCAATTGTCTTTTGTGGTTTCGATCTTTTTTTAATCTCATGTTGCATGCTTGACATGCATTTCATGGTGATCAACAAAAATTAGTACTACCTATCGAGGAAAAATAATGTGCAGAATACCTTTCATTCATTAGCTCTATTTGCAACTCTGAAAGATTCATTCGACTATTCTTGACTTTACATTGCAAGACTTCCAAAGATTCTCTGGAATGTTGAGAAGTTTTCCTTGCTTCCAACATTCTCCTTTGGGTATTTTCTAGGGCAACTGAGTGTTGACATCTATCTTCTGCTAGTCTATGGATCTGATCTGAGCAGCTTTTCACCTGCACAAGATGGATAGCCTGTCAGGATCTTCGCATAAGCAGCAGAATGACAGAAGTTGTATAAAACACGAAACCAACCTGATCCTCAATTCGTGCAGCTCTCAACTCAAAAAATTCGCGAGAAACATTTGCCTGCTGAATCTTCCTTTCCAGAGCTTGTTTCTCCATGAGTAGAAAATCATGAGTGTGTCGACCCCTCAAACCCTCCAATACAAGCTAAGATGCAAATGGCCAATTAAAGATCAACTTTTGAATGCATTTGGATAATATAACCAAACCACAGAATACAGCATTAGTATGACATATTGCATTTGCTTGTATTTGGAAAGCGATTACTCTGCTCATAGGACAGCTTGCACAAAAATTAAAAAAGAAATTGATACCTAGTCAAGTTACTAAGAGCCGTGGAAAGTACAAGATAGTACTCGTATTTAACTAGGAAGCAATAAGTCAAGAGTAACAGAACCTTTATAATAACTAATGGAATACACAACACCAAAGCAGGCTAATAGAAAACACCAGCATTATTACACCAGCCAGAGTGGAATCCAGCAGTGTACCCTGATAGGTAAAGAGGATGGTTCTATAAATCCACAGAGAAAGAACACCAACAAAATAAACAGCAGCAGAAGCAAAAGATACCCATACAATAATGCAAAAGAGGTCCAAAGAAAACAATATTAGAAAAGATTAGCATTCACAAGCTACCGATGAAGAAAGATTAGCATTCTCCACTTAGAAACTGATTTACAGACATAAAAACTTTTAAATTTTGAACATTCCAGGAATCAAAAACCTCTACGCAATCGCACTGTATCTATCTCACTCACCCTAGACCATGCCAGGGTGGGAGCCTAATGCACATGAAGTTACTATAAAACATACATGTACCCAAGCACAGATTAGGGAAAAATGAAGGTGTGCAAGGCTAATCACCTTTATGTTATAGTCGTCTCTCTCAGTAATTTGCTGCAATAAATGCTGATTTTGGTTTTGCATGTCATCATAGGCCTGTCCAATAGTCTGAAGGGGCACCATACATGGAAAATTAAACATTGTTCATCAGTTGAATAAAACTCGGACACAATCAAAAAGAAGAATCGAACCTCAATCTCTGATAAATACGCCTCATTTTCTTCATGCTTACATTTCAAATCATTCGAAAGCTTTGACTTGTCCCTGAAATGAAATAATAAGACACTTCAACATGCATTCCTAATAGATCACACGATTTAAGAGCAAACGTAGAAGTGACAAGATCCAATACTCTATTGTATATCTACCACACGAGTAAAGATTCTGCTGAAAAACAACCATCTGACTATCAAACATATTAAAACCCAAAACCCCTTACCCCAAAGTTCATGCTCAAGAGGAAATTAAGTCATTATCACTCAGGTAACTTTGGCTCAATAGTATCATCCTTTGAAGGAAAAGGTATAGAACACAGAGCACACCATAACCAGATGTCTTCAGATTGAAACCCCTCACTACACTTTCACATAGCAATTCTTAAACAATCCCTAAACATCACTGAAGCACCAACACGGCAAACAGACGCCAAGGGCACAAAATGTTTCGGAGCTATTGAAACACTTTGGGGATTCAAAAACACATCTGAACACTACATGATCAGGCAGGACACGGAAGAGAATACGTGGAATATGCACGGGATACGGAAATGCCATTTGTTAAAATAAATATTAAAGAGCGCCACCATACATTTCTCTCTATCGGAACAAATCACAGATACCAATTTCTCTCTCCTAGCCTACTCTTGCTCTCTCTTCAACTGCGGTGTAAAATCAGAGCCCCTCTATTGAGATCAGAGCTCGCTCCATCACCAATGGTTTCAACACCAGCAAACCTACATTGCGAAAACCAATTGGTTTCGCAATCCATACCTCCAGTCATTCTGGATATCAACGGTTAGTATTCAAATAGGGAAAATCAATTGCCTAGCTACGTTAGAGACTTAGAGTTGGAGTTCTCTAGTCCAATGTGCAGTGTGTTCCCCGGCATCTACTGCCCAGAGTCTTCAAGGGCTCTCTTTCAGTTCTGAACTTTTTTTTCCTTGACTGTTGTGCTGTAAAGCATATGTGGTGAAAGGGCCATTACATGTAGGAAATAGTAGGGTTTTGTAAATATTCTTAATACTTATTAAACCATTTATTTCGTTTTGAAAAAATAGTTATTTTTTGTGAAATCAATAAAGTTATTTTCTGTAAGAACTCTGGACTTACTTTTTTATAATTTACTTAAAATTAAGAACACTGAATAAAGTTATTTTTGATTTTAGCCTCCTTTTTGCGGCTGTGTTTGTGTCACGGTGTCCATGTTGTGTCTGTGTCCGTGCTGGTTTCGGTTTTGGTTTCGGTGTAACCTGGATTACATGCCTTGAAAAGGCTAGCTCAGATCATAACACCCAGGACTGCAGGACCTCCAGGATACACCATAGCTGCTTCAAAGAACGTCAAGATTTTAGTACCTGAATTAAGATTTCTATCTCACCCAGCTAATCATAGAGCAAGAGACGTGACATACAATGTAAGTAGGGATTCATATTCAATAGTCAAACGGATTAAAAGTTTATAACCATTTAACATATGTAAGGCTTACACCAAAATATGAAACAAATTTCCACTTGCAACGTAGGAATGCCATTACAGTTGTACATACGAGGGGTAGATGAGGAAGAGACCATCACTGGATCTTATGTGAATATTGACAGCCTCTAAAGCCAAATTGTTTGGTATCACTTACAGTTTGTGATGTGAAGTGAAAGCAAATGCAATTCTAGAGAACAATTTCAAAGATTTACCATGACACATTGAATCATAATCAGCGAACAATTTGGTAAAACTTGGATATGCTTGCAATAACAGAAGAGTTATTAGCTAGGACAGGTTAAACATGTTGAGTTAAGAAAATACATATTCCAGCTTATGCGAAAGATAAATATATACATAAATAGATACATACATAATAACCTCATAACTAATCTCAACACAAAAGCCTAACCTTTCAGAAGATTCACACTTCTCTCTAAGGTCTGCAATTTCAGCTTCAGCAGATGCAAGGAGTTGCTGGGACAGTGCCTCTGCCTCAATAGCTGTTTTGACACGTACTTCCATATTGTGCTCATCAAGGGAGGACTTCAGGCTATGAACACGAGCCCATGCTCTGTACTCTCTGTCTCTCACATCTAAGAAATTCCTGCAAGTGTATGTCAGCCATTGAGGCCATAGATCTTTCAAGAAGCCTATGTGTATGAGCAAAAACAATTACCAATTGACGAGAATCTATATACTTCTTAACATAAAGTTGTATACACAGGATGAAGGACAAAGCTCATAACAATTTCATTCACTTCTCTGCCAAAGCAAAATACTTTCTAGGGATTTTTAATTGAAATCCAAATTGCTTTCAGGCTCCTCAATCTTAATTACCCAACCATTTAGAAGCAAAACAAGCTAGAATTGGATATTTACAAAACAAAACACTGTCAGTTTTAAATTTCATAGATAGACCATTCTGGGACAATTTTGTTTGCTGCTAACCCCAAGCAACGTTAAATAAACCATCCTTGATGATACTTCTAAGTTCTAACAATCAAAAAATAAGAAGGGAGGGATAAATTTTCACTGTGAAACCATTAGCTTCAACAGTATTTATGTGATGCCACTGATGTTCAAATGAGTTATTGCACAAAGAAGGGGCCTTTGAGCCAAATGATAGTGACATGGGCCTTTTTGTGGGTTTCAGCACCAAGTAGGATGATCATAAATGACTTTGGGTTCAATTTCAAAACTACAATTTTCATTAAACCTTTTACTGGAAAGCATCGTTTTGCTGCAACTTCACACAAACAAAAAGACCATCGATTTGCTGCAACCTCACACAAACAAAAAGACCATCGATTTGCTGCAACTGCACACAAACAAAAAGACCATCGATTTGCTGCAACTTCACACAAACAAAAAGACCATGGCTGCATGGCAGTGAAACTGGAGTTAAATTTAGTCCATTATACTTATAAATTCTATTGATTGGCAATTCTTTGATTCACTTCAAAATATTTTCATAAAAAGAGCAAATGATGCAATACATATCACGCCTTTATTATCTTCCAGTAACAGTACACCGAAGCAATATGTTTTTAAGTGCCACTTCTACCCATAGTGGAAACAGACAAATGAAATTGAGCTCTTATGAGATAAGAAATCAAGCACATAAAAATTGACATAAAGGCATCAATAAATGCTCAAAGAGACTACTATCAGAAACACCACTGTCATGTAAACTTAAGAAATTTCCATCTAACCTCGGGATAGTCGATTCACGTCTATACATTTCCAAAATTAGTTTCAACTCCGAGTCACCCTCTTTCAGACCCTGAACCTGCAGCACGTCATTGAAATGGTTAGCAAAGTGTTTGACCTTCTCATTCACCTTGTACGCATAAGTCATCTAGTAAATGGCCAGAAGTAATAATCTGGAGGAAATGGAACTAGACAAGAGATATTTCAGAAAGAGACACCAACTAACCACGAAGAAATGTGTATTACAAAGATCTCAAATATTTTAGGCATAAATGGTGATCTGAGACTGACAAAATACTTCAAATACCACTTGTCCACAACGAAGAGGATGACAAAGGCACACTTCAATCGTCAGCAGTAATTAAATGAACCCGTAACTAATTTTTCGAAGCTTATTTCCAAAAATGGGGGTTGTCATCTGATCTAGTCTTTCCATCAAATTTCCCCCAATCCCTCATTTTGGCTGTCTTTTTTGGGCTCATAGCTAGAATAGAAGGAAAGACAGAATACAATGAAACCTTGCAAATACTCCTGCAGGTCAAGAGGGAACCCTGAATTGATCAAGGTAACGACAAAAACACAATATTTAACGAACGCAGAATCAGTCAACACCATCCATGAAAGCATAAAGATAACGACAAACTCCATGAACCAATTACCAGTCTGTAACATTACTCCTGATGGGATTACAGAGATTGTTACCTTACGAGCATGGCTTGGAATGCATCTATATTCTAATACTTCATAACAAAACGGAACACGATACAGTTTTTTATGAGCCTTTTTTATTTAATCCATTGAAATCTGGAGCTGAGAATTTGCCAATGCCAATAGGAATACCAATATAACACATTCAAGTTACTTGCTATTTCCCTAGACGAATTCAAACATCTCTCTCAGAAACTTTTAGAAAAGTATAAACATAAAACTATATTACATTTGTATAAATTGTTAGCAATAGAACTTTAACTTTAAAAGATGGCACTTCAAGAGATCATAGCACATCATACCACAGCTTGCAGCCTCCTTGTTTCAGCATCTTGACTGGCGGACCTACTGGATAATGTTTCCAACTCTTTGGCCTAATAAACAAGACTTACTCGTTAGCCTCACGATAAATATGGACACAAACCAGCAAAACAATGTAGTTACTCACCTTCCTGGCAAGAACATTTAAGAGGGACCACACTTCAGCCCGCAAAGAATGGATATCAGCAGCTGTCTCCTTGTACTTGCGTAGCGTACTTTGCATGGAGCTCATGTCCTCCGGAAATGAAGAAACAAACTCTTTAAAGTTTGAAATTATTTCTTTTCTTCCTGAAAGAAACAGGATATCCTCAAAATCAAACGCAACTTCTAATATAAAAGAATGACAACTATTTATATTTGACTGGTGAGTAAAGAAGGATAATTAAAAGCTTTTTCTTTCACATCATATGTCATATAAACCAGGATTCAAAGTACATTAGATCATTTGATACCTGGCTCCCTAGAAGCAGCTTCCAACTTTCTCTCTATCCGCTGCCTTTCATCAATGTGTCTTTGTATCTCTGTTTCAAGCTCACCTATTCTAGAATCAGCAGTGGCTGAAGATCTCCGGAAAACATCACCTAAATCATTTCTTACATTAGCTTCTCTTTCTTTCCACAAAAGCTTATCTTTCTCAACCTGTGAATTTCAGCATGAAGTTAATAGTCAGCAACACAAGAAATCATTTCAGATAAACACAAAATGCATGCACATGTAAATTTACCGACCAGATACAACCTGAAGTTTTTCAAATAAGGCCTGATACTGGATGAAGTCAGCTTTAGACTTCTGAAGTTCTTCTTTTACTAACTTGAAGGTTCTGGAGGAGGTTAGAGATTTCACATTTTTCAGAGTGCCCTGTCATAAACATTGTTCTAAATCAAAAATATGATAATTGGGATTTACCACTTAATAAATCTTCTCAGACAAAGGAAATTATTAGCATAGAGAAGTCAGCTTATCCTAGGTTTCTCGTGACGCAACCTGACCTGCAAATTAGACAATTTCTTCAAAATCTCTATCCTTTCCTCATGCAGCCGCTTGAGTTCTTGTAGTCGAGAAGAGGATTGATCCTACACAAGAAGCTCAGAGATTTAATAACAGAACATAATCTGTAGCAGAAGACTTCAGAATTCGAGTTATCTACCATTGACTCCTTCAAAGCTGATTGCATATCTTGCAGATCCTTTTTCTTATCTCCTGCTCTATCATTAGGCATATGCTTATTTCCTATGTTTAAGACAGGAAAAAATGTCCCCTTTGTAGCATCTTTCTCTGCTTTTAGAGCAGCCAAATTACAGTTACTTTCTTCAAGCTCCCTAATGGTACTCTCCAGTTCCCCTGCATAAATCACCAGACTAGCCATTAACAAACATCATGGCTACAGATGCCCGATTCGACAGGGGTCAATAAATGGACACCCAAAAGAGCATATACCTCCCATTTGACAATCATTGTATCTATTTGGTATTTCCCGATCTAGTAAACTAATCTATGCAAATTGTACAATTTATCTTCCACTATGCTGATACTACGTTGGTTATAAAGTCTGAACATAAGAATAAAGGTAAACTTTTATATACACTCAGCTGTATATGGTAACATGTACTTCCCCAGCCCAAACCTCCACAAGCCCAAATACTCTTAGTGTTCAGCCCATTCTTTTTTAGTTGGGGGTATATGTTGCACTGTGCAACCAAGTATACGGTTGAAGTGCTGGTCTGTCACCGTATGTGCTTCATCTTTAAGCAGATGGTTAAGCGTTCAGCAATTTATGAACAAGTCAAGTAGGTCTGTTAAAAAAGTAGTAGTAGCTCCCTTGTCCAGAAATTGAAGACATTCCTACTATTTCAGGATGTTCAGTATTCAAAAAAAAAAATCTCTCTCAGGATGTTCAGTATTCAAAAATAAAATATCTCTCTCCCCCCCCCCCTTCACCTCCCTCCCTCCCCCCTCCCTCCCCATCATAATTTCTTGCTTCCGGAGATAAACCAGATCCAACACACTCAAGCCTATGTGAAATGATAGAACAAACTTGTCCATCAAAGCCATGCAATAAGTCAAAGCCCAAGGATTAATGATCAACGCAATTGAACTGGTGCAATTGCATAGTTCAAAATTTACCTCGCAAATATTTCATCTCTGCTTTGTTCTTTACATCACTATCCTGATGCTTTCTAAGTTCCCTGGCAAGTGATTTGTGTTTCAAGTGAAGATCATTCAGAGCTGACCGTAAGTTCTTAACTTCTGCTTCCATATCATTGGACGCCTTCTGCCTGCATGAACCTAAAACAAAATGTAGAGCAGGATTGGAGTGCCAAGGATAAACTATCTGAAAGCAGGTAAAAAGATTAAGAGATAAAAAGAAAAAGGGAGGAGAAAAAAAGCACCCAACGAAGCAATGTATGATCAAGGGATTAACTGGACTAACCATCCTCTGGAAGTGCCATTAAAACAGCAGCATACAATCCATCTTTCATACGCCATAAGTCATCCACCGCAGCCACTATATTGCCCAGAATATTTCTAGATTTCTCACAGGCTTTATCACCATCTTCTATCATCTGGTCAAGGGAAGTAGTGGCTAGGCAGGTTTCAGATGAACCTGTTTCCATAAGCCGCTCTAAAAATGTATCATCCGAGGAAGAGGAAGCAACATCTGATTATTGATGGATATATTATTAGCCAACAAAATAGCAGAAAGTCAAGTACTCAACCCAGTACAGACACTATGCATATTCCTTTAATATACAAAGCCTCAATCTACAGAGACCAATGCATTACAACCTTGTTTTGTAACCTTAGAGTAACTGCAAGAGAAGATCAAGACATGGTTTAACGACAACAAAAAGAAGAAATATGGTGGAGGTATTTCACAACAAATGAAAAGAAATAACTTTGCATTAATTACTAGGTAAAAAAAGGAAATGTCACAATTGGCTCCCCTCTAGCTCCAAAATCACACCAGTGTACTCTGAAGGCAAGCAGGCGATAGGAAACATATCTATATTTAGACCTCAAGCTCCCCTCTAGCTCCAAAATCACTAAAGTGTACTTTAAAGGCAAACATGCGATAGGAATACATATCTATATTTGGACCTCAAAAGATTCTTTTCTTTCTTCTTTTAGAGTCGGGAAAACAATATTTCAATTTATTACAACTCAAATAATGCTTAGTTATGCACACTTGGTTGCACAAGATCATAACTGAAGCACAGCTGGAACAATTGCCAATCATCAAGAAAGTTGATAGTGCTTCGTAAAAAGCGTATACAATTATAATTTACGCCAAATTTCAAAAGGTCAGCCAAGACGCTCGTTGTCAGCATCAACGTCATAAATAGGTATTTCAAGCATGCGGTTGATATTAGGTTTGCACCTGTAACATCAGATATGAGAAAGACATTCCCATTTAAAGCCTGATCCAACCGTTACCTCATGACTTTCTTTCAGCTATTTCTAATCTAGGTGTCACTCTGTATTGCTGACTATATGCATCTCCATGATAGTCAACTGGAACATTAACAAAGATAACAGATCACGAGTGGTAATCCTCACCTTGCCCAACTGATGAATGATGATTTTCTCCACTACCGACCAAGCCTCTGGTGTGGACAGAACGTGTTTCCAAGTCATCGATGAGCTATAATCAGGGTGTCAGCAATGCAAAAAGGATAACAGGGGTCAAATTGGCAATAACCACAAAAAGGAGACTGAATACTTGTGTACCATGAGCATGTTACAGTTGAAAATGGAGATACCAGAGATGTAATTGTACAACCATTATACCTTATTCCAGCTATTATTAACTGCAACCTGTACTTTATCATATGGCTGTTGCTTTTCTTTCCGCTGGGACAACTTATTCTCAAGCGCTGAAATTTCTATCTTCTGGGCTTCTAACTTTTGAGAGAGCTTCTGATTTTGATACTGAAGTACAGCAGTATCAAGCTACATATAGAATAACAGTAAATTAGCCAAACTGTCCTTTGCGATTTCCAATGCAGAAAAAATCCATGTGTCATAACTGAAAAAGTAATATGCCTTCAGCCACATTTCTTTGACAAAAGGATGATCATATCACAAAATGCTTTTACAGAACAGTTAGGTGCTTTTAAGTTTAAGCTACATATCAGACATCACCAATTTGAAGGGACATTAGTATCAACAATTTACATTTTTAAAAAAAAAAAAATATATATATATATAGAAGAAGTTGTGCTATAGACACTACAATTTCTTATACTCATCCCATCAAGTGATTTACATTACTGCAATCAACTATTGAAATAGATAACTCAGAAGACCAGCTGAGTACTGAACTAATTTTCCAAAACAAAATATGATCCGCAAACCAACTAAAGTTCTCTGCAAAATGATCACTATGTATGCCTGCCACAGTCTATGTTGCTTCCTGTTTCATGCAAAACGATAAACAGATGGACATGTATTGAAACTTGCAATTGCATATCTGTAATGACCGTAATAATTGAAATCTGAAGCTTATCTATGCCTAAGCAAGCTATAAAAAGTGAACCACCTAAAGAAAAAGAAAAGGTGGAAGAGAGAATTCTCGATAATATATTCCAAGATCAACAAATGTAGCCATAGTACACACAAAGCATACAGGACCAACATTGAGAAAGTGAAAGTTGCAAGACCAGATTAACAGCATAAGAATGCATATAACAACCAGATTAAAAATAGACCACAAGCAACATTATAAAATACATTTAAAACTGCAACCTAACCCCAAATATGAATAAGATCAGATCCTGATTACTACAATGACAAGGTCCACACCCTTCATATGTAACCCTCATACTCTCGTACTCATATTAAGTATTTCAAATAATACAAACAGGAAAACAGAAAGGAAAATAATGTTAATTTAGCGGGTAATAGTAGCACTCATGCCCAATCAACCATGGCTCAAAACGAACAGCAAGTGTTGTCAAACCCTCCATTGAGCAATCATACATTCTTCCTAATGGTGACAAGCTTCATGGACATCTTTTTAGTACTAACACAATAAGCCCTTAAGGGGCACTGAGTAAACATGGCTTTCTTAACAAACAACCAACACAAATTTGGTTACTTAAACAGCTACTATAGGCTTACATCCATTCTTCCTAATATCATCTAAGAGGCATAAGAGTGCTTTTACTACAAGTAGAACGTATAGTGACTATCAATTTTGACTATTTTTATAACTATGACATTCTAATAAGGAGCTTGTGCAACGCACTAACGTACATCATCATTAACTATTCTTAAATTATACTCCATATTACCATTAATATAACTTCATGATATTTTTCAATCATATTAACCATTCATATCAATCAGGATAAAGAATAAATAGTAAGGGTATAATTATATTTTATGAATAAATCTATATTGTACCATTCTGAGTTGGATACATGGACATCCATGTATATATCCTATCAGAGAACTCCTACCTTGTGTTAGCATCATGTCATACATGAACTTAACTAACAAATATAAGTTGATCATGCACTCAACCATGAACTTGGCAAGTGAAAAACTGCAATACAATATCCCAATAAGCCAACTGTTAGCCAATAATGATACCAAATTAGTAGGCAAAATTCTCTACTTATTGAGGATGCAATCGCAATGACCATGGATTGTGTCTAAATGTGAGTTCATGTAATTGTGAAATACCAGGAATATCCATTCATTGCCATGTGGTTTAACAAAAAATAGAAAAAGTTCACGTATAGCACAGGCATGCACCTAGTATATCTTATTAAATCCATAATATATATAGTAACTAATCAAGAGGGCACCCTGCATAGTTAACGATGATTGTCCAAGATACTATTTGTGGGATAGTATGAATAATATATGGTAATATAGCAATATTGTTGTGGTTTAGTGCTGGAATAGGTACATTGTATTACATCTTCAAGAGATGATTGTCCAAGATACTATTTTCTGAAACATCTCCCAAGAAACCTAATCTCTTACTTCCTATATAAACTTTTTCCATTCACAAAAGTTAATCTGTTCATCGAATCGAACTGAAGGACAACAAAAGGCAAAAAAAAGGCATCAAAAGATTCAAAACTTGTTTTCATTCTCTTCCTGGCTCTGTGCTTCAGTCTTTACACTCAGTCAACAAGTACGGACTCTCTCTACACCTCTCTCACTCTCTCTATCTCTCTCTGTCTCTGTACCTTAGGGTATAAAGTACAATTTGCTATGTTGGATAATGTTAAGACGAAGTTAAAATATGTAATGCAGGAAGTGGGACAACTAATGATTTGAGTGGCTACTGAAGACTTTACAGGCACGTGTGTAGACAAGAAAGATTGTGCAGTGCCATGTCAAAATTTAGGCCATTCTCCCGATCTGGCAGACTGGCACTCTGTGTAATAAAACCACCGAATTACACTAACCATTGTTGTTGTTATAGTTAGTTAAACTTTAAGATTTAAATACGTATTAGCCTATAATGTAGTAGGCAACATCTTGAATAAGGTCATGAGATGAGACCAAATTATTCATTTCAATTGCTTGGTTTTTAGAAGTCTATACTATAGAGGTTGAATTCGAGATTTGGGTCCACAACAATCTTACTATGGGAGCTCATACCTATTAACCCCATTGCTTTCTTATCCAAATAACTATCAAGTACTCAATGACTCTTATAAACATAAAAATGCAGTAAGTGGGCAAAATATGAATATTGATGCCAGGTGATACAAGCCAATCAAATACAAATAACTGAAATTCATCATGCAAACACAAACCTTCAATTCAAACAGTAACAACTTCAATCACAAACACAAAATTAAAAACAAATTCAGAATCATGCAATTGCAAAGCACTTTATGAAACCAAAAAGGTAAAAATAAAAAAAATAAAATAAAACCTTTTTATCCTCAGATAGAGGAGAGAAAGGCTGCTTCTTGGCCATGCCAGTAGCAGCAGTAGGAGAGATAGAGCTCAAGTGACGTCGTTTCCGGTCAGCTTCACCCGTGCTCCCCATTGATACCCCCTTTGAAAACCCTCCTATTATCGACGAATTTAGTTCATCATATTAGGGCACAAACGAAAATTCAATAAGGAAAACCAGAACTCGATGAATTTGGGAAATCAACAAAAAAAACCCTAATTTGGGACCATCGAGCTAGGAAACCCTAGATGAAGTTGAGGGTAATGATTTTTCAATGGGGTCATCAAAGATTTCTCCTTTCTCTCTCTTTCCACTCAGTAGTATTCGCCTTGATTGTGAATCGAATGAATGATCTCTAGCTTTGTCTATATTTCTCTCTCTCTCTCTCTCTTGACACTGTGCTTGAAATGGGAAAAAATCAGGGGGGTGTGTATGAGGTCCAACAAGGAAAGAGAATGAGAATTTGCTGCCAAAAATATGAGCACTCAAATGTAAATAGGATGTGCCTTTTGCCAGGCAACGAAAATTCTTTTTTTTTTTTCTCAATAAATGTCACTGTTATATTGTATTTTGGATGAATAGACGATAATGCCCCTAGACGAATTTTTTTTTTGGTGGTTTTTTTTTTTTTTTTTTTTTTGTTGTGGATAAAGAGGGCAAGACCTTAGTCACATCACATTCATGACCATGCACATTATTGATAAAGAAGGCAATCGTGCCGCGGATTGGTTTGCAAACCATGGTGTGCAACTTCCACTAGAACTTCATGTATTTGAAACTCCACCTAATCGAGCTATGCAAATCCTTACAGTTACGGATGATGTAATGTGTTTCCTTTTCTAGGGTGATTATTATGTAATGGGTGTAACCCACTCTCGCACCAAAAAAAAAAAAACATTCATAGCCATGCACATTATCGAAAAATCAAAGAATTAAGTGTCTCAAAGGTTATCCTTTCACTTTCTATAATGGAGTTTATGACTACAACTTCGGACTCCCTCAAGTTGATGATGGGGGTGCTTTAATTGTTGAACTTTGGTCCAATTGGTTATCAGCCGCCAGTGGTCTCGGATTCTTTGTGGGGTAGGGTTGTCCTTCCCCCGATCCTACGAGGACGGATCCTTGAGCCTGTTAGTTGCCTGTTCTAAAATGCACATTATCGAAAATGTCTATTGCATCATAAAACAATTATAAGAACATTGAGATTTGATATATAGATGGCGGTTGAGTATTCAAGATATATGCTCTACTAATGGAAAGTCTATGTGCATACATATTCGCTTTCTGAAAATAGTATGCTTTAGCTTTATAGACTAATATCGGTGAGGGTAAGTCATCAACTAGTTGCGTGACTCATTAACTATGTCATCATGCATATTATGTAAGTTATTTTGTTATCGCATTAATTGTACTACCATTTGGGAATCTAATTCAATCAAGAAGTGTTATGCACTCTATATCAAAAGCAAGTTTCAGTTTCCCCCATAACCAATAATATCACAATTGACATCCCGAGGTTCATAACAAATCCGCAAATCTATTCTCACCCGGTTTTTCCTTTTAGACAATTATCAATATTCAACTCAATGCGACGAGGTATTGACAAAAATACCTTAATGCCCGTCATGAATCTAGTGGGATTGGAGGATACAAAATATTCAAATATCAATTATGTTCATAATCATGATGTTCTACGTCATTCTATACCCGAAAGTATACGTATCATTGTTATAGGAGGGAGTAATTGTATTATGATGCAATATTTTTCAAAATGCTTACAGGTTCATGACAAGAGGTGCCTGTGAGAGGCAAGCTCTCTCCCACACATTAAGCAGGCAGAGGCTAAAAGATCCTCTGTTTCTAATACAACAGGTATTTAGCTGTATATATACATCTACAGACACAACAAATGTCGTGTGTGTTTTCCCCGCCATAAAAGGTATCAAGGGGGGAAAATGATCAAATTCTGTCATTCGTCTTTCGAGCCGAGTTCATTTTTTTTCTTTTTCCCTACTTCCATGAGCAAAGTAAGGAGAGCCTCACAGACCTGTGAAGCATCAGCTTCAGAGAGGTCATCATTCACTGACGAATATACCATCCATGCATGATCAAGCTTGCGCTTTGGGCGCACCACAACTGAGCCAGGGACTTCTGCATCACGGCAAGTTACAAGGCCGTCACTCTTTTCCCCATACCTGAACTGAAGCAGCTGGGAACACGCAGCCATGGCAGCACCAAGTGGCATCATCACTGGAAGTTTTGTAGCCTGGCCTAGCTCAGCATGTGCAACATGAGATAAGGTTGCCAGGACAGCAGGAGAGATCTTAGCTTCTGTTCGCAATGAAACTACTGGCAGCTCGTTAGGCAAGTGGTGTTTCTTCAAAAATTCCTTTCTTTTGTCGTATGTCAAGTCTTCCAAAGCTTGCAGATCACCCTTCAAATACAGTTGGAAACAAATGTGTGGAAGAATGAACATAAAGATAATAGGAGCTTCAAGGTAAATGCAGAAATGGATAGCAACGGGATGGAGATAAAGGAAAATGAGAAGTTTGCATAAAGATGACAGATTTCAAGTAAATACTTGACTTTTGTGTGAACAAAGAATAACATAAATGGAAATACAAATATCTCAATCTACTACGCACGATCATATTACCTAACAAAGACACCTAACTATATCATGACATACCGTGCCTTTTCAAATATGCATCTTCTCAAAGTGGGTCACAGTCCTTTCAAGCACTTTGGTGAATCATGATTCATGACATAGTGTATTTCATCTCTCTGTCCAAAGAGGGAACTAAAAACAAATGTTTGAAGGCTTCATCAGTAATCTACGTCATCCATAGAATCAAATAATCCATGAGTCCATCTTTGTAATTCCTAAGTTTTGTAGTGAAAATTATGAAGTATGTTTTATCTTCATTCTCTCAGATAAAGAAAGCTACATCCCTAATTGGGACCAACCTCACCCAGACAACAACTTTATAATGCAATACCGCTTAGAAGTATAAACTAATACCAATACACGAGCAACTAGCACACAGAAATATTGGGCATAACCAAATAGGTCATGTTCAAACTGATGAACTCACACCGCTAAAATAAAATGAACTCAACATGAGCAGGGAACTCCCCACTCAAAACAGAGAAGAAAATCATACAAATAGTACTTCTTTACTCTTCCAACTTAAAAAATTAATAAATAAATAAATAATAAAGGAGCTTGGTCACTGCACAATGTGTTTCTGACAGTACAAAATAAAAAGTTTGCAGGAAACCTGGAAGGCAGCAAATACCATGTAGAGAAGATAGTCGGGCAGTAAAGAATGTTAAAATACATTCATATTGAAAATTGAAAGCTATCACTAGTCACTACTAGGCTCAAAATAGTTCCTATAAGGGAAAAGCATTCAAGCTGGTGTCAATACTAGCAACAACCAGGCATGGCACCTCCATTGTTATATGCAAAAAGTGAAGATACAAAGCATTCTGATGTGTAAAAAGAGGGTAAATGCACAAAGAATTCTCAGAAGCACTAGAGATTTTGGCAGCTTGCAATGTCCAAGTGATGTTCAATATGAACAATGGCCTCCAAAAGGAAATAAAAGGGATGTTCTTTCATGCCTTCTCAAACACAGTTAATTCATCTCAACTACAATGAATTATAGATGTTTCCCGCTAGTGGGACCAGTCCAATTATGGCAGTCCCAAAGTTTCATCGTCCAGCCCATCTAGCTAACCAATATCCTCTCCCCAACCTCTTCAAAGTCTAACTCTCAGTTATCCATGCATGCACCTAAATATTGATATCACAAAGAACTAGAAGGAGAAGCCATGCTGACAAAACTTCACAATGACATGAAATGAAGTTCAGTTGCATAGGTGTCTAGGATTCCATAGTGGTTTTCACTCCTATATAGGATATATCTGGTGATTGGGGAGAGAAGAATGTAGCATCCCCAACCTTCCAGAGGTACAACCAATCAAATTCTCTAGCCTTTGTTTTTACATGAAGAAAGGCAAACAATGAGAAACACCCTAACTATGACACTTGTACTAAAAGTAGCTCACTATTTGAGACTATGCCCACATTCTACTCAGCTCATACCAGTAAAGACTTTAGCATGTACAACCCTGAAGGGGTAGCTCATCTGGTAAGACCTCTGAGTCCCCACACAGCCGCTGGAGGTTGTACTGGTCGTTAACTTCAGGGCCCATGGGATTAGTCAAGCAAAGCTTGGATACCCATGTTATCTATAAAAAGACTTTAGCATGTACATTTACATTTTGCCAGTTCCCCTTAACCATGGCTGTAAGCTTACAAAAGTGAGGATAATGCATTCAAGTGCATAAATCCATGCATCATAATGATCTCCATCCTGCTAATGCACTAGAGATGAGATAAAAAGGAGTGCATGAAAAACACAAAGTTACCAGATCAGGCAATCAGGGCCAGACAGAATACAAAATGAAGAGAATAAGCCATCAAAAGCATACCTTAATTACTTTACAGATCAGAATCTCCATGAGTTTACGTACATTAACATAATCACCAAGTTGTCCTTCCCGTAGGATATCTGAAGCAATTGGACTGCCACCATATGGACTTTGGGCTAGTACCAAACCAGAGACCTTATCCTTCAAATCAGGCCAATACATAGATACAGCAGCAGCTGCATCTATGCCTCCTTTGCTATGGCCAAGCAGAATGACAGGTTTCCCAGTACCCCAATATATCTCCTCAATGTATTCTTTCAGCTCTCTGGCGTTTTTCTCCACTGAAGACTGTCATAAAACATATTCTAAGCTGAGAGGATATGAATATTAGATGGGGAAGCTGCACAAAAGTTTACTGAAACCTGAAAACTACCTCACTATGAATCTTGGCAATATGACATGTCAAACCCATCTTTGAAAAGGAGGCTTTTGTGCTACTGAAGTAGAGTGGTCCATGGTTGCTGAAAAGGCCTGCAGATGTTGAATTTAGCAATGAGATGCAGAAAGGTGCTGATGATATTCCGGTGATGGACAACAGAAAACTAAAAGGTATGAGGCATGATTCGACATAGATACGCTTCTCATAAACTTCCACAAACAACCATCCCCCACCCCCCACACCCCCAAAAAAAAAGGGGAACAGAGAAGATATATAAAAATAAAAAATTAAAAAAAAAGGAAAGAAAAATGCTGATTGTAGAGTGATGATACTCTTAAACACGTGGGATGCTTACTTCCATTACTTGTCACAGCTAATAAATTCAACTGTAATGCATGGTTCAGTCACAATACAAGAGGCAAACAAAATTACAAAGCCATATATACATCTCATGCTGGAGACCAATATTGGTAAAATTCTTTTTGATGCCCAGACTTCCAGCTCAACAAGCATTCGGGCATCCAATATAAAAAAGGCTGCCTTGAAATGAAATCCACACACTTAAAGGCACTAATAAGTAGATTTCTTGGTCTAACCATAAAAAGACATAGCAACAATAATGGACAACACACAACAATGGTGTCATCATTTCAGGCAAGTGTAAAACAGTACACAGTACAGGAAAACCCCCATACCCACAAGTATACCCATGCAACTCAAGTACAGCTCCTTAAGAGTGAAAAAAAATGTCTAGTACCTGGAATCAACAAATAAATCATCGACTTCGGCAGCCTGTGGACACCATGCCTGATAAGCAAATAATTTATCAGCTTATGGAAACAATTTGTAGCAAGTTATAGAGATAGACATCAAAGGCAAATTGGCCTAACACCTGATGCTGTCAAGAGTTTCCATAAACCTCTCAGTTCCGTCTTCTACTGGAGGCATATCTGGATCACGCTGAAGCCAACCAATATCATCTGCTGATCCACGAACAGTCCTCCGTGCCCGCTCAATTAGGCTGTAGCATCATGGAACACATCAAGGAATCTGATGTAAGACTGTAGTCACTAAATCCAAATGACTTTACATGTGGCATTAAAACGAGGATGCTTGTGCATGAAGCTGTATTTGAAGATGACAATCACACCCGCGCCAGTAGATATTCACTCCACCCAACCCAAAATAAGAGGGATATGGATATAGGTGGATCTGATATGCTTGACATCCATTCATCCACCCGGTGGATATTAACATCATTTATACTTGGATTAAAATAGTTTTATATTTTCTTCAACTCTTAATTCAGAAATGAAATTTATACACACCCAATACATAAAATAAGACCTATCAATATATTTGTACACACAAAAATACATGGATTAAAATAGTTCTATATTTTCTTCAACTCTTAATTCAGAAATGAAATTTATACACACTTAATATACAAAATAAGACCTATCAACATATTTGTACACACAAAATAAACTTCGTTTTATTCAAAGTAAACCAAATAGCACAACTATGATAATTATTTTTGTGAGAGCATGTGTCAAAGATATTAGGCTCTATGAAAATCTGTAACTATTTCCCCCCATGAGTTCTCTACTTCTTTCCCATCGTGACTATTAAATCAAGTATTGTAAGAACATCAATAATATTTGAAGAAAGACAAAAAAAAATATCAACAAAATAATAAAATCTTTGACTAAACATATTGAATAATGTAAATCAACAAAGCGTAACCACCAACCCCACAACTATTTGGTGAACTGCTACCTATCAACAAAACCAGCTTGATATCCTCCACCTTACTTCGTGAATGCCTTAACCATCTCCCCAAACTTTACCACTCGTCCTACCCCGCACCCACCAACATATCCGTTCCCAGTTCCTCTGCCATGTTGGATCCGAGTTCATTGACGTCACGTTTTAGGGTGTTTTTATTGAAGCATACACTAATGGAAAGTTTTTATTTTCTTTCTATATAAGAAACCGTATTACTAAGACTGGCAATAATAGCCGAGGAGGACAAGCTTTCCTCCACCAGACATCAGTACAAGCTAGCCCAACTCCTATAGACTACAGAGATAGAGTGATTCATAAAATCCCATCCTGCGCTAGCCCATAGAAAGGATAAATAAGTGCCTCTATCCTAGAGAAATCCAAAAAATGTGACCCTGAAGAAGTTCCTTTCATCCCTTTCCAACCACAGACACCACAATATTGAAAAAAGTGCATTGTGACATAACAACTTCTCCTAATCCATACAAAACCAAGAACTCTAGTCTGCAGAAGCTTCAAAACAGAAGATGGGCAAACCCAAATCTTACCGAAAACAACAAACAACCTACTCCAAGGTATCTGGTCATTGTACAATGTAGGCCGACATGTAAGGGCACAACATAGCATACATATATTGGGTGACCTCCTTCTTTGAAGCATAAGATGTCATTTGTGTTGATTCTAAGGATCTGGCCAATGCCAAAGTCCATAAAGCTCCAAATTTAGGTACTTTAGCCAACCAAAAGAATTTGGCAATAGGAAAAGGGGTGAGCCGCAAAGGCAAACCTTTTTTTTTTAGATAAGAAATTTTTTATTCATTTAATGTTGAAAGAATACAAAAAATGGAGGACAAGCTATCCTCGAAAAGAAACAAATTATTTACAAATCACGCCAATGGCGTTGAACAACCGTGAGAAGGACACCTTTAAAGGCGCCCGCTGCCTTAGCCCAAAGGGAGGCCAAGTAACCTATATGGTCCCAAACACAATCAATATTCTTCCCAGAGTTGGAGAAAATTCTCGAACTCCTCTCCAACCAGATGCACCATAGAGTAGCCATGCAAGCACACCTCCATAACACCCTACCCTCCTTGTCCCTCCTCATTGCAGAGAACCGTATCCGTAAGAACTGGCCAATCGTTGCTGGGCACACAAACGGTTCCCCACACAACAACCTATCCCATAAGGACTTAGCAAACCCGCACATCACAAACAAGTGCAAACAATCCTCCTCAAGAAGCCAGACTAAGGCAATGAAGAAAGGACCTCGAAGGCAACACTGGCACTGGCCCACACACTCGGATCTCCACTAACAAAGAGACAAACAGAGTCAAGAAACCCAAGTAACAAAGTAAGTTCATCAATCTCCCTTTCACGCGGAACCCTCCATACGTGAAAATTCAAAGTCATTCACATAAAACTCAAACACCAGGCCTTATGAAGGCATGAAAGCTTTGTAGGTATCTAGTCCCGAACGGTTGATCTACCTTGATCTCCTTTCCATCCACTCCCTAACTTATGATTAACAGGGGAAAAAAGAAGACACGTGTGAAATATACTTCCACATGCAAGCAAAAGTTCAACTCCGAGAACCATGCATCCCAATAATTTTGTGTAGACCTTATCCTTATCACCCAGTGCCACAGGGACTAAGACTCTAAAGGAATCTGCCCTCCTCCTTAAGTCTAAAAACAATATGCCCAGAAACCAGACAAAACAAGATGATCCCTTCTTCTTCCATCAACTCCCATTCACAAGAAACCCCTCATCATCATCTCAATCTTCCTGGCAATTACCACCAGAATCCTGAAAATTAAAAGGAAAATGAACGGGAGTTTGGATCAACAAAAAGGCAATAATGTCATTCCTACCGCCAAAGGAATATTATACCCTCTCGAAGACACTCTCAGTCTGCCCAACACTGGTATCCAGAACGTCTCCTGGTATGGCTTACCACTTACCACCAAGCTGGACACACAAATAGGTAAATGGCTGATCCTGAACTCCTAGGCCTTTCCCCTCTAGCACCACATCCAAGTAGACCCAACTCACCCTATCCCCTATCATATGATTTTGTTTCCCCAATAAATAAATAAAAAGCTCACCCTATCATACACCTTCTCAAAATCTATCTCGAACAACCATGCCTCTCATGCCCTCTCACCTCATCCACCTCCACTTCACCACCTCATTAGCTACCAAAGCAGCATCCAAGACTTAATGTCCCTCCAGAAAAGCAGTATGAGACTGTAACAATGAAAGCAGCAGTATATCCCCTACACAGCACCTTAATAATAATCTTGTACACACTAAAAAACAAGGTTATTGGGAGGTAATCACGAATTTTAATCAATCTGTCCTTTTTAGGAACCAAGGTGATGACGTCAAGAAATTGGAGTTCATAGTTGGTACTCTTCCCAATTACCAAATTCTCATGAAAATCATTAACAAATACCAGAAGATCCATCTCCAACTATTTCTCAACAATCCTGAAAAAGCCATAGCAAAGCCGACAGTCCAAGGCACCAAAGCTTTCTCTCTGTCCATGCCAAAACCGCCTCTCCAATCTCTTCCTTTTCAAACAACGTCCGTAGCCACACACCCAGCTCATCAGGAATCGGATCCCATACCAACCTCTCAGCTAGTGATCATAAGTATCATTCATAAAAGAAAATACTCTAAATCATTATGTTAAAAAAATAAAAACAAAAAGAAGATTTTTCTAGACGATTCAAAGTATAAATAAAATATTGCATTAAAGGAAAAAAAAATGAAAAAGAGTAAAACTTGTGTACAGATATCAGCAACTTAAATAAAAAAATGTTGAAATGTAAGTTCTATAAATAATTTATTTATCCCTAAGCTAATTTGATACTACTAAGAAAATGAACAACGATTGTAATTAGCAACCACATCATTACTTGGCAAACTGCTATCTACCAACCAAACCTTCCACCTTGCTCCACAACCCAATTCCCTAACCATTGCCCCGAACAAGTTTTCCCATTGAAGATTTCCCTACAATATTGGATCTTTCTAACTCAACATAATTAGAACTTCACAAAGCTCATGAAGAATTACCTTCAGCTTATCCAAAGAGGGGGAGAAAGAGAAAGAAGGAAAATAATCTTACCTATTTACATAACTACTGCAGATTACAAGAAAGGAAAACAAAAGGTTGAGATTTATTTATGTCATAATGATGAAGTGTAAGACTAAAAAACAAGAAACCATCTAAATAAATGGTTTCAAGCAGCAATTAATTAAATCACACCAATATGAAGCAAATAGAAGTTTGAACATTATGGAAGGAATCCACATCATATGAAATAAAATCATACCCTTGAAAGAGGGAAATTCCAGATTGATTAGTACTAGTAGAGGCAGATTCCACTATAGCTCCAGCATTTTCTGATGATGCATCTGCTGCATCTCTTCTAATATCATCATGCAATTGCGGAGCATCAGTTGCTCTATTAATTAACTCAGCAAGTCCAGAACTACCTGCATACCTTCCCCTCAAATAAACATGACCCCTGGAAAGAGATCCTCTGTTTTGTTCTGAGACCAAAGGCTCCTTTTCTTGCTCATCTCTAACACCACCTCTCCTAGTAGTTTCCTCTACAAGAATGTTCAAAAACTGTAAGCTGAACAGAAATTGCTTGAAACATCAAAGCAATGAGAGCCACTGTGCATATTACAATGATACAATTGCTGGAATCTCCAGCTTGATTTACCAATAAGATTCACTACGCCTCCTTAATTTTGCATTCTAATATTAGGAATACAGTACACTAACTGCCCACTAAAAATCACACAAAATACATTGATAACAGGTTGAAGGGTTTGCATAACAAAGCTAGTGAAAAGTGCAGGCTACAGCAACAAAGCAGGTGAACGGTCGATTGCTTAATGGAAAGGTAAGTACTGGATAAAGAATTCCTACACCTACCAAATGAAATGTAATACCAGTCATGGTTCCTTTCACTCAATCAGCTAGTTTGCTTTACCTCAGACCTCATTAATTATCTAGAGTTCCAATAAAAAAATTATCCTCTTCCACAGGACCCTTCAGCTGCCTAAACTCTGCCCCTCCCAAGCATTTTTTAAGTGAAGAAATTATTTTTTAGATAAGAGAAGATTTTATTAATCAAATGGTAAAGAATACATAAAGGTGGAGGATAAAGTATCCTCAGTATAAAATAAAACTATCTACACATCACGCCAATGGCGTTGAACTAAAGTCAGCGGAACACCCTTAAAGGCCCCCGCCGCCTTAGCCCAGAGAGAAGCCAAGTAAACTATGTGATCCCAAACACAATCAATAGTCTTCTTAGTCCCGGAAAAAACCACGGCGTTCCTCTCCAACCAAATACACCAAAGCAATGCCATACAAGCACATCGCCACAACAATCTCCCCTCCTTACTCCTCCTCATCACAGCAAATCGTAGCGGTAAGAATTCGCCCACCGTGGCTGGACACACAAAACTCTCCCCACACAACAACGTAGCCCATAAACTCCGCGCAAAATCACATTGCACAAACAAATGCAAACAATCCTCCCCACTATGCAGACACATCACACAAAACCCTGGTAAAAGGGACCAGCTAGGTTGAGTACCAAAACGTGAAGAAATACATATAGCATGTTACCAAAACGTGTATACAAGTAACATCGGCATAGTGGTAAAGTTAGCTTGCCCATAACAATTAGGTTGAGTGCTCATAAGGATAAGCCCAAAATAGGGAAAAGAGAATCACACATAGATCCAGAGGAAGCTACCTCAGTCCTCACCTGAATAATCAGGGAAACAACTAGTTATATATGAGGTTGTTTCTGCAAGATATGAAGCAGCGTCACTGAGAGCTGGTACGGAAGTAAATAGCTGAGGGATGAGCCTTCCATTCCTCAAACCACTATTCTGAGCCTGCGAGAAGTGAAAACAGTTAAGAAATTTGGGGTTATAAGGACCTGATTCACTGAATCGTCTGAATGCCACATAGCTATTCCCTAAAATGAAAGGTTAAGCAAAAAGGGAACAGGGATACAGACAGTAAGACATGAAAGTCACGATAACAAACTGGAAAACAAGGGAAAATTGTATTGATTGAAATAAAACGAGTGATCATGCAAAGGAAGATAGACGCAGTTTAATGCAAGAGGCAAGGACAATGAAGTGTAATCTGATTAGTAATGTCTCAAGATCATCAATACCATGTTTTGTCTCGTGAAGATGCGTAATGCTAGCCTACATCCACGAATGTCACGATTAACAAACTCCAGCTTTGGTGGGTTTCAAGCCAAATAAAGAGATGACGTAGGGTATGTGAAATATAAAAAAGAAGAATTTTGAAATGATAGAAGCCATATATTGGTCATTTTCAACGATAACAGCTAAAAGTTAGTTATAAAAATTAAATGTCATCTTATTAGGACAATCTAGTTGAAAATTGTAAAATTACAATAAATGAGATAGAATTGGTAAACAAAATCGAAAAGAGTGCAAAGATTTTGTCGGGTGGAAATTTTTGGACTTAAGCGTCGTCGTTTTTAATTTTATTACTTAAATGTCGCCAGAGCCCAAAAAAAGGGGTAAGTATTGCAGGCGTAGAATAATATGCCAACCTGTCGTACACTCGTACCCCTCCCAATAAAAAAACCAATCTGATAAATCGACTGGAAACAGGAAACATGACCCCATAAGAGTTTTGATGCATCAAAGGCTATATGTATAAACATTTTTCTTTATTCAATGGATCCCATCGTTTACATTCCACTGTTCCTGGAAAATTCACATTTCTCTGCTTCCCTATCTATTTATAACTCGGTCTGTTTACCTTTCTGTGTCAATGTAACAAGGTTCAAGGATCAGAATAAATACCCCAAGCCCCATCCCGCAGGCTTGCCATAAAGTCTAAAAATGATGATTTTGGAAAGTAAAATGTCTCTAGGAAACCATTGCAGTATGAAGGGGTTACGATTAGCTTCTATAGATACAGCATACTGTATACTGGACTTATGGTAACTTTGATACTAGTAACTTGCAACGATTTTCAATCATTCACTCTCATAGAAAATAATCTCGCAAAGTAAAGTCCCTATAATGTTCATAAAAAATCCCAGCCAGAACTATCGATCACCAGATCAAGCCTCAAACCACCATATAAGGTTAAGTAAAGAGTGATTGCCAATTGTCACCATTCAACATCAAGAAGTCATGTGAGGAAGCTGCAACTATATCATTTAGAGGCTTCAGTCCAACCAGAGATGCTTAAGGTATGGCTTCAGTCCAACCAGAGATGCTTAAGGTATGGCTTCAGTCCAACCAGAGATGCTTAAGGTACGAGCTTCACAGAGAGAAGATAAAAAAAGAAAAGAAGATACTCCTGGATAGATATCAAAAGATCGAGGAAAAGCAGATGAGTGAGCAAAGCAGATATAATAGCTTGTGCTCATCCTATCATGATAAAATTTTGGTCAAAGGCCTTGTACAATCATCAACCGAACTAAACTTCACATCTAGTTGATAATTTATTTTTTTTCTTTTATATGAGTTACTTTATATTTTCAAGAAGCATTAGCTAGTTGTTCCAAGTTATATTTGTCTTCTTTATCTTTTTCTAACCTTGTGAAGCCTTAACATGCACCTGAGGGAAACATAAAGGAGTCCAAATATTCTTCGCAAAACAACAGCAACCGCTCGCTTTATTTTACTGTAAAAATACCCATTTAACCTATATCCGTTATCCACTAACAACTCATCCTAAGAGCTTAAACGTACGCCAGATGTTCCCAAAACATAAAAATATAAAGTTCCCTAAACAAGCAATCATTGGATACTCATTAAAACGAAAATATAGTACTAAACCCTTATGGGTAAAGAACTAAAGATAATAGAGAAAAAGAGTCATCTAACTTTCATAGGGACAATCACAAGCCACAGAATTACCATTAGAGTGGACCTTGACTCCCCACGTCCGGAAGTTCCAGCATCCATGTATCAAGCAAAATTCCTAACAACCATAAATGAATACATGAGTATCTTACGGTTTGAAGCACAAATTCAAAGATGCCGATTCACAGCAAAGTTCTAACATTTATCACAGCATTTTACATGGAAAACAAATGGGTGAGAGAAGATACTTTCACATGTTCAGATAAAATTCACATAAGCACGTTCAGATTAGACAAACAAAAACCACAGCAAATCAAGTGCGTTACAGATAAGGGTAGTGGAACATTTCTAGATGGGTATGTGTGCATTCTCTTTCAATAATTTTCTTAATTACACAACAAGAATCTCACTCCATTGTCAAACTTCACTTTCCAAACATTTAATCCAACAAATACCTACAATTAACAAATACAGTACCTAGATACGTATCTATAAAAAGAGGGGAAACCTCCTTCAGGTTCACTAATAGGTTAATAATCTGTATTTCAATTCAATTTCAACAATACGGCATAATTTGATTCAAGCATTGCAGGTGTAAATGGAATCAACAACGCTAAAGAAACACAACTCAACTATGAGTAAAATTGAAGAAATGAAATCGTAATTGGAAAATATCAACTTACGCAAATCCAATCGAAATAATCGCGTCAGAAACCCTATTTTGATTATTTAATTTCCCCAATCTTCGTAGAAAAGGTAAAAGTTGAAGCAATCGACGGATTGAGGATGAGGAAGAGAGAGAAACGCGAATCGCAAATCAATAAAATTACGTAATAACAAATTAATAATGTTTTACGTGTTCTCTACTTCTCTCTATCTATCCTGTGGTGGAATCACAAAAAGAGGAACCAACCGGGAAGGGTTATTGACCCAATGATAAACCACTAGCACCTTCCTCGTTGAGGCTCCGTGCACCGGGAAAGCGCTCTAGCGACAGGAAAGCGGAAGAACTAATTCCAGTCTTCCCAGAGCTGAAGCCGAATCCAATGCCAGCTGCTAGCGCTGTCTGAATCCGAAGGAATTTTGATTTAAAAGGTCTCTGAAGCCTGATATTCTCTTTTCAGAAATCAAGATCAGAAATAGGGAGAAGGAATAGAAGGTAGCTTCTGTACTCCATTTCTTTCCATTTTGGTGGGAAAATCAGAACCACCAAGAAGTAGAACAATGGAAATGGAAATGGAAATGGAAATGAAAATTAAGGTTCGGTTATAAACTTATCTAGGTCGGTCCTTTTTTTGCTTTTTACTTTCAACGGTCTTCCCTTTTTTTTAACTCACTCTTCCTCAACCATTTCATGATATACGTTACTTTAGAAACTAATTTGGGTTGGAATGGAAAGTATTTTCCGGTCGTTAGCATCAAAAAAAGTATAAAGAGTATTTGAACCGTTAAAAAATAAAAATTTAGCTTCTTTTTGTCTAATTTCATGATTATAGAGAAGCCTAAGTTAGGGTTTCGAATTTGGGGATGAGGAGAGGAGAGGATAGAAAATGGGAGGAGTGGGGTCGGTTGTTGGGGCACATCGTCGTGGTCTTCGGCCGGCGCTGACCATGATGGTGGCCTGGCAAGTAGCGGTTAGACGGTGTGGTGGTAAGTGTGGATGCACTGTAAGTGTGTGAGAGAGGTGGTGGGACAGAGGAGGTCATCGGAGGTTGGCGACATTGCCGGTGGCGGTGGGGCAAGTGGCAGTCCAAGTTGGTGGTGGAGAGAGGGTGAGGGGAGAGATAAAGGAAGAGGTGAGAAGGAGAGGAGTAGGTTCTCCATACTCCTGACATTAGGATTTAGGCATTGGTTTTCTTGGATCTAATAATTCTTCTTTCTAAGAAGTCGCGTACTTTATTGTTATAAAAAAAAAAATTGATAAGGTTATTGTTATAAATTACTCTATCATTTTAATGTAGGGTATATTTTTTTTCATTTATTTTAAAAAGAGATAAACAACAATGATGAAAGTTATCAGTTGGTTTACTCGTATATTCATATTATAGCGAATACATGGTCCCCAACACAATTACCCAAACCAAAAATAGTCATATTCTTGTTATAAAAAAGGCAGAAAAAAGAAATAGTCATAAATTTAAAAGATGGTAAAAAGAATATTGTTAGTACTTGTATAGGATGAGCCTGCCTTGCCTACATCACCTCATCAGTATGCCCTTATCTCTGATTTCCCCATACTTTCAACATCTTTCAGTAGCATCGAAAATGAATAGAGAAATATGTCCTTTTCACAAATGTGTTGAATTAGTAAACTGGGTGATTTCTGACATTTGGGGAGGAATTTGATCGAGTTAATTTGTCGGGGCTGCACGCTTAGGCAACTACAGACAGATCGAGGACTAGTACAAGTTAGTAAAGAGGAATCAAGCCACTTATGATTATTGTTTCAAGGTGCTTCAAAAATATGGGAACTTTGCTGATTGAGGGACGGGGGGGGGGGGGGGACTCTTTCCTACTGCCTGTTTGATTGTGCCTACAAAATGTTAGAACTGAAATTATGGGTTTTGAATTGTTTTTGGGTTTAAATTCAGACAAATTGTGGCTACCTGTTTGGCTTTTATTTTTATTTTTTTTGAGAAGAACCTATTTGGCTTTTATGTGTACACTTTTCTGTTAAAACTACAGATATTTAGATTTATGAAAAATACATAATTTCATTGTATAGTCTGATTGTTGGTTGGAGATACAGCCATACTTTAAAAATACATGCTCGTAGACTAAACTATCCTGATCTTAGTAATGTTCTTTTTCTGAAATGAGGATTCTTGGTGAAAATGTGCAAGAATGGCAATAGTAACAACCCAGTAAGAATCCTTTGCTAGCAGAGTTTGAGATGTTACGATGTACAAATTGGTATCCCAAATTGTTGATATTGTAGTACACTGAGATTCAACAGGGAAACCAACTTGTATTTCGTTGGTTTGTAATGAACTGACAAACCAAAGTTCAGTGTTCAAACAACGCCAGTAAATACATAGTGGAGTTACACATTTATCATTCGCGTAGGTTCCAAACTGTTAAGTGTCAGCTGCACACTATAAGCTCCTTTTGTTTAGATTCTCATCTTATTTGACCTTAATCAGGGAACTTCACTCTGATTTCCACCTTTGGTTCGTGCTAGAGAGTTACTGGGTGCTTACAAATACCACAATCAGAAAAAACAGTCTATACAACAGGAAAGGGGAGGGGGGGGAGAGGGAAATTGCAGTCCATACGAAAGGGGAGGGGTAGTAGTCTACTTAAGAATGAGGATCATTTGGTGCTTCATAGCCAGCATCGTTCTGCTGCAGTTCAGCTGCTAGATCTTGGAGTGGAAGGGGGGGATAGCGTAGCATTTCAAGTGCTACATAGCGACCATAGCCAGCAGCTAGGTTCTGCTGATGGTAGTTGTAGGCATGAAAAAATGTTTATATGCCACATTGGAAATTAAATGGGTCAAAGTCAAATGAAGATCCATAAATAAGCATTTTTGAGAATGTTAAATTAATTATTTTAGGTAAATTAAATGCCTAATTTAATTAGTTTATTATTTAATGCTAAAAGACCTTTTAAAATGGGTTTTGAACTATTAAAATAGTTCTTGACTACTAAGTCTATATAAGAAGGCCCATGACTACCAAGTCCAATAAGAAGCCTCTAGCTCTCTCTATAAATAGAGTTCACCCCACTCTCTTTCAGAAGGGTTCAGTCATTCTCCATCCAAGCTGCAGAGAAGAACCCCGAAGACCATTCCTTCCAAGGAGATTGAAGATCTAAGGAGACATAAATCAAATAACTGATCGTGATCAAGCCTCAAATCCAGCCCGCGTTCAGTAAATCAAATAAGTCAAGTGGAGATCGAATCAGGGGACCAAATTAGAGATTAAAACTCATTTTCAATATCAATAAAACTAACATATTTTTTCATATATTTTGTCTCTGTTATTTATTTTAAGATACGAAATTTGTGTTTATAGTAGCCTAGCATGTTAGGTGCTTCATAGCCACCATAGCCAGCTGCTATGTTCTGCTGCAGATCTTGGACTGGAACATGGGGGTTGCCTAGCATGTTTGGTGCTTCATAGCCACCATAGCCAACTGCTATGTTCTGCTGCAGATCTTGGAACTGGAACATGGGGGTTGCCTAGCATGTTAGGTGCTTCATAGCCACCATAGCCAGTTGGATCTTGGACTGGAACATGGGGGTAGCCTAGCATATCAGGTGCTTCATAGCCATCATAGCCACCAGAACCTCTGCTGCACTGGAATATGGGGATAGCCTAGCATACCAGGTGCTTCATAGCCACCATAGCCAGCAGCTAGGTTCTGCTGCACTGGAACATGGGGGTAGCCTAGCATATCAGGTGCTTGATAGCCAAGTGGTTGCTGAACAACTTCAGGTACTACGGGCTGATTTTTCATCAGGTTCCCTTGAATTTCATGATGTGTTTGCAATGGAGTGAAATGCTATAGAAATAAGCAGATGTTATAGCACCAAAATGAAGAAAGAAGATCATGCTGCATTTTGTCCTATTACCTTATGAATTTTGTATAGAACTGTTATATCTTTCCTCTCTTTATTATCAAATGGAACCATTTGATATTCATATACCTTATAGTTGCTCCATTTATCAACGAAGGGGCCACCTACCACCTTTCTTTCTCTCCTAACAGCGGTTTTTCTGCCACTAGTCACTTGTAAACTCGTGTTGCCCACCAAAGAATCTGGTGGTCCCTTTGTACTATAACCCCTTTTTTTGGTGAAAATTGTGTTTTATGAAATTTAGTTCCTACAAAGATGGATTTAGTATACCCAAAGTTTGCATTTTATAAAATTTTATCAGCTATAATTATGGTCATATTCAGAAAACAAGCTAAAAAATATTAAAACATTGATGTACTATCCAGTATAACATTCTATCATCCACAATCATCAAGAATCAAAGAAAAAAGAGGGCTACCAATTCAAGAAACAACCAATAACATTTTGTCAGTATGTTCACAACTCATAAAACAAGCTATGATAAGCTGTCCATCACAAAAGCAACCGCCAGCAGCAACTTCTAGCATTATAATCATGGCATAGGCCCTTGTACTACACCCAACCATATCATTGTTTACTACCAGCACATATGCACACCATTTTAGGATGCCATGGTCTTTCTTAATCAGGGTCACTTGGAAGGCTGGGTGAAAACTATTCTTGCCTTCAGTATATGTGAAACCATGATCATATTTTATCTTACTCTGTAAAATCCAGCCAATGCCACCTTCACAATTTTCAGTATCAAATACCAAATTACTACTCAAGCATCCCTCATTAGTAACATATTCTGCGGTGAAAAATGATAATATGCAAGCCCAAGGACTTACACCCCAGCTATACACCTCTTTAAATTCAAGATATATCTCTTTGCCTCTTTTGTTTCCCATGTTCTCCAGGAAATAGAGGGTATTGTCATCACCTTTTTTTATCGAGAACACATACATATTTTAAACCAACTCCCACATATATCCATGCACACTGTTCTCTAGTTACACCACTAACACTACTCTTATAAGAAAAGAAACTCGAAATTCCAGGGTCAAAAATGAGAGGAAGGATGTTTGAGTCCAGAAAACAAGCTAAAAACACAATCAATAGTTTTACCATGGCTCAAGAAACAACCAATAACATTTTGTACAACAAATAAGATACTTCAAGTACTCAGAAAACAAGCTAAAAACATATGGCTAGAATTCAAGAAACAACCAACTATGTTCACAACTCATTCATGATTAACAAAAACAACAAATAACATACCTTCAAGATCTAAGGAGACATAAATCAAATAACTGATCGTGATCAAGCCTCAAATCCAGCCCGCGTTCAGTAAATCAAATAAGTCAAGTGGAGATCGAATCAGGGGACCAAATTAGAGATTAAAACTCATTTTCAATATCAATAAAACTAACATATTTTTTCATATATTTTGTCTCTGTTATTTATTTTAAGATACGAAATTTGTGTTTATAGTAGCCTAGCATGTTAGGTGCTTCATAGCCACCATAGCCAGCTGCTATGTTCTGCTGCAGATCTTGGACTGGAACATGGGGGTTGCCTAGCATGTTTGGTGCTTCATAGCCACCATAGCCAACTGCTATGTTCTGCTGCAGATCTTGGAACTGGAACATGGGGGTTGCCTAGCATGTTAGGTGCTTCATAGCCACCATAGCCAGTTGGATCTTGGACTGGAACATGGGGGTAGCCTAGCATATCAGGTGCTTCATAGCCATCATAGCCACCAGAACCTCTGCTGCACTGGAATATGGGGATAGCCTAGCATATCAGGTGCTTCATAGCCACCATAGCCAGCAGCTAGGTTCTGCTGCACTGGAACATGGGGGTAGCCTAGCATATCAGGTGCTTGATAGCCAAGTGGTTGCTGAACAACTTCAGGTACTACGGGCTGATTTTTCATCAGGTTCCCTTGAATTTCATGATGTGTTTGCAATGGAGTGAAATGCTATAGAAATAAGCAGATGTTATAGCACCAAAATGAAGAAAGAAGATCATGCTGCATTTTGTCCTATTACCTTATGAATTTTGTATAGAACTGTTATATCTTTCCTCTCTTTATTATCAAATGGAACCATTTGATATTCATATACCTTATAGTTGCTCCATTTATCAACGAAGGGGCCACCTACCACCTTTCTTTCTCTCCTAACAGCGGTTTTTCTGCCACTAGTCACTTGTAAACTCGTGTTGCCCACCAAAGAATCTGGTGGTCCCTTTGTACTATAACCCCTTTTTTTGGTGAAAATTGTGTTTTATGAAATTTAGTTCCTACAAAGATGGATTTAGTATACCCAAAGTTTGCATTTTATAAAATTTTATCAGCTATAATTATGGTCATATTCAGAAAACAAGCTAAAAAATATTAAAACATTGATGTACTATCCAGTATAACATTCTATCATCCACAATCATCAAGAATCAAAGAAAAAAGAGGGCTACCAATTCAAGAAACAACCAATAACATTTTGTCAGTATGTTCACAACTCATAAAACAAGCTATGATAAGCTGTCCATCACAAAAGCAACCGCCAGCAGCAACTTCTAGCATTATAATCATGGCATAGGCCCTTGTACTACACCCAACCATATCATTGTTTACTACCAGCACATATGCACACCATTTTAGGATGCCATGGTCTTTCTTAATCAGGGTCACTTGGAAGGCTGGGTGAAAACTATTCTTGCCTTCAGTATATGTGAAACCATGATCATATTTTATCTTACTCTGTAAAATCCAGCCAATGCCACCTTCACAATTTTCAGTATCAAATACCAAATTACTACTCAAGCATCCCTCATTAGTAACATATTCTGCGGTGAAAAATGATAATATGCAAGCCCAAGGACTTACACCCCAGCTATACACCTCTTTAAATTCAAGATATATCTCTTTGCCTCTTTTGTTTCCCATGTTCTCCAGGAAATAGAGGGTATTGTCATCACCTTTTTTTATCGAGAACACATACATATTTTAAACCAACTCCCACATATATCCATGCACACTGTTCTCTAGTTACACCACTAGCACTACTCTTATAAGAAAAGAAACTCGAAATTCCAGGGTCAAAAATGAGAGGAAGGATGTTTGAGTCCAGAAAACAAGCTAAAAACACAATCAATAGTTTTACCATGGCTCAAGAAACAACCAATAACATTTTGTACAACAAATAAGATACTTCAAGTACTCAGAAAACAAGCTAAAAACATATGGCTAGAATTCAAGAAACAACCAACTATGTTCACAACTCATTCATGATTAACAAAAACAACAAATAACATACCTTCAATAATGGAAGGGTCTAATTCCCTCAGCTTTTTATCAAAGAATGGAAGGGGATGAGAGAAGATGGTGTGTTGTTGATTGTGTGTATTTGCAAATAAACATTTACCAAATTTCCAAAAGAAAATATAAAAAACTTATCTTTTGAAATGAAACATGTACGTGATTTTCCCAAAAACCAAAGTGCATGTTCCTACTACTCATGGTGGCAGTATTTACCTCATCTTGTTTGTTTTCGACAATGTTGATTGTGAATATGATAACAATAATGATGATTACGAGCACGATCAGTCGTGTTCGCCTGTTATTCGTACTAGAGTCCAGGCCTTTGATCCTAGACAAAAACAGTGGCTGCCAAGCCTCCCTAGTTGCCTACCATTACACTGGTACGTACATAGGCTCTATATATTGTTACTCTCTCAATTTCATAATATTTGTCAATCAGGGTACTAATGCAAAATTGATTGTTACTTTCCTCAAATCAAACGACATCTTTACTATGTTTTTTCTAATAGCATAGGCTAAAACAGCACTTAATATGAAACAGAAGGAGTACCGAATTTGGTTTGATCTCTCTTTTACCTACCAATAATATATATATATATATATATATATATATAGTTTGAACTTACAACTACCTATTTCAGGTACTTGGATGTGTCTGCTCGTCGGGCAAAAGACGGGGTTGGTTGCATGGAGTTTGTGGATCCCTTGCTGCGGTGCATTGAGGTGTTTCCAGACCACCCGAGACAAAGTCAGTTGTTCGTCTCCCCGGTCATATACACCTACAACTTGTCATTTGCTGGGTTCCTAGTTATGATGATAACAAACAAAGTGTCCTTATCTATGTGTGAATTAACTATGACGGCAGGTTGACTTAAGGATGCAAGAAGGTACAATGCTCAAAGCATGATTGCTCATGAAGATGCTTGGATCCTAACAAGACATGAAGACAAAGTAATGTAGTTAAGTGCAGTTGTCATTAGTCTTTATGTACTATGCTTGACTAGTTAGCAAGAGTCTAAATTGATCACGACAAGGGAACAATGTTGTAGGACTAAGTGCATGAGTCTATGAGTACAGGGGAGCATTCTTGTGAACCCTGTTCTCTAGGACCAGCACTGCAGCTTGAAGGAACAAAAGGGGAACAACGAGTTGGACATTGTTCCTTCTAAGCTATGTATTTGGACGAGTTTGCATAATATCGTATTTATTATTTCTACGAATATTTTGTGTATTATCTTTTTAGATATTCACACAAATATTCTTCTGAAGAAATATATTTTATTTTGAAAAGATATTATCTTGGAAAAAGTATTTTACTTAATGGCCAAGTTTATTATTTAAGGTAAGTGAATTATCTTTTGGAATATTTCTAATTATCTTTTAGAGAGTATATTCTGAATAAATCACTTGCTAGCTGTTCAAGATTTTCTGTTAAGGTATTTGGACGGTTTTATAGTATAGGACGAGTTAAGGAAAGATCTTTGATCTTTACTTAAACTCTATCCTATCTTTTGAAGATCTTATCTTTTATATTCTGAATAGATTTAACCTAATTGGACTGAGCTTTTAGGCCTGCCTATATAAGGCGCCTGATAGGCTCAGTTGAAGGGTCAAGCTTTGCGTGCATTATTGAGATCATATCATAATCATTTGTGCAAAGCGTTCATTCGTCCAAACCAGATACGTCCAGTACTCACAAAAACAACCTTGAACCCTGTTCCCTGTCCTGGTCAGTTTGAGTCTTTGCTTAGATTGGTCATTGCATAATAGGTTTTCTGTGGTCTTATTTTGCTTAGTATTGAAGCGTGTAATAGGACAAACAATCTGGTTATTTGTAATTGCTCTAGCTTAGTGACAAGCGTAGAGTTTCTCTCAGGTCAGTGTGTGACTTGGAGAGATAGGCAACGCATCAGTGACGGTGTGTGGTGGTGTTAGGGTACTGTGCTGTATCCTGTGTTTTGGCTCTAGTTATAAGAGAAGTAGTGTGACAAAATCCCAAGTAATTGGGTCGTGGTTTTTACTCCTATTGAGCCTAGGAGGTTTTCCACGTGAAAAAAGCCTTGTATTATTTACTTTCAGTCTATACATTCTGCTTCAGTTCACTGCGTAGGAACAACATCCATAACGCTGTTCCCTACCCTGTTCTCAAGTTGCAAAACACGAGAATTTGGAGTCACTCTATTCACCCCCCCCTCTAGAGTAACTTAGGCACTCTTCAGTTGGTATCAGAGCAAGGTTGCTCATTAAAAGGTTAACACCTTGAGTTTTTTTTTCGGCAAAAATGAGTGCACCAAGTGAGATGAGGGAAGGACAAACCATTAACCGTCCACCACTGTTTAATGGAGAGTTTTACTCTTGGTGGAAGAAAAGAATGGAAATTTTCATCAAGGCTGAAGACTATGAGTTATGGAAAATAACTCAGAAGGGAGATCTGGTTATAGAGCAAGTGGATGCAGAAGGAAAGACAAGCATCAAACCTCCAGAAAAATGGACCAATACTGACATGAAGCAGATAGAGAAAAATGCTAGAGCTGTCAAACTCCTACACTGTGGAGTTGATGCTAAGGAATACAATCGCATTCAAGGATGTGACACTGCTCAAAGCATTTGGAAGACCTTGGAGACTGCGTATGAAGGCACCACACAGGTAAAGCAATCCAAAATTGATATGTTGATTAGGCAATATGAATTGTTTAACATGGAACCAACAGAGACTATCAAAGACATGTATGCTCGATTCAACAATATCCTAAATCAACTCAAATCCCTTGGCAAACCCTTTGATGAAGAAGATGTTGTTAGAAAGTTGTTAAGGAGTCTACCAGTAAACACTACATGGACACCTAAAGTGATGGCTATTCAAGAGGAAAAGGATTTGACACCATGAAGGTTGAAGAATTAATTGGTAACTTAATGACTCATGAGTTGCAAATTAAATAT
Source organism: Tetragonia tetragonoides (assembly GCA_038025085.1). Classification (NCBI taxonomy): domain Eukaryota; kingdom Viridiplantae; phylum Streptophyta; class Magnoliopsida; order Caryophyllales; family Aizoaceae; genus Tetragonia; species Tetragonia tetragonoides. The sequence goes on along the minus strand of CM076140.1, from coordinate 7,615,973 downwards.
AATGAGCCTAAGAGAGAAAAGGAGATTGCTTTCCAAGTGGATGAGATTCCTGAAGATGACCTAGATCTAAATAAAGATGAGATAATCTTTGTTGCCAGGAAGTTTGCTCGCTTCTATGGTAATAGAGGAAGCTTCACTCAAGCTTCGTCAAATTCAGGAAAAGGTGAAAACTTCGACAAGTCCAAGATCAGATGTCACAAGTGCTCAAGACTTGGTCACTTCAAGAACGAGTATCCTGAGCCAAGTGAGAACATGCAGACAGAACAACGTCCATCCTCCTCCAGAAAGCCAGAAAGGTTCACCAAAAGAGAAGCAAGATATGTGAGCATGCTGGCTTGCTGGTCAGACAACGAGGAGGATAATCCAGACGATGGAGTGGAGGATCTATGCACCATGGCCAGAACAGATATCTCCCCTAAAGATGAAGAAGCAGAGGCTAAAGTGAAAGAGAGCAAGCCATGGTATGTGGACAGTGGTAAGGCACATGACAGGAGAAAAATCTGTATTTCTTTCACTCACAGCCTATGAAGGTGGAAGTGTGACTTTTGGTGACGACCAAACAGGTGAAGTGGTTGGCATAGGTAAGGTTGGTAAGTCACTATCGCACTCCATAGATGAAGTCTACTTGGTTGATGGTTTGAAGCATAATTTGTTGAGTGTTTCACAACTATGTGATAAAGGGAACAATGTCCTATTCACTGCAAACAGTTGCATAGTTGCGAATCACAAAACAAATAATGTGGTGCTAGAGGGAAAGCGGCACAAGAATGTTTACAAAGTTGATGTAAATAAGCTTTCTAGTAACTCTCTAACATGTCTCAGTGCTATTGAAACCGATGTCTCATTGTGGCATAGACGGTTTGGACATGTAAGTCTCAATACCTTGAACAAGCTAGCATCACAGAACCTTGTCATTGGTTTACCTAAAATTAAATTTAAAAGTGATGAGTTATGTGGTGCTTGTGCTAGAGGTAAACAGGTAAAGTCTTCTTTTAAGACAAAGAACATGGTAAGTACTTCACGACCTCTTGAGCTTTTACACATGGATCTTTGTGGTCCTATGAGAGTTCAAACTCGTGGAGGAAGAAATTATGTGTTTGTTATTGTAGATGACTATTCTAGATTCACATGGACCCTGTTGCTTGTTTCCAAAGATGAAACTTTTGATGTGTTTGAAATCTTTGCTAACAGAATGCAGAAACAAGTTGGAGCTGATATATTATCTCTAAGGTCTGATCATGGCACAGAGTTTGATAATGACAAATTCATAAACTACTATGCTCAACATGGCATTGATCACAACTTCTCTGCCTCAAGGACTCCCCAACAGAATGGGTAGTTGAAAGAAAGAACAGGACCCTGGAAGACATAGCTAGAACCCTGTTGCTAGCTAGTGATCTTCCTAGGAACATGTGGGGAGAAGCTGTCATCACAGCTTGCTATATCATAAATCGTGCCATGCTAAGGCCCATTTTGAGAAAGACACCCTATGAATTACTCAGAGGAAGAAAGCCAAACATTTTCCACTTTAGAGCTTTTGGTTGTAAGTTCTATATACATAACAACGGAAAGACTAACCTGGGACAATTTGATGCTAGGAGTGATGAGGCTGTCTTTGTAGGTTATGCTCCTCAAAGCAAAGCATACAGGGTCCTCAACAAGAGAACTCAGAAAATTGAGGAAAGTGTCCATGTTGTGTTTGATGAATCTAATGCTAGTTTTGAGTCATTGCTGCAGGATAAAGAAGACTTCCCAATTGGCCTTGCACCAGAAAGGGAAGAAGAAGAAGAAGAAGAAGTAACAGGTAATGCTGTGGAGGACGAAATAGGGTCTACACCTCCAAGAGTTCACACAATGGACTCAGAGGGAACAAATACTCCTGATATGGGAACAACACCCATAGAGGAAAGAGCTGATCAGAATGAAAGTCCAAGTGAGGACCCTGTTCCCTCTCCACAACAAGATGATCCAGAAAGTTCTGGCTTCCAGCCACGGTCTTCGAAACATCTGAGCTTTCATCCCATGAATCAAATCATTAGTGATATAAACAAAGGGATTCAAACGAGAGCTTCTGTACAGAACTTTATGGCTTTCTCTTCTTTCTTATCTTATATTGAACCATATAATATCAATGAAGCTTTGCAGGATGCTGATTGGATAACTGCAATGCAGGAGAAACTCAACCAGTTTGAAAGGAACAAGGTTTGACACCTTGTTCTTAGACCTGATAATAGGACCATCATTGGGAGTAAATGGGTGTTCAGGAACAAACTGGATGAGACAGGTACTGTGGTTAGAAAGAAGGCTAGATTAGTTGTTCAAGGATACAATCAGCAAGAGGAAATTGACTATGATGAGACATTTGCCCCTGTTGCTAGAATTGAGGCAATACACATGCTGATAGAGTTTGCAGCTCATATGGACTTCAAATTGTAACAAATAGATGTCAAAAGTGTCTTTCTGAATGGGTACTTGAAAGAGGAAGTCTATGTGAAGCAACCCCTGGGGTTTGAAAGCAATGAGTCGCCTGACCATGTCTATAAACTTGACAAAGCATTGTATGGCTTGGAACAAGCTCCCAGAGCTTGGTATGAACGTTTGTCAAAGTTCTTGATGGACAATGGTTATCAAAGGGGACAAGTTGATACAACCCTGTTCTTACGAGCAAAGGGGGAAAGTTTGTTAGTTGTACAAATCTATGTTGATGATATAATTTTTGGTGCAACTAATCAATCTTTGTGCAGGGAATTCTCTGAGTTAATGATGAGTGAATTTGAAATGAGTATGATGGGTGAGCTTAATTTCTTTTTAGGCTTACAAATCAAACAAACTTTAGAAGGAACAATGATTCATCAACAGAAGTATGATAGAGAGTTGATCAAGAAATATGGCATGAGAGATGCCAAGGTCTATGATACACCTGTTGCCACCAATGTCAAGCTTGACTTGGATGAAGCAGGTAAGAGTGTTGATCAAACCGTGTATAGAGGTATGATTGGTTCCTTATTGTACCTAACTGCTAGTAGACCTGATACCATGTATAGTGTTAGCTTGTGTGCAAGGTTTCAAGCAAACCCTAAAGAGTCACATCTTACACAAGTCAAACGTATCCTAAGGTACCTCAAGGGAACTGAAGACTTATGTCTTTGGTACCCTAGAGGTGCTGGCATTGATTTAATTGGCTATGTTGACGCTGATTATGCAGGATACCTTGTAGACAAAAAGAGCACATCAGGCATGGCAACTTTCCTAGGGCCTTGCTTGATCTCTTGGGCTCCAAAAAGCAAAATTCTGTGGTCATGTCTACTGCTGAAGCTGAGTATGTGGCAACAGCTTCATGTTGTGCCTAATTGTTGTGGGTAAGACAACAATTAAAGGATTTTGGAATTGATGCAGGTTGTATGCCAATCTTGTGTGACAACACAAGTGCTATAAATATTTCCAAGAATCCAGTGCAACATTCAAGAACAAAGCACATTGACATTAGACATCACTTTCTAAGAGACAATGCAGAGAAAGGATTCATTAAATTGAATTTTTGCAAGACGGAGGATCAATTGGCAGACCTCTTTAATAAGCCATTGAGCAGAGAAAGGTATGAGAAACTTAGACTAGAAATAGGCATGATCAAGATTACTTAGTTGTATGTGCACCCTGTTCCCTCGATGATTGGCTAGAGTGTGTCTACATGTTTTATGTGTGTATATATGTGATCTGTTTGGCCCTTTAAAGCTTTTGTATGTCTATACCAGCTAGCGTGCAGTAAAATGCATTACTGTATGACCTGAACTAAAGGACTCACTTTGGTCTATTGATATGTCCCTTATTGTCCTCAAAACTGTTGTTATATGAGCCTTAAGACTATTACATGGACCCTGTTCCCTCAGTCACTCTGCCTCAAGCAAATACTGTTCCCAACGGGCAAATTCAGACCATTTAATTGTGTCTGATTTCCTAATTATTAGAGGCGGTTGGATTTTGTTTTCCTATAAATAGGGGTTAGCCGTTGTTCATCATCATCACAACTCAAAAATAGCTCCCTAAATCTTCTCTCTCTTTCTCAAATTCTTCCGGTTAATTTTCTTTCTCTCTCAAAATCCTCCCATTAATCTTTCTTCTCTCAGATCCCTTCATCTTCTCCTCAAGTTTTTTTTTGAATTTTCTTCCCGTTAATTCAAGAAACAACTTCCCCAATTCTCGTTTTTTCTTTTTCCTCTCAAACCCTAATTTGGGCTATAAATAACAATGGTGATTGGAACTCGATCCACTGCATCCAAGAAATCTCCAGCTGAGAAATCACCTTCTACCACTCCCATCAAGTTTTCTACCCCTGGTATAAAACCTGCCATGCATGTCAAGATGTCAGCTCGTAAGAAAACTGGACCCGTTGGTTCTTCTGCTCCCCCACCACCACCGTCTTCATCATCTTCACCTCCACCTCTAACTCCTAATACTGATCAACTGGGGAAGGATGATGCTGAAAGAACAGGGGCTTCTTCGGCCAAAAAGAAGTCAAAGAAAAGCGTCCCAAAAGGTGCTAGCATCTCTGAGCTAACTGCAATAGTTGACGCTCTTCTGGATGAAGGAGCTGCAACTGGGGCAAAGTATGTGAAGGAGAAGGGTGAGAAGGGAAAGAAAAAGAAAGAGGGTGCTGGGAAATCAAAAAGAGAGCCTGAGGGAGAGAAAAAGGAGAGCGAGGGAGGAGAGAAGCCTGAAACAGAGAGTTCCACTGCTCAAGGGGAGCAGGGGTCAGCTGAGAAACCACCTGTTCCCATAGCCGGTTCCAAGACAACAAAGAAGACCACAACTGGGTCTTCAAAGAAACAGAGTACATCCATCCAGGACCCTGTCTCAGCAACTGCTACACCATCTCCTCACCCAAAGAAGAGGAAATCAGCAGCTGCATGTGTCTTGGACATTCCGTCTGAGTCACCCCAGCCAAAGACTGCTGACCCGTCTTCTAGACCAGCCAAGAAGAAGAAAATCATGGTCTCCCCTCCATCAACCTCTACTGCTGCTTCTAAAGGCAAGAAAAAGAAACAGGACCCAGACGCCATTGATGCCAGGACAACTCAGATCCTCTCCAGAAAATGCATCACTGGCAAGGTATGGTGTCTTTATTGGATGAAAGACAATGGGATTGGGGAATTTGTGTCCAATGTCTTGTCTCAGGAGTGGGGTACCTACTTAACCACTAGGACTACATTTTATTATACTGAGTTTAAGCAATTTTACCTAAATTGCTCTGTGAAGAATGGGGTGGTTAAGAGTAAGGTGTCTGGGGTCCCCAACAATTTAATGCCTCTGATCTGGGAAAAATCTTGGGGATCCCCTGTGAAGGGTTTGCTGAATGGGCTAGGGGTGGTGTGTGGTCTGAGTATGAAGGTCTTGATCCCATCGCTATAGTGAGGAAGTACACATGAGACATGGAGGTGGATGTGGCCTCTAGGATCAAGGCTGTGGACCTTGTTCCCATGCACAAGTTGCATTTTGCACTTGTGTTTAGGACCCTGGTCCCTAGAGATGAAGCTAGGGAGTACTGCTCTGCCTACGACATGAGCCTTATGGATCTGGTAGAGAGGAGGAACAGGGTGAATCTTCCTGCTATCATGATTCATCACATTGGGTATGTCCTCAGTGCAAAGAAAATCACTCATTCTTTGCCTTATGGGTATGCCCTCACCCTGGTTTTCAAGCACTTTGGTGTGCCTCTCTCTACTGGGACGTCGCCTTCAACTGTGAATGAGGTAGGCAAGCAGTATCTGAAGCAAACTGGCTTCAAGTTTGATGAGGATCAGAAGGAGGAGGAGGAAGAGGAGGAGATTGGTTCTGAGGGGGAACAGGGCCCAGAGGCTGTTTCCATGGAAGGAGCCAGCATCAGCAGAGCTGCCATGTTTACTACCCTGCAACTGGTTGAGGCCAAGCTCAATACTGTGACCTCCAAGCAAGCTGACTTGACTCAAAGGGTTGCTGATCTTACTGATGCAGTAACTAAGGCTGATCAGGCTCATCAGAGGAGGCATGATGAGCTTGTCAGGATGCTGAAGGATGGGTTTGAGGTTGAGACTGTTTCCAATGCTGATGACAACCCCAACCCATCAGACTTTGTTCCTCCCTCTGTCTAAGCCGTTTTTCTTTTCTTTTCTTTCTTTTCTCTCTAGGTGTTGTTTATGCTTTAACAATACCTTCTTTTGTGACTGTGCTATATATATAAAATTTGGTCCCTTTTGGTTTATATGATTTGACTATTTTCTGGATGGCCTATATCAATAGATTTTTAAGTTTGAGCTACTAATTCTTGCATTTGTTTGCATACACTTAAACCATGGAGGTGATGGTTGTGACATACTTGCTACAATTTGGCTTAACTTATCACTATTTGCACGTTTCACAAATGTCCATGACACTTTTTGATGATGCCAAAAGGGGGAAGAGTGGTGTGCTTATGATTAGGTTTGATATGATCATGTTTAGGTTTAGTCTAGTTTAATTCTCGTACCTTGTCAACCTATTCACTATGGATGGGTAGCACACAATTTTTTTATTTATTTCTGCTCTAATGGTTTCTGGTTTGAAATTGTGTTTCCTCTGCCTACTCTGATTCTCTAAAGTCTTGTAAGTTGCAACTCTGATTGCAAAGTTTCTCTCTGCAAAAGTCTCAACGTGGTGGATGATAATGTTAAGCTGAAGTTCTTGATTGTGTAGCTGTGAATCCTGTTCCTACTTACCCGTGGTTCTTCTGGTTGGTTCACAGCAATGGTAAGTCAAGGTAAGGGCTTGAGTTAGTTTCTGTACTCAATTGAATTGGTATCTAGCTCAGATAAGCACACTAGTTTGTCATCATCAAAAAGGGGGAATTTGTTGGGTTCCTGGTTTTGATGATAACAAACAAAGTGTCCTTATCTATGTGTGAACTAACTATGACGGCATGTTGACTTAAGGATGCAAGAAGGTACAATGCTCAAAGCATGATTGCTCATGAAGATGCTTGGATCCTAACAAGACATGAAGACAATGTAATGTAGTTAAGTGCATTTGTCATTAGCCTTTATGTACTATGCTTGACTAGTTAGAAAGAGTCTAAATTGATCATGACAAGGGAACAAGGTTGTAGGACTGAGTGCATGCGTCTATGAGTACAGAGGAGCATTCTTGTGAACCCTGTTCTCTAGGACCAGCACTGCAACTTGAAGGAACCAAAGGGAAACAACGAGTTGGACCTTGTTCTTTCTAAGCTGTGTATTTGGATGAGTTTGCATAATATCGTATTTATTATTTCTACGAATATTTTGTGTATTATCTTTTTAGATATTCACACAAATATTTTTCTGAAGAAATATATTTTATTTTGAAAAAATGAATATTGCAAAATCGTGTTTTAAACTGAAAAAGTATTTTTTTTTTGAAAAGATATTATCTTGGAAAAAGTATTTTACTTAATGACCAAGTTTATTGTTTAAGGTAAGTGAATTATCTTTTGGAATATTTCTAATTATCTTTTGGAGAGTATATTCTGAATAAATCACTTGTTAGCTGGCCAAGATTTTCTGTTAAGGTATTTGGACGGTTTTATAGTATAGGACGAGTTAAGGAAAGATCTTTGATCTTTACTTAAACTCTATCCTATCTTTTGAAGATCTTATCTTTTATATTCTGAATAGATTTAACCTAATTGGACTGAGCTTTTAGGTCTGCCTATATAAGGCGCCTGATAGGTCAGTTGAAGGGTCAAGCTTTGCGTGCATTATTGAGATCAAAATCATTTGTGCAAAGCGTTCATTCGTCCAAACCAGATACGTCCAGTACTCACAAGAACAACCTTGAACCCTGTTCCCTGTCCTGGTCAATTTGAGTCTTTGCTTAGATTGGTCATTGCATAATAGATTTTCTCTGGTCTTATTTTGCTTAGTATTGAAGCGTGTAATAGGACAAACAATCTGGTTATTTGTAATTGCTCTAGCTTAGTGACAAGCGTAGAGTTTCTCTCAGGTCAGTGTGTGACTTGGAGAGATAGGCAACGCATCAGTGACGATGTGTGGTGGTGTTAGGGTACTGTGCTATATCCTGTGTTTTGGCTCTAGTTATAAGAGAAGTAGTGTGACAAAATCCCAAGTAACTTGGTCGTGGTTTTTACTCCTATTGAGCCTAGGAGGTTTTCCACGTGAAAAAAGCCTTGTGTTATTTACTTTCAGTCTATACATTCTGTTTTAGTTCACTGCATAGGAACAACGTCCATAATGTTGTTCCCTACCCTGTTCTCAAGTTGCAAAACGCGAGAATTTGGAGTCACTCTATTCACCCCCCCTCTAGAATAACTTAGGCACTCTTCATCATCCTTCGCTGACGTGAACTCTCTGCGAGTGGCTTTGATAGATTACATCCCACCTTGTATCGAGTTTATGAAGTCACGTGAATTGGGGTTCATACGTTTGTTTCAGCTTCACCTACGGCCTCACCTGTCTCCTATCAAGGGCTTGTCAACCTTGATGCAGTTGCTGGTTGACCATCATCATCGCCACTGTTTTGTGTTGCCTTCTTATATCAAGGATGGCAAGAAGGATTGTTGGATAGTTACTATCGTCGCTTTTGTGAATCACCGCCCCCTTAATCGCCCTGTCTCTGTTGTTGCCAAATTTCACCTCCACCAGACAGGGCCACAGGGGGCTTTCGAGGCCAAGAACTTGCAATTCCGCTGCCATTTGCTAGACAAAGCTCCCCTAGAGGCTTTCAGAATTCCAATGTCCTAAGTAGAATTATATGTGTGGTAACGTTGTTGTAATGAAATTTCATTACAACATGTATGTAGATTAGTATATCCAATGCAAATTTACAATTGACACTTTAAAGGTTGAGTTCTTCCATTAATTTTGTCATAGCAAAAGCAGATCAGTGAAACAGAACTACATTCCAGAAAGAAAACCAAGAACTAAAAGGTTAAAGATAAGTAACCAAAGCACACTGTCTAAGAATTCAAATTGTGTGCTTTAAGAACTATCCAACTGAGAAAAGAAAGAAATTAAAACAACTAATGACCAGATACATTTATTTGGCAAGATCAGATAAGTTTATCTGTTAATCAAAGGCTACGAATGAGGATGCCTTCAAAGGTAATCCCAGGGCCAAATGCCAAGGCAAGTCCCCATTCTTCCCCTCCATTTTCTTTGCTCTTCAACTCATTCCTCATATACTCCATAACATAGAAGATAGTGTTACTGCTAACGTTTCCGAAATCCATCAATGCCCTTCTACTGCAGTCCAATTTCTCTGCTCTTAACTTAAGAGTATTCTCCAACCTATTCAGAATCGCCGGACCACCAGGATGAACAGCCCAGAACAAGTCATTGTATTCACTCACTCCGGCTCCCTTGGACATAAGCTTCTTGCAAAACTCCTCTATGTTTTCCTCTATTTTTTGGGGCAGGTCCCTTCCAAGTTTGAAGTTGATGCCTTCTTCAGTAAGGCACCCATCAATCACATTATGGGTCCCTGGCAAGAACTGTTGGACCGCGTAGTTGAGCTCCATGAACGGGCTTTCACGTCCCAAATCCGGGTCTGATCCAACTATAACAGCTGCTGCACCATCACCAAAAAGAGCAGCCCCTACAAGGTCATAGGGACGATCCTTGTTAGGGGGCCGAAAGCCCAAGATAGTGGTCTCTGAGGTGGTGACAAGAACCCGACTACCAGGGTTGTTCTCAGCAATGTCCTTGGCAACTCTCAGGCCTGTTACCCCACCATAGCAGCCTAGGAAATATAGCATGACCCGGCCCACGTCAGGCTTCAACCCAAGCTCTGTAGCGAGGTACAGGTCACCCCCAGGTAATCTTATTTCACTTGAGGAGACATAGACAATGTGGGTTATGTCTTGGGCAGGCCTGCCCCATTCCTTGATGCAAGCAAGACTGGCTTCCAGGGCCATTTCCAACACTGCTGGGTTTGCTATTTCAAGCTTTTGCTTGATTGTTGGTGTGCCCTCAGTTGCTAGTTCTGGATAGTTGTCTAGAATCTCCTTGCACATCACTGTGTACCTTGTCTTAACAGTCGTTGTCTTACCTGATCACCCAAAGTACATACCCACAACAACAACAAAAAAACAAACAAACAAACAAACGAGAAATTAGTGATTATAAAGTACTTGTGAACCAAACCGCAATACACCATGACATTGGTTATAACAGTTATAAGGAAACTAACTATCCAGAAAGGTTTAATTGCACTTACATAATCGCTCTAGTTTCTCCTTAATGGCGAGATCATCGCATTTGGAGTCGCGGAAGTAGCCTTCAACCAATTTGTCCTGGGGAATGAGTTGCTTAGAGAAGGCCTTACTGATTGCAAGTACAGTTGCCTTTCCAGGAGTTGGGGAGCGATGAATTGAAGCAAGCTGATGGCTTGAAGCGCCATTGATGTCGGTTTTCGACATAACTAAGAAGCTCTTTTTGTTGCAAAGATTGCTCTCTGCTTTTGGTTGCTGAAGGGACTAATTCAGAGGTTTTGAGTAGGGTGGATATAAATGGAGAGATCAGCTTTATTCTTGGAGGGAAGTTGGTGAACAGAAAGAGTAGCATGAAGAGATGTATAATGCATTATTTATCAGGTTATGTTTAGTTCATGACAAGTAGCTTCTTAGGACTCAAAAGTGTGAAATTTTAAAAAAAATTCTAACAAATGAGAGCAAAATGACTTCTGTGGGTAAATCGTAACAAATCTGACCTGATCCTAACTTAAAATTCGCTGTTTTATTGTTTGTTTAATTCAAAGTCACACTCTTTGCAATTACTGCATTGATTCAGTTTTATCTTGCCTTTCCCTGTTGCATGAATAGCCAATTCAAAATCACGTAAACCCAAACACACATATTCTACATCAAATACTCCCTAGCAAAAACTCCATAGCAAAAACTCCTAAGCTCTTTAACCATCCTTGAGCTTTTTTTTGAACAAAATTTGACCAAATTCATCATACAAATGATTTGTTCGTACAACCGTACAAGACAACGTATACAGATATCTCGAAGCAAATAATATTGACGTTTCCCATTGCACACAATTACTTTCAGTAGTTCAATTTCACTCCCTGTTCATAAAGTTAACAAGGACCCCAAATGACAAAAAAGGAAAAGAGGGGAAAAGTTGTTTACAAAGAGGTTAATCATGCTAAAAAGGGTCATATAGTTCTAAAATTCTTATGCAGTTCTGCAGATAGGGTTAACATTGAGCATAACTGATAAGCAGAGAGATGGCGCACCTAGTCGTCGCCCTCTGGAACAAAGATCAAATATCAAAATCAAAATCTTTAACCTTCACATCTGCATCCTCTCCATACTGGACACAGGCGTCGATCTGTGACAGCATTTATCGAACGCTGCCCTCCTTCCTCAAGTCAAGAGGGACAAAACTGAGCCTGCTATGCTTAACAACCAGACCAAATCTATCAAGGCTTTGTTCAACTTCTCGATTTTGGGAACCATTTAGCGATTCAACTATGATGCTAACATCTTTGGCTCAGGATTCAAGAAATCTCTGAGGTGTCTCTAGTTCACGAGGTCCATCTTGGACAAGATATTAACATGAGGCAATTCAAGCTGCGCCATTGCGAAGAGAGATGACAAGCAAGTACTGAGCAACCACTATTGAATTTGGTAACATCTGTCATGAACTGTGAATCGAGCACATATACAGCACAAACATTGAAATTCTTATGCTTCAGGTGTCCCACAAAGTTTTTAAGATCCGGGACATGAGAAAAAACTTTTATTTCTCCAGGGCAATCAAAAACCAAATAGTCATCATCTTAGAAATCGTCAAATTCTCAGCGAGCCAGTCATCCAGGCCATCTTCAAGTTCCTCCATGCAATATCAGAACCCCTATTTGGACCCAGACCCATATAACATCCTCCGAGAAATAAGTTTCCCGGATATACACAGAAACAGGATAATCAAAAAATTTCGGCAGCCAGATCCAGGTTCACTACATGAATAGTCCGCCAAAATGGTTTCAAAGTGTTGGTACAAGCTAGAGCAGTAAGTAGATATCCAGCTTCCTGCAAGTCCAACGAAAAATTGGCCAATTGGGCATACCCATGATGAGTATTCAAGATTTCTCCAACCAGAGCTGGGAAAAAATCGGGTATATACCAGTCAAACTGGGACCTAAACATGATGACAACTAATTTAAAAACACATCAACGGGAGCCAGGCCTTAGAACGATAAAGGATGTCAAAGCGTGCAACAGTATGTATTTCGTTCAATAACCACACAGAACACAAGCACACATAAACAAGCTACCCTTTCCTTGTCTCCCTCTGATAGCCAAGTGCAACTTTTTTACATATATCTTCAGAGTTCAGTACACAACCACGTTTAATTGTCTCCATCAGAAGCAGTTAAAGTTGAAGCCTTTTTGTAGTAGTACCTGCAGAGACCAAACAGAAACATGATTACTTCAAGCTCAGTGAAAGAAGCTGACTTCAATATACTGATCACACTCGAACCAGCACCAGAAAGAGATATGAAGATGGCTTATGAATGGAGAGGGGAGACATACACAGATCTGAATGCCAAATATGGAGGCATGTTTCCGTAGAAGACGCTCAGTGGAATACCAAACAGCTCGACCTGATCCATCTTGATACCCAACACGGGGCATGTGGATTGAAGCTGTTGACAAGCAAATTCACGTATCAAATGAACTTAGTTGAATAGTTGCATATAATAAGACAAAAGTTAAAAAACTTGAAGTTCTTCAGCTGAATAATGATATCAGAAAAACAGCACCCGAGAATAGATCTCTTGATCACAGGACTTCAAGTGAGTCATAACATCAGCCTAAAGGACATACCATACCAGGTGAAGATATTAGATGACATACTTCGAAAAGAGAAGACTCAAGTTGTAAGACATGGACATTGGACTGATCAGGCACATTGCAAAAATACTATTTGAAATCCATAGAAACAATATAACATATGTAAAGATATCATTACGAATCCAGTCCTCTGTGATCTGATATATAATCTGTTTGCTAGAAAAAATGAAAATGAAAGAATACAACTATGCTCAAAGTCTTTGAAAATAGGTAAAAGACATTTTGTTGCCTTTGCACCATTTCCATTGGAGCCAAAAGCTTCTTTACTTTTTGGCTTCGGAATGTAATGGACTAAAGCAAAATGGCTCATAAAACTGTCGGCACTTCTTATTCATTGTGAAGTTGCCGATGGTCGTCGCACTTCGGATCTCGGGTCAAACGGAAACAGCCTCTCTGTGAGACTCTCACAGGGGTAAGGCTGCATACAACTGACCCCCCCTTACCCTGCCTAGGTGGGAGCCTCTTTGGAGGCACTGGGGTAATGTTGATGTTGATGATACATTTTGTTGCCTTTGCCTGACATGTCAACCATTCAACCTGTCTTATAGAGGTGGCCGCCTGAGCGAGACCCTCTTTGGAGGCACTGGGATAATGTTGATGACAATGAACTTCGAGAAAGTATTAGCAGAATAACTGCCTATCCGATCCTTGACATCGTTCAGAAACCACTTCCCCATGGCATACATGTAGACCTGGAAAACGGGTCGGGCGGGTCAAATACAGTTTCGGGTTACCCAACGGGTTTGACAAATGTTGTCTCACAACTTTCGGTCGGGTCATTTCGGTTTTGAACTTTTGGGTCGGGTCTGGAGCGGATCGGGGTCGGGTCAGTTTTTGTCAGCTGCCAGCTCTACTGATACATGGATGGTATCATAGTCACATATGGTTGTGATAATAGGCTAAAGACAATAGCATGATGGTGGACCAGGGTATAGTACAGTACAGCTATAATTCTAGTGCTCCACCATGAAACCAACATCTTAGGTATTAGGAAAGCAATCTGCATGTGTGGACCCAATTAACAGGTATCTCTTAGCTACATGCCTCATTTTTAGAAAATATGATCCAGATATCCTTTCTAGACCCGCAAACATGTTGAAATATATTACCTGAATTCTGCAGAGCAGCCGATGATGCTTTCAACAGACAACGTTCTAAATTACTGATGGATATCTCACTGCGCGGGACCTTACGTCTGGTATTGTATGACTGGACAACAGCTAAAGCAACCCACTGAGGCATCTTACCATCCATCTGCTGCCCATCATGATCATCTGCATGCCAAGGAATAGTAATGCTAAAATACTGAAGCAAAATGACCAAAAAAACTATTCTGCAACATAACAAGCAAACACGTGAAAACTACAGCAGCATATTTGTAAATAACCGGAAAAAAGTTATCAAGCCTGTTTACAGAACAAAGTTGTTCAATAATAACACCACTGCAAGAAACTTGAAGTTATATACAATTCTTCAATTCAGCAAACAGCTCATTTGGACTCCCACCAAAAAAAGAGGGGGGGGGGGGTTGGAGGGAAAAATCGAGGTTCCCTGATGCCAACGGAATATGAATCCACTTTCTCTGAAATATATTTAAGTTCTTGCATGTTTTCAATCCTTTTGCTGTTAGTGTTAAGGAGACTTGAATGAAATGGGTGGGAATTCATGCACTCAGAATTTAAAATTTTGTTTGTAAGTAAGGAAAAGATTGGCTCTTCGCTTTGCTAGGGCTAAGCCTGTGTAGATCTCAACCTCCAGAAACCTTGCTTGGCATTGTCCTAATGAGATGATTTTTATTATAAAGTAATATGAACAAGGAAATCGATATTGTTGACTGAATGCATCAGAACAATCTTAAAAATGAAGTACTCAATGATTACTACTTATACCTACATATAGACGGACCCGCTTGGCAGTGTCCTCATGAGATGTATAGTACTACTTTATCAAACAAGGAAGTCGAGATCATCAATTGAATGCATCAGAAAATATCTTTAACAACAAAGTGCTAAAACAACACTACCCATGAACCTAAATATGGACAGTTCTAACTTGCATGCTTAAGCTAAGCAAAGGGCTTACCATCTACTCGTATTAGATGAAGATCACCCAGATGAAGGTCCCCAAATTCAGATGCTTGTTCATATGCTTCTTGGACTTTACTGGAGAGTCTGTCCAATTCACCAAACATTCCCCCATGGCCCCAATTTCCCGAATCATCAACGCAGCTGGTCAACAAAAAGAATTTGTACTGATAGGCGCCAACATATTATCAAAGTGAAGCAGTATAAAAAAATAACATTGCTCAATAAGTTGTCTACGGGTAGAAGTTTCTAAGTCGGCCATTTCATCTTCATAGCAGCATTTCCTTTTTCAGCCATCCTCCCTCCATTTTGTTTCTCTTCTCTGGGGGAGCAGGGTAGGGTGAAGTGGCCATGGTCCACACTAGTCCAACCCAAATGACATGATTTTTTAAAATTTATTTTCTTCCTTTTTTCAGTTTCTGCTAGTAAACCATCCAACAACAACATTTCATCTTCATAGCAGCTTTTCCTTTTTTAGCCACCCTCACTCCATTTTGTTTCTCCTCTCTGGGGGAGCAGGGTAGGGTGAAGTGGCCACGGTCCACACTAGTCCAACCCAAATGACATGACTTTTTTCCCCTTTCTCAATTTCTAACATCATCTCTCACAAACAAATGCTCTGGAAAGAGTTTGATTGTCATGTTATCATGCTCCATTCAAGTACACGCAAAATTAGTAAGATCCCACACATATGACCTTTCCCTCTTTACCTACAGCGACGTATCGCATTTCACATTTACCCTTATCACAACATCATACTGAGTCTATGGGGTTTGGCAGCACAACAACTCAATTGCACAGAAGCATAGCGCTTGAATAATTTCATCAGTGACTTTTAATTTAACATACAAGTACTGATTTCAGATATATTATGACCATAACATACAACTCCAGAATTTGGAAGACCCCAACCTTTCCAACATATGCATGCTACATAGTCACACCTTAAAATATCAACAGAATGACACGCAACCTCAATTTTCCTGATTGAGCCATGCATGTCCTAAAGCATATACAACACAATGGTTAATGTTCATGGCCAAAGTGAACAGCCAAGAGCCCAAGATGGCATCAGCAACCAATGTCATAGGACTTGTTACTATTGTTTTAAGATAATATGGGTATCCAAGCTTTGTCATTGACTAATCCCATGGGCCCTGAAATTAACAACCAGGATTGTAAACCAAACTCATGATAGTATCAACAGATTACCTGAATATAATAGTTGGCTCAGACGGACACACATCTGAAGGATGCGTACAATCACCTAAAACAAAGTTTACAGCACCACGATCTGACATCATATCAGAATCTTCAGGTAGTACTGGATCAGGAACAGAAAGTGATTGGTATCCAAGGGTTTGCCACTTCGCTAATTTCTTTTCCTCTGCTTTCTTTCTAGCAGATTCAAGCCTCCGAAGTTTTTCCTCAGACGTTCCTCTTCTACTTTCCAATCCTAATGAAGACTTATCATTTGATTCTGCCATCTCCTTGAACCTTTCCACCCAGGAATGATAAGAAGCTTCATCAATACCAGGATCAAGACCAATAACAGCATCAGCCTTCTCAATTCTAAAATCATTTCCAATAAGATTAGTTGGACTTGATTCTAAATTCCCCATTTCCTCATCTGGTTTCTGTCCATATCGCTTGGCAAGTACTTTCTCAACCATAGCATTCAATTCTGACATATTTGGCTCACTCATCTTTTCTTTGCTACTCTCTTCTGGATCAAACAAACGTAACCCATATATCATTGACTTCAGGTCGCCGGAATCAGCCCCTGAGAATTCTTTCTCCACATTTTGCGAAGCATCATGGCCAACAACATCATGACTAAGCTGTAACTTCCTTTGTGCTCGTCGCAAAATGACCTAATTAGTGAACTCGACACTGGTTAGACATCTTACTCAATGCAAAGACTAATGGCTAAGCGTACATTCTCACCTCCTCAATAGTGTTCCCTGTAACAAGGCTTATAGACAAAACATGATTCATCTGTCCAATCCTATGTGCCCGCTGCAATGCTTGTTTGTCGACCTGAGGATTCCAATCTTGCTCATAGAATACAACCTGCACAACTTTTCAGCAAAAATTAAGAAACATTCTGTATATATGCCATTAATCAAAGACATAAGAGCTATTCATGCCGCATCTAATAGCAAATACTTCTAAGTGGTTATGCAGCTCAGCACAGTAAAATCTATCTCTTGACGGAGGAATGGATAAAACCCACATCACTATCGAACATATATGAAAGTGTTGGATCCCTTTAATAGAAGTTCAGCTCACAATTAAAACTAGTAGTTATAACTAATAATAACTAGCTAACAGTCCGACTTAGGTATGGAACACAAATGCAATACGGTTCTTTTGCAGGGCATTTCCAAAGAGAACACGTTTACAAATCATAATTTATCAAATACTATTTTGTATTTTCCATGAGATGAGCAACAGAACAATATTTAAAATCAGCAAAAAGAAACCTGTGTTTGATTTCAAAAATTAGAAACATGTCCATTTTTCTAACAATTGTTTCAATATTTTGGACATCAGTATGAAAGGTGTTAAAATCAAAAATAGTTCGTGATACATCATAGAAACATCCTTTTCAACTTTTACAAAGGTATCAGCATCAGATACGTGCTAGACATAGACAAACACCTCTGACACAGTCACTATATTATAATAAACTCTTTCCCCCTTAATAAACGGAGTTAATGTCTTTTAAAGTAGAATTCCTTACTTGATTTACAATTATGAGGACCAGACCTCCTCCAAGAGGAACAATCAAAAGAAGAACACCTTCCAATCCCTCAGTAAATATGATAAGAGAACTAAAGGGATTCCATATATATATAAACGTATTCACATACCTTAAAACACATAACTGATTCATGAATAATTAAGCAAATGGAGTTCTTGACTCGGCATAACTTCTGTAGCTACACCCGTTTTTTACCCACAAAAGTACTATAGACATTATAACAATAATACACACTCTTTGAGGTAATACAGCTGCAGCAGTCCATGTATCCTGTATTGGAAGACATAACTGGACCAGTGCCAATGTTTAATGCATATTGGCAGAAGTCAAAAAGATGTTGTCCACATAATTCCCCTTTCAGAAAACCTCAGTGATTCAAAAGTATGTTTAGCAACTTATGTTGACCTTCTTAGTTCTTCCTACCTTGCTCTCAACGTTTTAAATGCCCTTACTGTAAAATTTATCATCTACCACCACCATAACAGATGTAATCACACGCAAGAAATTTTGAACAAACTGAGTAGCAAGCTTGCTGGAGCAGGATACAATCTTCAATGCAGAGAGAGAGAGAGAGAGAGAGGGGGCAATAGGATTTACTCATAATATACACATTCCTTACATTAGAATACTAAAGAAAACGTGATATAGAAGGAACAGAACATACTGTGTCTGCAGCCATGAGATTCAACCCAACTCCACCAGCTCTAGTTGATATCAGAAAGACAAATGCACCATTTTCGTTGGATTCAGAATCCATAATCCCAGAGGATGATTGGCAGCTGAAACTTCTTATTGCAGCAAAACGTTCCTCTGCCCGAACTGATCCATCAAGGCGCTCATAAGTGTAATGCCTCAACTCCAGATAATCCTAATTCACCAGGAGATTTCCAGTTTATGAATCCAGTTCAAATTGCATTTTACTTAAAAGATATCCTGCATCCACCGCATAAAGAGGCGACAAACCTGTAATATATCAAGTGTATGGGTCATCTGAGCAAATAAAAGAACACGGTGTCCAGAATCGTGCAGCTTCCGAAGAAGTCGGTCCAAAATCAACAGTTTACCACTAGCCTGAAATGGAAAATGAGAAGAACATAAATAAGCAAGTAAATTCAGCAAGACCCTCCTGTGATATCATCCCACCGCACCGCCCCCTCTTTTCTTTTTGGTTGTTACAGATATCCTGGACTTGTTCATAATGACCCGAAACAAAATTGACAACTTAAGTTATCAAAGATGCCACCACAAGCACCAAAAAATACGTAGCCTGTTGGTGCTACTCCTGTGTTGGACCTTGCTTCTTATCCAGATTAATACCCTTGACCAAAGAACAGAAAAGAAGGGATACAAATGATGGAAAGGCAAGTACCTGAACAAGGTGTTCACCCTCCTCATATGGTTCAGGTTCTATACCAGGGAAGAGATAAGGGTGGCTACATGTCTTTCGTAGCTGGATTACCTATTTCAAAATTCATAACAACACACAACATAGAACTGGTCAATAAAACTCAAAGGCAGTCCTTGCCGAATTCAAAACATGCTTCTAAACTCAACATATAAACACATAAATGTCAATTTTTTTTTTTGGAAAAGGAACACATATATCTCCTCGCATACTCTACTCTTCCGAACAGAAGTTAAAAAATTAAAAATAATCATAAGGATTGAAAGCAAAGCTATGGCTAGAGTTAATATGCAATTTTTAGCCTGTCATTATAGGAAAATTGGATATTGTTGCAACTAAGGTGCACATGAATACACGATTCAAGTATGCTCAGACTGCACCTAGGTTGGCTATCTGACAGACACCAAAAATGCTTATTTATGGACCAAAGCAGCAGAGGCTTTTAAGCGTTCCCACAATGACTTCCAACGTCCCTGGGGCACTTGTAATAGATGCTTCTTGCAGACTCCTTGTCCTCCTTGGCTGTACTTAATTCTTGTTCTTCTGTTGGTACAAATTTTCTTACTAAAGAAGAAAGAAAACATCCCTGGCCTAAAAAAATTTTTGACTCGAAATGCAACTCATTAGAATTTAGGACCAACTACACACTAAACAAATATGATTGCTGAACACACTGAACAAATATAATTGCTGAAAACACTATACAGATATAATTGCTGCACAAGGAAATGAGGAAAAATCAGAGAGATCAAAAAAATATAAAATTTTTGAAGAGTGTTGTTTTTTCTCCCCATTTTGGATTGGTAAGAAACAGTCTGCACCGTCCCAGCCCCAGCCCCAGCCCATCTCAAGTGAGGCCACCACGTAGTCCTTAGCTTGGAGTGTTGTCTTAGTCTAAATTACAAAAAGCGTGAATACATCTTTCCAAAAGGAAAATGAAGCTGTCAGGTCAATCTGACAATGCAACAACGCTTATTCAACAGACAAACATGTTGGCAATGATATGTGACTGACTGACTGGTGATGAGGATATGTTGTTAAAAGTGAAGATAACGTACAACATTCTGCAATGATTGGGGACTAGATGTTCCAGAAGCAAACATGAGAAGTTTAGGAAGCTCTTTCCTCAAGATTGATGTGTAAACACTCTTCTGTAAGGCTACAAGTGGGACCATCCTGTGAAACAAAGATTGGATTCTCTTCACCATCACATAGGAATTCAGTTATGTATTTCATCATCAATAATTTAGATTTGAGACTACACAAATACTAGTACGAAGTATAGAAATAGCCATTCATAATGACGCACACTGTAATTTCAGTAAGAGGAGGCAACACAAGGGCTCCACATTCAACAAGCTCAGATTTTGTTCTGCGGCGCATAAGCGCTCTAAGTATGCACTTCAAAGTGTTGAGCTTCTCCTTGACTTGGGCATCACCGTGGTCTGCAGATTGCAAATGAAAAGCCAAGTAAAAGATATTGTCCTGACAGAAGTTTCCAAGAGACGTATTGGTTTATTTATGAATCATATACATTCATGGTTTCATACGCATCACATGATCCTTAACAAATTCATAAAAGGACAACATCAAATGTCTGCACCGCCCCTCGCATGTAATTCTCAACACAATGAAGTAAAACAAAGCAGAATGCCAAATATAAGAAGATGCCTCAGGTACAACTACCACTCTCGACTCTCAATTTATGTTTAGCCACCATATGTTTAAAGTGCTCATCTCCAAGTGAGTCTGACTTCTTACTTTTGTCATTTCTTTCTCTCTCTTCTCTTAGGTAGAAAAGTTTTTTGCCTTGCTACAAGCTGGGCTTGGGTATTAGGAATAAGCAAAACCCAGAAGACCTGCTTTTTACATATTTCTCACTATTTGGGACCCTTCAACTCTTTAGGCTTCTATTGAATTGAGAAATAAGTTTCATTGTCCTTTTTGCTATAATAGTTATAGGAACTATAAGACATTCTCCAGATAAGGATCTCAGCCGAACAATCTCAAATCTTGACCACATACTCAAGCTTTAGATCGAAACCCCACCCTTCTGCAGGCTACGTTCAACTAAGTGTAGACCCTCCTTTATCTCTAAAGAACAGACTGACATCCAAGGGACGGAAGGTTCATGTTGTCAAATTTTGATATAATAGTTATAGGAACTTTAAGGCATTCTCCAGCTACGGTCTCAGCCAAACAATCTTAAGTCTTGACCACATACTCAACCTTTGGAACGATACCCCCACCCTTCTGCAGGCTACGTTCAACTAGGTGTAGACCCTTCTTTAGCTCTAAAGAACAGACTGACTACCAGGAGGGGGTCCCTCCATCTATCCAAGGGATGGAAGGGCGCTTAAGTAGATGGCCCAAAGCCAATCCCAAGGAACAGCAAAGCTTCATAGGGTCTTTCTGTCAGGTGCAGGTAGCCTGCATCTTTTTTTTAAAGAAAGAGCTTAGTAGAAGAGGTTTATTATTCATACTTGACAATTCACTCCTTTCAGACATCAATATTACAGAATTTGAAAATAGCTGATTCTCATGAAGATCTGTGCCAACCAATATCTTCCCCCCACATCCTTGCCCCTCCAAATCGTCCAATAAAGGACAAGCTACACTAAAAGAAAAGGTAACTACAGAATACAACCCTTCAGCACTGCATGACGAATAGCTCACTCGTAAGTCTCAGACTAATGCTCACTCTTATAAGGAACTTAACCACCATGCAAAAATTGGAGAACGATACATCCAATGTTAGTAGTAGCAACAGCGGAAGTGCACAAATAATATATTGCTGAAAGTGGGAAACAAAAAAAAAATCTAAAAACTGTGACTAAACGGCTTGAAAAAAGAGTTACCAGCCGAAGCATTCCCAACAGCCTTAAATGTGTTAATAAACTGCTCCAATGTTCCAAAGACAGAAGGCATGCAGAAATGCATCAATGCCCAAAGTTCAGTAAGATTGTTTTGAATGGGCGTGCCAGTCATCAGCAAACGTCTTGAATCATATATCGCTCTTTGAGTATGCCATGCAGGACCTGTAGGTGAAGCACTCAAGTATTTGTAAGATAGTTCGTATTTAAAATTTGAATTTCTTAACTTCACTTTCTTTGATGGATGAAAGTGGCACACTCCAAGGGATCTACTTCTAATTTCAACTACACGTAAGTTTATCACAACAAATTGCATAATGAATTTCTCATGTCACCAAACTAAATACCCCTTAACCCTATTTTCAGAGTAGGGGGCATGTAGATCCATAGAAAACGACAGCCCTGACAAGAAATCATCCGACAGTACATTTCAGAGAGCATGGCTGAACTAAAAGCCAAACAAGTTCCACAATGAAATACAAGCCACCAGATAAACTATAAAGAGGCAGTAGCGCCCAACATACACTTGAGGGATTTTTAAGCCTTTGAGCTTCATCAATAACAGCATAATGCCAATGAAATTGTGAGAGGAAGTCCTGGTCGATCAGTGCAATATCATAGGTTGTCAAAAGAATATCAAATGGCAACAATGAAACCTGCAATGATCCAAAATTCAAATTCAGCTTCCACAACAACAAAAGACATATATATTGCAGTCAACTATCCTGAAAACCTTTGCTCATGAAAAGGCCAAGCACCACTGCATCTGTATTTCAAAGTCAAGAATCAAAAACATACATCGGAAGATGAAGATTGCGCTTGAACATGATCAAATATGTTCCTTCTTAGCATACGTCTGTGCTCTTTCTCGCCAATGTACCCAAGAACTCTTAACTTAGGAGCAAACTTCTCTATCTCTGACAACCAGCCGTCTGTTACACTTAAGGGGCATAGGACTACTGCAGAAATTAGAACCATAAATTTTTAATTAAAAAAAAAAAAAAAAAATCAACTCAGAAGAAATCCTTCAAAAGAATTTATTTTGTACTGTATATGATTCTAAACTTTTTGACTCACAGAATGGCCCCGGCAATCTTTGGCAAACTTTCAAATAGCTCAAGAATGTTACAGCTTGCAAAGTCTTTCCCAGTCCCATCTGTCAATATCTCATTTCAAGTTAGAGAACACACCCACTCACTACAATCACATGTATAGAATTTGAATTCATAAGAAAAATCAATTAAATCGTCCCACAATAACATCGAGAAACATAAGAGCATGCACTTCTAGACAGGCATTAAAGTGACGCTCAATTTGTTTAACATCTTTAGATACTTAAACAAATATGCCGATTTGATAGCTCATAATTCCAATACCAAGGTATAAACCATGCCACACTATAAATTGATAGAATAACAGCAGACATGTAGACGACAAATTCTTGGCCACACTTAGGAGTAGCCAATTTGGCTACACCCACAATGAAGTAGTAGCTTTATTGCAATGAAGTTATAGGTTAGCAATAATGAAATGCCCTACATTTTCAGGCATGAGGTGTAGCCATGTAGCTCAAAATTGTTTAACTAAGAATCCTTAAATAAGGCATCCATTGCTACAATTCCAACACCAAGGTATATCTCATGGCGCAGATCATTATCAAGAGTGAAACTCACAAACCAAACACAAGGGAAATAAGAAAATCCATTGAACTGTTGACCACTTACCCTATGTAAATTCAGATTTCAACATAATACATAGCTATGTAGACTGTAGAGACATTGAACACAAAGACAAAGGATCAGTAAAGAGTATG
Source organism: Tetragonia tetragonoides (assembly GCA_038025085.1). NCBI lineage: Eukaryota > Viridiplantae > Streptophyta > Magnoliopsida > Caryophyllales > Aizoaceae > Tetragonia > Tetragonia tetragonoides. Next base: position 7,592,163 of record CM076140.1, on the reverse strand, counting down.
AGACATACATGCTAGCATGCCATCACGCACATCCAACCTGACCTACCATGGTTGTTTCACTATTTATATTAACTCGGGGCTCCATGACGCATGACAGAATAAATATTCATATTTACCTTGTACTTGTATAGTTGTATCGCTTGCTCTTTACAGCTTTGTAGCCCTACCCTAATCAAGAACTAAGAAACCCATGTGCTCCACATTAAAGATTTTTAGCTTACTTTTGTTTCCGGTCATGGAAACATTAATGGGATTGTACTTGTTGGTAACAACAGGACGAGTGAGCATGGTGTGTTGATTTTCTTGACTAAGCTTTCTTATTGGCTATATATTCCTCACCTCAACTAAAATTCTTTTGTGATGGAGCAAACGTTCTCCAACTATCACATCTCAATAGTAGGAGACTAACCCTAGGTTCTACATGCTTTATATGTACGTCATAATTGAATTTGGAGCTTTAATTTGTTAATAACCTTCAGCTGCAGCAGTTGGACAACTAAGTAAATTCTTCAGGTCCCACTACAGATTCAGGAGATACAGAAACTAAAATACCTCAACTCGCAATAGAAAGGGAAAGGGGGGATAGAAGAGGGGGAAACAAAAAAGGAGTAGATAACAAGAATCAACTAAAGCAACAAATATTCATACAAGTTTGGCCAATCTTCAACACCCAGTTCCAGTTACCATCATACCTCGTCTCCTGCAAATTGCATACAAGATATAAGTGCAGGCATACAAAGAAAATATAAAAGCTGTTGCTATAAGTCACTAGTACATATGCACAGGGCAAAAGTAGCTGCAAGCAACCAAGGAGGCCAGGGCCAAGCAAATGTATGCCATGAAGTCAACCAGTCAGAATCAAACTAATTTCAGCAGTAAACTTATGCTAAAAGTAGATAATTTTGAGACAATTTTGTTTCTTTGTAGATAAGAGAAAGAATTGTATTTATGAAGAAAGAATCGATACAAAACTAATAATTGGTCCTCAAAAGGAACCAAACCAACCAATCCAAACCTACAAAAAAAACCTAAACCTAATGCTTAACCTTTAAACTACAACCATCAGAAATCATAATTAATACTCGACTTTAATCGCTCATAATTAATACTAGACTTTAATACTAGACTTTAACCGCTCAAGCTCCCGACTACCCCTCTCCTTCCTAGAACAATTTTGAGACATTATATGGATGTTGAAACAGGAAACACCATAATTGACAGCTAAACTGAAGGATCATATCCAGGCTCTTTTAACCAGTATATCACTACCTTCTCACATACATCACTGTATTCCAAAGAGAAAAAAGAAGCACCAATCTACCAATTTTCAGAGAGCTAACTTGAATACACTGCAGCCAAGCATCAATGCCATCTGACATTTAGTTTCAAAAGTGTGACAATTTCTTCTGAAGACAATCAACGCAATGGCCTTCCTGAATCCTGAGACTTCCCTAACAATTAGATACTTGCTTAGCTAGACAAATCCACCTAGTAACCAATTTATAGCGACAATTATGATCATCTCCCAGTAATCTTCTAATGTAAGGGATAATGAACAAAACAATTTCGACATATTGAATAATACCTCATGAATTTGACTAACTCTACAGGAGAAAACGCTTGTCAGAGGTCCATGTGAAAAGCTATAATAACTTTTCATTCATCAACATTACCCAGGTGCCTCAAAAGAGGCCCCGCCTAGGAAGGGTAAAGGGGTCAGTTATATATAGCCTTACCCCTGTGAGAGTCTCACAGAGAGGCTGTCTCCCTTTAACCCGAGATCCGAAGTGCGACAACCATCCACAACTTCATAATAAATAAGAAGTGTAGATAGTTTTATTAGCAATTTTGCTTTCATCCATTATATTCCAAAGTCAAAAAGTAGTGAATTTTTTGGCTCCACTGAAAAGCTATAATAACGACTTAAATAAATAAATAAAATTTATTGCAAACAATAACTCCTCCTATTTAATTCTCAATGACAAACAAGAAACATATATTCAAACTAAAACATCTAAAGGCCATCATTATTTTACTTTTTTTAGATATATAAAAAGTATTTATATTTTTTAGACAACGTGGGTGTCCAAGCTTTGCTTGACTAATCCCATGGGCCCTGAAGTTAACGACCAGGAAAACCTCCAGTGGCCCTAGGGGACTCGAACCTCGGATCTCTAGATTACCAACTCACTTCTCAGAGGTCTTAGGTCTTACCAGCTGAGCTACACCTTCAAGATTAAATTACGCCAAATTTAGAGTATATTCAGCATAAATAATTAGTGATTGAAAATGAGTTTTCTATTATTCTCTCTCCTATTAATAGCTGGGTAATTTGTGTAAATCATTCCTATCCAACCTTTCTTTAGTTACTTGTGTCTATAAAAGAGTTGTATTGTTTAGCAATGAAACATACAGAGAAATATATTCAGAGAATATATAAATTTACTTTACCTCTTCGCCATATTAATTTCTTTAGTTATTTCCTGGAATACATATTCTACATTGGATATCAAAGCCTGTTACAATTATGGCTGGAAAGATTGAGTTGATGACCAGTCCCGTTGAGATTTTCGATGGGAAGTCAAACTTTGATCACTGAAAGGCAAAAATGTAAAATTTCTTCCGGGTTATTAAAGTTTCAGAAGTCATCCAGAACGGGTTCGAAGACCCGGAGAGCGATGAAAATTTATCAGAAGCCCAGAAAAAACTATTGAGTGAGACTCGGCAAAAAGATGAATTGGCGAAGATGTGGATCACCATGAGGGTGAGTTCTTCTGTGTATGAAAAAAATTATGCATGGAAAACAATCGAAGTCCATGTGGGACATGTTGTGTAGTTGATATCAAGGCAATGAAAATGTGAAGAAAGTAAGGTTGCGAGCTCCTGGAGATGGAAAAATCAAAATCAGAAACTTTTTGTGACATCATCAAAAGTGACATCTCGACTAATTATCACTTTTTCAGTCTTGGGATTATATAACTTGTATCCTTTCGTCACGGTTGAATACCCAACGAAGATACACTTTTCAGCTTTATCATCTAACTTCTTTCTCGGTTTATCAGGAACATGAGCACAAGCTATACACCCAAAAACTCTAAAATGTTGAATATTGGGTTTGCGACCACACCATGCCTCATATGGTGTCTTGCCATCAACACTCCTCGTAGGAGACCTGTTCAAAATATAAACAGCACAAGCAACACCTTCTCCCCAAAAAGATTTAGGCAAATTTTTATGCTTCAACATACAACGGACCATATCCATTATAGTCCTGTTCTTTGTTTCTGAAACACCATTCTGTTGAGGAGTAATCCTCGCTGTCAACTAATGTTTTATACCATGTTTCTTCAAAAAATCATCACAAACAGTATATTCTGTTCCTCAGTCAGTTCTCAAAACTTTAATTTTCAACCCACTCTGCTTCTCAACATAAGCCATAAAAGACTTAAAAATTTCACACGCCTCAGATTTATTTTTCAAAAAATAAACCCATGCTTTTCTTTTGAAGTCATCAATAAAGGTAATAAAATATCTGCTCCCTCTATTTGATGGCTCCTCGACTGAACACAAGTCAGAGTGAATGATTGCAAGGGGCTCAGAAGCTCTATTGGCTACCCCATCAGGAAAAGAATCTCTATGCTTCTTACCTAAAACACAAGTCTCACATACTTGCTTTGGAATATTTATCGCGGGTAGGCCATTCACCAAACTTTTTCGAGCCAGAAAATTCAAGCTATAAAAATTTACGTGCCCATAACGCATACGCCATAGCCAATTATCTTCAGTGTGAATAGAACTAAAACAAGGTAATATGTCACAATTAATTTTGAGAGGAAAGAGACGGTTCGGTGACATATTTACCTTTGCTATTAGTCCCTTTTTGCTATCACTGATTGTGCATACACCATGTAAGATCCTTATATCATAACCTTTTTCTGACAATTGCCCCATACTCAACAAATTATGGTGAAGTCCAGGTACATAAAACACATCAGATATAGTATTTGTTGTTCCATCTTTCAATTTAATGGAAATTTGGCCTTTACCCTTCACACCCATCTTCGATGCATTCCCAAAAGTAATTTCGGAACTTACAGATTCATCCAAATTAGAAAACATCTCCGTATAGCCACACATGTGATTACTGCATCCGGTATCTAAATACCACTTATTCTTTTGATTATCATCAAAAGTAATGCAAGCCATTAATAAGGTTTCTGAAATATCTTCATTACTTTCAGCAAGTTTCGTATGGTGTTTATTATTCCATTTCTTCAATCTACATTCACCTGCCTTATGCCCGTATTTTCCACAATTCCAACACTGAATATTGGTCTTACCTCGTTACTGACAAGCGTTATTATCTCCGCCTTGTCTAGCGCCAAATCTGTGTTGTCCTTGTCCTCTACCTGAGTACTGACCTCTTTGGTTCTTGTATCTCTCAAACTTCTCTTGAGAATCGTCTTTCTTTTGCAAATTTAATTGCATGCTCAAGGCCTCTTCGACAACAGGTTCGGGTTTCTCTTTGAACCTCTGCTCATGGGCTTGCAAAGAACCCATAAGATCATCAACCGACATGATTGTAAGATCGTTCGACTCCTCGATGGCGGGTACTATATGATTAAAGTCGGAAGACAAAGTACGTAGTATTTTGTATACGATTTGTTCATCGTTTATAGTCTCTCCGTTGGCCTTCATATGGTTGACAATAGCCAACGTTCTTGTACAATAATCAGAAACTTTTTCTGATTTTTCCATCTCCAGGAGCTCGAATTGTCGACGTAAATTGTCGACGTAAGGTCTGCAACCTTACTTTCTTCACTTTTTCATTGCCTTGATAGCAACTACACAACATGTCCCACATGGACTTCGATTGTTTTCCATGCATAATTTTTTTCATACACATAAGAACTCACCCTCATGGTGATCCACATCTTCGCCAATTCATCTTTTTGCCGAGTCTCACTCAATAGTTTTTTTTGGCTTCTGATAAATTTTCATCGCTCTTTGGGTCTTTGAACCCGTTCTAGATGACTTCTGAAACTTTAATAACCCGGAAGAAATTTTCCATTTTTGCCTTCCAGTGATCAAAGTTTGACTTCCCATCGAAAATCTCAACGGGACAAGTCATCAACTCAATCTTTCCAACCATAATTGTAACAGGCTCTAATACCAAATGTAGAATATGTATCCCAGGAAATAACTAAAGAAATTAATATGGCGAAGAGGTAAAGTAAATTTATATATTCTCTGAATATATTTCTCTGTATATTTCATTGCTAAACAATACAACTCTTTTATAGATACAAGTAACTAAAGAAAGGTTGGATAGGAATGATTTACACAAATTACCCAGCTATTAATAGGAGAGAGAATAATAGAAAACTCATTTTTAATCACTAATTATTTATGCTGAATATACTCTAAATTTGGCGTAATTCCAACAGTTAAGTATATTAATAAGAAACTCAGAATTACAGCAAGAGAGAACAAGGAGTCCTCTACGGAAAACAATACAACTATTTACATGTCAGCCCAATGTCTTTGTATTTGTCTAAAGGCCATCATTATAAACCTACAGGAAGCAAAAGACCCAAAACACACCAAAGTCTCAACAGACAATAATTGAACCTTGGCTTCGACATTGGGTTTAACAAATATCGAGAACAAAGTCTACCAGACAAATTACTATTGGGCCATTAATTCTGGAAAAAACTCATTTTGAGAAATCAATTCCAAACAGGTTCAATAACACTAGAAACATACAAACATGTATATCTCCACTGCAGTCCAATCAATCTTCTGTAGTTCTATAAGTGCAACCCGTTGCTTTGTTAACCTATGTTACCAGGACTCGGGTACGGGTGTCGGGTGTGGGTACGGGTCCAAGTGTCGGATACGTTATGGTTCGAAATTTGAGGACACGGGGACATTGTCCTAAACGGGTGCGGGGACCCTGTCCTAAATTTGGACACGGGTACGGGGGTACGGCATTTTAAAAATATATTATTATTTTTATTAATTTTATTTTTAAATAACAATATTTATTTGCAAGTTTGAAATTGTCGTAAATATAGAAAGCAATGCGTTTTGAAAACCAAAGTTGTAAGAGGTTTAATTTGTGTAGGTTCCTTTCTTTTTAAAAGCAAGCCCACCAGAATTTTGGGCCCAAGGCAACTTTAAAATAAAACCCCCACTGCACGTGATACTCCCCTTTTGTTTTTTTTTATTTTTGCACGTGATAGTGTGATACTGCTCTTCTTTTTTTTTTTTTGAGTGACTCACGTGATACTCCTGGTTATCAGTCTAAACCCTAGTTGGCTACTTCATAACTCATAAGCGCCGCAGTCACAGGAGAGAGAGAAAAGAGAGAGAGAGAGAGAGAGAGAGAGAGAGAGAGAGAGAGAAAAGAGAAGACAGAGCTCAAAGAGCTGTGCGGCTTGGGGCTAACCAGAATAGCACGAAAGGATCTCCACCATTCACTCATTTGCCATCTTCATTCCTTCTCTCTCCTCTCTCCTCTCTCCTCTCACCTCTCTCCTCTCTCCTTTCTGTCATCATCTTCTCTCTGTCATCATCCCCTCTCGTCCTCCCTTCTTTTCTGCGAAAATGGCCACTGAAGTACCGCACTGAAAATTTCCGCGTCAGACGCGGATTTCGAACCAGTACCCGTGTCGTGTCGACACGGGTATGGTGGCCTAAACTGCCGAGTCCTGGTAACAGTGTTGTTAACATATACCATCTACCAACCTATAACCACAACCAGAGAAACAAACATAAGCCATGCCTTCCAACACTTTTGCTTTCAACCCACCCAACATGACGAGCCACCACTCAATTTTTTTATTCTATGTTTTTTGTTAGCTAAGCCTCCACCAAATTTACCCCTTCCCCCACAAGATAGATGTAGCAATGTCGCATCCATTAGTCGTTCTTGCTATTCCAATGTCTTTGCTCCCATCAATTGCTCTCTCTAAAAGCAACCAAACACTAATAATGCTCGACTTCATAACCATTTGGAATCAACATGACGAAACCACCACCCAATATAAATCACGTCATGCCACGCGTGGGATTTCAATAAGTCAAAGATGTATTCATCTTTTTATCCTAATCTAAAATCAACATGAAGATTTTCATCAACTACTCATAAAGTAACTAAAGTTGTAGCCAACATATTTTTCATACTCAGATGTCTTAGGCCTTAGGGCTCGTTTACTTTCTTGCAATCAAATATAATGCAATGCAATCATTTTATACAGTAAATATGGGGTAAAAAGTGATAGGATGGGAAGAGAGGGATGAGAAAAATAGAGTTGATTGCATGATTCAATGTAATCACAATTGCTCAACTCTTCACGTGTAATGATGATTACTTTGAATGGTGTAATTAATCTCACTTTTCTTATCTCCTTCCTCTTCCTCATTCCTTTTTCACCTCACATCTACCTTATAAAAATTACATTTAATTGCAAGCAAGTAAACACCACCTTAGGTTTAGGTTAGGCATCATCATTCTCATCATCATAATTCACAAAAATAAACAATCATTCACATCATAAAGTGGCATCAAAGTGGGCACTTCACTAGTAGAACAACCTTTTCTCGTGGGATATCATTAGGAGATTAATCTTCACATCATGATTTCGTAGATTAAGTTAAGTAACATTTTTCAAAAATGATAATCAAACTACAATTAAAAGAGCATTTAATAATGATTTGACCTAATTATATTCCTATAAGACGGTGAAAATAACTAAATTCCAAAATTCTCCCAAATAAGAACATGTTATTGAATATTTCATACACGATATTAAATAAAAACGAAAAATGGAAGAGAAAGAGAGAGAAAATGACCGAGAATGACGTTGACGCCGAGAAGATAACGGCGAATGAGCCAAGAAACGCCGTCGATTTGGTGGGGTTTGAGAGTGGCACTATCCCCAATTTCTTCGCAGCTAAACGACGGCGTTTCATTGACGGCGATTGAAGAATCGCTGGCGAGTATTAACTTTGCTGCTGCTTTTAGCCTGTGCTCGTACGAGAAACTCATCTTCCTTTTTTTATCTCTCTTTCTCTCTCCACCGCCGGCAAACCGTCAACTATAGAGTGAAGAAGTTTGGCGGGAGATGATGAGTAAGTTGGTCAAATCGTCAAAACTTTAAGTTCACCATGCCACGTTGTAGCCGTTGGCCAACTGGCAAGTACTGTACAATGCACATTCACCGACTTGTATTTTTTTCGTTAAATTTTTTTTTTTTTAAGTTTAACCACATGTTCACCTAAATCTTTTGAGCCAAGGCTAATTTTATTCGTTTCGGGTCTGATCACAAACGGGTAAAGTACTCCACCTTAATACTTACTCCATTCACAAGAATCGTACAGTCAACCTAACCACTTATTGGGTTTCATGTAAATTTTAGATTATCCTAAAATAAAACTCATATGAAGCAATATACATTAGCCGTGATACCTTTTAGCCGCCTAATAAGACAATTATTATGTCCTAAAATGGCATTCACTAACAAATGACCGAGGGATTGGTCGAAAAAATTCGACAAAATAAAGAGATAATCCGTACAATATAAAATCAACAATTACATTGGTTTCACAAAAAAACAATGTAAGACTTCATCAACATTATCAAGAAATAGAGATCCTTCTTCGTGTTTATGAGAATGTTTTATAACTCGCAAGGTTTGTATCTGATTATTATATTATCCCCTTTACTAGTAATGGGTTTTCTTTTTCTTTTTCTGGGTGCAAACACTGCGAAAAAGGCATGCCCTTGAGTTTATTGAGTCATAATGCAATGAGGTTTATAAAACCGGTTTATTGAGCCAAAATGCGATGAGGTACCCTACAAGATTAGCATACCAAGTGTTATTGACACTTATGGGAGGGCCATTAAACAGAGTGAATCATTACTATTATTAAAACTAAAGTTGGCGAACAAATCAGCTGCAACATTAGTTTTGTGACGACAATGAAGGATAGCAAAATAGTTGGGATTCTAAGGAACAAGATCTTCATGTAAAGTCATAAGAACTACTTTAGAATCCGCTTCAAACAAAAGACGTGAGATGTTGAAGTCCTTAGCCATGATTAACCACCTCAACGTCACCATTAGCTCCGCATTAACCGAACTGCAAAAGCTACATTCGAGGGAAAACGCAGCAATAAAAGCTCTTATGCTAGATAATATAATTCCCCCACCTCTAGTAGGATCAAGATTATCCCTCAAGGCATCATCGGTATCGAGCTTCTCCATCCATCCGGAGGCATTTCCCATCTAATAAGAGCTTCCTCACGCTCTCTTTTACCATTAGGTTCATAACTTGCTTCAATGATGATGCAACAACATAGTCACTCCATCTACCGAAAATGAAAACTTATTCGTGTCATATGGGACATCCTATGCGAGTCTAAATGAACGGCGTTACGCTATCGCCATACACTTTTTTTAAGGAGGATTTTCTTCTCTACTTAAACTCATTAATCAATTAAAAAATTGATTGGCTTGCCTAATGCATGTGGTTTACGTCTTACAGGCTAAGACGGTTGTAGACGATGAGTCAATTGAACACTGTAGCAGGCCCACTACGGAGTAAAGTTGTGTTGGGTTTGTTTGCAACTCTAGTCCATTGCCTACACCTACAGGCAGCCCCTACCTTACTATTAGTGGATTCAAGCCGGTAAACCAAATTGAGAACCGGGTTCAAAGTCACTTGAACAGTTGAACCTAAACACAAATTTCGACTTGGGAGAAACACCATTGTTGAACTTCAAGGCGAGATTGGTTTGTCAGGAAAGAGAAACAAAACCCATGAAAGGGCCCTTCAAATTTAGCGCTTTCAACATTTGGGTAACTTCAATTTTTCTGGGTTTATTAGCTCTGTCTAAGTTTTTAATTTTAATTTTCATTTCTACTTGTTTTTCATTGGTAATTTTCTGATCGTTAATTGTTATTCTGTCTGGTTCACTCAATTGATTGTTGTTGCAGAATTTTGTGGGTACGAGGGGCTTTTCTGCTTTAGCTGGAAAGGCAAAAGGGCTACAAATTCCTGGGGTTAAGGATATTGTAGCCGTTGCTTCTGGTAAAGGTGGAGTTGGAAAGTCCACCACTGCAGGTACTCCTTTTTCTCTCTCTTCAATCTATTGAGAAATTTATTTTTGTGGGTTTGATTTTCAATAGGGAAAAAAAAGAGGGATTTGCATGTTTAGAGTTTGAGAAGAAGTTTTTTGAGTTATAGCAAAGAAGTGTTCATTTTGTTGTATTCAGTGTTGTACTGTTGTTTGATCAATGTGACTATGTGATCTTAGTTAATGGCATTGGTAGGTTAACTGAACCCAAGTTGTGTTTTGGCCTTTAAATGGGGCTGGATAACATAATGCTTTCTTTATTTGGTTGGGAATTTAATTTGGAGATAATTTGCCTCTTTTGATGGAGACTTCATAATTTGGTGTTGGAAGGTTTGGTGTTTCCTGGCAATGCTATTTGTGCTTTTTCAATGTTGTCATGTCTTAACTTCCGGTTGTAAAGATTAGTATATTGAAACGCTTCTCACTTGATTCAGCCTTTTGGATGATATTGAATGGAGGAAGTGGGGGTACATTGTTTTCTAGCTTTTACACAAAGTTATGATGTTTTCTTTCTGTTTTTAGTTTCCTGGTATCGAGTGGGGTGGCATGGCCTGCGTGGTTGCAGTAGTCAATCTTGATCCATTTTTACATAGATGTTGTAGTGTTCAGTCATATATTGTTATAGAGCTTCAACACGGCATGAATAATGGCCCTGTTCGTGTTTCATGTATATATGCTGTAATAAAGAGGCCTTTTGAAGGTTCATGCTAGTGCCCCTGATATATGTCTTTGTATTTGCAGTTAATTTAGCTGTTGCCCTTGCTAATAGATGTCAACTTACTGTTGGTCTGCTTGATGCTGATGTTTATGGACCTTCTATCCCTACAATGATGAAGCTTCAGGGAAAGCCAGAAGCGAATCAAGGTGAGGCTAATCCTTCAGTAACATTCTTAAGTTTGCGTGATGTAAAGTTTTTCATTCAAAGTGAATCTTGAATTTGGATGTTATTCAGATTTCTTTCTCTTTTCTCTGCATATTTCATTGTGTTTTGAGATCGTTTAAACTCAGTTCATTGTTCTTGATTTCTTCGATCTTTCTTGGTTGGGGTGGGGGAGGGGGAATTTACACTCATTTCTGTATTATGATTGCATCATTGATTTGTATTTCTATATATTCTATACTCCCTTTCTTATTTTCCCTTTTCTCTTTTTGTTATTATTCTTAGAAATACACGTTAATTTTTGTCTTTTGTAGATTTGAAGATGATCCCAAAAGAGAATTATGGAGTCAAGTGCATGTCGATGGGATTACTTGTGGAAAAAGATGCACCAATTGTTTGGAGAGGTCCAATGGTACGTATACTAGTATACATATGCTCGGATCAGCTTCAGTGATATATTATCTTCAAGCTTCAAGCTTCAAGTTTCATCTTGGTTTGACTCCAGTTTTTTAGGTAATGAGTGCTCTTGAGAAAATGGCAAAAGGAGTTGAGTGGGGGAACCTTGACATTCTTGTAGTGGACATGCCACCTGGAACTGGTGATGCTCAGCTGACAATTTCTCAAAGGTTGCAGTTATCAGGTATTTCTATGTATCATAAATTAGTGTGGGTACCCAATGCTTACACGTTCGGTCTGAGTTTCATTTGTTCATTTTCTTAAGGTCCAAATTGTAGTGAGTTTAGTGTAGTTACTTAACAGCTCACCTGGGCTGCTTGGTGAAGAACTGATTTGGGCATAATTGGTCACTTGTTGATTTCTGTTGAATGCCTTTTTTCCTTTTCAGCCTTTTGTTTTTCAAGTTGCAAGTAACTTTCCCATGTTCATTAGACACGGATACTTGTTCAAAGCTACTTGTTTGAAGAATGCGATATATTTATGGGACACTAGCAGATTACCTTGATACTTGATAGTTCATTGTCATCGAAGAAGATTTCTTTTCCTTATCCGCTTGTCTTAAATTCTTACTCAAGAGTAGCCTTAAATTCCTTGGTCAGCTGTCCCTCCCTTTGAGGTGCCTACAAGCCAGCACGGGGAAATAGTCACTGTGGTCGACAGTAGATACCCTGGGCTGTGAACCAAAAAAATAGAAGAAGATTTATTTTCCTTATCCGCTTGTCTTTCCTCTCTCTCCCCCCATATTTATCTTTCACTTGTTCTTAGTGATGTTCTGTTATTTTTGGTCAACAACAATTTTGTTTTTCAACATTCCATCGGTGTGTACGCCTTCACTTATATAACAGATTTATCAAGACGAATATGAGAATCCTGTTCAAGGAGTGAAGTCTAAAACACAACTCTTATTAGCTTGAATTATTTTTTTTCCCCTGGAAGTGAATCATTGTTCTTCTTTTATTTGAAGGTGCTACAATTGACGAACTTCACGATTGCTTCCTTGCATGTCTCTTACTAGCTTGAATATCCCCCCCCCCCCCCAATAATGATTAATTGTTTTTTCTTTTATTTGAAGGTGCTATAATTGTTTCTACCCCTCAAGATATTGCTTTACTGGATGCTCGAAGAGGAGCACACATGTTTGCTAAAGTTGATGTTCCGGTAGGATTAATAGAAACTTTATAACAGTACTTTTGATTAACTTCAAATGATAACATCTTGAAGCAGAATTCAAAATATTATAATTCTTGTAATTGTTGTAAGTGCAATACATAAAGACTCCTTGAACGCCTTTCATGAGGCATTCCTCCCTCTTCATGTTCCATCCTTGAACTCTCTTGTTAGTGCTGGTAGGTATGGGCAATTTCATGGTGCCAAGAATAGGCATTTACATATTACTTGAAACCCCCAATCCTCTGCCCAAAAGTAATCTGCAATAAGGCCATAAGTCTCCCCACTCATACTATCATTATTGTTGAAATGGACCATATTAGCTTGTCTAATTGGGTTCTGAGCATCTAGCGTCCTGGAGTCATTATGTATGTTAGATAATCAATCACTTGGAAGTAGTTAGAACTTGCTCAGAAGGTTTCCCACTGTTTATCTTTCTCTTAGGTATGTCACTTTGGAAAACTTCTTCGTTGAGGACTTTGGTTTTGTGTGCAGATTGTAGGTATTATAGAAAACATGAGCTGCTTTAAGTGTCCACACTGCAGCAAGCCATCATATATTTTTGGGGAAGGAGGAGCAAGGAGGACTGCAGCCGAGCTGTCTCTTGAATATCTTGGTGATGTAAGTAATTCATTTTCTTCTGGAACCAATTCTTTAAGGAAGCTCAGTATATGCTGTTTCCAGGTTTAAATGCATAGATATTTCTTTTACATTGAATCTTATATTCTTAGTGATGATCTGTTCTTCTGAATTTAAACTTTAAAGCCGCATGGCCATTTCTTCTTGTTCTAATCATGGAAAATGATTGGTGGAGAGGTCATCTTCTTATAGGCCTTTAATTTGTAGATTTTCTGAATGAGGAAGAGGATGTATTCTAGAACTGGATATGCTTGGCGTGCCGTCCCATGTACCCAACATCCCCCCCCCCCCCAAAAAAAAATGTTTTCTTTCTTGTTTTAACTATATCTTTTGAATAATAAAAACTTCTTGTTTATGTTGATATCGTTGAAGGGAAGTGCTAGGGTCTGCTTAATTACATGAAAGAAAATTGATATTGATAAGGTGTCATTATTGCCAGTAGTAGTCTTTTAGGGAGCGGGATAATCATGAGGATCGTCGAATAGATGGGAGCTAATTGGTAAGCTGGTGTACTTAGCAGGTGCAGTTTAGGATGAATATTATGCTCTCTTAGTCTTTTCTGCAAAGCTTTTACTGTTTCCCTTTGAACTCATCAGCTCAGTAACCTTATCCCTTTTATGATCTCTCTTTATCTGCCACTTCCAGCTTGCTGCTATCTACATGCCCAAATATGGATTGTTAACTCGATTAAGATGGTCGTCATCACTTTCAAATACTGTATATTCTTACTTGTTTGTCACTGTTGCAGATTCCAATAGAGATGGACATCAGGACTTGCTGTGATGAAGGTACTCCTATAGTGATATCATCACCAGATTCATTCAGTGCCACAAGATACAATAATGTGGCTCAGAAGGTTGTCAGTAGACTAGAGGAACTTGCAGAGATGCAATTTCGTCCAGAGATCTCACTCTAAAACGTAAGGGGAATTGCAAGATTTTGTAAACATATCCTAGCCGTTGGAGTTGATGTGTACTTTGATGTTGTAAGCGTACTACTTCCCCCCCCCCCCTTTTTTTGGTTTAATTATGGACTATTTGGCGTGCTACCGTAAAGGCTATGGTCAAGGGAAAATAAAAGCTTAGCTAATTAAAGGTCACATGGCTCAGGATTGTCCTGAACCAAAGTAGGTACTTTCTTCCACCAGCTCTCTTCAGTATTTTGTATGTTCCCACATCAGTTGCTCACCCTCTTCCTGAATGGATTGTAGATACGGGAGCAAACAAGCATGTAGTTTGAGATAGAGTTGGCTTCGTGGAAATATCATCGTGTTTCAGTGGGTGCACAAACCGTCAGGCTCGTAACTGGTAGTGAAGAGGATGTCCTTGGAGTTGATACCCAACTTAAACTTCGTGGAGGAAGGACCCTACTATTGCACGACTCTCTTTATGCTCCTTGAGTTCGATGTAATTTAGTTTCAGTTACAGCATTGCTACGCTTAGTTTTTTCCTTATAATTTTCAATCTAGCAGTTTGGTTGTTTCCTATCATGATGGTTTGTTTGGACATGGTAGTTTGAACTTTAATGGATGAATTAAACTTGATTTGGATGATTCTTATTATAATAATAATTCCAACCGACATCATTCTCAAATACTTGGAAGCCTCCAACTTCATTGGAAATAAGATTTGAACCCCGGTCTTTGTTTGGAACAGGTGACCGATATGCCACTGTGCCACTCACCCAAGCTCCTTTGCTATACTACTAGCAGGGCCGTCTTCGACATTTTAGGGGCCCTATGCAAAAGTGTGACTCGAGGCCCCTAAAAAGAAGAAAACAAATTGCGGTGATAAACTTTAATTAACATTCATTTGCCTAAATGAAGTACAAAAAGTTTCTGTCAAAAACCATTAATATAGTTCAAAAAGAATGTGACATTCATCCACAAAGACCTGTAAATGTAGCTGAGAATACTTTGCATAATCTAATAACATGGTCGGTACTATTGCACCACAAAATTAAATTAAAAAACAGCTAGTTTCATTTGAATAGCGACATCCTTCTAGCATTCCTTGAAGCAAAATCGTTGACTAAATCTTCACAATCAACACTTTCCAAAATATCATTCTCAATTGCTATCGTTGCTAGTCCATTAAGTCTATCTTGTGTCATTGTAGAGCGCAAATAAGACTTCAACAACTTCAACTTGGAAAAACTTCTTTCTGCGGATGCAACAGTCACGGGAACCGTCAACAATATTCTATAGGCAACAATTGCATTAGGAAAAAAATCTAAACGTTTCAAGAGTTTTAAAATATCAAATGCTCTCATCTTTTCCTCAGGCAAGCATTCCCGAAGCAACTGTAGCTCCAAATACAATTCGTTTGCATCGATATCAGAATGTTCATGATTTTTAAGTGCAGATTCTAAACAACTACAACAAGATTTTAGACTCATATGATCCAATGATTGCAACTTGTCAGAAGTAAACAAGAAACCAAAAACATCTTCATATTGTTGATATTGCTCAAACCTCCTATTAAGTGAAACAATTGCTTGATCAACAATGCATACAAAATAATTAATCCTAAACAATTCATTTGCAGATTTTTCAGCTAATGAGTCATCATTTGAATTCTCATCAAAATGTTTTTTCCTTCGAATTTGACGCCTTTGAGGAAATACTGGATTGATATCCAATTGAGGGGCAAGCTGTTCAGCAGCACTAATAGCATTATCAAAACCAGTTTGTCTATATTCTTCAAAATACAAAATCAACCCTCTTACTTTTTCAAAAGCAACATCAATGAGCATATCTTTGGATTGTAAATGCTTGCTTACTAAATTCACTGCATATAATATCTCAAACCAAATTATTAATGACACCAAAAACTCAAAGTCACCTAGCTCATTTTTTGCTAAAGATTGAGCTTCACTTCTGATTTTAGAATCATTATCAGTTTCTGCTATTTGAAGTAAAGCTTCTCTTATTTCTAAAATCTGAAATCTTATAGCTTTCACACTCTGAACACGACTTTCCCAACGAGTGGATGACAATGGCTTAAGAGTCAGCCCCGTTACATTATCTTTCAAAACTTGCTATCTCTTAGTAGAATTTGCAAATATAGTGTAGATGCGTTGTATGACTCCAAAAAAGTCCCTAGCCTTACCGGAAACATTAGCTATATCACATAACATCAAGTTAAGATTATGAGCACCACAAGGAGTATAAAAAGCTCTAGGATTTATATCTAAGAGTTTTTTTTGGACTCCTTGATGTTTTCCTTTCATATTTGACCCATTGTCATAGCTTTGTCCTCGCACATTATCTATATCTAGATCAAGCAACTTCAATTCATTTTGTAAAACATCAAAAAGTCCCTGCCCAGTTGTATCATTCACATTCAAAAATCCTAAAAAAGATTCCTCAATCGTAACACAAGTTGAAGAAACATCCACAAATCTTAATATCAAAGACATTTGTTCTTGGTGACTAGCATCGGGAGTACAATCAAGTATCACCGAGAAATACTTCTCATGCTTTATTTTTTTGATGATTTCAGATTTAATTGTAGAAGCAAGCAAAAGTATTAACTCATTTTGAATGTTATGACCAAGATAATGAACATGAATATCATCATTTCTAATGCGTTGAACATGCTCTCGAATAACTAGGTCAAACTCTGCTGACATTTCAATTAAGCCCAAAAAATTCCCATTGTTGTCTTGAAACAACTTTTCATTAGTACCACGGAAAGCAAGATTACGTTTCGCCAAATATTTAACAAATGAAATAATTCTTACCAACACATTTTTCCAATGCTCTTTTTCTTTCCGAAGTTGCATTTGAGCTACTTTATCAATAGTTTGATTCTTTTGAAGCCTTAAACGCAAATCATACCAAGTGATCATATTCTTAACATGCGCTATGCTGGATTCATGCTCTCTTAGCCTATTGCTAATATGTGACCAGTTCCCAAATCCTTCATTAATTAATTGACCTTTTGCAAGGTCTTTTTTGAAAATTTTACAGCAAAAGCAAAACACTTTATCAAGCTTCTTTGAATAGACAAGCCAATCTCTATCCGACTTCTCTCCATTTGATAAAATCCTAGTATAGAATGTGGAAGAAAATCGTCTAAAATATTTATCCCTAGAACCTTTCTCAATAGACATATCTCTTTTAGGGCCCCCATTTGCCACTAAAAGATCGATCATTTTCGAATCAAGGGCATCCCAAAGCCTTGGATCAAATATATCCACCATAGGTTCAACATTATCATTAACCTCAGCATCTTTATTTCCATTATCTACATCATTAATATTATCATTCTCAATCTCAATCTCAATCTCAATAGGCACATCACCATTATTAGGAGCATTTTCCTCATTTATAGGCACATTAATATCATCAGCAACACCAACATCATTCTCATTTATATGCAAATTCACACCAACATCAACATTGTTCACATCTACAGGCACATCACCATTTTGGTTTTCATTTGGAACTTCTGACTCTTTGATAAAGAACTTATCAATAGCTCCTATTTGAGTCCTAGTTAACTATTCAATTTTTTTCTTTTTTTTACGCTTTTCACATCCAGAATCATACTTTCTAAACTTAGAAGACATAACCACAAAAATTAGAGCAATATAGAGAAAAATCAAGGAGCGAAAGAACCTGGGTGTTGACGGCTGATGTTTACGAATTAAACACCATCTGATCCATTTTTTTTCCTTTCAGTCAAAAACCTTCAATAAAAGGTATCATCTCATCAGAAAAAGAAATAAAGAGAAGTACAATATTAAACAAATTCTTGAAAGTTATCAAAAAAAAAAAAAAAAGGTATCATCTCGCTCTTATAATCCATTTTTATCTTGACATATTTACTTCAATGCATAATGCATTGCATATCTACCAAACTGACATAGTGACATTCTTAAGCATCAAATTGCATAATTCCATACATTACATACATTCCATTCTTCCACATAATTCGACACATTTGCCAGCCGTAATCACCAAAACAGACAACCAATAGCCTACTGTCCTATGCTCACAATTGTGCTTTAAACTACCAGCAAAAAAAATGGAAAGTATCCATGATAAGAGATTAGGAGCTATAACAAATAATAATTTCCCAGAAGTGTCAAGCAGGTAAATAATTCTATAGCTGTGTCCATCACCTACCAAAAAGATATTGCCATTTTTCCATAATCTGAATGCAACAACAACATATATCAAAACACCTAAGATTTTAGAACATCAATAGCTCTGACCCAGATTTAATCAGCATTGAACAAATTTTACTCACAATTTCACACAACAAATCCAAACTCGAAAATTCTTGATGATACCCCACTATATCACAAACCCAGAACAACAAAGATCTTACCTCAGTTTTTCGTCCACAATTGGAAGGAAGTGACGAAAAAACATAACCAATTAACGAATTTCGAGGTCAAACTCATGCAATTCAGAACAAATCAAGCAAAATTTAAACCCTAGATCTGAAATTAAGCCAAATTAAGCAAGTATTAGAGTAACTAATTTGATCACCATCACGGCATCACATCATTTTGATTAAATACACAGACAAAAGGATGAAGCTGCAGGTGAAGTTAAATCTTAAATATATACTGCAATACTGGTTGTCAAATTCTTGAAAGTTATCAAAAATAAAAATAAAAAAATTGAAAAAAATCTTGGATGAAAGATGAAACAATAATCTGACTAAACTCTAAGATAATTTGACAAGCCACGAAAAAAAAAAAAAAAAAACTGACCAAAATAATTTACGAAATTGGCAAATAAAATAGATGAAAATTTAAGAAATTAGGAATTTTACCTTTCTAGGTGGCAAATTGGTGGATCTCGTGGTGGTGCAAGTTGCAATTTGTAGTTCAAACCCAATTTCAGAGGAAGAAGATGAGATGAGAATAGATGAAGAAAAGAGAAGAGTAATTGGATATGATTTAATAACCCACAAAATATATACGGGAGAGAGAAGAAGAGAAGAAGGAGATCAATTATTGCCATTGAATGAGATATTGAATTGATTTGCCGTTGTAATTTTGGAATTGACAGAGGTGTGGAAAATTGAAGAAGAAGATTGGGGAAGAATGTGAGGCGTCAATTTAGCTACTTTCCTCTTTCGATCTGCCTTTTTGCTTTCTGGCCCTTCTCCCGTATCTTCTGTAGAAACAGAAGTACTTAGTACAATTTTTTTTTTTTTTTTTTTTTTTTAAACCGTGGATGGGCTTTTTTTTTGGGGCCCCTAAATTTTGGGGCCCTGTTCGGTCGCCCCACATGCACCTATTGATAGCCGGGCCTGCTACTAGACAAGTAGACTAACATTATATTGATTGCCTAGTGATATATCCCACTAAATTAAAGCAAATGAGTATGAAGGAGAAAGGGGAGAATGACAATATATGAAAGGACCATAAATGACTCCCTTGTGGAGACAAAGAAAATCAATTTGTGCTATGCCTATCAGTAGTTGCACTAAATACTACACTTAACCTGCTGTCAACTCTCAACTGTCTGTGGCAACAAATATAGCCACTAATCTAAAAGCCCCATAGATGATGATGGCGCACACGGATTATATTTATATTAGATGCCAATTGAGCGGCTATTTTGTAGATTACTAGTTATACGTTAGGATCAAAGTTATAATCATTGCCAATTATTGCCAAAACAACATCATTACAAATTTCAATTAAATATTGTATATACTCAATTGGTCTTTTTAGTTACACCCCGTAAACAAAATTGCTTTTTTTAAAAGCGACGACAACAATTAGGTCTTTTTATTGTACTCCGATCACAAATAAGTCTTTTTTTTATTAAACCGGGCAAGTAAGTCCCTTAAGGACTGTCGGAGTCCTTTTTTCAATTTTGTAATTAATTAAAAAATAAAATTCGACCTATTTTTCTTCATTTACGCGTAAAAATTAAATTATTCAACTGTTATTTATATGTCGTGTTACTCACTAGTAGCGAGAGAGTAAATGGAATGAGTAAAGTGTCAGAACTAAATGCCCAACTATCAAGACAATATAATTGCATTTGTGAAATTTCGTCCTTTTAGTTTTATGGAAAAATTAATGAAAATAGGCGAAAAATAATTGCAACTAATTTCTATTTTGAAAAATGACTCCGACATTATTTAAAAGACTTACTTGTCCGGTTCAGTAAAAAAAAAAGACGTATTTATGACCGGAGTTCAATAAAAAGATCTAATTGTTGCCGTCGTTTTTAAAAAGACCAATTTGGTTAATTGGCCTATATATATATATATATATATATATATATTGGGCGTGGCTAAAAGGCACCTCCTAACGCACGACCTCGGGTATTACAGGAATTAATTCGTGTAGGTGCTTCTCATGAGGTTGAACCCATGACCTGATATACAAGTTGCAACTTATTTACCAATAAGTCAACATCTCTTGGGTAATATATACTATATTAACCACACATATACACAAGAAAATCTAGGGCTGCATTCTATTAAGTTATTCAACATTTACTACTTGCAAGTTGGAATCTTGGTGGATTCACTTTCTTTTTCTTGATGATGAGTGAGATGTGCAAATTTCTAGCAAAAAATGAGGTAAAGATACTTATATCAAGAGGAAACTCTAACGTTCGTAAGCGAATATAATCAGAATCTCATATCAGACTTAATGAAATATAATCATCATAAAATTATTTTAAAATAAAAAATTATTTAATTTATAAATTTTTACATTAATAAATTGAGTTGAATTGAACGAAAAAAAAAAAAAAACCCGAGAAAAAAACATCTAGTGTCTTCCATGCAGGAGTTGATTACTCAAGAACCAATTGTACAGATGACGTGTGGAAATGGCCTGGTAGGTCTAAGCATCTAATCATGATGTAGTTTGCCATCCCAACACCTGGAGCCCATCAAGCAAAAGAATTCTAATGGAGTCAACTCATATTCAATAGGCTTCCTTTGATTAGTATATATTTCCAAGCAGTTATTGATCTAGCTCCTAAATTAGCCACACCCTTACACTCTTAAACCCAAGTCCTAAAAACCCCCTAAAAATCCATTAGCAATGCAAGCTAGCAAGCCTTACCACATAGTCACTCCAACAAATTTACATCAGCCTTCAATTAAATTTCCACGACTATACCACTTTCAATTATGGCATACTCCTTACGTCGTATATTTACATTGTCATACGTCACGTAATATGAATATTAATACGATTCGAGCTACATCAATTCCAAGAATTCAAGGTGATCGGATTCTTACTCAAGAGGTGGATGACAATAAGGCCATGGCATTTTGGGACTACCAATCCTTATTCACATCCCAAAGATTAGAAGTGACAAATCCCATCAAACTTAGATTAATTTATGGTAAATTTCCAAAGGATTTCCCTTCTGGTACATATTATCTTACTGGGCCGGGCCTATTTGCAGATGATTATGGATCAACAATCCACCCTTTAGATGGTCATGGATATGTACGGGCCTTTGAAATTGATGGGCCCAAAGGAGAAGTAAAGTTCTCAGCTAAATATGTCAAGACTGAAGCCCAAATGGAAGAATGTGATCAAGTAAATGGGTCTTGGAAATTCAGTCACAGAGGCCCATTTTCTGTGTTGAAAAATGGTAAGAAAATTGCAAATACCAAAGTGATGAAAAATGTGGCAAATACTAGTGTCTTAAAATGGGGTGGACGTTTGTTTTGCTTGTGGGAAGGTGGAACCCCATATGAGATTGATCCTATAACGTTAGATACGATTGGGAGTTTCGATTTGATCAAGGATGCTGAGGTTGGGTTTTGTGATGAAGGAAGTAATGGTCAATTTCATGCATGGGATTTTGTTGCTCATCTTTTGAAGCCTATTCTATATGGTATGCACTTGTTTTCCTTCCATTTCATTTTGAGTGTTTCATTCGTTAAGAGTAGGGATGACAATAATGGAATCGGATATGGATCAGATGAGACAGTTTGATATATCCTATTGTTTTATTTGAAAATTAATTAGTTGACAGCTTGACACCGTAATAGTATATTTTTATGTCAATTATGTTCTGATTATTTGAATGATTTTTGAAAACTAGTATGATGTAATCAACTCAAAACCATATTGATGTACCATGATATACTATTCTAGTGTTGATTGACTTGTATAGTTGTATGTTATCAATGTTATATACCGGTGACAGGAGTATTCAAGATGCCTCCAAAGAGATTATTATCCCACTACAAGGTTGATGCTCGAAGGGGTAGGCTCATTATCATGACATGCAATGCAGAGGACATGGTACTTCCCTTAAGTCATTGCACTTTCTATGGTAGGCAAGTCTCTAATGTCTCTGCCTTCTTTATTTCATATGTGAACAATAGGACTTGCTTGCTTGCTAACTACAATCCAAATTATAAGAATGTATGCACAATAAATCATAGAGTATAACATACAACAATTGCATTATATAAATATTTTTTTATGTTTCAATATATGTGGTGTTTTTAAAAACTTTGCACTTTTTAACAATATAATAATAGTGCAAAATTAATCCCTCAATTACAACTACTAGCCTTGTTTAACTTGTTAAGAAGTGCTAAATTCTCCAAAACATCACCTATAGGCTATAATGAAATGAAGAGACCAAGACTTAGCAGTTACAGTAAAATTCAGAGAAAGTGCATATATGAAAATTGTGCTTCTAAAATTCTTCTTCTTCTTCTTCTTTTTTTTCTCGTTTTACTTTTACAGAGTTCGATATGAACTTCAATTTATTGCAAAAACGAGAATTCAATATCCCAGATCACTTGATGATTCATGATTGGGCTTTTACCGGTACACATTACATTTTATTCGCCAATCGTGTTAAACTCGACATTTTAGGTAAGACGACCTATATTTATACGATAAGCTTGTGCTTTGCTTTCTTCCGTATGCAAGTAAACATCTAGCGGATCTTTGTGACAGGATCAATGTCTGCCATTTCTGGACTAGCACCCATGATATCAGCACTATCAGTGAATCATAACAAGCCAACATCTCCGATTTACCTTCTTCCTCGATTTACCGATGTCGATAAAAACTTTTGCCCTATTGATGAATATTGGAGAAACCCCGTTGAAGTTCCACAATTATGGTTATTACATGTTGCTAACGCGTTCGAGTATATAGACAATCATGGAAACTTGATTGTCCAAATACATGCTAGCACTTGTTCTTATAAATGGTTCGAGTTTCAGAAAATGTTTGGTAATGATCATATACATTATGCAAATTATGAAATGACAAGTTATTTTTTAAACTTATTTTCATAGTATTTATTTGTTTATATATAAGACTATTATATGCTCCACATGTCTTGCAGGGTATAATTGGCAGAACAATATACTAGACCCTTCAACTATGAATCCTAAAGAAGGAAAAGGGCCATCATTGTTGCCACACCTTGTTGAGGTTCCCCCCTCTTTTCCCCCTCTTTTTCATTTGATTTTTTGAGGTTGGTAGTACTTCAACGACTTTGACCGTTGGTTTGTGAAAAGTAAGAAAAGTTATTACCATGCCAACATACTCTTCTTATTATATTTATATAAGTACAATTATTGATGGTCTAAGTGTTATTTTGGACAACACACAAAGTCAAATGAAAAACTCAATTCGAAACAACGGAATTATATATGTACTATGTTTTGCTAGAGTATTGTAACTATTTCATGTATTATTGCAGGTATCAATCAAATTAGATGGGAATGGAAATCATCATGAATTTTCTATAGCACGCATAAGTAAACATAGTAAATCTTCTGATTTTCCGAATATTAATCCTATGTATTCTGGCTATAGACATAGATATGTCTATGCTGCTTCTTCTTCCAATACATGTGAAACGTTACCTCATTTTCCATTCGATACGATAGTCAAGATAGACACTATGAGTAAAATTGTACATACGTGGTATTTTGGTAATCGAAGATTTGTTGGGGAACCCATATTTGTCTCAAAAGGGCTAATTGCAGAGGATGATGGATATCTTCTCGCAGCAGAGGTAATTTGATTCTTAATTTAGTAACAATTTTATAGATTATTAAATTTGATGTAAGTAATTTGATAAGTAAATTCTCACTGTTTTATTTTTTTTGCAGTATGTAGTATCACATCGAAGGTGCAATTTACTTATATTGGATGCAAAACGAATTGGAGAAGCAAGTGCACTTCTTGCAAGATTTGAAATTCCCAAAGATTTAACATTTCCTCTAGGATTTCATGGCACTTGGTGTCCGAAAGAATAAAAAGTTATTAATTTATTGGATATAGTGATATATACCACATGACACAAGTATGTATGTGGAGTATGTATCAATTTTATTCATACTTATATACACTAGTTGGTGGAACGCGTGCGTTGCACGCGTCCCTCCAAGTGGGTTAGCAGAATTTAAAATGCTAAATAGCAATGGTTGTTTAATAAATAATGGAGTAGTGTTATAAAAGAAAAAAGGAGTAAAAGTTTATTAGTTTGTTATCCTGGTGATACATGGATTACATATTTAAATGATTTGTTGATCATAACCTCAACTTCTGAATGCGACAATGAATCAGATCATTTTGTCACCAAATTTGTGTATATTGCTAGAACTTGATATGGTGCATTACAAAGAATTGAAGAACTGAAACAACAATAAAACAAATAAAAAAATATGACGCTACCTACGGATATTATAACCAAAAACCATCACCAACAGCTAAACAAAAACAAACTTCATTCCTATCACTTGCCGTCTTTCTTTAGTTTCATTCTGTTTTCATTAAGAAAAACAAGGACACTGAAATGAAAGCTTTATTCCTCCGCGGTCGTAACAGATTCAGATATTTCACCCTTTAGATCGTTTTCGCTATACATCTCTGAATAGGGACATCTTCCAGCTGCTGAGATGAAACATCTACTATAGCTTTCATTGCCGACGAGGACTTTTCTTTCTCTTCCTCGGTCTATGTTTTCTCATTTTTGTCATCACCAGCAACTTCTTGGGTACATCTTTTTGCTGGTGGAGGAACAAAGAAGGGTATTCTTTCTCTCTACCAGTCGTAAAGGCCCATCTTCTACCGAATGAAATCTAATACTACCTAACAACGTTGTACATCGAGGTCCTAATATAGTAGATGCAAATTCACATTAAGAATTACAATTTGTAAAATATAAAAAGGGCAGCCATTATATGTATAGCTGCAAACCTTACAAAGGTAAGGACAAAATACCAAAGATTGAAAAACAAGGTCAGGAATAGAAATGTGGGTAGATAAAGAAAGGTACCTTTTGATAACAACAGCAAGTATTCGGCCGTTCTCTGTCACATTTTCCCTTGTTATTGTTGTGGGTTCGAGAACTCCGATTAATGGCCCCTTTTTGAAGTCAGCGCATAGACGCCAAGCCAAAACTGCACTAAAAAAATCACAATCATTGGCTACCACACCACAAAAATCAAAGAGAAACAATTAGCAGGAATTTGATGCTTGAAATCACAAACCCGCCATCTTCAAGAGGTGAGCATGTCACTCTCTGCCTACACTACTACCTCCGACGAAGACCTGCACGCCTCCATGAGCAATAGTCACTCCTCATCGTTCCTCAATCCTCACTACCAACAACAGTAGCACTATATGTCCCCAAAAGGCTTAGATCAGTCGCAGGGTGTGGAGAGCCTTCCAAAACAGATGTCTCACCCTTTACAAATTTACACTAATCTCATTACTCATAATGAGTTAACCAACCTATCAACAAAATAACAATTGACCAAAGTGTAAGGACACTCGTGAGGCCTTCACAAATCATCACACAAATAAGATTATGAATAACTTCCACATCAATCCTCCCCGGACTCCTGGCCTACTACTATCTTTGAAACAAATCATACTCTCCATATATATTTATCTACTGTCTAGTCAATCCCAAAGTGTCTGAGAAATATATAAAAAGTAGGAATTTTCACGTTTTTAATTAAAAGAAACGATCATCTGTTGACCCCTCCCTATTTTCCTACTTACCTTTCATTTACTCTCCTGCAAGCTTTCTCCTCTTTTGTTTCAGACTTTCAGTTTGATCGGTGCTCGCTCTATATTTCGATTCCTTCCAAGTTTTACCTCGATCAACCAAACAAAATTGTTTTACAAAAACTGTTTATTTGAAACAAAACAAAACAAAAAAATAGATTTTAGTCGATATAAACAAAAGTAAGAAAAACCCTGTCAAACACTACCTAAGATGAAGTTATTAGAGTTAAATATCGATTTCTAGCAATCAAACATCATTAGCCTATATCCATTCAGATCATCTGAGATGAAAAGAAAAGCATCACAAACCGAAAATTAAAGTGAAAGGGAATAGTTAAAGTTTAACATCATAGAAGACAAATAAGAACATGCCTTGGACCAACACAATTGCATATTTTGAGTCTAATTAACGGTGAAACTTAACCCATAATCGCCAAAACAGTGAATTGCTACGAATTTCAATTGCAACATATGACATAAGCTAGAATTAGATCAAAGCCAAGCATGAAAGCACATTAAACAAGGTCAATGCAAGTTGCTAATCACTTTATCACTACTCTTTCTGTCAGCAAGCTTTGTAAACCATATTTCACTACTACATTTAAATATTAGTGATGCTGTTTTCCTTGCTAGTACTCACTCAAAAGGTTCATGATTAAAGCAATGTCTAAACCATATTCTGCTTTTGAAGAATAAATGTTATCCAAGTATTAGTTACTCGAATAAACATCAGCTAATCAGCATAACCCAAAACAATAAGGGAGAAAAAAAATATAAACTCCCACAAACGATCGTTTCAAGCATGTTATATAAAGTTGAATAAGAAGTTTTAAGTTCGTTTAAGATACCTGAGCTTTAAGTGATTCCTCCTTCCATGCTCCCCTCCCATCTACCAAAATCTTTGAAAATTGTTTGGCAAAATAACAATTAGAAAACAACAATAGCAACGAGAAACATATCGTGAATACAAAAAAATTGTTAGAAGAAGCAAATTAGAAGCAAAATGAATGTCAACAAAATGAAAATACCTACATAATAATAAAGATTCTTCATAATTTTGACTAATAGTAATGAAGAAACCCCAAAAAATCTTACCACCATGCTAAATTGCAAATAACCAAATTTTCACTTCTTTTAAAAGGTCCAATAACCAAAGGCTAAACCTATCTTTTTGAAGGATGTTGAATGAGTATCTTATTACAAAAGTCACAACATATTTGTTAGGCAAAGAAATAGACACCAAACACATCCATTTTAATTCATTTGCTAGGCTGCTCATTTTTCTACCGAATGAAATCTAATACTACATAACAACGTTGTAGTATTGAGGTCTTAAATATAGTAGATGCAAATTCACATTAAGATTTACAGTTTGTAAAATATGAAAAGGGCAGCCATTATATGTACATATAATCAAAGAAATAGCTGCAAACCTTACAAAGGTAATGACAAAATAACAAAGACTGAAAAACAAGGTCAAGAATAGAAATCTGGGTAGAGAAAGAGAGAGAGAGAGGTACCTTTTGACATCAACAGCAAGTATCCGGCCGTTCTCTGTCACATTCTCCCTTATTATTGCTGTGGGTTCGAGAACTCTGAATAATAACCCCTTTTCGAAGCCAGCGTATAGACACCAAGCCAAAACTGCACTAAAAACATCACAAGCACTGACTACCACACCACAAAAATCAAAGAGAAACAATTAGCAGGAAATTTAATGCTTGAAATCACAAACCCGCCATCTTCAAGGGGTGAGCATGTCACTCTCTGCCTACACTACTACCTCCGACGAAGTCCTGCACTCCTCCATGAGCAATAGTCACTCCTTATCGTTCCTCAGTCCTCACTACCAACAACAGTAGCACTGTATGTCCCCAAAAGGCTTAGATCGGCCGCAGGGTGTGGAGAGCATTCCAAAACAGATGTCTCACCCTTTACAAATTTACACTAATCTCATTACTCATAATGAGTTAACCAACTTATCAACAAAATAACAATTGACCAAAGTGTAAGAACACTTGTGAGGCCTTCACAAATCATCACACAAATAAGACTATGAATAACCTCCACATTAATCCTCCCCGGACTCCTGGCCTACTACTATCTTTGAAACAAATCATACTCTCCATATATATTCATCTACTGTCTAGTCAATCCCAAAGTGTCTAAAACTCCCCATATCATCCAATCTTAGACAATAGACATACAATCTACATGTGCAAGCTCCAAAATTCTGTTAAATGTTTTTCATATCTCAGAAAAAGCCCACAATTAAATATTGCATAACAAGCAATAGTAATCACTTCCTAAGCAAAATAAAATTCCAAATATAACACCCTACTTTTTCTTTTTTATAATTCCAAAAATACCTAGTATTAGGAACAAACATGCCATTTTGATGACAAAAGATCCAAATGGGCAACAAAATATTCAACCAAATCGCAATGTGGAAACTTCAAGTAAAAGTAAAACTAACAGTGATCCACAAACAAATGATAGATTACTTGATCATTGTCACCTATATAATTTTGAAGGTCACTACACAGTCAGTTAGGGTCACTCTTAGTGCTAATTAAACACGTACACTCATCTTTAATTATTATATTATTACTTAATGATAAAATAATTATGCTAAACTTATTTTGGATCTAGAATACTCAACTGCCTCCTACTACTCCTCTCTCTCTCTCTCTCTTCACCACTATAACCCTTTAAAAAAAAAAAAAGAAGACGTATCCTCAATTTTTTATATGAAATCAAAATTCTCAGATCACTTGTCAACACTAAATTATCATTCTGTCACAAGGGCAATAGAGAAATGCAGAATTAAATGATTATCTATCACCAAAATATTCTAAATCAACAAAAACAACTTCCAAACTCAACAAAACAGTAAACCACAAACTGTTTAACTAAAATAAATCAAAACACAACAAACCCATCATGGAAAAGTTAAAAAATTTTATGATCGAATTCAAAGATGATTATAAGATACCAATTTCACAACAACGAAATCCAGAAAGAGAGGGGACTTACAGCTGAAAAGGTGAAGAACCCAGTTGGTGCTGAACAATTCTGAGATGAATTGGGCAGTTTCAGATGAACAACCCTAAAGAAATAATTAAATATGTTTGGGCACTGAGGGTGCGGAAAAGAGAGAGAAAACACGTATGACAGAATTTGAAACTCAAACATTACCTGCTTGGGCTAGCAGATGAGACGATTCTTGTCACTTGTCAAGGGGATTCTGAAAAGCACAAAATGATTAGGAAAGTGAAAAACTGAAAAATGGAAAACAATTAAAAGAAATCCAAGTCTCATAACTCAACAATGCTAAGATTATCCAACTGAAATTGTAACAACCATACCCTCAAATTGCAAATTGAGCCTAAAAAATTATAATAATTATAAAAATTAGAAACAAAGTTAAGAATCGG
Source organism: Tetragonia tetragonoides (assembly GCA_038025085.1). Classification (NCBI taxonomy): domain Eukaryota; kingdom Viridiplantae; phylum Streptophyta; class Magnoliopsida; order Caryophyllales; family Aizoaceae; genus Tetragonia; species Tetragonia tetragonoides. The sequence continues at coordinate 7,562,436 of CM076140.1, read as the reverse complement.
GTCATTTCATATACGAAACTAACTTGTATAGATGGGAAAATCGAATTTGAAGACGGGTTCGATTTTGGCCGAAGAACTGAAATTGCACAAGAATCTACTAGCTGAAGGATGGCTGAAGGGAGGGAGGGAGAGAGAGTGAGAGAGAGATGTGTCCGCTGTGATTTCTGATAGAGAGTTGAGGTATGGGGTAGAACAGTAGAAAATATGGGCTTGAGTAGGGGGAGGGGCAGGGAAAGCCGGTAAAATGTGTTCTGGGAGTGGGGTAGTAAGTTGGGTGTAGACCAATTTTAAAAAGGAAAAATAAATAATTAGGAAATGTGGGACAATTCATTTGTTACTGTTCAAATAAATAGTGTTCAGGGGTAATTTTCTCTTTTATAAGGGTAGAAGGATGTATAAGTATTTATATTATCCGCGATGTCAAGCTAACTAAACATTTACTCATTATATTTTAGTCATTCTTTTTCCGAAGTGACATAATATATATTGTAATTTTTTCAGTGATGAAATTATGAAAGAGTTGTTAAAACACCTAATAATTTAGTATTTTTTTTTTAGTGATATGGACTTGTTTATGATTATTAGATCGATAGTGATGCAAATTTGTGCTCAACTTGTTAATTATCGAGCGAGTTTTGATTTAGAACCTAATTATAATTTCGTGACCTTGAAAAAAGAAAAGGGAGAAGAGAAAGAAAGAAAGAAAGAAAGAAAGAAAGAAACTGAAATCCTCAAACGGCCTCTTTTTCCTTTGCCAGTTTCCCCCGTCGGAGCCACCGCCGTCAAAATTCAAACCAAAACCCCTAAAAACACAAAACAAAACCCCTAAAAACACAAAACAAAACCCTTCCGTATTCAATTCATTCCCCTCCAAATTCCCACAATCACAAAACCTCTCGAATCTAAGAGAGAGAGAGAGAGAGAGAGAGAGAGAGAGAGAGAGAAATTGACATCTGAATCAATGGCGGGATTCACAGGATTCAGTCTGACGAGCACACCTTCATCCTCCCCTTCTCCTTTCTCCTCCTCTTTCGCCTCCCCAAACCCTAGTTCTGACCCCTCTTCCTCCCCCTTCGCATTTTCTCTCTCCTCCTCCTCCGCCGCTCCTTCCTCCTCTCCTTTCGGCGCCACCACCACTTCCGCTTTCGGCTTCGGCTCCTCCGCCGCCACTTCCACCGCCTCTCCCTTCGGCGCCGCCACTTCCACCACCCCTGCTTTCGGCGCCGCCTCCACTTCCGCCGCGCCTGCATTCGGCGCCGCCAGTGGTGGTTTTGGCGCCTCCAGTGGGGGTTTCGGGTTCGGAACTGCCGCATCTACTCCAGCTCCATCTTCCTCTCCATTTTCTCTCTCTTCAACTACTGCCACCGCGACTTCCTCTCCGTCGACACTCTTCGGCACTCCATCATCTTCCAATCTATTCGGATCCTCTACCACCACCACCACCACCACCACTACACCCTTATTCGGAGCCCCATCATCATCAGCCACTACCGGTACACCCTTATTCGGAGCCCCATCATCACCAACACCACCAGTAACAACTGCTCCTACTACTACTTCCCCATTTTCGTTATTCGGATCTTCTACCACCACCACCGCCACAACCACAACAACAGCGCCTTCTTCATCGGCATTCGGCTCCAATTTTCTCTCTCCTACCTCATCTGCTGCTTCATCAACTGCTTTTTCATTCCCTGGCACTTCTTCTCTCCTCAAACCAGCTACCACATCCACCACTCCTCCTCCTGCCTCTACTGCTGCTCCTTCAACTGGCTTCTCCTTCACGCCACCCGGTTCGGCTTCATTGTCGTCGACACCTATAGCTAACCAACCCTCATTTGGGGGCTTCAACAATGCTACACCACAACCACTAACTGCTCCAGCTCAGGCTTCTGCTTCGAAGCCATTGTTTGGGGCTTCTTCATCATCCTCATTGTTCTCAACCACCACTTCAACCTCAACCCCTGTCTCAACACCACCAGCGTCTTCAACAACACCGCAGCCTGCCTTCACTGGTTTTTCCCTCAATTCAACTCCCTCCACTACTACTACTACTACTACTACTACTACTACTACTACTACTACTACTGCGGCGCCTACGTCCTCGGCTGCACCAGCTGCCTTTTCGGGTTTCGGAGTCTCCACTGGGTCTTCTACTGCGGCAGCTATTTCCTCAGCTGCACCTAATGGTGCCTTTACGGGTTTTGGAGTGGCAACAGGGACGACTTCTTCCTCGACTACTACTACTACTGGGGCAGCTGCAGCTACTTCCTCAGCTGCACCAAGTAGTGCCTTCACAGGTTTCGGGGTCTCCACTGGGTTAGGTTCTACCGCGACTACTACTGGGGCAACTGCAGCTACTTCTTCGGCTGCACCAAGTAGTGCATTTACAGGTTTTGGGGTTGCTACTGGGTCGAGTTCCTCGACTACTACAGGGTCGTTCCTGAGTTTTACACTCCCCACAACTAAGGCAGCTACCCCTGCTTTGACTACTCAGACAACCACCGCTACTACTACCACCACCACCACTGCTCCTGCTGCTACTACTACTACTGGTAAGACATGGTGAATCTTCTGTTTTTGTGTTATGGTCATTGTGTGGAGAATTAGAATTTCTGAATTGACATTAGAAATGATAGCTTAAATGACATTTGTGTTGTTTGATATGTATTGTGGGATTGTATATTGATAAAGAGTTTTGTATGCTAGTCTGTTTTCATGTGTTCGATGATAAAGTTGATGTGTCCTATGAAATGGGATGTAAAAGACTGAGCCAAGTAGACCTTTAGTCGTAATTCTAGTTAAAGTTGAATTTGCTTAAAACATACTTTCAATCGTCAATCGTGATTACAGATTGTAGAAATTTACAATAATGCTATTTACATTTGGTTTATCAAATCATTTGCCTATTTTATTAATATTTGTTATCTTGGTCCATGCAATGTGAGCGACGAAGCATGTTCTGCTTTAGTTGATTTCCCCATAAATTGTGTTCCATGCAATTTATGTTTGTTTGCCTTGTCATTAGTTAGATATTGTGTTGCTCATATGACTGAAATTGCTATTGCAGGTCTGCCAACAACTTCGGCTTCCCCAACTTTCTCCATAGCTACAACGACAGCTCCTCAAACATCATCATCTCTTGTTGTCGCATCTAGTAGTGGGTGAGTACCATTTCATTTTGCAACTTAGACTTCCTTGATCAAACTGTTGTATTATCGTGACTCTCCACTCTGTTAATTGCGAAATTTGCTGTTCCTTTGAAGTTTGATGACTATGGCACTTGCTCTAATGCTGTTTCTGGTTTGTTATGCTTACCTTGCACTGGAGAAGTGTTGGCTATTCTGATTAGTTAGTGTGAAGTTTGATTACCCATCACAGGGACCTTGTGAAATGGATATGTGTAAATATGAAAACCTTTTTGTTTGAATGGGGATGTAGGGTGAGGGGTGGGCTCACTGGGTGGGGATTCCCCGTCACTGGGACATCATGAAAGGGATATCTTCTCTCCTACATGGAGTAAAAATGTAAGTTCATTAGCTTATAATCCTGTAAGAAAGAACTGAAAGATGACATTATGCTTGGGTATGAGACAGTCGGGTATACTATCTCTGTGTTGTCCACTGTAAGAGAAAGTGGGTTTTCACTGTTCGTCACCATGGCCTGGAAAGAATGTAGTGATGTACATGTATATCTGATGTGTTTTAATTCCATAGAAGATAATCTTAGGATATGTAATCTGACATGTTCTGTTTCGTTTGTAGAACTACTTCTACTGTAAGTACTGCAGTAGCAACGGCTCCCAAGTTGCCCTCTGAGATTACAGGGAAGACGGTTGAGGAGGTACTTATATAATTTGTACCTTTACCTGCTCGGAAAAATGCTGACAGCCAAAATTTATATTATATAGGAAAAATACTAAGCCCATATTTTCTCTAAGAGTCCTTTTAGCTTCTGTCAGGACTTGTGCTACTTATTTTCTTACTAAAATATTGATCTGCTTGCTTTTTCTTTTTGGGGCTGGAAGATTATCAAGGAGTGGAACTCAGAACTGCAAGAACGTACTAGAAAGTTCCAGAAGCAGGCTAATGCGATTGCAGAGTGGGACAAGAGAATCTTGCAAAATCGAGATGTTCTTCTTCGACTCGAGGTGATTAAATTAAATTAGTTTTATGTTGTCTGCATATTGGGTCTTTTTCATGTTATTTTCCAGCCCTGTGTTTAGTCTTCCCGTTCTTCTGAAGCTTTATTTAGAGTTATGTTTATATTGATGGTTTTTTAATTTGAGTTTTTGCTATGAACTTGTTCACTGTTAGCGAATGTTAGTTTTTCCCTTAGCCATTGATAATGAAAAGAAAGTCCTTCCACGTGTCAATAACTTGCTACTCATTTTAACTTTAGCTTACTATTCATAGCAAGTCTTGATAGAAAAAGCTAAGGCAGCAGTCAAAAAAAAGAAAGCACAATTTACACTTATTGCTTTTGAGTTGGGAATGATGATTGAAATTTGGAGCTGTTAAGATCTCCATGAAGAATGAAGATTGGTTAATTAAATCAGCCATGTTAAGCCAGATTGGCAGCAACAACAACAACAACAACCCAGTAAGTATCCCGCCTAGGGCGGGGTCTGGGGAGGTCCAGATGTACGCAGTCTTACCCCTAACTAGTCGCCTAGAAGAGAGACTGTTTCCGAAAGTAGAAATTTGATACTTGCAGATTGGAGCCTCAAACTCTCAATTTTGTGGATAAGGTTGTTGTGAGCAGCTTTGGTTGTTTAGGAGGAGATATTGTTGACTGGGGTTGGTGTAGGCTAGTGTGAGAGAAGTGGTTCTTGTGAAAGTGTTGCTGGTGAGGATTGCTCTAGCTGGCAGATTTAGGGTGGCATTTTGGGTATGGTATGGGAATGATTTTGTTGAGGAACAGAAGAGAAAGATGTAGAGGTAGGTAAACTATGTCCTTGGCAAAAAAACCATTACATTGGTGGGTGTGTACTGTATAGGTCTCGTAGGGCGTGTCTGGGGATGGAAAGTTGAAGGTGTAGGTGGCCTTTTTCTTTCTTTTTTTGGAGGGATGGGGGATGGGGTAGTGGGAGGTGGTGAGGAGGGGGTTGTCGATTGGATAACAAGAGGTTACAAAAAATTGATAAAACAAATTGATAAAATGTAATGTATCATATTGTGGAAGTCATTGATGGGCATAATACTAGTGGTCAGGTTTCACTTGTGAGTCTATGTGTAACCTGTATCTTCCATCTGTATGTTTGTCTTCCGTGTCTTGATTGATATTTTGTTTTCTTGGCCAGACTGAAGTAGCAAAAGTGGTTGAGACCCAATCCAACTTAGAACGGCAATTGGAGTTAATTGAGACTCATCAGCAAGAGGTAATTCTATACGGCCTTTGTGCAATGTTTACTTTGTGATAACGCTGACCATTATACAAACGGCATTATTTCAGGACTGCTCCAGAATTGTTGTACTAATATACTATATGGGTTCAAAAAAACTTCAAGACTTTGTTTGGTCATCAAACACCAAAGTCATGGGATAGGTATAGCCATGAGTGTTGACTCTGTGAGTCCAGTTATGTGCTGTCGAGAAGTGTTAGACATCCAAGATTGTGTTTTTTTGGCTGTTTTCATTGTCAGCAATATTATCTTTTTTAGCAGTGACTGTGTGCACCGGCAATTAGGGGTTTAAGCCAAAAGTTAGCTTATGATTTGGAGGCGGTGGGGTGGGTCCGTGGGTGACACTGGGTGGGTGGGAAGAGCATGTGTGTATGTTGTGCTTGTGAACAAGATAAAGGATTGATATTAAGTACAGAAGAAACCTAGTAGACTTGTAAGCTTTGATTGTCAGAGGTCCGCTTAAGAAGGTTACATTGTGGCTATGTGTTCACGCATCTGTTAGGGCCGCGGAATAGTGCTAAATCTGTTTATGTCTCCTAGACTGAACATATCAGTCTTGCACCTTTATTTCTGGTGCTTCAAAACTAATTCTTTCAAGTACCAACTTTGTGTTCTCACTTGACTATATCATATCATTGCCGACTATTTTCATTCTTCTCTCATTTTGCATTTGGGCTTTCTTTTAAGGTTGATAAATCTCTGCTAAGTATTGAAGAAGAAGCTGAGCGTATCTACAAAGATGAACGTGGATTGCTCCTGGATGATGAAGCTGCATCCACCAGAGATGCAATGTAAGAAACTGTTCTGTACTTTTCATGTTCTGTACTTTTCATGCACCTTTCTTACTTCTTAGGTTCAAAAACTGTATCCTATTCTGTGGCTAGCCTCAGATATTTGTGTATTGTCAATTGTGTAATATCTTTGTAAGCCCAAATTGCTAGTGTACAATACTGTCATCAAGTGCCATGTTGATCTTTTTGCATATTGCCTGTCCATCTGTTTCTTAAGTTACATCTCATTTAAAATGAGTTACCTGAAAGTAATTCTTAAACTACGTCATGGAATGAATGAGAATATAGAGAATCATCTTTTCCTCATTCTGGATGCAGGTACGATCAGGCGGAATCTGTCGAGAGGGAATTGGAACACATGACAGAGCAGATTAAATCAATCATTCAGACACTAAATGCCAGTCAGGTACCGTATGGCTATTTCTCTATTCCAACTTGTCATACAGGCTTCTTAGCGGATCTGCTTAACTTGAGTATCTGCTTGTTTAGGGTGGAGAACTTGATAACACTGAAGGAATGAGTCCATTAGACGTGGTGGTGCGAATTTTGAATAATCAATTAAGTTCCCTGATGTGGATTGATGAAAAGGTCAGTAAATTGTAGCTTATTCTCACGAGTTTACATGCAGTGATTATTTTACAAAATTATATGTTCATCCTTGTGCATTTTACTAGATAGTGTCATAATTTGATTATTCTTGATTTACAATTACTTAGAAGCCTCTCACGAGGCTCCCCGCTAAGTGGGCAGGGGTAAGGATTCTTGATAATGTACTGCTACCATGGTATTAAATATCGGCCGATACATTTCGTATCGGCTGCGAAGTGAAGGTTTTTGTGGTTGCCGATACGCAATATCCTGTTATGTAAAGGTTTTTTTTTTATATGGCCGATACGCGACCGATACATGACCGATATGGCTGATATATGACCGATATAGTTGATACAGAAATTTATGCCGCGACGGGCGCGACTTGATACACATCACCGATATCAGTTAAGACCATACCTAACTGTTCGGTCTATCAGTTAAGAGTTTTTTTATAGATAACATGGGTGTCCAAGCTTTGCTTGACTAATCCCATGGGCCCTGAAGTTAACGACCGGTAAAACCTCCAGTGATCAGTTAAGAGTTTTTTACATCACCGTTACCGCGATTTCGAACCATGATTGCTACTTAACTGTTCTGATTTCATTTTTGCCAAGTGGTAGCCCAGGCTCAGGCTCAACTTAGTAAAACTCTATATCTCTAGCTTGCATTGACACGAAGACAGACATGCACATGGACACGACAGGCATGAGGATTAGATTGTTTTTCTTTTAACACATGTCATACATGTTGCACATTTATTCCAGTTAAGACTGATAGGATTAAGTCTGCCTCTTCCCATGAGCAGCTGTAAGCTCAGAATTAGAAGTCGTGAACACAACAGCTACTGTGTGCAGCATTTCAATTTACATAATATTGTTAGAGATGTTATAGCTCTACTTGTGTTAGAACCCCTAGGATATAAGATTCCCTGCGCGCTTTTAAATTCACTCTCGCATTGAATGTCAACCCGCAGATTTGAGTGGACGCACCTTGGTCTTGGGCTTCACCCCCTTGACTCTTAATAAAACATCTCGTTACCTTGAGATGTCCATATAGTTATTCACTTTTCCTTATTTGAAAAAGAAACTACTCTGTTCCTATCGCAACAATTAGAAAGAGAGACAATTATTTTGCAAACTTTTCCAGACGGGATGTGGTTGGGCAGAAGGGAATGTAATTGTTGCGAAGTGATTAAATCAAGGATGCATTGCAATCTACCAATCGTTGAGATAGGAAGAGTCGTTATTCATGGAATGGGACCTTCTCCATGTTTATACGGACTACGGAGTAATTGATAAGAGTGCCTACTGGACAATGGGAACCCCCCCCTCCCCCCCAACCCAATAATAATAGTAATAATCAGTGAAGAACTTCTAGCCTTTCTTGAAGCTTTAGGACAGTGTTATTTTGTTTTTCATAGTTTGGGTAGAGTTTGATAAGAAATCGTTTTGGGTTTTGGCTATTTGTTGCACTTGTGTAGATACTCTTTAAATTTATGCACTTTGCACCACAGATACCATGGGCTTTCCTCCCTCCGAATTGCTTTCACTTTTTGATAGCAGCTATCTCGCACTAATGAATTTCAGAAAGAATTGCACTAGGAGTGGACGAGAAACTGAATACCCATTCCTTCTAATCTTAAAAATGTTTGTGGAAATGAGATTTGCATGAAATGCAGTGTTTTGCTTGAGAGTCAAGTGACTTGTTGGCATTGGTCTTAGTCGTTCATTCAATGAATGTGATTATTGATATCGAGTATCTTGTCTCTTTCTATTTCAGGCAGAAGAGTTCTCCTCTCGCATCCAGAAAGTTGCAAGCCAAGGTTCAGTTGCTGATCGTGAACTTGTAGCACCGAGATTGTGGAGGTAATGTCGGGAATGTCTTGGACAGGATGGATGGCGGATCTTGCCACATTATTTACGCCACTGATGTGATGCAGAGGGGGTCCTCAACATGTTTAGCATCTCCTGAAGCCCGGATACTTTATGAGACTCACCTCAGCATGATGTTTCTATCGGCTGTTTCAACTCACTAGATTCAGTGTGGAAAGAGCAAATGTGAATGTAGAGTTTAGGGATTTTACAAGTTGATGCTCCAAATTTTTTCATCTCTTATAAATGATTGAATTAATACTCATAAACTCATGAGAGAGGATGATGGGACGGCGTTAGATGTAACGAGTTAGCGAGAGTAGTGTATTCAAAGTCCTCATCCTCATCCTCATCCTCATCCTCATCCTCATCCTCATCCTCACCTTGTTGGGAGAATACTCATTATTGTAAACAAGGTTTTGTTTTTGCTATGCTTTGTAAACAAGGTTTAGAAATCAGAAACTGGAGATGTTTGTGTGTCAACTGTCACATACATTTGGTGGAGGGGGTCTTCTCCACGCCCTTTCTTGTTTTGCGATTTTTAACACAAGTGAAAAATGCCAGAAACTTGTTTTGAGTACCTGATTAGGATAAATATATTAGTTGAATACAATGTTGATATCATTATCTTATCTCGGATTCTCCCATTATCTTCCCATCATCTTTCGCTCTCCTTTCCTCCCTTCTCAAAATGAAGGATTTCTCCTATGTTAACTGAGAGTAATAAACGAGTTAGATTAATTATGTCAGCTTGTCACTGTTTAGCGGCGGTCATCGTAAATTTTCCTGATTATATATGTTTCAAGCTCAGGTTGGTGATCTCCTCTCGAGGGTACTCGAAACTAGTATTGACCGGTGACTCTTTAACATCTCAACAGACTACGGAGTCAGCACACTTTGGCTATGCTACCATTAACCAGCATCGTCAACACCATTTATGTTGAGCACTATGGCAAGCAACAAATGTTTCCCAATCATTGAATTATCCGCTGCATACGAAAGAGCCTGTTTTCTGTTATCATTTTTCTTCAGCTTTATCCTGAGTTGAGCAACTGGTAGTCATAAGACTATGCACATTTTCTTATGTCTTGAAAAAATATTACCAGTTTGACAAAAATATACTGGAAGGAACTTTTTCTTCAGTATATACGGCCTTGACAAACATGGCTAGTATGAAGATCATGCGATGTATGCACAACAATAAACAGAGTGAAGAGGAAAATAAACCAGAGTAGAAGAGTCGCTAAGAAACTAGTTAGGTCTAAAAGTGGAATTGCCCCAACAAAGAGAAACGAGCTCTCTAGATATGCAATAAGAATCCACAAAGATATGAGACAAATTATTGCTGGCTTAAAATGTTCCCACAAACCAAAGAAAAGACGATTATAGTTGGTGCATCTAATCCTCACGCCACTGATGTCCGCAAGTCTCATTCAGGCATTTGTAGAATATTGTCATTGCTTCATCAGCAGATCTGGTCTGCATTTGCTCGAAAGCTGCTTTGCCATGGCTACACTTTGGACATGGAGCTGATAGACAAAAAAAACAATCGGTTCTAATTCAATTAATAGATTTTATGTTTGAAATGCTTGAGTTGTGACAACAAGATTATAAGAGCAGCTGGCAATGATACGAAGAATACTACACCAAGTCATCATCCAGACACGCTTCACAGATGACGTTTGGTGTATATAGATAAAGAAGAAGAGAGAGACTGAGAGAGGGAGACACAGTGTGAAACAATGAAGGAAGAACATATAAATGTTCTGAAACTCAATTTAATTCTTCCTTCCATCAAAGAGCATATCATTGAACCAAAGCTAGGTGATAGTGAAGATCATGGATTCATGGGGAATCAGGTTGAAATCAAACTGGGTAAAGTGTTCTACACGAACACGAATAGCAATCTAAAGTCTAAACCATCTATTCTTCTTACAGCAACAATCACCCAAATATAGGAAATTATAGAATCATGATCATTGGAAAAGCATGTAGACTATGCTATGTTATCTTTTAGAAGACAAAGCACCACGCAAAGGAAAAACAAGCCAATAATCAAAGATAACCATACGATAACCATTAGGCATATATATTCCACCAAATCCATATCGTAGTTGTTTCAAGGTTGTCTGGACCAAATATCACGAGGGACATAAAGTGATCCTGTGCTGTCTACACTACTACTTTAAGTCGAGCTAAAATAAGGAAAGCACACTATATGACACTCATATGAACAAAAGAGGATTCAAATACCATCTGTAGTAGGCCCGATATTCTTTTGTCCCACAGCCACTGGAGCTACCTCCGTCTTAGGAAGTCTTGCAGCTCTCCTAATCTTCACCTGAAACCAATAACGAGTTGATAGTCATGGTCCCTCATGGAAGCAAATGAAATCTTACTGATCAAAAACTTGTTGAGAATCGCTAGATTATGGAGACCGTACCCCTGGTTCTATACGACAAATATAAGGGCATGTCCGACAGAAGAATCTTGAAGGAACAGTCATTTGCAACTGCAGAAGATTCCCACATGTAGGGCAGAACTCCATTCTTGAAGAACTATCTGGTTAACACGATAAACCAGCTAACTTAGTCAATTTGCATAATCCGTTAGACAATGTACATACTTGCACAATCAATAAGGAAAAAGAACACAGATCACCCCATTGCCAAGCAACCCATCCAAGTTCAGAGTACAAATTATACTGAGGCACACACACAGGACATAAATTTCACTACTTTGATAAGTATTTTTAACATGTGGAAACAGCTATTAGAGATGACTTCAGTCAATAAAGGGTCAAATAGCAAATTTCACTACTGGCAATTAAGCATAATGAGTTTGCAAGAACCTAAATAAATAAGGACATGAAAAGTAAGTTGCCAATTGGGATTGCAAAAAAAATAAAATAAACTGAAACTTCAGCATTGTGATGGATGGGCAGTTGTATTCAGCATTCACAATCAAATATGCAATTTTCATACTTTAATTGTCAAAATGATTAGTTGCCAAAAGAAAAACATCGATCAAACATTACTTAACATCAGCCCTTCACCAATAGTTTCATCTTCTTCTTCTTCTTCTCTTTTTTATTTTTTTATTTTTTTATTTTTGCTATTGGACACCAGTAGGAAATTAAAATGGTTAAAGAACTTTTATTTCTGGATTGAAAAAAGGAAAAAAAAAAAAAAAAAACTTTACTTCGGAGAATCTCAACCCATAATAAGGGTTCCAAAAACTAAACCCTCTATATCACACCCAAAAGATTTAAACTTTCACAGAAAAATTTACCCTAATAGTAATAAGAAATATTTCCTCATAATTGATGATAAATACGAAGATGAACAACGAATTTGATCTTAGCATTGACTGATTAAAGAAGTAAAATTTCACAATCTGTACCAAATAATAGTATGAAAGGCGGCAGAGAGAGAGAGAGAGAGAGTACCTGAGGGCTGAGAGCGATGAAGGGGCAACCGCGGGAAAAACAGAGAGGGTGATCTTGTGATGTTTATTTCACTGGAAAACAATGTGTATGTGTTGTGACTTGTGTGTGTGTGTGTTGAGATTGGGCCAACTTTAGAACGGCCTATTAGGTAGAACATAGGAATGTTGTTGCAATTTTAAAGGACGTAAACAACTTTTTCACTAAAGGGAGTTATTAGGGTTTGAGATTGTGTTGTATAAAGGTTTATTTTATTTTAAATTATTTTATTTAAAAAGTTTTTCAAACGAGAAAATAATATATCAATAAACAAAAAGTCTTGTATGAGGCCGTCTGAGACTATCTCTATATACAAGCATGACGTCGATATGACATCATGCTTGTATGAGAGAGCCTTCCCTTGAGGCCACCTCATACGAGATTTTGTGATCAACAAATTAAGGGAATTTTTGTTAGAGGTACCGCTTAATTATTATTTGCCCCTAATTTTGTGGGTTAATGTGAGCAATCATGTTGACCCCCTGTAGGCACAGAAAAATGTTCATGTGCCAGGTCGGAAATTAAACGGGTCAAAGTCAAATAAAGACCCATAAATAAGCACTTTTGAGATTAAATTAATTATTTTAGGTAAATTAAATACCTATTTTAATTAGCTTATTTTTCTATTATTAATGCTAATTAAAAGGCATTTTAAAATGGGTTTAAGTCATTAAAGTAGGCCTTTGACTTTAGTTCATGAAATGAGGCCCAAGACTACCAAGTCCAATAAGAAAGTCTTAGGAGGGATCTCTCTCTATAAATAGAGCTCCCTAGGCTCTTTTGAGGAGGTTCAGTGATTCTCCATCCAAGTTGCAGAGAAGAATCCCGAAGACCATTCCTTCCAAGGAGATTGAAGATCATAAGCCTTGAAGATCTAAGGAGACATCGAAGCACTCAAGCATTCAAACATTGAACGAGATCAAGCCTTTGGCCCGCGTTCAACAAAGTAAATCAAATAACTGATCGTGATCAAGCCTCAAATCCAGCCCGCGTTCAGTAAATCAAATAAGTTCAAGTGGAGATCGAATCAGGGGACCAAATTAGAGATTATAACTCATTTTCAATATCAATAAAACAACATATTTGTTCATATATTTTGTCTCTGTTATTTATTTTTCAGATACAAAATTTGTGTTTACAAATTTTGGCACGCTCGGTTGGACCATCTCTACCTCTCATCTCTTTCTCCACGAGTTTAAATATTCAAGCATTTTTATCCATGAAGTCGAAGGAATCAATTGCCTGCAACCCGCCCACTAAAGCGATCCTGACGGAGGAATCAATGAAGTCTTCTTACATACTTGATGTTTCTTGTATGACAATTGGAGTGCAGACCATCGAGGAACAATTGGCGGATATGAAGAAAACTATTGCAAAACTCATCAAAGACAGCGAAGAAAAGGACAAGCAAATCACCATTTTGACCAAAAAGTTGGAGAAATGCCCAAATGGAGATTTATCTGGCGATGAAAGTGATGGAGACTGTGCTGCAATTTCTATCATGCAAATCAAGGAGTTGATCGAAAACACTGTGAAGTCTCAAATCGGTGGAGAGTCTTATGACAAACACTCCTACAAGAAGCTGTATACCAAAAGGATTGATCGTCTACGAATGCCTGCAGGTTATCAACCCCCCAAGTTTCAACAATTCGATGAAAATGGTAACCGCAAACAGCATGTCGCCCATTTCATCGAGACATGCAATAGTGCAGGTACAGATGACGATCTACTTGTCAAACAATTCGTCCGTTCTCTCAAAGACGTTGCATTTGATTGGTACACAAACTTGGCCGCTAAATTCATCGATAGTTGGGAGCAAATGGAAGGAGAATTTTTAAATCGCTTCTACAGTTACCGCCGTGTTGTAAGCATGACAGAACTTATCGCCACCAAACAGCTGCAGGAAGAGCCAGTCGTCGACTTTATCAATCGTTGGCGATCTTTAAGTCTAGAATGAAAAGACCATCTATCCGAGGCATCTGCAGAGGCAATGTGCATACAAGGAATGGATTGGGACTTGCGATACATCCTTCAAGGAATAAAGCCTAAAACATTTCAGGAGTTGGCGACTCGAGCTCATGACATGGAGCTCACTATCAACAACTATGGAGGTTATTATTCATCAAACAAGGAGGATTACTCCGCAAGCCTAAAGCGCCTTACAAGTCAGCAGGATGATTATTCGTCTTTAGATGAAGATGAAGATGAAAATGAAGATAAAGATAAAGGTGACGACTCTGCAGGGTGTCCTCGGAGTCAAACTCTCCATAAAGAGCATAGACAATGTCCAACTTCCCGCTTGGGGGCAAGTATGAAAAGTGTCCTCCATCAAATAAAACAAGCAAATTCAAATAAGTTGGTCTGCAGCAAATAAAACAAGCAAAGTTGACTTGCAGCAAATTCAAAGGACTTGGCCTGCAGCAATGTCAAACAACCAAATTAAAGGAAATTAACATGCAGCAAATTCAACAGCATAGCCAAGAAACTCCTAAGCACGAGTATAAACTGCACACACCAAAAAAAATAACAGTATCAAGATTTGGAGAAAGCTCATAAGCACCAAGTCTAATTCAACATACGAGTTGCAATATCTGGAGAAAGCTCTCAAGCACCAGAAAATCATAGCAAAGCATGCAAAGGGATGTGGAGAAAGCTCTTAAGCACCATGTCTACTTCAAATACGCAAGTATCAAGATTGGGATAAAGCTCTCAAGCACCAAATCTATTTCAAACAAACAAAAAAAGAACCCTAAGGAGATATGGAGAAAGTTGTCAAGCAACATAACTAAAATGATGCAAAAGACGAAGATATGGAGAAAGCTTACAAGCACCATGACTATGTCACACTCCTAAGCAAGAGACTAAACTGCTCATCAAGTCAAATTTCTACTCATAGCCTATAAGAGTATAAACTGTGATTGCACCATACAAACAAAAAAAATTCAATGAACTGTTGGCTTGATCTTGTGAGGTGCAGTTAAACACTTTACTAGTATGTAGACAGCTTGAATAATGTATTTGTTCAAGTCCAGCCACATCAAAAAAAAGTTTTAACGTCCCAGCAAATGTTTTTCTTGAGATATATATACTACAGTGATAATCCTTATGAAATATATATATGCTCCAAGGGAAATTCTTAAGATATATATACTCTGGGATGATCTTTCGATGTATACTTCGTGGATGGTTCTTTCGATATATACTCCGTGGATGATCTTCCGATGTATACTCCGTGGATCGTTCTTTCGATATATACTCCGTGGATGATCTTTCGATATATACTCCGTGGATAATCTTTCGATATATACTACGTGGATGGTTCTTAAGATATATACACCGAGGATCATATTTCGATATATACTTCTCGTGGATGATTTGATATATACGCCAAGATGATTTGATATATACTCTATGAATAGTTGTTAAGATATATACGCTGGGTTGATTTGTCAATGAAAGGATGCGCCGGGTCCAACTTGCATGTATAAGATAGTTCGGTCGATAAATCCAAAATGCAAACGTCCTCGTCGTGGTGGTTAATACTTGGTGATCACTTGATCATTTTCAATATTGCAAATACTCCAGTTGGATACTCCATGTATTCATAAAGCAATTTTAAATTGCTTCCTTCAATTATGGGGTGCTCTTATACTCTCGAGGTTTATATACATTTGAGCGACAATGCCAACAAGTCCCTGTACAACTATGTCGAGAAGGTAAAAAAGAAAAAATATCAAATATCAAAAGGAAATTACCTTGATGTAATCCAGATGAAGCAAGCAAGGCAACATGCGCCAACTGGCCTCAAGGCTATTAGGTTCGGAGCAAACGGGAGAGTATAGCAGGCTAGCAGCTAGCTAGTCTTCATAAATCTCGTATGGGTCGGCAATCACCTCTTCGTTTTTCTTCTATGTGAGAACTTGGTCTGCAAGGTTATCCATGCGGTTCGGGTGCAGGGGTGGCAATTATTCTTCACAATATTGCTTGTGGTTGAGTGATGCTGGCACGATCCTCGTCGGGTCACTTCGATGGCTTCACAGCAATTGTGCCTTCAAAAGGCGAGTACAAGCACTTCCATATCTGCCTATATATATAGCAAGTACGTAGGTGCCAAGTGGTAGTGAGAATCCTACTTCTCAAATTAGGGGTAAACCTTATCATTTGCCGCAAGTCAAGCTCGGAAGTTATAAGTGCCAGTCAAACTCCACCAAATAAAAAGGAGAAAGAAATCAACAGCAACAAGGAAAAGGGGAGTTTAGCAATGGGCCCTACATGATTTGGTTTATTGGAACATTGGAAGATTATGAGTTTCAGACTCACCTAAAGCCCGTCCCTCAAGTTATTGCTAATACTTTCGAAAAAAAAAAAAAAAGGGAATGAAAAGGGATCAAAAAGCAAAGGTAGTCAGATGCATCTAATCGCACATGAGAAGGATGCAGGTCAAAAAAAAACAACAAAGAAGTCGTTTAGTCCATAAAAATAAAATGAAGTCAAATTTTCATCAAGTATCGAGACTCGTCCATGCTTAAACACTCAAATCGTGTACATAACCAAATCTCGAAGGGGCAATTTGTAGGCACAGAAAAATGTTTATGTGCCAGGTCGGAAATTAAAAGGGTCAAAGTCAAATAAAGACCCATAAATAAGCACTTTTGAGATTAAATTAATTATTTTAGGTAAATTAAATACCTATTTTAATTAGCTTATTTTTCTATTATTAATGCTAATTAAAAGGCATTTTAAAATGGGTTTAAGTCATTAAAGTAGGCCTTTGACATTAGTTCATGAAATGAGGCCCATGACTACCAAGTCCAATAAGAAAGTCTTAGGAGTGATCTCTCCCTATAAATAGAGCTTCCTAGGCTCTTTTGAGGGGGTTCAGTGATTCTCCATCCAAGTTGCAGAGAAGAATCCCGAAGACCATTCCTTCTGAGGAGATTGAAGATCATAAGCCTTGAAGATCTAAGGAGACATCGAAGCACTGCTTCATTGAACGAGATCAAGCCTTTGGCCCGCGTTCAACAAAGTAAATCAAATAACCGGTCGTGATCAAGCCTCAAATCCGGCCCGCGTTCAGTAAATCAAATAAGTTCAAGTGGAGATCGAATCAGGGGACCAAATTAGAGATTGTAACTCATTTTCAATATCAATAAACAAACATATTTGTTCATATATTTTGTCTTTCTTATTTATTTTCAGATACGAAATTTGTGTTTACACCCCCAAATGTGTTTAAGTGTAGTCTCAATCCATAATCCATATTGTCATTGTGTATCGTGTTTTATTTTACTTGTCTTGTTTTTGAGGGGTTCAATTATGAGGTTATTGTGTGGTTGAAAGTTGAAAATGATGCTCATTTTGTGATTTACTCATATATGTCATGAGATGGTGATACACTATACTAGCTGATGTAGTGATGAACCGGGTACATTCTCTTTCTTCAAAAAACTAGTGGTCATTTTTTTATTTTTTTGAAGGAAAGAGAATTCATTCATTCATAAAAAGTCATCCGGCATCTACAATGGTGAATAAATCTAAACAAATTTAAATCTAACATAACCAAGTATAAATCTAATAAGATGAAAACTAGTGGTCATTTTATTCACCCACTTAGAAAATAAGAAAGAAAGAAAGAAAAAAGATTACAAGTGCAGGGGATAGCCTGCATTGCTGCACACACCAACATCTAGTCGAAGTACCATTGAGACAAATCTTGCAGTTGTTGAAGACTTTTGCATACATACATCATGCGCATGTTTTAGAAGGGTGAAAACTTATAAGGATGATCAATTGGCTAAGAAAGCCATTAGATATAGAAAAAGAAATTTGTTTATTTGGCTGTAATTTAATCTGTACTTTGCAGTGTAATCAGGGCAGGGCTTGTTGAATGTTGTTTTGTTGGCGATTAGTCGCGTTCGCCATAAGATTATTCATTTCCCCTTGGAGAAACAAAAAGACTTCCACATGGATGGAATCATGGATGCTCTTGTTATGGTTTGCCTTTCCTTGTGCAACGTTGGTTTATCATTTTTCTTGTCTTTAGAATTGGCTGATTGGGATCTACTCTTAGCCACTGGCTATTATCTGCTTCAGTCCTTTGAGTCATGTAAACTATATGTAGGTTACTATCTAATCCACTTTTGTGCTTGATCATACCGTTCACTCACAATATTGGGACACTTTCAAATTAAAAGAAGACCTGTATGGGTCCAAATCCATGGCATGCCTTCAGAGTATCTTTCTGTTAAGAAAGCAGTATATTGGCAGCTTAGCAGGAGTTGTGCGCGTTGTTGACTGGAAAGAGGGGGAAAGTTCAATGAGGCTGAGGATTGTGATCCGACTTGAAGAGTCAGCGGTTAAAGGTGTGTATTTATTGACAGCTTCTGGTGAGGAAAGTTGGGTTCAATTCAGATATGAAAGAGTTTTCGTTATGTGTCAGAAATGCAGGGTCATTGGACATGTAAAGAAGTATTGTAATCTTTCTAAGGATAAAATGCAGCATCTGGTGAAATCGAAATTGGATGAAATTGTGGCTAGGATGAAGTCTGATACTGCCTTAGAAGAGCAGCAGGTTTGCGTGACGGATTCTACTGACGATCAAACTGTTCCATTGTTAGTGAGTTTGCATGGTGTTTCTGTTGGGGATTTTACGCCCCACTACTATACTACTTTGATCACAACGGAAGCACAATAAATAAAATACACAAGATTTAAAGGGTGTTTGAATACACCCATCACTTCTACTAAATAAGTGTAAAATTACACATACTCATCATCATCAAAGATAGAGTTACCTCGATAGACACTCAAATACTAACATCTCAATCTCCTCTAGCTAGTAAGTGACCCTACCCCCTCACACACTCATATCTTTGATGGCATCACAACCATTCAACTACTACTACCCCATATATGACTTTATGCACGGAAAAGCCACAAAACCGTCCCCTTCCTCATAACCTAGCTTTTGAGGTCAAAGCTAGAAACTCTCCATATAGCTTTTAAGGTCAAAGCTAGAAACCCTTCACATCACTCTTTCACTCTTCCACTCTTCAACTGCAACAAGGGAGCTCTCTCTCTACCTTGGGGCTGAGCCAACTTCTCCAATCTAACACCACCTATATTTATAGGCCTCCAAAAACTCCTACTAATTCCATATAACTACTACCTTCCTAAACTCAATTACCCATACAATTAGAAAACTACTACAATATTAATATATTCTCTCCTACCAATATTAATATATTCCACTACCAATAGTAAACGACTTTCATGCGGCTAAATAATCCCCATAACTTCCAAACTCCTTCCTGATTTCCACTCCTTGCCGTGGCCCACAAGTTCTTCACACTATTGCCAAACTTCTTACTAAGAACAACTTCTTCAATATGTTGCGTAGCCTTCCAAATTAATACTTGCTAATATATTATTGGCGTGGCAAATCCCTAACAGTTTCTGATACCCTTGATACTCTCTATCAAATTAGTATACACAACTGGCTGAATCGTGCCTTAACGAGGAAGTACATGGGAACTACACTAGAGAGAGACGTTGTATATGATGAGAGAGTCACAGATCTTGTTAGAGCGCTATGGTGAACATCTGTTTAGGTGGTGAAGGCCTTTATGTCCTAGGCAGTGTTTTGTGGGATTTCAATAGATAATATTGTCATTCAAGGTGTGCCACTGTCATATTGGAGCCTTGGAGATGCCAAAAATGGTCCTTAAGAAGAAGTTATCACATTTTGCTAGTTTGCCTTTACCTGGAGTTTCTACCCATTGTCTGGAAGATTCTTCTGCAGAGCAAGTTTTTTTGGTTCCTTTCTTATATCCACAACAGAAACAAGTGATTATTGGAGAATCTCAAAGAGCTAAAATCCTCTCCATTTTATACAAGAAATGAAGGAATTCGTTAAAAAAATTCTTTGACTTGAAGAAAACACCTTTATTAGGAACATCTCTATTGAAATGAACATCATAAAAAGGGTCCTATATTAATAGTCCCATTTTGATATTGTACAAGGCCTCAAGGAACATGTAGCTGGCTGCTTGTAGGATTAGCTGTGATATGGCACTAACGGGAAAATGACAATAAAAATGAAAAAGAAAAATAAAGTAAAAATAAAAATAAAAACAACAATAAATAATAACAAAAATAAAAATATAGTGGTGTGCCATTAACAATGGCCACAAACATTTTGTCAGTACTCCTAAATGCATTATAATCCGCATTAGGCGCAAGGAGTGGCATACCATGACAAAAATTGAAATTATGAACATCATTTTATACACCCGATTAAAGAAATGGCAAGGTGGCCACTTCAGTACTGAATATTTATATATATATATATTGCCATTTTTAGAGTTTCAAGAACCGATTTTTCTGGTCTGAAATGATGAAATCTGACTGATCTACACTTTAGGTTGAGACTGCGATTTCCTCTCTTGAGCAAAGCTTCTGATCTTCAGATCACTGCAAATTTATTGTACTAATAACAACAATAATAATCTTAATTTCATTAGAAGGTATGATAGCTACTGTATATTCACAATTTGTAATGATTCTGTGAACAAATGTGAGCTCATTGATTTAAGGATTTATTACATCAATGTTATATTATTCATATGATTTATTGATGGGTTTTTTTTCGATAATTATGATTTATAGATGGGTTTTTTTTACAGATTTGATAAAATGGGAGACAAAAAGCCTTCACAGTATGTCAGGCTAACAAGGATTCCAGAAGCTGTGGAAGTTACACCTGGAGAGCTTAATCAACCTGTTCATGTTCCTCAGGTTTCATTATCATCTCATTGTCCCCATTACAATTTTTTATTTTATTTTTATTTTTTTGAGAATTTTTTTTATGGGTCTGCTTCTCTGTTGCAACTAATAATGATTGGGATTTGAGTCAAATATATTCTGACAATGAGTTGTTTTTATGTTTTGCTTGTTCTGTTTTTCATTTTTACTCTTATTTTTGGTATTTAGATTGTTCTGACTTTGCTGTTCAAAAGAAAACATTGTTCTAATTATCAAAAAAAAAAAAAAAAAAAAGAAGAAAAGATTGGTCTGATGGAGCAATGTCTAAATTTTCTGTAGGCCTGATCTATTCATATGAGCAAGTCAACTGTTTCTGTTAGTTGCTAACCTGACATAAGCAATTTTGGTGCCTCTCTCAACAGTTGAATATCAGAACATGCCCAGAATGTGGGCAACCTTTACCTGATGGCTTTGAAGTTCCTGCTGATGAACCATGGATGACTGGAATTTGTGGCTGTGCTCAGGATTATGACAGTTGTAAGTCTTTGCTTACTGACGATTCGCGTTCTGTAATATGTAGGGATAAACTAAACCAGCCCATGAACATACATTTATAGAAGTATATAAATAAAGACCTGCTTATTACTCACTATGAACTGTCATCTGAGGTTCATTGTTGTTCATTTCGCAGAACTCGTATTAACTTGTTCTGTTATATATCAGCTGCTAATCCTACATGATCTTTGCTCCAAAATTCTCCATATCACATATCATGTTTGTGACCTTGTTCTCTAACATTTTAAGATTTGCATGTTCTATAGCTCATATTAAAACTCTCCCACACACCCCATTCCAAGCCCCAATCCAAAAAACAAAAAAACGCATCTCCATGACAAGTTGTACTGATTGTTATACTCACAGGCATGACTGGGTTATTCTGCCCTTGTGTGCTGTTTGGTCGTAATATCGAAAGCTTTAGAGAAGAAATCCCTTGGACGCACCCGTGCATCTGTCATGCAGTTTGCATTGAAGGTGGCATCACCCTTGCGGCTTTGATAGCCATCTTTAATGGTTACATTGATGCAAATACCTTGCGTCTTTTTGGTGAGGGCTTGCTGTTTGGTTGGTGGATATGTGGCATTTACAATGGCTTGTTTCGAGAAGAATTGCAAAAGAAGTATCATCTTGAGGTAATCACTGTTGATTTTGTTATGCTTGATAATGTTCTCAAATCACTTCTATTCTTAATTATGATTTATGAGATCTCGGTTAGCTTGTGGTGTTAACACTGCAAGAATTTTACAAGTCTGCAAGAAGATCTAGTATATTTCAGACTCAGTTTAAACAATGGAAGAAAAATTCTGATGTATTTACACTGATACAATGATACAGCATAATCAATTCATCTTCATTATCAAGTTATAAGTTGTAACAATGTATAATTATTACAGAATTCGCCCTGCGACCCCTGTGGTGTGCACTGCTGCATGCACTGGTGTGCGCTATGCCAGGAGCACAGAGAGATGAAGGGACGGCTATCTGACGATGTCTCAATAGAAACAACTGTTGTCAATCCTCCACCCGTGCAGGAAATGACAACTGTGAATAAACGAGAATCATCTTCATCGTCATCTTCTGAAAGTGAAGCAGAGCATCACAATCACAGGCACACTGGTCTAGAGATTCAACCCGTATAGAACATTAGAACTTTTTGTACTATACTGTTTGTCATCGGGTATTTATTTTTTGAGAAAGGGAGGATACTTTCTTGGCATCAAATAATCAATTTTGCTCACGATTTTATCAGAGGTTTCCTTATACAGTACATTTCGAGTTGTATTAACTTGTTATACTTTTGGTCATTTGCAAACTTGGACTTAAATATCTGAAGATGAGATGTTACAGTACTTCACTACTTAATCTAAAGGATTTGTGATGCTACAGAGTAGAACGAATTTTGTGCAAACCAGTCGTAAGTTACGGAGTGATTTTGTTACACTTAGCGACCAAGAAATCACTTTAAACGAACCGGGAAATAATCGTTTACTGTGGCGTAACCTCAGAATAGGAACAGCAAAGAATGAACAACTAAAACAGGTAGAGTGAAAACGAAAAACTGGCGCCATGAACGATGAAGGCAAGGTCAAACGTAAGCCACTGGGGCAGTTCTACCAACTACGAGTATATATCAAAGGGGCAGCAACCAGCAAGGGGTTAAAGTTTCAATGATCATAGCTACTGGCGCAACTTTATATGCATCAAATTATGGCAAGATTATCTGGGAACGAACAAGTACATATTACATATATACAATCCCTGTTCCCTTGCGCCTTAACGTAGCATGTGAAGTTTTGGATAGTGATGGTCGACCATTAGGAAAATGCTTCTCGGAGCTTAGTCGGTAATTCTAGGTCTGGTTCAGACTCACTGAGAGGGGAAAAATATTGATCCACCATATCTTTCGAGACTTGATCCAAGCTTGGTGGGTCCCACTGCAAATACAAACAAAAGTACACTATCAAGTGACTGCAGATGCAATCAAAAAGTACACTTCAGATGAATTTCAGAGTTCACAATCTTGTTTGTTTGCATCAGAAGTATCTCTATGGTCAATCACTAGAGGGTCTAATTTAGCTGGGAATATAGTAGGTAAGATATCAAGAAGTATCACCGAGGATTCTGTCAGAATGGTTTTACCTTCGGCGAGAAGTCCCTATCCACCATTCGTGCCCGGACACCCTAAAAGGAAAAAAACAAAGTGATTAGTAGAGAATTTGAGAAGTAACAAAAGGACATTGCACACATAATAAACAAGAATCATTCAGCAATTAATACCTCCCGGAAGTCATTTGAAATCCTTCCAGAGACACCCTGGAGCGACATCCGGTACTCACGGACAAGGCATTGGTCAAGAGTCTGATGTCTACCTTCCCGTATCTGGTGGATAAACATTTACACAGTCGACACATAGTACATACGATGATGCAAAGAGAGGTAATTGGAGCAAAGAGCTAGATATGAATAGATTTGAATTTGGAATAGAAGGAACTCACTGATCTCAATGAAACTTTCAAGCTCAATGGTGACACTTCCCGTAACTTCTTTAAAGTGGAACCACACCATGCATGATCTGTTTTAGTTGCTTCATCTTCCTGAGGGAAAGGAAACATTCATTACAGAGAAGAACCGCACTACATGTAACTTTCCTTAATATTTGGCATTGGGATATTGGCATTTCCGTGAGAGCTAGGTCTAGAGTCTAGCAGAGCATGGAAGATATCAGCTGCACCAAGATTGGGAAAACATTTTAAACCAGAAACAGGCAACTAGGAAAAGCTACAAATTATAGCTCAAAAGCCTCCTAAGTAGCCGCTTCCTTCACACATTGAATAGCTATTTGTCAGTCATCCTTTATCGTCTAACTATGATCAGTTGATCACTAGAATCATCTTTCTCTATCTCTGATTCATCAGGGGAGTAGGGCTTGTACTTTTTCTTTTTTCTTTTTGAAGTAGGGCTTGTACTTTAGGCAGACTGTAGTTAGACTGTCCGACACAGAGGGAAAAACTTGAATATAGGTAGAAAACGAGTTAAATAAAGAGGATAATCAAGGATTATTAACAAAATACAAAAGAGTAATCCAACTGCTTGAGGATCAAATGCGAATGTGTACTGGAACATACTTCCTCACAAACTACCCTATGTGTAGTCTACTTCAGTGCCCTGACTCTTTTACTTTTCTTTGAAGGCCACTTCAACTTTCCTTCCCCCAAACAGACTTTCCATCTCATTTATTCTGATTAAGATACAATAAGTGGACCAGCAGTACCCCAAGAACACAAAACAATGCATCCTAATAGTAGCAAAAATCTGGGAGCATGACCCGTTTTCGTACACAATGTAATGTTGTTGAATCAATCGTAGTCCAGATTAGTGTTTAAAGTGGTAATAGAAGGTACTACTCAGCAAAGAAGACAAATAAGAAGATGACGTCATAAACAAACTCAAAAATAACAGTGAATGAGACTTCCGATAGTAAGTTAGTAGCATGTGTCAACAAAGTTCATAACTGCTTTTTTGAAATAAACAGCAGCATATAGCCGGAAATTGGAAAGCTCCGTTCATATTGATTCAAAAACCACATAATCTTAGAACAAAATGGTTTACAATACAACTGTAAACAAATAAAAACAGGTGGGGGTGGGGAACTTGGTTTATTTGATCAAGAAAATTGCAGAGTAATTGAAGTAGAAACATACCAGAGAATCAATTATTTCTTCGACGGTGTCATGGCTAAAACACTTGTTAAGTGTGTCCAACCTGAACATGTAGATCGCAGAAACATTGGCTGATTTTAGAATTTGATAAAAAATTATAAAATAAACCTACATGATTTCTAGAAGAAACAAACAATTTAAGAATAGTCAAACAAACAAGGGTTCCATTTGTCAAGACAGTATCATCCGACTCAAAACAAATAAATAAGGGAAGAGTGTATGGGTAACTTCTACTCCTTAGAAAAAGTGATGAAACGCAACATCAAAGACATACTATCCAAACGATTGTGTCACTTGGCATCCACTCTGGAAAGGTAATACTTTCACATTCATGGAACTTGCAATAAGAAAAATGACATCGTTCAAAGATGCTGTAAGTTGCTCATGAGCGAAAGTGCTTGTGAACTATTCAGTATTTGCTTGGTTAGAAGCTCAAGTCGGCTTGGAAAAAGTTAGTGAGCCTACATTCACCTTGTAATATACCCAGACACGGTCGATGTAATCATTTTGGGGGGGGGGGGGGGGGAGCGCACTGACACCAAATTAGAAAAGGGGGCTACGAACTTGATAGTTTAAACCCTTCAACCAAAAATCTAGTCAATTCCCTCACCCCTTTAATGGGGATAGGAATATCTTATCTGTTGAGCTAGTCCCAGGATCCCTGTGAGATCCAGGAAATACCAGGAAGCCTGCTTTGCACTCAAATTCCTTTGTTCATCTTGAAAATTTTCATCCCTAGAGTAATGTGATGGTCTACACCTATGTGGATCCAAAAGTCCCCACCATAATATTTGCTTATTAACCCGTAACAGAGAGATAAATTCAATAGAGGTCGCAAAGTGAAGCAAACCTGCGAAGCACACTCATATTATCAGGAGAGACAATATCAGCAAATTCTTGCAGGGAAGTCTCAATAACAGAAAAATCATCCGTGACCAGACTGCCTAAGTGTTCTTCAAGTTGAGGAAGCTTCTGTCAGGTTCAAAGGGGGAGAATAAGTTTGCATCACTGACAGGAAGAAAATAGCATCAAGAGCAAAGTTCAAGAGAACAGACTGCACTAAGTGAATAATGTGTTGCAAGCCCACAAGCAAGCATTTCAGCACCACTGAGTTTTTCGCTGGTTAGAGCCAAGTACTCCCCTATGAACAAAACAAATAACTACCATATTTAGCTTGACAATGCATAAAATCCACTCATCTCAGAAGAGTAATGACAGTAGTTGCATTATATATGCTATAGTATATCCATCTATCCAGCAAACTCGGTAGTGCAGATGTAACTTTCTAAGCTTTAAATTACTTTTTTACTTAACAGCTTCATAAGATGTCGACTTCTTTCCTATAACATGTATTTCTCTCACTCTCTCTCTAAATTCTGGATTAAAAGGGATGACGAAGAATTTGATGAAACAAAGAGATGAAGAATTCATTGAGAATTCCCAAGCAGCTCCTATGACTTCGTTTTAGAAAAAATAATTTTTTTATTAATTAAGCTGGAAACAGCAAGAAGGGACAAGGTGTCCTCACACAGTGTTACAGATAACAATTTACCCAGTTTTCTGAACATCAGAGATTTAGTAGGTCCAAAAAAGCACCTCCCACCCTAGCCATGAAGAAGCTAAATATATACCCCTATCATAAACAAGCTCAGGTGACAAAGTACCCTGGAAGAAACTCTCACATTCCTCTCCAGCCAAATGCAACATAGGATCGCAAAAGAAGCATTGCGCCAAAGTAATTCTTCTCCTTATCTCTCCCAAAGGCCAAAGCCCAGATAATAAATCTCCAAAGATCCAAGACAAAAGCCCGGCATACCCAATGCAACCCGAAAGTACCAAAAAGCTTGCACCAGAGACACCACCGAAAGTACGAAAGTCGTAGTGAAGGAAAACATGAGAACATGACTTGATACTGGCACAAGCAAGCTTACGTATATAAGGATGAAGCAATTCCTACGCCTTTACGTAGAGCATTAATGTGCTACTCAGATTTCTAATGTCCGAACTCCGGAGGAACTAAATAATCGGTAATATTGTGTGTGAGGACAGTTGTCCACCTTAGCTGATTTAGGAGCTTTGTTATTACAAATCTTCCTTTAAATACTTGAGCAAAAAAAATACAAGAATCTAGGGTAAGAAGGAAATTAATTACTTAATCAAAAAAGCAAAGAGAAGACAAAATGAAGGAAAATAATAAAATATTGAGGGAATGAATGTCCAATTGAGGAACTAGGATAATTTGAACAAAATTATACCATACTCAAAAAGTAATCCATCTTACCAATGTGTCCTGGTAAATGTGAAAGGTAGAAAGAGGCCCCAGCATCAGGATGAAAACCAATCAATGTTTCCGGGGTCGCAAATACCTTACACGCAGAAAGAAGGAAAATTCAAGACCTGGTAACTGGCATAAGAACTTTGGAGATTACATAGTGACACCTCAAAAGATGTATTGTAGTGAAAAGGCCAAAATCATCATAGTAGACTACCATTCGATGTTTACATAGAAACATACATATCTACATAGTTGCACACTAGCACTCTGCATCCTGCTATCAGACTTAAATGCCTCAAAGTAATGTGAATATGCTGCATTTCTGGAGTAATCCTATTATTCTTTTCAGTTGTACTCAATTGAAAGCCATCATCAGGCAGCAGTATGTCTTAGCAAGAAATGCAGTCACTAGATCTTCACTTTATGCTATCTTTATGAACTAAAAAGTTTGGATGCCTCAAGACATAAATCACAGTTATTATAATCGACAAGACATAAATCACAGTTATTATAATCGATGGATTAACATAGCTATACGACTTGGCAAGTGCGCAAGGCAATGTTATCACATGCTCATTTAGCAATGTGCCCATTTGGGCCACCATGGAGATCCAATGTCACACTTCCAGAACTTCAATTTAAAAAAGGCATCTGAAAATGTATGCCAGATTGGCATTCCATGACATTTGTCAAATTTTTTTTAGATAAAGATGACACTTGTCAAATTTTCATTTCATTTATTCTCTTTTCCCTTTTTCTGGACTCATAATGATCCTGATATTGTAGATAACATATTTTTCTACTATACTTCAGCTTATTGTGGATAACAAAACTGAATTCGCAAAAAAAAAGTTGAAAAGAAAGAATCCTGATATGCGGAACTTATTAGCCCTGATACAGTTACCACAGGTGAAGCCAAACTTCAGTCAAGTCAACAACTATAATTGCATATATAAAGAATAATAGTTTAATGCTAAGCATTGGCGCATTGGGCCATTAGAAAGTACCACGTATTTGCTCTTTCCTTCTACTGTATATACAAATAGAACCTCATTTTATCATGAACACCGTCATACATTACTTGACATCTAGATTCACACTTCGATTTGATTAACCACTTTTAAGCTCAATTTAGCATCATATCAACCTAACCTCTAGAAAAAAAGATCAAGGTAAGAAGCAGGGAAGGGCGTCGATAACATCTTGAAGTGCACAAATATTGATCTGAAGGTGATTGATAAAATCAGTCACCATGAGAGCAGTTAACACAAGGATCCATGACTTACGGTTTTGTCTGTGGCAACACGAAATGTTCCTGGAATTGAAACACCTCCTCCACCACCCACAGTAACGCCATTCAGAAGGGCCACCTACACAGGTTATATGCAAAGGTTGTATCAACTATAAAGTGCTCCTGTTCTCTTAATACAACTTTTTCTTATTCAAAAGATATACGCCTCAGACAACTTAAGTGATAAACAAATTGCAAATATACTATTGATGGAATTACTCACATGTGGCTTTAAATATGTGCCAAGTATGTATATAAATGTATATAATGTCCTAAAAAATTCTTTGATGTCTTCTAGTTTTCCTGCATAGAAAGAGAAGAATATAATCCATCAAATATGGTAAACCTTAACAAAAGCAAAGTGTACCATAACAATATGAAACATCCTATAGTTCGAAAGCAGTGTCACTCCCAAGGGCCCCCCCCCCCCCCCCACACACACACACAAAAAGAAGAAGAAATGTCAATGAAACAGTATTGCAACATGTGGAATCACAAAGACTTCATCACTCTCCCTATCTACCACACTAACATCAGCTAGACTTCAAGTAGGAGGAAACACATGTCTGAAAATAATAATGGATTTATAGCACTTGTCGAGATAATATGTTAGACTAAAATGACATTCAGCTGGCAAAATACTTTCTCAAAATTAAATCACATTCAGCCCAAACCTGCATTGATTTGATGATAAAGAGTGACAATATCTCCACCAGCACAAAATGCCCTGCCACTGCCCTTAAAAACATAAAAACAAAGGTGATTGATTCGTAGCCAACAAAATTACCGAAAATAATTAATAAAAGATGTCTAACCTAATTCTAGTGCAGTTACCTTCATCATGACAAAACCAATATTAGGATCATCTTCCCAGCATTTGTACAACTTTTGCAGCCTAGCACCCTAAACAACAGAAACCAATGCAAGCTCAATAAGCATCATTAACAAACAAACAGGAACCAGAATAAAAGTACTCTTCAACACTTCCATTCAATACATTATCATGTTCACTGTTTACAAATGACAACTCTCAAACTGACTATTCTTCAGTGCATCAAACCCTTCGGACCCTACTCGACCCTCAAACACCTTCATGGAAACTATTACTGAAGCCACTATGAAGCATCAAATGTGTAATGTTCAATAAAACTTGCCAATGGTGTCTGATCCTAATTGATCAAATAGACAGGAAACCAAAAAAATTCCAGATGAATGCTATACCATATCGGCATATCATACAGCAAAAATCGATTAATGTGTCACAATTTGAATAACCTTATTAAAATGCGTACTGCGAAATTGCGAATACTCACTATGATCATTGATCACGAACCATTTCAAAATCAAATCGAAACAAAATTAGAACACAAAATACTATCACTAGAACCAAATGAACACCAAACACAGAAGAACTCGAAACAGTAAAATCATAATCGAAAATTAAAAATTACAACACAAAATGATTGAAACAAAAGAAGAAATGGAAAAAGTAGAATTACGATTGAAGTGTTGAGTGCATTGAGAACAGGAGGTCGATTAAGAATCGCAGTTCGGGAGTGAGCTTTTCCTTCAACTAGAACAACCTGATTAATTATTAGGTCAGAGAAAACACAAATTAATAATCAATAATAAGAAGAACTGAAGAAGAAGAAGAGGAGAGAGAAAATGAGAGACCTGGTCATTAGCAGGGTTAGGGTGAGAGCAAAGGTGTCTTTGACATCGATGGAAGATTGCATATGCTCTACTATGCTTAATCAGTGATGCTGATGACTTCAACCTCTGCATATCTCTCTCTCTCTCTCTCTCTCTCCTCTCTCTCTTTTCCGGGATGGAGGTTTGAATGATGTTGTCAGTAACGTCTTCCTCTAGCTTTCTTCTGTAAAAGTACCCCATTTTTGTCTTTAGGTTTAGATAAATATGTAATATGGATACAGCTTGCATCAACATCGGTTCTATGGTGTAGTGGTTAGCACTCTGGACTTTGAATCCAGCGACCTGGGTTCGACTCCCGGTAGGACCTTTTTCTTTCTTACCCTCTTTTTTTTTTAACATATTCTCAATTAAATCAAAGATACGCTCAAAAATTAAAAAAAAAACTAATAAAAAAAAAAAGGATAATCAAAGATAGTTAATTGTCTTTGATACAACAATTAGGTGTATGCCTCGTTCGATGCACATGAATTTTAATTATCTGTGAATCATCTTTTGATAAGCTAACCCCATGTAATTTGGTGATGTTATGCACATGATCGCATATACAACAACAACAACAACAACCGCTAGGTATTCCGCCGAGGGCGGGGTTGAGGTTCAGATGTACGCAGCCTTACCCCTGACTAGTCGCCTAGTAGAGAGGCTATTTCCGAAAGACCTACAAAAACAGTTTTGAATTATAGAAAACACTTTTGAATTTTAGAAAACAGTTTGCAATTAATGAAATGAATATAAACAGGAAAAAAAAAAAGTGAACGAAGAGATGCATGCAAACGCAGGGGAATGAAAATCTAGAAGCACATAAACAATAACCAATTAAAGACTATACTTGCATAATAATAGAGAGGGAGGAGATGAGCACCAATTAGTAAAGGGCAACCAACATGCACTAAAAAGACAAATGCTACACCTCTAAAGTAAAAACACCTAATGAATTTGGGCGGTGCAACGCATCCTCTAAGTAGTGTCGTGACTCTCATCTATGTGTATTCTATTACGCCAAAGTTTCCTATTAAGGGCCAGATTCTCGGTAAGCTCTAGAAGGGCTAAATCCTTCCTAATCACCTCACCCAAATTCTTCTTAGGCCTCCCTCTTCTTCTCTTACAGTCCGTAAGTATAATCTTCTCACACCGCCTCACGGGAGCGTCTGGGTGTCTCCTCATAACATGTCCAAACCACCTGAGTCTCGTCTCACGCATTTTCCCCTCAATGTCTGCCACCCTCACCTTGTCACGCACCACCTCATTCCTGACCTTATCTCTCCTAGTGAGGTTGCACATCCAACGGAGCATCCTCATCTCAGCCACCTTCATCTTTTGAACATGCGCTTGTTTAATCTGCCAACACTCTGCACCATAGAGCATAGCTGGCCTAATAGCTATGCGGTAAAATTTTTACCTTTTACCGCATAACTATTAGGCCAGTTATGCTCTATGGTGCAGAGTGTTGGCAGATTAAACAAGCGCATGTTCAAAAGATGAAGGTAGCTGAGATGAGGATGCTCCGTTAGATGTGCATATGAAGGTGGCACATGATCGCATATGAATATGAACAATTTCATTAGTCCTTGACACAAAATGTTTTCCAATGCACAATTGAATAATTATATATCCATGCTGCTCAAAGATCCTAGGCCACCACCTCTATCAGCAACCAAAACCTATGTAAACAAATGTTCAAAACGTTCAAGCTCATAAGAACAAAAGCAACAAACCATACAACAAGAGGGATAAATATCTATTGACATTTAAACTTTAGCCTAAATAAGTCATTTTCGAATCTCAATGGGAGGTCATTTTGTCTTCAATCCAAACTCTAAAACCTCATTCATTATGTTTCATGTTTTAAGTTTGCAAAATCATCAAACCGAAACAAGTACTCATTTTTTGTATTTAAGTTAAAAGGTGTATGTATAAGTTGTTAACTTCAAAGAAAGAAAAAAAAAAGTAAAAGAGGCTATACAGGATCAAATGTCTGGGAACGAATAAAAGGGGCTTAGGAAGATGGCACAAGTGACTAATATTCCATCAGGTAAGGACCGCAAGAGAAGCCAGTAATGAAGGATTGCAACACGATATAGTATTGAAAACTATTTATGTTGGCTCCGAAAATGACGAGCCTAGTTTCTAAATCAATCTAAACTTAGTTCAGATCTCATACCAAGTCAAAAACGTTATGTTTCAATCTAAACTCGGTCCGCTTTATAAACCAAGCTATATACATTTTTATTGACTCGAAAAATGACGAGCCTAGTTTCTAATCCGATCTAAACTTAGTTTGAATCTCACAAGTGACACCAAATAAATGAACTTTAAAAATTAAAAACGTGCATCCATCTCAAACTGCACCTAAGCTCAAAGCTCAACGAAGTTGAATCTCAAATTGCTTAACGTAAATCTCAAATTGCTTAACGTAAATCTTTTTGACACATAACTTCCCAAACTACCCTTTTTATTTGTATCTTCTTCTTCCTTTTTCTCCTCTCATCATTCCTTCTATTCAATCAATATGGATGATTCTTTCTATCAAAACAATATCTTTGAAGAAATTATTGATGATATTGAGGTAATTATTATAATTTAGATTTAGTTTTTTTTTTTTTTTTTACAAATTATTAATTGTTTTAGGTTTTTGTGGGGTGGTAGGTTAGGGTTTATTGCAGGATGGTTGTTGGGCGGTGGGCTTGAAGCGGCAGGCCGGGATGGGGTTGGTGGTGTTAGGCTGACAGCAGGCTGGGACGTCGGGCTGATAGGAGGCTTGGGGCGTTGGGCGTTGATTGACTAGATGGTGTTTTGTGGTGGAGAGAGAGAGAGTTTGGGTTTTGAGTTTGTGGTGGGGCTGGGAGGGGGCGGCGGGGTTGGGGCGGTGGTGAGAGCGGGTGGTGGGTGCGAATCTGGCGGGGTCGGGCAGTGGTGGGGTGGCGGCTGCGATGTGAGGTTGCAGGTAAGCAGGGGGAGGGGCGCGTTTTGCTTTTTTTTTTTTTTTTTTTTTTTTTTTACAATTAATTAAGTAGGTATTTTTTTAAAAACCGAATCAGAACCGTCCCACCCCCAGCCACCGTCTCACCCCCGGCCACCTTCTCCCCCTCCCTCACCGTCCCTGCCGCCTCTTCTCTCCCTGAACACCCGCCCCCACCCCACGACCCCAGCCACCACCCCACGACCCGCCCCCACGCCCCCACGACCCAGCCCTTCGGCGAACGCCCCACGACCCATCTCCTCCAGCAAATGCCCCACGACCCATTCCCTCCGGCGAACCCAACGGCCACCAAGCCTTGTTCTGTTGGACAACCATTCACTCTGGTCAAGCAATTGAAAGAAAAAGTGGAGGAATGGAAAGATTGACAGAGAGAAGGGAAGGAGGGAAGGAAAGAGTGAGGAAAATAATAAGGGTAATTTAGGAAAAAAAAATTACATTGAGTAATTTGTGATTTACACTAAACAATCCCCTAGCTCAACTTCTTGGCAAGGCGAATTAGCTTGCAACTGCTAAGCCCATCTCATGTGTTACTGGCCCTTTGTCCTCATGCGTGTGTTGGGCTTCACTCCACCGACCTAAATTAGTCTATTCAAGTGACCCACAAACTATCGGCCCGAACCATTTCGACAAACCAAGCTGACGAACATCGATTAACGTAATGCCTTCATCACAGCTGAGAACTTGGAAATTACTTAGAAAACACCAACAGACAAAATTCTGCAACTGTAAATTCTTTGGAAAAAGCATGGAGTTTTGTCACAATCTCTCTCCATTTTCGCCCATTATCTTCTGTAAAGCATTCAAATTTTCATCAATGATCAACCTTCTATCAACAATGGCGGAAGACCCTAACTCAATCAAAACTTCTAGTCACTGGAGCTACTGGTATCTCTCAAAATCCTCTTTTTGTTTTTCTTTTTTCTATCATATAATTCATATTGTATTCAAATCTATGATTCCCTTATGTGGGTGTATGAATATTACAGCATATGGGTATCATTCTTTTCTTAGGGTTGAAGTGATTGCAAAGTGGAACGTTAACGTCTCTTTCATACCTTGCATTGAATTGCATGGAACTGTTGTTTTTCATTCCTGGGATTGGTATCTAATTCATGGTATTAGTATATATTATCATGGGGTGCTGTCGTTTTAGTATGATTATTGATTCTGATTATTGGGTCTAAATGGGTTTTTCAATTATGGAGGAAATGGGTATTGCCCAATTGCTTAAGGGGTATGGAGTTGATTGGGATTTTCAGTTGATTGAGAAAATTGGGGTTGTTTCTGTTTGTTTTGTTTTGTCATTTATGTTAGTTAGACATGTTTGGAGCTTATTGAAGATGGAAAAAGAGCCTATTAGGGTGCTTGTCACTGGTGCTGCAGGCATGTTCCGGTTTTACTTTCTTATCTTTTTTATTTTTATGTATTTGCATGAATGAATGATTGTTTATGAGACAATGCTAATTTTGGAATACAGATGTACTGATTTCTGAAACTATTGCATGAAACATGTACTGCGTTATCATGATCACTTGTTAAGTGGTATAAGATGATTTCCTCTCTTCATGATTGAGGAAGGGAATGTTAGGATCTGACCGGCTCTTTGGGAATTGTTTCTCTGTTAGAGGGCTCGCCTTCACATTTCTTATTATGCTACCTATGAGTAACGTAGCTAATTTACCTTGGTTTTAGCCGTGCAGCATTCGTTATAGGACTGTTGGTATAACAGGGAGAGATTTTAACAAAATGTCTAGGATGAGGGGGTAAGGGGGGTAGTTGACAGAAATGGCAACTGACTAGCTCCACATCTGAGTCACATGATATAAGTAAGTAATAATATGTTTTGGGGTTTCCATATGCTTGGAACTGACTATATGGGCAGGAACAAAGAAGTCCTGTTGTGGTGAAGTATTTTCACTTTTGATAGCAGAATTTCAGGGCAATTGCACATGATAGATCAACTATGAGCTGAAGAGAGTGTTACATCACAATTGTAAGGTCTAAGAACAGTAACATAGGCATGAAATTGGAATGTAGGGGATGGGAGATACTGAGGTGGTGACAATTCGTATGTTGATTATTGATATATCTATTACCATGGCATGTCAGGAATTCATGTTTGATACAGTGTGCTTTTGACTGGAATTGGAACACGTTATTTTTATAGTTATAGTGTCTTGGTTGTTATCTAAGTAAATTCTAAACTGAAGGTGCAGGACAAATAGGCTATTCGCTGGTTCCTATGATAGCTAGAGGGGCGATGCTTGGTCCGGATCAGCCCATAATTCTCCACATGCTTGATATTGAACCAGCTTCCGAGGCCTTGAATGGTGTCATAATGGAATTGGTTGACGCTGCTTTCCCTCTGCTCAAAGGTATCCCTTCTGTTTCAACCCCTGGGTTTGCAATTCTCGAATCCTGGACGCTGAGCTTTTATTGATTGGGTTGGCTTTGACTTGAGCAGGTGTTGTTGCCACTACCGATGTGGTGGAAGCTTGTGAAGGTATCAACATAGCTGTAATGGTTGGTGGTTTTCCGAGGAAGGAAGGAATGGAAAGGAGAGATGTCATGCAAAGAATGTATCAATTTATAAGGCTCAGGCTTCAGCACTGGAGGAATATGCTGCTGAAAATTGCAAGGTGAGGCTTTCCTCTCTTGTCAGTTCAGTCATTGAGACTCGATGAAGATTGAATATGCATGTAGAAGCCTCCCTTATCTTGACTGTATTCAATTTCATCGTTCTTACAGGTGCTCGTAGTTGCAAACCCTGCAAACACAAATGCACTCATTTTAAAAGAATTTGCACCATCCATACCTGAGAAAAACATCACATGCCTTACCCGGCTTGACCACAACAGAGCACTGGGTCAAATTGCTGAGACGCTCAATGTTCATGTTAGTGATGTGAAGAATGTTGTCATATGGGGAAATCATTCTTCCACTCAATATCCTGATGTCAATCACACAACTGTCACTACAAGTGAAGGCGAGAAGCCTGTACGACAGCTTGTAGCTGATGATAATTGGTATAACATTATCCTTTTCAACTTATTGTCACATCTTTTTGATAACATCCTGTTGTCTACCCTTGTTGTAGGTTAAATACCGAATTCGTCACTATTGTACAGCAGAGGGGGGCAGCTATAATCGCAGCCCGGAAGCTATCAAGTGCACTATCAGCTGCAAGTGCAGCTTGTGACCACATACATGATTGGGTGCTCGGAACCCCTAAGGTTTGACATCTTCTGTAAGATGAAATTCAATCTTAGTTAACTCCATGTTTATGACACTTTCCTCCTCCTAGGGAACCTGGGTTTCCATGGGGGTATACTCCGACGGCTCTTATGGTATTCAACCTGGTCTTATATACTCCTTTCCTGTAACTTGTCAAAATGGAGAATGGTCTATAGTGACGGGTAAGTTCCTGTTCCAAGTTGGTTTTTATTAGTTTCTTTTCTGGTTTACAGACACAAATATGCGCTCATGGCTTATGCTTGGTATTATTTGCTAATTCACTCATACACCTTTCATAGCTTTTGATGTTCTTCAATTCAGTCAATTAGGTAGTTCTTTTTTATATGCATCTTTGTGAACTGAATCCTTATTTCCTAAGCGATGGTTTACTCCATATCTCACTACAAAAAACACGCAATTTAACTAATTAGCGAACGATTTAGCCTTCTCAGCGACATTATTATACTCCGTATGTGTCAATAGAGTTTGTAGCGCAGTATTCTGGTCTGATAAATTAAGGATAAACTTAAAAACTTTGTGTTTTCAGGGCTCAAGATCAACGAGTTCTCAAGGGAGAAGATGGATATAACAGAAAAGGAGCTCATTGAGGAGAAAGCTCTGGCGTATTCATGCCTCAACTGATCACGCACACCCACCCCCTGAAATTCAAAGATTTATCAGAATAACAAACAGCCACTTTAAATGCATCAATTGCAAGTACATGTATTTTAATGTTTACCATAATTTCTCTCAGAGGTCAAGCGTGTTGGTGCATCTTTTACCTAATGAATAACCTCGTTATGAATTGTTCTTGTCTTGCCTGCCTCCCAGCTGTTATATTCATTTATTTATTTTATCCTATTACTAAATGTCTACTGAAATCATGAGGCACACCAAATTGGGGTCCCTATATAGAAATGTAAGGGTCATTATTGAGTTATTGCAGATCGTGACCCTTATTTTACTAATAAGTGATCATTGTCTCATTGAAAGTTACGGAAAACCATCTTATACTTCTTGTGCTGAAATTTATTTTTTTATTTTTTTTTTGTTATTGGAGTCACTAGTGGATCATTTTCGGCTTCGGTGATACTAATGAAGCTGTTGATGTTTCATTTGTTTATTTTATCATTAATTTATGTTTTAATCTCTCATTTGGGTCATTATCCATATGGTTGGATAAAACTGATCTGACATTACCCAAGTGAAATGGTAAACTACTGGTATGTCCAAATTATTGCTAGTGGTCCATGAGGTTGGTCACCTGGTTCTGGAATCTTCATTGGTTTCCCACGCACTAACTTGTAACAGGTTTGGTGGAGCAGCATCCTCTTTAATTTGTGTGCTTTTGTTGATAGTGTTTTCAAAAGGGCATTCATTCTGTCATCATCATCGTTTTCAGCTACCAATTACTGAAATCATTGACTTCCCAAGTGAAATTTATAGTAACTGTATTTGGCATTCCTTTCTGGTTACATACTTTCTGTTGCTATGCATGTCACTTTACTAGTTTATCATGATCCATGTAAAAATATTACTTCTTCATTTCATATGATAAAATATGCTCACTTAAATCATCAAAGATTTAGTTGTTTAGATTATATGGGGCACAAAGTTAAGGATTTGTGCGTCTTGACCAAAATACTACTTTCTGTGATTCATGAAAATCTTGACACTTGAGAATGACACAAAGACCAATAAAAAAATATTTGAGTGCAATTGTTCCAAGCATGCCCTTAAAAGAGCACAGTATCTGAGTAATAATCTACTCCCACCATCTCGAGTACTGTACCTTCTATATCGAGTAGTAATGTAACTCTGATAAGACTATGAGAGTAAGGGATGTTGTTTTCACCTTTTCCCATCTTTTCAACTTTCCCGATCAATTTCCAATCCAACTAAAATCATGTAATTTCAGTGTCGTTCAGTTGAGTTTAGGAACATACTTTTAGTCCAGTTTGGATTCTTTGAAGTTCATTCTCTACCGTTTTAGTGGAGTTCTTTCTTTCCCTTGTTCAACACCATTCAAATCATTTGTCTTCAACATCACCTCATCTAGAGACTAGAGGGGAGAGATATAAAACGGCGATAGTGAGTGTATTAATTTGACAATGGCTAACTAAGTCCAGGACCATGCATGATTGATGAACTTTAATAATTATTGAAATATCCGAAACTCCCAAACAAAGTTGCTGTCCTTGATAGTGTTAGATTTCATTTCAGGACAAAAATGTTATTATCAATGTAGGTATATATGACAAATAATATTATATGCTCCACAAATTCCCAGCATTTTAGGCTGTTATGAAGCACAGGCCGATCTTTTGCACTTAGCTTTCTCAGAGTACTCTAGCTTTCTTGCCATGGCATTGGCAATGTACATGGTCCATTTAAGGACAATAATGTTTTCAATATTGAGATCCTTTCATTGTTACATTTGCACTTTTTTTTTCTAGTCAAAAAGAGGGTGCAAGTGAATGGCGACCAAGCCACACTCGCTACGTCATGTTTGAACTCTCGTGTTCAATAGCAAACATATCAAATTAGCTGAACAATCAGCGCAAGTACTGGCCCCCGTCAACGTATATAACATCAATAAGGGGCTAGTATAATTCTTAGAAACCAGTAGACACAAGGCATAAGGGGAATGAGGATTCGAACCATGACCTTGTCTTACCAAAACACTTGGGTATTCCATTTGCACTTAATTCAACTAAACTGGGTACTATTTTTGACAATTTTGTTATTACTATTCTGTTAACTATGGCCTATGGGGGATTCATTTTAGATATTTCAAAAAAGTTTTTTTTTCTTTTTTCTTTTTGATTTTAAGCCCATTTAATAATTTGGCCAACCAACAATCTATACCGCCATTTCTTACTACACGTTAAGGATACCTTTCACAAATAAATGCATTGCTTTCAATTTCATGCCAACACTTGAAAAGACAGTCCTTTTCTTTTACCCTCAC
This sequence comes from Tetragonia tetragonoides, assembly GCA_038025085.1. Lineage (NCBI taxonomy): Eukaryota > Viridiplantae > Streptophyta > Magnoliopsida > Caryophyllales > Aizoaceae > Tetragonia > Tetragonia tetragonoides. The sequence goes on along the minus strand of CM076140.1, from coordinate 7,522,791 downwards.
GAAGGAAGGAATAGGAAAACGTTATCAAGTTGTATACCACTTCTTTATCTCTATTTCCTATAGTTATAGGAGCATACAATACATAAATGATCAAACTGTAGTTATATATTGTTCTTAACTTCTTATAGTAATGTTGTAAATTAGTAAGCTATTAACACATTTTTAATCAAGTGATACAAAAGAATGCATACTTTAATTTGTAGGTAAATGTATATAACTATATAGATTATGTTGTGAAAACATTACCCTATTCTTCGTCTTAAGCAGAATTTTCATAAAGGCACTGCTTAGTTAAACACTTAAAAGTAGTATTTCGGTAATAAGGGTGTGTTGTTTCAATTGAAGCGAACTGCAATAGTAGTGATATGTGAGATAATGATCACTGAACTGAATCGAACCAAATCAATGCTAAATAATCGGAAAATAACATACCATAAGTCCTATACGTGTATCTTAATACTCCAATCTCGGCTAAAGATGGGAGTTTATAATGGAACAATGTTAGCAGAGCATATGCCAAAATTATTTGATAAAGTGATATAATAAGTCCTCCAAGCTAAGGACCACCAATCAAAGTACCAAAACAACCACCTCCGTTTGAAGGTTGTTAGGAGGCCAACCGAGTTGAGTAGGGAGTGTTGGGGATGATTGATGCTTATTAAGCTTCAGCTTCAGGGCAGGCAAACATGATATATTGTCCTTGTGTTTGTCTTCTTTGATAACCTCAAAACAATTTCATACGAGTATGATTATTGGTCCCCTTCTTATTACTAAATGCTCCACATGGGTGGGAACTGTGCGTACGTGTGAACTAATTATAATTAGAGTTTCATTCCTAGTTAGTTCTCTTAAGTCTTTTTTTTTTTGAGAAAAAGTTCTCTTAAGTCTTACATTGTGCATGGATGTTCGTACGTGTACTATAATTTTTGTTTGTGGGGTTTGTGAAAATTTTTGGGTGTTACTAAATACCGCCCCCAAATTACTAGCTACCGCCCCCCAAAATTCCAATTTTGCCCTTTTTTAATTTTTCACTCATCCTCTCCCTCTCTCCCTCTCTAACTCTCACACCACTTCTCTCCCACTCTACCACCCACTCTCATACCCAACATTCATCAACATTCACTCAAGCAACCCGCGGATGTCTGCCGGCGATGAAGAAGTGCCGTCGACGGTGGCGGAGGTAAAATTAATTTTTTTTGCGCATTTTTTTGCACGGTCGTCTGAGATTTTCGACTCACCCTTGGGTGAGTCGTCTGCTACAGGCGACCAATCCAAAGGGGAGTCGTCTGTAGGTCGCGACTCACCCTTGGGTGAGTCGTCCGCTACAGGCGACTCACCCTTGGGCGAGTCGAGATCAATAGACGACTCACCCTTAGGTTGGTCGTCTGTAGCAGACGACTCACCCTTGGGTTGGTCGTCTGTAGCAGACGACTCACCCTTGGGTGAGTCGAGATCGACGACCGACAGACACAAAAAAAATAAATTTATTATTATTATTATTATTATTATTATTATTATTATTATTATTATTATTATTATTATTATTATTTATTGTTATTATTATTATTATTATTATTATTATTATTTATTGTTTGAATTTAAGATTAAGCTAACATTGTTTTCGTTGTTTTCGTTAGATTCCTTTGGAGCGGTTCGGTGGTGATGGTGTTGATTACAGTACGCATTTCGTCACTGATGAGTTATTTGATAGTGATACAGATGCAATTAATTGGGCAAAACAAATTGCACTTACTATCGGGTTTGAGTTGATAATTTCGTCACACAAGAAGAGTGGAAGCGTAAAATTGTTAAGATGCAATCGAGGTGAACGCTACAGAGGGGAATTAAGACACTTAGATACTGCTGCTCGGAAGAATACGAAAACAAAGGCTTGTAAATGTACGTTCCAGTTGAGAGCTCGGCAAGTGTATGGATCCAGTAGTTGGATGATTGTCACATTGCCTGGGATTAGGGGTACACACAACCATGACTTTGCTGTGTATCCTGAGGGATATCGTCAGATGAGTGGTCTTAGTCCTGGGTCAAAGAAACTCGTTCGTGACATGACTTCGGCACAAACAAAGCCATGTGCTATCTTGGCCGCGATTCAGGAAAAATTTCCCGAGGACAATGCAACTAGACGGCATGTGTACAACCACAGAGATCGTATAAGGAAACTTGATTTTGAAGAGAGAGATGTCATTGGTCAGTTTCATCATTTAGCTGTGGCGAATAAGTACGTACATTGGACAAGAGCCGACCGAGCTACTAATGAGGTAACTCACGTGTTCATGGCACACCCTACATCAATTCAGTTACTTCGGTCTTTTCGTTGGTTGATTGGCTTAGATTCCACGTACAAAACAAACAAGTATAAGATGCCGTTTCTTGAGATAGTGGGGATGACTCCAACCAATAAGAACTTCCTCATAGCTTATGCCATTATGAAGGATGAGACTCAGGCAAGCTATGCGTGGGTCTTAGATAAGTTGAGGATGCTTATTGGAAATGATGTACACCCAACAGCAATTGTGACCGATCGTGAGCTAGGGTTGATGACACCTATTAGAGAGATATTTCCCGAGAGTGCCCATTTGCTCTGTACATGGCACATTAACAAAGTCGTTGAAGACAAAGTGTACAGACTTTGTGGAAAAGATAAGGCCGTCGCGCAGAGGTTCAAGAATGGGAGGTGGAAAATTATCATGGAAGCTTCCACAGAAGCTGCGTACGATGAAGGTTAGTTGGAGGACTTACCCTCACGTGATATCCTATGTAGAGGAGACCTGGCTGAGACACAAAGAGATGTTTGTGGCTGCGTGGACGAATAAGGTGCTACACCTTGGCAACACTACGACTTGCAGGGTGGAGAGTGCACATGCCGCGCTAAAACAGTGGTTGAACTCCTCAACTGGAGCTTTGGACAATGTTTGGAACAAGGTCAACAAGTCAATCGAGTCACAAATAACTGAGATCAAGTACACACTTGAAGAGTGCAGAAGACGAAGAAGTGTGGTGTACTCGGGTTTCCCATTCAACTATCTGACCGGGTATGTTTCCCATTACTGCTTACAAATATTATTGGCTGAGCTGAACAGGATGAGAGAATTGAGTCACCAAGTATTTGATCGTTGCGGTTGTGTATTGAGATCCACTCATCAGATCCCGTGTGCGTGTGAGTTGAAAACGGCCACGGATACGGGCACGCCAATTAGCTTGAATAGTGTCCACGAATTTTGGCGAACACTCGTTATTAGTGATGCAGTGGAGATAGCTACGCTTGACATGACTGAGCATCCATCTGAGGACCATCGATACTTTCGGTCTCTGGTCGACGAGGTTAACTCAAGCGACCGGGCAGTTGTGGGCAACATATCTGTCCTTATGAATGAGCAGCTTCATCCTGAGGAAGCGAGTTACGTCGAGCCGGAAGCGAACACGACAGTCAGAGGTCGACCGAGAGGGAGTTCCTCTACCAGACGTGATCCTAGTTCATGGGAGTACTCCCAGAGGGGTCGTGGTCGCCCTAGGTCATCCAGTTCGAGCCGCGGGCGTGGTCGTAGCTCATCCTCATCGAGTAACTTCGTAAACAGTACTGGTATGAAAACCCATAATTTATTAACATGTACATAATGTTGTTACTTTTTGATAAGTACTATTATTGACTTTCTATTATATTGTCTTGCAGCTGGACACGCAATAGATATCACTGAATTCTATCATGTTAACAAAATTCCGGGAATCATCGTACCTTTCATTGAAGGATATCTCGATGTGCTTGGGGATGGTAATTGCGGTTTCCGTGTCATTGCGGACTACATTTTCGGAGACCAAGAGCAATGGCGAGTGGCGAGAGTTTGCATTGCACACGAACTCTTAGCTAACCGAGCATTGTACGAAAACTTATACATTGAAGGGGTCGACGCTGGTTACCACCGTATTATGTGGGACGGAGGTGCGTGTAACGATGATCACTGGATGACAGTAATTGAGGATTTGTTCCCGATTGCCAACCTCTTCAATGCAGCGATTATGTTATTCGGATACGGCAGCGGAAGGGGGTTATTTCATTGTTACACAGTGCTACCGTTCCAAGCACCTTCGACTGCTACACGTCCAAGTAGGGAAATTGTCATGTGTCATTTAGGTGATTCGTATTCCCATTATATCCGTCTGGATTTAGCCCCAGATTTCCCTGTTCCTCCGATATGCGAAGCATGGTTTACTTTCCGTTCTGATAGTGTCGCTGGTTGGGAGCAAATGTATGTTACGCGAAGAGCACATTGGGATCGTTTAGCGAGGTCGATGTAATTGAATGTTTTGCGTGATTGTTATACTTATATCATTGTCACATTTTTGTGTGATTGTTATATTTTGCATGTGGAGAGTGGTCGTGATTATTGGAGGTAAATAAAACAACAAATTACAATAAAACAAAAAATGTAAACAAGAAACAACAAATTACAATAACACAAAATAAATAATAACAATAACAATGAAACTCTTATAATAACAAATTCATCTAGGGTCAATACATCATTTGGCAGCCCGCCAATCTCTCATATACTCGTCCATAATCGATCGAGAATCTTCCACTTGCTCCGGAGGAATCAAACTAATGAAAGACTCAGCTGCGACGGCTAGACGATTCACCCACTGCAAAAAAGTAACAATGAGTGTGAGTTCAGAGATATGTAATACGTAAAAATATATATTTTTTAGTTAATCACTTACATAATCGCTGTTGGATCGTGGAGGAATCACAGGTGCTGCAGCGTCACGTATCAGCCGAGGGTGGGAGTGAAGGTAGTACCATGCGAGGTAGTCATCCGTACATGCTGTGGGATCTGACGTGGATGCCTGAAACCCATGGAGACCAAGAATGTAAAATCCCGGGAACATACGCCAAGCATCAGATGAGATCCGTTCGGGGAAGACAACCTTGTACGAACGACTGCTCCATGACCTGATCGCTTTGACTGGCCTAAAGATCGGGGTTGGGATACTCTGTACGTACCCGATTTGTCGTAAACAACGACCAGGCATGTACGGTTCGATAATATCCCGATACTGTAGCCACCCCATGAATACAGTCCTCGGTACAGATACTGCCGGGTTAGAACCGTACGGCAGCCACACCACCTACGTAGAAATGTTGAAAGTTACGGTGAAGTAAAAAAACATAGCAAACGACGAAATAAATCATGAACACCGATAACTAAATGACGTACCTCTGTCGCTCGCAGATGATCCAAGCGTCTACGTAAGGAGTCCAGTCGACCCATGTCCTTGCCCTCAGCCAGGGCACTCCATACGGACGCACGGGGAGCCTCGTCGTCCCCGACAACCATCCGCTCCCGATGAGGTCGGAAGCAGGGAAAGTACTCGTATATCCATGCCTGCAGGAGAGTTAGGCATCCGCAGATGCCCTGAGAATCCCCGCGACTAGCTATACCGAGCTGACGATATAGGAAGGCGAGGGCAGCAGATCCCCAAGAGAAGTCATGCACCGTATCGACACCGTCGTCCATCACCTCCATCACGCAGGAGGGTCTAATACGGTTACCACTCTTGTCGACAAACAAGGTGGATCCAATAAGTAACCACATCCAAGCTGTCGCCTGGATGTCATCCACTTGCTCACGGCAAAGCTCAAAAACCGACTCCGTGAGGACCGCACCGCCCTGCCAGTGGCTACACATCAGTTCTTCTGGGCTGACCCCGAGAACCTCCATGGCCGCCGTCTGCAGCTGCCCATCCCGTCCCTCATTGGAAACGAGCTCTCCGTCTACAGGAATCCGAAGAATATGCCATACATCGTGCAACATGATCGTCATCTCTCCGAACGGCATGTGGAACGAGTTCGTATCCGGCTGCCACCTTTCCACGAATGCAGATATCAGGGGGAAGTCAATATGTCTGAACATAATGTCTGCCAGGTGTGATAACCCAGTCCCCTCGATCTGGGCCCTCATCTCGGCCGACATCTCCGCTCGCCACTGACTCAGTCGCTGACATACAGTCCATCGGTTCTGACACTTCAAGAGACCCCTCATCTCTCCATTCCACAAACGAGACGCTACGTGGCCCAAGAAGCTCGGTATGACGCTATCATCCGCCGGCCCACCGGACACAGGCTCTGTAACAAGCCACGTAGTGTCGTCCTCCGCTCTAGATCGTTTGCCAGTACTGGACGACCCAGTACTAACAAACCTACCGCCTCTGCCCTTCACCACGCGCCAATCTGAGGATAATTCGACGCCAATCTCATCATCGTCTTGCTCACCGGAGTAGAACTCGCTAGTTGCGTAATCGTCTTGCTCAGCAGTCATCTCCCTCATCCGAACTGCCTCTCTCTGTCTCCGTACAGAGGCATCAATCCCGCGCGTCCTCGTGTGACGCGGTCCTGAACCAGCTAGTTCACTAAATAACCGAGGCACCGATTTACCGGCTCCTCCCATCTATCATTTCACATTTTTAGTTAATTAAACAATAATCAATAATAATAATAATAATAATAACAATCAATAATAATAATAATAATAATAATAATAACAATAAATAATAATAATAATAATAATAATAATAACAATAAACAATAAATAATAATAATAATAATAACAATAAATAATAATAATAATAATAAATAATAATAATAATAATAATAATAATAATAAATAATAATACTAATAATAATAATAAATAATAATAATAATAATAATAATAAATAATTTTTTTTTGTGTCGGTCGTCTGGTCTCAGACGACTCACCCAAGGGTGAGTCGTCTGCCGATCTCGACTCACCCAAGGGTGAGTCGCCTGAGACGGGCGACTGACCCAAGGGTGAGTCGTCTGCCTGTCTCGACTCACCCAAGGGTGAGTCGTCTGCGACAGACGACTCACCCTTGGGTCAGTCGCCCGTCTCAGGCGACTCACCCTTGGGTGAGTCGAGATCGGCAGACGACCGACGCAAAAAAAAAAAAAAAAAACACAACTTCAATTCGTAACTTCACGATTCAATTCAAGGCAAAAAATATTCAATTCAAGGCAAAAAAAATTCAATTCAAGGCAAAAAAAATTCAATTCAAACAAAAAAAAAAAAAAATTCGAAAAGTTACCCCCTCGCGCCATCGGTCGCCGCCTCCCTCGCCGTCGAAACCTCTGCCGCCGCTGCCGCTAGCACTTGACATGGTCGTGGTGGTGGTGGTGGTGGTGGTTGCCGGTGTGATGGTGTGGTGGTGAGGATGAGTGAGTGAGGAAGAGAGGATGAGTGAGAGTGGATGAGTGAGAGTGAGTGAGGAAGAGGGGTGGGTGAGGGTAAAATTGGAAAGGGGGGGCGGTAGCTAGTAAAAAGGGGCGGTATTTAGCAATTCACAAACAGAAACATTAGAGTATTATTGATCTTTTCAAGACCAAAATATAATTGACAATCAGCGAGTATTGTGTGAGACCAACTCACTTAAAAATGGGGTTACTCTTTAGAAATGTAGGGATCTTTTACGGTAAACAGTGATCTTTATTTCATTCAAAAGTAATATCGTCTCACCAAAAGTTACCAAAAGATAGTTATCTAAATTTTGTGATGGACAATTTGACACAACTGAGAAAAGTATTCAAGTATCAATCCACCTAGACAGACTTAGTAGGCTAGTACGGGTACTAAAATGAAGGACCAAAGTTTGACAACATTAAGAATTGTTAAGCCTTTGGATCTTCTTGGCTATGCTCTATCTTAGCTACTAGTGGCTATGTCATCATGTTCAGATTACATGTTCTGCTCCACTTTCTATTTTGGATTTGATGTTTTGCCTAATAAGCATCTCCTTTTTCCCATTTGGAATGGACACCCACACCCACAGAGAGGCCATCCCCCAGTGAGCCATCTCATCAAGTGCTTGTGATCCGGGTCTAATTACAGTAATTAGTCTGGTTGGCAATGAGCTGATAATCAGTGGTGGCCATTTAGGAGTGTTTTTTTCCACTTATTCCTACTGATTCTCACTAATTGTGTAAGATTTTGTCACTTATTTTTAATGATTGAGTAAGGTCTTATCACTGATTTTCACTGATTCGATAATGTCCTTTCATTGATTGTCACTGATTCAGTAAGGTCTTGCCACTGATTCTGTGAGTAGAATTGTAGGTCCTGCCACTTATTTCACTTATTGGGCAAGGTCTTGCTTTGTCACTGATTCTCACTGATTAAGTAAGGTTTTGCCACTGATTCTCACTGATTAAGCAAGGTCTTGCCACTGATTTTCACTAATTGGGTAATGTCCAATAAGTGGAAAAGAACACACACCCTTATCCAATCAGATCAGATCATATTAGTGGTACTCGAATAGTAAACCCAAAGGTGAATCGAAAACGGAAGTTAACCCGACCCAAATCTAACCCGAACAAAAATCGATCTAATCTGAATAACTCGAAGTGAACCGATTTGAATGCGACCCAAAAAATAATGACCTGAACCAAAACTGAATCTGAACCGAACTCGAACAAAACCAAACCCAAAAGATCATTTGTGCCCTTAACATAGTATGATATAACTCTTTAAAGTCCAATTATTGAAGGGTGTTACTAAATACCGCCCCTAAATTACTACCTACCGCCCCCCCCCCCCCCAAATTCCAATTTTGCCCTTTTTTAAATTTTCACTCATCCTCTCCCTCTCTAACTCTCACACCAATTCTCCCTCTCTACCACCCACTCTACCACCCACTCTCATACCCAACCTTCATCAACATTCACTCAAGCAACGGCCGCGGATGTCTGCCGGCGACAAGGAAGTGCCGTCGATGGTGGCGGAGGTAAATTTTTTTTTTGCGCATTTTTTTTGCACGGGCGTCTGAAATTTCCGACTCACCCTTAGGTGAGTCGTCTGCGACCGGCGACCCACCCAAGGGTGAGTCGTCTGTCGATCTCGACTCCCCAAGGGTGAGTCGTCTGCTACAGGCGACTCACCCTTGGGCGAGTCGAGATCGACAGACGACTCACCCTTGGGTGGGTCGCCGATCGCAGACGACTCACCCAAGGGTGAGTCGAGATCGGCAGACGACCGAAACAAAAAAAAATTATTATTATTTATTATTATTATTATTATTATTTATTGTTATTATTATTATTATTATTATTATTATTATTATTATTATTTATTGTTATTGTTATTATTATTATTATTATTATTATTATTATTATTATTATTATTATTATTTATTGTTATTATTAATATTGTTTCTTCCATGGTCCAAACGGAAATTTGAGACGCCTGTCCCTTGGTTCAGTCGGTTTTGATAGACGTTTGAATTTAAGATTAAGCTAACATTGTTTTCGTTAGGTTCCTTTGGAGCGGTTCGGTGGTGATGGTGTTGATTACAGTACGCATTTCGTCACTGATGAGTTATTTGATAGTGATACAGATGCAATTAATTGGGCAAAATAAATTGCCCTTACTATCGGGTTTGAGTTGATAATTTCGTCACACAAGAAGAATGGAAGCGTAAAATTGTTAAGATGCAATCGAGGTGAACGCTACAGAGGGGAATTAAGAGACTTAGATACTGCTGCTCGGAAGAAATCGAAAACAAAGGCTTGTAAATGTACGTTCCAGTTAAGAGCTCGGCAAGTGTATGGGTCCAGTAGTTGGATGATTGTCACATTGCCTGGGATTAGGGGTACGCACAACCATGACTTTGCTGTGTTTCCTGAGGGATATCGTCAGATGAGTGATCTTAGTCCTGGGTCAAAGAAACTCGTTCGTAACATGACTTCGGCACAAACAAAGCCATGTGCTATCTTGGCCGCTATTAAGGAAAAATTTCCCGAGGACAATGCAACTAGACGGCATGTGTACAACCACAGAGATCGTATAAGGAAACTTGATTTTGAAGAGAGAGATGTCATTGGTCAGTTTCATCATTTAGCTGTGGAGAATAAGTACGTACATTGGACAAGAGCCGACCCAGCTACTAATGAGGTAACTCACGTGTTCATGGCACACCCTACATCAATTCAGTTACTTCGGTCTTTTCGTTGGTTGATTGGCTTAGATTCCACGTACAAAACAAACAAGTATAAGATGCCGTTTCTTGAGATAGTGGGGATGACTCCAACCAATAAGAACTTCCTCATAGCTTATGCCATTATGAAGGATGAGACTCAGGCAAGCTATGCGTGGGTCTTAGATAAGTTGAGGATGCTTATTGGAAATGATGTACACCCAACAGCAATTGTGACCGATCGTGAGCTAGGGTTGATGACACCTATTAGAGAGATATTTCCCGAGAGTGCCCATTTTCTCTGTACATGGCACATTAACAAAGTCGTTGAAGACAAAGTGTACAGACTTTGTGGAAAAGATAAGCTTGTCGCGGAGAGGTTCAAGAACGGGAGGTGGAAAATTATCATGGAAGCTTCCACAGAAGCTGCGTACGATAGAGCAGTGCGTATGATGAAGGGTAGTTGGAGGAATTACCCTCACGTGATATCCTATGTAGAGGAGACCTGGCTGAGATACAAAGAGATGTTTGTGGCTGCGTGGACGAATAAGGTGCTACACCTTGGCAACACTACGACTTGCAGGGTGGAGAGTGCACATGCCGCGCTAAAACAGTGGTTGAACTCCTCAACTGGAGCTTTGGACAATGTTTGGAACAAGGTCAACAAGTCAATCGAGTCACAAATAACTGAGATCAAGTACACACTTGAAGAGTGCAGAAGACGAAGAAGTGTGATGTACTCGGGTTTCCCATTCAACTATCTGACCGGGTATGTTTCCCATTACTGCTTAGAAATATTATCGAATGAGCTGAAGAGGATGAGAGAATTGAGTCACCAAGTATTTGATCGTTGCGGTTGTGTATTGAGATCCACTCATCAGATCCCGTGTGCATGTGAGTTGAAAACGGCCACGGATACGGGCACGCCAATTAGCTTGAATAGTGTCCACAAATTTTGGCGAACACTCGTTATTAGTGATGCAGTGGAGATAGCTACGCTTGACATGACTGAGCATCCATCTGAGGACCATCGATACTTTCAGTCTCTGGTCGACGAGGTTAACTCAAGCGACCGGGCAGTTGTGCGCAACATATCTGTCCTTATGAATGAGCAGCTTCATCCTGAGGAAGCGAGTTACGTCGAGCCGGAAGCGAACACGACAGTCAGAGGTCGACCGAGAGGGAGTTCCTCTACCAGACGTGATCCTAGTTCATGGGAGTACTCCCAGAGGGGTCGTGGTCGCCCTAGGTCATCCAGTTCGAGCCGCGGGCGTGGTCGTACCTCATCCTCATTGAGTAACGTCGTGCGGAGTACTGGTATGAAAACCCATAATTTATTAACATGTACATAATGTTGTTAATTACTTTTTGATAAGTACTATTAATGACTTTCTATTATATTGTCTTGCAGCTGGACACGGAATAGATATCACTGAATTCTATCATGTTAACAAAATTCCGGGAATCATCATACCTTTCATTGAAGGATATCTCGATGTGCTTGGGGATGGTAATTGCGATTTCCGTGTCATTGCGGACTACGTTTTCGGAGACCAAGAGCAATGGCGATTGACGAGAGTTTGCATTGCAAACGAACTCTTAGCTAACCGAGCATTGTACGAAAACATATACGTTGGGGGGGTCGACGCTGGTTACCGCCGTATTATGTGGGACGGAGGTGCGTGTAACGATGATCACTGGATGATAGTACTTGAGGATTTGTTCCCGATTGCCAACCTCTTCAATGCAGCGATTATGTTATTCGGATACGACAGCGGAAGGGGGTTATATGCTTGTTACACAGTGCTACCGTTGCAAGCATCTTCGACTGCTACACGTCCAAGTAGGGAAATTGTCATATGTCATTTAGGTAATTCGTACATGCATTATATCCGTCTGGATTTAGCCTCAGATTTCCCTGTTCCTCCGATATGCGCAGCATGGTTTACTTCCCGTTCTGATAGTGTCGCTGGTTGGGAGCAAATGTATGTTAGGCGAAGAGCACATTGGGATCGTTTAGCGAGGTCGACGTAATTGAATGTTTTGCGTGATTGTTATACTTATATCATTGTCACATTTTTGTGTGATTGTTATATTTTGCATGTGGAGAGTGGTCGTGATTATTGGAGGTAAATAAAACAACAAATTACAATAAAACAAAAAATGTAAATAAGAAACAACAAATTACAATAACACAAATAAATAACAATAACAATGAAACTCTTATATAAATATATAACAAATTCATCTAGGGTCAATACATCATTTGGCAGCCCGCCAATCTCTCATATACTCCTCCATTTGGGATCGAGAACCTTCCGCTTGCTACGGAGGAATCAAAGTAATGGCCTGCTCATGTAAGACGGCTAGACGATTCACCCACTGCAAAAAAGTAACAATGAGTGTGAGTTCAGAGATATGTAATACGTAAAAAAATATATATTTTAGTTAATCACTTACATAATCGCTGTTGGATCGTGGAGGAATCACAGGTGCTGCAGCGTCACGTATCAGCCGAGGAATCCGAAGAATATGCCATACATCGTGCAACATGATCGTCATCTCTCCGAACGGCATGTGGAACGAGTTCGTATCCGGCTGCCACCTTTCAACGAATGCAGATATCAGGGGGAAGTCAATATGTCTGAACATAATGTCTGCCAGGTGTGATAACCCAGTCCCCTCGATCTGGGCCCTCATCTCGGCCGACATCTCCGCTCGCCACTGACTCAGCCGCTGACAGACACTGAATCGGTTCTGACACTTCAAGAGACCCCTCGTCTCTCCATTCCACATACGAGACGCTACGTGGCCCAGGAAGCTCGGTATGACGCTATCATCCGCCGGCCCACCGGGCACAGGCTCTGTAACAAGCCACGTAGTGTCGTCCTCCGCTCTAGATCGTTTGCTAGTACTGGACGACCCAGTACTAACAAACCTACCGCCTCTGCCCTTCACCACGCGCCAATCTGAGGATGATTCGACGCCAATCTGATCATCGTCCATGGACTGATCCCCGGAGTAGAACTCGCTAGTTTCGTAATCGTCTTGCTCAGCAGTCATCTCCCTCATCCGAACTGCCTCTCTCTGTCTCCGTACAGAGGCATCAATCCCGCGCTCCTCGTGTGACGTGGTCCTGAACCAGCTAGTTCACTAAATAACCTCGGCACCGATTTACCGGCTCCTCCCATCTATCATTTCACATTTTTAATTAATTAAACAATAATCAATAATAATAATAATAATAACGATAAATAATAATAATAATAATAACAATAAATAATAATAATAATAATAATAATAATAATAATAACAATAAATAATAATAATAATAATAATAATAATAATAAATAATTTTATTTTTTTTTGTGTCGGTCGTCTGCGACCGGCGACTCACCCTTGGGTAAGTCGTCGGCCGATCTCGACTCACCCTTGGGTGAGTCGTCTGCGACCAGCGACTCACCTTTGGGTGAGTCGTCGGCCGATCTCGACTCACCAAGGGTGAGTCGTCTGCGACCGGCGACTCACCCTTGGGCGAGTCGAGATCGGCAGACGACTCACCCAAGGGTGAGTCGAGATCGGCAGACGATCGACACAAAAAAAAAAAAAATTCAACACAACTTCAATTCATAAGTTCGCGATTCAATTCAAGGCAAAAAAAATTCAATTCAAGGCAAAAAAAATTCAATTCAAGGCAAAAAAAATTTCGAAAAGTTATCCCCCCGCGATGCGGTCGGTCGCCGCCTCCCTCGCCGTCGAAGCCTCTGCCGCTGCCGCTAGCCCCTGACATTCCGTTGTGATGGTGGTGGTGGTGGTGGTGGTGCCGTGAGTGGTGGTGGTTGCCGGTGTGATGGTGTGGTGGTGAGGATGAGTGAGAGTGAGTGAGGAAGAGAGGAAGGATGAGTGAGAGTGAGTGAGGAAGAGAGGAAAGATGAGTGAGTGAGAGTGAGTGAGAGTGAGTGAGGGCAAAATTGGAATTTGGGGGGGCGGTAGGTAGTAATTTGGGGCGGTATTTAGCAATTCACTTATTGAATGAACCAACTATGAGATGAAAAAACAACAAAATGAACCGACTTTGTTGTTATTGTTCACTTTCTTTTGACGATCGCGTATTCACATTGTTTGAGACTTGCAAACACATGTTTATTGCATGAACTTCGAAAGGAAAATAATAAATAACTTATTATGTCGCATGGTTATTAGTAAGGCTATAATAATTTAAATCTGACTTGAATCTGAACTCGGAAAGAGCTGACACCCAAGTTCCCCCAACCCAAATTTATTTGACCCATAACCGAATCGAACCGAAGCATCTTGAACGAATCAAAGCCAAACCTAACCGGTGCCGAACCAAAAATGATTCGAACGACCCGTTTGCCATGTGTTAGAATGTCTAGTGGCTTTGTTCTTTTCAACTGACCCACACGTGAAGGAGAGTAGATAGCACACAAGCCTAATGGGGTTACATAATTGGTGTTAGTTGGAGTAACCGACCAACTTATATGCTAATATGCTAGTCTCCTCTCTTCCGCTGTTTTTATGTGCGACACTCACGTGTAGGTTATTGTCTTAACAGAACTTTGTTGAATTTTATTTATTCTACTAAATTTTATTAAAGTTTGCTGAATTTTGTTTGTTTTACTGAATTTTGCTAATTTTTGTTGAAATAAACAGAAATAAATTGAGGTGAACAGACCCTAACAGCAAAACAACACACCCTCACACCAATTTTATTACCATCCTCTTATTTGTTGTTGTTAATATTACCATGCATTAGGGAATGAAGCACACATAATTAAAGATGGCTTCGTGTCGTGCTCATATCGTACCTTCGTGCTTTGGAACAATGTCGTGCCGTGCCGTGCTTATAGTTGTCGTGCTTCGTGCCGTGTCGTGCTTCGTGCCGTGTCGTGCCGTGCCTGTTCTTCCAAAAGGTAGGCCGAGGTCGTGTCTGTGCTCGTGCTTTTGTCGTGCCGTGCTCGTGCTGTGCCCATACTTTTTTCAAATAATATTAAAATTTTCTCTGTCCATGGCGTATCGTGTCGTGTCGTTCCTGACCGTGTCCCACCGTACTTTCACTAAAAATTCAGGCCCGGATCCAGTCATTTTTGTTTGTTCTTTCTCCGTACCCTTGTCGTGCCGTGTAAAAAGAATGCTCAATCGTACCGTGACTCGTGATAATCGTGGCCAGTGTTATCTCTGCACATAACAGTCACACAGGAGAGAGAGAGGTGTAAAAGATCAGAGGGGGACGACACAGATCACAGATGAAAATAAGAGAGTAGGCATAGCCGACAAGGGTAAGAGAGGTGGTGAGGGAGGTGGGGGAGTGATGAGGGATCGTGTGTGGTGGGAGTTCAACCTTTAGGCGTAAAAAGCCTGCAACGACGTTGACTCCATTGTACGGAAAACTGTCTAACTTAGTCAGACTTTTCTTTTTTTTAATTTAATTTAGAATAATGTCTTTCTTTTATATAACGGACCCCACCAACGAATGAAGATGGTGGGACCCACATGAAAGACTTTCCAGCTCTACCATATCTCTGCAACAAAAGATTATGATGCATCACTTTTGCGATTCTCTCTTCCCTCCTGCAACCCCAAACAGGACAAATTTCATCACTCTTCTCATATAATTCTGTAATTTTTCCCCAACAAAATTAATGTTCCCGAGAAAAAAAAACGAATCCGGATATTTCTAGGTTCATAGCCATCATAATAGGCAATGGGATTTGAAATTGCACTATACCTACATAGGTTTTGCTCTAGTGATTTTAATGATATGATAGTTTTATTTGTTGCGTATTTTATAATTTAGAGTTCAGTTCAATGTAATCAGAATAAATACACCATATTATTAAAATCTTATAATTTCTAAGATAGTATTGTTGCAATTATAGTAATAATATAATAACAAATCGAAATTAGTTCCAGTAGATATTTTTCTCATATGTTTGTCGTTTGTTATATTGATGTTATGATGTATCATGATGAATCTAAAAGAATGTGTTTGGAAGCCTCTTCCCAAAAGTGTAGGACCATATTGAATAATAATGATTAATGTGTTGGGGAGACTTTTCTCGAAAGTGAACTCCCTCGTTAATTGAAAATAGAAAAATGGTGTCATTCCTTTTTAAATGTACAAGGAAAAATACTGAACAAATCAAACCTAATTTTACAAAGGAGGTTGAAAAAGGAAAAAGGGAAAGGGGAAGGAGTTTCAACTTATCTGGATGTAAAAAAAAATCATCTCAACTTCACACTATTCAAATATTGGTGATCCAAGCCTTATTTGACATATCATTTCACACGCTGCATACATGGCTAAAGAGAGACTTGCATAGAGGGAACAAGAGATAATGCTCCATTAGTTAATTTAGACTATTATTGTACCCCAACCTTAAAGTTGAGGGTTCTCGATTCCTATCGAACTTTTGTACCTTCTCCCGAAACCAAAAAGGAAAAGAAAGAACAGACATATACATGTAACTCAATAACTTTAATTAGAGGAGTAATATGATTTTCAATATGTCGCTCTAGAGTCTAGACACTACTTCTAGCTGAGTGAGCTTTTTAAGCACATCAAGATATACACTCCCTATATCAATTTAGCTTTGTTTCCTACAAAATTAATAAAGTATCTTCTTTTTCTGAACTGGATTAGACTAGATTAGATTGAACTGAACTAAACTCCATTGAACTCGATCTATTACATCAAACATTAATTGTGTCGAATGAGTAGTAATGATCTAGCTTAGGGTGCGTTTTTTTCACTTATTTCCACTGATTCTCACTGATTGAGTAAGGTCTTGCCATTGATTGAGTAAGGTCTTGCTACTGATTTTCACTGGTTGTGTAAGGTCCTTCCATTGATTCTCACTGATTCAATAAGGTCATGCCACTGATCATGTGAGGAGGAATGTGGGTCCTACCACTGATTTCCACTGATTGAATAAGATCTTGCCACTAAATCTCACTGATTCAGTAAGGTCTTGCCACTGATTTCCACTGATTGAGTAAGGTCTTGTCACTTATTTCCACTGATTGAGTAAGATTCAATAAGTGAAAAAGAACACACCTAGTCACAAATTAGGGTAATAATGTTGAATCAACATTTCAACATTCAGTAACCTCTCTCCAGAACCTTCTCTTCAAGAAGACCCACTCTTCCACCTGCCTTGTTCTAGCTCGCCGGCAACTGGCGACCGTCGCTCGGCGTCGTCTAGTCTCCGGTGAGCAGCTCTACTTCACGGTAGCTGTGGTTATTTCCTTCTTCCAGGTATTTTTGTTCCTTTTCTAGATTTTTTTTATTTTGAATCTGCTTTGTTGGGGGCTTTCTTGTGGACTTTTCTTCCAATAGATTGAGGGATTTTATTATCAATTGTATTGTGAGTGTTTGTGATGAAATTTGCTGCCCATGGATGAACTGGATGATGTTTTGGGTGATCTCATATTTTTTCATTTTGAAGAGCATGATGAAACTTTTATTGAATTTCTGTCCTTTCTTTCTGATCTGAAAAATGGGCAAATTTTACCTCATGCTCAAAGGCTCAAAGATGAAGGGAATCATTTTTTTAAACTTGGGCAATTTGACTCTGCTTGTGATGTTTATGTGAATGCCGTTAAATTGATCTCTTTTATGTCAACCAGAAGTATTGAAGAGAAGAAAAGTTGTGAGGAGTTAGTAGTGACTCTTAATTTGAACTTGGCTGCATGTTTTCTCAAAAATCATGATTTTATTAGAGTTGGACAGATTTGTTCGCTTATTTTGCAATATGATTCAGATAATGTCAAAGCCCTGTACAGAAGAGCTATTGCTGCGTTGGAGTTGAGTGAGCCACAAATAGCAGTTATTGATCTTGATAAAGCTATTGGGATTGAACCTAATAACTCATATGTTAAGAAGAAATTGTTGGAGGTAAGGAGAATGATGGAATACTCTCAATGTGGGAGTGATATAGAAATAGCACCGGAAAATAACGTGACTCGGAAGGATGACGGTTCTTCGAGTGATAAGGAGTTTGGGGTTTTTAAGGGTTCATCAAGCTCTTATAGTGGTGGTTTGGGTGGTGAATATTGTTCTTCTGAACCAGTTTTCTCACCGTTACAGTCTCAAGAGGTCTCCTTAGGAGGGGAAGGTGCTAATTACTCATCCTCTGGTTCTAGCCAAAGTCATGGTGGAAAAGAGAGTCACTTCCACGAAATCAATAACAATGTTGCTGAGCCCAAGTTACGGTTCTATAACTGACGAAGGCTGGGCTCTAGTCTCCAGCTCTCTTACTCTGATTACATCAAGATTTCGAAAGGGAAAGATGTCAGCTATTTTCTCCCTAATTAGATGTCTGTGTTAAAAGTGAGGATTCTTGGTCCAATCAAGAAGGTTGCTAAGGAGCTATCTGAGAAATTAGGCTCCATGGATGTTGAGAAGCGTTTTGATTCTCCTAGTTCGTGTAATGGTCGTGTTGTTCCCCAACCAGAACATGAGATGTTCGCTTTTTGGCTGAACGCAAGCCTCATTTGAGGCCTGCCAAATCTTGTATTGCAAGGGAATTCAGTCCTTCTAAAAGATTACAAACAGGGAGGCATGTCTATGCTCGTAAAGTTTGTGTTGGCCTTAAAAGAGGAAGCAGGTGTCATCTTACTCAGAGGAGGATTGCAACCCATGGTCGAAGAAACTTGCCCTCATTTCCCCCGATTCTAATGTTGCTACTAGTTGTGTTTGTGTAGGTGATGTAGGTTCGTGTTCTCTTCCACGACACTTGGAAGCTACAAGGAAGGGTTTGAGGATTGAGTTGGATGCTACTATGATGTCAGATGAAGGGCACGCATCATTCTGTCGTCCTGCAGTGGATTGTTCTTCCGAGGGTCGTTATGTAGATGGTTCGAAAGTTCTTACATGGTTCAGTATCTCAGGGGATCCTTCACAACTTTGTGACTCTTTTGCTCAGGGTCTGGGTAGCTGCAGTGAAATGCAGATGGCTGGTAAGGATGGAAGCGCAATGTCCCGAAGCATGAAAGCGGGGCATCTTCACAAAGTCCCTGGAAGTCTCGTTCGAGATGCGCATGGACTGGCAACTAGTGCTAGATAGGTTTTATTTGTTTTTCTAGCTAGTTCATGTTTCCTTGTATTCGCTTTTGTCAAAAAAAAAATAAATAAATAAATAAATTCAACATTCAATTCAACAAACACTACTCCTAATTAGCAATGCCACGAAGTTTCCTCTCACGTGATTCCTCATGATGAACAACCCAATCAATAAACAACTCTACAAAAACAGAACTAAAGTAGCTAATACTAGCTAGTAGCCCAGTACTGCAACACTCTCACTTCCCAAACTAAACTCATCTTTGATTCTCTCTCATCCCCAAACTTAGCCGCCTTCCCCTCATAACTTCTCTATACACACACTCCTATCTCATTTAATTTGCCACCATCCACAAATATAAACTGAACCAACCAAGATATACTGTCTATATATATGCATACGTGTTCTCAAATACCCCATTCTTATTATTATTTCCACTTTATTTTTCTTACCAGTATTACTAGTGTAGTTGTATGTACAAACATATGCATATATGGACCGTCATGTTCCACCCTTCCCCCAAAACTTACTCACTTTCATCCCCTGTTTTCTCTCTCCTCATCACCTTCATCATCATCTCCTTTAGTAGCTCACTCTCTTCTGTTCAATTATAAAATCATTTCATGAATTAATAATCATATAATAAAATAATAATATTATAATGTTAGGGTATGAGTGGGGTAATAGCCATTCTTCTCCACCACCTCAGCTAATCCTCACCGACGATCATCATCATCATCATGATCCTTCTACTCATCACCACCACCGTCCGATTTTCGACGACCCATTTTCAAATCCCTGCACCTTCCCACATAGTAACACTCCTCCTTCCCCTCCTTCATCCACTTTCTCTCTCTACAACCTCCCCCACGCGCACCAACATCAACAACAACAGCAACAGCAATCCTCCCATTTTCAATTCCCACTTTTCGACAATGACCCACGTGCTTTCCAAGGCGCGTCGCCAACGTATTCCCAACATCAACAACAACAACAGCATCACGCGTTTATGAACAGCGTGGAACCTACGCTCTCGGTTCAAACCGGGTCTGGGTATCCGGTTTTGGTCCCGAAAGCTGAGCCGGAGTATGCGAGCCGGATTGGGTTGAATTTAGGTGGGCGGACTTATTTTGCAGCTGCTGATGATGACTTAGTGAGCCGGCTTTATCGCCCGTCTAGAGGGTCTGAACCGGTTAATTCACCAAAGTGTCAAGCTGAAGGGTGTAATGCTGACCTTAGTCATGCTAAGCATTATCACCGGAGACATAAGGTGTGTGAGTTTCACTCTAAAGCCGCCACCGTCATCGCCGCTGGGTTAACTCAGCGCTTCTGCCAGCAGTGCAGCCGGTAATTCCCTTTTTTTTCTTTTTTTTTTTTTAGGCTCAGGTGAAGATTTTTACGACAATACGAAAACTTGTTGGATACGGTTTCACCGTAAATTTTGCTCAAATGATGGTCATTTTTTAGTTAAAAAAAGATTACGGCTCATAATAAGGACAATGGTTAAATCATGATCTTAAGAGTTGGGGTAAAACTGCGTATATCTGAACCTCCCCAGATTACGCCCTAAGCGAAATAGTTGTTGTTGTTGTTGTTGTTATGTGTACATATCTAAATAACGACCCACATTTTCTTACTCTTATTTACGAGAATTGGTAAACGAAAAAAGTTTGATTGACCCACGCGGTGAACAAACATAAATGTTGGGTCAATGACATAAGTTTCAAAAATTAGTCACGTAAGTTTGGTGAATGACATGAATTTTGTTTTGAAAGTATATACTTTTTGTTTTTTTTTTAAACAGAAGTTTTAAGTGTAATTTCTGAAATTTTAACGTTTTTTATGTGACATTTGGATGTTTCAGTCAAATTTTGACCACTGGTGAGACTTGTCAAAAATATCTGGCCTATACGAAAGTTCATGTTTTTTTATTCACGATCAAAGGTATCCACCGTTGATCATAGTGACAATTTTTCCGCGTTGGGATAAAATTTGTGTTAACAGAGTGAAAGTTGTTATACAAGGAGCATTTACATTTCCCCAACCACAGAAATTGGTTGTAAAGTTACAGGATTACCCCTCGGCAATTCTGTCCAAATTAGGGGCACAAACACAATGATTGAGTATTCTTTTGGAAGTAAGACTGTAAGAGTGAGCGTACAAATGGGGATCCCGAGGGGTATTTTTGTCCGGAGGCTCTTATTCTTTTATTGTACGGTGGCTGATTTTCTTTTTGCAATTTATGGTAAAGGCCAAAAGGTGGACTTTAAAATACAGGATTATTAAGACAGTTAAGAATATACAGTTAGGAAAAAAGTGGATTGATATGCTATTGTACTTTTTTTTTTTGCTAATCAATATGCTATTGTACTTGTTTGATCAATTTTAGGTTCCATTTGCTATCGGAATTTGATAATGGGAAGAGGAGTTGCCGGAAAAGATTGGCGGATCACAACCGTCGGAGGAGGAAATCAAACCAAACAGCTAATCGCGACCACCAAGTTTATTCTCAGTCGGAAAATGCTAGAAATTCACCCTCCCAAAGTATCCAAAGTAAATTATTTATCTTTATATCCGCGTTACTAGTTCATGTTATTTCACTAATACTCAAGTTTTAATGAATGTGTTTGGAAATATCAAATAAGCTTATAAGCTAGTATTTCACATGTTATCAACAAAAGAGCTAATTTGTATGCTCTCCCAAACATAGTGGATATGCTCTGAAAAGTACACATACTCCTTTGAAGTCTCAACACATTTTCTTAATTAAGTGAGTGCCCCCTAAATTGGTAATTTTCCTGTGTATTAATGCATTATTAGTTAACAGATTAACAATTCCACTTTGAGTAGTATACATGATATTGTTACCTATTGATATTGTTACATGATATGTAAAATAAGATACAACTTAGGAAATTGGAAAAGTTACATATTTACTAAATACACAAAATATCTTCAATACGTACTATGCTACTAACTAATGAAATATAATTTGCAGGGTCACCATCAGATTCAGGAGCAAATTCATCCTCATCAGTAACAGTTGCAATGTCGTCATCGCCCCGAGTATCGTCCTTCGACTCTAGTTTCAGGCAAAGATCGTACGAGTAGCTCAAGCTAATTAATATGATGGTGGTGTTCCTAGAGAAGAACATTTGAAAATGATCATCAAGAAGCATTAGTGGTATTTTGCTTAAATAAGCTAATTTAATTATCTTTATTTTGTAGGTTAATTAATTAATTAATGCATTATGGATAGATGGATTATATATTAACCTTGTAGTTTTTTAGTTAGTTATTATGGCAGGTGAAATATTCATTGTAGACATCTAATTTGTCTCAGAAAATTGAATATTTGATTTCTCCTACCGGTCTGTTTGGTTGTTGAAACAACTTACTCCTTGGGAAGTATTACTACACTTGAAACGAACTGTCATATAAGATGTTACTTCCTCCTCATCTCTTCTTCCTACCATTAAAAATATTTTATGTGTGCATTTCATAGGGGCATCTCTAGGGAAGAATAAAATCTTTTATCTCATTTTTCAACGCCATATAATAAACAATAGCATCTTGAAGCAGGAAAACACATTAGAAACTTAGGACACTTGTGTTCTTTTCCACTTATCTAAGTTGTAGCTTAGTTTAATTGTGTTTGTTTCATTATATAGTCGGAAATTGTTTGGGAATTTTCCTTGAAAATGCATATATAGGGCCACACAGGTCAGGCCAAAACTAGGGGTGGGGAAATAAATTTCTTTTTTTCATGTGAAAAAACACAAAAACCTGTGAGGCCACCATGACGTCAGTTGTTTGGTTATACAGTCGACTTCATCTTGAGACGGCTTTATTAGAGATGATTGGTTAAAAAATATCGCGGCGAAAAGATTGAAGATGCCTTAGGAGCAGTGAATTCTTATAAATGTGGACACAGAAAGCGAATTGAGAAGTGTATTTTTATTTTTATTTTTATGTATTATTATTTTTTTTTTTGACAGGGAAAAGAGAAGAGTAGTAAACTTTTCTTTCTGTCTCCTGCAAGGAGGCCAAATTTGATCAAGCAAGTTCATACAGCTAGCTTGATCGGTAAAAGCTAGGGCTCCCTTTCGACTTCTTTTTACTTTGCGTCACAATCATGGAAATGAGAGAGATATTAGCAAAGAGTTCGCTTGCTTTTGGTCCCCACAATTAGATATAAAATTATCAATAAATTGGTCTTCACTATTTTGTGTTTTTGGTGTCAACGAACTGTCAAATTATTTATAATTATTCTAAAATTAAGTACCACATCATCTATGATTTTCACTGATCTTATAGAAGTTCTGTATTCTGTCACTTAAAAGGCTTAGCCTTAATTACAATTTAAACCCATTATCACACTTAATTCGATCATACTCATAATTTTGATCTCTTTGATATCCTCTTCCATGCCCAAGCTCGATCACTATCTGTCGCATGAAGAAAAACAAGACGATCGTAATACAAAATTACAATGACTTCAGTAAGGATATGTTCTTTTTTTAATGAAGTGAATTGAATTGATCGAGCAACCACTACAACAAAAAAGCTATTTAACCACGCTAAAAACTGCTGGTTCACCACACTTTCAAGCGTGGAAAAAGATTTTTACCACGCTTTTCAAAAGCGTGACTAAATTCAATGTGGATAATTTACCACGCTTCATATTTACCACGCTTTTAAGTGTCACAACTTAACCACACTTATTCCCATGGCAATTATTTTTCTCCACGCTTTTAAATGTAACTGATTTGTAGATATTTTCACCGATTTAGAAGGCGGGAAATTATTTACTACTAAAAAAAGTGTGACAAAGTGTGCGTTGGAAATTTTTTATCAACTATTGTTTTATCACGTAGATGTTATTGCATCTATGTTATGACCAACTATTATTTATCACATAGATGTTATCGCATATACCTGTTGCACCCTTCCAATAAGCTAAATAACATATATTTCACCATTAATATAATCAAATATATATCATCCATATATTGTCAACATATGAGCTTTAAAAATAAGTGTAGCGATTACATCTATAATAAATAAATAAATAACAAATGAACTACTAGTCTTGAATTAGTCGCTTCACAACACCACTACAAAATATCTTTACATGTAATATTAGACGACATTAACCACTATTCTTGAACTTTGCCATCAACCACTCGAACAAATTTGTCATCAATGACATGCTAAAGCCCCCATCTCACTTCTCATTTGTGACATCCTGCATAATAACAAATAAAATTGCTTCGAAGTAATCAACAATGTTTAATTTTTCAAGAATCAACATTCAAAGGTCAGATACTTGTGCCTGCATCATTTGTGCTTGCATCATAAAATGAATCTGAAGCACCTACTTGATAGAATACTTAGACCCCATCCTCAATCGTGTCTATAGTTATAAAAGGAGAAAAGCAAACCCTTGAGACATCACATATACGGGAACCAAGCCCTTGGGCCTGCAACTAGCAATATAACTGCTAACATAATTCAACAAACAGAACACAACACTGCCAAATTAGTATTAGAATGCAGCAAATACAGAAATTAGAGTGCAATAGCATCACAAATAATAACAGCAGCAGCTGATAAACACGGAACCAACGTTAAAACAGCTCTGGACAACATTACTTTACAGATGAATAATGGAAAATCGGTATTGAACCGAGCGGCAATCTCCTTTTCGTCCACTATGATCAGTCGAAAGAACTCAATCAATATTGAAAAAAGCTGAACTAAAATGTCACTAAGTCAATTCCTTTTCGATTCGATAGGGTAATACTTTAACTAGTGAGCACAAGATCCTAGTCGGTGTTTCAGGATACAACAATACAAGACGACGTAGGTGGCCAAACTAACTTAAGATTTTCTAGTTTGAATTGCTGCTACTGCTCCTCTTCTAATATGTACTACAGATAGAAGATAAAGAAGTAAATTTGGCAAACAACGTTGGAACGAAAGAACCTGCCTTTACACTGTCATGTGTCATCATGCTGAGACGTATTACTCTTTCTCTTTCTGATGCTCGAGGACCTAAAAACATGTGAACAAACAGCCAACTTAAACTGAAGCAGCTGTAAATCTTAAGTCAAACCAAGCCACATAAAGAATTCGAGCCTAAAATCACAACCCAACTTTAAAAAAATCGTCGAATAAAAAAATTATAGTCCAAATCAAAAGTGCAATTATAGGCAGCTCATACCACATATTAATCTAAGTAATATCTAGGAAATTGACCTCTATAGGACAAACGAATTAAACACAAATTTGCAAGCCAGTTACTTCTCAAGGATCGCCAATGTAATCACCGAAAAAACATTCACTAAAGCTGAAATCAAAATCTAAATCCAATTGTGTACTTTTCCCTCCCTATTTCACCTGCAAAAGAGTCCAGGTATGGAATGCAATATCTGAAACAGAAAGTTAATATCTCAGATTTAGCCTTTAAGACCTCAGTATAACGCCTTACCAAAGTTACCAGCGCCTTGAATCATGAAACTTCTGTTAGAATAGCGTAATCTAATATTTCCAGCTTATATGAGTTACTAACTTCTAACAAAACATTAAGGGGACCATATAAGCTAATCTACTAGCCAAATAGGATGTATCTAGGTTGCAAGTTTACCAGTTGTGAACAGCTTCTATATGGCCTCAGTCATATACCAGCTGAATTGTACTTGGTTTGTCTTCTACAACAACATTCATCACCCAGACACCAATTTCCTTCAAACGAGCTGCAATCATCCTTAACTTGCCTTCATATCCATCAAATTCCTCAAAGTATCTGGATGAATCTTAGGGCTTAAGAGCCTCGAGTAACTTTCCACTCTCTGCACCAAAGAACCTGCATCAAGACAGCAACTTACCATTAATAATGAATGAGTATTATTTAGCATATACCTATTTCCTGATCATAATCCATGAGTGATAACTTGGGAAATGAAAAGATAGAATTGGTCTACAGTACCGTATCCTTTGCAAAAACTCAAGCTCTCTACACCCATAAAATCAATCTACAAATTTTCATAGTAGCACAAAGCACCTACTACACGGTATATAGCTATACGATTGAAATTATGAGAGAGAAAATGCTTATATGGGGAGCAACAACGTAAGTTGTAGGCTCATAGTCCTAGAGCCTCGGTCATACTTTGAGCAGCGGAATCTCCAGAGCTCTGTTATGTCTTAGAAAAGGGTTATATTTTCAGTTCGGCGAAAGTGAAAATTGGTGTACCTACTTAATAGTTTATACAGATTAGATACATGCATTGGAAAGAACCACGAGGGCTTCCACAGATTGTAAACATACTTTTTACGTATGCTGGTGGTGGAGTTTTCTGATGCACAAGGGACGAGATGGAACGAGAACGACCGAGAATCGGTAGACAACATTTTGTTTGGCATCTATGGCATTGGAAAGATCCACCAATAAACCTGATTTCTTATCCAATTCAGACCTCCAATTCATAAACATTTAATGCGAATATACTCACTATTCAGATCACACTTTCATAGCATACAAACAGGAGAGAACATGCTAAATATACAATCCTCTCTGACTTCAATATCATGTGTGTACTAATTTTTATATGCATATCAATAAATTTACATACAAATAAAAGGTGCAATAGTCCCAAAATCAGGTTTGACATTCTGAGCAGAAATTCAGTTCTTAGTCAAAATAGAATTAGTGTAAATACATAAAACATAATCATTGTTATCTCCTTTGAATCCCCACTTAGCTACACCGTTACAGATAAGTTCTTCCTTAACAAGTACCGAATTGAGCACAACACAATATTATCTTCCACACTTCTACTCTCTCTGAGGATAGATTCTAGGAGAACTCACTTCAACAATGTAAATGAAAAAAGGGAAACACATAAATAGCATCCAATGTCCAAGTACAAGCAAACAAGGGCCATCAACAAGGAGGGTAAAAAAACAAACCAGAAGAGTGTTACAGGTGAAATCTCGGATGACTCTTTCAATGCTTTTGTCTTTCACCGTCAGTATACCAACCTCATCCGCCAACTGAACAAGGACGGAAGAAAATCCAAAACAACAAATAATCTTACATAACCAGTACGCCAACAAATAATCTACACCTTTCCTTGCAAACACCCACACTAACATCCTCGAAAATATAACTCCAATTACAACGAACAGATCAAAGTTCTCAACATAATTAATAAGGTGCAAAGTAAACCAAGTTAGAGTTGCTAAAGGATAAGAAAATCAGATTATAAAGATGAGATATTTCTTTGAAAGCACCAAGTCCTGTCAAATACCTCATGTCGAACATCATCAGCACGTGTAGCAGGCTGCAACACAAAAGAGCAAGAGTTGTAGCAGCAGAAAGATTTGTGACTTCATCAGGAGTGGCCTCGTGCAGTAGCAGAGCAGACAACAACCGCTTCATGACAGCAACAACGGTAGACAACAACAGCAAACCATCAGAACAACATGGCAACAACATCTTGAAACCATGAGATCATCCAAACTCAGCACATATTTGAGGACATATTTTGCTAAGTCCAAATTAAATTTCAGTTGTTCTCACTCCACCACCGTGAAACACGCTCAGAAAGTGGGCTAAGTGGCAACCATCCTAATAGAATGTAAATCGATAAAAGTCTAATAATGAGCCTACTAGCTAAAAGACAATTTCAATCCAACTCACTATTCTTTCACATTGCACTTGCTGTTCGGGTACCAACCTCTAATAATCACACCTTATCCACACCCAAATTACTGCTACATTATAGAAAGAGTCACAATAATTGTGCCCAAATGAAAAAACAAAAAAAAAAAACAAAAACCCAATTTAAGTGAACAACACTAGAACAGGTACAAGTAACAAAAACTACCCAAGTCGAAGCAAAGAAAACACACATTATATAACTAATCAGTAATCATATCACCAAAATAGGATCTTTTTAAGGAAACCGCAAATATAACTGGTGAAAACATGATCAACAATTTGTCATTGAACAGAGGAATGTACTTAAATCAACCAGAACTGTCAAGCCACTAATCATATGAACCAGTAAATAAAACAAAATAAAAAAACGATAACTTGAAGTTAATTTAGAGAGAAAGAACCTTAAATGTTTGAGAAGTGTGAGCTTTGTGTCTGGAGATTAAATCCTAGCAAGGGTTTACGATAATTTGGCAAGACCACCGTGTCACCTCCTTTCTCTGACCGCCTCCCACCGCGACCACCCAGCCCGACAACCTGCAAATCGTCATTTCCTCACATAGGATGACGATGATAATGCCGTCTGGCTATCCAGAAAAATAAATTAAATCAATCAAAAAATGACGAAGTTTTGGGAAATTGGTTGTATTGATTATTGAGTTAAGAAAACTTATTCTTCATTTAAACTAATAACTTAGGATCAGAAAACTATTCTTCATTTAAACTAATAACTGCACAACTCCTAATTTTTATTAATTCCCACTTTCAACTTTGAAGTTCCAAATACAAACTCAATCACAAATCAAAATTGAGACCCTAATTAAACAACCATTTTTCTAACTACTAATAATTAACACAACTGCAATCATAACTCAAACAACAATTGCATAGATATATAACAACATCCACATCATTCCATTCTCATTACTTCCAACTTATAACAACAAAATAACATAAAAATACAGAGAGAGAGAGAGAGAGAGAGAGAGAGAGAGAGAGAGAGAGAGAGAGAGAGAGAGAGAGAGATGAGTACCTGTTCAAATAGTGGAGGTACTCAACCTGACTAAGGTTAGTGAAAGGAGTTTTGGACGAGTTGTTCTGAGACCGATCCAAATTCGTAGCTTCAAGATTATTCGAAACATTATCAACATCGCCACCATTATTTAAATTCGACGAATTCAAATTCGAATTCGTAGTAGTAGTTGAAGTTGAAAGTTCCGAATTAGGGTTTCCTGTTGTAGTGTTCTTAATGGCTTCGCTTTCAATAACATCGCCGATCTTCGAGGTTGAGCTCGAGTTTGAGTTCTCATCCATGGCGGCTCAGATTATCAAAAGCTTCCTCCCCTTAATCTGATCAAAATCAAAGAATATTGATTTGAGAAGAGAGAGAGAGAGAGGAGGGAGAAAGGAAGAGGAAATTTAAAATGGAGGTGGGAAAATTGGGTGTATTGAGTTAATTTTGGAATTAGATCGGGGGAGGGGAGAGATCCCAGCGAGGGGATTGGGTGGGTTTGGACTTTGGAGGAGAGAGATAGTGATGAACTGAACAAGCAGTAAGCATATTAGATCGTGAACTGAATGAGAGGAAGGGGTTGGTTGTCAGCCTGTTGAACGACAATTTAACACGCATGAAAGTGTGGAGAAGGTCTACACTTATGTAAAGTGTGGAGAACCTCCATGTTCTTTTTCCACGTTTTTGGAAGCATGGAGAAAAAAACGTCCACTTTTAGCAAATTTGTTGTAGTGAGCAATAAACTAAGCTGAATAATAATGTGTGAAAGAAAAGGAAAATGTCAGTGAATTGAATCGAACATCATTAAATCGTACTTCTTAACATCGCCTTACTGATTGAACATATTATTGGATTTGAAAAGAACATACCTTAAAGGTAACTAATAAAATTTGGTCTATTCCATTTCCATGTAAACATGTTGCATGTCTCCATACTAATTTTTTCTCTTTTTCTCGCTGTTCCCGTGATTGTGGCGGTGTGTGCTCATTACCTAATTAGTTGAAAGGTCGTGTCCTTGATGATAAATGTGGAGGTGTGGTGATGTTGAAGTGTCAAAACATGTTGGGTTAATGTGTACACGAACACGATTGAAAGGCAATGTAATATGTACTACACCACTCATCAATGGATCGCCTAAAGGGAGCAAGAAGGTGATGAGAGAGACTACTATTGATTTCTTCCTTCCCATGCAAAGTGAAAAAAAATATGTACGTCTTCTTTTTCAATGATTGAGAAAAAAACGTCAATGCAATTTCCAAGATATCCCTGCCTTTATCGTTACCCCCTTGATCATTATTGCTCATGTTTATTTAATCCTATTCACCTTTGTAAATTAAAGCAAATTACACGCATGAATTTGTAGTGTATATTACAACTAGAGCCGTCGAAAGATGATCCGACCCGAAAATCCGACGGCTCATTTTTTTAGGGTCCTGACAAAATTTTATTTTTCAACGCGAACCCGTTTACAACCCGGTAAAATGAAATAAAAAGTGGATTCGACCCAAAAACCAACCAGTAACCGACCCGAACCCGAATTAACCCGACCTGTAACCCGCTGGGTCGACGCGTTTGACAGGTCTAACCGTAATGGATTAGGATCCTCTTTGATCAATACACAATTTTCCGCATCTACGCTTAAACTTGTGGATACTTGACACATGTTAAAAAGACGATCATAAAAGGTAAAATAGCTACCAGTCAGACATCCATAAACATAACGCATAAATCCGGGAAATTATATATGTATTGGAAAGGACCCTCATCCATACAACAATATATGCCCAACTGAGTAGTTGCCTAGCTATATTATGTGGAGCATATACAACATAGAGAAAGGGATTGGATTGGAGTACTATATAGAAGGGGCAAAAGAGAATTACAGCACACGGTACATACGTGACTTGAGAGAGGGAACAATTAGAACCGCACTTGAGAAAGATGCTTCAGGATTATAATAGCCATGGCAGGTGGGTTACTGGCGCACGTTCTGAGTTGGGTTCTCATCAACTGTACTTAATTTGGGTGTATGTAGTCTGTAGACTTGTAGAGTATAGACATATCAGGCTCTCTGCAAAAATTAAATACCTAAAACTTTGGCTCAGTCCTCAGAATGGTTGGTGCACTTGCCACTTGGATTGGAATTTGGAAATGTCCGTTTAATTGTTTTATGGTATTTTTGCACATGTCCCATTTGATTTGATTTCTTTTTTTCAAGATTTCAAGCAATATTATCATTTACTATTATCCAAAAACGTGGTAATTGTAAGAGATAAGAGCATTGGTCGGTGATCCGAACCACCTATAAATTTCTTCTTTCGTATATTGTTAACATCTTCGATTTCCCACATCCACTTCTTGTAATGAGGGAAGGAAACAAAAAGTTTATTTTTTTTTTAATTTTTTATTTGGAGTGCAAATAAGGTTAACTTTTTTAAGGCTGAACTTATTTGAACTGAACTGAACTGAACACCACTAAATTGAATTAAACACAACTTGATATGAGGCAAAAAGTATGTTTCTAAACTTTGCACCACTGAACTGAACTGAACCAAACTTCACTTAATTGATTTAAAAATCACTGAATTGACACGAGATCACCCTTAAAGTGAACAGAATTGAACTATCCGTGTAAACTTTAAAGAACGCACCCTAACACATTACCAAGAACCACATAAATCATTCTCCAGCTAGGCCTAGGAGCTTTTTTTTTTTTTTTTTTGATCATCTAGGAGTTTTGTTTCATAGAGAGACTAGAGCAAGCAACATAAAAAGAATCTTAGGAGGACAATCTTGCAAGCCCAACATTTTATTCATATATTGTAATTCTTTTTTGCAAGAATCGATTATAGTTTTATTTTCTAGCCATAGTTGTCCCTTACCAATAGGTTGGTGAGGGACTGGTCAAAGGAGGCAGATCAAGAGTTAAGACTAGGACAATTATGGTAAAAGTTTGCCATAAAGTCCGCAACTGCATTAGCTTCTCTAAAATAGTGGAGCACTTCCACACGATCAAAATGGTGCAGGTCTTTCTTCGTGTCGATGATGATATTTTCAATCTCCCACGGGATATGCCACTCAGCTCTAACAGCCTTAATGACTGCCAAGTTGTCGCCCTCTATGGTGATATTCTTGTAACCTTTGGAGCGAGCTGAACGCACCCCTTTCCGTAATCCTATCGCCTCAGCCATAAGTATTGAGCTGTTCCCGCAAGGTAATGCACCCAAAGAAATGACTCCGCCATTTTCATCTCTCAGAACAAACCCTGCAGCAGAAAGATAATTATTAGTTTTCGAACCATCGAAGTTGATCTTGATATAACTAGCCCTGGGAAGAGACCAGTGGACATTTTGTCGCGGTTCTTTTTCTCTTATATTTCTTTGGAAAGGCACCTTTTGTGTCAAACTCTAATTCTTTTTCCGAGAGAGCTTTCCATTCCAAAAAGCTAATTTTACTAGAAATTGCTATCTGAAAAGGTGAAGTGATTAAATCATTGAAAATTACTTTGTCTCTTGCAAACCATAACATCCACCAAGTCATAATGAGAAGGTTGAAGTTTTCCTCTGAAAGGCTATTCTTTAAGTGGTTAAGTCTTTCTGTAAATGATGGTATATGACTAGCATCAACAAGCAACTTTACATTACAAAGAATTTTGACTTCTTTAATTGTCTGCAATAGAAAATTACAGTCAAAAAACAAATGAAAATTATCTTCACAATGAAGATTACAGAAACTACATTGTTGGGGCATGAAAATTTTGCATTGCTCAAGTCTTTTTTTAGTTGGTAGACCATCCAAACATAACTTCCAGAGAAAGAATTTTACATTTGGAGGGATATTAAGGTCCCAAATCCAGCTAACACTACAATATTTCAGCTCAAATAGGGCGTTTTACATTGATCAAATAGGGCGTTTTGGACTTGCCTTAATAGAAGGTATCAAATAGGGCAATTTTAATTTGCCCTCTTTGAGTGTATCAAATAGGGCATTTCAGAAAAAAATGCCCTTTATCTCTATTGTCCATTATCTAATAGGGCACTTTCAAAAAAAGTGCCCTTTCTCTCTATTATGCATTATCAAATAGGGCACTTTCAAAAAAAGTGCCCTCTTAATTACTACTAAAATTTCAAAAACAGAAGTTAATTTGGACCATTTGTCTAAAAAAGCAAAAGAAAAGAAAAAAAGAAAAATAAAACACACGCTATTATGCTCAAAGCTAAGAGAAGGAAAAGAAGAAAGAAGAAGGAAAAGAAGAACATAAACCCACGCTCTCAGCTTAGCAAAAAAAAAAGACCCACGCTCTCTAATTCTCTCTCCTCTCACAAACAAAATTCTCGAGTGACAAATTCTCTCTCCTCTCACAAACAATCGCTACTCCTCTCGCATCTCATCTAATTCGACTGGAAAATTCTCTCCGATGATGTGATCTCGACAATAGGACGAATTCAAGCTACAAATTCGACATTAATTCAAGCTCTGAATGATTTTTAGGGTTTAGCTCAATCATTTGAAAGTGAGGTAAATCACGTTTTCCAAACTTGTTAATTAATTGCCAAAGTTTAATTTCAAACTGAGTAGGCTGCTTAATTGATTTTGCTATTGCATTTAGGGGACTTTAGATTAATGTGGATGAGTATGGTGAATTGAGTTCTCAATTAACGCATTTAGGCTGCTATTGTTATCACCTAGTCATCTGGATTGTTTGATTAATGTCAATATGTTGATTGTTTCATACAATTGCGCAGCTGGATTGTTGCTTCATGCAAAAACCTTTTCGAGTCACATTTATACTAAGTTACGCATTTGCCATATGCTGAGCTTTCATGAAATTGAGCTCTGATTTTGTTCTCATGTGTAGTAGCTTCCTGTAATCCTGTTGAATGATAATAAAAAAAAAAATAGCACTATGGCAGCCCTTGTGTCTTGGATGCAAGTTGCCAGCCTAGATTAGTGGAGGTTTGGGCTTAAAAGAATTTAGCACTTGTTTTGAAAATTGATTATGAAACTGATTGTGTGAAAGAAGAGGAATAGTTATAGATGCTAGAGAATTGGAGAAAAGAATAATGACGGAATCTTTTGTACTAGAGTTGGCAGGTCCTCCTTCATTAATTCACAGGGTATTACAAGGGTGTTGATGTCATGCCTGCATCTTGATAATGTCATCTTTGGGTACCTGTGAATGTATGTGAAGCTAATATGGTTTACCAAATGTTTGTCTTCTCTATAATTTGCTTTAGTCCATTAATTGGGAGAGTGACTGTTTAATTTTTTGTCTGAAGACGGAAAGCGTAACTACATTCAGAAGTAGGCAAATACCACTTCTCATATGTGCGTTTCATTGACTTATTGATTGGTCATTTCTCTCTGACTAGCAAGGTTCTATACGATGTCATCATTATAGTGGCCTTGACTGTTTTGCTGAATTAGTTTCTCTGTGTGACGAAACATTAATCATGTTGTTGAGAATTATAAGTTCCTTTTGATGTCAATAGCTTGATTGCAACCTTTTCTAGTTTCAGGGATTCCCATAGCATGGAACCTTTCAGTGATTCAGTTTTAATTTTTCAGTAGACAGTGCATGTATTTGCAGTTAGAGTCTGTTTTGGTCTTCGGTGACTGGTGTCCTGGTAGACCCACTAGCAATAGGCTGATTATTTCCAGTTTGCCACTAGCAATAGGCCTCATTTGATTCGTGAGTTATTTTCGAGTTACTTCATTTCAGTTTATAATCTGATTTGTGAGTCGGATGCTAATATGATGTGAGTTAATTGATTGTTTGTTAGTTAATTGGCTGAAGTTTTAGCTTGTATTGTTAATATATTTGATTATAGTTGTTGCTGGCGTAGGATCTAGTTCATTGGAATTAGAATGGATACAGATAGGAGTTGGATGGACATTCAAGGTGTGATGGGTAGACAACAAGAGAAGTATAGGAAAGGAGTGAAAGAGTTCCTTGACTTTGCTTTCAAAGACCTCCTTCCTTCCTCAACAGTTAGATGTCCTTGCAAATATTGCCAAAATGATTTCTTCCAAGATAGAGAGACAATAAGATTACACCTTTTCCAAAGAGGGATAAATCCTAATTATAACCCTTGGACTCTACACGGGGAAGATGAACCTCTTGATCAAATGGATGAGGATATTTATGGTGATGAAGATGATGATTTTGATGAGGATAATTCTTTCATATCTGATTATATGACCTCCTTGGTGCATGATGCAACTAACTTTACTGCTCAACAACAAAATGATACATTGGAGGTTAGGGATGAACCTTATGTTGAGCCCCCTGAAAGTTTTCATAGGCTTATGAAAGCTGCTGAAGAAGAGCTTTTTCCAGGGTGTAAGAATTACTCAAAACTAGAATTCATTGTAACACTTTTACATCTCAAGGTTAGTGGTCATTGGACCGATAAGTCTTTCACTGGTTTGCTTGACTTGTTGCATAAGGCCTTCAATTATGATTCTGGTTTCCCAAAGAATTGTGCTGAAGCAAAGAAATACACTAGAGATTTGGGGTTGAACTATACAAAGGTCCATGCTTGTGTTAATCATTGCATACTATACCGGAAACAGTATGCCAATGCAGATGTGTGCCCTACTTGTCATGAGTCGAGATACCAAGAGGGGGAGTGTGATATAGATGACAGTGTTGCTTCTTATTCAGAGTCTCAAGGACCTTCACAATGAAAGCATAAAGTTCCTCGATTAGTTCTTCGCTACTTCTCACTGGCTCCAAGGCTTCAAAGACTTTTTATGTCATCAAAGCTAGCAACTCACATGCGGTGGCACAAGGACAAGCGCCCAGATGATAAGATATTGAGGCATCCGGCTGACTCAACTTGTTGGAAGAAGCTGGATGAAATATATCCTGAATTCACAGCGGATCCTCGTCATGTACGACTGGGTCTTGCTACTGATGGCTTCAATCCCGGTGCACATTTGGGCTCCAAGTATAGTATATCGCCAGTCTTCTTAGTTCCATACAATTTGCCGCCATGGATGTGTATGAAAAGCCCTTCTATCATGATGTCTCTCTTAATTCCCGGTCCCAAGGCCCCCGGAAATGACATTGATGTATTTTTGGAACCACTAATTGATGAACTCAAAGAGTTATGGGAAGTTGGGGTGGACACTTTTGATTCCCATAGCCGCCAGAACTTCAAGATGAAGGCGGCCTTGTTGTAAACAATTAGTGATTACCCTGCATACGCAAATGTATCAGGTTGGAGTACTAGTGGGAAGCTCGCTTGCCTTGGATGCCATAGGGAGACTTGCCATGCACGTTTACAGCATGGGAGCAAGCAGTGTTTCCTAGGTCATCGTAGATTTTTGGATCCAGATCATAGGTGGAGGGCTGACAAAAAATCTTTCAATGGAGAAGTGGAGACAAGACCACCACCTATTCCATTATCAGGGTTTGATGTATTAGAATCCTTGGATGGATGTCGCAATTTTAAGTTCGGAAAGGAAGAGTCACGTAAACGAAAACAGAGCGAGAGGTACTTGGTTGATCAATGGAAAAAGAAGAGTATCTTCTTTAGGCTTCCCTATTGGAGGCATAATCCTGTTCGCCATAACTTGGATATAATGCATATAACAAAAAACATAACTGAGAGCATATTAGGAACTATACTTGATATTCCTGGAAAGACAAAGGATGGTTTAAATGCTCGATTGGGTCTAAAAGCGCTAAACATGCACAAGAAGTTGCGTCCTACAAAAATGGGTGACAAATATGTAATCCCCGCTGCTCCTTATCAATTGACTTTGTTAGAGCTGCAAAAGGTAACAAAATTCTTGTCCTCGGTGAAGGTACCAGATGCCTATGCTTCTAATATAGCTCGATGTGCAAACTTAAAAGATGGCAGAATTACAGACTTGAAGAGTCATGACTGCCATGTCTTCATGCAAGATTTGCTAACACCTGCATTTCGTGGTATATTACCCAAAGGGGTGCTAGAGCCGTTAGCAGAGTTGAGCTCCTTCTTCAAGCAGTTATGCTCCTAGCAGTTATGCTCCAAAACTCTTAGTATTGATGTACTGAAAAAGTTGGACAAGAGTATTGCAATAACTCTATGCAAGCTTGAAAGAATTTTTGTTCCCTCCTTCTTTGATGTTATGGTTCACCTTCCTATCCATTTGCCTAAGGAAGCACTGCTTGCTGGCCCTGTGCAATTCAGATGGATGTTTCGATTTGAGAGGTAATGAATTTATCCTTAGAATTACGTGACTATGATTTATATTTTCTTATTCTAGCCACTGAATTTGTAACAGAAAAAAGCGTACATTGAAGTCTTATGTGCGTGACAAAGCTCGCCCAGAAGGATCCATTGCGGAATGTTACATTGAAAATGAGTGCCTTACTTTTTGTTCTAGATACTTGAGTGAGATTGAGACTAGCTTCAACACTAAGGATAGAAATGACATGGAAGAGGATAAACAAGGGTCATTTAAGCTATTTGTTTTTCAACAAAAAGGGAGTCCTTTAGGAAAGGCGAGTGTTTAAGCAATTGAGTTATTTGGAGTGCCAGCAAGCACAACTATATGTTTTGAGAAATAGTCCAGAAGTGCAGCCCTTTAAGAAGTAAGATATTTTTCTCATTTTAAACTGTTTTTGTTAAGGTTTAAAGAAAATACTAATCTGACATTCATTCATTTATATGATAAACAGTGAGTACACAAGTTTAGATGATCCAAAAGAAGATTTTGTCGAGTGGTTTAAAGCTCGTGTAAGTGTTCAACTCAAAATGACATTTTTCAACTTGACCGATTAATATTTACTTAATTAACTTTGATTTATTTTACGACATGTAGATTTGGGAACTCTATGTTGCAAAAGATGCAAGAGTGACAAAAGAATTGTTATCTTTGTCACGAGGCCCAAGTAACAGTGTTTCAAGTTATCAAGGATACTTTGTGAATGGGTACCGATTTCATACCAAGAGGCGGGAAAGAAGACGAAAGACACAAAATAGTGGGGTTGTTGTGAAAGGGGATCAAGAGACTGGTGGAAAAGATTTCTTTGGGGTGTTGAAAGAAGTTGTAGAGTTAGAGTACGATCATTCGGGCCCGGGTGATAAGCAGCCTACTGTGATG
This sequence comes from Tetragonia tetragonoides, assembly GCA_038025085.1. Classification (NCBI taxonomy): domain Eukaryota; kingdom Viridiplantae; phylum Streptophyta; class Magnoliopsida; order Caryophyllales; family Aizoaceae; genus Tetragonia; species Tetragonia tetragonoides. The sequence goes on along the minus strand of CM076140.1, from coordinate 7,484,872 downwards.
TTGTTTAAGTGTGATTGGTTTGATGTATATAGTGAGGGTCGCGGAGTAAAGAAGGATAAATTTGGCATCACTAGTGTAAACATTAAAAGGCGACTAGGGACCAATGAACCATATGCTTTAGCATCCCAAGTAGGACAAGTTTATTACTTACAAACTCATAATGAACAAGATTGGCGTATTCTGGTAAAAACAATTCCTCGTAACTTCTATTATTTTCCAACAGAGGAAGATGGTAGTGAAGGTGACAGTGAGGAGATTGGGGCGGATGTTGTACTTAATAATATGGAGGATGATGTAGGAGATGAAATACCTTTGCCAAGATATGATATCGGATGAAATTGGGAGTGCAAGTGAGGAGGAAATTGTGAGTGCAAGTGAGGAGGAGGAGGAACATGAGGAGGACGTGTACTTTGATGACTATGAGGACGATGATGGTGAAGATGAAGATAACCAGCAAGATGAAGAGGATGATGCAGATGACTACTAAATTTTATTTTACTGTCTGAAATTTTCTGTTATAATCTAACTTTGTTCTTGTCTGGAATTTTCTGTTGTCTTGTCTTATAAGCTCAGTTGATGTGTTGATTGTTTTGTCCCTTTTAGTAGCACTATATTTTCCGTGCTTACTTGTTTTATGCCTTGTAGTAGCACTATATCTTCTGTGTTTTATTGTTTTATCCCAACTGTTTTTGTTTTTTGTTGACCTTTGCCTATTATTGTCAAAGTGATTATGGACTTAGATACACTGTCAGAGGAATCCCAATGGAGCGCTGCACAAGTGGATGGGTATTATTCACCGCCGCGTAACGTTAAGAAACAAAAAAGGCTTAGAAAAGGTAACACACTCTCTCATGCTAAGAATCGATTTGATTTTGGGTATGCTCTTGAATATTTTTTGTTTTCTGTTTTTGCTGCTTATGGTCCCTTATTTCCTTATCATCTCAGCAACTACTCAATCTAATGATAGACAGAAGGATACACGAGTTAGTAACAGCCTAGAGAAGCCGAGAGAAGGTGCATCTCTCTCTCTCTCTCTCTCTCTCTCTCTATTGAGTGCTGTCGAGAGGCATTGACATTGTAAGTATTTATGTCCATTCTTATAGAGACACAGACTATTCAATCAGATGTATAGACAGATGCACAAGTTAGGAAACAAAAACGACCAAGAGAAGGTCTCTCTCAGTCTCTCTCTCTCTCTCTCTCTCTCTCTCTCAAGTGATGCTGCTGCTTGTTGTCAACACTTTATGTTACTATCTCTCTCTCTCTATTGAGTGCTCTTGCTACTTGTTGTCAACTCTCTATGTCACTCTTGGAGTTCTGTTTTCTTATTTCCGTTATGTCCATTCTTTCAGAGACACGGACTACTCAATCAGATTTACAGACAGATGCACAAGTTACGAAACAAAAAGGACCTAGAGAAGGTCTCTCTCTCTCTCTCTCTTGAGTGTTGTTGCTGCTTGTTGTCAACTCTCTATGTTACTTTCTCTCTCTATTGAGTGCTGTTGCTGCTTGTTGTTAACTCTCTATGTTACTCTTGGAGTTCTGTTTTCTTATTTCCGTTATGTCCATTCTTTCAGAGACACAGACTACTCAATCAGATGTACAGACAGATGCACAAGTTACGAAACAAAAACGACCTAGACAAGGTATCTCAAATGCTATAAAATAACCCCCTTTATTTTTTTATGCACAAGTTACTTGACCAAATGGTGATCTGTATGAGATTTAATGTTATAGTCAATATCTGCGACAGTCCCTACTCGTGGTCCTAGTCGTGCCTTAAAGTACAGAAAGAAAAGGAAGTACCAGCCAAGAAAATTAAAGGTTATACTCCCGGATGCCATTGGGAGTCGTTGTGGGAGAAAAATCCAAGCAATTTGTTGCTGAATGTTCTGAATGGGTCAAGCAGTTTTGTCATCTCGATGTTACGTCATGGACGCACCAACTTGATGATGCACTCGATCGACTTTATGGAATGATCAAGGTTAGTTGAGCTTAATTGTGATTGGGTTGTCTTATGATCTTGGATTTAGCACAAGCAGTTCTTTGACTTGGATTGAGATGCTAAATTCCTTTTCTAAGATTTATACCTGTAGTTGTCTTTGTTGCATTCTTATATATGAGGTGGCAATTTGCAGGACAAGTACGACTTTGAGTGCCCTGTGAGTCCTCTTGTGGACCGAGCATTGCAGAAGCAATGCTCCAACTTGTTTACACATTGGAAAGAGAGGCTGAAGAAGAACTATTTCACAGGCAAATCATTCAAAAGAGCATTGTCTAATGTGCCACGACAAGTAAAACCTGAACAATGGAAATGGTTGGTACATTATTGGAATGAAGATAGAGTAAAGGTGATTGTCGATTTGTTTTTCTACTGTGATGTGTCGGTATTTAGTAACTTCTCCATGCAAATTAACAATTTGAATGCTTAACTTCAGGCAAAAGCAGAAAAAAAATCGTGAGAGTGCTAAGCGACAGAAAATTCGATCAGCTTGTGGTGCAAAATCTACTGCTCGGATTCTTCATGAGATGGTAAGAACTTGAGCACTCCTAAGCACTTCAGCACCAACATATTTTCAAGAGTTCTTTTATATCTTATTTTTATTTGCATTTTTTTACATTTTCAGATGGAGTCGCCTAATCAACAACCTACTACAGAGGATGCACATGCTAAGGAGGGAAATACCCAAGCTGAGACCCAACGTGGTGAACAAGAGACTAACACACAAGATTCAACAGCTGATAATGAACCTATTTACATCAAAGCTTGGATTAGATTGAAGAAGTAAATGTCTAAGACTTTGAATCTTTTACAAAAGCCACCTACTTGCTTTGTTGTTATTGCTGTCTTTGTTGCTCTATGCTATCTTTGCTGCTGTTATCTTAATGTGTGCTACCTTTGTTGTTGTCCTTTACTTTTGCTGGAATTTTTGTGACTAGACAGACATGCAGATGGGAAGTTTGATGAAGAGGCAGAGGAGAAACTCAAGGAGTTTGAAAAGCTGCATGATAAAGAAATGGAGAAGAAAGGTGTTGATAATTTGACCATTGATGAGGCCTTTGAGCATGTGCTTGGATATCGTTCTGGCTATGCTCGAGGCTTAGGCTTTGCCCACCCAGTGCTGTCCCATGGGAGAAAGAATGGAGCAACTGTCGCATCGTGAAGTTGAGTTGACTGATTTGGTGAAAAAGTTGCAAGCAGAATTAGAGGAAGCTCGGAAAAGGGAGGAAGAAGCTCGAAAAAGGGAGGAAGAAGCTCGAAAAAGGGAGGAAGAAAGGGAGGAAGAAGCTCGGAAAAAGGAGGCCCAACGAGAGGAAGAAGCTCGGAAAAGGGAAGCTGAATTTCAGGCACGACTTGATGCAAATTTTCAGTGCAAAGTCAATGAATTCTTCAAACAATTTTGCGCTAGTGGAGTTCCAGCCTTTTCTATTCCCACTCTCAACTCCCTTTCAGCATAAAGAACAGGTTAGTGAACCACTATGGCTAAGATTTACAGCCTTTTCAGCCTTTTCTTTAATGTCAAGTTGGTGTGGGGACAATGCTACTTGGCGATTAGTTACTAGTTAGTTAATTTTTGGGATTTTTAAAAATATGGTTTAGGATAGCTGATATAATGTCATTATCTGGCAAGTCTGGCATATTAGGAAACCTATCAATGATTTTGAAGGCTTGTTAGAGGGATTAGTACAGATGGGGGGCTATATAGTGGTGGTTTGTGAATAGCTTTGATTTGTTCGTTTGTTAATTGCTTCGTTTTATAAGGAAAATATAAAATGTTGTATAAATTATAATGCAGTACTTTGTACCAAATGGCATTCAACAATTTTGATTGGCTAATTGAATAGTTTTTTCCTTCAAAACTTGTTTTACATGTGATTGGTTCAAATTAAGTGTCCTAATTGGTTTCAAGAATTAGATAAATACAAAGGGGAACTAAAATACCAGACATAGTGTTTTACAAACAAGTGTTAAGTGACCTTTTTCCTATTGTCCTAGGTCTAGTTTCCCTTAGTTTCATGATCAAAATTGTCTCTGTTACCCCAGGTGAATAATCTTCTGTGTGCATTTCCTATGGTGAATTCTGCAGGATGGTTGGTGCCTTGGAAGTTGGAAGGCAGCACATATGAGGGGCAGGGGTATTGAAGAAGATTTTTGTAGAAAACCATGCAGTCACCACACACAAAGACTTTAAAGAGAGATGTAGTTTGTGAACAAAGAAATATGAAACAAACAATGTCATTTCTTTTCTTGTATTGGATCTCAAACAATTAACATGTGTCATTGTGTTAACATTGGAATATTATATGATGCTATAATATCATAAAGTAAATGAAAGGAGATGAGTTTCTTTGCCATTGCTATGTTTGAAGGAAGACAATTATATTACTGTAAGCAGGGAACTAAATTTGGGTTTCGAAAATTATCAAATAGGGCGTTTGTTAATGCCTTTGTTGTTTTGATCAGATTTTGATCAGATAAGGCATTTACAAAATGCCCTATTTGTCAGGTCTCAAGGAGGGCGTTTTAAATTGCCCTTTTTGACAAAATAATGCCCTAGTTGTTAAATAGCAAATAAGGCAATCATAAAATGCCCTATTAGGAAGAAAACAAGGAGGGCAATCAAAAATGCCCTATTTGAGCAAAAACAAGGAGGGCAATTAAAAATGCCCTATTTGTTCCTTATCAAATAGGACGATTTTTAAAAAATGCCTCAATAACCTAAGACAACGCGACAAATAGGGCATTTTTAAAAAACGCCCTCTTAGCCAAATAGGGCGTTTTTTTGACCAAATAGAGCGTTTTAAAACGCTCTTTTTGAACTAAAATGTTGTAGTGTAAAGTTTTAAAACGCTCTTTTTGAACTGAAATGTTGTAGTTTAAAGTTACATCTAGTGTTGATTTTATCCTTAATTCCCTGAGCTATCCACGAAGCTGATTTGCAGGAAAAATTTCCATCTGCTGAGAAACCCCAGTAGAAATTATCAGGTACCTCATTGTAAGGAATCGGAATACCTTGAATTGCCTTAATTGTTTCCTGGGAGACAACTCGCGACAGCAAGTTGATATCCCATTGACCATTTGCATTAATGAAACAACTAACAGGAATAGAGACATCAAAAAGTGGATCATCTGACGAATCATCATGAAACATGTTGATAAGCGCTACAGGAGATACCCAACAGTCTGTCCAAAAACTTATGTTACGACCATTACCAACTTGCCAACGGAGACCACTTTTAAAGAGTTCCCTTACTTTGAGAAGATTTTTCCACTGCCAAGAATTCTTTTTACCTTGTTTAAATTGTAAAATGTTTGTGCCTTTGAGATACTTTTGATTTATTAGTTTTACCCATTTACTTTCAGGATCTTTTAGAAGTTTCCAAATTAACTTCATTTGCATTGCTTTGTTAGTAGCGTCGGCTTTTTTGAGGCCTAGCTCTCCCAACTTTTTTGGTCGACATACTTTATCCCAACCTATTAGGTTAGCTGAAGAGCTATCAGGGTCTTTATTCCACAGGAAATTTATGTTTATCTTATCCAACTTATTCAGCGCAGAAGATGGGAGAGTAAAACTTTGCATTGTATATATAGGTATTGCCGCAAGATTAGCTTGAATAAGTGTTGTCCTCCCCGCATAGGAAAGAGAGTTTGCCTTCCATTTAGTGAGATTATTCTGTGTACGGGTTACCACATCTTGGAAAGTATCAGAATTTACGCGGTCATTGATAATTGGGCATCCAAGATATTTGCCAAAATTAACAGAATGACTCATAAATAGAATGCGTTTAAAAGATTCTATCATAGAACGAGAAATATTCTTTATGCATTGAAAAGCCGACTTTTCAAAGTTTATTTTTTTGACCCGACATCTTGCAGTATTGGTCTAGAATGTTTTTAATAGTATGACAGCTTTGATTAGAGGCTTCGGCAAAAATCATTGTATCATCTGCAAATGTCAGGAATGACAATTTATCAGCTCCTTGGCAGATTTTTATTCCAATACTCTTTTTAGATACATTACTTTCCCTTTGTAGTCTACGAGCTAGGACTTCTGCACACATGATAAAGATATAAGGGGACAAAGGACCCCCTTGTCTAATTCCTCGAGATGGGACAAAGGTAGGCCCTGGAGCATTGTTGACAAGTACTGAAAATGAAACAGATGTTAAACATTCTTGTATCCATCCAATCCAGACATCATTGAAACCAAACTTTTCAAAAACTTGTAAGATAAAATTTCAATCCAATCTGTCATATGCTTCTTCCATATCTAACTTGATACCTAACCACCCACTCTTACCTTGTTTTGTGCGGAAGGAGTGGAATACTTCATGAGCTAGTAAAATGTTATCTTGTATGCACCTATCAGACACAAATGCACCTTGTAATGGATGCATCAATTTACCAATAACAATCTTTAGACGTGAAGTTAAAATCTTCGAAATTATTTTATAAATAGAAGAGCATAAACTAATGGGTCGAAAGTGGTTATCGGCATTTGGATTATCAATCTTAGGAATCAAGGCAATAAAGGTTTGATTAATTTCTTTTAAAATCTTTCCTGAAAAGAAAAAATCTTTAACGACTCGTATAACCGAGGGACCTACTATATGCCAATAAGTCTGGTAAAAAGTAGCGGGAAAGCCGTCAGGACCAGGGGACTTATTTGGAGCTAAAAGCAACACAACTTCCTTAATTTCGTCATCTGTAACATTCTTAGTTAAGAGAGTATTATCCTCATCGTTTATTTCTTGCATAATATCCTGAAGGTCAGTGTCAATATTGATATGACAATTATTGTCTTTAATAAAACGAGCCTTAAATTCTTTAGTAATTTCACTTTGAATTGCTATCAGTTCTGTGAAGTGAATACCATCCTTACGAACAAAGTCCAGGATGCGTTTTCGGCTCTTTCTTATGGTGGCTTTTGTTTGAAAATAAGATGTGTTTCTATCACCTAGAGCTAAATTCTTTTCACGTGCTCTTTGAGACCAATAATTACGGTTAAAGTTAATCAATTTTGCCTTTTTTCTTATCAAATTATCTTGATTAGTCATTAATCTTGTATTAGTAGGAGCTGAGATAAGCTTACTTTGGACACTAATAATTTGACCTTCAACTTCTTTGAGTTGTCTTGTAACATTTCCAAACTTGAGTTTAGCCCAATTCTTTGAGAGCTTTTTCAAGAGTTTGGATTTTTGTAACAATTGAAACATATTGGAGCCGTTATTTCTAGTACACCAAGCTTTACGTACTAAAGCTTCATAGTCTTTATGAGCAATCCAAGCTTTCTCAAACTTAAAAGGGGAGGGAGTAAAATTGCTTTGATGATTGAGACTTAAAACTATTGGACAATGATCAGAGGAACTAAAATCATGGTGTGAAGTATGCATAAGTGGATAACAGGATAAAGCATTAGGGGATGTTAATACCCTGTCAAGCCTTTCCATAACATTATTAGTCCCTGTTTTTTTTTTTCCCCTCCAAGTATAAGTACTACCAGTGAAAGGAATATCAAGTACATTAGCTTTAAATTTGAAAGATATCAATTTATCAAACCTGCTTGAATGAGGTAAAGAGCCTCCTAACTTTTCAGAAGCAGAAGCTATTTCATTGAAGTCACCCATTAAAACAAAGGGGCAAGACAGGGTAGAACAATACTAGAACAAATCATGCCAAAATTGACTTTTGTGAGCTGTTTGGGCAGGTGCATAACAAAAAATGATCACAAGGGGAGGGGAATTGTTGAAGTCCTTAACAAGCACGGCTAGAAAACGAATTTCTTTAAATATAACAACTACATCAAGCAGGTGATGTTGCCATAAGACCCAAATTCCTCCAGAAAATCCTACACAAGGAATAAAATCAAACTTGGAAAAACCAAATTGATGCACCAGAGCTGCTGAGGGATCATATTGGACCTTGGTTTCAGCTAAAGCTACCAAGTTCACATGATGAAGCTTACAAAAAAGTTTTACCTCTTCACCTACATCTTTTCTACCCACTTCCCTAACATTCCAAAAGGCAACTTTATTCATTAATAAACTATTTTAGAAGCATCAAAAGGCTTGAAAAACATGCTTAATATCAGTTTTTTGCACAAGAGCAACTTAAGAAAATCGGGACATAAAATCTCCATAACACACGGGCTATAGCCAGCATCATACAGCGCAATTTTCGAACATGGCTTCAACCTCAAATATACAGAATTTAATCTATAATGATGAGGAAACGGTTGAAAAAAGGCATGCCTGAATACTAAGGCAAATAGACTTGAACCATGGAAGAAGCTCCCACTAATAGCTTGTAAAATTGAGTTGCGCACAGGGCTGGAGACTAAATCGGGCCAGACTTGCAACAAGAGAAACTCCTTGGCTTCAGAGCAACAGACAAAGGCTGAAAGACACGAAAATCGTGTCCGGCTATGAACAGCTAGGAGCTCATAGAAGATCCACTCATCAACAGCAGTGACAATACCAAAGGGAGAGTAGATTGAAAACCCCAAAACCTCCAAAATTCTGAAGTAAAAAGAGCTGGGCCACCATCTAAAAATGGAAATCGAGACCAATCTGTAGATGAAAGGAAAAGCTTGGAGAGAGATAAGAATTGACAGTAGAAGAGGGAAACAAGAGGAGCAGATCAGAAATTGCAAATTAGGGTTGCAATTAACCTTGAGTGAAAATTCTAGTAGATTGAAATTGCTTTGTAGGATATAATCATACCCACTTCTGCTCACAAATCGAGCCCACAAAGAAGAAGATTGTGGAAGAAAATGATTTTAAAGGAATGATCCATAATTTTTAGGGTTGAAACTTAAAACCCCAAAAATCGAAAATACACTCCAAAAAACCAACTGAAGCTTGAAACTTTGGTGGCCCAGTAATCTGATGGTGCGTATATCATGAACTTAGACATAAGGAAGCGGAGATTTAAAGGAGGATTATGTATTTGGGAGGGAAATCCTCGTTCACGACAGCACCGAATAGCTTCTCTCATAGCCACCGCTTGGATCTCATCAGGTTGTAATACTCCTTTAAATCCAGTCATACACACTGCTTGAAAGTCCCCTGCCTCATTCCTCACTACAACACCGACACCATGAGAGCACCCTGTTCAGCGAACAAAGCACCGTCTACATTTACCTTTACCCATCCCACTGATAGGAGGCAACCAGCTACTTGTTGACTCAACAACTGTACTGTACTACCCATGACTACTCTACTACTCTTAGTTGTCTGCTAGCATTCTTTGTCTCCCATGCCCTTCTAAATGGACCATATAGTATGGGAGCTTTCAAATACCTCTCCACACAGCATCATTTCTATTTGCCCAAATGGACCATAAACTACATGCCACCAGCCCCCTGTTTGCAACATCAATATTATTAAAATGATAATCAAGCCATAAACACATATCATTATCACACACATTCAAGACAAGATTGTTAATATCTAAACTTTTCCACACCCGTTTTGCTAAAATACAATTTAACAAATACATGAGGAACATCCTCACCCATATATCCACACACTTAGAGAGAGAAAACGGAGAAGACTTCTAAACCCCCTCCGGGCTCCTTGGTTTATTATCATAGTTATATAAGGTAAAAATACATTTCTTCAATATAATAATAATTACTTCATTTCAAATAATTCACGACCGTTACAATGAGGGAGTATACTTTCCCCTACTTAAATACGATAATATTTGAGGATTGCAGATGAGTGGGCTGACCATTTATGGGCCAATTAACGAAGATTCTTAAAATAGATAATGGGCTGGGCTAGTTGAATACCGTACAGCGACTTCAAAGATTAACTGGGCTTATACTACGACAGTCATAAGCGGAAAGCGGAATGCTACTGGCCCGTTTAATTTGAGAAAAGGAGTGTATTTTATTTCTACTAAAAAATAAGTTGTATTTTATTGTATTTATGTGTTGTTATTTACGTATTGTTGTTTGTATCGAATACGTTTTTTTATTACCTTTTGGATCAAATACGTAGTACTTTATTTGAGCACAAATTCTTGGTTGCAATCAGGTGTACGGCGTGTACCTACACCCGGCCTAAATATAAGTGGAAATTTAATTATTCAATTCTTTTATTTTTTTTCCACAACAACTAGTTCTTTATGAAGCCCAAACTTATTAATGGACAAGGTAAAAATGGATGGGTTAGTTTTGGTAATAAGTTAATAACCCAAAAGGTAAGAGGAGTACATAAGGGGGCAACTGCAGCAATAATAATGACATGTAACGACCAGTAGTTGTTGCTTTACAAGCCTTTTAGGAATAACCTTTTCTTCAACAAGAAAGAAACCCCCATTTGCCTCAAACTGGCTTCAACTTATCTTATACACTGCAATAGAAGCATTCCTTTAATTTACCAAAACAGAACAACAATGTCGCCTTTTCAGAAGATTCATTCTCAAATTTTTTGATTTTGATGGCTTTTTAATTTGGAGTTACGTATAGTTTACTTAGGTTACCATACAATTATAAAGAAAAATACCACAAAAGATAATAGAGTCGTTTAGACAAAAAACTTGTCAAAATTATCGTTGTGTTGAAAATTGAACTTTATCAAGAATACCTTATTTACTGATTTTTACATCTATATGTATTTCTTATCTAGAATTGGTTAGTTGTTGGCTGACTAAGAGTAAGTGGTGAAGCTCAAAAGAAGTTAAAGTGGTTTACCCACTACCCTATATGAACTGAATCCACAAAATATGTGAGGATAATGCATACAGTAATATTTAATTTCCCTTTATAGTCTCACCAAATATTTTCTTCTATCTAACGAAACTAGCAAGCAGGCTTGTGTAAACCCAACTTACAGAAAAACGAGATCATTATTTAGAAAATATAGGTGTCATTTATTATAGGTTGTAGCTATGATTCTACTAAATGTAATTATTATCTTACCGAAAGTTATGTAAAACTGTCTCATACAGATTTTTGTGATTTTTGTTTAACTTGAACCACATTGGATTTGGAGTATTATTCTTTCATAAATTTGTCTATATAAAAGCTTTCACCCTAGATTTTTCGTCAATTCAAAACATCCCCCAGGCATTATTATCATGTTCTCGTTTCTTATCTACTCTTTCCCTCTCTTTCTCCTTCTCTCAAATATTTTCACACCATCTTCATCCACCACCATCACCAATTCTATGCTACACAAACATCCCCACCATGCATGGCATAAATTCGAGAAACTCATTCATGCAAAAAAAGGAAACCAGATTGAAGGCATTGCAGAGCTCAAAAATTACTTCCAGTACTTTGGTTATTATCATCATCATCATATTCCTATCAAAATTAGCACCAACAACTTCACAAACGAGTTCGACGATCACCTACAAGACATAGTAGCTCGCTACCAAAAGAACTATGGTTTGCCGGTCACTGGCACCCTCGACCCTAGGACACTTTCCATGATCATGTCTCCTAGGTGTGGCATGCCAGACCACGACTATCATATGACGAGTAAGAGACCGTCTTCAATGATTGGCACGACACGACACTACCAATACTTCGTAGGGAAACCAAGGTGGGATCGTAAAATACCTATGACTCTTACATATTCATATTCTAAAGAAAACATGATTCAATATTTGAGCTTACAAGATTTAAAAGGTGCATTTCAACGAGCCTTTTCTAAATGGTCATCGGTTATTCCTGTTAGTTTTGTCGAGACTGAAGATTACAACTTTGCGGACATCAAAATCGGGTTTTATAGTGGAGATCATGGCGACGATGAACCATTTGACGGAGTATTAGGTGTATTAGCTCATGCATTTTCACCGGAGAGTGGGAGATTCCACCTTGACGGAGATGAAACATGGGCTATCGATTTCGAGACCGAGAAGTCGAAAATGGCTGTTGATTTGGAGTCTGTGGCGGTACATGAGATTGGGCATCTCTTAGGGTTGTCTCATAGTAATGTTAAAGAGTCAGTAATGTACCCAAGTTTAAAGCCTAGGGAGAAGAAAATTAATTTGAAGTTTGATGATGTTGAAGGAGTTCAATATCTTTATGGGTCTAACCCTAATTTTACCATTCAATCTTTGTTAGAATCTGAGACTTCTTCATCTTCTTCATACGTTGATTTGAGGGAATGGTCGTCAAGATTATTGGTTTCCTTGTTGCTGGTTTTAATCATGTTTTTCGGTCCATTATGATTCTCTAATTTGTACACACTTCTAATATATATGTTAACGGGCAAAATTTGACCATATTATCACAATATATTTCAATTTTCTTCTTAAACTGTGGATTTTATGATTTTTGGTGCAAAATTAGAATCTCACTTTGGGTATAGATCAGTTTTAAATCTCCTTGCCAGCTGTTCCACCATTTAAGGTGTCTACTAGCAAGCGTGAAAAATGGTCATCACTGTGGTCGACGGTGAATACTCTTGGTGTGAATCCAAAAAAAAAAAAATAAAAAAAAATCATCGTCTCATATCCTACCGTAAAAATGTCTTATAAAAGTTTCTATGATTAAATATAAACTGAATGGACAAAATAAAATTTAAAAAAAAAAACTCAATTTTGTTAGTTGGTTAGTTGGGTAACTTGGGTGTAGTTGACCGTTGAGTTGGCTAAAGAAAAAGAGGAAACAAAAGCTTTCAAAATCCATGACCAACCAGGCAACGCAAGGGCATGCGAAAGAGCTGTGTAACAGACTTGCGTAACTACTACTGTCTACTAGAGGCTGCTTCAATATTACTCTTGTACATGTTGCACCAAACCAGATATCCATAAACTTACCCTACACATTTGAATAATCTGATGTAAATATAAATTTTATTTAGGATATTAACTAACTACGTCATTTTAAAATCTAAATACAATAGCTAGCTTTAAGAAACAATGATCGAACACTTGATTTTTGAAATTTCTTGCCGTTATTGAATTGTTAATTTTAATTTATAATTCCTTTTTATATTACACTGATCGAGCACATAAACTTGTATAAGATGGTCTTTTCGCTAATTTGACATATATATTTTGACTTCCTAAGTTGCTAAGAAAAAGAACGGCGCGTTTCATAGTGATCAATACTGAAATCAACTACAACTAATTAACCACTATGTGACATAAACCCCTCTCCTTTCTCTCTCCTTTTTATTTCAAGAAACCCTAGCCCTCTTTTCTTCAACTCATCTTGGGGCTACCACCGGCATTTTTCGCCGGTGGTTAGTCCCTCCGTTGTTGTTTCTTTGCTTTCGATCTAGTTTTTTAGTCTGTTTTTCTTTATGGTTAGAAATAAACTCTCTTTTGGTGAGAGGTTGTGGAGTTATCCGCGTTCGTCGGAGGGTCGTAGAATTTGTGTTTTAGAGTTCGGTTTGATAAATCAAGAAAACAAGTTCAATCTGTTATGCCAAGGGGATTTGTTCTTCCAAATAGTTGCAGCACGTTTCATGCTTACATCCGATCGTAGGGACAAGACGGTGGCCTCCCGTTTACTGTATAGCATATTTTTTTGCTATAACAGGGCATTGTCAATCTTCAACGAAGCCGATCAAGACACCGATTTCTAGCAGTGATGTTTGGATTGGTAGTTACTTATCGACGGAGCTGATCAAGACACCGATTTCAAGCGGTGATGGTGGTAGTCATATTCATCTTGTTATATTAGATTTATACTTGATTATTAGAGTTATTCATCGTTCTAAATACCGAATAACTTTTTATGAATGAATGAATTCTCTTTCCTTCAAAAAAATAATTAAAAAAAAAATACTGAAATCAACTACTCCATAGTCCATATACTAGGAGCAAAAACTACTCCATATATACTTTATTCCAATTTCCATGTTGTTAGGGTCAGAGCATTATATATAGGATTAAAAGTGGATTGGGTTAATGCAGGCATTAAATTGTCCACATGATTACGAAATCAAATTGCTGGTCAACAACTCTTAAAGGTTTAAATTAATCGTACATAAGCCCCAATCAACCAAATAAGATGATACGAGGATAAAATTTGATAAGGTAAATGTATGTCACGTGCAGCCAAATGTGCAAACGCCAAACTTAATTAATTGATAACAGCATTTGCAGAGTGAATCAGAGTAGCGGTTCATACATTATTAGGAGAATATATTTTATGTAAATATTTGGTAGATATTTACTGTAATCTTTTTCTTTTGGTAAGTCTTAGTATTTAGGTAGGAGTAGTATTTTGGTATATCTTCTCCTTCTAAGATTGCTTTCTTAGTTTGGAGACCTTTGTATATATTTTTGGCCAGTGGCCTTGATTCAATTTTCAATGAATACAGAACGTCTATTGAATCTCATATTTTCTAATATTTGAACGTTACTCATATGGCTATGATGGTTGGAGAGATCGATCGAACTTCGATATACTTGAATAATATTGTGTTTGGGACATAGAATTCAAATCATGTCTCATCTATGGCTGCTCAAGATGAACAGCTACAACTGATGAACAAACGACGACAGACTGGAATGACTTCGGATGACGACAACCAAAGACGTAAAGCTCAAGCAGGTGTTGCACGAGCTCGATACAATGGAACGGAACAAAGAACAATACAAGGAAAAGATGAACAAAATGTAAGAAAGATGTCGGCTACGCACGCAACCTTGTTGGAGGCTGATAGAGTTGCAAGTACCGGCTTGAGCAAAGAGCAATGGTCTAAATTGCTCACTCTTATGACGACTACAGGGCGATATCCAATGAATTGGATAATTGACAGTGGTGCTTCACACCATATGACGGGAACTCTTGATTGCTTGATTAATGTAAAGGATGTGACTCCATGTCCTGTTGGTATGCCAAATGGAAAACTAACAATGGCAGTGAAGGAAGGAACTGTGGTATTTGGTGATAACTTGAAATTGAAAAATGTTTTGTTTGTCCCAGAACTCAGTTGTAATTTAATATCTGTGTCACAATTGATTTATGAGTCAGATTATATATATACAGTCCAATTCACTGGTAAGTTATGTGTTATAGAGGATCGAATCTTGAGGAAATTGATTGCAGTGGGTGAACTTCGAGAGGGGCTTTACTATCTCAAGGCAATGGCACCGATACATGCGCACAAGGCCAGTGGGACGACATCCTTTCAACTTTGGCATCGTCGTATGGGACATCCATCTAGCAAGGTAGTTGAGTTACTTCCAGATGTTTGTGGCAACGGTACACATGATAAACCTTGTGATATATGTTTTAGGGCCAAACAAACTAGAGCACTATTTTTTCCTAGTGATAATAAAGCGGCTGGATGTTTTGACTTGATTCATTGTGACTTATGGGGAGCATATGGAGTTGCTGCTTCATGTGGTGATTTTTATTTTTTGACCATTGTTGATGATTTTTCCCGAGCAGTTTGGGTTTATTTGTTGAGTGAAAAGAATGAGGTGTCTTGGATTCTCAAGAATTTCTTTGCCATGACTGAACGACAGTTTAATAGACCAGTAAAAATTATAAGGAGTGATAATGGGACTGAATTTACTTGTTTGAAGAAGTATTTTGCTGAACATGGAATGATTCACCATACCTCTTGTGTTGGGACCTCCCAACAAAATGGACGAGTTGAGAGAAAACATCGTCATATACTCAATATGGGGAGAGCTTTGAGATTCCAAGCAAATCTTCCAATAGAGTTTTGGGGAGAATGTATTTTGACTGCAGGTTACTTGATTAATCGCACCCCTTCTTTGCTCCTAGGAGGGAAGACTCCATATGAGATTTTATTTAAAGAAACTCCGTCCTACAAGCATATACGTACATTTGGGAGCTTATGTTATGCACATAACCAATTGAGGAACAAAGATAAGTTTGCTAGTCGTGGTAGACGTGTGTTTGTGGGCTATCCTTATGAAAAGAAAGGTTGGAGACTTTATGATCTTGACAAAGGGGAATATTTTGTGTCCAGAGATGTTGTTTTCTATGAAAATGAATTCCCTTATTTGGATAATCCTTCTTCTGATTTTTGTGAAGGAAATGATCCATCACCAATATCTTTTGGAATTGGTGATTATGATGATGATATTTGTATAGTTGAAGGTAGGGAGAAAGAGGTTGTGGATGGTCAGAATGTGGGTATTGCTAGTGACACGGGGGGGGGGGGTGTACAAGTCATAGAACCCCAAGAAATTGATAGTGTTGTTGAGGCTCAGGCTCACATTGACACATGTAACCAATTAATGGAAGGAACAAATGATCAAAATGCTGAATTTGGTCATGACAGTGAGAGAACATGAGGAGCAACAGAGGTGGGAACACCTACTCTAAATATACAAGATGGTCATAGTAATGAAGAAACAAGTGATCAAGGTGCACAACTTGGTCGTGGTCATAGAGAGAAGCGTCGTCCTAGCCACTTGCAAGATTATGTCACAAACACAGCTCGGTGCCTCAGCCCCTCTACTGGTTCGCCTATCCAATCAGTGACCCCAGGTACTCCCTATCCTATAGCACACTATGTGAATTGTGATAAATTCTCTTTGCAACATCGAACTTTTCTAGCAGCTATTACTAGTGGGCGTGAGCCTACTTCTTTTGCGAAGGCAATGAAAGACAAAGGATGGAGGGATGCTATGCAACAAGAAATCCAGGCACTTGAAGATAATAGAGCATGGGACATTGAGACTTTACCACCCGGTAAGAAAGCCATTGGGTGCAAGTGGGTTTAGAAGATCAAGTATAACTCGGACGGCACTGTCGAACGTTTGAAAGCTCGTTTGGTAATTTTTGGCAATAATCAGGTTGAAGGAATTGACTATAATGAAACCTTTGCTCCGGTGGCCAAGATGGTTACAGTTCGTACTTTTCTAGCAGTTGCAGCTGCGAAGAAATGGGAGTTACATCAAATGGATGTTCATAATGCATTTCTTCATGGTGACTTAGATGAGGAAGTCTATATGCGTTTGCCTCCTGGGTTTGCGGCTCACAATCCAGGGAAAGTTTGTCGTCTGCGCAATTCCTTGTATGGACTCGGGCAGGCACCTCGATGTTGGTTTGCTAAGTTAAACTCCGCATTGAAGAGCTATGGGTTCCAGCAATCTTACTCTGATTGTTCTTTATTTACTTATCGTCGCAACGGAGTTTTGTTACATGTACTCATTTATGTTGATGATTTGATTATTTCTGGAGATGATAGTGCTGCGATACAGGATTTCAAAGACTATTTAAGCCGGTGTTTTCACATGAAGGACTTGGAAAAATTGAAGTATTTTTTGGGCATTGAAGTGGCTCGAAACCCTGAGGGTATTTTTCTTTGTCAACGTAAATATGCGTTAGATATTATCTCCGAAGTTGGTTTATTAGGGTCTAAGCCTGCAAGCTTTCCCCTTGAGCAAAATCATTGTCTTGCGCTTGCAGATGGCAATTTCTTGACTGATCCTGAGAGTTATAGGCGCCTGGTGGGACGACTGATCTATTTGGCAATTACTCGTCCAGAACTGTCATATTGCGTTCATGTTCTTGCTCAATTCATGCAGCAGCCACGTATTGAACATTGGGAAGCTGCCTTACGCGTGGTGCGTTACTTGAAAGGCAATCCTGGGCAAGGGATCCTTCTTCGAGTGGACTCTGACTTGCGACTCTATGCTTATTGTGACTCTGATTGGGTTGGTTGCCCATTGACACGTCGCTCTCTAACAGGGTACTTTGTGCTTTTGGGGAATTCTCCCATCTCTTGGAAGACCAAGAAACAATATACAGTGTCCCGTTCCTCGGCTGAGGCAGAATATAGGTCTATGGCGACTACTACATGTGAGCTTAAATGGTTGAAGGGTCTTTTAATGATGCTTGGAGTTGAGCATCCTGGTCCTATGAGACTCTACTGCGATAGTCAAGCTGCACTTCACATTGCAGCTAATCCTGTTTTCCATGAACGTACAAAACACATCGAGGTCGATTGTCACTTTGTCCGTGATGAAATTCAAAACGGTAATATCAAACCTTCTTATGTCCACACTTCCGCTCAACTAGCTGACATTCTCACGAAAGCGTTAGGCAAGCAACAATTTGAATACTAGCTATATCCGATCTTGGTTGGCCTTTCACCGCCTAACCGCCGCACCGATCATTCGGGGGAAGGCGAGACACTGTGAGGTGGGTAGTTTATCTGGGGCGGATGCCTCCCAAAATGATAGCTCAGGAAAGAGCACGTAACTAAACAACTCTCCTTATCCATAAAGCGTAAGGGCTTTCACCGATCTGATTTCTTAGAGCCTACAACTTCGCCGACTAGCATCCTTTTCCACTGCGCATTTATCGAACAAAGAAGACGACTATAAGATAGAATTCGCACCGAGTCTTTCTCCGTCGCCAACTCGACGTCGTCGTCACCTGCAAGATAAGGCCAAAAACTTGATTTTACTAAACAAGCGAGAAAATTCGCAAGTTGGGCATTCGAGATCTTCACGCTCCAACTTAAAGGGGTATTAGGAGAATATATTTTATGTAAATATTTGGTAGATATTTACTGTAATCTTTTCCTTTTGGTAAGTCTTAGTATTTAGGTATGAGTAGTATTCTGGCATATCTTCTCCTTCTAAGATTGCTTTCTTAGCTTGGAGACCTTTGTATATATTTTTGGCCAGTGGCCTTGATTCAATTTTCAATGAATACAGAACGTCTTTTCCCAACAGAGTTTGACATACATACTTCATAGTTCATACCAACAGATGTATTAAGGGGACAACAATTATATATTATTCCATTTTACAATATATTTGTTAGGGTGTGTTTTTTAAAACTTATTCGATTAGTTCAATTCAGTTTAAGAGTGGTCTCATGTTAGTTTGGTGATTTCAATTCAGTTTACTGATGCTCGGTTCAATTTAGTGGTTTGGTGATTTCAATTCAGTTTACTGATGCTCGGTTCAATTTAGTGGTTTTCAGTTTAGAAATATATATATATATATATATATATATATATATATATATATATATATATATATATATATATATATATATATATATATATATATATATATATATATATATATATATAGATAGATAGATAGATAGATAGATAGATAGATAGATAGAGAGAGAGAGAGAGAGAGAGAGAGAGAGAGAGAGAGAGAGAGAGAGAGAGAGAGAGAGAGAGAGAGAGAGAGAGAGAGAGAGAGAGAGAGAGAGAGTAGGGATCTGGTGAGAAGGTATACTACAATGAGATGATGAGAAGTCATCCTGATCGTCCGATCGAGCTAATCCAACCGGTGGAAAATAACCTCGTTTCATTAATGGCACGATTGTAAATTCGCGAAGCTTAAGTCAGTCTACGGTTTGGTCAAATGTTTCTGTCTCATCCCTCTCTCTGCTTCTATGTTCTATCTTGTCAGTATCGTTGCTTCATGCCTCTCTTCAGAGTCAATCACAGTAAAATCCCTCTCTCTCTCCCTCCTTTGAAGGGTTCGGTCTATAATAAATTTGAGCAACGAAGAAATTGGATGAATCTCACTCGATTGTTGCGTCAATTTCAGATTTAGCATTTTATTTTGCAGGTATTGTGATCGAATTTAATTCTTTTTTTAGGGTTTTAATTGTATTTGGCATTGATTTTTTAAACGATTTATGTGGTTTGATTTCAGACAGAAAACATGTCATCAAATTTACTAGACTTGTGGGTGATTAAGATCCCTATTTTGGGGATTTTTATAGAGGATTCGTGAATTTTATTTTTCTAATTATTGATTCCAAGCTTCATCTATCATGTCATCTCTTTGTCTTTCAATTTTGTTTCTTACATTGTTGATAGGATTTATTCTGATTTCATCGTATAGCTCCTATTTTCTTCCCTATCCCTAAATTTGATTGGATTTGATATTGCTATAACTAGCCAAAAATAAGGGTCACTTTATGTTATAAAATGGGCAACTTCATAGAATGGAGGGGTCACTCAGCATCATCTATTGGTAGTCTGGTGGAGCCGCATCAGAACATTTGACAGCAATATAAACAAGCAGTTGACAGCAGAAAAAAGAGCCTGTGAGTTTGATTATAGATTTTCAAGAATTTAGGGTCACTTGTATGAGTATTTAGGGTCACTTGTATGAGTATTTAGGGTCACTTTTAAACATAAATTAAGATACCTTTTAAAGTATCTTGTAATTGAATCCCTTTTGCTAGGGATAATGAATCTTTGGTGTGTAAGGTAGGCTCAACAAATACTAATGCAAGATACACCCACCTTGTTGCTCATCAAATATTAATGTAGTTATTGATCAAGTGTACTCTATAAGTGACCCTCCATAATACTATAAATGACCCCTCTTGTTTGTTAAAGTGATCGATTCTTATGTTTTTCTTATAGATTCTTCTAGTTTTTAGTTTCTTATCATGGAAATTGACATAATTAGTTTCATGCATACATTGATTCAATGAGTGATAAGTTTATGCAATTAAGGAAGACAGTGAAGTCAATGATGATTTACCCCAATGAATTTAAATGGCATGGGTACCTTTTAATAAGAGTGCCAGACATGGATACTTTGACGTATGATGTTGATATTGTAAAGAGCATAGTGCATGAGTTGTTAACCCGAGATCAAAATTCTGAAATTGAATCAGTGGAGGAAGAGGAGGCTCAAGAAATGGGCAAGTCATTCTGTCAGAAACATTAAAGCTGATGGTGGCCAAGTTAATCGATGGATACCTTGCTGAAATAGCGAAGGATCCCAACTTGCCTCTATCAAAGTTTGTTGAACTTGCAGATATGGTATCTGGCATATTAAGGCCAGGGCATGGGGATGTATAATGCCATTGACATGTACCTCAAGGTATGGTCTCTATTATTATTTTGCATTTCATTAGGAAACTGAGTCCATGAATTTTTTTGCATGTGAATTAGGAATACCTGTGTTCTTCGAACTTTTTGCTATAGTTTGAAGGCCATTCACGGACTTGGATGCTGGGTTAGTAGCAATAATTCTTCTCTTTTGGTCAAAACTCATGATATCGTTGTTGTTGATATTGTCGTGTTGTATTTTGCTGAAATATTTCCTACTTTACACCTATATCTAAATCATACTTGTTGATCTTGGGTTGGTTCTTTCTTGTTGGTGCTTCATTGTTAAATTTTGTTGAGTTGCTTAGTAATATGCTATGTTGTTCAATCGTTGCTTGCTTGGAATTTTTAGCAGCGTGATGGGAATATATATAGGATGTAAAGAATAAAACACTAATACCATTATGATCGAGATACAAAAGTCTGTATTGGTATTGACATGGAAGCCTATTAGCTCAATTGGTAGAGCAATATGTTTCGCACAATGAATGTAGGTTCGAGTCCTACATAGGCTACTACTTGACAATTGAGATTACTTATGGCTGTATGAGGGATGAGTTATAGGATAGTGGAAGAAAAATATATGACAGTATCAACAAACTAAAATTTGAAAGTTAAGTGCATTAAGATTTGAGGGGTCATTTTAAGTAGAGAGAGAGGTCATTTTAAAGAGAGAAGGGTCACTTATAGGATAGTGAAAGAGCAACGTAGTGCTTACATTAAGAATAAAAAGTAAACTACGATAAAGTTGTGGAGTCACTTTAAAACTGTAGGTGGGTCACTTCTAAGACAGTACAAGGTCACTTATAGGATAGTGAAGAAGAATGTCAATATGAACAAGCTAAAAATTAAAGGTGAACTGCATTAACATTAATGAGTCAATTTTAAAAGGGACAGGGGTCACTTTTAACACTTTTTAAGGTCACTTAAGCATACACTAACGAATTACTAATTTCTGATCATTAAAAAGGGACAGGTAGCTACAGTAATCCAAGATACAAGAAGTCTATGTGGGATTTGAACCCACATCTTTTGTGCATTGCACAAATGCTCGACCATTGAGCTAATAGACTCAAAAAACACAGGGGTCACTTTTTAGTTAAGTAGGGGTCACATTTTAGCGAAGTAGGAGTCACTTTTAAGTTTAACATACAGTTTGCCTTCACAACCTATGTATGATTTGAACCTACAACTTTTGCACAATCACACAAAGGTTCTACAAAATGAGCTAATAGGCTAGCATACGCAATTTACAAAACCAACAATCAGCTTAATATCACTTAAATGGAAAGAATGTGTAAAATACATTTGACATTGTAAGCGCAGAGCTCCACTGTTCTTTCAGAATATCAAGGTAGATACTGCCACTACTGTTAATATTCGGGTGGTAGACTTTTGTGGTGAAAGCAACCTGCAAATTGGGAAAACATACATGCAAAAGAATAAGACAACTGACCCCTTGAATCAATTCAAGCAACAACAGCCAGTGCGAAATGGATAGACAAGTAGAAAATACCACCAGCAAAGGGACTGCCTTGTGGACCAGTTATTGTGGCTCGCAAATGAAACATGTTACTACATTGAGGACCTGCAAACGCACAAATCTTCGGGCAAAAATCTGAATAACCTCAGGTAATGCACGGAGAAAGTGTCATGACTCATAACAACACACACAAACCTCTCACAATTTTAAGTCCACATCAGCAGGAGAAGAACCAAAATGAATAGAGTGCTTAGTCAATCACATTTAAAATAAAAAATATAAATAAAAACAGCATGCAACCTTTCAAAAGTACATGCTTCCAGGTTCCATGATCCTATCCCGCGTAAAAAACAATAAACCAGAGAAATGTGTCACCAACCTATGAATCTTTAAACAACAAAAGATGGACAGAAAATCGAAAATCTAGAGAACCATCAGCCACAACCTATAAATCGATCTTAAAACAAAACAATAATGCCTGAACACCCACGGCCCATATCCCCAGACTAAGGGGGTGATTGCATCCCTGACCGGTTTCTTTTAGGAACTTGAGACCTTTTCTCTTGAGGAGTTAATCAGATGCAGAGGCCAGATGAGCTCCAATCATGCTCAACATAGAAAGGGGTCATGCTAATATAGCAACAAAAACAGAAATTTAATTTCCTTGACAACAACCACTGATAGGATGTGCAGAAACAGTAAATGAAATGCATAAATAAGCAATGTTACTTCAGTAGAAAAAAGTAGTTGACAAACTAAAAAGAAAACGAAAATGCGATAGGATTGAGGGGTCACTTTAAAAGGAGTTAGGGGTCACTTATAAAACTACATTGGGTCACTTATACAATGTCAATTGTTATATATAGATTTCTTAGGTTCATTACCAGTGAACAAGTTTTAAATATAATACACAACATATTAGCTATGGATCACTATATCAAGAGTATGGCATCACATAGAAAATAAATGACGATGACTGCTCACATATCAATTATTTAGTCCAATTAAATTATCAAAGGCATCCAAAAAAGTCTGATCACAATTTACTTTGAAAACATGAACAAATTGCATTTTCAATGCTATCCACAAGACAAATAGACTAATAAACTAATTAGAATGGAAAGAAACATACAAACTGTTTGCAAAATTGATCAATTAAAGCGGAAACCCTAAATAACAATTGAATGCAAATTTGGTCGTTTCATCAATTAAGTCTGCAGGTATAATAATGTACACAAAAAAGCTACATCAATGGCAAGATGAAACACATCGAATCATATCGAAATTAATTTACATACAAGAAAACAGAGATGAAATTTACAGCAAAAATCAAACCTATTGGCATTAATTAAACATTAAATGGTCAACTAACCGGGAAAAATAATGGCGAAATTGAGCATCAAATTAACGAAAATCGAGCTCAAACCCTAGGCTTGAAATAAACATTCAAATTGTCAACCATACCGACTTGATGGAGTTGCACGAGGACCATCAGAGATTCAGAGCTCGTCTTCAATGGCGGTGGATCAAAGTTATAAGGAGAGAGAAGGGGATGGAGATGGGATGGTGAGGAGAGAGAAAGAAATAGAAAATGCCGAATTGAATGGCAGGGACTTCGTTGGGTGGAAGTGCGAGAAAAAGAGGAAAAAAAAAAAAAAAGAAACGGGGCCCAATCACTAAAAATCACGCGTGTATTATGGTCCGTCAGATCTAATCGATCAAGGGTCGAGATTAACTTCTCACCATAGTGATGGCCTTCTCACCTTAACGAATGAAGCAGCGATTGATGTATTTTGATAAATAATTTTGATCCATGTAATGTAGTGACGTACTATACGTTAGAAGCTCATTATTATAGGAAAACTCGCAATAATACACAAATCAGTCTAACTTGATTGGGCTAAGGATGGAGAAATAGTGTGATGGCTCAGACCTGTCAATTCAGGTTAACATGTAATTGGATTCGGGTTATAATTTGGGTCGATTTCAAGTCAGTGATAAAATAAAATAAAAAGATGTTGTGAATAGGGTCAAATTCAGATCAATTTGTGTTGGGTTTGGACCATTTTTCTCATAATTTTAGTTCGGTAGTAGCGTTGGGTCAGATTGGGTCAAGTTAGCTATGGTCATATCCCTTTTTTCCCCATGTTAAAGGTGACTGATACTCCAAGAATTTATGTTGAAGAAATCAAGAAGCGCGGCATTTGTGGCATGGTTGTAGCGCAAATTTTTGGGTGTTCCTATGAATACCCAGCTAGGTACATACCATTTGAAATTTCGGATGCTCTTGTTCACTTAAGTTTTTGAATGACTATTTATTTTAAAGCACAGATTTATTTTTCAATGAAAATATACCTAATAGGATACACATGAGAGTACCCATAAGACATTTATAGGTATGTTAATAACCTGAAAAGAATCTGACTTCCGATTATGAGTCCCTCATTGGCATAATCAGCTTTTAATATTTATGCTTTTAATATATGTTTTTAGGTTAATTTTCTCTTTGTTTTAATTTTTTCCAGTTTCAAATCTACAAAATCATACCTTAATACTTGTGTAATAGGGTAGATAAAAACAAAATAGTAGCAAGAAAGTAGTAGCGGAAATCAAAAATGAAGAAGTTGGCCCAAGCGAATGCAGCCTGTTAAGTGAGATGGATGTCAATCCCAAGGTAAGTTTTTAATTTTGCACACCCCACCAATCACCACATTCATTGGTGAATATTGCCGACCGTGACCGACCTAAACTTGTCAATCCCAGCAAGCCACTGCATATACCGCCTAGAATTTGATGATTTTCATCTTCAAAAACCTCTCTACTAGTTAAATTCCTATACATGCAACCAATAGGTGTTAGCCAACTAGTAAACACAAGTTACAACTTCATATATATGAGGTTATGGGTTTAAATTTTTTAAAAGGCATATACACAAATTAATTCGTAGAATACTCAATGTTGTGCGTTAGGAGGTGTCATATTGTCACGCTCAAAAAGAAAGAAAGTTCCTCAATTCCTATCCATGCATATGTTATTCAAGTTATAATCTCTTACTAGTATTTAAATATTTTATCTTTTCGAGCAAATTTTGTGTGAGACCAATCCATAGAAAACAAAAAGGTCACTATTTAGAAATATAGAGATCACTTATTGTAAGTCGTAGCCCTTATTCCACTAAAAAGTGACCATCAGCTAGAGATGATTATTTACGGGTTCGGGCTGGCCACATGCCGGGCTAGACACATGCTGGGCTTTTTGTCAGGGCTCAAAATTGTTGCCATGGCCCGCCCTATTAGCGGAGCGGGCTTGCCCATGGGCTAACGGGATTTTTAAAAAATTATTTTCTAATTAAACTTTAAGAGTTTTTCTTTGTTTGTGATAAATAATTTTACTATTAGTATGCAACCTAACTCCAAAATCAAGCGTAGTACTCCACATAATCATGATTTTGATATTTTTTCATACAAAATAAGTCTTAACAACATACAAACAAACAAAAAAGCTCACAACTTTTTAAGTGAAAAATATTAAACGGGTCGGGGGGCTATTTTGTGTTGTCCATATCCGCCCATTTATTTAAATGGACTGGACTAAACCCGCCTATTAAATATTTTTTTTCCAAAAATCTTCTTCATACTTGCCCAAATTATGGGCCGTGCTTTTCGAGCCATCATGTCCATGATCAGCTCTATCATCATATCAAAAATTATGACAAGACTGTATTAAGCATGTTTTGTGTTTTCTAAATAGAAAATTTAGAGATATAACGCCGATCGAGCAATGAAGGAAGCTACTCTAATTAGCATGCATGTGTGGTTGCCATGTTTGATGCATGAAAATTGAATGAATGGCTCGTGATTTGGAGACAAAGTTGAGATTTAAAGTGTGATGTGAATAATGAAGAGATGGTAATGGAAATTGGAATGTGATGCTTTTTCGTATGTAGCGACTTAATTTTCTTCCTGCATCTTCAACTTATACAAGTACTACTAAAAAGACAGACAATGACATAAGAGAGAGAGAGAAACAAAGAACCAAATACTAGGTTGATACATAAAAAAAACCCATTTAGACGCGAACGCACATCATTCTTATTTTCAAAATGGGACCATTTCCAAGTTTGCAGTGTTTGTGGCAGAATTCAATGGAGAAAAGATGACAATATATGGCTGTATTCATATTCCTACATTCACAAATGTAGGTCCCTTTGTACATTGGAGTATTAGGGAAAAGATAGACAAGATCAATAAGTTGATTCATCTAATTTAGCAGTTAAAGCTAGTTGATATCTTAATGAAATACTCAGAATTGAACAATCCTCTACAATTATCGGTACATTTTAGTTTAATCTAACAACGATCATGTATGACAAGAAGTTATGAATACTTTATAATCATTAATCTAAAGTGATGAGAAAACTGACAATGGTGGTGGTTTAGTGGTTTCAAGCTTACTCTCAAATGGTTTGGTAAGACAAGGTTATGGGTTCGAATTCTTATTCCTCCCATGCTTTGTGTCTTATGACTTCTAGGAACTATACTAGCCCCTTGTTGGTGCTACATTGATGGGGCCAGTGGTTACGCTGGTTGTTCAATTAGTCTGATATGTTCTTTGTGAACATGAGATTCCAAACATGACGTAGCGGGGAGTGATCCGGTCGCCATTTACTTGAACTCTACTTTTGACTAGCAAAAAAATCTAAGGTGATGAGATCAATTAAGCAAAATAGTAAATTAAAAGCAGTGGTCTTATATATGTCACTTTTAAATGTTCCAATCCAATCTAAGAAATCTTCCCAAAATCTCTCTTGAATCTTTGATAGTACCTTTATACAAGTGCATGTTTTTAAGGGTCCTCAAACAAAAAAGGATGGAAAAGAAAGAAAGGGGATGGAGGAATTTGGTGGATGAAATTAAAGTAGTGATTAGTGGCATGGGATTGAATGTGAAATAGTCATTTCAATTCCAAAGAGTACTACACTACTACCCCCAAGGCCCCAAACCCAATAAGAGAGGAAGCTTTTGTTGGTTTCTCATAAATGTCCAAAACACATACAGTGGAAGAGACCTCATCAGCTTTTACACTTCTAAAGATATGTCACCTTCCCTACTCCCACACCCTATGTGGCTATGCCCCCTATATACCACAATGAGGTCAAACAAGTACCAAGAACAAGCTTGTGGAAATTACAATTCTGGGATTTTGTCACATATATAGAACATTCATTAATTAATTCAATTTAAGTTTAAATTAAATGGAATTGAATGGCTAAGAAGCAACAACTACCATCTTCTTTTCTCTCTCTCTCTTTTTCTCTCTCCCACCACAACACACCACCTTCATGCATTTGCTTGCACTCTATTAGTTCCCACCTTTAATTTTTGCAAGAGCCCACACCTCTAAGGACCCAACAACCTAGTTATAAGTTTACTCAAAGTAGAAATTTCAACAAAAATACTCCTTATATTATTTATACAAACATCCAATACCTTATGAAAATTTCAAGGATCAATGATCGATGTGACCTACTAGTAACATGACTTCTATGGAACATCTTATTATTAGGAGTATTATTCTATTATTATTCCATTATTTTTTTTATGAGGTTCTTTTTATTTGAGAGATATAGAACCTTCTAGTTCTTAATAAATGAATATTTTTTACTTTTTGGATTCATATCAGGGGTATCCACCATCGACCACAATGACTATCTTTCTGCGCTGACTTGTAGGCACTTCAAAGGGTGAGACAACTGATCAATGAATTTAAGGCTACTTCATGTCCAAGGTGAGATTTAAACTCTCAACCTTGGTTAAGGATAAATGAATCCCTACCACTCAACCACAATCCCTTGGTTATTAAATGAATGATGATGTGACACTAAAACGACATCCTAAACTCCTAACTAGGCTATCATATATAGGTTAAAGAAGCAAAAATGCTTGCTCTTAATAAGGTGATCCAAATATGGAAGGAGAGAATAGCTAGTGCAGAAGACAAATATGATGAAACTATTAGTCCCTAGCCTAAATAATTCACAAAAACTCAAATGAAACCGCCTCAATCATGAACGTGATACTTGTGAGTAAAAAGGTGATACTATCTTACATGAAAAGTGATACCTCCTGACGAAAAAATGATACATCATATATGAGGCCGCCTCATTAAAAAGTTTTTGTGTGAATATAGTGATCATTCTCTGTCATTATACACAGCTTAAAATACCTTAATCAAAACATATATTTCTTATTCATTCCATAAGCATCCTATGAAAAGCAACCCTCTAAGAATGTGCAATTCTTCAAAGAGGAAATAGCTAGTAAAAGTATACTAGTATGGCAAGTAGACAAATAATTGAGAGGTCAATAAATACTTTCAATGTATCTGAGAAGCTAGCAGCTTTAGGTACTACGAACCTCTTTTGGCAAAAAGGCAAGGAAATGCATTAAATTGTCCTTAAGAGACTCAACCACAGCAAGCAAATTAAGAGAGAGAGAGAGAGGAAGGTTCATTTCATTTCCACTATACACGGCCAAATCTTGACAAAATAAAGACAATTCTTTCATAGAAGAAACTAGTGGACTAGGACTATGAAAGCTTAGCTAGCTAATACTAATCCTCCTAATATTAGGCATACATTCAAGGTTAACAAAGTAAGGAAATTCTAATATCATTAGCCATTTACATATGTATACATGTACCCAACAAAGAGCACATGGCATAGCGACAAGAATATCACCATCCACCACCTCCTAAACTCCCTTATTATACCTTTGAGCTAGTGTCCTTAGTAATAGACTGCGTATATCTTGACCTCTCTGTTCTGTCTAGACAAAGTTCAGACACGACGATTATCTTACTATATGCATGGTAATCTAATGATGAACAAAGATATAACCAAGAAAGATAGATTATATTAGTATAAGTACATTTATGATAAGGAGTTTAGATCCAACTAGGTGGCTACAAAATATATACACACACACATACACATCACATACTAACCTTATGAAACATCACTATAATACTATTATACTAGTACTAATTAACTAACTAGTATTAAGCACAAACACACAACAAAAGCTTACAAACTTGGATAGTACTGTAGTACGTAGCAGTCTTTTAACACATGACATCCTTGAGGAGTTTGTAGCGACGATGGGCAACGGTGCGTGGAGATGGCACGCCCGAGTTCTTGCTGCTACTGCTGTTGGGTGAAACTACTACTTTCTCTTCTGCTTGCTGCTGATGATCTTGCTGCAGCTTGATTCTCTCTCCTGAAGCGTACTCGGAGGAGCGAATATGGAGATTGCTGCTATTCTCTCTCCTAGAGCCGTGCCTGGTACTACTAGTAGTAGTGTTAGAGGATGAGTTGTTTCTCGCCTCGCTTTCACACCAGTCACATATTTCTTTTGTGGTGGTTGATGATAAACATGATGATGATGAGCTTTCACTCCCACTGTAGTAGTTGCTACAATACCTTTATTCCGAAAACCAAAAGAAAAGAACAATTATGACTAGATTAAACATTAAACATTAAACATCATTCACACGAAACCATGATCACTATCTTGATGATCATCTTATTCTATCGAGGTTTTTTTGGTTGTTAACGTCAGGCTCATGAGATTAGTCAATCAAAGCTTGAATACCCGTATTATCTAAATAAAAAAAGGTCATCTTATTGTATGCATATACGATTTATGTATAGTTACTCTTACGTACAATCACGTCAGTTTGAAATTTTGGCTGAGTTGGTTACTCAACATAGTAGTTTAAACTTTTGGCTGAGTTGGTTTCGTCTAATACTAACAGTCAAGTAACCAAATAAGTTTTACATCAGAAATTAGCAGTCACAACTCACAAAAAGCCAGAACTCAGTTCACATATACAATCGTAACAGTGACTGTTATTTCCATACACAAAGAGAAACAAATAACTAGCAGTGTTGGTATGGCTATAAGCACATATGATTGGTAATAGGAGAGAGAGAGAGAGAGAGAGAGAGAGAGAGAGAGAGAGAGAGAGAGAGAGAGAGAGAGATGCATACGAGTGCTGGAAGCGAAAGCGGCAACGAGAGCAACGGAAGAGCTTGTCAGGGAAACCCACATCACCGCACAAGCAGCAAACTCTTTCTTGATCCACCATACTTTTCTTTTGGGTTTGTGTTTCTATGAGAGAGAGAGAAGAGAAAGAGAGAGCTGGGTTGAAGAGAAGAAAGGGGTAGTGAGGCTTAAATAGAGAGAGAAGGGAAAGAGAGGAAATGGGTATGAGTCGGTGTATCTCTGCATCAAACACCAAATATATATATACCCCAATATTATTTTGGATTAATTAATTACAAAAAGTATTTTATATACTCCATATAATTTAGTTGCAAAGGGAGACCACAGGTTGCTTGCAGTCGTTTTCAGTTGGGGCTGCGGGCCTCCCGGTAGACAGAGAGAGAGAGAGAAAGGGAAGATAGTGAACCAACAAGAAAAAGTCTTTCAATCCATCCGTACTACTATTATAGATTTTATCCTCATATGAGAAGCTAATACTGTTTATTGGCGGTGTTCTTTTCAACGGAATCTAAATAGTGTGTAACAGAACGGCGAACAAAATACAAACAAAATACGAGACAAAATGAAAACAAAATACAGTAGGATGTAATACAAATGGATAGGATGAACGGAATCTAAATAGCGTGTAACAGAACAGCGAACAAAATACGAACAAAATACAAGACAAAATGAAAACAAAATACAGTAGGATGTAATACAGATGGAAAGGATTGAAATAAAACGGATTAGTATGAAACCAACCAAATGCAGCATGAATAGAACATGGGTAATTTACTACTACTATAAAAGATTTGACTTGAGTTCTCATAACTCGCATTTTCCAATGCCAACTCTTGGAATACACTACAAACGTATACGTTATAATAGAATTGGTGAGCATATATAAGAGTGAGTTTACACGTAAAAACATTAAAAGACTTGGTAAAATTACACGAAAACATCGATATAATAAGACTCAAACTACTCAACTTAAAACTTGAAAACCTAATTTACACCTCTTATGATGAGTGATGATCACTACTAAACAAAGCATAAAAAGGCATTAAAAACATCTTCCTAATTTAAGAATGAGACCTTAGACCTTACCTTACGTGTCATATAATTGTATGAATGACCAAGTACTTGATTGTCAAATAATTAACTTCAACATTCATTACTTGACCCAAGAATACAGTCAATGAATCAACTAATTACATTCCCGTGCGATGCACAGTTCATATGTTTATAAAAACTAAAACATTTTTATTGGTACAAACTTGCAACAATTTTTTCGTCTATGTCACATCTTGCTACGAAATTACAAATCTATGGACCTCATCCTTTCTATACTCAAATCAACTTTCTTGGTTTCATGTTTAATTCTAGTTGCATGCCTCGTGCGATGCACACTTTTATATAAATATATTTCGTTTCATATAAAAATATTTTTTTTTATGTCATTGATTAATTAATGCAATGATTTATTAGATGAGAATGCTTAGTTTACCCACCGGGTGATGTGTACAAGAAAATTATGGAGAAACATTGGAACTCAAATAAAATATTTTCAACTTAAAAAATAAAATATCAAAATTCAACAAATCACCAATTCACACATCACCGACTACCCGGTAGGTAAACTAATATTTCTCTCATTCTTCTCTAATAGACATAAATGAAATAAATTTTTAATGAATATTATATAAGAATTAAATTGTATCAATAGAGATACATGCACCTAAAATAAATGATGAATCTTAAAATAAAAATAGAATAGGTGATGACATGTAAAAAATTTGCTTATGTGTTAAATCCTACGTGTCAATCTAGCACGGTGCACATTCACATATATAATCTAGTTACATTCCCGTGCGATGCGCGGTTTGATACAAAGATTCTCTTCTATGAACCTCTCCCTTAATTAATATCATACATAAATAACCTACAACATTATTGTATCAATTGTAGAGTAGAATACCAAAATATACAATATCTCATTTCTTGTTAATCATGATATAAAACTGGTTTGTATAACCAAATTTTTATTATTATTTTTGCAATTTACCCTAATATCTAGTGTCCAATATCTAGTCCAAAAAACCACCACCACTACTACTTTTTGATGCAGTTTACACCAAATATCCAGTCTAAACAATCAAAGTCTAAGTATCAAATGGATGCAATGAAATTGTGTTTATAAATAGTTAACAACTATGTATACCCATCATTGGAAGCTAATTCACATATCATTTTTACTATATATATATTACTGTTAGAGAAAATAATACAAAAATTCAAATAGTAACAATTTACACTTTGATTCGAATATAGTGAGCTCTATTGTTAAAGCATGCATGCATCCGCCAAAGTAAAATGTATCAATAGAAAAATATATACATAATCTTATTGTTATATGCATGTATCATATAAAAATTTAAGGAAGTATTTAATATTAGTGTAGATTCATGCATTAATGTAGATTCATACATTAGTGTAGATTCATGCATTTTGTGTTATGATGACATGTCAAGCTATGTGAGTATGTAGCGTTTATATGGACGCACACGTGTCCATCAAACAACGTGCAACATCCACTTAAACTAAAACTGAGCTTAAACGTACTGAGTGGTTGTTTTGGTTTACAATAGTAAACATATGAATTTCTACTTCCTAAAGTTACATAGTAAAACTTTCTACTTCCTAAACATACGGGTCCTACCTATTGTAAATCGAGTTTGGTTATCTTAAGAAAGTCCTATTTCATGGAAAGTAAAACTTACTTGGAATTTCAACTTTCCACATGCAACCAAACCATTAAGAGTGATTTCTTTTCAGCTGAACTTACCCGAACTGAACTGAAAACTCACCTGAATCAAACTTACAACTTAAAGTCAAAATAACACACCTTAGAAATTACTACTATTGTTAGCTTGAAGTTCAAAGCCTGAAAGTGAAACACCAACAAACCAAAAGAAAGGTAACTATCCATTTCCAACTTATAGTTTCCCTTATCATTTGCAACTCTCCAATTAATTAACATCATCATATATAGTACATCTTAGGAAACTGGAGGCAAGGCCACCCTCAGTTTTCCCTTCCTAAACAATCGTTACAGATGAATCCGAGACCATCTAATAATTTCTCCGGCGAAAAAGTGGTAAATGTGGGGTTTTAAGATTAACCATATCTAATCTTACCTCAAGGTTAAACATGGTTCATGCAGACTCTACCAACAGTTTCAGAGTTTCAGTGGATCGATGCGACCAAAGACAACAGGGAGTAAAACAGTGTGGGTGGATTGGTCAACTTTGCTACTACTTACTTTCGTCTTCCTCAAGGTTTTTGGAGGCATATAAAAAACTGCCCTCGCACTTAAGGCAGCTTTGCTGGGTCCCAATCTCAGAGCCAGAGGCCCAAAGCTCTTGCAAGCTCTGTTTTTTTTTTTTTTTTTCTCATTTCTATTTTTGTTTAATTTTTTTTTTTTTTTTATTTTTTGGGTGGTGAAGTTTAACAAGTGCAGTCAAACTTTTTAGCATAACACCATCATTAATCTGAGAGCATGTGAGCTGAATTATATTTATAAGATGGTGTGCTGAGATTTGGTGTAAAATTAGAGTATAATATAGAAATAATTAAAGAGTTGTTACATACTTGCAAGGATAAGCATGACGTGGGAAACTAAAATCTGTCTAAATAGTAAATATCCCACTTATCCAAAACTGGCTGCAGTGCTACTGCACCTTGGTATCAGCAGGCCACCTATCTTAAAAGTAATCCCAAACTCGTGCATTTCATGTGTAAAAGTTATACATACACTTTAACTTGACCCATACGCCAATAATATATAGTCTAGTATGGTTTACATGTCATGCTATGCTATCCCTATGCATAGGCTTGGCAACATCTTTGGTCTGCATGACTGCACTCTTCAAGCATGAAGTATCAGTTCCAAGTATATGACCTACTGTAATGTCTACTTTGACATATGACCAAGATTCCAAGACCAGCTCTAAATAGAGATTAAACTTTACAGTTCACCCTGTCCCAAACTTCACAGTTCCTTCCACTTACTCGAAAATTGGTTCAGTTCAGTTAGTTCAGGGAGGTGTAAAAGGGCTTTCCAATGGAATAAATAGGGCTCAGTTCAGTGAAAAAGAATACACTTGTAATGTCATTGTGTACCTATACTAAGTTGGAAGTGTAATCTTTATGGATTTGTGTACTCTTGTCATTAAGTTGAGTGCACGATGTAGAGGTAAAAAAATTGTGAAAATGATAGTTTTTATGTGAAGTGCATACTCTAACACATAGCTAATGGGTTTCGTATTGGCTCAGTGGTTGAAGGATAAGGCTCTAGAGAGTCAAGAGTAACCACAAATACATAATCTTATATCTGCTTTGATTTCGAGTGTGTTCTCTTCCACTTACTCAGTAACTGGTTCGATTTCGTAGAGTTCAGTTCAATTCAGTTTAAAAGAACACACTTCAGTCATAAAAATCTACATGGAGTAACCAAGACATCCGTATCAATCTACAATTACAGGAATCATATACTATATAGTTGAAGATGAAGCTAGCAAGCATGATACAAATAGGGAAAATGTAAATACACAGTGTGCAATGAAGCTCAGTTCTAAACGACATAAGAGGATGACCCTAGATTAAAGAAAACATCCAGAGAAGCAAAAACCTGGAGAGGAAATAGAGGAGCATAGAAGAAGCTAAGCACCCTCTTGAGTCTTGATATGTAATTAGTTTATGATCATCCTCATTCCTCCACTATGGACTATGGCCATGGGGAAGAGAAAAG
Organism: Tetragonia tetragonoides; assembly: GCA_038025085.1. NCBI lineage: Eukaryota > Viridiplantae > Streptophyta > Magnoliopsida > Caryophyllales > Aizoaceae > Tetragonia > Tetragonia tetragonoides. The sequence goes on along the minus strand of CM076140.1, from coordinate 7,449,747 downwards.
GAGAATCAGGGATCTAAGTGGGCCACACTCTCGCATGACAGAACATAGGGGGCAAGGCACCTACTTTGATTTATGTTGTCCTGCTTAGTCAAACCCACTTGCAAAAAAGGTTTGAGGGATATGTATAACAAAAAGTACGGTTCACAAGGAGTAAAATAAAAGTCTTTGTTGCCATCAATGCAATTATTTTTTTAATAAAACGAAAATCAAGCACCACAAGAAGCAGAGCATCACATCTACAGACAGGCATGTATCATTTCCTGGTGAAGTGACATCTGTCGTGCTTTCATTCATGTTGCTTTTTTCCTCTTTACTTACTATTTTCATACATATTTTCCCTCTCCATATAATCATATATCAACTATTAAGGGTGTATGCGACTCCCCCACCCTACCAATGGGGGCGTGAACTCCACTAAAATGAATTGAACAATAATATGAGAGAACACAACTATATTTCTGAACTAAACTGAACTCAACACCACTAAACTAACTACTAACCGAGTAAGTTAAAACGAACACACCCTAATAATTGTCACATACTCCTATAATATCCTAGCAACTTCCTAACCTAACAATAATCCAACACTGAGTAGTAGGCAGCATCAATTAATCCATCTTTCCTTTTCTAGAACCGGATTCCAAACCTCTCCCCAACATCAAATGATAATATCAGAAGCCGGGAACTTGGAGATAAGCAATGTCTCACTAGTTAATTGAACTCGGCTCCATCTACCCCAAGCTCATCTATTTTGCTTGGTATACGGTATATCTTTGGTCAAGCATGAATACTCAAATTGATTAACAGGCTTGTTCGGAAAAGGATTCTCACTAGGTTGCTCTTGTTGTTAGCTAAAACTGTTAAACCTTTGGTTGAGGTATAAAATCTGTTCCATATCACAACTGCTATCCCCCAACCCCACCCTAAAAAACAAGGACCACCACAATAAAGCTTATATCTATTAAACCTGCATATACACCTACACAAGTCACAAACAAACTAAGAAACATTACTCCACAGAAATCTAGCTAGAAGCCTCGAACACTAAAGAGTTCATAACCACAAGAGAAGGCACTAAAATCTCCTGGGCCATGTCCTTCTCAATTCAGATAACTCCTACCTACTGCTCATTAGACCAGGCAATCCTGACCCAAAACCGATTACCCGACCCGATTGACCCGAAACCGTAACCGAATTTACCCGAATAGTGGCAATCCGATTTAGAACCGATTATCCGAACCGAAACCGAACCGAAACCGAAATGCATTGACCCGACGACAAACCGTATCCGAATCTAGCCCGAACCGAATCGGAACCGAACCGTTCACAACCGAAACCGATTTGACCCAAACTAAATGCAATCTGATTCAAACCGACCCAAACCGAACATGACCCGAAATCTAAATATAAAATTAAACTGAAATTGGTTAAACGCTATTATTTAATAGAAATGATTACTTTTTACTAAAGAATTCAAAGATTATACCCTAAATCTTACTTAGTGTTAACCTAATTTGGTGATTTGAATGGAAATTTGAGAATGGAGGATCAAAATATAACATGACCCGAAATTGACCCGACAGTTTGGACCTATATCCAAACCCGATCCGAAATGACACAAACTGATTTTAACCTGAACCAAAAGTAACCGGCTTTTCAAACAAAAACCGATCCGAAATTGACCCGAACCGTATGAACCGATCCGAAAAGGTACAAATCCGAATAAACCCGAACCCGAAGTACAATCCGAACCGAACCCGACCCGTACCCGAGTATAGGTCGACCCAATTAGACCCGACCCGAATCCGACCAGATTGACCCGTTTGCCAGGTCTACTGCTCATGCATTTGAAAGAGAAACAGATAGACACTGGGCAAACCCAATTGGCTTTTGGAAAGTGGTGGGGAATAGGGAACTACAGAACGTATATATACTACAGCAAAAAGAAGTCGGAATGCTTGTTGACAATTGGGGACCTTATCCCACACATCTTTTTCATGCAAATATGACTTAGCAACTAAACATACTGTCACCCGATCCATGAGGTTTGCCCCTCTCATGAATTATGTTGATAATTGGGGATCTATCAGGAGTCAGGATCAAAGAGCTGACTGTAAGCAAAGCAGGTCCTAACAACCAGATCTCATCTACGATGTGGCAGTGCATGTAACTTGCAAATGTACGATTGCCCAGGCATGTAGTTCCACCACAACCAAAGTGTAGTGACCCTCAGTAACACAGTTAATGGAACTCTAATCAGCTTATCTACACATAAATCAGTGCCGATGTTTGGTTCCACCTCCCAAACCAACCACACCAAAAAAAAGTAAAAAAAAGAATCACTAACTTACGAATAAACGCAAATTCTTACATGAACTTGATTCACAAGAATCGCCCCTCTAAGGTGTAAAAGTCGCTCCTTCAAGGATCAGTCCATATGATGGATTAGTCCTTACAACGCCACAAGAAAAGAATTGTTACTATGAGAGTCAAGAGAGATGCGGGTAGTGACTGGAGATGTGCTGGAGTTAAATGAGACCTAGTTGGTCTCTCTAATCTCTATATACATAAAATCAATTAATTAATGTAACTAAAATCCTATGCTATCTAGACTCATTTCACCTTAAGTACCCATTTTGGATACTGCACATTCCAGCATGTGTAAGGACACTTGGTATTCCGTATTTGTGCCCAAAAGAGTGCAAATTCTTCATAAAATGGCTTTGTCTGACACTTGTACCCAGCTAGCTACCCATGCTTGCGTTGGACATTTGTAGATCCAAGTTAAGATGTACATGTGTGTAAATAGACTCCACTGTTCCCCCACCCCACAACGCCAGGGAGAAAAGGGAAAATAGGAAGGCTACCAAGTTGAGAATAAAATGTTACTGCAAGAGGAAAGTTGGTAGTGATGTTGGGATATATCAGTTAAAAGGTTAACCAATCATTAGATTAAAGGACGTGCATTATGGAAAGGAGTCAAACTGTGTCCCAGCCATGTAATTTGAGGGGCTCACAAAACTAATTCATTTCATATTATTAACAGAAGTATGTCCATACATGTTCAAGAAACTAAATAGTCAATTCACGGCAAGATTACAGTAGACAGTTAATATAGGAGTACATCAACTTTAAACTATGGTGTGAAACCCTGCCTGAGAACTTACCTTATTCTTTCGATTCATAAGGAGCGCGATCAACAACTAAATAATCTCCACGAATATCCTTGGCTACTCGAATGTCATCATCCAAATAAACATTTTCAAACCTGAAAAATATTGGTATAACCATTAATGTGGGATGTAATAATGTCAAAGTATAACCCATGTATAGAAGGAGTAATTGGAACAGCTAATGGAAGTCTACTGCTCATGAATAATCGGACAAGTACATGAAAGGCAACATATAGACATAGAACAAATTTCTGCTTCCTTTAGCTAATTAAAACATTACTTGTCTTTCTTTAGACTATAGCATAAGAACATAACAGGAAGGTTTCAGGTTAGCAAAAAGAACAAGAGGACACAAGAGAGCAGACAACCAAATGTTAGGATCTTGCCAAAAAAAATGGGCACTTCATAATCACTTGGAGGTTGGAGAATTAAAAAACCAAATAATCCATGTTTCTAATAGAAGATTATTGGTCACTTGCTCCAAGCTAAGTGTTGAAGGAGATGAATTCTTGGCATCCATCTTGTAGTTTTCGAGGAGTTTTGATCCTTGAGGCTTTCATCAGAGTTATCCTGGGAAAACGAGACACTGAATTTCCAATTTACAGCTTTCGGTGGAGAATCCACAAAGCATCAACAGATCATAGGTAAAGTTAACCCAGAGAAACATATTCCACACTACTCCAGGAAAAGGTTTTATGAGTCTTAGTGAATAGCTCTTTACGAGAAGAATTTATTGTTGCAAGGCAAACCAGCTCGAAGATACACATAAGCAAGTTTTCATATGCTTTATACAGGCGATCCACTATTACTCCTATAGAGCAATTCATAATGCTATAAAGCAATTCATTTAAAATGCTTCATAAAGAAAAACTGGAAGCATGAAGGGACCATCATCTTTCAAGGTTTCTAGATCAAAGCAATAACACATCATGTGTGAGCAGTGTCCACATTCTCCAATGTTGTGAGAAAAAGAAAGATAGAGGAATAATGAGAAAAAAAAAAGTGAAAAAAGAGTGTAGACGGCATATCAAAGCAGAAACGTTAGTGGCTTTACTCCTGGACCCTATGGTCCTATCATTACATGCCACCTTATGAACGGAGTAGTGATTTCAGATCCAAATTAACCAAGTGTGCACATCACTGGGCGGTGAAGAGGGGTATGAGAGCAAACCATTACACTTATTACACATGATAAAGCTTTAAACAACACAGGCACATTTTCTAAGTAGTTGAGTAAACATCAATAATTCGAAATTGGGCATGGCATATAAATAGTTTTATCAAGGCAATACTGGTGGTAGACTGGGCGGTGAAGAGGGGTATGAAAGCAAACCATTACACTTATTACACATAATAAAGCTTTAAACAACACAGGCACATTCTCTAAGTAGTTGTGTAAACATGAATAATTCGAAATTGGGCACGGCAATACTGGTGGTAGACTGGTAACAAAATCTTAGAGAACAATAAGAGATCCGGTGATGACAGAGAAGACCGGAGCACATAGAAAAGGCACTTTGAAGATGTGTCTCTTGATCAAAGCAGAACTATTGTACAACACGATTAATTAGATCTGTGGCTTTGATTCAGATACAGTATACCCCAAGAGGCTATTCCAATTTCCATCACACTATATACTAGATCTGGCATCTTTGTTAGTGGATATCTGAAGACTGAAGGATGACTCAGAAGAATATGTAGATTATTTCTAGATCCAGTGCCATTTTGTGCAAGATTTCGAACTGTGTAGCTCTAGATTTTTGTTGTCAGAATAGCATAGGTAAGGAGATTTCTCGTAACTCAAACTATGATAACCAACAGTATGCCACAACCCACAAGAGATAGCAAAATGTTTTCACTTGGTTCAGAAATGCAAAGCAGAAGCACTTGAAGATCAATAGTTGGCAGTGAAGCAAATAATATATGTTTGGCGACTCGACTGTACAGCATATACTCAAGGAGAAGAACAATGATGCTGATCAATTAGCAAAACTTGGTGTAACAGGGAAGGGGATTTGTACATTTGGATGTAATGAGGGATTTAAAGGTCTCAAGACTTGTGTAGTTGTGATTTGGCCATGAGCAGCCTATTTTAATATATTTGCTGATAAAGAACACATAAAAAATAAAAAATAAAAAGACAAAAAAAGGAGTTGATGATTTGATCAACCAGGCCTCAAATATCCATCTCAAAAGTTTGGGGCCTGGGGAGGGTGCATAATTTGCCCATGTCAGTTCAGATAACCGAACCAACATCTAAAATTATTCTTCATTACTTTACCTCTATGGATTAAGATACAAACCGACTTTAAGGTAACAAGTTTTCATAGTTGATCCCTATATGAAATTCTGAATGTTCAACAACCAAAGTAGGCAATGAATGTTTACAACTTAAACAACATGTTGACAATTCATACTCACCAGCCTTGCCCAAATGGAGGCAAAGGGAACTCCCAATCCTTGCCTCGCAGCACCGCACTCGTAAACCTATTTAAAAATAGGATTATGTACAAGATAAACAAATTAGATGAAAAAAATTAGACCCGTATCACAAAACTACGAAAATACCCTAAAATTTGACTATAGCTTTCTAAAACAAGTAGCAACTTTCTCAAAAATGACAAATGTGGGCAATTAAATTTCTCAATTTATTAACCCCAAAGAACAAAGAGATTACCTGAAATTCACCCTTTGAGTGGAAGCAATCTCAATACTGGACCGAACAAAGAAAACCCCAGATGGGGGAAAAGTGATTACATTATTTAGCTTCTGATTTTCGACATCAATAACTTGCAAAACATCCCCAACTTGGGTACCAAAAAAATTGGCATTTTGGATGATGAAAAGCTGTTCTTTTTCAGAAGTCCATAGCATTCTCCAAGACCCAGAAAGAGAATTACCCGTTGTGATTGAATCTTTACCTAAAATAGCTAGGGCATCAATTGCTTCGATGATTTGGAATTGAATACTAGGGTTTTTCTGGGTTTTAAGGCCGCGATCTTGGTCGGAAATGAGATTGAGGAGATGGGTTTTGGCAGAGAGAGATTGAGATGATGAGAGAGAAAAGTGAGGGGTTTTGTGGGGAGATTTCGAGGGGTTGAAAAGTGGGTTAGGGTTTATTGAGGGTTTAAGGGGAGAAAAAAGGTGAGATGTGGCGGGAAAATGAAGTAATGTTGCCATGAGAGAGAGAGAGAGAGACGAGGGGAGAGAAGAAATGGCGGTTAGAAAAGTTGCGGTTAGGACTTGACAATTGGCATGGATATGTTCAATTTCGTATGTCACATACGAGCATATGACTTACATGAGTGTGGAGGCTGGCACGCGAATGGCGCGTGAGCTTTTTTTTTATAAAAAAATATAACTTTCTTTAAATACATAGAGAGGTGAAGAAAGTCAAGAGCGCTATGGGTCGATTCGTCCATTCGGCCATAAAATTGAAAATAGACGGGTACAGATAAAATGTTTGTGTAAATTTATAAAGACCTGCCTCAAATCCGCTTGTTGGCCTTGTACATGGGCTTAAAAACACGTCAAGTTCGGTCCAATACCGTTTTTGATAGGTTTTAACGTCCTCATCTTCTTGAGTAAGGAAAGTGATCGAGTAAACCTGGAAGGTAGATTGAAGGTCTTTATCGGCCCTCCAATCCACTACAAACTATCTTCGCGGAATATATGGTTTGTAATGAATGGATTACAATTGAGATCTAACGTATATTTTATAGTTATACTGTGAATTTTCCATGGGATGAGCTTGAAAGACAATCTGATTATCTTCTTGGACTGTTGGACATGATCCTATCAAACCCACGTTCAAGAGATTTTAAACTTCGTCTACCATTGTTATGATATGGGGAAAAATATAACTCAAATGGTCCAAATGGGAATGAATTTTGTGCAAACTATTTATTGATCCCTACGTACTGAATTCATGTTGTATCCCGCCGAGAGTGATCATCCTGTATCTGGAGCTCTGCTCTTGATATTTAGTGATATTTACAAATTACAACTTTCGACAAACATGCGTAATTCAGAAACCCTTCAATACTTTCATTAAAAAAAAAAAAAAAACCCTTCAATACAGATTCTGGATAGACATATAATCAATTGAAACACAAGTTTTTCCACTGACTGTCATGGACATTGTCCAGATTTATATTATTTGTTAGCAAGAAACAAATTTTGTGAAAATCATAATCTCGTAAACATATGATCAGTGCAATGTTCTGAGACAAAATTTTAGAACTGCCAGCACAATCAACCGAATACTTCAAAAATGGAGTTGGAAGAACAAGCTGGGGGCTGGAGGATAGATCTTTCATGATTGTCAAATCTTCCAACAATCCTCCTATTCACAGAAACTCAGGCTAGAAACCCCGAAGAAGAACACTCAGTCCTCAAATGGAGATCCCATAGTTGCTTATCTTTGTCACTTCCTTGGCAAGTGCTTTTTGTTCCTTTTTTGACTCAGCAACAAGGCTTGAAATCTACATCAGAGTTTTGTGGTTGAGAGAGAGAGAGAGAGAGAGAGAGAGAGAGAGAGAGAGAGAGAAGCCTGCTGAACATAGTCAATTACAAAAACTTCGATATGCAAAAGTTTGAAAGAAGCTTACCTCCGAACCAAATCGGGATGCTTCCCTGCTAGGAAGGTCTGCAAGGATTCCCTTCAAGCCTGGATCCCATATCACAGATTAAGTCTTAATTAAAGGGAAAGGAGGCTCAATGATTGAAGTTCATTGTTCTCATACCTCTTGCTTGCTTCTCAATCTTATGAGCAGAAAGAACAGCTTTCCGGATCTGATGTCCTGCATGTCTGCAATAAAATTTCATTACACTCTAAACGACAGTGCCTTAACTGCAGAATTACATCATCCACATTACACAGGCATGAACCTCAATTTTGTTCTTCCTCGTTTCATCTCCTCCTCTGCCTGCAATGCCCTTCTCTGAAATTTATATTCACACTTTTGTAAGAATCCCCAATTTTCAAAACACAAAATACACACTTAAATGTCAAAAGCAGACACCAGCAATTGTTTCATTATTAAAATTTCCACATTTTCAGATCTGAAATTTTTTTTGCTCAGTCCCAAAAACACACAATTTGCTACATTATTCAAAAGACAGTTCAGTTTATCCCAAAGTCACAAGCTACTGAAAACATAGGCTGTTCTCCACAGCATACACCATGCCAGAAAATTTGTTGTCAAACATCTGAAGATAATTATTCTTCTGTGCACCATGTTCAACTACATAGTTCACTAACAACCTTTCTGAGACCAAGGAAGGTTTCAATGGAGAACAATTCTCAAGACATCTCTAAGAACAATCATTGAGAAAGAAATTATTGTCAACTTGTCTAAACCATTACCAGTTCTCCTTCAGCATCCTCTGTAATACCACTCTCCGCAAATTTACCTCATCCAAATAATTTTATTTTTTCTTTGATAACATGGGTATCCAAGCTTTGCTTGACTAATCCCATGGGCGCTGAATAAAACGACCCAGGAAGCTCTGGAATACACGTCATCCAAATAATTTAAATCTTGGTTCATCAAATTCAAAGACTAACTTGCACGTCAAAAAGAAAAAAGAACTGAATACTATGAAAAATAAATCCCAACCATTTCAAATATAAATAAGATAATAGCAAACAAAATTGCTAGAAAACTAGGGTTTCCGTCTTTCAGAAGCATACAAAGCAAAAAAAATCAACTCAGCTCAACAGCAAAAGGCCTTCCTTATAGTATAAGAGCAAACAAAAAACACATCCATTCCAAGAATTCTTTCTTTTTGCTAATAATAAAAATGAATTTCAAGTGTTACCTCCAACTTTTCACTCTCAGCTTTTAATAGTTCAAATGATTGCTTCAACTCTTTGACTTTGGCGTCAGCTCGAGAAAGCATGGCCTGCACCATAACCAGTAATTAGAATCACGTATACTATTTTTAGAAAAATATTTCTGAAGACGCTTCACAAGCTGCACACGCATTCACAAAATTGGCACTCAATACTTGGGGTGATATTCATGGAGATCCTAGGCATCATTAATCTTGAATATCATCCGAGCCGAATGCAGTGGCCTTCACTTGGTCACCATCCCCAACCCCAACCCCAACCCCAACCCCTCCAAAGATAGTATCATGTTGAACTCTAGATTTCTTAGTTAAGAGTTTTACGCCAAGAATAAGAGAATAATGAAACAATGAAATGGTACATACTCACTCGTGTATTGTTAACATTTCAAAGGCCCTTCATGTCCATGAATTCGAGTCTCCTAATGGTTAACAACATATGATGCCAGGCATGAAGTACATCAGCCTTGCAGGACCACCAGATCAACAAAGAAAAATTCTTCTTGTGACCTAAGGGGGTCTAAGACCTTATTCTATAAACATCGACTTCTTGTGGACACAAATTCTCCATCAGGAGAAGTGAACACATACTTGCACAAGAATTGACCATAGTGAAACCTAATTTTAGACAACATCCCAATCCTCAAATCTGAATTGGTAGAACTATAAGATGATCCATTAACAAAAAGTAACCTAGCAGTATTTCCAAATAGGCAGAAAGCACAAAAGCCATTGTGACAAAAAACAAGTTTGCTACCTCTCCTTTCCTTCATAATTAAAATATTACCTCTTTCACTACAACAAATGAAAATGCATATCCGTTTCTAGAATTCTAGCCCAAGATGACGGGAAAAAAAAAATCCATATACTACTTGATCAAAAAAATTCTTTGATCTTCATGAGAATGAAGAGCAATAATACTCAATTTCAGCAGTATAGCAAAGTTTAGACAAAACACATGCAGTTAACAAGGAATAATAACAGAACTGGCTCCCCCAATTATCGGAACATCCCATCTCAGGACACCTCACTGAAGAAAATAAAGATGAATTGCATTATGTCATAACTGCAACAGACCTATTGCATAAAAACAACACCACCAAAACTAACACCTAGTATTCATATTCGGATAGCACTTAGCAGCACTACTCATCAACCCCTTTCACTTATGCTAACATTAAAATCCCAGAAGGAAACATGAATACAAACAAAAGCTTCTTTCTCGATCATAAAACTCCAAGATAAAGAAATAAAACTACCCTCGCAATTTTTTATGGATTATGTTTTGAACCATTGAAAGACAAAAGGCAGGGTGAGTTTCTGAGGAAATCAAACATAAGATGTAACAAAATTTAAGCGGTAAAGCCTCTAAATTAGATCTGTTCATCTCTACGGTTAAGAAATAGTGAGGTAACATGCAAATCACTTAATGTTTGGAATGCGAAAAGACATGTAGACAAATAGCAGGAATATCCATGGCTCTAGCTGATGTTACAAAGTTTAAATCGCAACTGTAACCACAGAACGCCATAATAAGCTGAAAGCAAAACAACCGGTAATATTTCTTGAGGCTTATGCACACCTCTTCACTAGAAAATAGCCGCAAGGTTTTATAATACAAGAAACGCCTTGGACCTGCAAGAAGTATGCAGGAAGTTACAGACCATGAGTAAAAAGTAAAGCATTCAAATAATTTCATAAATTTGTCTCATCAAAAGCAAACCTAATGTGAGGCAGGTAGGGTTCCATATAGGTGAACCAAGCTAAAATATTATGATTGGATAAATTGTTTTATTACCCCTAATACTCAGAAAACGGCAAATGTAGATTAATGAAGTAATAAGGTCTAAGAATGCCAAAGTAGAGACTAGTCTAAAACTCTAAATGCACAGAATCTAGCGTACCATAAGTTTTTTTTCCATAAGTACTTACGCATGAACTTCCTATCACTATCTAGGAGGCCTGTGCCAAAAGTTCCTGTTACTTTATTTAACAATTCTTATCAGTTCAGACAAGAAAAACAACTAAACAAGTAAACAGGAGACTCATCCTCAATCCATCAACTGCAGCAATTTAAAATGTCAAACACATATTTCATCCCTTCAGATTGCTTGGGAGAACGGTGGGTCAGTAACTATATGTAAGCATTCGCAATTGGACTGCCCATTACACACATCAACATTCATGCAGAAGCTGAAACACTACCCTCCCCATACGCATTTTTAATCGCCTACTTATTCCAAATATTTTTTATTATTAACCTCCAATCAGAACACTGAATAGCAAGGAAAGCACCCATCCGATAACTTCTTTTTGTGGTTCTTTATTCCTCCCAAAACCAATATAGGTTCTTCAGATATGTACCTACACTCATTTACATCTACATCGCCTACCTTCTACATCAACCAAATATTCAAAAAATAAAAACAGCAGCAGTTTCAGCATGCAGAAACAAAGGCCCTAGTCTCCCTGTTGTTTTCATGTGTGCTACACTCATCAATGAAATAGCACTATTTGATCCATAGTTCTACAGCCTCCGGTAGGACTGACTTTATAAATCTTTAGAAATATATCATCAGTTCAGAAATGTGGAATTTCCTTTACAGAAATCCCCACCAAAACCAGAGATGAAAAGGTTTATAATCCCGAAACATCAAAGAAAAGAAAATACTCGATCCCACAACACCCCAAAGAAGTTAGTGGTGGACTGTAAGAAGACGCAATCTCAACAACAATATCATCTTGCTATCTAACCACTTTCCCATTTCTACCACTAAGGCTCCAACTCCCTAAAATAAATCCGCTCCTAATTACAGCTTCGGAAACATTTCTGATAGGTATCACCTTTAAATCCCATTGCACCCGGCCATTTCTTCCTCGAATTTTGCATTTTAAGAAAGACCAACTCCTTTGATTGATTGTATGAGCTACATTCATCATTCAAGTCTGTAAACAAAATGCCTCTCCAACTCCTCAATGTCTGATGTCTTGTAATAGTTATCGATTTTCCATCTATCCAAATCCATTCCACCCCTCCCTGAAACGCAGCTCACCACTCATACATCCTATGATGCTCGGACTCGGGTACGGGCGTCGGACTCGGGTACGGATCCAAGAGTCCAATACGAAAAAATCAGAATATGAAGATACGGGGACACGTATCATAAGTGTCCAAATTTAAAATGTGGACACGGGGACATGGGAAAACTGAATTATTGGAAGAGGAAAAAAAAACACAAAAGAAATGAAAAGTCTATCCTTGGTAAGTTACGAGGAAACCAACGTGAAGAAGTTTAAACGTAGATAACAAAGATAAGTAATTTGAATAGTTTATTATTGGACAGCTGTAAAGTAGCGGTAAATGAGTATTAAATACTTTCTGAGAAGGTAAAAGGAGTGTTTTCTATAAATGTTTTTTAATGGGTAACAGTTGTCACTGGTTAAACTCTTTTAACCCCTCACTCTCCTACTTTTTGCATTCCCCATGTTTTCTCTCTCTACTCCAGGCCCTCTTTCTCCCTCGTCTCTCAATCTCTTCTCTGTTCTCCATTTTAGAGCTTCACCTCGAGCCATGGCTAGAAACCCTGAAGTAGATCTGCAAACTCAGCAGCCGTGTCCAACTTTATCTTGCCGGGTCCGACCCATACCCCGTGTACGTACCCATGTCGTGTCGTGTCGACAAGGGTACGGCAGGGTAAACAGGCGAGTCTGAGCTTCATAGCATACATCCAAATCCAGTAGCCATCTTTCTTAGGTTGCATAATTATAAGTTCGAAATGTGTAGTTCCCACCTCATACTAAAACTACAACAAGTGGTAGTTTGAATCCCAATGTTACTAGGTTGGAGAGGTCAAGACGTACGCAACCTACTCCCAACAAACAAAGAGTTGAATATGACTATCATAGAAATGCCGCCTTACATCGGGACTCCAAAATCAGAAACACTATCTCCACGACCACAGACTGCTTTTGGTAATTCATCGATTCATCGAGCATAGAAAAGATCCCTTTCAAGGCAACAGTACTCTCACCTTCCACACACAACAAATTATGAGAATCACAAGCGAAGGCATATCACACAGGTGGGAGTCACTAATCCAATTACTAAAGCCTTTCATCATTGCAGTAACTCAGCAGCCACCAGTTTCTCAACAGAATAACAATGTAAGTTGTCACCAAATGTCAAATCTCAATAGCGCACCAATGTGGAGAGCACATAGTCCAGACCCAATCTCCAAGACATACAGAACAATCTAACTGAGTACCAATTAACAGATTTAAGTATATTAGCAGTGGCACACCTCGCATCTCACGTTATAAATTACAATGCCCTAACCATTGGTAGACGCAGATGCCTGAAACAAAACCCAAACCTTGGATGTAGACTCCCAAATAGACAAAGCAACAAACCCGTGCTTAATATGAAGTGTATAACATGTTGTGATAGCTTCGAGATGCTCTATAGCATCTAGGTAGCCCATCCTACTTATATATTTTTGGAAACACAATCCCATCATCTTTACCTAGTCTTACAACCAAATACATATGTGTACAAAATCACCACAAACAGCTGACTTAACAACAAACATAATGCCAAATTGCCAACTCAGAAGCTTTTGATGGTCAAAGACTCAAAGGCATTTAACTATTTAATTTCTAAAGCAACTCCTACCTTTTACTAGGGAGCCTATTGCTCCATACCAAACAAGTTTGATCTTTATAACTAGAAAGCTCACTGCTCCATGCCAAACAAGTTTGATCTCTATCTTATAACTTTTTTGTTCAGGCTAGCAGAAGTAACCAACCAGCTGAGCCGCAGGACATTCAACCTAGTCTTTGTAAGCAATGAAAGTCATTGACTAACTTCTTTTCATTATGTATAGCTCAGGAAAACCTGGATGGACCATCCTACATAGGCATTCACAATTCTACCAGCAACTAAATTAAACCTTCCTTAACTTAAATTATTGAGGAAAAGAATACAATTCCCAAGTGCCCTATCTGCATAAGTCATTAGCCTAGCTAAGCAAATTGATTCTTCAACTACACCCAGTCCTAAAAGCTAATAAAGAGTGCTTCCAAGTCTTACAGAAATATTACATTCAAATTCCAATAGTTTATCAAATCAAAATATTTAAATTACAGAGAGACATTGTGGATTATGTAGTAATTTAATAGGCTAATCATGGTGTAATGCCCTAATCCTATCTGTGAGATGCAATAATTACCAAGCACTTAAACAATTTTCATGGATTTCCATCTCCTATCCTATAATCTTATGACAAATTATGGATGAAACACTCATAATTGATTGTAGCTGAAATTAATATACAACACCTTTCAGTGCCAGGAAACCTAAACCAACTGTAGCCCCGGCGGTAATAAACGGATGTGAACCCGCAACAACAGCACCCTCTGCATCACAAAAATCACAAATTTCATTTCACCAAAAACGAACACCATACCAGAAAATACAAAAAAAAAATAATAATAATAAATAAATAAATAAATAAATTAAATTAAATTAAAATTAAAAAATTAAAAAAAAATCCAAACCTTTAATTTTGCCGAGTAATTTCTCTTCGTAAACATCAAACTCACTCTTCACTTCCTTAAGAGACTCCTGCACTCAAATTAACCTACTCAGAAACCCTAACCATATTACAATTCACAAAAACGCATACAAATTAGAAGAGAGAAAGAGAGAGAAGGACTAACCAGGGTTTGGCCGAAATGAGCAGAAGAAGTAGAGCGGATCTGAGAGAGACGAGAGCGAGTGGCAACAATGGCGGAATCGAAAGAGTCTTCGATAGTCTTCTGAGCCAAAAACGCTTGCTGAAGAGCTTGATCAATCCATGGATTTGTTTGGTCTAAGTTCTTCAATGTTTTTTCTATTGAATAATAATCAATAGGTTTATCCATTGTTGTTGATGATGATGATGATGATGATGATCCATCCATGGTATCCATTTTCGTGAGCTTTCAGTTTCTCTCTCCCATTTGTTCTTTTCGGGTACTTCGTTTTATATTCTGTAGCTTTTGTCCTTTTGACACTTCTTTTTTTTTCCTTTTTTGGTGCCAAGGATGACTATATTTCTATACTCTAGCTGTACAAAAATGGTTTCACAAAAACAATCCAATATTGTGAAACATATTTGATTTAAATAATCTAAATTAGATAGGTTTATATTACACCTATTTTAACGGGGTTAATATGAAAAATACTCGAACAATGGGTCAATAATCCTCCACTTTGAAGAAAAGGATAAAGATGAGAGAAAATGAGTGATGGGGGTTACTGATCCACTAGGTTACTCAATCAGTGCTCGAGTAGTTTATGTATTCAATTTGCAAACGAAACCCAAATTTGGATTCTTGTTAGAACTAATGTTCCCAAAATTTGAAAGGAGTGTGGACATGTGGTACACTTCGATTTTTGGACTTAGAGCTTTTTTTAACTCAGGGAGTTAAATGCTTTTGATAAGTTATCCCTCTTTTCTAAACAAAGATAACATGAGTTGCCTATGAAATGTTAGGTCTATAAAAGTTAACATGGATATTAGCTACTTTAAGACTAGATGCTTTTTGCCAAACATAAATATGGGATTACTGATGTATATTTCACAATATGAGATTAGTATTGTAAAACTGAGCGAATGTTATAACTTTCATTTGTAAATATATTAATCTAGTCACAAGCTTACAACACGTACCCTAATGATATCCCGCTTTGGTCTTTAGATCGTTTGATATGTATTGGTTGAAGTTAATTGTAGTGAGCTGATATCATTCTTGTGTGTTAATTGTAGATGTGTAAAAGACTCGAAAACATAGAAATCTATAAAGCTCACTGTTTTATGATGTCGAGAATCATTTGTCACATTTCCACATACGACAAAAAATCGTTGTGTTTATGATGGGGACTATACAAACCTAATTTTACATTTGAGGAAAGTAGACTATGTGATAACTAAATCCGGAGAAAGGAGTACATTTCATTCTCACTTGTGTTGTTTATCTTTCCATTACATGGTAAAACAGACAAGTTAAAATGAGGAAATCACTCTAAACGTCCTATTTCTCTTCCCAACCTGCAGAAAGTCAAACTCACTCCCTGTTCAGAATCGACATCCAAGTATCAAACCATTTCCAAGATAAATTGACATCACAAACATTAATATTGATTCTGCCTGCTTTATAGACTCTCTGCACAATAACATCAACAGATTCAAGTTCAACACTGATACTTCAAGACAAAAAAGAAAAAAAAAAAACTCCGTGGAAGTGGTGCACACATTCGCTGCTCAACAACCACCGAAGCCAAGATACTACAGGAAGGCTCTCGATTTACAATACAAGTGAAACTAAAAGAAAATCCACACAACTAACATGACTAACAATCAAATGCAGAAAGAAAGAGGAAGTCGAATATTGCTTCGGTTGTTAGGTTTCTAAGCAGAGCTGATGCAATGTGTAATACAAACACCTCACACACGGGGGTCCAGTAACACAGAGATCACTCAAATCAGAAACCTCTCCGCCTCAGAGCTCCTATCCATCCATTTGTCCTTAAGAACTACGAAATTTGACACAACAATTCTCTTCCCCGCACAAAGGAAGTATAGAGACCTTTAGCTACAAAATATCAAACAGGCCACAATCCTCAATCCAACTATCAGTACTCAGATTTCAGAATTTATCATACTAGTCAAATCATCCCCTCAATAAAATGTCATATTTCCTACTGAAAGGAACACTAACCCAAATACTCATGCGCCTGATCTTAAGACGATAAACATAGAATAAGTACTGTAAGGACTTTTAATTGTGCTAGCTAACCTAGCAACCCACATGATTAACATGCTCTTTAAAGTTTGAACTCCCACATGAAGAATGACTAGCCCAGCTCTTGATACGTAGAATCGAGCATAGACCTGGCCAGAAAAACCAATAGAAAGAGTGAAAGCATAGTAGGTGGCGGTCTTTGCCACCTCTTAACTCTTAAGTGTTCTATAGAATGCTTAGAGAAAATAAGAGGAAATAATACACTGATATCCAACCAAATCAATTTTCAGAGGCTTTGTGCGCCATGCAATTGTAAGATGCTTCATGCAATTTTTTTAAAAGTTATAATTTCACACTCTTGAAAATGACATGCATTGCTAACAAAAACAGCAGAAACAGACTGAGCATGACAAGAAAGAACCTAGCCCCAGTGCCAAGGATGCATCTAATCAAGCACGATTAATGGGCTATTGTCCTCTCCTAGCTTTTATGTGCATGAACCTTGTTCTGAAATCAACGCCATAGATTTTAACTAAAAATGCATACCTCTGAATGCCAGGAATACCACAAAAATAGCAGCCAGCGGTAATAAACAAGTGTGAAGCCGCAAGATGAGCACCCTCTGAAACTATAAATTAAAAAGTAAATTTCACCAAAGGGGTCATAAACAACACCCAAACACAATTTTTTTTTTTTTTTTGGGGGGGGGGGATGAAACCTTTAACTTTGCCTAGAATTTCTCCTCATAAACATCATACTGAGCCTTTGACATCCCGTCACTTGGATTCAACTTCCAGCAACCCCAAAAACAGTTGTACACACTGAGAGATTCTCTGTTCTTTGCTGAAAACGAGAACCTATTTCTTTGCTACATTGTTCTTTGCTATGGAAAAACTATAAATTGAAAACTTCCCTTCTGGTGAGAAAGCCAAGTTAAGGATATTCATCACCATGACAACTGTACACAGTACACGTACACTATCCCCCATCCATTTGGAATATTGGGCTTCTGTACAGCAGCATTATCGGCAAATGGAGCAACAATTTCTCATTAAGATTTCACAACAAAAGCTCACAATGACCTCACAGATCTTTATTACACTTGTGATATTGGTTGCCACATGCCACTCTTCACTGGTAAACTCTTTTGGGGTTCCGGCTATTTAAAATTCGGCCAAGGGTAGCCAATGCATCTTGGAACTTGCGGATTTTAAGGAAGCCTTTTATCATAGAAACTTCACTTTGTGAGAATTTTGCTTGCTGCATGATCATATCAACAAGCCTCATTAGGGTGTCTTCCATTGATAGGGAGCAAAGACCATCTGCCAACATCATAAATGAGGGGAACTCTGGTAAGAATCCATTCTCCAACATCCCGACTAGAAAATCTACAGCTTCTCCAATTGGCCCTCCACCAGAACAAAGACCACGAAAAACTATCTTATAACTGATAGCATCTGGAGGATCACCCTTCTCCATCATTTCTCGGAAAAGCCTTGTAGCTTCCTTTGATCTTCTCTTTTTGAACAAAGCCTGTATTACAGGGTTGTATGCATGCGGAGTCAAAACCAGTCCTTTCATCTGAATACTCCTGAGGAGTCGAGTGGCAACCTCAACTCGACCTGCCTTGCAAAGCCCCTGAATTAAGGTCCCATATGTGACAATATCTGGCTCACATCCATTAGAGGTCATTGTTTGCACTATATCTGCTGCCTTCTTAATATCACCAGACCTACAAAAATGAGAAAGCAGGGAATTATAAGTAAATTTGTCAGGTTTTAGCCCTTCCATTATCATCTGATCCATCAGTTGAGCAGCGTCATCCATCCTCCTACTTTTACAAAGACCATCTATAAGGGTATTATATGTAACCAAATTTCTTGAAACCCCTTGCAGTTCCATCTGATCAAATACCTCCTCAGCATCTTCAATTCTCTTGTTTTTGCAGAATCCGTCAATCAGTGTATTATATGTCACCACATTTCTTGCACAACCACTCGATTCCATTTCCTTCAGCAAGTTCAAAGCTTCATCTATTCTCCCTCTAGTGCACAAGCTGTCTATTAACATGTTATAAGTAAACTCATCAGGCTCACACCCCTTTCCTTTCATCTCCTGGAACAGTTCCATAGCAACTCGGTGATTTCTAGACAAGCAAAGACCTTGTATAAGAGAATTGAATGTATACACATCAGGCAAAACCCCCTTGCTCGTAAGAAGGCGCACAAATTCAGTGGCCTTTTCTACTTGGTTCTCTTTACACATGGTGTTAATTAGAGCATTATAGGTAACCGTATTAGGGGTACAACCCTTCAAAATCATCAACTCAAGCACTTCCATTGCCTCTTCGATCTCACCTATTTTGCACAAACCTGATATTAACGCATTGTAAGTGAAAACGTCCGGATCAAACCCTTCTTCAAGCATCTCATCCAATATCTCTAACGCATGTTTAACATGCCCCGCTTTGCACAAGCCACTTATCAAAGTGTTAAATGTAAACTGATCAGGATCAAATCCTTGACCAGCCATTTCCTGCAAAAAACCCAAAGCTTCCTCTAACCTTCCCTCCTTACAAAACCCATAAACCAACAGATTTATAGTCACATTCGAGTTACATCCAGCTTCCACCATATGTTCTCTAATCCTCAATGCACCATCTACATTCCCTTCCTCAATATAACCCTGCATAACCGTAGTATATGTTCTCTCATCAGGCATCAACCCATAGCTTTCCATTTCCTCCATCATCAAAAGGGCGGGCCTAATTTGATGAGCTTTACATAAGCCTTTTATCAATATATTAAAAGTTGAAACATCCGGCTTAACCCCATTTTCTACCATCCTAGCATGAACACTTTCAACTAATTTCAACCTATTTCCATGAACAAGCACATTCAACAAGAAATTATACATATGAGTACCACAATTCAAACCAAAATCTTGTTCCATCATATTAATAACAGATACAGCTTCATCATACAAACCACAACCCACATAAGATTCAATGAAAATCAAGAAAGTACCTTCATTTATCCCACACCCAGATTGCTTCATCTCTTCCAAAACCCTTTTCATTGAATCAAATGACCCATCATTGCCAAGCTTTTTGAGCACTTCTTCATAAACTGACAAAGTGGGTACGAAATGGGGTTGTTGTGAAGCCCAATCAAATACCCATAACGCCATTTCTGAATCATTTTCTTTTCTAAGTGTATCAATGAGTTGTTTTGGGGTAAAATCTGGTGGGAGTTGATGGGTAGTAGCAGATGATGAAGATGAGGACGAGAGAGAAAAAGAAGAAGTGGGTCGTGTCAATGAGAAAGAGATTAACTGGGAGGGTTTAAGAGAAGTAATAAAAGGTGGAGGACATGGATAAAGCTTGAGATTGGCAACGAAAGCCATTGATGCCGCCATTATACAAGCCTTAGCTCCGCCAGGTTGAGACCAAAGAGTGAGCGTGGACTGGTGACGGACCGGGAGGCGCCGTGTGAATTTCTAATCGTTATCCTACATAAATTGTGCTGAAATTTTATTTATTTATTTATTCTGCCCCAAAAACAGGGGAGACAATCTTTTTTTATTCCTAATCTAAAAGAGGGTGCAACCGAATGTCGACCGATGCAGCTCGCTACGTCATGTTTGGATTCTCATATTCAATAATAAATATTTCAGATTAACTGAACAACCAACGTAAGCACTGATCCCGTCAACGTAACACTAATATAGGACTAGTATAGTTCCCTGAAGCGAGCAAAAAGGCTTGGAGGGAATGAAGATTCGAAGTATTTCGAACCCGTGACCTTGCATTACCAAACCACTTGGAAATAAGTTTAAAACTACTGGACCACCACCCTTAGGGCATATTCTTTTCAACTGGTTTCCAATTTTACCCAGTTTATCCCAGTTTTGCCCAATTTTATCTAATTCATTCTATTTTTCCGTAATAAATATTTTTTAAAATATTTGGACAAATTGAACATAATAGTTAAAAATACAACAAGTTATATCAAAAAATAAAAAATAAATGTATATTGACTTTGTATCAAAATAATAATAATAATAATAATAATAATAATAATAATAATAACAAAATTTACATTTTTTATATTTATTTTTGGAGGGGACTCCATTAAAAATTACATTTTTAAAACCATAATACCATTATTATAAAATAATAATAGTAATAGTAATAGTAGTAGTAATAATAATAATAATATTTTTATTTTTATTAGTATTATTTATTATTATTATTATTAATATTATTATTATTATTATTACTACTACTATTAATATTAATACTATTATTGTTGTTGTTGTTGTTGTTGTTGTTGTTGTTGTTATTATTATTATTGTTGTTGTTGTTGTTGTTGTTGTTGTTATTTATTATTATTATTATTATTATTATTATTAGAACCGTCAATATTACAGTTTTTCTCAATTTTTCCCAGTTTGACCCAGTTTTCACCAGTTTCTAGATTTTCTACCAGTTACCAGTTAGACATCCCAGTTTTCACTAGTTTTGTCCAGTTTCTCACAGTTTTTCCCAGTCACCAGTTCCCAGTCGAAAAGAACCAACCCTTATTGATAAACAGAGGAAACAATCACACAAACAAGAAAACCACTAAAAAGTTGGTAATCTTACCATGCCCTTGTAAAATTCATTGCAAATATTTAATTTTTTTCTAGCGCAATTTGACAAAACCACATAAAATATATTACATTTTGTCAAATAACATTTAAATTGTTTAACTTTGTTCAGTACCTCTTAAACTCTACTTCCACCGTATTAGTTTTAAAAAGTGCTCCCCCTTGAGTGACAATACGACTAAAATGTTGACTTTTCTTCCCGTTATGCCCTCACGTGTTTTGCACTAGCTACTTAAACACCTCATTTTGACCCAATTAGTTTGAAATGACCAAAACTCACTCAATTAACACCCCCTATTAAATTTCATCCACGCCCTCTCTGAAATCATTTTTCTTCCAAGTACATTGTTCTCCCTCTTCTCCTCTCTCCCTTCTTTATCTCTGCTTTGTGTTGTCTGGCACACACACTCTCACAATCACTCTTTATTCTCTCTCTTTCATTGTGCATGACGTCATCATTTGAAGCAAAATTCTCAAACAAAAATAATAGACACTAGTCACGTTTTATGTATTTTGTCTCATAATCATACTCGCCACAACCTAGAAAACGAATTTTTGAGTTTTTCTTGGTCCAAAGTTTGCCAATGGAGGCTATTTTTTTACATTTACATGTTAGAAACTATGACAAATGGTTGAATTAGCGCTTGGCAGCCTACACCATGTAAAATCAAATAAATAAAACCCTAAATTAGTAAATAAAGATTTCGGAAAAATATTGGGGATGAGGTCGATTTTACTCAAGTTCGGGAGAAATTAACCATGGGATATACAATCCATGTGCATAAACCTTAATTTACAACATAATTCCACATAAACCCATAAGCCATAATTCTTTACCACAATAAATAGTCAGAGAGAAAGAAAGAAAGAAAGGGAGACAAAAAGAGAACGAACAAAATCAAAGAGGATGAGAGAGGGAGAGCTAAATGAATTGCGGTGAGAAATCCCAAGTCGAATATAACATAATTAAAGTGTTTAATTAATTGGTATTATCTGTAACGACCGAAACAAATAATTTATTTCAAGTGCTTTGATCAATGAATAACTAAAAAGAAGTTTTTGAAATAAGGTGCGGTATTTATAAGACATGGGTGTGGTAATGGCCTCACCTTAAGGCCGCATCATACAAATTTTTGTGTTTTTTTAGATGAACGAAATTATTTTTCTTAGTTTTTTCCTTCTAATTTCAAATCATATTAACATCAATGGTTAATTTCTAGACCTTACTCCAAATTTCCAAAACGAGGAGCAGAGAATTGTAGTATTTGTCGAGTGGACCACAAATCGCAAATCAAACCAAATCACAATCTCTTCGAAATGCAAGTCTCCACTAGCGCTTCAAATACTTAAGCCCCCCAAACACCCAAACCCTCATTTTCTCTCTCCTAATTTCACATCAATTGATCGACAAACAACGGAATAATAATAACCCCACTTTTTTCTTTCTTTCAAGCCCATCTCTCTCTCTCTCTTTCTCTCTGCTCACAGTCATCCCCGCAAATCTCGAATTACACCATAATCCCCTCTCTCTCTCATCGGAAACCCTAAAACTCCACTCTCTCTCATCCCCTGCGATGCAGGAATTCTCGTCGACGGTCGCCGGCCATATCAGGTTTCTGTTACAAAGCTTGAATGGATCCAACTCAGACTCCGTGCTACGAGACCTCTCTCAGGTAACACACACACTCTCACTCTCTCTTTATCTCTGTTATAGCTTATCGTCTTCTCAATTATTATAATTTCACTTCTTGAATTTGTTACTGTGACGAGAAAACCCTAGTTTCGCGGAATCTGAGTTTGGTGATTGGCATTTTTTTTATTTGATTTGACTGAGTGACTGATTAATTAGTTTGATGTTTTTAATGGGGTACACATTTACGATTATACTACGATTTTAGGGCACAGTGTAGTTCTATGAGTTGGGTTGTGGGTATGGTCTTGTTTGAATAATGGAGCATTCTTTGGTTTTATATAAATTGGTTTTCGATAGCAGAACGTTTGTCTTTGAAAATGCTGATTTTTTTTTTTTTAATTTAACTAGTGGGCATGGATTGATATAGGGTGCAGCTCAATGTATACTGGAAGGAGTTAGAAGTTCACTATTTCATACATACCGGTACCAATTGTATTAGTACTAGGGATATAGTTGATTTTGTTCATAGTGGACTAAAACTTGTAGCGAACACCATCTCATTAAACTGCCAGTTACTTTTTATTTGTTGTGAATTAGCGAGGTGGTTGATGATTTTTCTTTCAAAGGGTAGCATTGGGTTCAGACGAGAGTCTTGTTAGAGTAAATGAGTTGATGGTATGAGGTGGTTATAGTTATTGTATTTGTCTGGTCCATGAAATAAATAGGAGATATGAAGGCATTGGTGGAAAAGTAATGTTAAACTGGTTCCTAGCTGAAAGAGAGGTGAGGAAAATCATCTGCTGTTGTCTAATGGCGTTTGGAACCAACCAAAAAATTGTTGTGAAATATCTATACTGATAGGAATTTGGACCTTAATAAAGAGATGACTCAGTGAAAATGTCTGCTGAATATTTGATATTTCCTAGCCCTCACTCCTCATCTAATGGAGCTTGTTTTTCCTTTTCTATATAGTATCGTTGTCCTTTTGCTGAGTTTTGACAATATAAGCAAGGTCTTCTAAAAAAAGAAAGGAAAAAAGAAGAAGACGTAAGGAAGGTCAATGTGCATGTTAGGCAACTATCTAGATTCCAGTATAACCATTAACTACATGGAGGCCTTTCTACTTTGAATTTACTTTGCTGGTTTTTCTTAACCACTGTCTTATACTCATTTTTCATATTTTGCTGTCAGTTCACTGATTATGGAGTGGAGGGAAGCATTCTGCTCCTCCAGAGCTGCTTGGACCACATCAATAATTATGGGACAGAAGTAAAGAATGCCCATTTGCACCCAGTCATTGGCTCACTTTTCAGATTTATTCTGGATAAACCGAATTTCAGTGCGGTATTCTGTCAGTCTCTAAGAAATGTGACGATCAGAGATGGATTCATTGAAAATTTATCAGATGCATTATGCCTGTCACTTTCTGAAAAAATTGCAATTGGCCTAGCATTGTCAGATTCAGACAATCCTGATATCAGACTGAATGGTATGTTCTTAATTAATAACGAGAATTTTCAAAACTAATATCCTTGATTATGGTAATATTCTTTGTTTGGCCCATATTGTTTTGTTGGTTCTTATGTGTAAGGCAACAATGGTGCTTTCAGGGACAAACTTCTGCATGACTCAGATTGAGGGGTTGTTTGCCAACCCCAGTGCTGTTAGTTCAACTGAGCAAATCCAGAATATTTTCATGTTCCTTCATCGATGTGAGGGCCTTTCAAAGCATGTAGATACTTTCACCCAGATGTTGAGTTTAATGCAGTTGAAAGAGGGTGTTCCGTTGGTTTTGGCCCCAATGCTCCCCGATGAACTGAATGACACCAAAAATTTGAGGTCATACTCTTAAATGAATTTTGTTATCCACTTTTTTGTTGTTCTATTTGGAATTTCTAATCTTCTTTATGGTGGTATTGGCTCATTATGGCCTTGCAGGAGTATGGACTTGTTTTATGATTCTGATGAAAATGATTTTGATGCTATTGTTGCTGAAATGGAGAAGGAGATTAGTATGGCAGATGTCATGAAGGAGCTGGGTTATGGATGCACTACTGATGCCTCAAAATGCAAGGAGATTTTGTCTCTTTTCTTACCACTTAATGAAGTAATCATTGCTAGGATTCTGGGCACGGTTATCAGCACTCATGCTAGTCTTGAGGACAACACGATCACATTTTCAGCATTTCTTTCAGCAATCGGTGGAAATCCCATATCTGATCTGCCATCCCTCAGCTCCTGGAATGTTGATGTCCTTGTTGAATCGATTAAGCATCTGGTGAGTCATTTTGTTAAGCTGTTATCCCTTGAGTAGGACCTCTTATAACATGTTCAATATAATCTACTATCTCCTAGTTTAATGGGGATCTGCCACTGCTATTCATGCTAGTTCGAGTGTAGGAGTCTTTAAAAGGATGCTTCAGGTAGTATCCGTATCAGCAGTAAGTAGCTATGAAGATGGGCAATGGGAGGTATAAATAAGGTTCATGATATTCCTTGTTCAGGTAGATACTACTTCTTTTGAATTGAGATCCTGGGAAGTTCTTAGGAGGCCAGAGAGAGGGCATTTCAATCCCGTAGTCTTGATTTGCCCATGGCCTGGAACATTTTTAGAGGACCTTTAGCGAATTCACAGAGTGTTTCTGCTTTCTCTCGAATATCCGTTGGATTTGCTTTCTGTGCTCTGTAGGAGTTAGATGCTCCTCTGGAACCATGCTACTTGTGCAGGCCTTGTTGATGGCTTTCGTTTTGGTGTTTATTGTTTGACCTTTCCCTTGTTCCCTTTTGATATACGAGGGTTTGGGTAGTTCCAGTTAGAGTTACAATATTTTTCTTTCTCATTGGATGAATGGAATACAAAATAAGCGATAATGTAGAAGCTACAGGTTTCTGGTTCCATTCTTATCCGTCCTCTTGTAAGTTGTAGATAACCTAGAAGCTTTGTCCACTTATGGGCATATAAGAAACAATTCTTGGAGAAGTCACATGCACTGATGCCCACCATTCTCTTAGCCAGCCTGATGTAAATATCGTTACATCATGAATCTATAGAGGATATCAAGTGAGAGCATGTGCTTGTATGAGAAGTGAGGAAGGAACTGCAATCAGATACAGGTC
Source organism: Tetragonia tetragonoides (assembly GCA_038025085.1). NCBI lineage: Eukaryota > Viridiplantae > Streptophyta > Magnoliopsida > Caryophyllales > Aizoaceae > Tetragonia > Tetragonia tetragonoides. The sequence continues at coordinate 7,423,536 of CM076140.1, read as the reverse complement.
CAGTACCCCCTTTGTATATGTGATGCTCTTCTGCTCCCAAGTCCAAACTCATTGTTCACCCCTTTTGTAGTTTTGTTGTAATTGGAATTTAAGAAGTCAGAGGCAGACTGATAATTCACTTGAATTTCTGGAAGATCAATTGCCGTCTGTAAGTCCCTTGGCGATTGGAAAGACTCTTTCACGTTTACTGAAGTAGTGTAGTTTGGTAAAGGAAACATTAGGTTTAGGAAAACAGTTACTGTCCTCTTGGTATGCGTCATAAAAGTATGGCCATGCCGCCATGGAAATTCCGGGAATGGAAATGAGTAATGGTTTGGTGGGTTCTTGGATCTTAGGCATGATACAAACCTGGGAAATGATCATCTTGCTTATATCTTATATTGGGATTTTATTAGCTCTCTAAATCTCTTTCTCTCTCTTAATCACGTGCATAACTTGTCCATTTGGATTTGTTGTTAGAAACAGAACAACCATTTGGAAAACTACAATTTAGAATATTCTTTTGATACCAAATTGCCTTTTAAATTTCTATCCCGATTGCTTTTGATGTAGTAAAGGAAAAAAAGAGAACAAAATTTAGATCTTTCTCTCGAGAGTGTTTTTGATATAGAAAGCAGTTTAGAAGGTTGTTTGGGAAAGATAAAAAGATTTGGAAAGGTCTGTAACACAAAATCGTTTTCTTGGAATTTTTTCTTCATCTGCTTCCTTCTGCTAGAGAGTCAAATGTCACCCACTCACTAGTGAATTAGTTGTAGCAATGATATAGGCTAACGTAAAAGTTATGGTGAAGAACATTGCTATATCACCTAGAAATAGATAAATCACCAATTATTTTTCCTGGTTCTTCTCAGTTTTATGAAGCTATTAAAGATATAGAAAGATGAAAATTGCCTGGTTTCATACCTTACATCTAGTATAAAAAGAGCATCAACAAGCCAATGTGCTCCAGTTGGACAATTTGTTTATTGGCGCACTAGAGGGGTCCCACAAGATATGTCAACTTGAAGATCGAGGTCTTGTGTTTGAGCATTATCCGTAACTATTAACCCAGTTCTTGTTAGGAGGTTCTTGTTGGGGTAGGAGAGACCTATTCACTCAGCAGAAGGGTCGTTTCCCAATAGGTCACATTGTCATTCTTCTACTTCACAAGAATTGAGAAGTGCTCTCTTAGGGCCACTGGAGGGTTTCTTGTTCATTAACTCCAGGGCCCATGGGATATGTCGAGCAAAGCTTGGATACCCATATTATTTAAAAAAAAGGCATTGAGAAGTGCTAAATAATTTAATTAGCTGTATTGATAAATCCAATACTCCATTGTAATCTTGCTAGTAGTGACTCTTTCGATTCCATTGGAAATGGACATAACGAGTGTGGTAATTGAAGAGCTTTAATTTTCATTGGAAGTGTATTTGAAGAACTTTTACTAGCATTTCAAAAAACTGAAATTTGGTTTTAAGAGTGAAAATGTTCTTACTTTTTTTCAATAAAGAAAAAGAAAAATAATGAACCATCAAATCAAATATACAGCAAGAGAGAGGACAAGGTGTCCTCTGCATACAATTACAACTTGCCCCTATTCCTTTGGATATCAGTTATAGTATGACCTGGGAAAGCCCCCAGGTAAGTGACGTTCTTCCAAAGCATCGCAGGAGAAAGTGAAATCCTAGTGACAGAAATTGTTGTTAGGAAATGGAAAGAATAGTCAGAGCATGAAATATGACTATTTTTACAAAAATTATTTAATCATTCAATTGCTTGCTATTAATTTTTTACTCCTTTTTAAAAACGTGGGTGTTGGGAGTTTGCCTAACTAATCCCATGGACCCTGAGGTTAGTGGTTACTTTAAAGTTCAAATTGAGTTCTCTAGGCAGTGTGGGTCTCTCAAAGCTAGAAGTATATTCATACTAATCTAATGAAGAAAGTTATTCAGTATGGTTTTGTCAAGGCTAGTTAGCAAATCGTATCAAAATGTTTTTTGTTTCCTGTCAATTCTTCTATGTGCTTACTCATTCTTGCATGAAGGTATATGGAATATAGAGAGTTGAGAATTATTTGCACTTAGAATGTGGGTGGAGATCTGATGCTTAAAACTCCAGAAGTTTGAAATTTGGGATCTTGCAATGAGCACTGTTGGTAAAGCCAAGTGATTTTGCCGATTTACCATGCTAAATAGTACTATATGTAGGAGTAGAAATGAGATAGTGGCGTGAAAGGATTTTGTCTTCTTGTATAGTGGATCTGAATTGGTCTTTTGGTGTCTGCAGCAAAAGATTTCTTTTGGTGTCTTCTCTTGTAGGGGATCTTTTTGTTGTTGTTGTTGTTGAATGCAAAGCATCGACTAATGCATTCTGTGAGGCTTGTGCATTGGCATTTGTTTAGTTAACTTCTTTAATGCCATTTAGAAGCTCTTTTGATTACAGGTTTAGCATACTGACTCATTTACTGTATTGGTACTTTACTGGTTGCAAGTTATAACTTTTATAGCTATAGCAGGGCTTGATGTTCGTATATTAATCTCAGGAATTTCATTTTACAGGCCCCTGAAATCAACTGGGTTGGAGTTATGGAACATTTGGACCATGAGGGTTTCTACATTCCTAATGAGGACGCCTTCACATTTTTCATGACAATTTACAATCATGCCTGCCAGGTATGTAATGTTAAGAAGAGAGAAATTTTGATCAAAGCTGTTGCATTTTTGTGTATATATTCTGTTTGATATGATATTGTATTAACTGTATATGCGTATTGCAGGACTCTTTTCCCTTGCATGCCATTTGTGGGTCAGTTTGGAAGAATTCTGAAGGGCAATTGTCCTTTCTTAAATATGCTGTATCAGCGCCACCTGAATTGTTTACCTTTTCACACTCTGTTAGGCAACTGGTGAGATGATACTAAATGTAATGGAAAGTTCTTTTTTCACTCTGATCACTTTTGTTAATTGGAAATTGGCTTCTCTTGCAGGCATATGATGATTCACTCCATGGTCTAAACTTTCAACTTGGACAGTTCAATCATGCTTGGCTGTGCCTTGATCTTTTGGATGTGTTATGCCAACTGGCTGAGAGAGGTCATGCTGCTACTGTGCAGTCAATGCTTGAATATCCTCTTAAGCACTGCCCTGAAGTACTGGTGCTTGGGATGGCACAAATCCATGTAATGCTTTCTCATATACTGTGAATGTTACTATTTTTTTGGTTACTTTAATCATAAGAAACTATGTTGTAAAAGAGTACCTGCTTCAAGAGACCTTCTTAAAGTGAAACCATGAATTTGTCTCGTTTTGATTTGTTTATGAACTTACTCGAGGGTATTCCATTTCTGTATCTCATGTGATTTATCAAGGGTAAGGGGTAAGGTTTGCTTATATCGTGAGTCTTGCCTCTTGAACGTACTCGAGTAAATTCAATTTCTGTATCTCATGTGATTTATCGGGGGTAAGGGACTAAGGGTTAAGGTTGCATACAACTTGAGTCTTGAATTTTTAACCTTTGTAGACTCTTTAAACAGACGACGTCAAGTGTTGTACTGTTGATTTAAGTATTCTCTTTATTTTTAATCTTCTAATTGATAAGCTTGCATTCCCAACATCGAGAGAAGTACGTATGATAATCATATCTGAATCTTTTAGTGTAAGTTTTAGTTGTCACAGATTTTGAAATAACCTTTTCATGAGCTTTATTTTGTTTCTGTTTCGGGGTTTGTCTAATTTTGCAGACAACCTATGATCTTCTTCAGCATGAAGTTTCTTCGGTTATTCTTCCAATGATCATTAATAATGCCAGCAGAAAAGGACTTATCTTACACCTCTGTCGCATCAACCATTATCTGGTGCTGCGTGGGTTTGTTGATGTTCTAACTAAAGATTCGGACAGCATCCACAGAATTTTAGATATTTGCCAGGAGACAAAGGTAAGGCCCCAATTTTTTTTATCAATGTAGTTTTTCTATGACAAACATTTGAACCCACAACTTGAAGCTACTTAACACGAGCAGTTGTTGTGAATTGGGGTTGGGTGCAGTGGCTCCTTTCCCACCTTTAATTCTCTTCCCCAGCAGGTTGGGATCCCTTATACACCCAAGCTGCTGGGGCCTCCTTACCAATCCAAAAAAAACACCCCGTGCAGTTGATGTTGCTCAATACTTCAATCTAGTTTTCATCCTTCAAACATGGTCCATCCAGTAGGACATTCATTATGTCCTGAATTGTTAACTTGCAGTAGTGAATCAATCTGCTCATGTCTTGTCTGAAATTTAATTGTTGTTTTTCTTTTCTTCTATCATGTTGCTACTGATTATCATGCCGGGAACTGAGAGGACTTCTTTTTAGGATACTTAAGATCATAGTTTCAACATGATTTAATTTTTATTTTTTGATATCTAAGAAGACTACTGATTATGTTTAGGATCACATAATTTACCTGGCTTCCCTCTGAGCTAAGGCGGCGGGGGCCTTTAAGGGTGTCCCGCTGACCTTAGTTCAGCGCCATTGGCGAGATGTGTAGATATTTTTATTTTTTGATATTGAGGATGCCTTATCCTCCACCCTTTTGTATTCTTTGACAATTGATTAATAATTTGTTTTTATCTAAAAAAAAGGATCATAATTTTCTTAGCTTTTGTAACAGGGATGTGCTATATCATTAATCTAATTTTCTTTTTCCTGTACAGATTCTCAATCTTGTCTTAGAGAAGATTCCTTTTTCTTTTGCCATCAGACTGGCAGCCATTGCTTCTCAAAAGGAACTTTTAGATCTTGAAAAATGGCTGAGTGACAATTTGAGCACAAATAAAGATTCTTTTTTTGAGGTATATTATGCTGAAAGGAGATGTTTTTATCTTGTGGTTGGTCACTTGTGCTTATTGTTAATTTTTTAATGTGGAAGCTTCAAAAAACTTGCATGACAGTACAGTTTTACTTCGCAGGAGTGCCTAAATTATGTAAAGGAGATTCAGTGCCAATCAACCTTGGAAGATAATGCTAACGGGCTTCATCAAACTGGTGTAGCTGCTAATCTTTTCTCCCCGACTGCTTCAGTCATCTTGAAGGTTGTGCATCTTATTTGATGGGCGAATCCCCCATCTTTAATTTATCCTGTTTAATTGCAGTTCTTGCTTCGTGGTGACTGAATTTTTTTTCTAGGCCCTTCAAGCTAATGCTCCGACAATTATGTCAAAGAGTCTCTCTGATGAAATCGAACAGCTGCATACATCTCTTGGGCATGGTAGTTTGGGTCAGCAAGATGGACTTAATGATTCATCTTCTTCGAATACATATTCTGATGATATTGAGGCAGAGGCAAATTCTTACTTCCAGCGCATGTTTTCTGAACAGCTGACTATTGATGAGATGGTCCAAATGCTTTCTCGTTTCAAAGAATCCTCTGAAAAAAGGTTTCTTTCCCTTGTTAAGGCTGTCTTATTTGCCTTTAGGCATATTATTTTGGTATTATTTACTCTATCCCAAAGTAAACAATCTCACTATCTAATGGTCTGGCCCAATTATCTCTTTGCTTTACTTTTATTATGTTATATTTTAAACTTATTTTCCTCCCTTTCAAGGTATTTTCTCAAATATTATCCCATGACACATTTATTTTGAGGCAGAGGGAGGTTTTAGACTTCCAATTTTGTGGTTGCTACTGCGTTCCAGTTTTTATGCTACCGTTGTGCAGTTTCTCTGTGAATATTGTAGATTCTGCTATGTATGCTTAATTTCTCTCATTTTTTGGGAATTCTCTTTTCTTTCAAGTTGAGCCAATGTGTCTTAACATTATAGACTTGACAGATGATTATACAGTGAAGCTGATATGCTAAGATTTGAACTTGTATGCTATTAGGGCATTGTCGGTCTTTTATGGAGTAACGTCTCATCTGATGTGCTATTCATATGTTTTTTGGGATTCAGTGTTACAGCATGTTTTATGTTGGCCGTGAAATGTTGTTTATTTTCTGACCTATCAAACCTAATTATACGGCTATGTTTCTTTTCACTTTATTGTAGTTTTTCATTCTATAGAAGTTGAACGTTGCCATTAGTTCGAGTCCCCTCAGGGCCACTGGAGGTTTCCTGGTTGTTAACTTCAGGGCCCATGGGATTAGTCAAGCAAAGCTTGGATACCCATGTTATCTAAAAAAAGAGAAGTTGAAAGTTGCCATTAGTTCAGTTACATGGGTTTCCCTACTGCCTTTGAGTTCAATTGTTGGCGGGTTTCTGAATGATTTTTCTTTTGGTTTCGTTTAATTATTCTTCATATAAATTAATAGGTGACAAATAAGATGACGGTCTGCTAGTGAAATATAATAGAGCAAGAAATGCTTAATACTATTTTATCACTTGGATTTTTGGCAAGTCATGGATTTTGTGGTTTTTTTATCCCAATATTTGAGTTTCGTTTTCAGCTCTTTTTGTGTGTGGACCACTGGGGGCCTTTTAGATGGAGAAGCAAAAGCGGAGAAACAAGACTTAAAATTAGAAACCATTCTGTTTTAGAGTTTCTTGTCCTTAAGTAACTTTTGGCAATTTCATCGGGGTCTTTGTATATCTTAAAAGAGACAATACAAATGAAGTATTTTGGTAAGATTTGGTTTCTTAATTTGTTATGATTATCTTAGAATTCAATTCCTAGGTTATTAGGTTGTAAATTGTTAGCTAGAGAATTATGAGGCTATGGTATGTGTAATTGATTGGGAATAGGTTTATGTCTCCTCAAGGCCAGTGGAATTTTTCCTGGTCGTTAACTTCAGGGCCCATGGGATTAACACATCTTTTTTTTTTGATCGCGGATACCCATGTTATCTAATAAAGATTGACAGTTTTATTGATATCTTAGTAGCATATGTTAAATGACATAACCCAGATACGTTCTTTAATAAGGTTTCGTTTTATTGTTATTCTTTTGATATTGTTTCAAGATTTCTGGCCTTCCTAAGTTTTTTGGTTATAATATGGGAAGTAGAGCTTTATGAGGCGTTGTCTCTTTAATCGATTGAGAATACACTTAGGATCTTCTATACTAAACTTGGCTGTTTGAATGGTGTTTTCGTTGCATATCTTGAAATAGCAGCTCAGGAGAAGTACCATAGTAAAATATGGTTTCTTAGTCAAGGAAAGTTTGGATACCCATGCTATTTAAAAAAAAAGTTGCTACAAAGGAATTGGTCATGACTTAGAGGGGAGGAGAGGAGTAAATATGGATGGAAGATGTCAAAGAAGGAGCAATAACTTGGATAATATGTAACAAGGGTTCACAAGATGATTTCTGATATTAGTTGATATAGATGGAGAATAGATCTGCTTATTGATTCAGGATTCTTTAGTGAATACATATTTGATGAACTCATCAGCATCTTGTTCATAATGTTGAATTGCAAGGAAATGTTGAAGATTGAAGTGTGTATTCGAATTGTTCAAGGTGCCCATTAAATTTTAATATTGTTAAAAAAGGGGACCACGGTGATTAAACATCAAAATCAGTGAAATTGTTGATATGCGTTTCCATCAGAAAAGAGAAAAGGTTGATGTGGGTTGCCATTGGAACATATTAGAAGGTAGTGCTGGGTTGGTGGCGCAGTATCTGCAATAGGTTAATATTAGGTATGTGAGAATAATTCTCTCTTTTGATTTTGAGGCTTGAAAATGTGATTAGTTTTGAAGCAGAGTGGGATGAAACATGAAAGTACTCTTTGACATGGCTGTTTCTGAGGAAAAGACAGCATCAATTTGTTTTTTTGCTCTTCTTGTATATTTCTGTGTGGTCAGGATCTGCATTTACATAGAGACAAATGTTGTTGAAGTAAGCAGGGTTTCGTGATTATGCTGGAGATATATATTGCCACTCGCCCCATGATGTCAATTATTGGTTTTGATATTTGTCTTATGTTCACTCTGAACACTTATTTTTATGTTTGGCCTGATTTGACTGCTGTGATCATGAAATGACAGGGAAAAATCCATCTTTGAGTGCATGATTTCCAATCTTTTCGAAGAATATAGATTCTTTCCTAAATACCCTGAGAGACAGCTTGGACTTGCTGCTGTGTTATTTGGTAAGACGTCATTTGGTACTTAACTTTTCACTTTGTCATGCTTTTGTATTGGGGTGAAGATGCTGATAACATTGTTGATTTGCAGGTTCTATCATCAAGCATCAATTGGTAACTCATCTCACCCTTGGAATTGCACTTCGTTGTGTTCTGGATGCGTTGCGCAAGCCTGCAGATTCAAAGGTGTGCTATTTTTATTTTTCTGTTAGAATTTCTAATTATTCCCTTGTGCAGCAGAAGGCTGAAGTCTTTGTGACATTTCTGCAACAGATGTTCGCATTTGGTACCAAGGCTTTGGAGCAATTCGTTAACCGTTTGGATGAATGGCCCCAATATTGCAATCATATCTTACAGATATCTCACCTTCGTAGTACTCATCCTGAACTTGTTACCTATATTGAAGGTGTTCTTGCCAGGCAATCTCATGGTGGAAATGGTCCTGTTGACCAAGTTAATATTTCTTCCATGGCAACAGCAGTCAATGAGGTATAATTCGAATGCTGTTATCTCTACTCAGTGTTGCATTGACACCCCTGTGTTTTCTCTGTGGGTTTATATGGAAATTTACACCAAGTTGGATGATTGTAGCTGTAGACCAAATTCAACTGAAGATTCTGGTCTTGAAAATGCATTAATTCCTGTAGATGGCCAGCCACATTGCATTTTCATCAAATTGTACTTAGAGGCTTAATCTTGTGCATTTTCTATTCTGGGGCTTGTTTTTTCGAACCTTAAATGAGGTTTTGTGGGTTGTTGACTGTGACAATTGGCCGCCTCTATACAGTTCATCATTATACTCCATATTGTTATCCACAGAGGACATATTTCTTCCTGTCCTCTTGTTTTCATCCCAGGTGATGACATTGAAAAACTCTAATATCCAACAACTCGTGTAGTTGAGTTTTGAGGAAAATGAAGTGTTAATGGACATATGATTTATAGGCACAAGCTTAGCTTCATTGAGTAGTCCTTCATATTCTTTGGTGTTTTATTTCCCTTCTCCCTTGCTGAGGCAATGATAATTGTATATCATTGTTGGTCATATTGCAGATAGTGGGATCTTCTAGCTCGCAGCAAGGGCAGCAACTTTCATCTTCTCTGCAGCTTCAACCTAGACAGCAAGTGCTGGTAGATGATGGAAATAGGGCTTCTGTAAGTATCAACAGCTTCACGAAGCCACCTCTAGCTGCTCCTGTTCAATCTACTTCTATCTCATCAGCTGACACAGCTAGTATTCCTAAGGTGTGTTTATTGCGAACAAAATATTGCATACTCAAGATGTAGCAATTTTAATTGCAATTTTAATCTTGCTTATCTGTTAAAACAGATACAGAGTGCGGTTAGTGCCCCTGGAATGCTGTCATCTTCTCCTGGATTTACTCGCAGCACCCGAGGAATGAGTTCTGCCAGTAATTTTCTTCAATTGAATGTCGTTTTGTTAGTGATGTGTCTGGGTTTTGCTTGTTGCTTCATGTTTTCAAGTTCTATTTGCGCTAGGTTTATTTTTTCACATTCACCCTCTTTATCTTTTTCAGGGTTTGGCTCTGCTTTAAACATAGAGACACTTGTTGCTGCTGCTGAACGAAGAGAAACTCCTATAGAGGTCTCAACTCTTTTTATGCTCGTTATGAGTTACTATGCTTTCTTTTTTACTTGGGCTTGTCCAACCTGTATGTCTGGACCTGCTGTGGCTGCTTATTTCTGTTATTATCTCTCACATAATAGATGATTTACTCTTTACCTCTCATGAATATGAGCACTTCTGATAAGTTAATAAATAAATAAAAATCTCCTGTAACAGATCTCTTTTCTCGCTGTTATCATTGTTTGGGTATTTACCCTCTAGATTAAAAATCTGTTGAGGGTTCTGTCCTGTACCATTTGTCCTATTCTGTCCTGTTTGTCCATGGAGTTGGGTTATGATTTAGAGTACTTGACCAAGTCAATTGTTACATTTGCTATGTAATCCATATCTAGCATCTTTGTTGGCTAGAGCTGTGGGGGCATTTAGGAGTTATACTATTGCTAATATTCAGGGAAACTGGCTAATATGTAATTAGCTCTTTTGTAGAGGACATCTTGTCCTCCTTTTACTTTTGACACTTTATTATATATGTACTTTTTTCGTTACCAAAAAAAAATAAATCGTGAAAAGGAGGCTAACTTTTATGTACAGCAGCCAAAAGGGGCTTTTAGAGGAGTGACCCTTACAGATGTACAGCGCTTGTGGAGTGATTTGCTTTCTAGCTAAATTTTCGTTCAGTATTCAGACTCCTTGTCCTCTTATTTTGTATTGCTACATTTCGTTACTCAATAGAACTTTTTCTTTTCTAAAAAAGGAGGCCACCTCTGATATTTCTTAATGATAGAATGTCATAGTAGGAATAACGAATAAGCTAGTTCCTTGCCCACTCTTCTATCAAGACTGAAGACTACCAGTCTGACTGTTTAGGAGTGGGCCGGTGGGGGTGTTATTTTTTTTCTGTCCCGACAGGAAGTAAGGAGTATTTGTTTTAGAGGATACCCTATCCTCTCTTTTGCTGTACATTTGATATCTTATCAATATACTTTTTCGTTATCTTAAAAAAGAAAGGAAAATTACTAAAATATATCTTTATTGATACATGGAAATAGTCGTCATATATAGCATCATGTTATCCAAAAAAATAAAAACCCTTTCTTTTTTAGTGTTATTGAAATAACCTTTCAAGCATGCTTTCTGATATATTTTCATATCACTGACAGGCCCCTCCGCAGGAGGTTCAGGACAAGATTTCATTTAATATGAATAATCTCTCTTTAACTAATGTTGATACTAAAGTCACAGAAATTTGCGAAGTTCTGAAAGAGCAATACCATCCATGGTTTGCACAGTATCTGGTGATGAAAAGGTCATATCTTAGTATACTGCTTTATTTTGGTTGTATATGCTATGTTGCTCGGACTCAGCTAAGTGTCGGAGTGTCCGGTACCCATACCCATGTCCGACTCGGCCATTTTATAAAAACTTTACATGTTTTTCGCTGAAAATGAAGTGTCTAGTGTCCATACCCATGTCGGAGTGTCCAGTGTCCGACACGGGTACTTGAGGAGAAATGACGAGTCCGAGCAACATAGTATATATGTGCATTGTAGTTTCTTGTTCAAATTTGTGATGTGCTAAAGCTTTTCTACAGAGCTAGCATTGAGCCAAACTACCATGAGTGTTATTTGAAGTTTCTGGACAAGGCTAATTCCAAAGCCTTGAATAAGGAAATTGTTCAGGCAACTTATGAGAACTGCAAGGTTTGTTGTCTGAAAATATCTTTGATTGTGTTATGAGCAGAGTTTTAGTCATGGATGGTTCCAAACATCTTTTTTATCATTCAGGTTCTGTTGGGTTCTGAGCTGATAAAGTCAAGTTCTGAAGAGCGCTCTTTGCTAAAGAATTTGGGAAGCTGGCTTGGGAGGCTCACAATTGGTCGAAACCAAGTTCTAAGGGCACGTGATATTGATCCCAAATCTTTGATTATAGAGGTAGAAATAATGTATTTTTTAAAATTGAATTTATACTTGTATGTTTATAATTTTGTGAAGAATATTATATTTTCTTTCTCTCCTTGGTTTTGTTGGCAGAGGTATGTGCACCATTTGCATATGATAAGAATCTTCTTATGGTTGGGCTATTTGTAGATTAGTGTTTACTTGCCATGTTTTTTTTGTGCCATGTAATGTTGTGTTGTATTCTCAGTTTTGAAATGATGTCATATTTTTCCCCAGGCTTATGAGAAGGGGTTGATGATCGCCGTGATTCCTTTTACTTCTAAGGTACTGTATGTCAAAAGCCTCTGTTCTATTTGATCTGTCTGTGGCACTAATTAAATCTTACTATCCGTGCCAGATATTGGAACCGTGTCTAAGCAGTTTGGCTTATCAACCTCCAAATCCATGGACGATGGGAGTTCTAGCATTGCTCGCTGAGATCTATGCAATGGCAAATTTGAAGATGAACCTCAAATTTGACATTGAGGTATTGTGAACTGTTATGCTGCCACTACACTAGTGCCTGTTTGTTTAATGTTGCTATATTTATCTTTGTGTGGGTATTTGGCATTATTTTCAGGTACTGTTTAAAAATCTCAGTGTTCAGATAAAAGATGTGACTCCGACATCGCTTTTAAGAGATCGTGTGCGGGTAGTTGAGGGAAATCCTGATTTTTCAAACAAAGATATTGGAGCACCGCAACCAACAACTGTCGCTGAGGACAAATCAGGAGTGATATCTGCTCTGAACCAGGTTGAGCTGCCCCTTGAGGTTGCTACTCCGTCTCACATTGGTGGCCATCCGCATCAAATATCTCCGGTCTGTAGAAAAATATTATCCTATTTTTTTGGCAATTCATTCTTTCCTGATGTAATGTGTGTGATATTCTATCTCTTATTTTTCATATTTTTTCACTCAGTATGCTGCTCCTTCTGGTACCTTGGTTGAGGAGGAGAAGCTGGCTGCCATTGGGTTTTCTGATCAGCTTCCATCAGCTCAAGGATTGTTACAAGCTAATGCTTCTCAGTCACCATATAGCATGAACCAGGTATACAGCTCCTCATGTTTCTGTTCTTTATATCTACTGGTCTTTGGTCTGACTGATCATAATTTATGGCAACTAAGAGCAAAGGGAGAATTCTTATTGTTTTTGTAATTTGTGTGTGTGTGTGTGTGTGTGTGTGTGTGTGTTGGGGGGAGGGGTGTGTGGAGAGGGGATGGTGTGGAATGTGATACTATGCCCACAGAAGGGGAAAAAACATAGCAATGAGGGGAGGGGACACTATCATCGTTACCTGCAAATCATATTATAGCAAAGTAATTGAGCTTAACAAAGTGGTAAGGTAAGTAAAAAAAAGGGCAAGGCAAAGAAAGAACACTAGGAGATGCAAAAAGTAAACCCTTCCTAAAAAAAACAAGTTGAAGGCTTGTAAAGAAGTAATGTGCAACAGAATCAGAAAATAAAGGAAAAATGTCTCAGCTATATTCAAACGCTGGTGCCTGACATAACATGTATATGAAGCCTGCTAGCACTTGACTATTGTGCGGCACAGCAGTTTTTTGTTTCTTAAAGTGTACGGGCAAAATAAGCCACCTCTGCCTTGTCCCTCTCTTACTCTATGTGTACCAGCTCATCACAGTGCAAAAACAAACTCAGGGTACTGTTATATTCTCTCTAACGCGAGTCTTCTCAGTGAATTTGTTTTGTGATCTTCTGTTACTCCTCTTTATGTGGTTGAGGTACTAGAATTTGGAAAAATTAATAATGCTCATAAGGAATGTTTCTAGAGAGTCGAGATTGGGGGGGAAGCGTTGTGAATCTTGTGATCTTCTTTACTCCCTCCGTATGTAGGTGAGGTACTAGAATTTGGAAAATGTAAATGCTCTATAGGCAATGTTTCCCATTATACCTATTCTTCTGCAATGTGGAAAAGTACCCTCAAATATGATGGCTTCTTAAATAACTATGACATGAAGAAAAGCTGGGGTGGGGGTGAGGGAATAGGGTAACCCTGAGCTCAATCCAGTCAACTAAGAACCAATAGGATACTGTGGTTAAGGACACAATTATAAGGAAGGACGAAGGTTGCAACATAGTACAGATATCGCATAACGAGTCGTGAATTGTAGTGTGAATTATGTCACCTCTTTTTATCCGTTGTTTGTCGGCCATATTGGTCGTTTTGACAACTATTTATTTGGCATATTGGCCGATAGCCCAATACGACAAAGAAATTGCACCCCCATCTGTACTGAGTTTATGTGGACCTGGAAGCCCAAACACCAACATAACTTACCAGCTGTGGTTCCCTGTTAGGGACATAGTAAATTGGACTGTACGATAATTCCTATGCTTGAATAGATCCTACAGCAATTAATGCTTCATTGCTTCTGTAAGCTTGGATTGTGGCTACCTTCATCGCACCAGCCTTAGTTGTGATAGTTTAATCTCAATTATATGTGGAAAAGCAAACCATAGTCAGCCAAGAGAATTAGCTTGTTTAACCATGATAAATTGGGTAGTGGAAACTTCCATTTCTCTTTTCTACTTTTTGTGGGCTACCTTTTTTGTACTTGTCCTTGTCCATTAGTGAATTTCGGATTATTTTGCTACACATGCACACATTTGAAGATAAAGATGATTTGGGGGGATAGGGGGTTGGAGGATTAGACGCTGCAAAGTTGGCTTACCCTGGGAGCCTTGTAAGAGGCAAGATGATAAGGATACGGTCATATATAACATTAATTGTGTTTGTGAGTGTTAATTTGCAAGGTTAGCATGTAAAGAAAGTGAACTACATTGAGAAAATAGCGAAAGGGAATTCTTTGGTATTCATTTTAGTGTAGACAAAAGACCTGTTTCTTTTCATCTATGTGTGGTATAGTTGTTTGCTAATGACTGCGTTTTTTTCCAGCTTCCCTCTTCAATCCCTAATCTTGGAGTACATGTTGTTGTGAACTCAAAGCTCACTAGTCTGAACCTGCACGTACATTTTCAAAGGTCTGTTATTGATCATCTCTGGCTTTGTTATTTTTAAGAACATATGATATTGTTTGAAATTAAGCTCGTTCTATTTTTTGCAGAGTGCTTCCACTAGCCATGGATAGAGCTATTAAAGAAATAGTGCCTGGGATAGTTCAACGTAGTGTTTCTATTGCAACTCAAACAACTAAGGAACTTGTTATCAAGGTGTGTTTCCTGTCTGGTGATATACTCCCTCCGTCCCAAATTGTTTGTCCACTTTGTTTTCCGTGACTCACATTGTTGTGAGTCACAAATGCCAAGGAAGACAAACAATTTGGGACGGAGGGAGTATTGACTAGGCTTGCTGTAGTTTGAAAGTTGTTCTTTGCTGCGGCTCTTACTTTGTGTTTCTCCCATTTAGGATTATGCCTTGGAGTCAGATGAGGGTCGCATATATAATGCTGCACATCTGATGGTTGCTAGTCTTGCTGGTAGCCTAGCACATGTAACTTGCAAGGTTTGGCATTGGTCTAGCTTTATGTTACTTGTACTTGGTTATTTACATGCTGTGAAGTCCTGATATTAGCTAATTTGACATTGCAGGAACCTCTGCGTGGCTCAATATCAAGTCAGCTCCGAAATATGCTTCAGCTTCAGCAATTAAATCTTACAAGTGAAATTGTAGAACAGGCTGTGCAGCTTGTGACCAATGATAACCTTGATTTGGGTTGTGCAATAATTGAACAAGCAGCAACAGAGAAGGTTAGAATTTTAGCTTCTTGTCTGGAAACAGCTTCCCCCTCAACCCAGTTGTCTCTCTTGTTTTCTCTTTTCTTTTAAAAAAAATTCTGTCAGCTAAAAACCACCTTTTAGTGATTGGCCTATGGAAAATTTGTGTGTTTTCCATTAATATTCATTTCTGTTGGATAATTATTCTTTGGAAGATACATTTGATGATATTATTACTTTCTCAGGATCTCCCTTGAATATTTCATGTTTTACAAGAACCCCCCCCCCCCAACCGTGTTTATTTTATTTTATTTTTATTTGGGTATAGAACCCCCTATTAGAATTTATGTACCATGACAGGCTTGAGGGTCAACTATTCAGTTTACATTCATAATTTCACCAGGAAATAGACATTAGGGGTTGCAGTAACTAGAGACTGATTTTTAAAAGGGGTTTAATATTTTCTTTTTTTGTGTGTAAGGGGGTGAAGCGAGAAATTTACAAAACGGCAAAGAAGGAGGCAAAGATATCCGTTGCAGAAGCCAAAAACAAAGCATATGAGAGTCTGTACCAAAAATTAGAAACCAAGGAGGGAGAAAAAGACGTCTTCAGGTTGGCAAGAGCTAGGGAGAGGAAGACTAGCGACTTGGGTCAAGTTCGTTGTATTAAGGATGAGACGGGACGAGTCCTCGTGGACGAGGCAGAAATCAAAGGAAGGTGGCATAGGTATTTCAATGAGCTTTTTAACAATGTTGGGGATGGCGACATTTCCTTGGGAGGTCTTACCACGTCCGAGCAACACTGTAACTATAGCTTTTGTCGCCGTGTTACAAAGGAAGAGATCAAAGGGGCTTTGGGAAAGATGAAGAGTGGTAAGGCAGTAGGACCCAATGAGATACCCATAGAGGTATGGAAGAGTTTAGGGGAAGAAGGTTTATCTTGGTTAGTTAGACTTTTCAACACGATTCGCAAATCGGCAAGGATGCCGGAGGAGTGGAGGCTCAGCACACTGATTCCCCTATACAAGAACAAAGGAGGTATTCAAAGTTGCAACAACTATAGAGGTTTTAAGTTACTCAGTCACACCATGAAATTATGGGAGAGAGTAACTGAGAAGAGACTAAGAAAGAGTACCCGTATCTCAGAGAACCAATTTGGATTCATGCCAGGGAGGTCAACAACAGAAGCGATTCATCTGCTTAGACGTTCTATGGAGTACTATAGAGATAGGCAAAGGGACATGCATATGATTTTCATTGATTTGGAAAAGGCCTACGACAGAGTGCCTAGAGAAGTTATGTGGAGGTGCTTGGAAGCCAAGGGGGTTCCAGTCGCCTATATTCGAGTTATTAAGGATATGTATGACGGAGTGAAGACACGGGTTAGGACTACGGGAGGGGATACTGAGCATTTTTCTATAGATATTGGGTTACATCAAGGTTCATCGTTGAGCCCCTTCTTGTTTGCAACAGTTTTGGACGAGCTTACGAAGACTATTCAAGAGGATGTGCCTTGGTGCATGTTATTTGCTGACGACATTGTTTTGATTGACGAGACACGAGAAGGTGTTAATGCCAAATTGGAACTTTGGCGGGATACACTAGAGTCAAAGGGCTTTAAGCTGAGTCGGACAAAGATTGCCTCGGATGTGGAGATTAAGATTGGTACTGAAGTTGTACCAAAGAGGGATTGTTTCAAGTATCTTGGTTCAGTTATCCAAGGCAACGCCGAGATTGATGACGATGTGACCCATCGTATCAAAGCGGGGTGGCTAAAGTGGAGGAGTGCGACAGGAGTTCTATGTGACAGGAAAATTCCACTAAAATTGAAAGGTAAATTCTATTGTACAGCCATTAGGCCAGCTATGCTTTATGGGGCAGAGTGTTGGCCGGTGAAGCAGGTGCATGTGCAGAAGATGCGAGTGGCCGAGATGAGGATGCTTCGTTGGATGTGCAACTTTACAAGAAGAGACAAAATCAGGAATGAAGTTATAAGAGGCAAGGTGGGAGTGACCGACATCGACAACAAGATGCGAGAGACGAGGCTCAGGTGGTTTGGGCATGTTAGGAGGAGACATCAAGATGCCCCAGTGAGAAGGTGCGAGAGGATTTTACTTAGGGACCGCAAGAGAGGAAGAGGGCGCCCGAAAAAGACCTGGGGAGAGATAATCAGGCAGGATTTGACTCTTCTAGAACTTACCGAGGACTTGGCCCTAGATAGGAAAATTTGGCGTAGTAGGATCCGTGTAGAGGATCCTCGATAGAGTGTGTGATTTGCATTGCGTAGGATCTCGAGCTTGCGACTTTTTGTTTTCTAACTTGTAGTTATCTTCTTCTTTTTAGTTGTTTATGGTAGTAACATTCTGTTTTGGTGTGACTTTGCTTTCTATCCCTCACCCTTTTGTTTATGCAATATTTCCTTCTTCATTGCATGCACTCTTGAAAAAAAAAAAAAAAAAAAAAAAATTTGCAAATTGCAAATGTTTTAAGAAAATATATATATATATATATATATTTTTTTTTTTTTTTTTTTTTTTTGTGGGTCTTTCGGAAACAGTCTCTCTACTAGGCGACTAGTTAGGGGTAAGGCTGCGTACATGTGGACCTCCCCAGACCCCGTCCTAGGCGGGATTTATACTGGGTCGTCGTTGTTGTTGTTGTTGTTGTTGTTGTTGTTGTGTAAGGGGGCTTCTTGCAAAACTTGTATTCTATATGGGGGTTCCTGCAAACAATCCTATTTTAATGCATTTATTTCTCAATCTTAGTTATCTTGGGATAAAGGGATGTTATGTTCCGTGCACGTAATAATTCAGAATTTTGATAAATGCCTGGCTGGTTTATTGACGATAACCTGCATTCATTGTCTAGAAGGGTGTCATCACTCTCTCTCTCTCCATCGAGGGAAAAGTTCTCTTGTGTTGGGCCTTTTTATTTCCTGTTTCATTGCAACTTTAGGATCTGTGTCATTTATACGTTTTTGGTCCTCGTACTGAGGGGTCTTGTGTTTAATGTTGTAGGCAGTGCAAACTATTGATGGAGAAATCTCTCAGCAACTTTCCTTGAGAAGGAAGCATAGAGAAACACTCGGTTCCTCATTATATGATGCAAGCATATATGCGCAAGGCCCTATGGGAGGTCTGCCAGAAACACTCTGTCCGACGCCTGGACGCTTGTCTATTTCTCAGCAGCGAGTTTATGAGGTGTAATAGTAATCTTCGTCCTACCTAGTCCTTTTCTTCTTCTCATTGTTTGCTTCCTGAATTTACTTGGGTGGTAGAGTCCAACTAGCCTTACAGTTAGTAAACTGTATTGCTTCTCTCCCAGGTTATCGTGGACGTTAAATACTGACTTGGTTGTTTCTCTAATCTGCAGGATTTTGTCCGCCTGCCATGGCAAAATCAACAGTCGAGCCAGAGTACAAATGCTTCGCTTGCTGCTCATTCTCCTTCCCCTGGTGGTGGGAGCTTCCGTGGATCTTCGGGACAACTAAACACGAATGTCTACTCTTCCGGATCGGTGAACACCGGGTTTGGTGTAGGTGGTCAACCTGTTGATCTTGGTTCTGAGGACATGGAACCCTCGCCAGCACAGATACTCAGGTATGCATTTGCTATAATTCACTAACTGTACAGTATGGATATATCTTTTTGCTACACATACAGATATTAACAAAATGAAATGAAGTTTGTGACATTCATCTAATGGTCAAAGGATCTAAATATCTTCTCTGGTTCACATTTGGTGTCGAATGAGACATCTTTTTTTTTTCTTCTTTTTTTTGGGGCTTTGAATGAAGGATTTGTTAAATTTTTTTCCTGGAAAGTTGGATGGAGTATATTTTGATGCTGTACTAGTTATTACGGAATACTTATTTTGCTTACAAGTTGCTGTGCTTGTTTGTTGCTCTCAAATTTCTGCAACTCATCTGCTGATCTGTCAATCTTTTGTGGTTGATTGCACAGTAGTCATGTTTGTTACTCAGTTATGCTTCTTTTGTTCCCTGGCAGCCCTGCTGCTCTAAATCATGTCAGAGCATCTGATACTGCTGTGCAGCAGCGTTCTGAAGTTGATTCAATCCTTGTGCCACCTTCATCAAGTGGGCCTGCACTGGAATCACAGTCAGTTGGATCCACAGATGGTGCAAAGGTTTGTAGTCTTTATTTCAAATGGCGGTTGTGTGAGACAAATATCTCTCACTGACTTTTGGTTTATGTTGCTAGGAGCCTGGAATTTCTTCACAGCCACCGCCTGCAGGGTCTGCTTCGATGGGAGGTCTCACAGAGCCTTTATTAACTACAGGAGATGCACTGGACAAGTACCAGATAGTAGCATTGAAGGTCATTATCATCTTTCATGCTTGTTTATAGATGGTGAAAATGTTTGTATGATCCTTAGATTATAATGACCATTCTGTATGCAAGGAGTGACTCATGTCATGCCAGGTCCTAAACATCTAGGTCTCAATTATGGGCCCTTCTTAAAATGTTTGTAAGCTTTGGCTGTTCTCTGTGGTGTTCGATTAGTCATGAGTGCAGAGGGTTGGTAATATGGTTTTTTGTTTGTACCTTTGTTGATTGTCCTTAGGAACTATTTCACTTCCTATCTCCACTTGCGCTTTTGTTAGCATTTTAATATGTCACCTTGTATGACTTCGCTTGTTTAATTCATTCTGAGGCTCTTCTTCTATTTCTTCTTTTTTGGACTCAGCTGGAAAGTGCATTAGCTAACGACGGTAGAGAAACAGAAATCCAGGTATGGTGTCTTCCTGGGTCGATGAATTCCTGCTTTACCCTGTGGAATGGAGAATATTCTATTATTGTCAGACTTTCCTTGTTATGTATGCCTTATCTGGGACTGATTGCTGATGTTTTTCCTCTTGTTATTTTGTTCCAGTCTATTGTTTTGGAGGTTCCGCAGATCATATTGAGATGTGATAATCGAGATGAAACTGCCTTGGCTGTAGCACAAAAGGTATGCTAAGAGCCTAAGATCGACAATTCCCCCCCCCCCTTTTCTGAGGGGAGATTCTCCCCTTTTTTGGGGTTATGCTTGTTTTATGTATGTTCTATTTATCCTGGTACAGGTTTTTAAAACTTTATATGAGAATGGAGGCAACGGTTTCCATGTTGGCGCTCATCTGGCCATTTTGGCCGCAATTCGTGATGTGTGTAAGCGTGTGGTTAAGGAGTTGACTAGCTGGGTATGTGCATTTGGGCTATTGCTTTCATTAGTGCAATGTTTCATTTCTTCCCCTCCCTCTTTTATATAGGCTTCGTATTCATTACTACCTGTAAGTGCTACTCCACTTCACTATTATTGGGAAGTAGCAGTTACTCGATAGGTTTGCTGTTGTTCAATCTAGGCACTCGATTATTTTTCAGTGAGGTTATCTCTAAATAAATTGGACTTATGATTTGTTTCCTTTTGTAGGTGATTTACTCAGATGAGGAACGGAAGTTCAACAAGGATATTACTGTTGGTCTTATCAGGAGGGAGTTGCTAAACTTGGCAGAATATAATATTCATATGGCTAAGCTCCTTGATGCTGGAAGGAACAGTATGTGAATTGATTGTTTATTTTTTCATTGTCACTGAAGTTGTTTATCTCACTAACTTCATATCTTGTGCAGAAGCTGCGACAGAATTTGCGGTTTCACTTCTTCAAACATTGGTGAATGAAGAACCTAAAGTCATATCAGAGCTTCATAATTTAGTGGAAGCGTTGTCCAAAGTTAGTGTATGTTTCTCAGTTATAAATGAGGGTAATGCATTAGATGTACAACCAATTAATTGTTTTCTCGGTTGCTGCAGCTTGCTGCAAGGCCTGGATTGCCTGAGTCGTTGCAGCAACTGGTTGAAAGTGTCAAGAACCCTGCTGCTGGTTCTAGTGGTCTTCCCAGTCCTAACACCGGAAAGGATGATAAGAACCGACAACCTAGAGATAAAAAGGTTTAGTGTACTTGTCATTCTCTTGGGAGAATTAACTTGTGATAAATTCCTCATATATTGAATTCTTTTGTTAATAGGTTACTCAACCTCTGGCAAGTAGAGGAGACTACAACACTGTAGATGTTGTAGAGCCAGATGCTTCTAGTTTCCAGAAGCAGGTATAACATCTCATGATTACAAAGCCAAATTAGTAGCAACCAAGTCGTTGTGTTACTATAATCGAGGCTATTGCTCTCTTTTGTTTCCATACTCACAACTGTCATATATCTGGAAGAGGATCTAGTTTGAAATTATTGAATCTAATCGTTGGCTTACTGTATTTGTGGTCAATGTTGCTTTGCAGGTTTCTTCACTTTTTGCAGAATGGTACCGAATATGTGAGCATTCCACTGGGAACGATACTCCGTGCACTAAATTTATTTTACAGCTACATCAAAATGGTTTCCTGCGAGGGGATGATATATCAGACCGTTTTTTCCGGGTTCTCTTGGTAACTATTTTTCCTATTCAGGTGTTGTCTTTCATTATTTTGATGATTTTACTTCTGTTTTCAAGTTTTTACTTTTTTGGTGCTTCAGGAAATATCTGTGTCACATTTTGCTGAGGTGACACAATCATCTCAACAAGTGCAGTCAGCTTTCCTTGCCATTGATACATATGCTAAACTAGTTTATTCAATCTTGAAGGTATTTGCATTTCCCTCTGCAATGTTATGTTACTTCGTCATATGACATCATATCTTACTTCATTTCTTTGATGTTCATAGTATTTTCCCGTCGACCAGGGATCGACCAAACTTTTTCTCCTACCAAAGGTCTAGTTCTGAACTTTGTTGTTCTTATGTTATTTCACTAAACCTATGTTTTTTGCTTATCTTGAGATCATTGAGTGAGGAGCATCTGTTTCTTTTGTAGATTCTAACTGTAACAGTGAAATTGATTCAAAAAGATCATGATGAGAAGAAAGAAGACTTTAGTCCGAGGCCATATTATAGATTGTTCATAAATTGGTTGGCTCATCTAAACATTGGTTCATTGGATCCTGTCCATGATGGTGTGAACTTCCAGGTAACTCACAATTGCCACTAAACTTGGTGCTGTGTGGGCGGATGCTGCTCTCTTAAGATAATCTTCCCCTTCATGGCTAATAGTGATTCATACTACCAGGTTCTGTCAGCTTTTGCAAATGCATTCCATGCCTTGCAGCCCCTGAAAGTGCCTGGGTTCAGGTTGGTTTTATTTTAATGATTATGTTGTGTGCTAGTCATTCATTTGTCTTTACTTGACGTTTTGTAAATCACTTAACAGTTGTTTTCACTCTTCTGAGCATCAGACAAGTTATTAGTAAACTCAATTGGGGACCCTTCCTATTTTCTTTCCGATTTTTTGATTAGAGATCCCTCAGATTTTTGTGATTGTACGAGAGTCATTTCAGCTAAGGACACTGTTCAATTGAGTTCTTATTAAATGCCACATGCGAATTTGATGTTGACCTGGTTTCACTTGGCAGTGTGGTTTTTCACATTCGAGTTACTAAATTAAAACAAACAAAAAAAAAAAACTTTTGATTTTAATGGTGTTTTTCAATTTGTGTCCTGAAAATCAGGAACATTTAATTTTATCATAACCGAGATCTGTTTAATGATATCCTTTGTTTCTATATTGAGTGCATGTGTTTCTACTATATTGGGTCTCACAATTTCTAAAACCTTTTCAGCTTTGTATGGCTTGAGCTGGTTAGTCACAGGACTTTCATGCCTAAGCTGCTAATGGGCAACTCTCAGAAGGGTTGGCCCTTTCTTCACCGCTTGTTGGTGGACTTATTCCAGTTCATGGAGCCGTACTTGAGAAATGCTGAACTCGGGGACCTGGTCTGGCTCTTGTGGATTATTTAACTATTTTCTTTCTGTCAATTTTCATTCGTGTATTTAGTAACAGTTCCTTTTTCTTTTGAAGGTACGCTTTTTATACAAAGGAACCTTGAGAGTGCTGCTGGTGTTGCTGCATGATTTTCCAGAGTTCTTGTGTGACTATCATTTTAGTTTCTGTGATGTGATTCCTCCCAGCTGCATACAGATGCGGAATATTATCCTCAGTGCTTTTCCTCGTAACATGAGACTTCCAGATCCGTCTACTCCAAATTTGAAGGTATCCATTTGATCCTATTTTATAGTAACTTAAATTCTAACCAAGTTCATGTTTAACTTTTGTGATTTCCATCATGTAGATTGATTTGCTGCAAGAAATGACCCAGTCACCCCGTATTCTGTCCGAGGTGGATGCGGCTCTGAAGGCAAAGCAGATGAAGGCTGATGTGGATGAGTACCTTAGGGTATTGATATTATATCCTTCATACGACGACTTTTCTCTTAAGATTGCTATTAAATTCAACTGACAGATCCAGAGATCATCTAACTCTGTCTTGTTGGGGTAAACTGCAGACAAGGCAACAAGGATCGCCCATCCTGAGTGAACTGAAGCAGAGACTTTTACTTTCACCTAGTGAGGCTTCACTTGCTGGGACTCGATATAATGTGCCTTTGATCAATTCTCTTGTGCTTTATGTTGGGATGCAGGTGATTTTCTTTTGCTCTTCTGATTTGGTATTTTGATTAATGTACAAAGGCGATAGTATTTAGAGCTTGTTACTGGTAATATGGGTTTCCATGTTCTGTTCTTTTTCCTAGATTGTGTTTGCAAAAAAGCAATAGTATTTAAGAGCTTTCCCTGGTAAATTGGTTTGTGAATTTCTGATCTCTGCCCTAAATTTATGGATTCCATTGTTAGAATAATGAAAGTTGTTCTTGAAATGACAATATCAAGTTTCATTTATCTTTAAAGGAATCAATACTTGTTTAGTGATTCCAAGACAACTGTGCTGGGAAAAGAGTATTTAAAGTAGTTCGTAGTCTGTTGGATTTCTCAAGTAGCACATCCCAAAAGTTAAATGTGTCTGAAGCGAATGACCAATATTGAGACTGTGGATCACTTTGCGAACCCCCATTAGTTTTAGTTATCTTGAAGTTAATTCTTCAGCAAGACAGGTTAAGGTGAATAATTTTGAGGCTTATAATTCGCGTCATTCATGAAATATGAACATGTTTTTGCGGATTCTTCTGCTCCCGATTTAGAAACCCTCAGCGACTCTTAAATCAATATAATTTATGTTTTTTCCCACGGGGAATGGTAATGGTGGTTTCAGTTCTTGTAATCTTCCTTTAATCTCTGGTAAATGTAAAATGTTAATGGCCTCTTGATTTCACTGTAGGCTATTCAGCTCCTGCAGGCCCGGAATAGATCTCAACCCCAGTCCCTGAGCAATGATCCATTGGTGGATAAAGCAGCGCTCGAGATTTTCCAGACTTTAATAATGGATCTGGATACTGAGGGTCGCTATCTCTGTCTTAATGCAATTGCTAACCAGTTGCGTTATCCCAATACACATACACATTTCTTCTCCTTCATCCTCCTGTTCTTGTTTTCTGATGCACACCAGGTAGGGTTATATTTATATATATAGCTTCACATGCTTTATGATTAAGTTTCTTGTATTTATGAAGGCTGTGTTTTTTTTCTTCTTGTTTATGGTTGCTGAGAGTATGCAGAGAGATGGCCGATTTGAATCTATATTATGGTGTCATAATTGAAGGGTACTAATACTACATAGATTTTGAGAAAACAATGTCCACCACGTAAAAGAGTCCAAAACACAGGGGTGCTGATAGAATTTCCCTTCTTTTCATTATTTGAGGTGCATTAGTGGTTGAAATTGAAGGTTGCAAATCGTTATTTGTATTTTATTTTATTGTGATTGGTAAGGAAGAGAAATATGGTTAGGAACACCTCCTCTCGAGGTGCACTCCTACTGAAATACTGAATCTTCATAGAGAAATTGTGTCAGCACCGGGGACTCAGACTGTAGTCATTAAATTATCTCTTGCTCCTGCCAGTAAGTAATCTAGGGTGGGAGGGATCATATTAAGTTTACCAGATATGATATTGCTGTTCATCGAATTAGGTTTAGATATGGTACAACAAGTATTTGTCAGATGCATGTTAAGTGATCATATCAATAGTCGTGCTGTGTGTCTGTGAGGTGGTGATAGTATCTGTTACCATTTTGCAGGAGATTATTCAGGAGCAAATTACTAGAGTCCTGTTGGAAAGGCTTATTGTTAATAGACCTCATCCGTGGGGCCTGCTTATTACTTTTATTGAACTTATCAAGGTTAATATTTTCTTTATTCTCAAATGAAGCAGAGTTAACACAAACTCAACTCTTCAGAGCTCTAAGATGTTGCTTTATATATATACAGAATCCCGGATACAATTTCTGGAGCCGTTCCTTCACTAGGTGTGCTCCTGAAATCGAAAAACTGTTCGAGTCCGTTTCAAGATCATGTGGGGGTCCTAAGCCAGTAAATGAAGGCATGGTTGGATCAGGAGGATTATCTGATAGCACGCATTGAAGACGTCTTTGTTAACCATTAGTAGCGGAGTAGCTTAACATGGAGAATACTTTCTGACCACCTGGATGTAAATATACCACCACTGTGAATATATGCATTCTTGACTCTAGTGTTAGCTACATAAGGCCTGCAGTTCTAGCAGCTTCTTAATCTTCACATGTAGAAATGATGATGTATTAATACAATAACACTTCTCTGATATGCAGGCATTATGTGCCACTTCTGTACGAGTTGTTACTGTCTCGTTTTACATGGACCTATTTCATTGATCTATATCTGGAACAAAATTGAATTTGTACTATCAAAAGCCAAATCAACATGAATGTATGATATTAAAAGCCAACTCTCGAGGACTATGGATGGCATAGCATTGTTGGTGTTATCTTGTTTCCCTGGATATTCTGAGAAAGTTTTGCAATTTCCTTCAAAGCAGACCGCCTTTCTCTCGCTTTCCTCCCCTCTGCTTCCATCTTAGCCTTGGCAACCTTCTGATGCATCTTTTGTACTGCCTTTGCCCGCTTTTTATCCAGCTTCCTCTGTCGAATCACCAGTAAATTTCACAGTAAAACATCTTTCTAGTCTATTTTCAGGGCTGACAAAAGATGGGATATCGTAACTTTCAGGATATGTTGAAGCTGTGACTGAGTGATAATTTAACAGTTTCCAGCTTTAAAATAGCTCTCTGCTAGAGTTAAGTTCAATTCTTCAGTACAAACTGTTGTTGTATCTGTTTGCATATATGTTGATCTTGCAACATTCTTGAGAATTACCTCAATCTTATCCAGTTGAAACTCAGCTTTGCTTCTCTGGCTTGACTCCCAGCAATCTATAACCGCCTCCTTCCTCTTTAGCCTGATCAATTAATCAAACATCAAGCGATTTACAAGCCATATCTTATCATATCGCACACAGTAAAAAATAGACACGCAGGTAAGAGAAAGAGAGAGACTTATTGAGCAGATCAGTGTATGCAGCTTTTCTCTGTGCATCAAGTTCAGCTCTTTGCTTGTGCTTCTGAACTTCATCCAAGAACTCCTGGTAAGGCTTAGGGCGGTTGACTGGTGACGGACGCTCCTCATTCGCCTCAACTATAACTGGTTCAGCCCTTGAAAACTCCACACACTTCATAGAGCTTCTTTTCTGTAGATAGCCCATGGATTCAGGGACAGAAGGCAGAACAGGCAAGGAAACTCCAGGATCATCAGCTTCAGCACTAACAATCGACAACGATTCGTAACCAAATGGGGCTGCTGTCTTAAGCAAGCTCTTGGGACTGTAGGTGATGTTTCCAAGCAGTGAATTCCCATTTCCTTCCCTTCCTCTAAACCCTTGATCGATCGCTGATTCGTATAAGGTTGACATGCTCATGCATTGGGAACTCTGGTCTTGTTTCTTGAAGCTTGAGGTTGAGTAAACACTTGAACTCTTCAAAATTAAAGGGTAGAGTTAGACTCACATAATTAAACCATCACACTGATGCCAGAAAACCCAAGTACTTAACCCAAATGCACATTTATTAAACTGAACCCAAAATCATTCCAATCCCAGAAAACCCAAGAAACAAACCCAATTACCCAAATGCAAATAATCAAAGAAAACCCAGATACAAAAATCAATTAATGCGCACAATCAAACTAACTAAAAACACAATGGGGAAAACCCAGATGAAAAAATCAATAATTTCACACGATCAAAGTATCAAACCCAAAAAACAGTACACATTTTATGAAGAGAGAATGAAGAAAGAGGTTTAAAGAGAGAGAGACCTGGTGAGTAGGCGTGTAGAACTCAAGAGAGGTGCGAGAAACTTCACAGGGGAGTGGTGATGGAGGAAAAGAGTGAGTGCCAGCAGTAGAAATGCTGCAAACTGGTGAAGGAGAGAGAGGGAGAGCAGCCATTAAAGAACCCAAGCTCCACTTTCCTTGGTTACTATCATATATCTGATTTGATGATAATGATGATGAATTCTTCATTGTTTTCTTCTTGGTACCATGTTTTGCATCAATATTATTATTGCGATTGATGATTAATGGGCTTTTGCTGAAATTGGGAGGAGAAAGATGATTTTGTCTATTGCCATAAAATTCATCGTTTTCTTCATCTCGAAATTGATGATGGATTCTGAACTTCATCTTCTTCTTCCTCTTTTTCTTGTATTTTCTTGGCGAGAGAGAGAGAGAGAGAGAGAGAGAGAGAGAGATGGGTTCTGCTACCAGAATTTGTCTCGCGGGGTTTTTTAGTTCCTCAATACCGAGAGAGTTTTTGTTATTTAGGTGAGACAAATTTAATTTACCCATTAAAATTTAGAAAGGAACATTTGAAGAATTGAACCGTTGTTGAGAATAAAATCAAAAAAGTTGTTAAGAATAATTAGTGTACATGTCCATGCTATGCACGGGATATTTTAACCTCTTTTTATTTTTTTCTTTAATTCAATATTTTCTGATTGGTTCCCTCACTTCTAACTTTGTTGTAATAATTTTCTTTTTTCTTTTTGGTGCTAATTTTGTGATTAACTGGTAAATAAAACTAAAGCAACATCAAGGCGGGATTTGGATAGGTTATGTTTAAGGAAAATATTAAAATGTTGGGCAAAATGATACCTGGGGCTTAGGAAGGCGAAAACGAAGACCATTAATCCACGTTTTATGGGCTTTCGAGAGGCTCGGAACGAAGGTGTATATTTTCGCACCACATTGCATTGAGCACCCCTAGGGGATGTGAGAGGCCCTCCGAGTCGCTTATCCGGTCCCTGATAGGATTGGAAGGGCGTTTTACGGGACACTGGTGTAAGTGCCGAAACACCGAAGGCATGGGTGATGTTGAAGTTCGGGGATCCGGGTGACCTTCCTGGGACAACGAGAGTCCTCTAGGGTCATGATTGACCTCCCGGAGAAGTTTGGGAAAACCTGACACCCGAGTCCCGTGAAGCCGAAAACGAAGGCTATTATCCACGTTTTTTGGGCTTCCGGGAGGCCCGGGAACGAAGGTGGATATTTTTGCACCACATTGCACGGAACACCCCTAGGGGACATGAGAGGCCCTTTGGGTCGCTTATCCGATCCCTAATAGGCTTGGAAGGGCGTTTTACGGGGCACTGATGTGTAAGCCCGGAACACCAAAGGCATGGGTGATATCGAAAGTCGGGGATCCGGATACCCCTCTCGAGGCACCAAAGGCTATTATCCACGTTTTTTGGGCTTCCGGGAGGCCCGGGAACGAAGGTGGATATTTTTGCACCACATTGCACGGAACACCCCTAAGGGACATGAGAGGCCCTTTGGGTCGCTTATCCGATCCTTAATAGGCTTGGAAGGGCGTTTTACGGGACACTGATGTGTAAGCCCGGAACACCAAAGGCATGGGTGATATCGAAGGTCGGGGATCCGGATACCCCTTTCGAGGCACCGAGGGTCCTCTAGGGTCATGATTGACCTCTCGGAGAAGTTTGGGCAAAAATGACACCCGGGCCTCGGGATGCCGAAAACGAAGGCTATAATCCACATTTTTTTGCTTCCGGGAGGCCCCGGAACGAAGGTGGATAATTTTGCACCACGTCGCATGAAAATCCTCTAGGGGGCATTGGAGGCCCTCGGGGCCGCTTATCCAATTCCTGATAGGCTTGGGATGACGTTTTATCAGAAACTTATGTTATAGCCACAACACCAAAGACATGGGTGATATCGAAGGTCGGGGATCTGGATGCCCCCCTAGGGCATAGAGGGTCCTCTAGGGTCATGATTGACCTTCCGGAGAAGTTTGGGAAAAAATGATACCCGAGCCCCGGAAGACGAAAACAAATGCTATGATCCACGTTTTTTTGGGCTTTCGGGAGGACCCGGAACGAAGATGGATATTCTCGCACCACATTGCACGAAATACCCCTAAGGGACATGAGAGGCCCTCGTGGTCACTTATCCGACCCCTGATAGGCCTAGGAGGGCGTTTTTTGGGACACTAGTGTAAGAGTTGAACACTAGGGTCCTCTAGGGTCATGATATACCCCCCAGTGATTTCGCACGAAAGTTATGGGTGATTTCGAAGTTCAGGGATCCAGATGTCCCTCCCGCAGCACCGAGGGCCCTCTAGGGTCATGATATACCCCCCAGTGAAGTTTGGGCAAAAATGACACCCGGGCACTGGGAAGCCGAAAACAAAGGCTGTAATCGATGATTTTTTGGATTCAGGGAGGCCT
Source organism: Tetragonia tetragonoides (assembly GCA_038025085.1). Taxonomy (NCBI): domain Eukaryota; kingdom Viridiplantae; phylum Streptophyta; class Magnoliopsida; order Caryophyllales; family Aizoaceae; genus Tetragonia; species Tetragonia tetragonoides. The sequence continues at coordinate 7,393,661 of CM076140.1, read as the reverse complement.
CGAAAAGAAGAGGGATATTTTCGCACCACATCGCACGGAACACCCCTATATGACATGGGAGGCCCTCGGGGTTGCTTATCCGATCCCCGATAAGCTTGGAATGGCGTTTTACGAGACACTGGTGTATAAGCCCGGAACACCAAAGGCATGGGTGAAATCGAAGGTCGGGGATCCGGATGCCGCTCTCGACGCACCGAGGGTCTTCTAGGGTCATGATTGACCACTCGGAGAAGTTTGGGCAAAAATGACACCCAGAATGAAGGTGGATAATTTCGCACCACATCGCACGAAACACCCCTAGGGGACATGGGAAGCCCTCGGAGTCGCTTATCTGATCCCTGATAGGCTTGGAAGGGCGTTTTATCGGACACTGGTGTTAGAGCCACACCACCAAAGACATGGGTGATATCGAAGGTCGGGGATATGGATGCCCTCCCGAGGCACCGTGGGTCCTCTAAGATCATGATTGACCTTCCAGAGAAGTTTGGGAAACAATGACACCCGAGACCTGGGAAGCCAAAAACAAAGGCTATAATCCACGGTTTTTGGGCTTTCGGGAGGCCCCGAAACGAAGGTGGATATTTTCGCACCAAATCGAACGGAACACTGATAGCCTCCGCAAGTATACGGAATTTATCGAGTAGTATAAAAGATTATCGTATCCACATGGAGCTAGTGTATCCAAGTACTAAGTTTTCTCAAATATAAAACAAGCTAAGCAAATTCGAGTTGGATTTTTGATGACTCAAATAATGAAACTAAAGCGAATAAAATTACGAAATCTAGCAAGATAAAAGATCTAGGGTTGATTTCACTTAACTAGATTACTTGACGCGATAGATAAACTTAACTAGCATGTCAATATCAATCGTGGCAAGGACGGATAAAGAAGCCTAAACCTTCTCTCGAAGCGATAGAGGCAAACTCAATGCAAACTTAACTACCTATTCTCATGGAGTCAAGTAACATCAAGAGCATGAAGAACGAAAATCAATACAAAGCCCACAAGATATTCTAGTCTACTTTCGTGATTAGGCAATCAAGATGATTATTTAAAGTCCGACAATTAGCATTCCCCTTTCGATTTCATACTAATCATCCAAGTATTCAAAACCCTCTTTCAAGAATTATGAATAACAATAAGCAAATAAATAATCATGTGCAATGATTCAACAAACATGCTAGCATCAATTTATCAAGACATCAAATAACCCAAATTAACCTTCATCAACCCCAGAATAAGAAAATTAGCTACTCATGATTAAAGAAACTAATAAGCAAATGATAAGAATCAAACTAAACATGAATTAGAAAACTTAAAGAAATAACAATCATAAACTAAAGGATTAAAAACTAAAACCAATTGAGAGGGGGAAGAGAGAGAGTAGGGATGAGAGATAAATCAAGAAGTTTCAATTGGAATTGCCCAAAACTTGAACTTGTTCTTCAAATTGCAAATAAACTAGAGAATTTGAGAGTATCTAAGTGCTTAATGTAAATTCTAAGCTATTCTAATGGAGTATAGAGAGAGATGATGGACGGATAGTGAGAGAGAGGGGAAGAAGAAGAGAGGAGAGAAGCCCTTTTATAAGCCTATACACGTTTAATCTCATGGGAGAAAAGAAGAGGAAAGGTCTCTTATCGATTATGCATAAATCGCACAGGAGGATGATCGTGCCAACATAGGCATGATTGTGCTTGCTCTTTTCGTCAAAATTTTCGGCTACTAACATTCCCATATGACGACACATGATCATGCCTATTGGAAGCATGATCATGCACTGTAGACCGAATCCAAATCTTCACAATTTCTAGCCTATCTTGCCATTCCAACTTCGATTCCTTCTTCTCTTGACACGCCAAAGTCCATCTTGATTCCAATTGCACATTTGAGCTCCAAAATGATCCTCAAATCACATTAAACACACAAACATACCAACGTAGTGATCCTCATCATAAAATGAATAAAATTCAATTATAAACGATAATACTCACACAAATGTGGATGAGTGCAAATGTACAGTGAAAATCAACACTATTTAGGCACTTATCAAACTCCCCCAAGCTTGAACCTTTGCTTGTCCCCAAGCAAAACAAGTCAAGACAACAGAAACGGGGAACAAAAGTCAAGAGATCACCTTCTCAAATTGAGTTTAAAAAGCAACATCGAATCCAAAAGAATCAACCCATGCCAAGAACAAAAATCTCAAAGCCATTCGAATTCACATAGCACATCATTTAATCACGATCCAAAACATCTAAATCTTACCAAAAGACCCACTCTTGAATGTAGCATAGTAAAGTAGATAGACCCTCACTTTAGGTAAGTGGACACTCACACTCAAGTGTTTAAAATTGACAATCCAAGTGCGTTTCACTCAATACTCATCTCAAAAATCACGGTTTACCATAAGCTCACCAATCGTCTCACATCTCCTTTGCTATGGACAATTGAAATAAACGAGTCAAGAGGACTTTCAAAGGTTGTAACGTAGGCTTAGGGTGAAGAGTAGGACAAATTCATTCGGACAGTTGGCTAAGGATGTCATGAAACTAGTGGAGCAAAAATTATCAATTCACCTCATGGGCATAAGGTAAACAATGCGGAACTCCGACTAACAAAAAGCAACATCTAACCAATATCACCAAACTCTATTGAAATACTCTTCATTCAAGCACAACTTTCAAAAATATCAACCTTTTATTCATTTTTTTTTCTTTTTTTTTTTTGAGAGCTTTTTCTGAATTCTCTTTTTTTTTCTTCCCCTTTTTTTTGGAACTAAACAATGAATTCAACCATCCTTCCAAGCGCTTACACAAACTACGGAGTTACACATTGTGAAATGTAACATAAACTCCAAAGTTAATCCCTACTCCACAAGTCTCATGACACAAGGGTTAAACATGGTTTTTCCGGTCAAAAGGCTTGTAATGCAGGTGAAAGAAAAGAATAGGCAAAGCTCAAAGTGGTTCACAAAGGATAAAATGCCAAGGTAGGCTTATTTGGCTAAGTGAGCTAAAAATTCAAAGAATGCCTCAATCATACTCGTTCAATCAATGTCAAGTGCGGACTCAATAGAGAAAAGAGAAATGAATTCTCTCCGGAGAGGTTGAGAAGCCTCTTCCCAAGGTGAGTTCTAGAAACCAATGACTAAGAGAGAGTCTCACACGTGAAAAACACAATAGACCGTAGTGATGCACGGTCTTCAAAGCTCAAAACTCACGGGTCAATTTGGTCTATCCAACTCAACTATACAACATTCGAGATTCATCATCATACATGCCACAAACCATGTGTCGCAACAACAATCATGCTATGTAAAACTTAGGCTCAATCACATTGCCATAAAAACAAGGGTCAATCCTCTCGATTTTCACAATAAAACAAGAATCATCATCGAAGGATCACATCTCACACGTTTTTTGGGATTTTTCTTTATGCATGCGAAATTAAAACCTAAACTATATGCAAAAAAACAAAAATAAAAGAAAGAAATAAAAAATGAAAAGCTAATCTAAAAATGCAAAAAATAAAATAAAAAACTATATGCAATGCAATTCAATTCACATTTAACAAGACATGAACAAAATCACCTCCCCCAAGCTTGAAATGAACATTGTCCCCAATGTGAGAAAAGACAACAATATAGAGGGAAAGGGAGGAGAGAAAACTCACGGAGCCTCCCCTGTCGGGGAGGGAAGAGGTTAGAAAAGTATTGTTGGTTGATATGCCAACTAGTTATTGCTCACGATAATCACACTCACATACCCATTTTGGCTTGCATCACAAAGAGTGCATCAAATCATATTGAACTAGTAGCGGTGTTGCACTTTTTTTTCTTTTCATTCTGCATCCTGATTTCGCATTGACCATAAAAAGCTAAGGTCCGTAGCATTTTGTCAAATGCACTTGCACACATCTCAGAATGGCACAAGTTAGAGATCATTATCACAAGAGAATAGTAAAGAATTAATGACCTCTTGAATTTGTCAAATGCCCTTGAAAAATCAAATTGGCAAGATGAAGCTTCCCACACACTAAACTCATGATTCTCCCCATAAATCCCGTTAGACTTGTCACCTATGAAATGCTCATAAACCCGGCGCATACAAGAATCATGAATCTCTAATACATCATTTGGTTTCACATAAGCATATCCAAGCGAATTATCGAGAGGGAGATTAAAATGAGGATGCACACTTAAAGAAATTGGCATGCTTATGGATTTGGGGGGGAAGTGAATCATGATGCTCATCAAGATCGTCAAACTCATTCTCAAGCAACTTATCAACAATCTCATGCTCAATGCAATGTTTAGATAAACACAAATTATACATGGAATTGATTTCAGTCTCTATTATTGGCAAGTGGGAGAAAAGTGAATCAACTTTGGAGCACAATTGCGCTAGTAATTCTTTTTGTTCCACATTGGATTGCTGCAAAAGGGTTTCCAAATTTGACTTGGGTGGATGAGGGAGCATTGGAGTTTGGTCATCTCCATAAAAATAATTAGGATAACACAAATTATCAAAATTGCTAGCATGAAAATAAGGATCATATTGGTCACCTTGGTAGAGGAGATAAAACTGACATTATTAGAATTGTAACCAACACATCCATGCCAAATAAATGAAGCATTGGGCAAATCACATTCCTTCACGTTCACATAGTTATCACAAGTATAATCATATGAACTCGAATTATAATCATCATATCCCCCATGATGCCAAGAAGACATCAAGAAATCAAACCAAGTAAGACATAAGTGCTTAGTCTAGTTAAATAAAGAAACTCCTAATATTGGAATATACCAAACTCCCTGGCAACGGCGCCAAAAACTTGATAGCCTCCGCAAGTATACGGAATTTATCGAGTAGTATAAAAGAATACCGTATCCACAGGGAGCTAGTGTATCCAAGTACTAAGTTTTCTCAAATATAAAACAAGCTAAGAAAATTCGAGTTGGATTTTTGATGATTCAAATAATGAAACTAAAGTGAATAAAATTACGAAATCTAGCAAGATAAAAGATCTAGGGTTGATTTCACTTAACTAGATTACTTGATGCGATAGATAAACTTAACTAGCATGTCAATATCAATCGTTGCAAAGACGGATAAAGAAGCCTAAACCTTCTCTCGAAGCGATAGAGGCAAACTCAATGCAAACTTCACTACCTATTCTCATGGAGTCAAGTAACATCAAGAGCATGAAGAACGAAAATCAATCCAAAGCCCACAAGATATTCTAATCTACTTTCGTGATTAGGCAATCAAGATGATTATTTGAAGTCCGACAATTAGCATCCCCCTTTCGATTTTATACTAATCATCCAAGTATTCAAAACCCTCTTTCAAGAATTATGAATAACAATAAGCAAACAAATAATCATGTGCGACGATTCAACAAACATGCTAGCATCAATTTATCAAGACATCAAATAACCCAATTTAAACTTCATCAACCCTACAATAAGAAAATTAGCTACTCATGATTAAAGAAACTAATAAGCAAATAATAAGAATCAAACTAAACATGAATTAGCAAACTCATAGAAATAACAATCATAAACTAAAGGATTAAAACCTAAAAGCAATTGAGAGGGGGAAGAGAGAGAGAGTAGGGATGAGAGATAAACCAAGAAGTTTCAATTGAAATTGCCCAAAACTTGAACTTGTTCTTCAAATTGCAAATAAACTAGAGAATTTGAGAGTATCTAAGTGCTTAATGTAAATTCTAAGCTATTCTAATGGAGTATAGAGAGAGATGATGGATGGATAGTGAGAGAGAGGGGAAGAAGAAGAGAGGAGAGAAGCCCTTTTATAAGCCTATACACGTTTAATCTCATGGGAGAAAAGAAGAGGAAAGGTCTCTTGTCGATTATGCATAAATCGCACAGGAGCATGATCGTGCTTGCTCTTTTCGTCAAAATTTTCGGCTACTGACATTCCCATACGACGACACATGATCATGCCTATTGGAAGCATGGTCATGCACTATAGACCGAGTCCAAAGCTTCACAATTTCTAGCCTCTCTTGCCTTTCCAACTTCGATTCCTTCTTCCCTTGACACGCCAAAGTCCATCTTGATTCCAATTGCACATTTGAGCTCCAAAATGATCCTAAAATCATATTAAACGCACAAACATACCAAAGTAGTGATCCTCATCATAAAATGAATAAAATTCAATTATAAATGAGAATACTCACACAAATGTAGGACAGATGAGTGCATATGTACAATGAAAATCAAAACTATTTAGGCACTCATCAAACACCCCTAGGGGACATGAGAGACCCTCGGGGTCGCTTATCCGAAACTTGATAGGCTTGGGATGGCGTTTTGTGGGACACTGGTGTAAGAGTTGAACACCAAAGTTATGGGTCATATCGAAGTTCAGGGATCCAGATGTCCCAATCGCAGCGCCGAGGGTCCTCAAGGGTCATGCTAGATCCCCAGTGAAGTTTGGGAAAAAATGACACTCGGGCACCGGGAAGCCAAAAACGAAGGTTATAATTCACGTTTTTTGGCTTCAGGAAGGCCGCGCAACGAAGGTGGATAGTTTCACTCTACATCGCAAGGAACACCCCTATATGACATGGGAGGCCCTCGGGGTTGCTTATCCGATCCCTGATAGGCTTGTAAGGGCGTTTTACGGGACAATGGTGTGTAAGCCCGGAACACCAAAGGCATGGGTGATATCGAAGGTCGGGGATCCGGATGCCGGTCTCGAGGCACCGAGGGTCCTCTAGGGTCATGATTGAACTCTCGGAGAAGTTTGGGCAAAAATGACACCCGGGCCGCGGAAAGCTGAAAACAAAGGCTATAATCCACATTTTTTTAGGCTTCGGGAGGCCCCGGAACGAAGGTGGATAATTTCGCACACCATCGCACGAAACACCCCTAGGAGACATGGGAGCCCTCGAGGTCGCTTATCCGAAACTTGATAGGCTTGGGAGGGCGTTTTGTGGGACACATGGTGTAAGAGTTGAACACCAAAGTTATGGGTGATATCGAAGTTCAGGGATCCAGATGTCCCTCCCGCGGCACCGAGGGTCCTCTAGGTACATGATAGACCTCTTAGTGAAATTTGGGCAAAATTGACACCGGGCACGGGGAAGTCGGAAACGAAGGTTATAATCCACATTTTTTGCGCTTTCGGGAGGCCCCAGAGCGAAGGTGGATATTTTCGCACCACATCGCACGGAACACCCCTAGAGGACATGAGAGGCCCTCGGGATCGCTTATCCAAAACCTGATAGGCTTTGTGAAGGCATTTTGTGGGACACTGGTGTAAGAGTTGAACACCAAAGTTATGGGTGACATCGAAATTCAGGGATCCATATGTCCCTTCCGCGGCACCGAGGAGCCTCTAGGGTCATGATATATCTCCCAGTGAAGTTTGGTAAAAAATGACACTCATGCACCGGGAAGCCGAAAACGAAGGTTATGATCCACGTTTTTTTGGCTTCAGGGAGGCTCCAGATTGAAGGTGGATATTTTCGCAACACATCGAAAGGAACACCCCTATATGATAAGGGAGACCCTCTGGATCACTTATCCGATCCCTGATACGCTTGGAAGGGCGTATTACGGAACAATAGTGTGCGTAAGCTCGGAACACCAAAGGCATGGGTGATATCGAAGGTCGGGGATCTGGATGCCCCTCCTGAGGCACCGAGAGTCCTCTAGGGTCATGATTGACCTCCCGAATAAAGTTTTGGCAAAAATGACACCTGGGCCTCGGAAAGCCGAAAACGAAAGCTATAATCCACATTTTTTTGCTTCCTGGTGGCCCCGGAACGAAGGTGGATAATTTCGCACCATATCACACGAAACACCCCTAGGGGACATGGGAGGCCCTCGGGATCGCTTATCCGATCTCTGATAGGCTTGGAAGGAATTTTATCGGACACTGGTGGTTAGAGCCACAACACCAAAGACATGGGTGATATCAAAGGTCGGGGTTATGGATGCCCTCCCGGGGCACCAAGGGTCCTCTAGGGTCATGATTAACCTTCCAGAGAAGTTTGGGAAAAAATGATGCCCGAGCCCCGGGAAGCCGAAAACAAAGGCTATAATCCGCGTTTTTTGGACTTTCGGGAGGACCGGGAACGAAGGTTGATGTTTTCGCACCACATTGCACGGAACAACCCTAGGGGAGATGTGAGGCACTCGGGGTCGCTTATCCGAAACTTGATAGGCTTGGGAGGGCGTTTTGTGGGATACTGGTGTAAGAGTTGAACACCAAAGTTATGGGTGGTATCGAAGTTTTGGGATTCATATGTCTCTCCCGCAGCACCGCGGGTCCTTTAGGGTAATGATAGACCCCCTAGTGAAGTTTGGGAAAAAATGACACCCAGGCACCGGGAAGCCAAAAACGAAGGCTATAATCCACTTTTTTTGGCTTCAAGGAGGCCCCGGAACGAAGGTGGATATTTCCGCAACACATCGCACGGAACTCCCTTATATGACATGGGAGACCCTCGGGGTCGCTTATCCGATCCCTGATACGATTGGAAGGGCGTGTTACAGAACACTGGTGTTTAAGCCGGAACACTAGATGCATGGGTGATATCGAAGGTCGCGGAACCGGATGCCCTTCTCGAGGCACCGAGTGTCCTTTAGGGTCATGATTGACCTCTCGGAGAAGTTTAGGCAAAAATGACACCCGCGCCCTGGGAAGCAGAAAACGAAGGTTATAATCCACATTTTTTTTGCTTCTAGGAGGCCCCGAAACGAAGGTGGATAACTTCGCACCACATCGCACGAAACACAACTAGGGGACATGGGAGGCCCTTGGTGTCGCTGATACGATTCCTGATAGGTTTGGAAGGGCATTTTATCAGACACTGGAGTTAGAGCCACAACACCAAAGACATGGGTGATATCGAAGGTCGGGGATTTGGATGCTCTTTCGGGGCACCGAGGGTCCTCTAGGGTCATTATTGACCATCTGGAGAAGTTTGGGAAAAAATGACACCCGAGCTTCGGGAAGCCGAAAACAAAGGCTATAATCCACGTTTTTTGGCATTTCGAGAGGCCCCGGAACGAAGGTGGATATTTTCGCACCACATCGCACAGAACACCCCTGGGGGACATGAGAGGCCCTCGGAGTCGCTTATCCGAAACATGATAGGCTTGGGAGGGCGTTTTTGGGACACTGGTGTAAGAGTTGAACACCAAAGTTATGGGTGATATCGAAGTTCATGGATCCAAATGTCCCTCTCGCGGCATCGATGGTCCTCTAGGGTCATGATAGACCCCCCAGTGAAGTTTGGGAATAAATGACACCCGGGCACCGGGAAGCCGAAAACAAAACTATAATCCACATTTTTTTGGCTTTTGGGAGGTCCCGGAACGAAGGTGGATATTTTCGCACCACATCGCACGGAACACCCCTATATGACATGGGAGGCCCTCGAGGTTGCTTATCCAATCCTTGATTCGCAATGAAGGGCGTGTTACAGAACACTGGTGTGTAAGCCCGGAACACCAAAGGCATGGGTGATATCGAAAGTCGGAGATCCAAATGCCCCTCTCGAGGCACCGAGGGTCCTCTAGGGTCATGATTGACCTCTCGGAGAATTTTGAGCAAAAATGCCACTCCGGACCCGAGAAGCCGAAAACGAAGGCTATAATCCACATTTTTTGCTTCCGCGAGGCCCCGGAACGAAGGTGGATAATTTCTCATAACATCGCACGAAACACCCCTAGGGGACATGGGAGGCCCTCGGGGTTGATTATCCGAAACTTGATAGGCTTGGGAGGGCGCTTTGTGGGACACTGGTGTAAGAGTTGAACACCAAAGTTATGGGTGATATCGAATTTCAGGGATCCATATGTCCATTCCGCGGCACCGAGGGTCCTCTAGGGTCATGATAGACCTCTCAATGAAGTTTTGCAAAAATGACACCCGAGCACCGGGAAGTCGGAAACGAAGGCTATAATCCACATTTTTCTGGCTTCAAGGAGGCCCCGGAACGAAGGTAGATATTTTCGCACCACATCGCACGGAACACCCTTATATGACGTGGGAGGCCCTTGGGGTCACTTATCCGATCTCTGATACTCTTGGAAGGGCGTGTTACGGAACACTGGTGTGTAAGCCCGGAACACCAAAGGTATGGGTGATATCGAAGATTGGGGATCCGGATGCCCTTCTCGAGGCACCGAGGGTCCTCTAGGGTCATGATTGACGTCTCGGAGAAGTTTGGGCAAAAATGACACCCGGGCCCCGCAAAGCCGAAAACGAAGGCTATAATCCACATTTTTTTGCTTATGGGAGTATCCAAAAATGACACCCGGATGCCCTTCTTGATGCACTCTCGGTGCATCGAGGGTCCTCTAGGGTCATGTTTAACCATCTGGAGAAGTTTGGGCAAAAATGACACCTGGGCACCGGGAAGCTGAAAACGAAGGCTATAATCCACGTTTTTCTGGCTTCAGAGAGGCCCCAAAACGAAGGTGAAAATTTTCGCACCACATCGCACGGAACACCCCTACATGACATGGGAGGCCCTCGGGGTCGCTTATCCGATCCCTTATACGCTTGGAAAGGTGTGTTACGGAACACTGGTGTGTAAGCCCGGAACACCAAACGCATTGGTGATATCGAAGGTGGGGGATCCGGATGCCCTTGTCAGGGCATCGAGGGTCCTCTAGGGTCATGGTCGACCTTTAGGAGACATTTTGGAAAAAAAGACACCCGAGCCCCGGTAAGCCGAAAACGAAGGCTATAATCCACACTTTTTTAGCTTCCGAAAGGCCCTAAAACAAAGGTGGATATTTTCGTATCAAATCACACGGAACATCCCTAGGGGACATGAGAGGCCCTCGGGGCCACTTATCTGGTCTCTGATAAGCTTGCAGGGGCATTTTACGCGACTTTGGTGTAAGAGTCTGAACACCAAAGGCATGGGTGATATCGAAGTTCGTGGATTTGGATCCCTCCCAAGGCATCAAGGGTCCTCTACGGTCATTACTGACCTCTTGGAGAAGTTTGGGAAAAAATGACACCGGGGCCCCGGGAAGCCGAAAACAAAGGCTATAATCCATGTTTGGGCCCAGTTTTTTTGGCTATAATCGAAAACGAAGGCTATAATCCACGTTCTTTTATCTTCTGGGAGACCCCGAAAGGAAGGTAGATATTTTCACACCACATCGCACTGAACACTCCTAGGGGACATGGGAGGCCCTCGGGGCTGCTTATCCGATCCCTGATAGGCTTGGAAGGGTGTTTTACAGGACACTAGTGTTAGAGTCGGAACAATAAAGACATGGGTGTTATCGAAGTTCGGGGATCCGGATGTCCCTCCGGAAGTACTGAGGGTCATCTAGTGTCATTATAGACACCCCCAGAGAAGTTTGGGAAAAAATGAGACCCGAGCACCGGGAAGCCAAAAACGAAGGCTATAATCCACGTTTTTTTGTTTCCGGGAGGCCCCGAACTAAGTTGGATATTTTCGTATCACAACTCACAGAACACCCCTAGGGGACTTGAGAGGCCCTCGGGGTCGCTTATCGGTCCCTGATAGGCTTGGAGGGACATTTTACAAGACACTGGTGTAAGAGCCAGAACACCAAAGGCATGTGTGGCATGCGAAGTTCGGGGATCCTGATGTCCCTCCCAGTGAACCAAGGGTCCTCTAGGGTCATAATAGACTCCCCAAAGAAGTTTGGGCAAAAATGTCACCAGGGCCCTGGGAAGCCGAAAACGAAAACTATAATCCACTTTTTTTGGCTTCCCGGAGGCCACAGAACAAGGTGGATATTTTTGCACCACATCGCATGAAAAACCCTAAGAGGACATGGGAGGCCCTCGGAGTCGCTTATCCGATCCCTGATTGGCTTGGAAGGGCGTTTTATGGGACAGTAGTGTAAGAACCGGAACACCAAAGGCATTGGTGATATCAAAGGTCGGGGATATGGATGCCCCTCTCGGGGCACTGAGGGTCCCCTAGGGCCATGATTGACCTCCCGGAGAAGTTTTGGCAAAAATGACACCCGGGCCCCAGGAAGCCGAAAACGAAGGCTATAATCCACCTTTTTTTGCCTTCCGAGAGGCTCCAGAACGAAGGTGGAATATTTTCGCACCACATCGCACGAAACACCCCTACGAGAAAATTAAGGCACTCAAGGTCGCTTATCCGATCCCTAATAGGCTCGGAAGTGCGTTTTTGGGGACAAAATTGTAAGAGCTGGAACACTAAAAGTCATGGGTGATATCAAAGTTCGGGAATCAGAATGTCCCTCCTGTTGCATTGAGGGTCCTCTTGCGTCATGATAGACCCCCCGGAGAAGTTTTGGGCAATAATGACACCTGGGCCCCGTGAAGCCGAAAAGGAAAGTTATAATCCACGTTTTTTTGGCTTTCGGTAGGCCCCAAACGAAGCTGGATATTTTCGCACCACATCGCACGGAATACCCCTAGGGAACATGGGAGGCACTCGGGGTCGCTCATCCGATTCCCGACAGGCTCGGAAGTGCGTTTTACGGGACACTTGTGTTAGAGCCGGAACACCAAAGACATAGGTGATATCGAAGGTCGGGGATCCGGATGACCCTTTTGGGGCACCGAGGGTCCTCTAGGGTCATGATTGACCTCCCGGAGAAGTTTGGGAAAAAAATGGCATCTGAGCCCCAGGAAGCCGAAAACGAAGGCTATAATCCACATTTTTTTGGCTTCCGGGAGACCCCGAAAGGAAGGTGGATAATTTCACACCACATTGCACTGAACACCACTAAGGGACATTGGAGGCCCTCAGGGACGCTTATCCGATTCCTGATAGGCTTGGAAGGGCGTTTTACGGGACAATAGTGTTAGAGTCAGAACAACAAAGGTATAAGTGTTATCGAAGTTCGTGGTTCTGGATGTCTCTCCGAAGGTACTGAGGGTCATCTAGTGTCATATTAGATCCCCCTGGAGAAGTTTGGGCAAAAATGAGACCCGAGGCCCGGGAAGCCGAAAAGGAAGGCTATAATCCACTTTTTTTTTTTGTTTCCAGGAGGCCCCGAAACAAAGTTGGATATTTTCATATCACAACTCATGGAACACTCCTAGGGGACTTGAGAGGCCCTCGGGGTCGCTTATCGGTCCCGTATAGGCTTGGAGAGGCATTTTACAAGACACCGGTGTAAGAGCCGGAACACTAAAAGCATGTGTGATATCGAAGTTCGGAGATCCGGATGTCCCTCCTGGGGAACCAATGGTCCTCTAGGGTCATAATAGACTCTCCAGAGATGTTTTGGCAAAAATGTCACCTGGGCCCCGGGAAGCCGAAAACGAAGGCTATAAATCCACCTTTTTTTGGCTTCCGGGGGGCCCCAAAATGAAGGTGGATATTTTCGCGCCACATCGCATAAAACACCCTTAGAGGACATTGGAGGACCTTGGAGTCGCTTATCCGATCCCTGATTAACTTGGAAGGGCATTTTAAGGGACACTAGTGTAAGAGCCGGAACACCAAAGGTATTGGTGATATCGAATGTCCGGGATTCGGATGCCCCTCTCGGAGCACCGAGTGTCCTTTAGGGTCATGATTGACCTTCCGGAGAAGTTTAGGCAAAAATGACACCCGGGCCCCGGGAAGCCGAAAACGAAGGCTATAATCCACGTTTTTTTGGCTTCCGGGAGGCTCTCGACTGAAGGTGGATATTTTCGCACCATATCACACGAAACGCCCCTAAGGGACATGGGAGGCCCTCGGGGTCGCTTATGTGATCCCTGATAAGCTTGGAATGGTGTTTTACGAGACATTGGTGTAAAAGCCGGAACACCAAAGGCATGGGTGATATCGATGGTCGGGAATCCAGTTGACCCTCCCGGGACACTGAGGTTCCTTTAGGGTCATGATTGGCCTCCCGGAGAAGGTTTGGGAAAAATGCACCCAAGTCCCGGGAAGCCGAAAACGAAGTATATAATCCACGTTCGTTTAGCTTTCTAGAACCCCGGAACGAAGGTGGATATTTCTATACCACATCGCACGGGGCACCCATAGGGGATATTAGAGGCCCTCGGGGTAGGTTATCGGGTCCTTGGTAGGCTTTGGAAGGGCCTCTTACTGGACATCGGAGGTTAATCCAAGGTTTTTAAGTACCGAGCATGACTCATCACCGCCCCGTGCCACCAAACCTACCCCCAAGCTTAGTGAGGTCTCATCATTTTTCCCAATTATTTTGAAGTCATTTCTAATTTTTTTTGATATTATTTCTATTTTTCGGCGTATATTTTTAATTAAAAATTAAATTAAATAGTTTTAAGCATTCAAGTAGGTATAACTGTTCAGAGAAAACAATGTAAAGCAATATACCGTACTACGTTTAATGAAGTTGGAGGGGTTATCTTGCAAAGAGAGGAGGTGTAGATACCAAATACCTATTAACAATTGGAAAGAGAAATATGAAGAACCTTACCAAAATAGGGATTGGTTGTACACGATGCTGGAAAGATGGCGGGCGATGGCGATGAGATCCAAATACAAACGTTGAACATTAGCTCTTAATTTTATTTTTTTGGCTCATCAATATGATAGAGAAATTAGCTATTACTCAATTTAATTTCCTGAATTTGTAACATCTGACAACTTGTGAGAATGAAGGGAAGGGGATGAAGAAGTCATTAAACTCCATTATGTTTTGTAACGTCCGATTGTTGCTATCTTCTCTCTTTGATTTTTCTTCTTTTTTTACTGGCATGAGTCATATGACACGTTATAAGTAAATTGACACGTCATTTGGCAATTCAACGGCTGATGTGACAAGCTATGTTTAATCACTGCGTTTTAATCTAAATATTATATAGATAAGTATGAATTATTAAGGTTTTTATTTTTATGTTTTTCGAATGACGGCCCAAAAAGAAAAACATAAACAAAAATATGGAATTGATGGAGTATGCAAAATTCTTTCTTCTTTTGTAATGGAGAAGTTTTTCTTCCTGTATCTTCTCAATACTCAAAACAATTACAAGGTCCTGAACAAAAGGAGAGGGATTGGATAGTTCCATGGCACATTCAATACTCACAACCAATCTTTATCTTGGATAGATCTAGCAAGCTTATGAGCTGGCACTATTTGCCTCCTTAATTCATACATGATTAACAGAATAAATTTTACTTAATTAAGAAATTAAAGGAGAGATTAGAGCAGTCATCAACCAACACAACAAAGTCTATTAAGGGAGCTTGCTTCAAATCACAAAGATTATGGTGTAGCACAATAGATCTAGGAAGGAAAAAACCCTGATATGCTCATTCAATTTCTTTACTTTAGTGTCGTTTTAGTGTGCTATTGGAGCATATAAAGGAGATATAGTATACTACAGCTAGGAACAAGAAATCTGATGGCTACTCATCAAGAAATCAGATGCATAACATGAAAAATAACCCAGAAAACCCTTAAACGCTATACCAGATATAGCTTTAACAATTTTTGCGCGTATGTATAGCTGTTCAAGTCCAACAATCTAACTAAAGACATAAAGATAACCACAGGAAACTTACCACAGTACAAAATATTTGATCACTAACTTCTTATATTGTGATTATCAACGAAATTAATAAAGAAAACACAGAAGCAGTAGACGCCTGTTCCTCCATCATTCAACCTCATATAATTAGTTCATCAGGATCTCGAAATCACATTTTATTTTCTGAAATCCTCTGGTAGAATCGAAGTAGACCACGACAGGGAAACACTTAGCCTCGAATAGGTTCCAACCAGCATATTTAACGTCAGATTTGCCTTTGATTTGGACTCCGAGGATGACCTCCTCTGGGGGTCCTAAGATTAAGAGTGTCATGTTTCTAACTTGTACCTTGAACTTGAAAGAATTCACTTTCCCATGCTTCTGTTTGAATGGGTATACCCCATAGTAACCTAATAGGTTGTCAGGATTGCCTTGGTATGCCCTTATCTCAAGGGAATCATAGTGTATAGGTACCTTAGGATACTTCGTGTTCGTGTTGTGTGCCTTCACCTCGAAATCAAAGTCTGCACTTAGCTGGTTACTGGACGTCAAGTTGTAGCCTTGGTCGATTGAGGCTTCAACAACTGTGAAGATTGGGTTCTTTCCGTAGGGTAAAGTGTCCATGAGAAATAACATGCAGGCGAGAATGATCGTAACTGCGATGGATGTAGTGCAATACGCACAGCATCTCCCCATGTTCGTGGTGGTGGAAGATGTTAAGTCGAAAGAAATTAAACAATAACCTCTCAGGCTCTCACAAAAAGTTAAAGAGCACTACAAAACTTTTTATGTGCGTCACAAAAGCGCTTCTTTAATGCATCTACGCACTGTCTATTACCTCCTTCAGGACTCCGGGAGTCCTGAAACTATTAGAATTAGGAATGCACCAAAAAGTATGCCTCCCCCAGGAGTCCCGGAGTCCAGAAACTATAGAATTAGGAATGCACCAAAAAGTATCCTAGGGCAAACCAATTTACAAACTCGCACATATAATGGATGGCAAGTTACTAATTTAGGCTATGGCCCGTAATCTGGTGCAAAAAAGTTACCGAAGGTGGTTGAGAACTTGAGATGGGGATAGACGGTAGACCCACTTGAACCCGCGCAAGTTAAAGTTTAAGCACAAGATCAGCAGGTTCTCGCAAGAAAAAGAAGAAAAAGAAAAGAATACTAAAATTTTCGCCATATCTGTTACTGTCTTTGGAGTTTGGATAGTAGATGAAAGAAGTTCATGTGGTAGGGGAGATGGTTCAAAGTTCAAACTTTCCTAGGAGATAGCATGCTTCAATGAGATATATAGCAAAAACTAATCTCTGCTCGGTATAACTGATCAAGATCCATAAACTTCAGACATAGAGACAACCACAAAGCACTCCTATTGTGATTATATCAAGGCAAATTACAAAAGAAAAAGAAAACTGAGAAGCTGTCTAAAGTTTGATTTAGTTGATGCCTGTCTCTCCATCTTAAAGCCTATTCAGTTCTTCTGGACCAGCCACAACTTCCCAACAACATGGAGCATGGCAACAAAGGCGATAAACCCAATGCTCATCATAAGAACAACATTTGGAGAAATCTTCAAACCTGGAGCATCATCTGTGTAGAACTGGAGCATAGTCCCGCCAGCCCCTCCAGCTGCCCCACCAGCCCCTCCAGCTGGTCTTCTACGGCGAAGGCTGGCAGCAGCTGCTGCACTTCCTCTTGGGGGAGCAGTTCCGGTTGCCATATCTACAAAGAGTTAATCACAAGTTCAGATGTCAAGAAGATTTGATTCAGACGTACAATGAGAGAAGATTGGACTTATAGGCTATCACACTATAATCAGCAGAAAAAGGAAGAACCCTTTCCACCACTATAATTCCACCAAAACCAACCAGCAAAAGATGGGTCTTTTACCAGCTTCCAATATAAAAGTTAAAAACCATTATACCTGGTGCTTGACTATTCTTAACTCAAAAGTCATGCTAAAACCAAAGATGAAAAGAAATTAGCTCATGTCATTGAGCAAGCAGATGATCAGAAGTTAACTCTCAAATGGCGAAAAGAACTACTAGTATTATTTTTCTTTAATACCCTTCTTTAAGGTACTGTAAGAACTGCCTGATTTGGGTCTTTTACCAGCTTCCGATATAAAAGTTGAAAACCATTTTGCTGGTGTTTGACTATTCTTAACTCAAAAGTCATGCTAAAACCAAAGATGATCAGCAGTTAACTCTCGAATGGCGAAAAGAACTATCATTTTTCTTTAATAACCTTCTTTAGGGTACTGTAAGAACTGCCTGATTTGGTCGTTACAATCTCAAAGCTCTAGGGTTGACCCCTGACAGGAAAATGTACAACTTGTTTCCTTCTTTTCCTGAATAATCTTTTCTAAGAACTATATATGACTTCAAGAAGGGCATGGAGTGAAATTACAAAATAAGTCCTTGACACACTTGTAGACCTACAGCCTATGCTCACCTGTACACAGGACATATCGAGCAAACAGTAACAGAATCTCACAAAATGAAAGTGATTAAGGATACAATTTAAGAAGAAAACACTGTCTCAAGTTATCGACACGGGCTAAATATAACGAAGGACGGAGTGGATGCTGATTGTATAATGGGAGAAGTTTCAAAACCATCTTTCTGCCAATTGTAGTAATGTTTAGATTTCAATATCACTTGAAGTTGCTACTGACACGCATAACTACTATGTAATTCTGAACTATGAAAAAAACTAACTTATAAGATAACACAACAAAACAGATAGAACCAATCTCCCTAAAACCCTTCAACGATTATTATTGAAATCAAAAGGTGCTTCCCTGACAACTAATATGCTACAAAATTAATAGCCTAGAAAGCAATAGTGGAGCAAATGCACATATACTGATTAACACCCAAGCAAACTACCACACATGAGTAAATGACCAAAACATCTAATTGAGAGAAAGTTCAACTCATACATGCAGAAAAAATGCTTTCTTATTAAGCTTTTCAGGCAAGAGGGGTAGAAAATCAGTCCACCCATATATTGCATTGAGAAGACTGATTAAATAACTAGGATTTGGGCATGCCTGAACTATACTACAAAGCAAAAAAGGAACATGGATCATCAACCTGAAGTCTGAAGCCAGAAAACTTCAAAGTTTCAACATATATTTAGTCTGTTTCCACAAGTCCCCATAGCATATTATTGTATTAGCTTCAATAATATCCAGTATGCTATCCTTTTACATGATCTACAATCCCCTTCTAACAAACCACTACCAAATTCAACCCAGTCTCTTGTTGTTTGATAATCAGAAAGAAATAATAGATTGTCACCAACCTAGCCTCATTCCTTTACCTGCTACCATATCATGCAGCATAAAGAATTCCTACAACCCAACTTCTACTAGCTCATGCCATCTGATCTACCCATTTCAGATTTAGATCTCTGAAAGAACCTAAAGTGACAAAAATATAACCCAAACAAAACCCAGTTTCCAAATCCATTTCCAGATCGATACCAATCTTCAATTTCACAGCCCCCAAATCTCTCAAAAAAACCCCAAAAAGAAAACCCCTTTTAATCAGATCAACAAGGAATTGGGGCTTCGAAAACTGGAAATTCAGGAAACTAATCAAACGAATATTGCAAATTACTATTCAATAAATAGTGGGTAACGATTATATTCATGCATGGATCAAATAGCAACAGATTTATCGGACCCTAAACATCTAAATACTCGCAAACTTAATATTGAGAGAGAGAGAGAGAGAGAGAGAGAGAGATACCTTAATCCGGTGAGCAAAGCTTAGGTAGGACGGAAAATTTGATATGAAGAGGATGAAGATGAACTGGATCTGAGAGAAAATATCCTCTTTCCTGTGTTTGGTATGGTATTTTCACGTTTCTGAAATTTCGGCAATTCGCCTAGTATATACAGATTACAGCAGAGGCCCAAGAGAGAGAAACGGTACCTCCACATCCTTCTAACCAATAGCATGCTGCCAAGTAATCTTTTGCTTGAATATCCATGTTGGCTTTTTTTTTTCTTTAGTGGCCATGCTGGCATATTAAAGCCTCTTTGGATGTTTTTTTAGATTTTTATTTTCTTCAGTTTCTGCTACTTTGGGTTGAATTTTATTTTCTTCTCCAGGTTTTTTTAGGGCAAGTGTGGAAATGAGGATTGATACTTTTTGTCTTTTCGGGTGCCTAATTTAGTAATTTGGATTAATGTTTGAAAGAAGTTTAATTTGATGGCATACAAAAATGTGAATATCTATTATAAGTAGAGATGGTCATGAGTTGTGTCGTGCTTTTGTTTATGAGATTTTAGAAAATACGAGTGTACAATTCTTGGCACAATCTACGGATTTTGTGTGACGTCCCCTCATCTCCAAAAGACGTCTAGACATGCGACATGCCCCATCATCGGCAGGGCCGCCCCAAGGCATAGGCCTTAGGGGCGACGGCCAGAGGCCCAAGAAAAAAGGGGTCCAGTTTCACTTAAAGCTTTCTCTACAAGAAAAAAAAATAATAATTAGGCTACATCGCATAAAACGTTTTAGGAAAACTGGATCTGGAGATATCTTGCCATTAACCACTGAACAAGAGAGATACACAGAGAGCAAAAGATTTTGTGGATCACTAGAAGAGATGGAGAAGATCAGGAAACTTAGCAACTCAAATCAATTTTCACCCTCAATCAATTTCTTTCCTTCCCATCAACAACGGTATGATTTGGGTCTTTATATATGGGAAGAATATGTGAAAGGGTTCATCGACCATCATCAATCTTCAATTGCTTCTTCTCTCTACCACCATTATTGATCTTAAATTGAAGGTTGAATCTCAAAAACTTGTTGGAAGCTCTCAATTTCTCTTTTTAAAGGTATTGAATTAATTATATGCTTTTTTTTCGTCATTTTTTATTTCTGTAATTTAATTTCATGTTTCTTAATTTTTGACTTTTGATTTTTATCCTCTCATTGTAATCTCTGTCACATTGAACGGAATTATGTGTTGATGTTGTGAATAAAGAAGGAGAAAGACTGCTAATTTGAGGTAATTGGAAATTTTGCTCTATTCTAATTATCTAGGGTTTCTTAATCTTTGGTCATAATTTTTGTAGGCAATGCAAACTAAATTAATTAATCTGTGCTTGTTTCAATTGATTAGCATAAAGATGAATTAATAGATTTTATTTTTTAAGTAGCATAGAGTTAAACTTTGATTGAGTTGAACCAGTAAATTGTTGTAAAGCTGTAAAAGGAAACCAAATAAGAACAAGTTAGCTAAATATTTTACATCATTTCATTACCTTAATGAATTATCAAGCTTGTAGTACTAGTGACAGGAAGCCATTAGTAGAAACTAACAGCAAGAATTTACTTCTTTTTTTTTTAATATGTTATATTTTTCCTTGTTGCAGATGGCAGATCATATCTTGTGTCCGTGATCGGTCTCCGAGCTGCCAAGTTTTTTGCTTTGTTGTCTCCGTCTTCGTTCTCCAGGTGTTATTGTTCTTTCTCTAGCTCATTTGTCTTCTAGTTTCTTTTTATAAGATGTTGCCTAAAAAACATTTGTCTGGAAGTGAAAAAAGAAAAAAAAAGAAAAGCATCGGACCAGTTAATAAAATCACAAAGAGGAACTCTTGATAAATTTGTTAAAAAAGTAGGTTCTTCTGTTAATGATGAGGGATTGGATGCAGGTAAACATGAACATTCTAATGAAAATTTAGATGATGAAAATTTTAAAAATGAGAATGCTAGTAGTTTGAATGAGCATGACCAACATCCCAATGAAAATTTGGATAATGAAAATATTTTCAATGAGAACACTAGTGATTTGAATAAGCATGACCATGTACCCAATGTATCTAATATTGAAAAGTCCTTGGATGATGAACCACAGGTCCCTCTTGTGGACATGTATGATCCTAGAAATTGGGGTAATCTTGATAATAAAACAAG
Organism: Tetragonia tetragonoides; assembly: GCA_038025085.1. Classification (NCBI taxonomy): domain Eukaryota; kingdom Viridiplantae; phylum Streptophyta; class Magnoliopsida; order Caryophyllales; family Aizoaceae; genus Tetragonia; species Tetragonia tetragonoides. Next base: position 7,372,245 of record CM076140.1, on the reverse strand, counting down.
GGATGTTTTAATTGAAAAGGGGCCTATAAGGGAGTTGAATCTTGTGTTTCCTTTGGATAAGTTTTATAGTTATTTTTCATATGCTTGTTATTCCAGAAAGTTGAACAATGGTGAGACTAGCGATAGACAATGGTTGGTCTACTCAAAACATTTGGATTCGGTATTTTGTTTTTGCTGTAAGTTGTTCAAATCTAATACAAGCAGAAGTTTATTAGCAAGTCATGGACTGAGAGACTGGAAACATATTAGTGAGAGACTCAAACAACATGAGAATAGCGCTGAACATATGAATAACATGAAAACTTGGAACGATTTGAGAGTAAGGTTAGCTAAAAATCAAACAATTGGTAAAGAATTGCAAGATCAAATTAGTAAGGAGAAAGAGCGTTGGAGGCATGTTTTAATTAGAATTATTTCTGTTGTAAAATGCCTATCTAAAAGGAATTTGGCCTTTCGAGGATCCAATGAGAAAACTTTACGACTGTAATAATGGTAACTTTTTGGGATTTATTGAGACGATTGCCGAATTTGATTTCGTAATGCAAGATCACATTAGACGTATTCAAAATCATCACATTCATAATCATTATCTTGGTCATAAATTCAAAATGAGTTGATTTCTCTTTTGGCCCTTAATGTTAGGACTTCTATTATAAGAGTCATCAAAGAGGCAAAATATTTCTCTATAATTCTTGATTGTACCCCCGATGTGAGTCATCAAGAACAAATGACTTTAATATTGCGATGTGTGAACATGTCAAGTAAGAAAATAAAAATAGAGGAGTTTTTTTATAGAGTTCTTAAAAGTGGATGATACATCTGGATTGGGACTTTTTAATGAATTGCTAAATGCAATAAAATCTCTTGGTCTTAATGTTGAGGATATTAGGGGTCAAGGTTATGATAATGGTTCTAACATGAAAGGAAAACACCAAGGGGTTCAAAAGCGGTTACTTGATATAAATCCGAGAGCTTTATACATGCCATGTGCTTGTCATAGTCTTAATCTTACTCTTTCTGATATGGCAAATTCTTGTATTAAAGTTGTGTCATTTTTTGGAATCGTGCAACGAATATATACTTTATTTGCAGGCTCTAACAAAAGATGGAAATATTTAACCGATAATGTTCCAAAATTGACTGTAAAACCTTTGTCTAATACTCGTTGGGAAAGTCGAATAAAAAGTGTAAAACCCATTAGATTTCAATCTCCTCAAATAAGATTAGCTTTATTGGAATTAAAAGAATCTTCTGAAGATTACAAGTCAAGAAGTGAAGCAGACAGTTTAATAGGTGCACTTGAAAGTTTTGAGTTCTTACTTGGTATGGTTATTTGGTATGATATTTTATTTTCTGTTAATATGGTGAGTAAGAAACTACAATCAAAATCCATGTCCTTTAGTGCTACCATGAAATATATGGAAACTGTAATGAAATTTTTTGAAAATTATAGAGAAGAAGGGTTTGCCTCTAGCAAGAAAGTTGCTGTAGACATTGCAACTAATATGGGTATAGAGCCTACTTTTCCTATAAAACGTCGTGTTATGAGGAAAAAACAATTTGATGAAAATGATGACGATGAGGAAGAAAAATCAGCACAAGCGTTCTTTAGAATTAATTACTTTGTAGTTGTGGTGGATTTTGCAGTCACTTCATTGAAGAATAGATTTGAGCAACTAAAAATATTTGGAAGTATTTTTGGATTTCTTTTTGATTCAAGAACCCTAAAGTATATGCATAAAGATGTACTGAAAGAATGTTGTAGTAATTTGGTAGCAACTTTCTCTCATAATGATTTGCAAGATTTTGATTTAGACTCTCTTGTATTTGAATTTGAAGTGCTTCAATTGTATTTGCCTGATGAGTCTATGTCAACAATTGAGATTCTTGAGTTTGTGAGATCTTTAGATAGTCTTCCAAATATTGCAATTGCTTATCGGATATTGTTATCTGTGCCCGTAACTGTAGCATCGGCTGAAAGAAGTTTTTCTAAATTAAAATTGTTAAAAAATTACTTGAGATCGTCGATGTCACAAAACAGATTGAATGGTCTGGCAATTTTATGCATTGAGAAAGAAATGTTAGACAATATTGATGTTGATACCATTATCAATGATTTTGCATCTAAAAATGCTAGAGATAGAAGTTTTTCATAGTCATTAATTCATTTGTGTGCTTGATCTTAGGTGATGATGGATGGATGGATGTTGGTTTTTGCTCCTGTTGATGTTTATCCAAGCTGGTTTGCTACTATTTCGGAGTTGATTTCTGCTGTTGTTGGTTGTTGTTCAGAGTTGATTTTGTGCTGTTGTTAGTTGAGCGACTAGCGTCGCTTGATATTGCATTGTTTTCAGTAAATTTAAGCTTCTATGTTTCCTTTTTGTATTTGAATTGTGTTGAATCAAATCTTGGTTTGTATTGACATTTTTTTTGTAATTAATAAAGTTTTGCTATTAATTTTTTTTTTATAGGGGCCCATTTTGTTTACTTTGCCCTAGGCCCTAAAAGGGCCAAGATCGGCGCTGATCATCGGTCGTATCATGCTTCGTGCTACTCTATACTCGTATCTAAGGGCTTTTTTACATAATTCTTTTTTCTTTTTTCTTTTTTCTTTTTTCTTTGGCGAGTGAAATCGTGTCTGTCTGTGTCTAGGTATTCTCAAGATCTAGGACAAACACAACCTACTAGATCCTGCAACATGCACGCCATGGCAATTGGCCTACAATGATGGAACAATTGTTCTGAATATTCATCGAACGCCATCAGTTTCTTGCAGGTTATACTAAACAAACCTTACAACCGGTCCCCAATGCGCTGTTACACCATACTCCGAAGAAAATAAGATATACACATAACACAACTCGTCATACCACAACCAGAAATCCAGTAGTTTGTGCAGATGCATTTTCAATCACAGATCTTAACATGGTACAAAATACTGAAGGATGAATGTTGACCACCCCTCAAACCCTTCTGAAGGTGAGACCGCGAGAGCTTCGTGACTTCTGATTGGCTTGGTTTGGTTCACTTGATCTATCTGTGAGACTCTGACAAACTGCTATAGTTGGATAAAGGTCGGGCACTGAAGGTATCCCACAGAGGGTTTCCAATCAAACGCAGGCTTTGAATTTATATGTTACCCTATCTAGCTTTAACTGAAATTATTTCTAACATTAGCTCAACAAGGTAATACAAGGAAGTCTGTCAGAATCCGGTGACTGATCTTGTCATATTTCTCTCATCCTGCACTAGTATCAAGTAAACTTCTGTTCCACCATGTGCCTTGCGGAGTGTCCATGTAGATTATGCCAGCAGAAGCTAAAGCAGACTAGCATCCTTTTAGAGTGGGGTGCCATGCCAACAGCCAGCAGGTATGTCCCTAAAGATAGCAATAAAAACAAGCAGGAATATGTCATGTTAGTGACGGCAACACTGAAAGTAAAGAAGACCGATTGAATAGCATGAACATATGCTACCAAAGCTACAATGAATGCACTGAGTTAGAACCAATAGAGATTGCACTAAATCGACATAAGCTAATGTGTAGACACCCTTCCTCCCATTGCGTGATTTCAGGTAGCGACAGTACATTAGCAAAGTCTATCATGCTCTTGAAAGTCTGGATCCTTCACGTAGTGTACACGCGCCAGTGAACGCCAATAGCTGCCAGAACTATTGCACGTTTCTGACAAAATATCTGGGCTTATAATAACAAAAGAACAGACGGGTGAGTATAAACTTCTATATCCAATATATCCGGCCATTCCACTGTAGCGTAATTGTATCAGGAAGCTGGACAAAGTTCTACCTTGAAATGTCTATGGTTTTTGATATTTCTGGACATGTTAAGTATCATCAACTAGTTCATTACTCCCTGCTCACTACAAAATTATTTCAGTTACTTCAGCACCACAAGTGAACATTTTTACACTGTTTCAGCTCTTCCGCATGGGATCATGAATTACTGCTCATTTACAGAACACCCTTAATGCAGTGGACTTCCCCGGTTCACCCTCCAACGACCTTTACAAACCTGCTACTCAGCCACATTTTCCCACATTTAGCAATTGAGGACTCAAAAGATTTCAGTCTAATGTACTAATGCAGTTGTAGAATCTCACAAACATCAGCAATACCAACCAGAGAAAGTAGGTATCTCAGCACATTCAACAGTAGCAAAAAGAAATGTGCAAGGTATTTGCCGTATAGCTAGATTTGCTACCAGCCAGTTTCAGAAACAGCAAAATGTCCAACTGCACAAGCATATAGTATGAGGGTTACCTGGCAAGCACATCCAATCCACATAATCATAAGGTCTCAATAACCATAGCTACTGAAATCTCCAAAATTTGGTAATCTTTTTCCTCTTCAATTTCAAGTTGTACTGCAATACTGAAGTTAACGGAAGATCTGGCACAGATTGAAAAGAAATTCACGTCCTTCATATAATCCAAATATGATCTTTTAAATCAAGATGAGCATGCTTTCTATGAAAAATCACTGTAAGTCTGTAACAGAAGAACGTAGCTAGACACCTGCTTCTGAACTAATAGATGGAGATGAGAGAAGTTTTTTAAAAGATAGGGATATTACTTCCTAACGATTTTTTTTTCTTTGCACAACAAAATAAATTTCATTAATTAGGCAACTAATTGCCACATCACAACAACACAACCGTTCTAGACTTCCTAACGAATTAAGCTATAAAAACATTAACATCGGTCCAACACTGATAGAAAAACTAGACCCGTTAACAGTAGGTCCGTTTGAACATATTCTACAATGAAAGCATGAGTTAGGAGCAATATAGATTGCACTTAATCCACATAAGCTGATGAGATTACACCAGTGGACTTCACGCTCAATTGACCATTAAAAACCTGAAACCTCCTCCTAAACCACATATCCCATATTTAACCATTGAGGCTCACAGATTTGAGTTTAATGTACTCATGCAGCAGTTTGATCCACAAACATAACATACAGAGAAAGTAGTTACCCCATCACATCCAAACAGCAGCAAAAGAAATGTGCAAGGTTTTGCAGCCAGCCAGTTTCAGAAAACTGCAAAATATTTAGGTTTTAACAGTAGAAGCATACATCAGGGGGAGGTTACCTCGCAGGCACATCCAATCCACATAATCAAATTGTCTCAATAACCAGACTGCTGAAATCTTACACAATTTCCTAGTTGTTTTCTTCGTCGACTGCAAACTGAATTATACTGCAAACTAGAGTTAACTTTCAATCTGGCACAAATCAAACAGACATACACTTCCTTAATCATTCACTTCTGGGCATGCTTTGGCAAAATGTTCTTTCAGCATGAAGTATCACCACACTACCAAAACTAAAAGACGTGATTCTGAAAGGCATTCAATTGTTGTACGCAACACTGCAGAATACAATTTGTTCAACAACTCAATAGAAAGCAGCATGTATAACTTTGCGGCACACTGTAAAATACATCAACAGAATCGATCTAATTGACCAATAGGAAAATGGAGCCCCACATACAGTCTATGTTAGTTGGGCGCATGGTGATAAGTTGCTAATACGGGCATGAGTCAAGGTGTCAATCTGCCTAAAATTTTGCACATTTTCGGCCTAAAATGAAGTGTAAATGTCCATACTCATGTCAGAGTGTTGAGTAATTTGACATGGTTGCTTGAATTGAAAATGGGAAGTCCAAGTAACATAGCATACATTTGAGGGTCATGGAGCGCAGTACATACAGATATCTATAAAGGCTCCCATGGCAGCTTGCAGAAGGTTAATCATTTTCTTTTGTCCACCATGGTGCCCATCTGCAAAGACAAGATCTAGTTAAAATATATCCGTCATGATATTAAACATGCATATAAATCTCGTAGGGTAAACCTTGTATAGTCTCTCACAAAGGAAATCAACACTCGAAGTCAAGACTCTAGGCATCAGGTTACAAGTTGAGCTTCATAGCCACTTAAAATACTAGCACCATAAGATGAACTAACTCCTTTACCCCTCAAGCACCTCCCCCATCTAATAAAATTGCACCGGACCTCTCCTATCACTTGAAGAGGATCCTTACACTATTAACCCACCAACCCAATGACACTGGACCTTTCCTATCATTTGGAGAGGATCCTTGCACTACTTAGTCAACCAACTTTGTATAATAGATTATTTAACACATTTGATATGACTGAAAATTAAATTCTTTTTCATTTCCTTTTTCAGATAGAAAGAACATGAACTGCTGCGAAAAATGCCAGGAGGATAACCACTTAATAGAATCCAAAAGATAATCTGAACAAAAGGAACTGTTCATGCAAGAATGTCATTCAGAGTTTACAAATGTGTAAAAGTGGAAACAGAAACAGCTGAAACACCTAGCTGACAAGAATGTAGTTAGCAAATGAATTGGCCTTTCTATGCATTCCACACATGCTAAGTATACAGAATACAGATCAAGAAAAGTATACACCAGAAGAAATTGACAAGTAAAACTCATTTCTTACACTCCATAAACATGGAGTACTTACTATCTCCGGCTACACCCACAAAGTAGGGTGGTTTCCTCATAACTGATCAAGATGGCAAAACTGAGTACAAAGTCTGTATAAACGTGAAAAATTGGGCGCCGAAGGCTATCTGTTCATAGGCTCTAGTTGAACTTCCATTGTTTGAGCCTCCTTCTCCGCATACGTGCCCGTAGGACTCAACAGATCAGCAGAATCATCTTCTTCATTACCCAGCACCCAATTGCCTCTTCGAGAGTTTGTATCAACACTATGCTTTTCCCGGTACTCTAAATACACTACTGTCACACTACCAATCAAAAACCAGCATATTAAAGCCCAGGTAAGCCTTCTAACGTCCTCTCCATATCTCTCTCCCAAATGTTTCAATCCTGTAAAGAGTGCAGCAATACCTATGATGATAGCAGATCTACCTACTATTACATGAGAATATTCCCAAATAACCCTTCTCGAAGAGGCAGGTTCGCCGTTGGCTGGCTTCCTTGGCCTAAGCGATGCATTCACGGGTTGGGCACAGGCCAAGAATATAGCAGTGATTCCAAGCTTAACATGTACGGAGGTAACAAACAAGCCTCTGAGCTCGGCCACAGCAAACAGAAATCCCAGCAGCACAATTACCAACCCTGAGTATTGCAAGTACACATGGATCTGGTACCAACCATCACCTTTTACATGTTTCAAGTATCTGGCAGCCAGTACCCCACCAGGGAGCAAAATTGCCCATGCAAGGAACATCATAAATCCATGAACAGCCAAAACAGGTCGTATGTCTTGCTCAGCCTCAGCTGAACCACGCACCAGCATCACCCTGACTGGGCGACTGCTATGAGCAGAATGCATGTTTTTCTCGGTCAAATGTTCACTGGACCATTTAGCACCCATTGCCCATATGACTTTTAGAGGAGTTGTCGGATCAACGATATTTTTGCATTCAGGCCTTTCGTCCTTATGGCAAGAAGGACTAAGGGGGCGAGTGAACTCCAAAGTGATGACACCATTTTCAGACTTGCATCTCACATACGTCAGATTCTCATTCGTCGGATGCACATTTGAGGCATCGGTTCCATCGATCCAATATGTATCAACTCTCCCTTTCCCATCGTCATCAAACCAACCAACATAAGCAAAACTATTCACCATTCCACTACCAAAGCCAATGGATAGGTATCCACTTTTTTTCTCAGCCCGAGCTGCAACTGATATCGAATTTTCAGATAATGTCCAGAAGAAATTAACTTGCTGGTCATCCAAAACAACACTGTTATTGTACATGTCTGATAAACCACCATCAACCACTTGAACCTTCCAACCCATTTTCTGCTCATATGCTGATTGATAATAGATCTGATCAGGCGTGTTCCTGTGAGGTGTCCATTTTATTTCCATTGGGCTAGATGGAACTCCTTCAAACTCTGCTCCACCAGCATATATAGTCTCAGAAGTATTTCTTAATGTTGCATTTCCACCTAACGGATTAGAAGTTAAGTAAAATGCAACATCATGCCCAGCTTGCACCGAGAATTTCACTGGAACACCTCTCTCCACTCTCAAAAGAGGAGCCTCTTTCTTATTAATGTAAAGAACCTTTGATGGATTTGGGGGGTTTGGATAGTGCAACGCAGGCCCGGAAGTAACAATAAGTGGAGCATTAGCATCTGCAATGACAAGATCCTGATCTTCCTTGTCCTCTGCATTCAGAGGCCCCAGACAATCATTTTCATGCTCAGAGACATTCAAGGATAGATATCCATAGGTTTCGAACAGCGGACCACCATGATTCTGAGGAAGAGAGTAAGGTTGAATAGAATCTGGTGGCTTTATCCTGCCCAAAGCCCAAATTACAGTCGCGTTTCCAGTGTGATTTATAGGGATATCATACTTCAGGTTGTCTGCTTTCAGGGGCCTCTGATAGCGTATGAAGGATACACCATCTTTGCGGTGCCCATAAACCAATTTTGTGTTGTTAACTGAATCAGACCCACTGTACATTGAATCAGGACACACACCACGAGCAACATGGTTCTCATCTACAGAACACTGACTGTACTCAGTAATATAATAATCCTCAGCAAAGGGCATACCCTCTTCCGTAAACCCAGTGATAGCAACATCAGCACCAAGCATGTACCCAGACGAGCTGTTAGGATTCGCCCACCCAAAAGCCATGTAATTCTGTATCCCTATTGCTGCCTCAAGCCCAATATCAATCAAATTCTCCTCCTCTCTCAATGTCCATCGAATCCTATACTTGGACGACAACACCTTACAATTCTCAAACATAGTAGGCTGTTCATAAGCCCATTTCTTCTTTACTATGTCACTACTATTATCACTCTCTGGGGCAGGTACCGGGGCCAAAACATCATCAGACCCATTGGTCCCATTCTGAACCACCAGAACATGCCCAAAATCAGCAGCCATTGACGAATCCCAAACAGCAACTACCTTAACCTGATCCCAGCTCACATTACTCCTCAAATGAACAACAAAGGTATCATTTTTATAAGTCCTATTCAATTTCTCATCTGCTATGATAAACCCATTTGTTAAATTAACAAAATTGTCCCCTACAGCACCCCACCAATGAACATCATCAGACCCAGGTAGCATATCAAATTCACTAACCCTAAATGAACAATTATCAATTATATTGAAAACACCTCTCAATTGGTGCTGGACCATCAAAAACTCGGACCGGAAGCCGGCTAAGGCGGTATCATTCGAGCATTTCGAACCCGAAGTAGAAGAAGAATCAGCAACAGCAGCATATATACAACAAACAAAGCATAATAGCTGAAAACTTAAAAGGGTCTGAAAATAGAATCTTATATTTATAAGCCCTAAAGAGAGAAATTTGTATGCCATGTAAGGGGATGATCAAAACCCAGATCTGGGTAACCCCCCAAATCTTGCCGTTTTCCTAGATTAACACTTATAAGAGGCTAATTTGTTCAATGCCCTTTTCAATTCAACAACAAAAGCAACACAAAAAAGGGTCGAAATTGTTTGTTGATAAACTCTAAATCAGAAAATACTCACCGATTTCCAATATTTCATGCAAAAATTGATGTAGGTTGGAAAATTTGATATGGCGGATGAAGGTGAATTTGATCTCAGAGCAAGTATTTTTACATATATTTTTGTTGGGTTGTTTCACATTTGTATTAACTTTGGGCATTCGCCTTGTATTCGAAGTAACAGAGACCCATGAGAGAGAAATGGAGCCTCCATTTTCATCTAACCAATAAGCTTATGCCACGCTAGCTTTTTCCCCGAATTGTCCATGCTGGCTTAATTATTCGGATGTTTATTTTCTTTTTAGTTTGTACGACTTTTTTACTTTGTTTTTTGGCTTAGGCAAGTTTGGATTGATTACAAAATAAATAAAGCATCTTCTCGGATGCTCAGTTTGACAGTTTGGATTGTTATTTGAGTTTAGTAATGAACTCAATCATTTGGTGGCATCCAGACGTGAGTATATGCATGATACAAGAGTTTGGTTCCTGGGCGGTTACAGCAAGGTATCAGTTATTCAGTTTCTCTTCTCTCTATCTCTCTCTTCTAACCCCCTAAACCCCTCTACTTGTTCCTCATCCATGATACAACCCACTTTCATTTATAGCTTTTTGGTGATGTATAATTGTAAATTATAGCTTGAGAAACTTTGTAAAGGATGTTTTTTGAGGTGTTAAAATCATGCAATTGATTAGGAAATCTGCAAATTACACTAAAAATAATACTCGTTTATGTACATATAATTTTCTCTTATCAAGAGAAATAACATCGTTTTGAGAATGCATAAATTTCAATTTAATTATTATTTATCTTAGGTTGGAATTTGTCACCCTTAAGTCTTAAGTGAAGTTTTCATGAATTTGAGATCGGAACGGCTTGATGTTTTTGTCGTAATACTTACCAAGAACCTTTTTCATTTTTTATTTTTATTTTTTCTTGGACAGATGTTAAGAAAAGTTTATACAAATAACAGAGGAAGACACCTCTTCCTTGCTCTAGTAGCCAGGGAGTGTGCCTTCTTAACGAAGATCCTAGGACAATGCTCAACTTTAATACAATGAAAATAGCCAAGGATACCAAGGATATCCTCAATTGTGGCCTCAATACTGGAATCCACAGGTTTAAGATTAAGGACCTGGTGAACAAGAGGCAAGCAGTCAGTGTGAATGGTGATATGAAGTATGTTGTCCATCCTAGCCCAGCTGAGCACTTGCCAGATAGCTTCAGCTTCCGCTTGAATAGCCGACTCTGCATAAAACATTCCATAGCCTTCTTGGATTAAGTCACCCTTCGAGTCCTGTAGCACGAAGCCATAACCTGCATCCAAAGAGTTAGCGTTCCAAGCACCATCAACCCAAGCAGTAAGGATGGAACAATCAGAATCCCAACCCACAAGGAAACCCTTAGTGGGTAAGCTATTATCTGTGCTATACGAGGAAGTCATTTCCCTCGAATTAGAGCTATACTTTATCTTGCACATATTTGGTCGAGCAAGCAAGTCCTCTTGATAAAGAGTTTCCCACCGAGTTAGGATGCCAAGCGGACTGAATTTAGCATTATCAAGAGCAATTTCACATCTGTGGCACCAGATTGTCCAAAGTCCTGCAATAAAATATCGAATGCCAGAGAAGCTTTCTTCGTTGTCTTGCTTCTTAAAGTAAAAAAACCAGTCTATAAACCACCTGTTGAAGTCTAGTGATGGGCATATGTTGCTTCTGATACCAATTCTCGAGAGGGACCAAATCCTAGCTACCATCGGACAGTCCCGAAAGACATGTTCTCTTGTTTCCCTTACATCTTCCATAATCATATCTTTACAGAATGGGCAAGCTCCACTAACTTGGAGGGAGCGCTTAATGAGCTCATCGCCTAGTGGTAGTGCTTTCCTCAATAGTTTCCAAATAAATATTTTCCATTTGGGATTAATACGAAGGCTCCAAATATGCTTCCAAAGTCCTCTCACTGCATTATCAAAATCTTGGGAATATGAAGCTACCGCAGCAACATAAGCAGACTTAACAGTTAAAAAACCATTCTTCTGTCCAGCCCAGATAATCCTATCATTACAAAGGTTGGGTGAGAGTTTAATGGCTGCAATTCTCTTGACCCACTCAAAAGAGAAAGTACGTCTTAGAAGCACCAAATCCCATTTTGAATCCTGTGTAATCAAGTTATCAACAGAAGAAACCAAGGATTAGCAGGCACAATTTGTTTTAAGTAGTTCAAATCCCCAAAGAATACTTCTCCATGCCCAAGTTGCATTGGCTTTATGTTTGGGAGATGGGTATAAAATTATAGAGGGGGTGACTGAATATTTAGCACAAAATACCTTAGCAAACAGCGATGACGGTTCCTTCAGTAGGCGCCAAGCTTGCTTGGCTAATAAAGCATGGTTCAAAGACACCAATGTCACGAATTCCCAAGCCTCCAAGTCCTTTAGGTAGAGTGAGAAGACCCCATTTGCGCCAAAAAATAGGTCTTTTTCCTCTTGTAGTGGTCCACCAAAAATTGGATATAATAGAATTTACCTTCTGAAGAATGGACATCGGGACACGAAAGACCGACATGATATGCATGGATAGAGTCGATAGCACAGCTGAGATAAGTGTAATCTTACCAGCTGGAGAGAGAGTAAGACTCATCCATGACTGAAGCCGACTTTGTACCTTGTCCACTATATTACGGAAAATATCCTTTTTTGATAGACCGAAATCTGCAGGAATTCCTAGGTATATGCCAAATTGTGAGGATACCTTCATTCTTGTTATGCTCTTAAAAATACGTCGAAATCTTGGGAGCATATTAGGACTCGCAATGACATGTGATTTATCCAAATTAATTAGTTGCCCCGAAGCCTTTCAAAATTGATTAATTGTGTCCATTAGATTCCGACAAGCTGGTATAGTAGCATTGATAAAAAAAAATAGAATCATCAGCAAATAGTAGGTGTGAAATCCTAGGCGCATATCTCGCCACTTTTAACCCATCAAATAACCTCGAATTTTCTCCTTCTACAATCATTGCCGATAAGACTTTCAGCGCACATAATAAAAAGGTACGGTGAGAGCGGATCTCCTTGCCGCAGCCCGCATTGGGGATTGAAATATTGTGTAGGAACTCCGTTGATGAGAATAGCATATGAAACTGATGTTACACAGTTCATAATGAGCTTTATCCAGTGAGAGGGAAAGCCAAGATGCTCCAAAACAAGTGAAAGAAATTTCCAATTGATTCTGTCATATGCTTTACCCTTTTCATTTTGAAAGCAACGTTATTCTATTTTCTCTCAAATCTCTCTATCATCTTTGGCTTGCTCATTGAAAGACCTAAATTTTTACATCAACAGACTGCAGTTACAAGGTAAAGTATACCTTTGTATTTGAATTTGCCATTCGTTTACTGAAGGTGCTCCATACAGCATAGACATAAGCCTGCACTGCTACACATGCCCATGGCTTCTCAAACATCGACATTATAATTGACTAATGATGACTATCATTGTCCCACGACCACCTTATGAAGTGCAGAATGTTGAGAGCTCCATGGCTATTAGGTATCTCTTGACCTTTACTACGGAGTACTAATGTAAAATAAAAAATATATATAAAAAGATTGGTCTTCCAAAAAACTTTGAATACAGAATGAACAATTGTTCTCAGCCTTTCATCAGAAACACCATCAATTTCTAGCAGGTTATACTCAAAATAATAATAAAAAACCTATCCCCAATGCTCTGTTACCATACTCCTATGAACATAAGATATGGAGTACTACACAACTCGCCATACCTGATACCACAACCAGAAATCCTCTACTTTGTTGCCAATTAGCGAGATACAGATACATCTTCAATCACGTCTTAACACACTACACAATGTGTAAGCGATGACTGTTGACCAATAACCACCGTCAGACCCTTCTGAAGGCGAGAGCTTCGTGACTTCTGATTGGTTTAGCTTGGTCCACTTGATCTATCTGTGGCAAACTGATTCAGTTGGATCAAGGTCAGGCACTGAAGGTATCCCATCACACAAAAGTTTCAGATTTATATGCTATTGCTACTCCATCTAGCTTAACTGAAAATGTTTTTTACAACTAGCTCAACAAGGTAATATGCTTTGGAAGTCCGTTGGAATCCGATGACTGATCTTGTCTTATATCTCTCACCTTGCATCAGAATCAACTTCTGTTCCAGTACGTGCCTTGAGGAAATGCAGATTGTCGACCAAGATCACGCCAGCAGAACTAAAGCAGACTAGCATCTGTTTGCAGTGTGATACCATGTCAAAAGGTATTTTCCTATAAAAAGTAAAAGAACACACAGGAATTTGTCAGATTAGCAGAATTCTAACAGGAACACTGAGAAAAATAACATTTAACAGGTCCCTTCTGAACATATGCTACAATGAAAGCATGAGAGCAATGGAAACTGCAGCTAATGTGTAGAAATCCTTTCAGGTAGCAACAGCAGACTAGCAAAGTCTACCAAGCTCTTGAAAGTCGGGAGGCGCATGAACCTTCAGGTAGTCCATAAGTGCCAGTGAATTCCAATAACTGCCAGAACTATAGCATGTTTTTTGCAATATATTTAAACTTAATAACAAAAAACAGAAGGGTGAGAATAGGGTTGTTCAACTGTGGCATGGTCCAATTACATTGAAATTACTAGATAACCATCCAATACCTAATATGTGAGGGAAAAACTGTACCAGGAAGCTGGACCAAGTTCTACCTTGACATGTTCAAGACCTTTTTTGATATTCCTGAGCATGTTCAGTATATCACTGGTTCATTACTCCTTGCTCACTACAAAACTAAGTTTACTTCAAGACCTCAACATTTTTAGGCTTAATTCAGCTCGCGCACATGGAGACAATGTGGATCACAAATTTATCCATAATCAGAGCACCCAACCATCTCTACAAACCTGCTACTAAACTATAGGAGTATTTTCCAGCAAATATAGACTTCCAGCTTTCAGGTTAAATTACTAATGCAGTTGGTTGATCTCATAAACATCAGCAACAACCACCAGAGAAAGTAGATATCTCGGCACATTCAACAGCAGCAAAAGAAATGTGCAAGGTATTGCTGCCAACCACTTTCGAAAAAAAGCAGAATGTTAAACTGCAAAAACATATAAAATTAGGTTACCTGGCAGGCACACCCAATCCACATTGCCTCAATAACCTTCCAACTGCTGAAGTCTTACAAAATTTGCTATATCAATTGCAACTTGTTTCATACTGCAAGACTGAAGTTTACAGACAATCTGGCACAAATCAAATAGACATACACTTCCTCATATATTCCAAATAGAATCTTTAACTTCTACATGGGCGTGCTTACTATGGAAACCATTACTGTAGGAGAAGACAGTAGACAGCTGTTTTTGACCTACTAAATTGAGATGAGAGACAAGTTTTTCAAAAGAGAAAAATATTCTTCCTAACAGTAACACTCAAACAGAATTATACCATAAAAATATTATCATCGATCCAACCTGTTACAGAAACTTTTCAAAAAAGGCAAAATAGACTTAGCTGATACAAGACAGCACAAGGATCACCAGAAGGTTCGGAATTAGGATACATGTATGTACAGTTATAGTACCCGTTGCCTCAAGCACAAGCTACAGTGGAAAACTACCCCTGCAGAGAGCAAAATGATCTTTCAGCGGTAAGTGTACCACAACACCAGAAAATACATGGGAAAAAAAAAATCTGAAAGCCAATGAAGAGCTGTACGCAAATTTGCAGAATACCAAAGTTATTCTATCATTACTGGGGGAACCTTTCACTTACAGTGCTTCCCATTAAGTTGTTCAACTAAACAATGAGAAGAAGAGTGTATAACTTCGCTAGTTTGCTACAAAGTAAAATACATCAACAGAATGGCTCTAATTGACCCAGAGAAATCTCGAACCCCATGTACAGTCTGTGTTGGTTGGCACTTGGTAATAGGTGTGCCAACATAGGTGTGTGTCCAGGTGTCAGAGTCTGCCTAAAAATATTAGCACATTTTCAGCCTAAAATGAAGTGTCAAATGTCCATACTCATGTCGGAGTGTTGAGTATTCGACACGGTAGCTTGCGTTGAACTGAATAATCCAAGTAACATAGAACACATTTGAGGGTCATGGACGGTAGTATATACAGGATGTCAATAAAGACTGACTTGGCAGCTTGCAGAAGGCCAATCATTTTCTCTTGTCCACCATGGTGACTATCTGCAAAGATAATAACGAGCGAGTTAAAATATATACGTTATGAGGTTAGATATGCATATGCATCTCCTAGGGTAAACCTTTTAGAGTTGCTGTCTCAGAAAGAAGGACATCAACAATTGAAGCCAAGACTCTCGGCATCAGGTTACAAGTTAGTTGAGCTTCATACCCTCTTGAAAAATCTACCACCCTTCTTTCCGACACCAGTGCCAGCAAGACTTGATGCCAGTAGAGATCTGGAATCTGGCCTCCATTTCAGCTCTTTCAGAACAGAAAACAAAGTTGCCAGCTCAGGGGTGACCTCAGAGTCTTTTATATTGTTACAAGATACCACCTTAAGTGTTTGGAGCTCCTTCCATGTATGAACTACTGAATCCAAACCTATTGTTGTCAGCAAGGAGCAGCCTTCCAAAGATAGGGACTTCATCCTCCTAAACAGAAAGACATCACAGATCAGAAGTTTTTAAGGATGTCTTCCCTAGAAGTACCAAATGCTAGTGAAACTGTCCACAAAGGAGCAATAAGGAATACGAAGAACGATAATCCTACTCGCAAATTGACACGCACTATGGTTGAGCACGGTCATTTCTCACAAAAAAAAAAGGCTCTAGTTCAGAAAACTATCATCATTTGATAAAAAATCAAGCACTTGGCTGTTATCAAAAATGCAATTGGAAAAACAAAAAGAGGGGAAACAGTTATCAAAATTACCATCTCGATTCCACTTGAGATATCACATCGTTATATCCACATGATATTGCATCAGTTCATCCTTTGGAGATACAATACTTAATGCTTTGATTGTCAAGAGAGTGCATTTTGGTAGTTCATAATTCTTAAGGCAATTCAACAGAAGGAAATATTGGACCATATCTACTGGTCTTAACCACCTTCTATTAGGCCCTCTTGTCAGCTGATGTTAGGCGAAAATGACAAATTTCTTCCATCCCCCCCCCCCCCAAAGACCCCAATCAGCAAAGTTGTTGCTCAAGACCTCAACATATTTTTCACTTGTCAACACCACTTCAGGATTGAGGACTTATCCCCCTTCAATAAATATGTATCCTCCAATACCTTCAGGAGACAGGATTCATGTGCAATAGCTCCACAAAACAAGATCTACCTCCTCAAATGAACAACAAAAAATACAAATATAAAAGATCTGGCTGGTCAAGCCCAAAATTACTCTCAAATCAACCGTTTCTCTAATCTTAGCAGGTGATGGCTGCATAGTGTCCAAAGAAGTATCTCAACATGCCCCAGAAGCTAGATTTTCTAGCAACCAAAATAGAACAGCTAACACAAAAGCTTAAACAACAAGTCAGTAAAAGCATGCCTCGACTCAATTTATTTTCAGTCACATGGCCTTAAAGGTGCAATATTAGTTAACTAAAATTGATGCATCACAACATCATAGACATGCTTTATGAAGCCTGCTTGGAATCAGTGGTGTTCTTGCTGAGGCAAATAATTGATAGACTTATACAAGCAATAATAACATAACCAGCGGATATCCTTCAAAAGACCCTTTTTGGCAATAATGACCTTATACCCTTCGGAATTTTTACATCGGACTACCAAGCTCATTGTTCAAATGATTATAAAATGCAAAAGACTGGGAGAAATAATGTTAAATGTTGCAAAAGTCCGTAAGTACACAATGATTCCGTATACACTATGTTACTAAGAAAAAATTTCTAGTTGCAAGCAGTACACTTTTTGTGAACTGAGCATGCTGATACTGTCCCTTGAGGTTAATTTTGGGCAAGCCCGTCTATCACTTCAGACAAGATCAAGCCGCTTTATGCACATGTGACCCTTTATGTCTGCCTGCATTTACAAATAACTTCTCTAATACACACAAGCAATTCGACAAGGTCCTATTAGACATTTTACTCAACAAACCATCCAACTAAAACCAAAAATAAAGCTCCTATTATTAGACTATTTGATCACGGTTCCACCCATCTCATTCCAATAAAAACAGACAATATAAAACTTTATGCAGTTTAGCAATTCATACCTACAGATAGCTGCATAGCGGAAAACGTCATCATCCAATCCCCAACAATCCTGAAAAGAAATCTCTCTGACAGATTCACACACCATGAACAGTGCCTTAACACTCACTTTATCCAGCACTTGGCATCGCTCAAAATACAGTTCTTCAAGAGTTGGACACAAACCCAGATGCTCCTCTGGACCAGGACACGGATCTATATTCTCACATGACTGAAACTTTAAAGTCTTCAAATTCCCACAATACGAAAGTGCTGACAACCACCCACCATCCATCTTATGAGCACAAACGGTCAACTCTTCCAACATCTGACAACATTGCCCAATAGCCTTAATTCCATCATAGCTACCTTCACAACCACTCAACTCAAGCTTCACCAACCTCCTACACCCTTGAGCCAAAATCGTCAACCCAATATCCGTAACCGCAGACTCATACAACCCATCAGCAGAACCAATCAATTTCAGAATCTGCAAATTCTTAAACCCGGAAATCGCCCTAAAAGACATATCATTACAACAATGTATCTCCAATTCCTGAACCGTAACACATTTCTCCGCCACAAACCCTAACCCTAACCCTAACTCACTCCCATTGACCAAAACCAACCTCCTCAAATTAGGACAACCATTAGCAAGCACTTTAAGCCCTCTATCAATAACCTCACACCCCAAAACCCCTTCCTTTCCAATCAAAACATCATCATTAACAAACTCCGATTCAAGCCGAATCGAAACGAGCTTATGATTCAGCAAAATCCCTGAACTCCCCCCACCCTTAAAACAAGCAGGAGCAAGATTAATTTCAATTAAATTAGGGAAACGATTACACAACCGACCAGAATCAAGAAAATCCCAATCGAGGAGAGACAGTGAACGTATAAGCTTCCCTTGAAGTACTAACCAACGCTTACAAACCAACGAATTCGACAAATGTTGCGATAATGGCAGCTTTGACAATATCAAAGACAACGACTCATCAGATAGGAGAGAGAAAAAGTCTTCACCTAAAGAGAGAGTTGACGACAACAACTTAGGTGTTTGTGGTTGACTGTTATCCGATTGTTGCTGCTGATGTTGCTGCATTTTCGAAATGGCGTACTGAATTTGCTGGTCTTTGCACCATAGCTCCGACATGCTCGGACGCCTCTTTCTCGGCGTCTCGCTAGGGTTAGGGTTTGGATTAGGGTTTGCGTTAGGTTTAGGGTTTCTCCGGTGGTCTTCTTCAACCGCTGGCAAGGTGGTGGTGGTGTTGGTGGTTGAGTTTGAGTTTGAGTCTCGATAGGGTTTTCGAATTTAGGTGTTTTCTCTCTCCTGCTCTCTGTCTCTGTTTTGTGTTAAACTATTTCCAACGGGCGATTTTTATTTTGGTTGGGAAATGTAGGGCGTAGAAAATTTTATAATTTTATATCCGTTTGTTATTCAATTTCCTTTTGGTTGTTTTCCATTTTAGGAGACAGAGGAAATAATCTAGTGTGGACAGTCACACATTAAATACAAATGTAATGAGTTTGTTGTTCGTTGATGAAGGTGATGAGGCTATGTGATTGGATAAAGGGAGGTCTTATTGTGGGGTTGCGTAGCAGGAGAGAGAACCTGGAGATAATAATTGGGTGCTCAATATTTGTTGGGAGTGCTTTTTTTTCGTAGTTAATCGTTAGGAAAGAAAGAAAGAGATGGTTGCATTGTATGAGACTATGAAGTGATGGGACCTACCTGAGTTTTCAAATTTGGCTCCTACGTGTGGGTTGAAAAGTACGTATGATACGGGAAACTGGTCGATTGCATAATTGAAATGTCCTAGTCTCGTCTCCTCCTAATTATGATTCACAATAAAAAGGATTTCAATCCTCTTTAATATCTTATTTTCCGCATTTATTCAATATACTTGTGGATATTTACCACGTGTTAAGTGGATTACTACAAATTCTTGTCTACTCTCATAATTAGGAAAGACCCTAATTTCATCATGGGGTGACATTAAGTGTGCAAGTGGGGGAGGGGGAGGAGAGAGAGAGAGAGAGAGAGGTGAGGAAGGAGAGAGAAAGAGTAGGGAGATTTCAATTCTTAAGATCATGATTGAACCATTGGTTGATTACAAACAAAAAAGGTAAAGTTAAATCTTTAACACATGGCTATCATCCACAAGTGTAATGCGTAAATGCTGAAAATGGAGTATTAGAGATCGAGGAGCCAAATCCCAGTAAAAATGTTTATAATAAGCACAAACGATCACATCTGCATACAACTATAATGATTCATATATTTGTATTAGGTATGTTAATGAGTTCGTCTCTATATGAAGTCACATCTATAGCTAAGTATGATGTCATGTTTGTTTGAGGTGTCTCGCGTTGAGACCACATTATATAAGTTTTTGTCTTTTTTTTTCCTCTTATCTTAATGTTGCACTAAATATTGAGAAAGAGACGAGTATATATTATTAAATGTTAAGAGAATTTTGATGATCTAATATTAGTATATTACTATATAAAGCATATTTTTAGACCCTACCATAGTACCAATGCACACTATAGTACTCTAGTAGTAAACAAATTTAAATTCCAAAATTAATTGTTCATCATCTTTCTTGTGTTTCCTATCCTTTGTTAGAGTTGTACAAATAAAGCACTTATCTTTACCCTTCATTTATAATTTTCTTGTGATAATATAGTAACAAATTAAGGGTCTATGTTTATTCTATTAGTAGATAAACATCATTTAATTAAAACTAGTACAGTATGTCATGTGGTTGATCTGTTATCAGCCAAGGAAAAATTAAAAGAATTGATCGTAGCAAGAAGAGAAAGAGGATAGAAAGTGGCTGACGTTGACGATAAGTCCTCCATGGGAGTTATTTAAGTCCATTAGCACATTCTGACATTTCAAAGCCGAATGTTAAAGGTGGCACAGCACCAGGTGTCAAACTGTGTCCTGTCCCTCGTGTCACAAACAATGGGCTGGGCATTGTTTAACTCGGACATGCCCAATTGCAAGCAGCCCAAATCCAAAGCCCTCCCCCCATCCCTCTAAATTTGCTGCCCAATGCCCACTTGCCCAGTAAATTTTTATATACACTCGGGTATATAGAATATACAAAAAATTGTGTGGATTTAGATCATAGCAGACCAATAATTTACCTGTCGTAGTCACTCCTCTAATAGTGGAGTCACCCCATATTTCATCTAGAGTCACCTCTCTAATAGTGGAGTCACCCCCTAAGTTACCTGGAGTCACCCCTGAATTTACACGTGTCACCACTCCTCTAATAGCGGAGCCACCCCCTACTTCACTTTGAGTCACCCCTCAAATTTACACTTGGCGTCACCCCTCTAATAGTTGAGCCACCCCCTACTTCACCTGTAGCCACCCCTTAAATTTACTTGGTCCACTGTGTACTAAGTCCACACAAGACAACATGTACTTCTCAAACTCAAACCTCCCCAATTAGGGATGGCAATGGGGCGGGGCAGTGGTGGATATAGGTAGATCCATCCTCATACCTGCCTGGGTATTTTGATTCCGCCACCCGTCCCATTCCCACCACGGGTTGGAAATCCCAAATCCACCTCCGCCCCACTTACCTGGCGGGTATCCATCTTCGCTCCATTTATCGAAAGGGTATCCATATTCGCTTTATAATCGCCCAAAATAAACGAAGCCCACATCTGAATCTACCTCAAATTCACCCTAATATAATTTGTAAGGAAAAATTTGAGCTTTTTGATAAGTAATAGCAGTAGACAATTTTAATTTTTTTTGAGAGAGAATAGGAGACTTTCATTCATAGAAAAGTCATACGGCATCTACATCGAAATAACCCTAGAATATACTAAATCAACACAAATCTGCTAACAAAACAATTAACTAGAATACCCGAGCGCGACTCTCAACATGCATAGTAACCATGTGCTTCCTCTACAACAATTTCGCCGATAGAGGACACTTTATTATCTACGCTTTAGAAAGCGTGGAAAGAAGTCCTGAAATTTTCCACGCTGTTCCGCGTGAAGAATAGTTACGGGCACTTTTCACGCTTGTACGCGTTAAGAAACGATGTAACTTAGCGGGCTTTAAAGTTTTAAAATTACAAATCGTGCGCTTCTGTTTAATTGACTGATTTATACATTATTTAAAAAACAAAATTGGGCTATAACGAAAGTTGCGCCGTTGTGGAAGAAAAAAAAAACATTGAGAGAGAAAGCTATTGCGCCCTCAAGATCTCAACTGATGTTGTAGGGTTTTCTTACCCCGTTCATCAGAATCAAGCTCACTCCCTCCAAATGCTGAAGAATGAAACACGCTCATTCTCACAAAGCCTTGAAGTCCAGGTGAACATCTGATCTCCCTTCCCTAATTCAAGAAATGGTGCTCATTTGTCATTATTTATGCCCATCCTTGTAGTTTTTTTTCACTCCACTTGTGTTCGTGAATTTCGAGTTCGGTTTGTGAATTTGTCTCAATACGATTGTACAAACTATTCAATCCCTCGCAATCTGTAAAATTGCATTTCTCTAATTTGTTTTCCATCTGATTTTAAAGATTTTCTGATATGAATTACAATAATGAAGTATTTTAGGATTATAATTTTGGTAGCAAATTTAATTTTGCTTTTTTACTTTCAGCAGCTTTTTTTCTTCAGGTATTAGTTCTCTCTATGTGCCTCTTTCTCTTTCTCTTTCTCCTAATTTGAATCTGTGATCCAGTTTGCTTTTCAGTTCACTCTGATTTTGTTCAGTTTGTTTTCAATTTATTTGGTTAGATTATCAATAACTTGTTTCCTCGGTACCTGTGGGATCGACAGTTTTGAATAGTGCAGGTGGGATGCGCGTATACATGTTTTAGGAAAAGGTGCAGGTTTTGGTATCCTACAATACCCAATTGTCAGGTATCTCCCATGTCATTCTTTTCCTAATTCAAGTACATAATCTTCAGCAGGTTTCTCTTTCAATGAAGCATATTTGGGGAGTTTAAGAATGTTCTTTGATGATGTTTTAAGATGTTACTGAGAAGCTACAAGTGCATGTTTATTTGTTCTGTCTGAGAAGCTGGCAGACTGGTGTTTGGGTTTGTTGATTTCAAGTAGGTTTATTCTTCAGGCAGATCATTGTTCTTATTTAGCTAATTTCTTGCTAACTTAAATTTTGTTCTTTCTTTTTTCCTTTTTTCTTAGCTGATACATTTATCCAATTATCAAGTGCATTAATTCTACATTTATGCTTTCTGAAGCCCTGATCTAGATCAACACAATGAACCGAAGAAGTTTATCTCTATAAAATAGGTTAGTGTTCTGTATTTACATCTTTGGTTTGTGTATGGACAAATTCAAGTTTTTTCATATTATCAAGAATAGTTAGCTATCTTTTTACTCTTTAAGAGATGGGCTTTCCTTTATGATTGTCAGGTTTACTTTTAAACTATTTGATTGGGTTTTCTTTGATGAACCTCGTGCAGGTGAAGATTGTGTTTGGTAATTGTTACTATGTTAGTCCATAGTCTGATGTTTGGACATAAATGTATGTGCAAGTGATATGAGGGATTTATTTGAGAAACTGAGCAAGTATGGTGAGCTTGAGACTTTGAGAGACTAAACTTCTATGACAATCTAGCTGACCAATGGTACGCCTTTTACTCTCATACTTCAGTGGCGCTCTTTTTTACCTTTGTGCTACTCCAAAAGTTTCTTACTAGTTGTTTTGTTGCTCCCCCTCCCCCCTTTTGGATGCTGTGTAATCAGATATTAAGCTTTTTATGTTCAGTTGGCTGCTGTTGTTCTGTTTTTGGTTGCAGGCCTTCTCTGTTGTTGGTGTTGCCTAGTAGGCTGCTAGTTCTTTAGTGCAGCAAGCATGTATTGCCGCAAGCTTTGGGTTGTTCTGTTCTGGTCTGCAGGTGATCTGATTGCTTGTGTCTAGTTCCTAATGTGTAGCTTTCCAAAAAATTTGAAGTTACAGTCCATAAAAATGAATCTATAGTTTGCTTTGAATTTTGCAGGATGTCACATAATCAAGGGGATAGAGGTGTGGAGGTGTTAGGACTCAAAGACGTTGTAGTTGAGATTAAGAAGTGCAATATTAATGGACTCATATTGTCTAGTATACTTTGTAAAAATGTTATTGGTGGTGTTGTGGGTGGAAAACCTTTGTAAACATGTTATTGGTAGAGTTGGGGGTGGTAGACCTTTGTAAAAATTGATTTTTATTTCAATGGTGAAGTATATTATTACTATTGTGATCATGATATGAGTGTGGAGACAAAGTATCGCTTTATCTAAGTTACATTTTATAATATGAATGAAAGGCTATTTGAAATAAGTGTTATATCACTTACTATCCAACATGATTTTGACCATTTTGGCATCAAAATAGATTTTTCCCAACTTTCTCTACGCTTTTGATTATGGTAAAAAATTTCGGAAAGATAAAAATATTGACGAAAAAATGACTTAAAAGTGTGGAGAAAGTAAAATTATCCACACCAAAAGGTGTAACTAAATGTGACAGTAAAAAGTGTGGAAATTCTCCACATTGATTTTTCCCACACTTTTTAAAGCGCGGAAAAAAGTCTTTTTCTACGCTTATAAGCATGGAAAATTAAGCATTCTAGCATGGAGAAATAGCGTTTTTTTAGTAGTGTTCCTTTGATGCTTCATCTTTAACGGAAGTGGAGATCTTCACCGCAAGTACCGTAATTGTTTGCTCACAAAATGTTGTATGATACCATCGATCTTGTGCATATCTGGTCCTCGAATTCATATTACTTGATACTAAATCGCACAATAGGCGAAGAGAAGATCCTACAAAGAGGAAAAATATAAAAATCCCTAATAACTCCACAAAAGGGAGAGAAAATTTATTCCACTTAGAGTGCATAAACTAGAAATCAATGACAAAAAGAGGTGAAAAACATGAATCACAGGCCGGGAATGGCCTAAATCGGCCCTCCCGGCATGAAAATTTGTCCTAATAAAGGTTAGGGGTTGAGAGAGGAAGAGGAGAGGCAAAAAAGAGAGGCTAGGTTTTTTTTTAGACCGGTATATCTTTAGTTTGTGTTGAAAAAAATAGTAGACAATTTTTATATATTTGGTAAAATAAGGTTTTATATATATATTTTATATTTTTTTATTTTTTTTTTTGTGGGTATGAGGCGGGACGGGTAAGCGGGCATAAGGTGGGGCGGGCTCCAACGGGTATCCACCGGGGGAAGAAGGCAAACCACCTCCGCCCCATCCCCGTGGTGGTTTTTCTTTATCAAAACCATCCTCGCCTCATCCCCACCTAGCGCTCTTCCATCCCCACCCCAACTGGGACGAATGCGGGGCAATACCCACCTGTACGCGCCTCACTGTCATCCCTATCCCCAACCCAATACTTTTTATAAGTGTCCAGCCTATTATTTTTCTTTTAAAGGTATATGTTAAACTATGCAGTCGAGTTTACAGTTAAATTGCTGCACTTGCCCATTCCAATCGCAAATTATTTTTGGGTGATCTCAAGAACATCCATCTTTTAGGTTAGCCTACTTGTTTTCAGGTACATGTCTAATATTTAAGAGACAACGTGTCTTATTGGATACACATAGGAGTACACATAACCCATATGGCATTGCCAACCAACCACCTCTGAGATCTCGAGTTTGTAGCTGAGACTTTCCTAAAAGATACTCCGTACCATGCAAGAAAATTCAGTTTTAACTAAGCGCACCAAAATAATGAAGAAACAATATGAATTATGTACGATCTTTATTGGATAAAGTATTCAAATGAAAATGTTTTGAGATATACTTATTTGATTAGATCTTTGTTGAATTTTTAAAATTGGTGTTTATTTTTAGAAGTTCATCTATCTTTTAATATATAGGTTATATATACAATGAAAATTAAAAATTTTATATAAGACGATTTTATCATGATATGACGGTTATATTACACATAAAAAAATATTATTTTTTAACCAAAAAATATTAAAAGAATATAACATTTTCGAATAAAAAGCGTTCCTTTTAGCCATGTTATTATAAAATGATTTTACACAATATATTTTGATATTGAAAAACATAACACCAATAAAGATAGGGGTGAAGCTACGACCAAATAAGTAGGGACTAAATTATTGATTTGTTGGGTTAGCAGGCCAAAAGCACAATAATGTTGTAGATTAGTTGTATTTCAAATTTATTTATGTTTTTTGTGTCTAATTATTGGACACATGTCAAACACCTATTTTCCAGTTGATCCTTCATACAGTGACACCTGAGTATAATACAAGTGTAGACAACACAATGTTTATTTTTTTTTGAGAAGAAATAAGACTTGAGTACTCGGTAACGTATATTTTACTTACAATTTTCATATTTTCCTATAATTTTTTTTTGGTTTGGCAAAAAGGACTTTCTTTTTGGGCGGACATGTTTTCCTATAATTTGCCACCATAGGTCCATAGCCCCTATACACGATACAATACATAGTTGGACGGGTGTATAGGCAAGTCACACATGAAGTAAACTGGCCGGACCAAAACAATCCTAAAGCCCTTCCTTGTATTTACGCTCTTAATTTATTACTCTATTTTTTTTTTTTTGAAAATGCGCATGTAATAACCTGTAGACCACATATTTTAGACAAGTCAATTTACCTCTGATAAGTTAACGCGTTTAACAGATAAAGATACATTTCTGTAAGAAATGATAGAGGATAGTAATTTATTCTCCGTATATGAAAAAAGATTCAAACTCCTAACTGGAGCAGGCAAAATTTGACCCGACCCGAAAACTGACTCGAACCCGATCTGCTTAAGACCCCGATCGAAATCCGGCCCGAAAAGGATTGACCTACTAATGACCCGAACCCAACGTGAGACCCAAAATTTGTGAGACAAAATATGTCTGACCCGAAAACTCGATACACCAAAAAACCCGACATTACTAACCTGATATTGTCCCGACCCGACCTGTTTATTGCCGAATCCAATATAAACTGACCCAAATCCGAACCCAAATCCGCTCCGTTTAACAAGTTTACTCTTAATTATTGTGTTGTGAACATAAGACATTTAGCTCTTGTACTCCCAACTCATACTATATTCCACCGGCCCGCTAATTTTTACTTTTATATTGTCCCCCGTCAGTAGCTCATTGGATTGTTTAGCCGCAAATGACTTCTTTACTACAGTACATCCGTTTTTGTCACATGATCTGAATCCATTCTGTTTGGACAACCTGCAGTATTTGGACGATACGAACATACGATGAACTGAAATTCCGAAAGTTCACACACTTTCACATTTCCAACACCAGACTCATGACATACTATGTGATGTTATCATTTTTACTTTCGTCATCACTCATCACCTGAGGCCCAAATTTCACTGAAAGCCCAATCATAAATTAATAAAACAAGATGACCCAAGAGGCCCATTAGTATATATGGAGCATATATCCAAAGAATAGACGCCCTCGTGGACAAAACTAGGACACATGCTCCTACGTGGATGGACTTTGAGAAAACAAAAGTTATGAGTACTGAAAATTCTTTAGCATATATCTCATCTATCTCTTAGACTCCTATGTAAGTGCAAAAGGCCATTATATTTCATACTGTTGTTCTCAACTTCCCCCCACTTTCTTAGCGTTTATATACCATACTACCGTACGTGCACTTCAAGGAAACAAAGCAATGAACCACAACCAATGTGTTCCTAGTTGGGAATTGGACGAAGTTGGTCCGATTTCACAGCCTCCGCCACCACCACCACCACCACCACCATCTAAAGCGAATACCTCTGCGCCGATCACTTTCCGCTCTCACTCTACCTCTCTCTCCACCAGTCCTGATATTTCCATGTAATTCTCGTTCTCTCATTTCTTTTGATTCTATTACTGTAATTTAAGGATAAGATTGCGTACATCTGATTTTTTAATTTATTGTTTTATTAATAGTCATGAATTTGCATTGATTTGATTGTTGATGACGGTGCAGGCTAGACTATGAGGTGGCAGAGCTGACGTGGGAAAATGGACAATTAACAATGCACGGTCTCGGGCTCCCGCGCGAACCAAGCAAATTCAATCTATCTGGCGCGTGGGCAGACAAGAATACTACCACTACACGCGCGTGTGGCACACTCGAGTCAATCGTCAACCAAGCCA
The DNA here is from genome assembly GCA_038025085.1 of Tetragonia tetragonoides. Classification (NCBI taxonomy): domain Eukaryota; kingdom Viridiplantae; phylum Streptophyta; class Magnoliopsida; order Caryophyllales; family Aizoaceae; genus Tetragonia; species Tetragonia tetragonoides. Next base: position 7,344,322 of record CM076140.1, on the reverse strand, counting down.
CTAACAAACCTTACCACTCACCCGCCCTTGGAGGCGCGTGTGACCAAGAAAATGACCTCGTGCCGTGGCTAGACCCTAATAATGGCCACGGCCACCACTGCTCCTCCGCCCCCGCCTCGGTCTACGTTACGATAGACGCCCTCGTCCCCACGACCAACAACAACAATGGGTCCCACCACAACAATGAGCAGCAGCGAGTGGGTATGGAATGCTCCACGCGCGTGGAATCATGCAGTGCAGTGGCGCGTGTGCCAGTGGGTTCAGATTGGAGCGTGAGTGTGTCAGAGAGTACGAGGAGAGAGCGCGTGAAACAAACGGCAGAGGACACGCGTGAACATGGTGGTGGTGGAGGTATGACGAGTAATGTTATAACTACTGCTTCCACGTCATATGGTACTTCGCCGGAGAATACAAAGACCGTCACCGTTGACGATCATGACTCAGTCGGTCATAGTAGGACTCAGGCAAACCTTCGTTTCCTATTGCCTCTGTTTTTTCTGTATGTTACTCGTAAATTTGGGATCATAGTTCTTACTCTTTTTTTTTTTTTCGTTTTAAATTTTCATTGTTTAATTTGTTGTGGCAATTTTTGTGATTGTTGCTTTAATTTTATTTTTTTTTTATTACACAAAAACTTTTATAAGACGGTTTTTTTGTAACTTTTATTGAGACGGTTCAATTTTCGATAAAATAATGATCACCACTCACCGTAACCCCTCTGTGAGTTGATCTCACACAAGAGTCAAGACTTACTTTTTTATTAAAAAAAATTCCTTAATTTTTCTTGGGTACAGAAAGTTATGGTTGCTTGTTGGTCTAGTTTTTTCTTTTTTGTTTAAGGGTCATTGTTGGTCTAGTTTGCATGGTTGGGTTTAGTCAATTTCACCTAAAAATTCTATAATTTCAATCTCAGGACATATTTATACTCTATAATAATGACCTTTTTCGTTTATGAAATTTGTGAATTTTTTTTATATGCATAACTAATTTCGAACAAACTTGGTACACTATATTTATAGGGAGCACCGATAATGATAGATTTTCAAGTTTCGGTTATTAGTAGGTAATGAAATAATCATGGGTCAACCCTTTAAATAGAAAAGTCTTGGTATTTTGTTTTTAATACTTTTATCACATCATAAACGTGCTTGGGTATGTAGCTTGCCAACACTGGAAAAATAGGATTGTTTTTCCATTTCTTTCCAAACCAATTTGATCATTTATGTTGTTGTTGTTGTTCTTGTTGTTGTATGTATTTGTTTTGGATCCAGAATTTGAAATTTACTCACCTATGGATTATTATAGAGGGATGGATTAGGCCAAATATTCTAGTTTTATTATTGATATAAACTTTTGGTTTTGTAGAAAGAAAGAGATGAAGAAGAGGAGAAAAAGAAGAAAGGCACCACTAAATCTTCTGGATCTAACAAAAGGAGTAGAGCCGCGGCTATTCATAACCAATCTGAAAGAGTATGTTCTATATCTTAACTATTTTGATAAATGGATACCATGTAAAATATAAATAATCATTTAGCTTTATTGTAATTTTTAAAGCTTCTAATTCAATCTCGATAATTGATTTAGATCAAGCATGCGTTGAAAATTTTTAAAAAAATAAATAAGTTTACTGCACAGTGTAAAGAGATTTGCTACTTAACGTAAAAAGTTCGGTGAAAAGTGATTATTTGTATTGATTTGATGGTAGGACAACATTGTTATATATATATATTTTGAAATCATTTTCGTGATTGGCTCACATTATCATGGTAATCATATACTATATATAAACTCACAAATTTTCACGATCACAACGCACATGGTGTGTATGTGTGTGTATAGATAAAATCTTATTAGTTTATGTGATTCGCAGAAAAGAAGAGATAGGATCAATCAAAGAATGAAGACGTTGCAAAAGCTGGTTCCCAATTCAAATAAGGTGCATGATCTCATTAATTATGTTTTGTTTTTATATACTCGTGTATAGTTTCACTCACCATTAATTATCGAATTACATACCAGAATTTGGGGTGGATAGCGTAGTGGCTCATTTTCCATTTTTCCAACAATAATTTGAATTCAAAACTCATTAATTTCCAACAAATTAAAAATTTGGAGACTTTCATGTTATTCCAACAATAATATTTTAAACTGCAAAAAAGTCTCAAAACTTTATCAGAGACTTAAACCCAAATTATTACTAAGATCGAATCAAGTGATAAGTGCGACACTACTGCACTGCCCACCCCCAATCTCTCTAAAATACCTACCCTTTTACAAACTTCAACCATAAATACTCATTACTTGTATTTACTACTAGTAGTGATAATAAAGATTATCAAAACGTCCCAAAGTGGGGATGCGATGTGATGGAAAAAGGACAAGTTGAAACAATCAAGTGGCGGTGGATGTTTTGAGCCATGCATATTCCTCTGTTTGGTAAAAATTGATCTCTTGGGTGTGTATGTGACAAATTCCCTACCTCCAAACCACATAATTTGGGCCCAAATATATTTTGACCAGTCATTTCATATTATGGATAAGTACGACTACTGTGCGTGCTTGCATGATATGAGTCGTTTTGAGGTCTCCTATTAATTGTTCTGTTGAGATCATTTTGGAATGAAATACTCACTTTTTTAATGGCTCTCAATTTTTGCTACTTGAGGTCCACCACATCAACTATTCGGTGCTCCTTCCTTTTTGCTACATTACACTTAGATTAATTCTTTTATAGGAATCTCACTCCAAAAACAAACAAAAAATAATTATTCCTTATAGGAATCCACTTGAAAAGGGCAACATGCCAATATAATGAGAAATTGATTTTCCTTTTGGAAAATCCAAAGTAGAAAAAAGAACCAAGTACTTTTTTTTTTTTTGAAAAAAGTCAGGATAAGATGGAGGATATTTGTATATTTATTAGGTCATAAACTTATGAAATACTCACATCATAACCAAAACGTCACAACTAGAATCTAGATTACGTTGTATTAGCTATAAAGCTGTGTGTAAAACTTTCTTATGATAAAACGGTAAAAAATAGTATTTTTTAAAATTCAAAATGTAACCTTTTTTTGAGTTTTTGTTGATCCAAATGTTTACGTTGTGTAAATTTTTGCATTATATAAATTGTGGCAGACAGACAAGGCTTCAATGCTTGATGAAGTGATTGATTACCTAAAGCAACTCCAAGCTCAAGTTCAAATGATGAATAGGATGAGCTTACCGGCATCCATGATGATGCCAATGGCCATCCAACAGCAAATACAAATGTCAATGATGTCTCCGATGGGCATGGGCATGGGCATGGGCATGGGCATGGGCATGGGGATGACTGGCATTGGCATGGATCACATGAACATCAACTCCATGGCACGGCCAAACATTGCTGGAATATCTCCGGGTGTCTTTAATCCATCCGTTTTCATGCCATCATTAGCCACTAATTATTGGGATGGTACTTCTCAGCAATCCATGGTTCCTGCTGAACTTCTATCGTCGTATCTTGCGGCACAGTCACAGGTATAACACTCATTAAAGTAAGCAATTACAAGTATTATAGGTCAAATCTCAATGTGAGCATTAAAGATGTTGAATAAGTCGTGTCGTGTTATTTTCGTGTCCGTAACAATATTAAACGAGTCAAAAATCTCTTCTCAAATTAGTTATGAGATTGTCTCACACAAAATAGAATTAATAGCTTATTTATGTTATAAAGAAGTGAGTAGGAGAAAAAAGAACACAGGAAGTATAAAAATAATGACAGACTTGAAATGAATTATTATGTTGATTAACTCATCCTTTCTTTTTGCATGCAGCCAACCACGATGGATGCTTACAATAGGATGGTTGCTATGTACCAACAGCTACAACAACAACCACCGGGCCCTAGTTCAAATACTTAGCCTAAAATGCTAAACTTATATATTTTTTAATTTTCTTTTTAGCTATCATGTTTCTATCTCTATATATAGTGGCATAGTGTCATATGTATTACTCCTTTCGTTTCACAATGATTGTTATAATGGAGTTTTTGCGGTCTCCAAGATGTATATATTTGATACTCATACAAGTAATTATTTACTAAGGGTCTGTTCGAATGTAGTGTTTAAAGTACGATTTAGTGGTTTGAATTAGTCAAGCCTTTACTAAGGCTAAATTAATGCGTTCGGTAAACAATTTTTAATAGCAGTTGTTAGAGGTCAGAGGAGTGTTTAACAAACGTTAATATTATTAACGTTTCACAACAACTAGTAGTGATTCAGATTTCACAACAACCAGTAGTGATCTTAGTTCTTTCAAATTAAAATTGCATCGCCATCATCCTTTTGTGCTGATTGCAAACTATACGCACCTAATTAAAGCAGCTCAATTGCTCTGCCTCCTGAGTCATGCCAACGCCCAAACCTATGCCACCTACGTGTAGCTTACCAACATCATAGTTCTGCTTCAAGTGAAAATTTGAAGCATAATGAAATTAATTACAACTAGCAAAAAAATACTTTCTAAAATAGTCTTATATGAGATTGTTCTTTTTTTTGGGTGCTTCAACTGATTTTTTGGACTTTTAATTTGTCAAAATTAAATAAAAATTACCAAAAGAACATGAGTATATATATGGGAGAAATCCTGGCAAACGGGTCGGGTCGAGTCGAGTTCGGATGGTCATTTCGGGTTCGGGTCATTAGCAGGTCAAAAATTTTCGGGCTGAGTTTCAATCGGGTCTTAAGCCGGTCGGATTTGAATCGATTTTCGGCTCGGGTCAGTTTTTGCCAGCTCTGGGGAGAATATTACTTTAATAAGTTTCAAGATCTGCTCTTTGGATCAAAGGTTAGCTTAGACAACTGTAGCTAGTATTTGCCATTTGGTTGGATCTTTACGGTTTAGTGAGCTGTTTACTTTTTATTTTTTTAAATGATCGAGCAAAGCATATATATTGATTGAAAATATGTAATAATGCCTTAAAATATCTGACTTTCATTTCTATTAGTCCTACAGTATTTTACTAAATTATTTAGCTCATTTATATTTTATGCATGTGTTTTTGTGAGTGAACGGAGCAAATTACATTCTGGCAGGAGAGCGATGGACTGATTGATCGAGCAACATGGAGTTGCCCACTAACATGCAATGCTTACTTAAAGTTGAAGAAAGATATGATTGGAAGAAAGTAACCTCTCACTAATCTACTGCACCTACATCTACATACATAGACTCATGAAACAACTCCAGGAATTGCGGCATTTGCAATTCTTTTCTACCATACAATAATTTGTTACATAATGTTATGACAAATGTATATTGAACATTTAATTATGTCATGTCATGTCATTGTGCAATAACACATAATATGTACGTGCTGTTCATATGTGACTTATCACTCAAATATTTTTTATTTTAAAATAAACCATGATGTTACTTGTGTCGTCATTGAAAATATTCAAGTGATACTTTCAAATGAGTTCAGTTGTTCAACATTATAATTGTTTAAGGCCAAGTTGAAAAAAATCATTTCTGTTTTTTCCAGATGAAAAAAATGTCCCGAACTCCTAAAACTAAACTATCAATAACTTATTAATTGTATATTGGATTCCAAAAATAGTAACAAAATAAAAATATGTATGCTAAAGATTTATTCAGCATAGTGCAACAACTAAGGTTATTAGTAATAATAACTAATCAAATGTAAATTTTAATTTTTTTTTTTAATTTCTTCTTATAATTTCTTATAATTATCTATGGATAAATTGTCATCTTGAGGTCCGTAAAAAGTCAAATTAAAATACAAATCAAGAACGAAGAAAGTATTACACCACTTAGATTCAATTAGATTGGGAAATGATGTTGGAGACAACATATTGGACTTGACTATACTTTCCAATTGCTTAAAGTTTTTTTTTTCTCGTCCAATTGCTAAAAGTTAATTGTGCGTTCATATCCCCTCCCTTGACATCAACATCCCTTGGACATTGGCCAACACATTGAAATGGACTAGGGCCAGGGACATATACTTGAAACATATTTTGAAATGATAGATAGTGTTCTTCATTAGATAGTAGGATATGTTCTTTTCTACTGAACTGCACATCATTAAATTAAACTGATTATTATTTAACTACATTGAATATCACTAGACTTAATAGTAATATATTAATTAATATATAAGAGAAAAAGTATGAAATTGAATTGAATAACACTGAACTAAATCGATTATTAAATACGTCGAAAAGACTCTACTACGTATGAATGTTATGCTTTTTGTGCATTCCATAGAAGTGGATAAGGGAATGCTTGGCGACTAAGGGTCTGTTCTTTTCACACTCTTTTTACTAAACTTATCTGCACAATAATGAACTGAACTAAAATTTATTGAACTGATATGAAATTTACTGAACTGAAATTTTCTGAACTAAACTTATTTTTACTGAATTTACAATTACACAGTTTATGGAACTGCACTGAATTTTTCTAAACTTAACTTCTTTTACTGAACTGAACTGAACTGAAATTTACTGAAGGAAGAAGTCGAAGATAACAGGATCTAAAATTGGCCACAAACTCAGTTTACATTAGAATTTAAGCCATCATGTGCTCTAAAAGGCAGCTCTGGCCCAGTTGGAATTATGATCTAACTAGCAGCCGTTTTTCCTCTTTGATGCTAGAGATATTTTAGCACCAAATTGATGGGAGGGACACAAATACTCTTGAACCATACCTGTAGACTAGTGACAATGATCGACATGTCTACCCATTTGCTCTCTCTTCCACACACAAACACAAGCGATTAAGATATAGGTCTCTTATGAGGCGGTCTTAGGATAAGACCCACTCTATAACCAATTAAGCATAACGTCATGCTCATTTAGAGAGTGACTCATCTTAAAATCACCTCATTCTAAGTTTTTGTGTTACATATAAAGGCGTAACATATAAGTTTACGCTTCAATTAAAATAATCTGACTCATATTTTTAATCATCCAACTCAATTCAAACTTCATTCATCAAAGTTAAAGTCAAAATTATATTCCATGAATAAATTTGTATTCTTTTTTTTGTGTGTGTGTATTAGTGGTCCCTTTCTAAGAAATTTATTTCCTTCAGGAAAAAGAACATTATTTTTTTCTTGTGGTAGTAGAGAAACATTAATTAAAAAGAAAGATAGAAAACGACTCCATTGACTATGGATTAGAGTTTAGAGCTGTTAAACGGGTCAATCGAATCAGTTGCGGATTGGGTTAATTTCGGTTCAGGTCTAAGTGGATCGACCTATATTCGGGTTCGGTTTATAATTCGAGTTCGGGTTTATTCGGATATGTAATTTTTCGGATTATCTCGGGTCGAGTCAATATCGGGTCGGTTTTTGTTTCAAAAGTCGGTTATTTTTGGGTTAGGTTAAAATCGGTTCGTGTCATTTCGAATCGGTTTCGGATACAGGTTGAAGCTGTCGGGTCAATTTCGGGTCAAGCTATATTTTGATTTTTACATATTCAAATTTCCATTCAAATCATCAATTTGGGTTAACACTAAGTAATGTCTAGTATATAATAACCTTAGAACTCTTTGGTAAAAAGTAATTATTTTCATTAAAAACATAGTGGTAAATCAATTTCAGGTTCGGTTTATTTTGGTTTCGGGTCATGTTCGGGTCGGGTTAGGTCGGTTTTGAATCGGATTGCGTTCAGCCCGGGTCAAATTGGTTTTTGTTGTGAACGGTTCGGTTCGGTTCGGTTCAGATTCAAATACGGGTCATAGTCGGGTGAATAACACTTCGATTTTGGTTCGGTTTCGATTCGGATAATCGGTTCTAAATAATATTGCAACTATTTGGATAAATTTGATTTCGATTTTGGGCCAATCGGGTCGAATAATCGGTTTCGAATTATAGCATGTACGTTTTTTGGGTGTATGTTGGCCTTGTGTGAATGCCAAACAACGCCGAAAATATAATGATTGTCCAAATGTGCTTAAAACACGATATATGTGTTGCCCTTTCCAATCGCTTTAGAGAATCGACCTTTTCGACGTTTGACAATAGAAGAGATTGAAGTAGCAAACCATTATGCTTTGTTTGGTTGTTAGTAAGGAAAACTGTGGAAAATTAAAAGTATGAAAATTTGTGAAAATCTCCTAGTTATAATTTGACCAATTAGATTTCTATAGTTTTTTCCTCAAAATCGATGGAAAATCTGTGGAAATATGAGTAAATCTAAAAAGAAAGCCTTTATTCTACCATAGATTTCTACAATAACCAACCAAACATAGGAAAACGATGTAAATCTCCTACATTTCTACAACATTTAAACCGATAAACCAAACAAGTGAAAATGATAAGATTTTCACTGTTTTACATTTACTTTTCTACAGTTTTCCTCATTTACAAAGTTCCCAAACATAGTGTTAATAACTTTTCAATGATAAAATGTCTCTTATGAGATTGTCTTAACATGGAGAAATGATTGCATAGTCCAAGAGCATTGCTCCCTTCTCTCACAAAATAAGTGGAGCCCACTCTAAATTCAAATTGATAATATTCTATTTTGTGAGAGAATGAAGCAATACTCTTGGAATACCCAATAATTCCTCCTTAACATGAGGCCACCTTTATATCCAACTATTCAAATATGATGTAAACATGATGTCATACTTGTTTGAGTTGCCTTACGTTGAGGTCGGCTGATATAAGTTTTGTGTTCGACTGCACCATTTAAAATGAGTTAAACATAGACTTATGATCGACTTTAAAGTTTCAATAGGTAGAAAATCACAAGTGTCAGTCAAGTTTATGAAGAAGCGTATCTTTTAGAAGTATGAAAATGTCAAGATACGTTTTCCCAATAATACATAATTTAAATTTGGGACTAAAAGCATGATTTAAAAAAAGAAACTCAGACTTTATTCTAATACAAAAACTTGTGTGAATTTAGTCTATTCTGAACCAATAATTTAATTTTTTTTTAAATATACTTTCTATATTTCTATATATTTTCATTAGTCTTCATGGTTCACTAAATCAATACGAGACATACTATTTTTTTAAATTCACTTCCTGTTGTTCTGAATTTTAGGGCTTAGAGATCTAGGTTAGGCTCAATAGGGCATCTAACCCTGGATCCGACCATAATGTTGATCAACCGAACAGGCCTTAGTGTACCCGTTTTGATGTATGTTCGCTGAGCCTGTACTTGGGCCCAGTACTTTTGCGTCCCATTTTCTTTCGTGGGGCAAACAGTTTGGGCTTTCTAGGCGAGCAACTACACTGGTCCAGAATGAAGTAATCATTAGATGATCATGGCCCAATGTCCACCGTCCAACTGTCCAAGTCTCCAAGAGCACCGCGTAACTCCTGCAATCCTGCATTCCTGGCGGCAAATTCTTGGCTGATAGCTTACTGCCAAGTAGATCGGGACAAGTGGGTGGGGCTTCTGTAGCCGACCCGTCCTATGAGCGGATCATGACTCGCTTACCATTATAATTAGGCGTGTCGAAATGGACCGGTCTATTTTAAAGTTAAGCGGGTCATAGCGGGTTGTAAATGGGCTGATATATTTAATATTTTTTTTATTAAAAAAACACTTTTTAAATTTTAAACGGGGCAAAACGGGCCGACCTAACCCGACTCGACCCGCCCCATTTATTTAATGGGTACCCGCCCCAACCCGCCCATTTGCCCAACTCTACTGCCAAGAGGGAAAAAGAACTGGCCCATGAACAGCCCAAATTCGATAAGTTTGGTGACCCTGATTTATTAAGGGTGTTGCTATTTACCGCCCTAAAATTACTACCTATCACCCCTAAAAATTACAATTTTGCTCTTCTTCACATTTTCACCCATCCTCTCCCTCTCTAACTCTCACATCAATTCTCCCTCTCTACCACCCACTCTCATACCCAACCTTTATCAACATTCACTCATTCGGTAAGGAAGCAACGGCCGCGGATGTCTGCCGGCGACCAGGAAGTGCCGTCGACGGTGTCCGAGGTAAATTTTTTTTTTTCGCAGAATTTGAACCTGGCGTCCGTAATTTCCGCCCCAACCATGGGACAAACGGAAACTATAGACGCCTGCACCATGGTTGGGGCGGAAATTACGGACGCTTAATCCATGGTTCAGGCGTAAATCTCAGACGCCTACATCATGGATTAGACGTCCTTTTTTTCCGCCTGCACCACGGTGTAGGCGGAAGTTTCAGACGCTTGTCCCTTGGTTCAGTCAGTTTTGATAGACGTTTGAATTTAAGATTAAGCTAACATTGTTTTCGTTGTTTTCGTTAGGTTCCTTTGGAGCGGTTCGGTGGTGATGGTGTTGATTACAGTACGCATTTCGTCACTGATGAGTTCTTTGATAGTGATAGAGATGTAATTAATTGGGCAAAACAAATTGCCCTTACTATCGGGTTTGAGTTGATAATTTCGTCACATAAGAAGAATGGAAGCGTAAAATTGTTAAGATGCAATGGAGCTGAACGCTACAGAGGGGAATTAAGAGACTTAGATACTGCTGCTCGGAAGAAGACGAAAACAAAGGCTTGTAAATGTACGTTCCAGTTAAGAGCTCAACAAGTGTTTGGGTCCAGTAGTTGGATGATTGTCACATTGTCTGGGATTAGGGGTACGCACAACCATGACTTTGCTGTGTTTCCTGAGGGATATCCTCAGATGAGTGGTCTTAGTCTTGGGTCAAAACAACTCGTTCGTGACATGACTTCGGCACAAACAAAGCCATGTGCTATCTTGGCCGCTATTAAGGAAAAATTTCTTGAGGACAATGCAACTAGACGGCATGTGTACAACTACAGAGATCGTATAAGGAAACTTGATTTTGAAGAGAGAGATGTCATTGGTCAGTTTCATCATTTAGTTGTGGAGAATAAGTACGTACATTGGACAGGAGCCGACCCAGCTACTAATGAGGTAACTCACGTGTTCATGGCACACCCTACATCAATTCAGTTACTTCGGTCTTTTCCTTGGTTGATTGGCTTAGATTCCACGTACAAAACAAACAAGTATAAGATGTCGTTTCTTGAGATAGTGGGGATGACTCCAAGCAATAAGAACTTCCTCATAGCTTATGCCATTATGAAGGATGAGACTGAGGCAAGCTATGCGTGGGTCTTAGATAAGTTGAGGATGCTTATTGGAAATGATGTACACCCAACAACAATTGTGACCGATCGTGAGCTAGGGTTGATGACACCTATTAGAGAGATATTTCCCGACAGTGCCCATTTGCTCTGTACATGGCACATTAACAAAGTCGTTGAAGACAAAGTGTACAGACTTTGTGGAAAAGATAAGGCCGTCGCGCAGAGGTTCAAGAACGGGAAGTGGAAATCTATCATGGAAGCTTCCACAGAAGCTGAGTACGATAGAGCAGTGCGTACGATGAAGAATACTTGGAGTTCTTACCCTCACGTGATATCCTATGTAGAGGAGACCTGGCTGAGATACAAAGAGATGTTTGTAGCTGCGTGGACGAATAAGGTGCTACACCTTGGCAACACTACGACTTGCAGGGTGGAGAGTGCACATGCCGCACTAAAACAGTGGTTGAACTCCTCAACTGGAGCTTTGGACAATGTTTGGAACAAGGTCAACAAGTCAATCGAGTCACAACTAACTCAAATCAAGTACACACTTGAAGAGTGCAGAAGACGAAGAAGTGTGATGTACTCGGGTTTCCCATTCAACTATCTGAGCGGGTATGTTTCTCATTACTGCTTAGGAATATTATCGGATGAGCTGAATTTAGGGTCAGATTTCCCTGTTCCTCCGATATGCGCATTATGGTTTACTTCCCGTTCTGATAGTGTCGCTGGTTGGGAGCGAATGTATGTTAGGCGAAGAGCACATTGGGATCGTTTAGCGAGGTTGACGTAATTGAATGTTTTGCGTGATTGTTATATTTTTCTACTTATATCATTGTCACATTTTTGTGTGATTGTTATATTTTGCATGTTATATTTTTTCGTGATTATTGGAGGTAAATAAAACAACAAATTACAATAAAACAAAAAAGGTAAATAAAAAACAACAAATTACAATAACACAAATAAATAACAATAACTATGAAACTCCAACATAAAAATATAACAAATTCGTCTAGGATCATATAAGTAATACATCATTTGGCAGCCCGCCAATCTCTCATATACTCCTCCATAACCGATAGAGGACCTTCCGCTTGCTCCGGAGGAATCAAAGTAATGAAAGACTCAGCTGCGACGGCTAGACGATTCACCCACTGCAAAAAAAAGTAACAATGAGTGTGAGTTCAGAGATATGTAATACGTAAAAAAATATATACACACGAATTCATTTTAGTTAATCACTTACATAATCGTTGTTGGATCGTGGAGGAATCACAGATCCAGGTGCTGCATCATCAGGTGTCAGCAGAGGGTGGGAGTGACGGTAGTACCACTCGAGGTAGTCATCCGTACATGCTGTGGGATCTGACGTGGATGCCTGAAACCCATGGAGAACAAGTATGTAACCTCCCGGGAACATACGCCAGGTATCAGATGATACTCGTACGGGGTAGTCAACCCTGTACGAACGACTGGTCCATGACCTGATCGCTCTCTCTGGCCTAGTGATCGGGAAAGGGATACTCTGTACGTACCCGATTTGTCGTAAACAACGACCAGGCATGTACGGTTCGATAATATCCCGATACCGTAGCCACCCGATGAATACAGTCCTCGGTACAGATGCAACCGGGTCAGAACCGTACGACAGCCACACCACCTACGTAGAAATGTTGAAGTTACGTTGAAGTTAAAAAAACATAGCAAACGACGAAATAAATCATGAACACCGATAACTGCATGACGTATCTCTGACTAGGCCTGGCAAAAGCTGACCCAACCCGATAACCCGACCTGAACCTAACCCGAAAAAACTGGGTTAGGGTTGGGATTTTCGACCCGAAACTTTAAATGGGTCGACCTGATTGACCCGAAACCTTAAATGGGTTAGGTTAAGGTTGAACTTTTCAACCTGAAAATGACCTGCTCAACCTGATTATTAAAAAAAAAATAAAAAAAAAATACAAAAAATAATGGAACAAAAAATGAAAAATGAAATGACCCAAAGCTCCAAAAAGGGCCCAAAGGCCCCAAGCCCACCGTCCTTATCAAGGAAGCATAGACTAAAATTCTTAACCCTATCACTAATTCCACCGCCTCCTCACTTCATCTCCTTTCTCTCTCCAGTTCACTCTCTCCAGTTCATCTCCTCCTCTCATCTCTGTTCTTTTTGCTCCGTCAACAAAGCTCCTCTTATCTCTGTTCACCTATTTTTCAAGGTATGTATCTCTTTCACCCTTTGTTTATCTGTGTTTGATAATGTTTTTCATTTTATCTTTCCTTAATGTATCTAAGTTCATTCTTCGTTTAGTTTAATTCGTTTTTTTCGTGATTCTTTGTTCATTCTTCGTTTTATTTAAGTCTTTCTCTTTGCTGATTTTATCTCTCTTTTTTTTAGTTCAATCTCAACGACTCTCTTCTTAAATTAAGTTAATATTTCTCATTTCGGATTTCATTTTGTTAGTTTTATTAGTTAGGTTTGCATGTCTGATTTCAAATAGTTTAGTTGCTACTTGTTATCAGTTGGTGTTTCTGATTTCATATTTGGGGTTTAGATTTTCTGATTCATGTTAACTTAGGGTTTCTGAAATTCGAGTTCAGATTTTTAGGGTTATGATTTTTTTAATCTTATTTTAACATATTATTTATGAAATTGAAGGTGGCAGATTAAGAGACATCAAGCCCGCGAATTCAGCCACAAGAATCAGCATGTTTTGTTGATTAGTTCTTGAGTTTGTTCGATTTTAGCATCTCTATCTTCTTCTCAGTTCAGTGCCTCATATTTTCTTCAAAGCTCATCTCTGTTCGTCTCTCAACTCTGTAAATAACCAATGGTGAAGAATCTTCCGTGGTGTGTATCTCTTTCATTCATTATTTATTTATTGGTATTGATTATGTTTTTGCTTTTATCTTTTCGTAACTTTTCTATGTTCCTTCTTCGTTTTTTTGTAATTCCTTTTTCCTGATTCTTTAATTTGTTCATTTTCGTTTTATTTAATTTTTTTTTTCCTGTTTTTATCTCTTATTTTTCAGGTAAATCTCCTCGACATATTGTTTATGAAATTAAAGGTGGCGGATTAAGAGAGTTCAAAGTTCAAACTCACAACAATCTGAATTCGCCCAAAAGAATCAGCCATATTTCGTTGTTTTTTAGTTTAGTTTGTTGAATTTTGAATCCAATTGAAGTGATTGTAATTGTAACATTTAATATTTGTTGCATCTCATTTAATCTTTGTAAATGTTGTTGTTGCAGCTAGTATTTGCTGTTGTCAACTTGTTGCTTGTACCTTGTAACCCTTGTGTGCTTGTTAATGGTGTTTATGAACTATGACTTTAGGGTGACACTTAATGTGGCTTAATGTTGTTAGTTAGAGTTGTTTCAGAGTCCTAATTTGATTACAAACAGAATTAGTACTCAACATAAATGAAATTGTCAAAACGTAAAAAAATTCAGGTTGTATAGGTCATATCAGGTTGACCTGATCTGTTACAGATCAGGTTCAGGTCTGATTTTTGAACCTGTTTAGTAAACAGATCAGGTTCAGGTCAGGTTTTTCGACCTGTTTAGTAATCAGGTCAGTCGGGTTCAACCCGAACCCGACCCAACCTGATCTGTTTGCCAGGCCTACCTCTGACGCTCGCAGCTGATCCAAGCGTCTACGTAAGGAGTGCAGTCGAACCACGTCCTTGCCCTCAGCCTGGGCACTCCATACGCACGCACGGGGAGCCTCGGCGTCCCCGACAACCATCCGCTCCCGATGAGGTCGGAAGCAGGGAAAGTACTCGTATATCCATGCCTGGAGGAGAGTTAGGCATCCGCAGATGCCCTGAGAATCCCCCCGACTAGCTTTACCGAGCTGACGATATAGGAAGGCGAGGGCAGCAGATCCCCAAGAGAACTCATGCGCCGTTCCGACACCGTCCCTCACCTCCATCACGCAGGAGGGTCTAATACGGTTACCACTCTTGTCGACAAACAAGGTGGCTCCAATAAGTACCCACATCCAACCTACCGCCTGGATGTCCTCGACTCGGTCAACAGTTCGGCAAAGGTCAAAAACCGAGTCCGTGAGGACCCCACAGCCCTGCCAGTGGCTATGCATCAGTACATCTCGGGTGACGTCGAGAACCTCTATGGCCGCCGCCTGCAGCTGCCTATCCCGTCCCTCACTGGAAATGAGTTGTCCCTCTACAGGAATCCGAAGAATATGCCATACATCGTGCAACATGATGGTCATCTCTCCGAACGGCATGTGGAACGAGTTCGTATCCGGCTGCCACCTTTCAACGAATGCAGATATCAGGGGGAAGTCGATATGTCTGAACATAATGTCTGTCAGGTGTGATAACCCAGTCCCCTCGATCTGGGCCCTGAGCTCGGGCGACATCTCCGCTCGCCACTCACTCAGCCGCTGACAGACACTGAATCGGTTCTGACACTTCAAGAGACCCCTCGTCTCTCCCATCCACACACGAGACGCTACGTGGCCGAGGAAGCTCGGTATGACGCTATTATCCGCCTGTCCACCGGGCACATCCCCTGTAACAAGCCACGTAGTGTCGTCCTCCGCTCTAGATCGTTTGGTAGTACTGGACAACCCGGTACTAACAAACTTACCGCCTCTGCCCTTTGCCACGCGCCACATCACGGAGGATGATTCGACGCCAATCTGATCCTCGTCCATGGACTGATCCCCGGAGTAGAACTCGCTCGATCCGTAATCGTGTTCCTCTGCCTCATCACCACGATATAAGTGACGGTCACTCATCACCCTCATCCGAACTGCCTCTCTCTGTCTCCGTACAGAGGCATCAATCCCGCGCGTCCTCGTGTGACGCGGTCCTGAACCAGCTAGTTCGCTGGCTAACCTCGGCATCGATTTACCGGCTCCTCCTCTCCTCTATCATTTCACATTTTTAATTAAAAAATAATCAGTAATAAACAACTACTGCTACTACTACTAAAAATAACACTAATAATAATAATAATAATAATAATAATAATAATAATAATAATAATAATAATAAAAATAATAATAATAATAATAATAATAATAATAATAATAATAATAATAATAATAATAATAATAATAATAATAATAATAATAATAATAATAATAATAATAATAATAATAATAACAACAATAATGTAGCAAATCGCAAAATTAATTAATACTAATAACACTAATAATAATTAAGATAATAATTAAAACAACAACAACAACAACAACAATAATAATAATAATAATAATAATAATAATAATAATAAGAACAATAACAATAACAATAATAATAACAACAATAATAATAATAACACTAATATTAATAATAATAATAATAACAATAATAATAATAATAATAATAATAATAATAATAATAATAATAATAATAATAATAATAATAATAATAATAATAATAATAATAATAATAATAATAAACGTCAAAAAATTCATTCTAAGCGTCTACAAATTACGCCTGGCCTTATGGTCAGGTGTCTGCAATTAACGCTTCGACCATGGTCGGGGCGAAAACCCCTTCCGCTTCACCCATTAGTGAGGCGTCTGCGGATCTCGCTTGCGCCATGGAGCAGGCGGCAATGTTTTCCGCCTGGTGAGGCGCCAATTGCAGACGCCCGAGAGCGCGAACCAGAGTAAAACAAAAAAAAAAAAAAATTAAAACTAACCCCGCCACCTCCGGCGCCGCCTCCAAAGCCACCGCCACCGCTGCCACTAGCCCCACTCATTGCTGTCGTGATTAATGGGGGTGGAGGAGAGGGTGAGGAAGAGAGGGTGAATTTTGCAATGGGTGTGGAGGAGAGGGTGAGGAAGAGAGGGTGAGGAAGTGTAAAGAGCAAAATTGTAATTTTCAGGGGTGGTAGGTAGTATTTTTTGGCGGTAAATAGCAATTCACTTTATTAATTTGTTATGTTTATCTAGCTAGCTACACTAAGGTGTAGGGAAGAACATTGGTTCCTGGCTCAGCTAACCCAACTACCGTTTTTTTTTTTTTTTTTTTTTTTTTTGATAGTGTTAGACTGTTAGGGTCCTTAGGGATGTGATTTTGGAAGTTGTTGGTAGTGGATAACGCAGTAGCGTATTTTCTACTTGTCTCAAACAATAATCTTAAATCGAGTCTTATTATTCTCAAAAAATGTGACTTTCTTACTATTTCGAAAACAGGGAAAAAAGAAAGAAAGAAAAGGAGTTACTCAATTAGTCTTATATATATATCCTCAATATATCTAGCTTGCCAAATTTACCATGGGTTTGTTAATAGTCTCAACTTTCATGAATTAACACCACATTAGAGAACTAAATTCTTGAATAGTTTATCCTTTATTTAAGGACTCAACTTTTTTTATTTGGCCTTTAAGGACTCGATTAACTTTTTCGTTACAACAAGAGATGATAGAGTGAAGTTTGATGATGTGGCGAAAAAATGAATTTAAGTCGTTACACCACTCAATCCAAATCTCACTTCAACTCTTTCTGATCAACCAAACATTCGTCCATACCCTATCACAACCAGCTCGCCGATCACCACCTTGGACACCTGTCAGATCACTAACCCAATATATACCATCAGACCCTCAACCTTGTATTCTTCACCACTATCTCCACCGCACAAGCACTACGGCACCATCACCATCTCTCACCTCCTCTACCATCGTCCTCTTCCTCTACAGTCCTCTCTCTCTCTCTCTCTCTCTCTCTCTCTCTCTCCCTCTGAGTAAGCCAATATTTCATTTAGTATACACAAAGACTGAAACCCACCGAAACAAAACTAACAAACACCCCAAATTCACCTTAACCCCAAGTTCCATAAATGGAAAAAAATTAATTAAACCCAACAAAACATTTAAGTGCTCAAAAATTGTGTGGGATTTCATGGTGTCATGCATATGAAACCAGCATACATCTATTTGGCAAGAATGTGCTTTATACATCAACACATAATTTACAAACAGAGTTACGGTTCAACCTAGAGGTGGGCGCCATCTAAAATTTCAGGATTTGGTATTGAAATTGGTTAGACCAGTTCCGAAAAATTTCAAGTGTTTCAGTAACAAATCAACTATTTGCTTATGTGGTGTTACCCAACCAATAGAATATTTTCAAACCAATTTTTTTCTTTTTTCTTTTTCCAAATACTCCAAAACTGGTCACCCTCTATTTTCAAGCGTGTATTAGAGAGTACCAAATCCATATGGTGTTACTGAAACACCAGAAAATTTCTGGACCAGTTTCTTGAAATTGGGACCCAATATTGAAATTGGTTGGACCAGTTCCTAAAAATTGATACCCAAACTTGGAATTGACAGGTCCAGTTCCAGAACCAGGTATCCATCCCCCTATAAAATTGAAAATGGTCTCTTTGAATGAATGCAGATATCATCTAATTCCTATGAGTTTACAGTTGTACAATAGCAAGTCTGCTTTGAAATCAGTAAAACAGTATAGAAATACAGAAATTGTAACCTATATGATATCAAAAGGTAAGTTAGCAGTAGCGATAATAGTATTGAGGCAAATTCGTATACCAATTCGATGTTCGGGAGGTACCCCAACATTAGTCCAACCAGGTACCCATTGGGTATGGGCTCCGGAAAAATAATACCCGGAATTGGAATTAGTTGCAACCAATTTTAAATTTTGGGACCCAAAATTAGTATTGGCAAGAGCAGTTCCAGGTCCAAAACCACCAGGTCCAAACCAATTCCAATATCAGAAACAGGTACCCAGGACCCATGCTCACCCCTAGTTCAACCAATGGAGTATATTTGAATCCCCAAATTCCATTAATGAAAAAACCTAGAAAATCACCCAAACCCCAAATTTCATTAATCAAGGGGTAAATCTCCACAAACTCAACAACAATCTTATAAATTGATTACTCAGTACAGTATCCAAAATAAATAAATACTCGATCAATTGGTGAATTGGAATTACTCAAGACAAGGTTGAGAAGTTTCGTTGTTGGTTGAATCTTGAATTGAGAAAACGGGTCTCGTGACTCTCGTCCCATGAGAGAATGAATGTGTAATCGTTGTTGGTGGTGGTGGTTGAAACATTTGAGAGGAGAGAGAAATCGGGATTGTTTGTTGCATACATTAAAGGTAATCAGGAAGTGAAATTAAATTGAAAATCAGATAGTTTTTTTTTGGTGTATAATGCAATAGAGCAGAGGTTCATGAGGAATCCTAGATATACTACCTTGGGTGTATAAAACATTTTTCTTGCAATAATCTTGGACCATGGATGGCTGAAGGGTGGTGGACTGGTGGTGGTGGAGGAGTGGGGGCGAGATGCACAGAAGAAAGAGAGGAGTCTGTGTAAGGATGAGGAGAGAGTTATAGGAAAAAAGAAAACGAGATGGTATCCCCAAACTTTTCGTAATTAGGTGAGTCAATTTATCACGAGAAAAAGATCTCATCATTTTGACTTGTAACGAAGTGACTAACAGAGTTTTAAAAGGCCAACAAAAAAAAGTTTAGTTCTTAAAAGCCAAACTTTCAAGGAGTTTAATCCTTTATTGTGGTGTTAACTCCAATTTTCATGCACCTATATATGTTCACTCACTTGATGAGAGTTGTTTTTAGTCAACTTACTTTATTATTGATAGCTTTAAAGAAATTGAAAATTTATGTACATCAATTTCAATTATACAAAAATTTGTTTAACACACTTTTATCGTAACTTTTGGTAAAAAAAGGGTCACAACTCATAATTGTATTGTAACTCTTGCTATTAATGTTTTATATTGACTTTTAATAAGATAGTCGTCACTTTTTAGAAAAAAAAGGATCACACCTTTTAATTGTATGTACTTGAATAGGATAAATCACTACTTAATTGTTATATCGATACACGTACACCATCACAAATAGCGAGTTAGCAACAACATCTAGACCAAAAAAGCCAGCGGATCCAACTATTATATATTATGGTTGGGTTTACCACGCACTTCAAAAGCTACTGTATAATAGAAATGCGATGAGATTCCCTACAATCACTCCCTGTAATTAATCCTTCCCATTAATTCTTCCAATACCTCACAAAACATAAATTAAATATTGTACTCCTTTCTTCTTCTTTTTTCTTTTTTTTTCTTTTTCTTTTTGTCTTTGTAAGGTATTGGAGTGATAAAGGAGTGATTAGAGAGGATCTCATTTTAATAGGAATATAATAGCAATTAAGTTAGCCATACACAAAGTGTATATTACACCCCATTGTCCCCCTTTTTTGTGTCTATTTGTCTTATCTCCCCCTTTTTCCCATTTTTCACCATACCCATTTTATCCTTTGAAATTCCTAGGAGTAAGTGGCAAATTTGTCCTCCACTCATAGGAGACGAGAGAGTGTAATAATATACATTGAGTGTATGTGTGTATGGATAGCCCTTTCCTGTTAGTGAAATAGGCTGCTAATAGCTAATAAACTTCGCACCGACAT
Organism: Tetragonia tetragonoides; assembly: GCA_038025085.1. Lineage (NCBI taxonomy): Eukaryota > Viridiplantae > Streptophyta > Magnoliopsida > Caryophyllales > Aizoaceae > Tetragonia > Tetragonia tetragonoides. The sequence goes on along the minus strand of CM076140.1, from coordinate 7,323,780 downwards.
GAAAGCTGGAATAAAATGGAGTAGATTAGAATGTTCTACTGATGTGTTCGTGCACTTAGTTAAACAAGTCTCAATTCAGATATTTTAGCCAAATCAAGTCATATATAAATGCAGTGGGACTACTGATGATGTGACACTAGCCGTAGTACTTCACTAGCTATATGTCTCTCAACCGACAAATCTTGTATGGATCTTCAATCCCATAACTCATAATGGTTGTGGGAAACGAAGCTCAAATGAGAGAGAGAGAGAAGGAGAGAGAAAGCAACAATGTGGACACTTGATAGGAGTTGATGGAGGTACATTGTATGATAAATGTTGGTTGAGGGTAATAATTTAATTAATTGGGGGGTTTCTGTTAATTCGATCTGTACAGAAATTTCCAGGTTCGAAGCGTTAGTGTACGGAGGACCAACATGGCAAATTCCCCCATGGCTTCTTGTTCCTCATTTATTTTGGCGGCCGCAAAATTTTGTAGGTTGCAAATAGAATACTACTATCTAATAACATATATAGGCCATGAAGTTTAACTATTTAGTCAAGATCGTTTTGACATAGGTCACGAGCAGATTCACAGAAAAATGGTTTCTATTTAGAAATATAAGGGGCTTTTTTTTAATAAAAAAAGTCTCTTATTTCATTAAAAATTGATGATACTCGTCTCTGAAAAATTACAGTAAGCATTATATAAGTTTTTGTGTATAAGGAACTATAGTCTATATAGGCCTTAAAATTTGATAAAAAATAAGGATAGAGAATTCCTCAATATTGTAATATATAGCTATATTGTACTACAAGGTAATAATTACCTAGCTAACTTCAGAATACTTAAACAGTAAAAAAAAAATTTGTAATAATGCAGATAAGTGATACTTATAATGTCTCCGTCAATTTACATGCATGCATATAGGATATGTTCATTAGTATCAATGATGATCAAACAATAATAGTAAAATAGTGAAAGGGGTTTGCAGTATAGTAGTGGAACAAAAATCAAGTTGTACTGTGGAACGAATTGATATATATCTTTGGACTCTTTCTACGACAGAAACTGCTACAAATAAACAACACTGCTATTGGCAAATAATTGTGAATACTGCTATTGATAAATATGTCGTCTATATAGATTCTGAATACTGATATTGGCAAATAATTGTGCGCCCCTAGTTAAAAATTTAACAACTTAAAATGGCCAAACATTTTTTGCATCCAGTTAAAACCAGCATTTCTGCATTGTGCCGATTCTTTTGTCTAAATTGGAGTAGTACTTATTGGATCTTTGCATATCTTTAGGTCAGAAAATGTAATAATGTGAAGTCCATAATTGTAACAATCGACTGGAATTATATGTGAGGAGAATCTTGGTTCGTTTAGGATTTTGGAACGTTCGCCACATTTTTGCATGTCGCCATTATTGATCATACATTGTATGATTAAGGATATATATCTGAGGTCATGTGGCATATATCACATATGATCGATCTTAATTAGACAAAATAATGTTCATTTGTATTGTTATTCGTCATCATTATTTAGCAAAATCTTCAGGTATGACATTGTCTCTTCATATATATATGTTCAGGTGGTGAGGGATTTTGCGTAGATCAACATTAGATATTATGCAAGAATTTGGAAGATTTTTATTTTATTTTTTTTAACCTTAGTTGCATTTTGGGTTTGAACAACAAGTTCTCCGATCGATAAACACTTTAGGTAAGAATAATCTACTTCGCAGCATTAGGCCAGACAAACCTATGAAGAGATCATAAGGGCTTTCAGGAAGTAGTATTTTTATTCATAATAATCAAATTCTCTACCTTAGTTATATATTAAGGGGATTGTAGATAGGTCCGAATTGTTCACACCAACTTCTTGCTGATTTTTTTTTTTTTCCTTAGTTACTTTGATGAAGAAATAGTCTATAGTTGAGTTTATGATGACGTACACTTCACATCACAAATATAAAAGTTTGGGGTTGAACGACCTCGTATTTTAGAAATATATATATATATATATATATATATATATATATATATATACACACACATTAGTCAGATCATATGTGTTTGCAAAAAAGGTCAAATCTGCAATATAATATGTATGATATTACAAATTGTCAATTACCGTCACACATATATTCATATAGCCAACATACCACCCTTACCCTTATAGTCGAAAGCAAAATCAAAATTCACCAAATTAAATATGAATTCAAAGTTACACTAACTCCATCAAGAATCCATGATAATAATTTTATCAAGATAATAATCACATTTTCCACGAGAAACTATGGAAACTAACATTTGGCATGAAACATTTGACAAAAATCGATCTCCAGAATCAAAATAACACTAAAAACACACATTTGGCAACTCCGGCCGGATCGTAGAAGAGTACTACTAGTGTACTATAAAGAAATTCTAATGCTTTGGAGATGTATACTAGTAAGTAAGATGAGTCTTGACTGTTTTGTTCATTAATGAGCCAACCATGCATGCCATGATAAAACCAAAGGAATCCACATGGAAACAGCGCAGAAAAATTAGGCAATAACCTCAGATACTTCTCCTTAATTACTAACTTCTACTTGACTCATAAATTTCAGATCTTTGCTCCCCCTTAAAATAAAACAAAAAATTATTATTGCACGATTCGAATAATACCAAGTTGCACATAAAAATTGCACGTGTAACTCCTCAGTCCTCACTCACTCACTCACTTACTCACCAGTCACCTTCATATCTGGTACGTACTTAGCTAACTTACAAGTTACAAGTTTAAAAAAAAAAAAAGAAAAGAAAAAAATAATTGGCATAGAAATGTCTAGGCAGAATCCTAGCTTCTTTAATGCAGTCAACTTCTATTGGACCCATTCATCCCGTGGTCTATGATGAGTGAGACTATGACCTTACACCATATAGTAATACTACTATTATTTGGCGTTATACCCACTGTCGGCGGCACCGAGCAACTTATTTTTCACCTCCTTTTCTAGATATTGTAACGTCTATCACAATGACTATTTTTTACGCTAATTTATAAATGTGCAGTTTAAAAAGTAAAATAATTAGTTAAAGAATTTAAAACTGTTACATATTTAAGTAGAGATTAAAATTCTCGGTCTTAGTTAAAAATAGATAAATCCGTATCTACTCAACAGCGCCCCTAAGATTTTATTATAAGGTATTCATGGGAAAGGATTAATGTATAAAATACAATGTGGTTCAACTAGCTAGCTAGAACTGTCTGTACTATGCCTTTATTAAAGGGAGGCAAAGTATCTTATCATATGATTTGCATATCTTTCCACCCACCTTCCCCATTTTATTTGGCCCTATTCGAATTATTATTTTTATTCCATTCTCCCTCCCCTCACATCACCAACTAGTTCAAGACGGTTGAGTGCCCTCCCACTATATATACTCTTCCCACTTCTCTCATTTCCCTTCCAAAACAAAAACAAACAACAACTAAACCCACCCCCTCCCCCTCAAAAAAAAAAGAAAAATAAATTTCCCCTCAAAGCAAATTAAAGTCAATTTGTTAAAAAAGATATGGGTTCGAATTTCATGTCGATCATATCTCCAAGGAAATTGAGGTTGGATCTTTATTCGCACCAAGACGACTCCGATACACCCTTAGTCGTATCGGTCCTAGCAGCCTTAATAGAAAGACACGTGGCAAGGAACGAGAGGATTGCCCGGAATTGTAACCTGGCAATCCTGTCGAAAGACACGAGGACACGTGTATTCGACGCTTATGAGGCCCCGGATTTAACCATCCAGTCATTTTTAGAAAGGATATTCCGTTACACCAAGGCAGGACCGTCCGTCTATGTGGTTGCATATGTGTATATTGATAGACTTTGCCAAAATTACCCCGGGTTCAGAATTAGCCCCAGTAATGTACATAGGCTTCTAATCACAACCATCATGGTAGCATCAAAATATGTCGAGGACATGTAAGTAATTTCCCACTTTTTTAATTTACTCTGTTTATGATGATCAATTTTGATAAAATTAAATGTGAGATTATTATTGGGTTACTGAACTGAATTGGAATTTGGGTTTATTTTTTTAAACAGGAATTACAGGAATTCGTATTATGCAAGAGTTGGTGGATTGACAACACAAGAAATGAACAAATTGGAAATGGATTTCTTGTTCTTGATGGGTTTTAAATTGCATGTAAATGTGAGTGTGTTTGAGAGTTATTGCTGTCATTTGGAGAGAGAAGTGAGTATTGGTGGAGGTTATCATATTGAGAAGGCTTTGCGTTGTGCTGAAGAGATCAAATTGAGGCAAAGTGTTGCTGATAAGAGATTTGGTCAAATTGCTCGTTTAACTCTGTAAAAAAGGTGAAGTGTTGTAAACAGAGGGAAAATGCCAGTTTTGGAGAATTGTATAGAAGATGTATATTGTGAATTTTTTTTTATTTTGTAGGAGTTTTTATTCCACCACTAGCAAATTCACTGAATTTTATTTATAGTGATTTTGGGTCAGATTTTTTGCTTCTATTTTTTTTTTTTTTTTTTTGAGATGGGAGCACAGTAGGCAACTTGGAAGTTGCTAACCAATAAGTGGTTGGAGTGAGTAGTTTGATGGTTCGAATCTTGTGAATGAAAAACTATTTAATGGAACTACTTTATCCCTTTCGTAGGTCATCCCAGTATAAACAAGATTAGTCTTAACCCAAATAACTCAGGTGAACCTGTGGTTAAACCAAAAAAACTTGGAAGTTGTTGGAATGAAGCAGAGGACTATTTTATTTATTATTTAGTTTTCGTTTTTTGATAGAAGGGCTAATTTCTCTTGACTATGCATTTTGCCCTTTTTTTCTTTTTTCCTTTTTTTTCCCTTTCAATTTGTCTATATTTCTGTTTTTTGCTCCGTTAACTAGTGAGAATGTGAGATTGTATCTATAATGTGAAGAATGAAGAGCAGCTACCTCTATGAAAAATTCACATGTTGTCACTTGTAAGGTGTAAAAATGGCTACTTCGGGGTAAATTTAAGCCAATAGCTGGTTGGCGGTTAAAAAAGTCGTTGAGAATCAAATTCTTTCGCCTGCTAATCGAGTAAAATGACGGGTTTTGCTCCTCAAAATTCTTACCGCATATATTTTTTCACAACCAAGGATATCCACCGTCGACCCACGCTGACTTGTATGCACTTTAAAGGGTGGGACAGCTGGTCAAGGAATTTAAAGTTGCTTCATGCCCAAGGCGAAATTCGAACCCTCAAACTTGATTAAGGATGGATGAATCTCTACCACGTAACCACACTTCCTTGATTTATTCTTACCGCATATCCTAGTGTACTCTCTTATCTTTCTTTTTTCTTTCCCCTTTTCTTTTTCGGGTATTGATGGAGGCACAAAGACTGAAAATCTGAAATTCGCGCAAATACCCAACAATGCCAATATCAGCAAGTTGATTGAAATAAACTCAAACTCATTACAAATTAGAGATACCTTCAAGCTCTAACGCTACCATATGGCAAGCATACCGCCGTATTCTCAAGTCTTATAATGACTGGATGAATGAAAGTTTCATGAGATTTATTATTTTAAAAGGATTTAGTCAATTTTCAGTAATAAAAATGCACATCACTAATACATGTAGTTCTTGCTACTATTTAGTACTCACTAGTTTTATTTTTTCGTCCTATGTTTTATATTACGCATTTCATGAAATATTATATATATATATATATTGAATTTGCATGATTGTTACAATAACACGTGAGCGTCATGTCATCGTCTAAGTAGTTGACACATCATAGTATTAAATATCTTACTTATTTATCTTTTAATAAATTTAATGAATCTTTACTACACATTCAACATACAATGTATTAGTATTAACTAATGGGCCAAAGTCAACAAAATATTAAGTATAATAAATCATAATAATCCGCATGATTTTAAAGTATCGATTTTATTTTTCGATGTCGATTTTTGACCACGATTTTCATTTATACTATATAAGTAATAGTATGAAAATACTTTTCAAGACGAATCCAACAAATATTGTTTCATAGTTTGAATAAAAGTATTTTTTTTGGCACGAAATATGCTCTAACGATTACATAATTGTCTTTATATTTTTAATATTCGTTTCGGAATTCATGGCTTGGGCAAGTATATAATTTGCTTTCTATAGGAAAGAAGAAACACCAAGTTCAATCTATTAACATTTTTTTAGAGTAATGTATGCTATCAAGTTTACTACCCAGTTTAAATAGTATGACAATTTTTTTTTTAAATTGATCGTGCAATGCACAGGGAATGTGCACCCTTGCTACATTGACACATAAGCAAATATTGACATGTCATCAAATAGTATAGGTGCATGTATCTTCTATTAGAACTATGTAATTCTTAGCGTAGTGTCATAGTATAGGTGCACGTATCTTCAATTAGTTTAGGTGTTGCCTAACCCGAAACTTCTTTTTTTTTTTTTTGTTAATCAAATTCACAAAACCCTAATGTAATTACTATTAGTTTAGGTGCATGTATCTTCTATTAGGCACCATGTGCCTTTTAGAGATTGTGTCTAATAAACTACAACAATGATTTTTTTTTATGTGGAACCAAGTATATTTATATAAAATCGTGCATCATATGGGGCATGCAACTAGAATCAAACAAGAAAACAAGAATGTTGATTTGAGTATAGAAAGTGAGAAGTTCACAGATTATTTTGTAGCAAGATGTGACATAGGCAAAAGATTTGTTTCAAGTTTGTACCAATAAAAATATTTTATTTGTTATAAACACACAAACCGTGCATCGCACGGGAATGTAACTAGTTACGATCAAAATAGAAACATCAACAAGTTAACTTCTGGGTCGTGAATAGGGCCATTCTTACCAAGTCTTCTTAGACCTAGCACAAAAAATGCCCTATTTTTATAACACTAATTCCTTATAGACGCCATCATTCGCTGTTGGGCTTATAATAGGCTCATGAAATTGATCCTTCCTATTGAACTGAGGAGACCCCATATTTATAGAGTACAATAATTTATTCTCCAAGCACAATTAATATATCCTAAATATACTAGTTTCCTAAATACATTAGATCACTAGTATAATATCCTAAACATATAATATCATATATATCTTGTTTCCTAAATAGATGGGGAAAATATATTCTCATAATATTTTTCCGATATCATATCTCTAACACCCTCCCGCAATCGTAGCGCAGGGCATCACGAACGCTACGATTGGAACAACACAATACATAGTGTCCTTGTCTTCGGTGAGTCCTCGATCTGCGCGATCGAGTCTTCACAATTCATTGGTCGGTGAGTACTCGATCTGCGCGATCGAGTCTTCACAAGTTGGTGAATCTTCAATATGTCCGTCGAATCTTCACATATCATCAAGTAGAGAGAAGTCAACTTCTTGTCGCTACCTCCAATACTTTAAAATCGGCCCATCCATGGTCGTCGATCAATTTCATTATCATCGGTTATCTTGTATATCACAGGAACACCTTTTTTTCATCTACTGCTGCAAAAACGGGCAGTAGCTCCGCCATCTTTTGAAGCCCACTGCGTGCGAGTCTTCATTCATCATAACCATTAATTAATGTCATATTGGATCACTTTAGATCCATCAATAGTGTCGTGGAAGGCCATCATATCAAAGGAAAAAAGAAAAAAAAAACTTTAAATCAAGTAGGTTGGTCTTGGATGTTTGGGGTTGTCCGGTGGCGGACGGACAACCGTCCGCCACCGACATAGCGGAAGCTTTTGTGTTTAGGTTCTCAGGATCGAACAAGCTTTGATACCATGTTGGGCTTATAATAGGCTCATAAAATTGATCCTTCCTATTAAACTGGGGAGACCCCATATTTATAGAGTACAATAACTTATTCTCCAAGCACAATTAATATATCCTAAATATAATAGTTTCCTAAATACATTAAATCACTAATATAAATATCCTAAACATATAATATTATATATATATCTTGTTTTCTAAATAGATAGGGAAAATATATTCTCATAATATTTTCCCGAAATCATATTTCTATCATTCGGATACAAATTAAAGTGCATTCATGGCTTCATTCAATGAGAACTTTGAAATGATGGGGAAAAAAGGAAACTTGAATAGAAATATCTACTTTCTTGATGTTGCATTCCCACTTTCAGCTCCCGCTAAATGACAATAGACATTTTTGTCTCGTTATGTACAATAATTCTGAGTTTCTTTGACCCTTATAAGTTATGGCCCTTATCCCTTCATTCTTTTAACTAAATTTCCCCAACAAATTTCCCTCCTATTTTAAATCTATTTGATGTTGTTGAGTTTGTAAAATAAAAGGAAAAGGACTTCCCATACGTCCACATATTTTACTCATAATACAACTAAGACTGCCTCCTCGCAACAACTCTAATTACATGCTCACAAATTGGATGATTAACAAAATTGACGTATGGACTACCTAAGATAATGATCCTTTGTGTTATTTTATTTTATGATTTCGGAGGGAGGGATAGGTAGTCAAGATGTCTTATTGCCATCGTGAAGCTAATCATACTGTTGATTAACTTATGAACTTGGGCATCTCGCTCCCTCAATTATATGTAGTGGTTTATGACTCTCCTCCCTGCAAATCGTTGTCCAGTTCTTTATGAAGATAATAGTGGAATTGCTTGGCCCCAAGTCATGGAAGGTGAGCTTTAATGGCTTTAATTTCGTCTCTGTTTTAAGTCTTTTAGTTTGCCTTTTTATTTTCGTTTGTTTGACTTTTGCACCCAAAAAAAAAATATTTATTTTATGATTGTCCCCAACAAAAAATTACACCTTTGGATAGATGTAACATGTCGAATTATTTTATTAACTTTCTCTGAATAATTTAAATGATAAATTTAACATAAATCAACAATGCAGGTTCATTATGTTTCATTAATCGGTGTATATATTCATGATATTACAGGTATTATTGAAAAGATTTCATCATGGTTTAGTTTAGTTGGAATCAATTCAGTTTTATCTAGGCGAAGAGATCGAACAAACTCAAATTGCGTAATGTAAGAAATAACACAATGACTAAAATCTACTGTAAAAATCTTCATCCGTCTAATACTCGTACCTCATAGAACAAACAACAAAGTGCTAACAAGCATTATAGGAGTAATGCTTATCATTAAAAGTATCCCCCTCCCAAAATAAATTATAAAAACTGCTGGTAATAGCGCTTAGCCGCTTAAAGATGTAATGATTGAATCATAATAAAATATAAGGACTGATTATTGTACATTAGGAAAAGCCATACATCCACCGGAGACATGAAGCCTCGTCATTATATGGTTTAAATGTTAAAAGAATTGGATTGGAAAATCAGATTCATATGAACCGTACGTATGTATATATTAACCAATTAATTAATAAGTTAGCTCAATATGATTTCTGCCACAACATTTTGTCTACAATGCTTTTCAACATGAAGCAATGTTTGATTATGTCTCATGAGACAACCACCTAACTTGATCTCTTTGTTTATTTTAGCCCAAATCTTTTATAATCTCCCCCAATTATTAATTAATTGTTTTCACACCCTTTTTCTACATTCAAAATAATAATTAAAAAATTAAGAGATCATTAAGCATGAACAACCGAGGCCAAATGAAGTATATAAAAAAAAAAAATTGAAGAATTGCGGCTAAGCGGTGGGCAAGGTAGTTGTCGAGTGAAACTAAAAATAATGAATTATACTTCTTTTTTTGGTGGATATTTCTTCTTTAAGATAAAGATTAACTTATACGCTTTTAGAGGGGAAGGGTTAAGGGAAATGTATCTAAGTTAGGCAAAGACCCGTAGGCGGTAGGATAGCAGTAAGCACAATAAATAAAATACACAAGATAAATAAACACACACAATATTTAACGTGAAAACCCCTCTCAACTAGGGGAAAAACCACGAACCACTACTAGTCCACTAACATTGACAAAGAGTGAGGTCATGTTCTTTTCGTCGATTCCATGCTGCATTCCATACCGTTCCGCATTCTGTACTTCATTTTGTCTCACATTTTTTTGAATTATCCGCGTCGCGTCGTTCTGTTCCGTTCTGTTCCATTCCTCACCGTCCCGCACCATTCCGTTGAAGAGAACAGGGCCGAGTACAACGACATACATCAACACACTAACATCTCAATCTCCTCTAGTTAGTAAGTGACCCTACCCCCTCACACACTCATATCTTGATGGTCTCACAACCCTTCTACTACTACTACCCCACATATGACTTTATGTACGGGAAATCCACAAACCAATCTCCACCTCAAAACCTAACTTTTGAGGTCAAAGCTAGAAACCCTCTACATAGCTTTTGAGGTCAAAGCTAGAAACCCTTCACTTCAATGGCTAGGCTTTCTACACACCCACACATTCACACCACGCATAACTTTTGGGAAAAGCTACAAACCCTTAAACTCTTCATCTGCAACAAGGGAGCTCTTTCTACCTTGGGGCAAAGCCCACTTCTCCAATCTAACACCACCTATATTTATAAGCCTCTAAAAACTCCTACCACAACCACAATTAGGAAATATTTTCCTTTCCAAATTACTAGTGATCCCCTAACACAAATAGAAAACTATTTGCCGAACAATTACTTCGTCATAATAATAATATTCTCCCCACCAATATTAATATTATTTTACTACCAAAATTATCTTCCACCAAGGCCAAAACTCTTTGTAAGATGCCGTTCAAGAGCCCTTATACTACCAAATTTCTTCCAATTAAAACTTCCTGCCGACACTATGCTATACCTGCCAATTATATTCAACGTTTCCTTCCAAAAAGAATATTGGTGTGCAATCTCGAATTTCCCTAACAGTACTTCCTGCGAGCTTCATCTTCATCATGTACTTCTCAAAACTTTTGTTTTAATTACTGAAATACACTGCATGTATAGGTTTGTCGGTTGAGTTTGCAACAAAGTTAATTCAGATACTATACCCGTTAAAATTTTAAATTTTAAAGATTGACTTGTCGATGACTATACATGATTGTTAGGGCGTGTTTAAAACTAACTTAGAGCATCTCCAATGCTAGAGCCTACAAAGCTTTAAGTAGGTAAAAATCTTTTTTATTTAGAAATAGATTATGCCACAAATTTGGTTTGTCTAGACAAACTGGTTTGTAAAAAAAAGAGGTATATAGGTTTGTCACTATGGGTAGAGGTTTTTTGGGAGGGTTTTTCACTTCACAAACCTCTCCAAAAAGCTTGCATTGGAGATGCTCTTAGGCCCTATTCTCTTCAACAGAATGATGCGGGACTGTGAGGAACGAAACGGAATGAATCACGAAAACGACGAAAAGAATAGGGCCTTAGTCAAGCCTTGTGAAACTAACACCATGTTTAGGAATTATTTTTTTTATTTTTTTTTTTTTTTGTGTGTGTGGTAGAATTAGAAATTAGTGCATATATTAGATTAGCTAAAGACAAATAAGTTCGAGTCTACATAATCCTCTACAAAGTTTCTCTTGGGACCTCCTCCTCTATTAGCAAAATACAAGTTTGAGGAAGAGCAAAAAAAAAAATACAGTTTTGAGGAGGAGCAAGAAGAACATTCAAGCTGTCTTGATTATGTTTAGTAATTTTGTAAATAGGATAACGGTAGAAAAATAAATTAGTCGAAATCTACGAAAAAGTATAACCGTGGAAATATTTTCATTTTCACTTGTTTGGTTCATCATTATAAAGGTTATAAAAATGTTACAGATTTCCACACATTTTCATACTTTAATTTTCCACAATTTTTTCCATACTAACAGCAAAACAAAGCAAATTTAAGGATTTTTAAAGTTTTTTCTAGTTCTGCTTTATTTTGCTCGTTAACATGAATTTCATAAACGCATTGTAAAAGTTGGTAGGTTTGCCGTCTGTGGAATAAGGGCTTGTTTAGAAGTTTTGATGGGAAAGGGAAGGGAAAATAATCACTAATCAGGGGGAAGCGAAAGCGAAGCATAGGGAGTAGAAATATTTTTAAGCGTTTGGCAAATTTTCCTTTCCCTCATCCCCTTCCAATTACGGGGCGTTTGTTTAGTGGAAATAGGAGGTGGGGGATAGAGATTAGAATTGTAAAATCCCACATTTGGTGTCAGTGATGGGGAATAAAGAAGAATTAGGGATGGGGATAAAATGCCTCTTATCTCACATTTTTAATCCTATAGGGGGGCTGGTAATTGGAGGTGAGATAAAGATTTTAATAGTCAAATTACTATCATGCCCATTAAAAATAACGACTGCAGATTTTGTCTCCTCTTTTATTTAAGGGCATTTTGGTAAACTAACTTTACAATCCCCAATCTATTCCTTAGGGGGGGGAACAAAAATTGGGTTAATGGAGGATAAGGGTATGGTTTTTTTCAATTCAACTTCGTTCCTCTAATCCTCAGACCAAAAAACTCACAAACCAGATTAATGTTTTCATTCATCCTATTCCCCTCCCTTCCCTTCCATCATTCTACCACTCTCGAAAAGACCGCAAGAGATTATTATGCCTTTTGGTTTGCAGTGCTAGTGCTTCTGGTCAAGCAAGTGGACGGCCCATTTGTTCACCTCTGTTGGCTCCCTCAACAACATGTCTTTTGTGGACTTAGTCTATCGTGAATCAAGTAATTTTGAGGGGTGCTTCCAGGTAAACTAGGGGGTGACTCCAGATAAAGTAGAGGGGGAAGGAGTGGCTCCAGATGAAGTAAGGGGTGACTTCAGGTAAAGTAGCGAATGACTCCAAGTAAAATAGGGGTGGTGCCAAGTATAAATTTGAGGGGTGACTATAGGTGAAGTAGAGCGACACCACTTTTAGATAGGGGTGGCTCCAGATGAAGTAGGGGTGTGACTCCAAGTATTGGTCCACCATGGACTAAATCCACACAAGTTTTTGTATAGAGTAAAATGTACTCCCGCTTGACAATTATAAACTCCAGGCCCATTGTCACTTTATGGGCCAAACACAATGATGAACCAAGGCCCACTAAAATAACCACTCAGTAAAGTCGCAAACCCACGCACAAGGCCCGTTAGCCACAACATCACGACCTTCGACCTTTTTCTTTTCAAATTTATTGTTTTACATATATTTTTTTTTTTGCTCGTCAAACATAAAAAACTTAATACAAATAAATTAATTAGTTTGGGATTCAGAGAAAAGTCCAAATTTTATTCTATAATATTAACTCCCGTCGTTTTAGAAGACCCTTAATATTTTCATTTTCACGGTCCTCAATGCACCACTTTAACCTTAAATAAGTGTGCTCATATGAATATATAAATTATAGAAAATATGATCTTCCGAAGATTTAGAATGAATCTAACCATAACAGTATTTTCGGTTACAAAACAAACCCAAAGACTTCTAAATAGATTAGACCATCACTATGAATTTTTAGTTAGAAAAAAGGGAACTAGTTAATACTTTTTTCCGAAGGGGAGGAATTTTTATTTTTATTTTTGAAAGAGCAAAAACAGTCTTATGCTGGTGTATTTGCTTTCTTCCTCTCACTTTTTGGCCAACTTGATCATCAAGCACTAACAACCTTAAGCTCCATGTAGCACAATCTCTTGAACATATATGTAGACCTTTTTGTGCCCTGAAGAAATAACTCCAAGTTTGTTTGTATCTCATCAATTGTTTAAAGTTGGAATCTTAAGAGGTACACATGTGTTCAGACTTAGCTGAGCATTCAGACCCTAGTTAAGCTGCAAATATCCAGTAATTAGACACATACAACTATACAAGTCTCTGATTTAGATGTATTTATTATGCATTTAATTTGTTTCCTGCCTTAACATGTGATGGTTGATGGATATAATATTGTAAAAGCAACTGCCCTTTCTAAACAGCAAACCTAAATAAGCGGATGGCTTAATATTGTATTGTTCATATTTCCTGATTGCTTATCCATTCACATGATGACATGCTTGTTTAATTGTTTATTCTGTGTTACACGAATTTATCCCTGTTAACTGTCTAAAATTATTATCTGAAAAGATGTAACTAAATATTAGTTTGCTCTTTCAAAAATAAAAATAAAAATTCCTCCCCTTCGGAAAAAAGTATTAAATGAGTTACAAAGGGAGATACTTACAAAGGGAGCTAGAAGGAAATTAAAGACATTAGTTTGCGCGTTTTTTTTTTTTTTTTTTTTTTTTTTTTTTTACTATTTTTGATACAAACAAAACTTTTCAATAAAAACGACATTTTAAAGCTCGCAACATGGTCTTTTAATTCTTAATTACCAAATTATTTTTAATTTGTAGCTATGACAACTATCGCTAATTGGAGATCTAAAAACTATCGCTAATTTGTACTCTAAGGTTCTGTTCTTTTCGTCGTCTCCATGCTGCATTTCATTCCGTACCGTATTGGTACTTTATTTTATCTCACATTTTCTTCAATTTTTCACACCGCCCTATTTTATTCAGTCCCGCACCATTATGTCGAAGAAAATGGGGCCAACTAATAAGATAGTGGGACATCACATAAAATATCATGTGCTGGTGCGAATAGTATACCACCATCAGCCATCATCATGTTGAATGTTGATAGACCAACTTCCACAAGAAAATAAGATTCTGAATAACCAAAATTGGCTTTTCAACAACCAATAACCTCCAATAACGGCTATTTCGTCGGATGCATTTTGGCTCTCAATAGCAATCAAAACCGTAATTTTGTGCACTTCATTGGCACTTAATTACCTCACAAAATTAAAATAGTGCTACATAATAGAGTACTCCTACATAATACGTAGTACTCCAGTAGCTTTTAGGTCACCCAAAGTAAGTTTTCTTCCCCACAACCCCCTGAATACCCCCAAAATAAGGCAATTGTTCCATTCGAGGATAACATGAGGCCCACTTAAATTTTGGTTCTTGTTATTTTTTTTTTGGTGCTAGTTGGTTCTTGTTATATTACTATATGTCATAGTACATATTAATAACTAAGGAGACGTGGTTGAGTGGTAGAGACTCATCTATTCTTAATCTAGGTTTGAGGGTTCAAATCTCACCGGCCTTGGGTATGGAGTACAGAGAGAGAATCAATAGTTGACGATAGTGTGAACCCAAAAAAAAATAAATATAGTACATGTTAATTGTTATCACGAGATTTATTTATTACTCACTTCACCCTTTAAAAAGTCTCATTCAAAATTTTATCATTAACAATCATTAATAAATAAAATTAAATCAAGATGGGTTGGTGTAGCGGTTCAACACTTTATCCCTTAAATAAGTGGTTGGGGGTTCGAATCCCAACTCTTGCGAATTGGAAAAATCCCTTGGCCAACCCCTACCACTTAGTGCGCTAACAATTGGGGCGAAGGGATTAGTCACTGTGTTCGACGGTGGGATATCTTTGACAAAGACCAAAAAAATCAATAAATAAAATTAAAACAGGAAGTGATGTTGTGTTCCCTACATTCCATAAAATAATGATGAGACCACCAAAAAAATTCAAGAGGGTGATCAAATTAGACCCCTTTTTTCTATTTTTTTGCTAGCAAAAACATGTAACTTTAGCTTTCTGATCTAGCTAATATTAGAGTCCATCAGAAAATTCAAGAGGGCCATATTTTTAATAACTTTCAACTCTTTTTTTTTTTTTTTTTTGGGAGGATGATAACTATCAACTAACTTTGCCCTGATGATAATGTACTTGTAGAAAAAAGACGTTAACTAATTAAACTAGACATACATGATTGTGTAAATTAAATAATTGATTGGGCGTACGTGCATGTTTATGATTCATCCAACAATCTGTTACAAATAATTGTTGAAGCCGAAGATGATAATAACAATTATCTCTTTAATCGGAATGGTGTGGAACGGTAAGAAACAAAATGGAACGAAACGAGATAGAACGGTGTAGAACAGAACGGAATGGAACGACGCGGATAATAAAACAAAACGTGAGACAAAAATGAAGTATAGAAAGAGGAATGAAACCGATTGAAACAAAAAGGAATGAATGCAGCATTAAGACGACGTTAAAAGCAGGGTTAACTATCAAGAGATAATTGAAAGAGAAAAATTGAATGCGAGTGGATAGGAAAAGTATTAGTGTGACGAATGCAAATCAAGATAAGCAAATCCGAAGATCATGCATAAATCAAGGAAATGAAATTCAGTTTGGGCAAATAATTAAAAGTCAAATGGTACTGCAGCCTATTTTCCATCTTTGCTGCGCTGCTAAATCTTTTTGATTTCCATGGATGTTATGTATGTGTAAGAAATCACTTTAATTACTTACTTCTTTTTTTTTTCTTTTTTTTTTTTTGGTTACATTTCTGAGAGGACGTTAAATAGTTACTTAATTAAAGAATCATGTGTTAGGAGTTAGTTCGGTAGTAGTCAAGGAGTAATTTAATTAATAAAAAGAATAATATAACGATATCAGAGAGTATTTCTGAAATTAAATCAATTTTTTTTGAGTGATTTGATGGTGACCTATAACGATCTCCCTCATTTAAGGGCTTAATTAGAGCAAAGCACGATGAATATTGAGTCACTTCACGCTCTATAAATACTAGTGAGTTGTGACGGTTTTCTTAAGTAATTCAACAAGTTGGCATTTGTAAACTACTTGTTACACTAAAAATTGATCTTAGCTTTTGATCACAGAATTGTAACGGCTGTTTCAGTTATGAGTTGCTATCTCTTTTCTAGAGTCTCTGTCCTGCATTTAGCTTCGTTTGCTCTTCTTCTAACTTGTTGTCATTGTTTCAACCCCAAAACTTTCAATGTGTCCATGTTTGATTCAAATTGGTCTCCGGCTGGTGCTACGTGGTATGGAAGTCCTACTGGTGCCGGAAGTGATGGTATGAACATTTATGTCCTAATTACCTAAGTCATTTAAAATCAACTCATTTTCAAATTTCGTAACATAAATAGGTGGAGCATGTGGTTATGGAAACATAGTGGAACATCCCCCGTTTTCAGCCATGGTGTCGTCTGCAGGGCCGTCTATCTATCAATCTGGAGATGGATGTGGAGTTTGCTATGAGGTATACTAGTACAATTTGAACTCTATGTTGTGAGAAATGCAAATGTCAATTAAGTATACATACATACATACATACATACATACATACATACATACATACATACATACATACATACATACATACATGTTTAATAATAATCCTATATATAACTTATTTTCTGGTTGACTTAAATAAAATAGGTCAAGTGCACAGAAAATGAAGCATGCTCAGGAAATGCAGTGACAGTAACCATAACTGATGAGTGTCCTGGTTGCACCTCTGAATCAGCCCATTTTGATTTAAGTGGAAGCGCTTTTGGAGCCATGGCCAAACCTAACCAAGCTGAACAATTGCGTAATGCTGGAGATATTAAGATTCAACACAAAAGGTATATTTACTACCTGAAGAGATCACTGATTTTTAAAATTCGTCGATATCATTACTTACATTTTATATTTATAGATTAGGAGCCATGGCCAAACCTAACCATTTTGCGTAGAGTAAATTGCAACTATCCAGGCGTAACAGTGGTGGTACGAGTGGATCCAGGGTCAAACTCGTACTACTTTGCTTCTACAATTGAGTATGCAGATGGAGACGGAATAAAAAGCGTGGAGCTAAAGCAGGATTTCGGTAGTTGGATCTCCATGGACCAATCATGGGGCGCAATTTGGAAGTACAATGCTGGCTATCATCTATGCCCTCCTTTCTCTCTCCGATTGACTCAAGAGTCTGGGAAGACCATTGTGTTGAATAATGTCATTCCCGTTAGGTGGCAGCCTGGCAAAGCTTACCCTTCCCATGTTAATTTTGAATGATCTCAAGTTGAAGTAGTAGTATATGATAATAATGGTTATGGATGAGCTAGATTTTATGTCAGTGTGCTTTTAAGGGCTTGTTATAGTGAGTTACAAGAAGTTAATAGTAGAGATAATAGGATTATAAGCAATGCTGACCACCCTATTCCGATCCTGGTATAATAAACAACTCCATTAAACTTTGACATGTTCTTGTACCCTTATTAAATATAAGAATATGGCAGAGCTATGGGTAATCCTGAACTAGGAAAACAAAAACAGGATGATCAAAGTATTACTAATCAATCAACTAATCCCTTTAAAAAAACAAAGAAACTATTAGTAACAACATTTCACACAATTTGCAACCAAAAAAAAACATGTCCCGCTCCAAATTTATTGGATCATTTCCTTGAACCCACCACAATCTTTATTGTTTTATTTCTTGGCTCACTTCACTTCATATGAAACTTATAACTCTGATAAGTTTTTATTACAAAATAAAGTCATGATGAACTTGTATAATTGAAAAAATTTCAAATCATACTTTCAAAATAATATAATATTGAGTATGTTTGAAGAATCTTGTTATGGAAACTAAATAGACAAAAAACAAATCATATGTTATTATTTCAAATATCGTTTAATCTTTTGATTCCCTTTATTCATCGGTTCAATATAGTACTGATGATATTCGTCTCGCACGAAATTAAATGTTGTGACTTAACGATCGAGTTCATCATTTCTTTAGTACATGCTTTACTACTCAAATGGTTATATTTGCATTTAGATGAACGATTATTAGCAATGGTAAAAATGAATGAATTATATTGATGATCACAGTTTTTTTTTTGGGGTTTTACTATAGGTTTCCTAAACCCTTTGGGTCAATTACTAATCATGTTTGTATCGGATCGGTTCATGAAGAGGTAAAGTGCTCATAATAAGTAGTTTTCTCCATTCACAAAATTCGAACCCTCAATCTTATTTAAGATGAGAATACCGAATCACTCACACCCACCGCTTATAGCGATGATCATAGTTTGACAACCAAATTATAGTAGCTAAGACGACTAACCGACAGACAACGTAAAGTATTTGGTACCAGTCCCTCTCATCGATTCTATCATCCATTACGCTATTTTAGCGGATGGACAAACGTTTAAAGACTCTAAAAATAGCCAATCATGAAGTCACAACCCCAAATAAGAAAACTAAGACCGTCTTTAGTCTCTTACATTCGCCGTTGGTTTAAGCAATACACAATACCATTACCTCAAGCTAAAAGATAGGGAAAAAAAAAGCACCTGAAGAACAAGTCTTCTCCCTCCACTTGTCATATACTTCTCAACTTCACTCTCTTTCTATTCTCTCTCATCCACAACCAATCAACACTCCTACTAAAAACTAGGACTACAAACAAACAAGTATTACTACAAAAGCATATTCACAACCTTCATACAATCCTCATCATGGTTTTTTTTCTTTTTTCTTTTTTTCGTTTTTATTAATTGTAATCATCTCTCTAAATGAGCCTTCCTTACAAGGGGGGAAATAAACAGCCACCCCTATGGCTTTAATTGTAGATCATGAGCAATCAAACTTCAAACACTTTTGTAAAATTTGTAAAAAAGGGTTCTTATGTGGTAGGGCATTAGGGGGACACATGAGAGCTCATGGAATAGGCGACGAGGGTGGAGGACTCGACGATGATGATCAAGCTAGCGATTGGGAGGATAAAAGTCGAAGTGGAGGAGGAGGAGGTGGAGGTAGCACACCACCGGCGAATAAGAGAATGTATGCCCTAAGGACGAACCCTAATAGGTTAAGGAATTGTAAGGCATGTGAAAATTGTGGTAAGGAATTCTCTTCATGGAAGTCCTTTTTTGAGCATGGTAAATGCAACTCCGATGATACTGAATCTTTTTTGTCCTCCCCAGAATCGGATAGGGAGGATGAGGATGGGAAGAGAACTTGTGGATGGTATAAGAGGAAAAGGTCATTTAGGACGAATGTAGGCAATTTTACCCCTAATAATTGCCCCTCGAACGAGGATGAAGACTTGGCAAATTGTTTGATGATGTTGTCCAATGCTATGGTAGACCCCTTGATGGCGGATCATCCAGAAGAGTCTTGTGCTTCCGCGAATAAGGATGAGGAGAGGCGGAATTCAATCACCTTCATTGCCCCAATACGAACGATGCCACCAAATATTGACCACCTTAAGGCTAAGGGAATTGCTAATAATACTAACTCTAAAGGGATGTTTGGGTGTAAAGCATGCAAGAAAGTGTTCAATTCACACCAAGCCTTGGGAGGTCATAGGGCTAGTCACAAGAAAGTGAAAGGGTGTTTTGCAGCTAGGTTGGATCATGTGGATCAAGATAGTTTAGGAGATGAAGATCCTTTTATGGCAAGTGATCAAGAGTTCATGAGACCAACAAAATTAGCATGTACACCATTACAATTGGATCACCATGGGAGATCAAACTCCTCCTTAGTAATGTCCAAAAGGAAATCTAAGGTCCATGAATGCTCCATTTGCCATCGTGTCTTCTCTTCGGGTCAGGCATTGGGGGGTCACAAGAGGTGCCATTGGATCACCTCGAATGCTCCTGACCCTTCGACACTAGCAAGATTCCAAGAGCTCCATGATCAAATCGGGCAAGTCCAAGAAATGCCTGCTATGTTCAATCAATCGGAGCATGCATTGGATCTAAACATGCCAGCTCCAAATGAGGAGATGTTGGCCGGTATAAGAAGAGATCACCCTAGGAATAACCCTTTAAGCTTAGAGGTGTCGACCGACATTTTCTTGCAATCTTGGGGTGGTATCAACCTAGAAATGAAACAAGAACAACGCCGTCTTGATCACCACCACCACCAACAACAACAACAACAACATGAGGATGAAGAAAATGAGAACATGAATCACGACGATATCATTAATAATGAAGGAGATCATAAAATTAAGACCAATAACAACAACATTGTTATTAACGAGTCGAATTTGCCTAATAGAACAGATGATGATGAGGCAGATAGTAAGGTTAAGTTGGCAAAGATATGCGAGATTAAGGACCATATGAATACTAATGGTTGTTGCTCTCCTTGGTTGCAGGTGGGAATTGGCTCAAGTAATGCGGTTGAAGCCAACCCATAATTATATACGCATATATAATAGCAATCTGTATTAGCATTGTAGGTATATATGATGAGATTAAAATTATAGACACACAAAACATATATATATATATATAGTACATTAACTGTAATTATATACTCAAAATTTCTCCTGATGTCACAACAGTTTTGGTATTTTATTCTATCTGGTTAGTTTACATTCATTGATGGCTCTCTATGAATTTTCATTTGACAAGTTGAACTTTTTTTTTTTTTTTTTTTAAGAGGGCAGCAAAACATGTACTGTTCCCTTTTCAATGAACAAATGGATCATTTTTGGTAAATAATTATCTATTAATTTGTTCTTATGTGTATAAAAGCACTCATATATAATTGATCTGGCTCTTGTATATATGAACAAGTTATGATGAGAAATTAAATGACCTCTCCTTATAGACGAATAGACTTTTTAATCACTTGCTTGCTAATAAGCATATGATAATCAGTATTGCTCACAACTTTGATTCTTGCTTAAATGAGCAAAATACCCTCCACAATTATATGATTCTTGCAACCCTGCCTTTTGCTCCACAAGTGAAAAGGAACATGCCAACTTAGGGAGAGAGGGGAGAGGGAGAAGGAGAAGGGGTTCGGAAGTGTGGGATGGGATGTGTTATGTAAGAAGTGTTCGGGCTTTCGCCATCTAGAAAAAATAAAATTCCGCTAGTAATCTGGGATTTACGCTTAAAAATGTAACTTGGCCAAAAAAATTTACAAAAACTTGTGTGGACTTAGTCTATGGTGGACTAATACTTTATCTGGAGTCACTCATCTAATTGTGGAGCCACCCCCTACGTCACCTGGAGTCACCCCCTATTTTACCTGGAGTCACCCCTCAAATTTATACTTGGCGCCACCCCTTTAATAGTGGAGCCACCCCCTACTTCACCTGCAGCCACCCCTCAAATTTATACTTGGCGTCACCCTCTAATAGTGAAGCCACCCCCTACTTCACTTGGAGTCACCCCTCTAATAGTGGAGTCACCCCCTACTTTACCTGGAGTCACCCCCTAGTTTACCTAGAGCCACCCCTCAAATTTATACTTGGCTCCAATCTCTAATAGTGGAGTCACCCCCTACTTCACCTGTAGCCACCACTCTATTAGTGGAGCCACCCCTACTTCAACTAGAGCCACCCCTCAAATTTACTTGGTCTACGGTGGAGTAAGTCCACACAAGACATAATGAAAAAAATGAGATGAACGTTTTTGATAAAAAAAAAAAAGGGTAAATTTCAGCGAGGTATACTGAGCTATAGTGATATTACAGCGAGGTATATTGACGTTTCACAAATTACATTGAGGTATACTCCGTTGACATTTTATGCTATTTCGGGCAATTTTTTCATCTGATTTTAAATCTTAATTCTGGGACAATGTTTCAAGACCAAAAGACCCCCAATATTCCTCAATGATATTCTTTTTTTCCAAAAAAGATAAAAAATTTAACTTCATTCAAAACTGTTTGAAGCCAAGCTCTATGCCTAAACTTAGTCATAATGATAATTACTCCGTAGCACACTAGTCCCAATATGCAATGCATAAATCGGTGACCAAATTGAGCAATTGAAAGTTGAAAAATATAATCTGAACAAAAGGCCAGATTCTCTCACCCCTTCAAAGATCTAAAACCCCAAATCCAAACCAAACTTATTACTAATCTGTGGACTGCGGTGTGCAAGCGGTGGAGGTTTCGATGGGGGTTTATGGTGTGGGTTTCCGTGGGGGGGTTTCGGTGTGGGTTCATGGTGGGGTTCGCGGTGGGGGTGGTTTGTTTGGTGGGGGTTCGTGGTGGGGTGGTTTGGTGGGGTTCGTGGTTGGTTTGGTGGTTTTGCTGGTGG
This sequence comes from Tetragonia tetragonoides, assembly GCA_038025085.1. Classification (NCBI taxonomy): domain Eukaryota; kingdom Viridiplantae; phylum Streptophyta; class Magnoliopsida; order Caryophyllales; family Aizoaceae; genus Tetragonia; species Tetragonia tetragonoides. The sequence continues at coordinate 7,300,943 of CM076140.1, read as the reverse complement.
TGGGTTGCGGTGTGGGTTCGCGGTTGGTTTGGTGGGGGTTCGTGGTTGCGGTCTGTAGGTGGTGGGGGTTCAACGGTAGTTGGGGATGATGGTTGTGGTTGTGGTTGTGACAGCAGAGATGCGGTGGTTGTGACGATGATGGTGGTGGTGGATTGGTGGGTGGAGTGGAGAGGGAGGGAGGATGCTGGGGATGCCACTGGGGAAGAGGAGAGAGAAAATGAGGGGGAAAAAATAAGATTTGTTTTGGTCTAATTTTTTTTTTTTTTTTTTTGCAATTTTAATGAGGGTTATATTTGTCTTTTTACCTGTTTTTGTTACTGGAAAATTATTTTTCATTGAGGGTTTTCATGTGGTATACCTCAACGTAATTTGTAAAACGTTAGTATACCTCACTGTAATATCGCTATACCTCAGTATACCTCACTGAAATTGTCCCAAAAAAAAAAGCGCAATTTGGTGAAAACCACCTAAAAAGTTCCACCTGAAAGCGCAATTTGTTGTTATTTGTTCAGAAACACCTTAAAAGTTGACTTCGCTCTTATGACTCACACCTTAAACGATTTTCCGGCCATATCCCTTATTTTTCTTTCCCTTTTGCCCTCACATATACATCACATGACTACTTAAATAAACCAGCCCAATTTGACCAAATAAATTAATGATTTGACCCTTCAATTAATTAAATATTACTGTACTAACTAATATCCCTCCCCAATCCCACTTAAAAAACACGACATCCTCTCTCTCTGTATATATATATATATCTCCATTCTTCCTCTCTGCCATTGTCGAGCGAACACGCCCAGATCCAGGCAAAATCTGATTTTTTTAATGAATGAAAGAATGGTGTCAACAGGCCAAAAGCATAATACTTCATTATACAGCAGCAAATAAATTTCTAATAACAAAATTTGACTTCAAGTATTTGATGGCAATCATCTTTGGGTCCTTGAAAACTCTTTCTTTCTAGGAGAAGCTGGGTCTTCATATGCCGTGCGAAATCTCAAGACAACACCACTAATGAGGAAGAAATCTCCGATTACACGGAAAAAAGCGACATAAATCCCTAATTGCAAATCCACATCTACGGTGCCCGAATCGCCCACAATTGCAAAGTAGAATAAATAAGGATCGATAGAGAGGCTTTAAAGACCAACAAAAAGCAGGAAATGGTTATAATAAATAAATAATTTGCTCTCCAGTTCTATTATTCCACCTAATGAAAAGGGTTTCATTCTGCAATTATTCGAAGAAGCATTGGTTGAAGGCATGTTAATTGCCATCATCTTCTTCCCAATAAAGTTTGCACAAGTTATCCAGATGCCCTTACATGGTGAAGGCATGAACTTTCTTTTTCCTTTTAATTTACTATTATTATCCCGATATGGAAGGAAGATTGTTCGCAACAGATAAATAGAAAATGGGTCATAGATTTTGTTTGAAAGCGAAAGAGAAGGTGTTCAACTGCCATAGAAGTCCAGTCCCCAAGTTTTTTAAGTGGAGAGGAAGTATGGAGAGGGGGAATTGAGAGAGAGGTAGAATAGAGAGAGAGGGAATGTCGTGTTTTTTAACTAGGATTGGGGAGGGATATTAGTTACTTAATAATTAATTAATTTAAGGGTTAAATTATTAATTTAGTTGGTCAAATTGGGCTGGTTCTTTTGAGTAGTCATGTGACGTACACATGAGAGTAAAAGGGGAAAAAGAGCAAGGAATATGGTCGGAAAATCATTTAAGGTGTGAGTCATAGGGCAGAGTCAACTTTTAAGGTGGTATTGAACAAATAACAACAATTCAGGAAATACTCGACAAAAAGTAGAACTTTTTAGGTGGTTTTCACCGGCTAAAAAAAACCTTCAAATTCACCGATGGACTTTCATGAAAAATAGTGTGGTGGGCTATTGGGCTTGTCGCGACTCATTGATAAATACGGCCCACACTAGTAACGAACGTTGTCCATGATGTATTCTGGCTCGATGGCTTTGTCCATGGATGATGGATCATGGCCCATAAACGGTAACGTTAGTTTCACTTGATAAACGGTAACTTTTTAGAACTATAAGGGGCCGTTTGGTTGTGGATAATGATTAATGGATAATGAAATAAATTTATATGCTAAAATAGGAGGTATATGATGTAGTGGGGGTTAGATTTTGTGAGAAATATGATAATGATTACCTCTAATTGGGGGATAATGGAAACCCACCCCCCCTAGGGTAATGATATTTCCCCATTTTCCTTCATTTTCTCCATTACCTCCCTAATCATTACCCTCATCACCACTTCATCTTAATATTTTAGCCTAAAAATCTATTTCATTACCCCATTAATCAATACCCCCAACCAAATAGCCCCTAAGTCTATAAAATGTCCCTGGAGACCAGAGTATATAAGATTCATGCAATTGAGACTAGTATAAAAAAAAATTAAAAAAATAAAATTAAAAAAGTGGTATTAAATTTTATTTTGAAAAAATGAAGTATTTTTTATTGAGTGAGAAAAAAGAAGTATTGAAAATTTAAAAGTGGATTTCAACAGCTCAACCGTTAAATGATCCGGCAATGTTTGTTTGTGATTTTGTGGTGTTACCCTTTTTATTTATTTATTTATTTATTTACAATTAAGGATTTTTATCGTCAACCACACTGACTATTTACCCGCATTTACTTGTAGATAACTTAAAAAGTGGGACAACTTTGTGGTGTTACTTTGCTGAGGAGATTATCCACGTGATTAATTATTTCACATGAGGCGACTAATAACTCACAGAAATTACAAAAAATTGTATGAGTCATAACCCTCATAGGGCCACTATTTAGAACAGTAGGAATTACTAATACTTATTATGAGCCATGACCTTTGTTTCATCAAAAGTAACCCTCGTTTGGTTTTCAAACAAGTTTTTGTAATAAGAATAACATAATAATAAAACAAAAACAAAAACAAAAAATTATATTAATGACCATTTATACATATCAAGCAACTAGTTCATAGTAGCTCATTCACGTGTTGTTATATATTGTTTCATTTCAAATAACTTCATTGCATACAGATACATTAGCAACTACTATTATTTAGACGACTACGCCTTCCACCTAGTGCTTGTGACATTTCATCACGTCCAATTGGCCTAATTTTCCCTTACTTATTATCTCATATGATGATGATGATTTGATAATAAATTATAGTTAACAGTGTGATTTGGTCTCTAAGAAGAAAATCAACTAGACTTAGGCTCTGTTCTTTTCGTCGATTCCATGCTGCATTCCGTTCCGTTCCGTTCCGCGCCGCATTCTGTACTTCATTTTGTCTCACATATTTTTGAATTATCCGCGCCGCGCCATTTCGTTCCGTTCCGTTCCTCACCGTCCCGCACCATTCTGTTGAAGAGAACAAGGCCTTAATTAGATAATGATATATTACCAACTTGCCCACCTTGGTTGGTTTGCTCCCCATGTTTACTTATCAAACCCAAACATAATGGCATTTACACCATTGACAAACAGGGAGGAATTTGTTTGTTTGTTTTACGAAAAATAGAATTTTCACCAATAAAAATTTCATTAATAATAGGCCATACGACATCTAATCTACAAACGATATCACATTCAATAATAAACAGGTTTAAAATATTAGAAACCATTCCAATAAAAATGCTATCAAGCACTTGTTATATGAAAAACAACGATAAAAAAAAAAAAAAAAAAAAAAAAAAAAAAAAAAAAAAAAAAATTGTTAATTTCTCCTTCCTTTCCTATCCGGCATTTTCCAATTTCCATAATTCATTTATTTGAAAGAAAAAAAAAAAACAATCAAGGAAAGTATTCTTCATCGTAGTAGCATGTTATTTCAACCTTAATTAATATTAGCTATTGTGAACTGAACATAATAAAGAATAGTCGAACCATAGATAAATGAGCATTATGTATCAAGGGTAAAATTAAGGATCAAAGTTTGGGTGAACTAGTGCTGATCATGAATGACATCGTAGATGGAGACTAGAAAAGTGGTGTTTGACAAGTGGACATTTGAGTTGTCACTATTTTTAGGTCATAACTAAGGAATGTTACACCTTTTACGATGGATCACTGTTAGTTGTTAAGACTCTCAACAAATCCAAGCACCTCTATTGACTTGTAAAATCACAAGCTAAATATATAAATGGTTGATTCTCTTTTAGCTATCCCTTCATCTACTCCTTGTAATTTTTAGAAAGTTGACAACTATTTCGAGTTAATACAAACCTTATCATAACTCCTCAATAAGTTGATGTACACTTAGATTGATCGACAATGAATTATGTGTGTGAATTCGTATTTTAAATAGTACAAATTCGGCGAATTCATAGATGAAAGTTGAACTTTTAAGCAAAATAGTTTTGTTTCGTAATATGAATAGTTGAACCTAACAAGCACATTAAGGATTCCAATTTAGTGCATTCCTTAAACATCATGTGAACCGAATCAAAATATTTAATTGTCAATTAAGGGAGTCAACACTATACCCTTCAAATAACATTGTGTCATAAAGATTAGCCTTATTCTTATCACTTGAAAATGAAAACCATACTTTATTATTTTGGTAGCATTAAGGAAGTAAATTAATGTATCGTAAAAATACCTTGGAAGAGTTGAATACAGAAACGGGTAAAAAAGTTGTTCAAAACATGTTACATGTTTTTCTTTTCTTCGTTCATGCACATATACGCGTTAGTAAACATCTCATTTAATAAAAGGGGTAATAATATTAGCCGTTTCTTCCAACTCAACCCCCCCCAAAAAAAAAAAAAAGAAAAAAGAATATCCCAATCAAAAAACCAATTTTTTTAAAGAAAAAGGAAAATTACTATTTGTATATATGCCTAGGTGTAGGAATGCTTGTCACCTACTCATATTAGCTTCCCATTCTCCCCTCACAATTCACATAAGCTTTAGTACAGAAAAAGGGAAATTAAAAAAAAAAAAAAAAAATCACCTCACACACACACAGAAAGAAAGATATCTAGAGCTCACGCAAAGTTCACCATAGAGAGAAGAGAAAAGCAGGTAGAGAGAGATATTAGAGCAGAACATTAACTGCAAGCTAAACTCCTCTGTTTCTGCTCTGTTTTTTGCTTACTTTCTCTTCACCATAACTCTGTTTAATAGAGAGAGAAACTAGATATGGAGAGACATAGATGCAAACTTTGTCATAGGAAGTTTTCAAATGGGAGAGCATTAGGAGGGCATATGAGATCTCATATGATGAATCTACCTATCCCACCAAAGGCGGAAACTCGGCCAAACGACGAGGAATTGGAGTCGTTGGCCGAGGAGTCGTCATCATCTTCTTCTTCATCGTCAGATTCTGAAGACGAAATTGGAGAAGAAGAAGATGATGACATATTAATGGAAAAAGGTGTGTTGTACAAATTGAGAGAAACCCCAAAAAAGAGCATCAAGTTAGCTGATCTAGAATTCTCGCCTTTATCATCGGTTACCTTACAAGATAGAGAAAGCGAGACTGAGTCATCGAAGAACCCAACTCGTCGGAGATCAAAAAGGCACTACAACAGCAGAATTAAGCCTCCTTTATTTCCGCCTTTATTATCTTCTTCTTCAAGTCATAATCATCATCACCATGATCGTAATAATCGAAGAAGTGTTGTAATGGCTGCTGTTACGACTACTAACAGCAGCGATTACAACAACGAAGGCGGCGAGCCTGTAAGCTCGTCGATTTCGGATGTTACTTCTGAAGAAGATGTTGCGTTTTGTCTTATGATGCTCTCCCGTGACAAATGGACTAGTTGTCACGGAAGAGACGACTTCGGTGACAATGTCACCGAAGATTTTTCTAATTATGAGACGGCCTCAAGATTAACCAAGAAACCTAGAGGTGGAGGAGGATTAGGGAATAATAATGGGAGGTACAAATGTGAGACTTGTAATAAGGTGTTTAAGTCCTATCAGGCCTTGGGCGGTCACCGGGCTAGCCACAAGAAAAACCGAGTGGCTCCCCAGGTTGAAGTTTTTCGTAACAACAACGACAACGACGACGACGACAACAACAACAATGGTGGTGATGTTAATAATATTAGTGATAGCAATAGAGTTGTGGTATTGGAGAAGAAAATTCATGAATGTCCGGTGTGTTTGAGAGTTTTTGGTTCCGGACAAGCACTTGGAGGGCACAAGAGATCACATGTAATAGCTGACAACAACAACAACAACAACAACAACAACAACAACAACAACAACAACAAGCAGCAACAATCAAATGGTGTTGCTCAAATTAGCTCTATGGAGATGATGAGTGATCAGGAGATTCATAATAGTAATATTAATTTGATTATAGATCTTAATTTGCCTGCTCCAGTTGATGATGAGGAGGAGATTAGTCAGATTGCTGTTTCTGCTGTTTCTGATGCTCATTTGTGAAGCTGAAGCTGAAGCATGAAGGATATTTTTGCACAAGTCAAAAGGTAAAAAAAAAAAAAAAAAAAAAGGAACATTGGTGATCATCTTGGCATTGTTGTCTTAGTTGATCTACTATAGTTTATGATTTGGTTATTTACTTTTCTCTGGATTCATGAACAATATACTCTAACTGTAGCACATTCCAGTATTAAATCTTAAGGCAATTTAAAGAACTCGATTAAAAATGGTTGTTTTGAACCAATTGCCTAGCTGTAAGGATCATCCGTCTCACTTTGTGTGCGATCTTCGTTAACTTTTTTCCTATTATGTGATGTCTTATTTCTTGGTCAGTAGTGTTCTGTTCCTAGTTTCCAGCTGTTGTAGCTTAACTGCTTCTACTAATTAAGCTGTGCAATTTGATTTTTGGCTTGTTATAGTACTATTCTAAGCCAGATAATTAGATGGAGTAGAAAATGAGAAAGGGACGGAAAAAGTCATTCTTTAGAAAAGTTTGAATAAATAAGAACCTTATATTTTTTGGAAAATAAAAAAAATAGTAACTCCCCCACCTGTCAATGCTGCATAACAGTTGGTCAAGTAGTAGAATGCCATAATTTGGTCTGTTTTCTTTCTCCCTACTGTTTTGTACTCAACCTCTTTTAACGTCATTAGTATACTATTAATTAACTTGGTCCAAAGAGATTAGTGAATCAGAGTAGTTAATGATCATGTTGTCCTTGTAGTTAGATCCTTCCCCTTTTTATACGAGAAATTCGAAGTCACTACTTTTAGAATGTACACTGGATAAATTCCGAGTCTCCTGTAATAACAGGCAAACAACCACATAACGAAGAAGCCATTATCATTTACCAAAAGCCAAATAAAGTTATTTGTACATGTTCTTCTAAGGTATGAGCTGAACTGGTGAAGATTGCAGGGGTCATAATAATTAAGTAGAAGCATGAGGAAAAACTTCAGTCAGACTTAATCATTTATACTTAGCTTGCTTGCTGTACAGAAAATCGGTGCAACAATTTACTGCCCTTTTGTCCCCAATTTGTAGCACAGTTCACTGCATTGCAGGCCAGGTGCACTTTTTTCATTTATTTATTTATTTATTTATTTATTTTTTATTTTTTTTTGGGATTCCGCTACTCTGCTATAGCTACTTCTAAAGTGTTCTTGCGATCCATTCATTCATTCATTTGTTCTCGTATTCCTTTTTGGTCATGGATGGAAAAAGCTTTAGCCCAGCACTGTTGCTTTTAGAGCTGTATGTGATTTGGTGCCTAAAGTTAGCATGTAATGCTTGGACGATTCTATTTATATCCGAATACTTTTTTCAAATTTCAATTATTATTAGCAATTTTTTTAAAAAAAAATTATACTTTTATGCCTTGGTCATTTTTTTCAAAAATAAATATGATTCCAAATTTATTGTTTTCTCTTACTACTTCTTCATTGGAAAGGTTTCCTCCTCAGCAAATGAATTCTCACTTTTTTTTTAGAAAAAATTATTTTCTGTTTTATAGGTGGACTAATTCAAAAATGTAAGTAAAATTGCATAATAATGACTAATTTAGGGGTAGGGGAAAAAGATATTCCATAGATAGTATTGAATTTATTATTATTATCCGAAAGTGATAAAAGAACTAGTACATTCATTATTTTTCTAATTTTAAAATCTCGTGAATTCGAGATTCCATGTGAAACTATATACAATTATACAAAGTAAAATCTTGCTACTATAAGATTACAAAGTAACAAGCTCATGAAACCTGATTGGAGGGAATTTATCAACGAAAAAATAGCGGGTGTCAATAATATATCAAGTTATCAACACCCTATTTATTTAGCAACGATTGTTTTTTACGAGTATTAATATAGTCAATAAGGTTTTGGCCTAGTGATAATGACTAAATTTTGGGTACATTAGATTTCAGGTTTAAACTCTTCACCCTAGTTATATGTAAATTTATTGTACTGATGACTTTTGAGTATTACTTTTGAATAAGTTTTTTTGCTAAATCTTGAATAAGAAGTAAAAGAAATCGCACTAGGAAACTTCCATATATTACGCAAGTACTCCATTTGACTGCAAAATTTTAACTGAACATGAGTTAAAATCCATGGTTGACCTTAAAAAGATCAGTTGTGTTTCGAGATTCCTGAATAATACTTGTATTTAAAAAAAAGAAAGCAAAGTTGAATATGATAATGGGTGAGTGACCGTTGGTGGATGGCCATTGAGGAAGGGCCGGTCCTAATCATTGCACTTAATGAAGGAAAAGAAAACCCTCTTTGTCAACATCTGGTAAGTGCAAATGTCAATCCCTCACCACAACAGAATTGTATACCTCTTGTTCATAATCTCTACGAATATGTAGCCCTTCTTTTGGCTATTTGATTATCACTCAATAATATTCTTTGCTAACTCAAATTGGCAAAACCGAAAACCAATTCAAAAGAACAGGTCCTATGTATATAACATCATGAAATATCTTATATTGTATAAAAACGATAATTAGGAGGAGGGGACGTGTTTACCGCCTGCAGGCCCACACGTGGAGGAGAGTAGACTGCACCTAAGCCCAGTGAGGTTCCATCTTAAAATCAATTGGTGTTAGGTGGAGTAACCCACCAACTTATATGCTAGTCTCCTCTCTTCCAATCTTTCGATATGGGACACTCACATGTGGATTATTCTCTTAGGAGAATACGATGTAATTAAAGTATATATAACACTAACATCAATTGTTTGATCATAATTTTCTATGATTATATAACTTTTTTCTTTATATTTACATGCCTTAGTATGTTTGTTTTCGTAAACACCTAGGCTTACTACCACTTGAGTAGCTTTTACATTGAATAGATCCTCATCTATACACACACAGCCTTTATATAAAGGATGACATATGGTATCTCTCTTTTCCAATAACTTTATATCTTTTGATGTTCAAAAGCATAATAATTGACGAAATCCACCATACATATGCCATTTACTAATCCCCTTGTATGAATTTTGACAGAATCAAATTGGTCCAATGATAACGAGGAATCACATAGCAAATAGCCAAATACTGTAGTAACAATGAAGCCATATTTATCCACAATTGGTTAAAAATGTTTAATGTTAGATTTTAGAGTGGGAAAATCGTAATAGGATAGTACGGTGGGCGGTCATTAATTAAAGAGAAAAATATAAATATGTAAAGGTATTGTTTTCTTTTTTGAACAGCTTGATAATACACTTTCTATGCACAATTAGTTTGACATAGTGGAAAACCTCAAATTGAGGTTTAATTTTTTTAAAGCCCCGAAAAAAGCAAATAAAGAAATTAAACAACAAAACTAAGAACAAATTCTACGTGTGTGGTCAAGTCACTTCTATTATATCCCCTTTTAAAATTTTCTTGGAGCTCAGGCCGCCTCAGGAAAAGGATCATCGTAGAATTGAAGTTTCAAAATCTCTTACACCGCAAAATTCGCTAGCGGCTAGCCAATCCGCAACTCTATTTATTGCATTTGGTCAACAAACTCTTGATGATAAGTCCTCTCATCACTAGTAGTGCAATTACAAATGTAGGTGGATGATAATATATTGCTATTAGACATACATTCATAACAATTACTCCTACTATTTAGCTGAAAATAACTAGTATAGTGTTTCTAGCTAGCTAGGATATTCTAAAATTAAATAAGATCAACGTTTTTATTTTCAGATGGATTGACTATATAGTCTTTTTTTCGTTTAGAAAAGTACATAGATCGACCAATATAGAGACAAGATCTAGTTAGATATTGATTATTCACTCAAAAAAAAAAAAAAAAATCTCGAGTACAATGTGCAGATTTTAGCACCAAAAGTTTCAATGACTGTGGGTCAGATTGCATTTGATTCATAAGAGAAAGTGAGAAATTAGTTGAGGGTGGATTAAACATAAGTGAGCACTATATGATTAAGAAAAGGAAGCCGTAAATTGAGGGGTTGGCTTTACTAGTTGGGATGGCAACAAGTCGGTAGGTCGGTCCTTACGCATCCATTAAGCAACATGCAGCAACAGATGAGAGAGAGAGAGAGAGAGAGAGAGAGAGTATAGAAGGTGAAGAAAGGAATATGCAAAGTCATGAGAGTGAGTGCGGCTTTAACAAGTTCCTCACAGGCTCACACAGTACACAATTAGGCGTGTTGTTTTTAAGGGAATGGTGTGGCCCGTAGAGTATAAGGAACGGAATAGAATGACGCAGATAATGTAAGAAAATGTGAGGCAAAATAAAATACAAAATGCGATGCATTCCAAAATAAAACAACCGTTAATAAAACGGAATAAAATACAATATGTAGACACCTTATCCAATAATAAACGTACTCAATTACTCATCCTCCCAGGTAGTTGAAATTTGAAAACGGTTTTTGCGGGACCCTTAAAATTGATAAAATCAAAGAAGAAACCAAACAAAAATGACAAGTGAAGTGATAACCTTTTATAAAAAGGTCATGCCATGCCGGCTTATGGACTTGGGGGCATGAAATGAAACGGGTCTCCAAGGGAAATGCAAGAAAGAAGAAATGGTACTGAATTAGTCAAAAAGGAGAGGGTCAAACATTTATGATTATTTTCCACACACCCACCCATTTCATGTAGACAAAATGTCAATGGCTCCTGTGAAAAACAGAAAAATAAAAGATGTCAAAGGCTGTGTAGACTGATGTTATTTGGGACAATTCTTGCTAATTTTCTAGAAGATTTACAAGTGTTTTTCTGTAAACCACTCATTATTCCCCTTGAAAATTTTTAAAATTTGATTTTTCTGGTTTCCCAGTGATCATTATGCAGGATTTCCTGTCCTACTTTGTGTGTCATCTTCCGTCCCACTCCCTTATACATTTGACATGTCAGCTTTTAAAATTTATTTATTATTAAATTGGGATGCATGACAAAATCACGAATGGTCAGAATGTGATTAGGACATGAAATGATACATATAAGGAGATTGATCATTATGATATGTAAGTTTTGATTTTGGATCACACCAAACTAATCAAGAAGGAAAAATAGTGAGTGTTATTTCTAAAGAAAGAAAGGGATTACTAAAATGAAGCCTATCCTTCTTCTTTTTTTGAGGGGAAATGAAGCCTATCCTTAAAACTACATCATAATGCAAAGTTCACCCTACTTTCTAAAAAAAAAAGTGAAAGATTGTACTAAATCATATGCATAAAAGATTACTAATAGTCATTCACACAAATCCATGTTTACATCACGCCATTTATTCCGTATTACTCATGTACATACACATGAGATGGGATCCCCTTCGATTAATTTGGTGTGGTATTTGGTGTAGTAACTCATAAATATGACAGGCATAAAAAAAAAAGTGAATTGCTAAATACCGCCCCTTTTTACTAGCTACCGGCCCCCCAATTTCCAATTTTACCCTCCCCCTTTTCCTCACTCACTCTCACTCATCCTCTCTTCCTCACTCACTCTCACTCATCCTCTCTTCCTCACTCACTCTCACTCATCCTCACCACCACACCATCACACCGGCAACCACCACCGGTAAATTTTTTTTTGCGCATTTTTTTTGCACAGTCGTCTGAAATTTTCGACTCACCCTTGGGTGAGTCGGAAACTTCAGACGACTCATCCAAGGGTGAGTCAAAAATTTCAGACGACTGTGCAAAAAAAAATTATTATTATTTATTATTATTATTATTATTATTATTTATTGTTATTATTATTAATATTATTATTATTATTGCACAGTCGTCTGAAATTTACGACTCACCCTTGGGTGAGTCGTCTGCTAGAGGCGACTCACCCTTGGGTGAGTCGGAAACTTCAGACGACTCACCCAGGGTGAGTCGTCTGAAATTTTCGACTCACCCAAGGGTGAGTCGCCTCTAGCAGACGACTTACCCAAGGGTGAGTCGAAAATTTCAGACGACTGTGCAAAAAAAATGCGCAAAAAAAAATTTACCGGTGGTGGTTGTGCCGTGAGTGGTGGTGGTTGCCGGTGTGATGGTGTGGTGGTGAGGATGAGTGAGAGTGAGTGAGGAAGAGAGGATGAGTGAGAGTGAGTGAGGAAGAGTGAGGAAAAGGGGGAGGGTAAAATTGGAAATTGGGGGGGCGGTAGCTAGTAAAAAGGGGGCGGTATTTAGTAACACCCAAAAAAAATCACAACAAGGGTGGTGGTCTAGTGGTTCCAAGCTTACTCCCAAGTGGTTTGGTAAGGCAAGGTCATGGATTTGAATCCTCATTCCCCCCATGCCTTGTGTCTGCTGGCTTCTAGGAACTATACTAGCCCCTTGTTGGTGCTACGTTGACAGAGCCAGTGCTTGCGTTGGTTGTTCAGCTAGTCTGATATGTTCGCTATTGAACACGAGAGTCGAACATGACGTAGCAGGGGGTGCTTCGGTCGCCATTCACTTGCACCCTCTTTTTGTTTAGCAAAAAAAAATAAAAAATCACAAGATATAAAAACCTTTTTATTTTATCTTGGTCTTTCCGAGTTATCACACAAAATAATTTGGAGGGAATCTCATCTTCGTAAAATGCTCACGCTTCTAAACACTATTCAGGCTAAAGCGAGTATAATTCTTTAAGATATTACCAATTATTACGTATGCCTTGTGTATGGTTAGGTTTCCGTCATCACAAAATCTCGTATGAGGCGGCCTCAAGGTGAGGCCTTCTCATACAAGCATGATGTCATGATCACGTTTTATTTGTACATCCATGTCTTTCTCCAACCAAGCTAAACTAATCGAATTGGATTGAATCTTTAGAATTGATAACTCCCCTAAAATTTAATAATAAAATGAATCTTAAATGCCTACACATCGAGTCCACACAGTTCTCCTCGCCTCTCCTCCATTTGAGTCCGCTGACCACGTCTCCCTCTCTCTTCCATCTCCATTAGACCTTACAAACGGGTCGGGTCGATCACTTTGGATTCAGGTCTCGACAGGTCGGTCATTATCGGGGCGAGTAACTATCAAGTCGGGTCATGTCGAGCAGGTCGGGTTCGGGTCAATTATCAGGTCAAAATAGCTCTTATCTCACAAATTTCGAGTCTAGAGTAATTAGCAGGCCTAACCTTTTCGAATTGGATTTCAATCGGGTATTAAGCAGGTCGGGTTCGAGTCGATTTATGGGTCTAGGCAGATTTTACTAGCTCTAATCTCCATACATCTTGAATGCACCCGGACGAGCAAAAAAAAATATTCTTGAATGCACCCAAGTGACCCAACTATGTAGACCTAAAATTTATACAATAATTTGTGAACTCCAAAGATGCAATTTCAAAACAACCTTTCCATCAGTTTTCAGTTCTCATTTCCTTGCCAAATCCAAAGCAGACATATAGTTCACTTCACTCTCCAAAATGGCCCAGTGTTCACTTTTCAAAATGGCCCAAAAAACCAAAACCTTTAAAACTTCACTCTTCAAGTCTTCCACAACATTGATAGAAGCATAGAACCCCTCAAAACAGCCACCATTTCGAGTTTTCCGCTATTCCACCATAACAAAAATTCATCAACCTCCATTTTCACTCTCTCCCCTCACCGCAATGCAAACTCTCCTCCGTCATCGCCATTCTCTCTCCACCACCACCACTCTCCACCACCTCTTCCACTCTCTCTCCTCAACCACTGATCTCTCCAAACCCTTTAAAGTCACCCCACCAATAAAACCCTGGCCAAAACGCCTCTCACCGAAACGCCTAATCACCATTATCAATCGTCAACAAAACCTAGACCTAGCTCTTCAAATCTTCAACTTCTCTTCCCAATTTCACCACCCTAAATTCACCCACACTTACGAAACCTACCTCTCTATCATCACGCGCCTCGCACGCGCTCGCCAATTTCGCCATGTGGAAACCCTAATGTCCCAATTACAACAATCCCAAATCAAATGCGGGGAAATTTTATTCGTGACCGTTATTCGAAGTTACGGCCTTGCATCTCGCCCAGACGACGCCGTTCGGACATTTTTAAGAGTCCCAGAATTTGGGGTGAACCGGTCAGTGCGTAGTTTGAATTGTTTATTGAATGCCCTAGTTCAGAATAAGAAATTTGATAGGGTTTATTTGATGTTTAAGTATTGTAGGACTAAATTTAATGTTGTGCCTAATATATTTACTTGTAATATACTTGTTAAGGCTCTTTGTAAGAAGGGTGATGTTGATGGTGCAATTAGGGTTTTAGATGATATACCTGGGATGGGTATGATACCTAATGTTGTTACTTATACCACGATTTTAGGTGGGTATGTTGAGAAAAGGGATTTAGAGGGTGCTAAGAGGGTGTTTCAGATGATATTGGATAGGGGCTGGTTGCCTGATGCTACGACTTATACAGTTTTGATGGATGGGTATTGTAGGGCAGGAAGGTTGATTGATGCAGTTAGGCTTATGGATGAGATGGAGGAGAATGGGGTTGAGGCGAATGAGGTTACGTATGGGGTTATGATTGAGGCGTATTGTAAGGGGAGGAAGTCGGGTGAGGCGTTGAATTTGCTTGGGGATATGTTGGAGAAGAAGTATGTGCCGGGTTCGGTGTTGTGTTGTAAGGTGATCGATGTTTTGTGTGAGGAAGGGAAGGTTGAGGAGGCCTGTGAATTATGGAAGAGGTTATTGAAGAAGAATGTTACTCCAGATAATACTATATCGAGTACGCTCATTCATTGGTTGTGTAAGAAGGGGAGGGTGAAAGAGGCGAGGAAGTTGTTTGACGAGTTTGAGAGGAGTTCGGTTCCGAGTGTCATGACGTATAATACGTTGATTGCTGGGTTGTGTGAGGTGGGGGAGTTGTGTGAGGCGGGAAGGTTGTGGGATGATATGGTGGAGAAGGGATGTAATCCTAATGCTTTTACTTATAATATGTTGATTATGGGGTTTTGCAAGATTGGAAATCCTAAAGAGGGGATGAGAGTTTTGGATGAGATGTTTGCTAAAAGATGTTTACCGAATGAGTCAACTTACAGAATATTGATTGATGGGCTCTCTGGATTGGGACTAGATGATGAAATTATGAAGCTGCTCTCTGTAGTTGCGAACAGAGAAGGAAAGCTTGACACAAGTTCATGGAATGTCATTCTCACCAATTCCCTTGCTAATGTGGATACCGGGGAAATTCTTGATAGTATCTTGCCTAAGCATGATAAGTGAGTCAAATGTCTCAAATCTTGCAGTATCTCTACATGACATTTACACATTCCCATATCAGGTATTGTTGTTTTCTCTTTTGTATTTGTACTATTATGCTGATTAAATGATTTGCTTGTATGCATTAGTGTTTGCAGTTCAGGACCTCAGGCCACTATGGTCTAGTAATAGTGACTAGTTACATCGATCTTAATAATATTTCACGGGATAAGAAATTAAAGCCTTAGATTGTGATAAGCATAAGCCTGCGTTGGGGTATGGCTAGTCATCTTGGTAGGAAAATTATATAACTACATAAGAGGAGCATTTACATAAGCATCTTGCTGTGAATATATACGTCACATTCAATATGATAAGGTCTAGATGAAGTTATCATTTGAATGGTGAGTTGTCAGTAGAATTCGACATCCCAGAATATGCACATGCTGGTCAATTTATTTGCAGTTGGCCCTTGTCGTCAATTTGTAGGGGTATGTTAAGAGGATTGATACATCCATGGTTCAAGGAATAGGGGGGGGGGGGAGGAGGAGTAATAGTGGAGAGTTAGGAGTCTTACCTTGAGGCTGGAGCCAACATGATTATGGCACTGGCAACAAAGATTAATTTAGCCAGCCCAAAAAGTTGGGAAAAGGTTCACCCTTGGTTGATCTGGTCTGCATGTCTAGAAAGCTTTAGCTGGTAATGTTATCTTTAATGTCATCCAAGCAAATTTTTATAGTTCTAGCTGAAACAAGATCTTCTTCAGTGTTATGTGATTCATGCTGTTATTGTGTTATGTGGTGTCTTTATTCACTTTCTTATGGTGTCTGATAATTTTTCAGAATTCAATAAAACTCAAAATTATGTTGAGATCGTTCCATATTTTTGAATGATCTTGAATGTTTCTTTCGTTTTTGAACTTACCATTATTTCTGATATCACTTGGCTTGGCAGAGTGAAGTTCAAAGGGATGTGGGAGGAGGATAATGTCAAAAAATGCTAAATTTTATTGTCTACAAACAGGTTAGTTAGCTTTGGATTGCTTGAGCTATGAAATTTTGAATTACAATCCTGATCCATTATTTTGTTCAAGTAAAATTTGTTTTGCTGCTAAATTCATCACATGTTACCTCACTATTGTGTTAACTTAGAACGGAAGCCACATGAGGAATACTTACTAGTTGTAGCTTGATCTAAATCTTCGATGGAGTCTAGCAATCAGGACGCATAATAAAAACTGCTTCTGGTCTCTTTTTAAATGTCTAAAATATATATGGGTACATCTTACAATCTTAGTAAACATGAAATAAACTTTTTCAATGCTATATGGGCGCACCGCACACCTATATATACATCTCCTGCTAAAGTGTAGATTCTCTTGTAGCTATTGTGCGATATTTCGAGTGGGTCAGTATTAATTTGTTGGACTATTAGCTTTCCCTGTGAGGGGCAAGGTTGCTTGCATCTTGATTTCCCCATACCAGGAGACTCACTTGGGTGCTGGTGTTCATGGTGGAATTGTGTGTAGGTTATTGTTTAATCATATTGATGCAGATGGGGTAGAAAACTTGAAGTTGTTGACAAATATAGCCAAGGCAAACTTCATCGAATTTTATACTTGTATTGGATCGGACGAGAGTACTAGTTCTTTTGACAACGGCTGAGAAATGTAGACACCATTCCTATGGTCCAACACTTTCCAGTCTAGGGATTATTTCGGAAGGCATTATCAGCCTGTGAAGAACTTTTAGACTTGGCAAAACAAAGTCTAGCTCGGCCCTGGTTCTCCAAATCTCCATCAATTTGAGGATGTTGAAGAGTGCTTAACTGCCAATTGCCAGGACCTGTTCTGCCATGTTTTAAGCTCGGCCTTTGACTTGCTTGCATTTCATCAGATTCAGGAACACAATGGATTCTTCGGCATTTGAGAAGGAATTGTTTTATCCCTTGTTTGAGCTCTCGGTGGAGCTCTTGACGAACACTTTTTTAAGGGTGCTGTTGAGGAATGAGCAAACTTTGAGAATAAATCAAGCACAATGGTATCTCTCGTTCGATATAGGGATAATTTGTTGATAACATTACACTTAGCTGATACACTTGTATACTGTGATTAGAATATAGTGAAGTGGATAAGTAATGATGAAGATCTATTTTGATTGTAATGTATTTTTTTTTTTCTTTTTTTGACATGAAAAGATTGTTATGTTACTATCTTTCTTCTCTCATGTTTCACATGGTTGGATTTAATGTTGTTCCAGGGCTTCTGTTGGTTACAGGAAATTAGTAAATGACACAGATCAAAAGACAGGATACCTTGTTTTTTTAAGAAGATCTATCAGATTGGTAACAGACCTGTCATACACTGTTACTGCTAGGTAGAGTCTTACTGATCAATGCAAGAAGCATTTCTATGCGTATCAACTCTTCTTGGCACTGAAAGCCATGCCTGTTAAGTGTTAACGTGTACTGTATTTGATACTGGAACACCAAGTTTGGTATATTTCACATCCACAACTTAACTTTGTTGTCTAAAGATGAAAATTCAGGATTCTCTCAAACTGATTGCAAAATGCAAATAGGATTATTTCCTTTTTTGGCGAAAACATCTTCTAAAGGTTTTCGTCAAATGATATATGGAGGACACCTTATAAAAACCTATGCTATATTCTACGGGTTTGCCTTACACTTTATAATCTTCTCTAAATATTTGGTTTTGTTACAAAAATCTCCCTACAAATATAAACGTCATGCTTGCTTAAACTTGCCACAATTTATGATAAAAAGTACTCCCTAAGTTAGTTTAAAGGATCAATTACCTTAATTAAACAAAGATTGTTGCAATATTAATTTTTTGGTGCACCGTCACGTCACCAACAGCACGTGCTTTTTAGACTCCTGTTATAATCGGTAATGAAAATCTTACAACACCACTTACATACGTGATCCTGATACGTATATATATGTGTTAAATTAAAACAATATTTAAATCCCCAAAAATATAAATAGAACACCCCCCCCCCCCCCAAAAAAAAGAATAGCATAACGAACGGAAATAAACGAAATTTAATTCCTCTCCCTCTCTAGTTGGTTGCGGTGATCTGTCGTACGTCGGCTGGTGCGAATTTCATGTTCTTCTCTCTTCCCTCTCTTTCTCTCTCTCTCTGATTGATCTCTCCAGATCCTCAATTTTGATCGGTGAGCTGCTTAATGTTATGTAATTCACAATGTTCATTAATTTTGATTGTGCAATTTTGTTTTTATACTTTGTTATGTTGAATCTCTGAAATTGATCGTACAAACCCTGGATCTTGTATTTTGTAGCTGTTAATTGTGTGATTTGAAGTGAGAACCCTAAGATTGTCGCGTTAATTTGTGATTACTGTGTGTTTCAGATTATGGACTTGAAGGATTTCATGAATGTAGCTTAAATTTCGTGGATAATAAAGTAGGTTTTTGTGTAAAGATTTGAACATAAATTAAGGGAATTGAGGAGGTTGTTGATAGGGTCAAGGTTTAGGTAAATTTTAATCAATGGCGTCACCTCCATTTATGGTGGAGGATCCGACGGATGAGGATTTTTTTGATAAGTTGGTGGGGGATGAGGTTGATGGTCCTGGATCTGATGATCCTAGTTTTATGGAAAATGTAGAGAGTAATGACGTTCAAGAGGTTGTGAAATCGAGTATCCATAAAGTTGGTTCATTCCTTGATGGTTTAGATAGCATGGAGAGTGTTGAAGGGGACCATCATGATAAGGGTGACAAATATGATATTGGTACATTTGGGGATGATAATAAGGTGGAGAATGTGGGTGTTGAGGATGTTGATCGCGGTATTGGATCACTGGAAGTTGTTGATTCGAAGGGTGTTACTGAATTTAGTGATCATCAGGTGGGTGCCGAGGGTGCAGTTAATTCAGTGACGTGTGATAGTAGCTCAAATGCCGGTGGTGGAATTAAAGAAGTGCAATGGAGTGCATTTGGTGGTGGGAAAGGAGAGGCATCGTACTCGGATTTCTTTAATGAATTTGAAGATAATTCAGCAGATCCTTTTAGAGAAGTGGCTGGGGAGTTTGTCGTTGCATCAGACTCTGCTGGTGATGTTTCATCTATTCAGGATAATTGTTCAAGTTCATCTAGTTTTGTTCAAAAAGAAGGGAATCTGCAGCAGGGTTCATCTACTGGTTATACCACAGAGAAGCAGGAGCAAAGTAGCAGTCAATATTGGGAGAACATGTATCCAGGTTGGAAATATGACCCAAATACTGGGCAGTGGCATCAGGTGGATGGTCCTGATACGATGGTAAATAATGAGGAAAACTATAACGCTAGTGCGCAGTTAACATCTGAAGCAGCCACTGCGGATCCGAAATCTGATGTATATTATTTGCAGCAAACAGCTCAATCTGCTGCTGGAAGTTTGACTGAAGATAGTAAAACAAGTACCCTGTCTTACTGGAACCAGACCACACAAGGGACCACAGAATATCCTGCACACATGGTGTTTGATCCGCAGTATCCTGGTTGGTATTATGATACAATTGCATTGGAATGGAGATCGATAGACTCCTATACTTCGTCGATCAATCAGTCTACAAACTTGGGTCACAACCAACAAATGTCGAATGGGGTTTTTGCTACTGGTAATTACTACTCGGAGCAAAATTCAATCTATGGACAAGGCAAACAAGTTAATAGCTATGCTCACCAACAAGACCAACTAGTGAATTGGAGAGAATCTGGTAATAGCCATCATCAAGATTTGAGTATGGCCGAACCTGAGATGTTTGGTCAGAATGAGGCTGTTGGTTCAAGTCAACACAGTCAATTTGGGAATGGATATATGTCGAGTGGTCAAATAAATTACTCAGCGGACCCTAGAACAGGTGTTACACCATCTGACAATTTGGCTTCACAGGAACAAATAAGTCGGGGTTTTGACAGCAGGAACGGGGTTAACGGGTTTCACGACTTCAGTAACGGTGTCACTAGCTTTCAAAGTTTTGCTCCTGCTGAAAACTTTTCGCAGCACAACAATCAACATAATGTGGGATACGGCCAGCAGTTCTCTGCTGCTTACTTTCCAAAGGCTGTAAATTTTTCACAGCAACAACCACTTCAAAATAACAGACAATCACCTTATGCTTCCAGTGACGGGAGATCGTCAGCTGGGCGTCCTCCACATGCTCTTATTGCATTTGGATTTGGGGGAAAACTCATAGTCATGAAGCACCTGAGTACTTTACACACACAATCAGTGTATGCAAGCCAGGTTAGGTCTTTCTTACTTATGCTATATCAAAATTTGATTTTACTCTATTTCTAAGGAAGGAAAGACAAATCTTGTCAGTGATACCCAAACAAGGAAAAAAATAAAAGGATTTAAATTTTTTTGTCATATAGAGTTTTGTCTTCCACCTCCACATCAAAGGACTTAAGTTTTCTTATATTTATTGTGAAGGATTCAGCAGGAGGTGTAATAAATGTTCTCAGCATGATGGAAGTGGTTATGTCGAAGAGCGATGGTGCAGATGTGGGATTTGGGGCTTGTGATTATTTTTGTACTCTATGCCAGCAATCATTCCCTGGCCCATTAGTTTCAGGCAATGTGGGAAGCAAAGAGTTGAATAAATGGATTGATGACAGGATCGCAAATTGTGGTACATCAGATGCGGACTATAGGAAAGGTGAAGCCGTGAAGATGCTTGTCTCCTTGTTGAAAATAGCTTGCCAGTATTATGGGAAGCTGAGATCTTCTTTTGGCACAGACCTTGGTTCGAAGGTAGCCCCTTTTCTAGTATTGCATTTATGTTTTTGTTTAACAAATGTAAATCAATCACTTTGTATTCTTGTTATCAATAATGGAATTCTCAGCACCCCATGAGATAGTATGGTGCCTTCTCTTATCAGACGTTACCTCCTGTTTTTGTACTAGAGGAAGAGAGTAGTGTTTATTTGTTGGTGACAATCTTTCTAAGAAACGTGTTCCTTTTACAAGTTTCGTTGAAACTCTCCAGATTGATTAAAGGATAAGTTAAGTATCACTAAACTTGCATTGGATTCCTTTGCTACTTTAGCTGTCTTTAACCCACTTTGGATTCTTTGAGCAATGACTCAAATTTTTAGAAGTTGCTGGTAGGTGAGGATAGTTCATTGACCTTATTCAAACTTAAATGAGGATGGATTATAGAGTATTTGACTACTGAAATCTTGTTCACATGTTAACCAAGTCCTACAGAAGTACAATTGTGAAGGTACAAGAATGGAGAAGACAAAAATAGTACAGAGGGTGCAGTGGTTGTCCATGTTGAAGTTCGTGTGCTATCTGGTGTTTCATTCCCATGCCTCACCCTTTAGCATAAGTTAATTAGTTTCTTTTTTCCTTTATGATATTTTCGGACTGCATGCAGCTTCTTATTCTCCGTGGACTAACTTCTGCTTCTTTCTTCCTGGAGGTGTCACAGACAACTGAGTGACTGATTGCAGTTAAACACAGTTTTATCCTGGACAAGTCCCCCTACTAATATGCAGTGGCAGGTTGTGGTCTGCAGTTGGACTTGTTGGGGGATCACTGGTTATCAGGAACTTGGGGTGTGGAAGTAAGGTCTCACTCTGTTTCAGGCCCACAGTCATTGATATATAGTACCCTTCCCGAGTAAAGAGAAGAAGAGTTTGTTCCCTATAGCAGTCGCTAGATATTAGTTATCAATCTCTACTGACTGACCTGTCTTTACTCTTGATTCCCAATGTCATACCAAATGAGTTAAGCTCTGAAATTTTTGGTTTTCCCTAGTCTTTACCAATCTTATGCTGGTGTCGTGGTAGCAAGATATGCCTTTGTAGTTGCCTAGTTGAGATGGCACTTCGTTGAGAACAAAGGAAACAAATGATTAAGCTCTTAAAAGATAAATTTGTGCTAACATTGTTAACTTAGACCCTGTTTTACAATGTCCAAAAGGTATGTAGGTTTCAGTATTGTTGTTCACTCCTGTTCTTTGTCAACCTTAGCATATTTTTGTCCTCAAAATATTTAATAAAATATAGGTCCAAATTCATGGTTGTATTTCAATCAGAAGGGGCAGTATAGTAAGGGTGTGAAAACACAGGAGTGGATTGGTCGTTCCCATTTCAATACTTGAAAGCAATCTTTGACAGAAGAAGTCAATAGTGGGTAAACATGAGTTTGGAGATTAGTAATACTGGGGATTTGTGTCTTAATACGCCTTTTGATTTCAAGGAATCTGTCCTTATTTATCAGGGGAGATGTACTATTTGCCTGGCATCTATATTTTACAAGGGACCATTCATACTGTGTTTTGGTTTCCTTTTACCCTATTAAGAAAGGGATGCAGTTTGAGATAGTTGATATGGGGGATCATGTATGTATGGACTGAACAATGCTGTTGGTTTATTGATAAAGAAAAACTCATATGATTATGAATCAACTATAGTTGAAAGTAAAGGTTGAATCTTTGGTGATAACAGGAATTTAATGTGGATCAAATTATGAGACTCAGGTATTTTACATATCTGTTTAGATAAGAGAGATTCAGGTAGTGTACATAGAAAATAGAGTGGTGGGGAAATCGATTGGGTTGCCAGGATTATGATTATACCAACAGAAGAATTAGAAGATAAGGTTATGGAAATGAGGTGAGGGAAAGGGGGAGAGATTTTATTAGAAGATAAGAAGCAGCAAGAAAGAGGAGACCTTGGGAGGACCACAGATGCAAAAGCAAAAGGGATTGCATTCTGAAAAACAATATAATGTGATCCCATTTTTTTGGTTTGAATTCTTACTGGGGTTGCCCTTTCTGGAAATTGTGTGTTACTTATAATAACATTTATTTTATTTTCAGTTCAACTCAAATTTTGTTATAAAAAAAAACACTAGTCTTCTTTCTGTTTAATGAGCGGAACTTAAGTGGGTGGAGATCAATTTCAGCCAGCCTAGTCTATCAAACAGCAGTGTTTCCACTCCAGATATACATGTGTTTCTTGTATGGCATGAGCATCAAGCTTCTGTCACCTAGTTATGTCGTAACTAGTGTGTAAGATTATATCAAAAGGAGGGTGTGTGTATGTGAAAATAATGCTTTTTTTTGAAGATAAGAAAAAGTTCAATAATTGAACGAAGTGTATCAGTGCACAAGGAGGATGAGTAGTCCTCGATGTGAAAAGCAAATCTAACTAGAAAAAGCTGAACATCCATAAGGGGAACTCCCTAAAACCCTGGTTGCCTTGGGCCAGCTTGTCGGCACCAATAAAGACCTTTGTGTTCCTCTCTAATCAAAGACACCAAAAGATAGTCATACAATTACGGTTTGTGGGTCTTGGGGGAGGGAAGGAGAGGAAGCTGCTATCGCACAATGATTTCTTTGCTGTTTATTGGTGCATTTAGCTAGAGAGGAAGGCAGGGGTGGTCAATGGGGGGTTCATTTTGTCCTGAGATGCTTTGGGAAAAGGTCACTTGTTGAGCTTTTCTATGGGCTAGAGTCGACGAGCATTTAGGGTTACAGCTACACTATTTCTGAGGCTCAACGTAATTGGCCAATTTGTAACTGTTTTTATGAAGAGGATCCCTTTTCCTCTTCTGTTGTACTTTTGATATATCATTAATATACTTTTTTCTTTATCTGAAAAAAAGAACAATGATCCTACTTAGCAAAGGCACAAGGACCTGGGTAAGCATATATATATTTGCATAAGTTATGGATTTTACTTATAAGCATGCGTGTTAATGGGTGTGAAGCAGTGAAAAAGTGAATCTTTCGTTCGGTTAACTAAGCATGAACCCTGAGGGGGTAGCTCAGCTTGGAAGACCTCTGAGATTTGTTCCAGAGGTCCCAGGTTCGAATCCCCTCAGGGCCTCTGGAGGTTTTCCTGGTCGTTAACTTTAGGGCCCATGGGATTAGTCAAGCAAAACTTGGACACCCATGTAATCTATAAAAAAAAGCAGCTATGCTTGCAAGTGTGAGCTGGTATATGTTGTGGGTAAATCAGCATGATTTAGCCTCAGGAGTCAGCATGGCAATATCATGCTTAGAATTGTATTAAATATGCATTCCCAAAAATTTGCTTGGATTGTCATGTTCTGCAAGGTATAATGCTGTTGATGTTAACTGGTGCTTAGAACCCCCACTTAAGACAATATCAATTGTAAAATTGAAGAAAATGATAATCGTTTCTTGTGATTACATTAGACATTGAGATTTTAAAAATCTTGGGTTTTCTTTTGACTAGGAAAATGATGGCCCAGAGTCAGCTTTGGCAAAGCTTTTTTCATCTGCAAAAAGTGACGGTTCACAGTTTAGTGCCATTTCTCACTGCTTGCAGAATATGCCTTCTGAAGGACAAATACAGGCATGCCATCTCTTTTTCTGGTTTGGTATTCTTGTGCAGTAATTAGTAATGTGGCTTCAATGCTAATTTCTTTTGCTTTAGGCAACGGCTGATGAGGTTCAGATGCTTCTTGTATCTGGTAGAAAGATGGAGGCTCTGCAATGCGCACAAGAGGGTCATCTTTGGGGACCAGCTATTGTTATTGCAGCTTTGCTTGGTGAACAGGTTATTATGGACTCAACTTTTTATTTCCATTGTTGACTCATGCTTTAAGTTTTTTTTTGGGCAGAACTCATGCTTTAAATTGATTCTTTTTGTTTTAGAATTTCTGATAACTGACCAGTTTCTACTACCTGACATGGTGTTGCTTTGTATAACACTTGCAGTTCTATGGTGAAACTGTGAAGCAAATGGCTCTTCAGCAATTAGTTGCTGGATCCCCTCTGAGGACTTTGTGTCTTTTACTTGCAGGGCAACCTGCAGAAGTATTCTCCAATTTGATTACTAGCAACCCAGCAATTGGTGTAAATGTTTCCCAGCCAGAACAGGTACTATGCCTATTCATCGCTGACGTATTATTCAAGTTTATAGAATTTGAGTGTGAAGAAAGTAATTACTTGGATTCATGTAGATGCTTCTATGCTTTTGCTTTTTCAGTGATAGCTCCTCTCAGCTGTATGACATATAAACTTTGTCTCTTATCTATTGATGGCATTGTGTGTGTGTGTGTGTGTATATATATATATTTAAAAACTGTGCTGTTAAGCTTCATGATTACCATATTGATCCCACATTCGAATTATGCAGCTGGATGTGACTGTTATTCTTAATTGTCTTTCTTTAGTTTTTTCAGAATTCTTTTATATTTAATTGTGCCCAACTGATATGTTATTTTGTTTATTAAGACATAATTCTTTTATATTTAATTGTGCCCAACTGATATGTTATTTTGTTTATTAAGACATAATTCACCTGGAAGAATAATGGCTTTCTTTGTTGATGTTCAAATTGCCAAAAGCAAGAGAATTCTTGTTGATGGGAGGATGAAATTTACTTTTGACTCAGCATTGTCTTTGTTTGAGCTTACACTACCTTGTTTTTACTGTAAGTATCCTCTGTCTATTTTTCTTCTCCTTTCAATAGCTGTCTTGTGGCATACAGGTTGGGCCCAGTTGTATGCTAGATGAATGGGAAGAGAATCTGGCCATAATTAGTGCAAACAGGACGAAAGGCGATGAGCTTGTTATTACTCACCTTGGTGACTGCCTTTGGAAAGAAAGGGGTGAGGTATGTTACAGAAAATAGAGTTGCCCTTGTCATTTCTGTGGCCTGTTTATTTCGGTGCTGGCCTGCTGTTAGATTGCATAGACGAAACTGGACCATTAGTCAGCTTTCTCAGTGCTACTTGGCGTTTGAAAGCTACTGAAGGTCTCCGGTTCGAGTCCAGGCGACGCCACTTTTTTTGTTAATTTTAATAATCTGTTCTCTAGCTCAGTGGAAGGGAAGTCTCATGTAAAGGAGGTGGTAGGGTAGGGTTCAATTACAATTTAAAACAAAGTTTGGCGTTTGAAAGCTCTCTACTGCTAATCCAGTGAACTGTCTCAATTGATAAGATTGGTTTTGTGCACACATATAGATCTTAAATTGTGTCTGTAGACTAGGACTCTTACCTGTCAATATATAAACATTTGCTGTGTAGGTTACTGCGGCACATATCTGTTACTTGGTTGCTGAGGCTAACATTGAGGCGTATTCAGATAGTGCAAGACTTTGTCTTCTTGGTGCTGATCACTTAAAGTATCCAAGAACCTTCGCTAGTCCTGACGCCATCCAGGTATGTAGTTTATAGCCGATTGTGGGTCAAGTCATGTCCTGCTTCTTTTCCTTCATTTCACTTTGTCTTTTGCGCCATTTTGTGTTGGCACTTGGATATATACTAAAGGGACATAAATTTTATTGGCATTCGGGAAAAAAAGATCATGATATAGGATGTGATAAACTTCCTATAAAGCATGTTAATTAAATAGGAAATTGACATGATTGTGATTAGTAGTGCAAAGGCCCGGATACCCATGTTATCCTTAAAATAAAGAAAGGAAATTGACATGACAGGAGTAGAACTATGAATGCTGAAGCCAATGATGTTGAGAAGCCAAATGCAATTCTCTAGCGTAGTACCTATCTTATTCTTTTGTTTAATAAAGTACTTGTTAAAGCAATTTCCTTTAACGATGCCCATCAATCATACAGTGTTGTAGTGAGTTTGGTGTCTGATTTGATTATAGTAGTTGGGGGTTGGCCTAAGATGTTTGGTGTTCAATACATATGTCGCACCATTCACTGAATGTACTCAGAAATCTTTAGCTTATATAGACATCTCTACTGTAATTAGTTTCCAAATCTTCTTTTTTTCCCCCTCTTGTTTTTTTTTTTCTTCTAAATATATACTGATATGATTGGTATTGTCACAGAGGACAGAGTTATATGAATATGCTAAGGTGCTTGGGAACTCTCAGTTCATATTGCTGCCTTTTCAGCCCTATAAGATTTTTTATGCTTGCATGCTGGCTGAAGTTGGAAAGCTATCAGATTCTTTGAAGTAAGTTATACAATTTACGTTCACCCTTCACTTTTTTTTTCCTGTATTTGAAAGTTCTTGATTCAAAAAGAGAGATCTCATTGAACAAGTAAGAACAGAAAGTACAATGTCCAGGACAAGGAGTTCTCAAACATAAGCAACGGAAAACAAAACTGAATCCAAGTTAAAAACATGTATTTATGTATGCTTTACAGTCCTGATGAATGATTGATAGTGAATCTCTTGGAAACATTACGAGGAAACCCACAGCAAGGCTGAGGCAATAACTTTATTTTGACCAAAATCCTGAGGAATCAGTTGTTTCATGAAGAGCCTATTCATGGTGCAACCAAATACACCAGATAACAACGAACACTGTACACCCCCATAAGATACCCCAAATACCTCAGAAATCATGCTGGAGAAAATATTTCAAAATGCTGGCTGGGAGCATACAACATTCACCAAAATTGTTAAATGGCTGTTCGGTGTTTTGGTATAGCAGTGTTTCCCAGCCACTTGTTGGAGTCTTGTAGACGTTGCAGCTTCTCTTTTAGGGCTTCAGGAGAGATAAGGAGATGATATTCCTATGGCATAACACTGTTTTCACTATTCTATGGTCATCCTTCACTGAATGTTCCTTTCTAAATCAGTGGTCTCTGAGTAGGATGCCAAAATTGGCAGAGCACAGTATTTTGATGTCAGGGTTGTACTTTATAACAATTTTTTTTTTGATGGAATGTACTTTATAACATTTATACCAGAGGCTATATGAGTTATTGATATAGACCTTAGGGTAATTGGATAACATTACGCTTTATTTTTTCTGCCAAGTACTGCCATTTTTAAATTGAAAGATTGTTTTTCACTCAGGTACTGTCAAGCAGTTTTGAAGTCTTTGAAAACTGGCAGATTACCAGAAGTAGATGGATGGAGACATATAGTATCTTCTCTTGAGGAGCGGATAAAAATTCATCAGCAGGTATGGTACACACCTTATAGATAATAAAATTTGTGTTCTTGAAAACTTATCGATCACACAATTTTCAGGGTGGCTATGCAACTAATTTGGCTCCAGCGAAACTGGTGGGTAAATTGCTCAACTTCTTTGACAATACTGCTCACCGGGTTGTTGGAGGATTTCCCCCTCCTATACCTTCAACAACACACAGTAATGGTCATCAAAGAGAACATGATCATCAGTCAAGGGGAGCAAGGGTTTCGACTAGCCAGTCCACTTTGACTATGTCTTCATTAATGCCCTCAGCGTCTATGGAAGGCAGCACTCGCAAGTCAATGCATAATCGAAGCATTTCGGAGCCTGACTTTGGTAGAACCCCCAGGAAGGTAGATCTTATTCCTCTCTTTCAAGTCGTTTTTTTTATCTCTCACTTTTAGTGTCTACCACTTATGTCAATGCCAAATTCTTTGTTCTTCCTAGGATTTCAGTAATGCTACCTTGGATAGTGTCAGGGTTCAAACGTAGAAGAGTACTGAGACTTTCAAGTTCTACAAATTTAAAGAAAGTTAGAATCGTTTCATTGATGATTGAAATATACTTAGAACTATCCAAGTATATCCACAAGCTGACATCTTATGTAATTACTAGAATGTTTTGTGCAAGCCATTGTGCAAGAGACATTTTTTTCTTTTGAAATGTGCTGATTTTCCTTTCCTCTGAAATCTGCGAGTTGCAGTATTAAAATTCTATAGGACTGAGAGTGGTAATGAATTAAGAGAAAGCAACATAAGAGGGAATTGTTTCTCACTTCTCATGGTCATTCCTTGATAACTCCGTATCCACCATTGTCCCGCAAGCTTGTTTACCCTGCCAGCATAGAATTCGAGCCAATATCTAAGGGCTACAAATCATGGCAAAAAGAGCTGGGCTTTGAAATTAGCTGCAATCCTCAAAGAATCAAGCTCAAGTAGGTATTTTAATTGTTGGAAACGTCAGTAGGCCTACTTAGATGGAGATGCAAAGTTTGAGACATTAAGGGAGAAAACTGCTACATTTTTTTCTCATGGGTTTGATGTTTTTTTTTGGTGCAAGTCAGAAAATGTATTATTGCTCACTGTAATGTAACAAGATTACAGCCCTAAGGCAATGCGAATCCAAGGCCACCTACTAGGTAGGGTTCCTTTTTTCCTGCATCCCTTTATTACCTTACAACCCTTCAATCTGGTGCAGCTCACTACAGACAGTGATTCACCATCTCTGTAAACATAACAAATTACAAAAATCTTTTCTGACTTACAACAAAGTACAAAAACATAATAAACTAGAAATTACAACTTCTTCTAGCTTTCCAAATCTTCTGTTTTCCTGTTTCATTCCTTGCTCTGCTTTTCTCCAGCAACCTGTCACTGGTTGTCTGCTGGCACCTGCTGCCTGGTTCACATCTTAGTTTCTGCAACAAATCTTCCAGAAGCTGATTCATTCCTCCTTTTTTCTTGCTTCAACACCTTCTGATTTCCTGTGCATTCTGCTGGTTCCTGTTGCCTGCTAGAACCTGCTTCCTGGTTCACAGCCTAGGTTCTGCCACCTGCTTCTGTTTCCTTCTTGAATTTTGCTGCCTTTTTCAGCAAAATACAAAAACATAATGAGCTAAATTATTACAACTTCTTCTAGCCTTTCTGATCTGCTGGATTCTGTTTGTTCCTCACTCGGCCTGGCTTCAGCAAACTGCTACTGATTCCCTGCTGAGACCTGCTGCCTGAATTCTGTACAGGTTCTCATGCCTTGCAGAACTGCAGGTTCTCTGCTGAAAACCTGATGTATTCTCTGGTCCTTGCTGGTTAATCTTCCTGTTACTACTGCACTACTAAGTTCTGATTCTGATTGCCAGTTGAATAAAAATGGCAATCTGCCCACACAACACCCTGCAGGTTCCTGCAACTTCATTTTCAAGTGTATTGACACCCAGACCAGCTCTGTTCTGTAGTACATAGTCTTTACTGCAGTCTGTAAAGCCTAGTATTTACAGAATGTGTGTGTGGGCTCCTTCTTGTCTGTTTCCAAGTTGTAGCACATTGAAGTGCAACAACAGTGAGCTCCTTCCATAGTTTCTTCCTTTCCTCCATTTCCATTATCCCATACACAGATTCACCACAAGTTCCTTTTTCTTCACAAAATTAATACTTTAATGTAATCTATTGCACTTCTTTTTTTCCCCTTATATTCACTACTTTACAAATCACCATTTGCACAGAAGAAAATAACACAACAACATGAAAATAATTTGGTAGCCATCTAATCCAGATTCTTCCCAATCTATGATAGTCATGGTTGCTAAATGATTCCCATTCTGGCATGAAACTTTTTTTTTTTTTGCATTTTTCCAAGTTTACTAGTCTAATTTTAGTTTCTAACAAAACTACCAATCCAAAGTTATTCTTTTTGCAGAAAAGACTTACATCTTTCTGTTTATTAGGGCCATTTAGGCCTCTCACATTCCATATAAGAATCCTATCCATGACTACCAGTCAAGATAGGAGACTCACCATGTGTTGGGACCATACCAGGTGTCATAACCCCCTGTGCTGCTGGTTCTGCTGCCTCTTCTGGCTGTTTTTCCCCCTGTTGCACTTCTTTTTCTTCTTCTTGTAGCACTGCAAAAGTATTCTGTGTATGAGGCTGTGGTTGGACCTGTCTGTAAAAACCTCTTCCTGCTCTTCTGCCCCCCCCCTGCATTGCCTGCTCTTCCTCTCCCTCTTCCTGCATTTTGCCATAGCTGGTTTCTGGGATTTGCTTGAACTGGTGGCCTGTTTTGCACTGTAACAGGTTGTGCCACAGAAGCTGCATTTCCAATCTTTTTCCTGCATTCCTGTTCACCATGTCCATGCTTCTTGCAATGGTTGCAGATGATTGGTTTCCAATCATACTCAACTTCCTGCTCCACAATGTTTCCCCTCTCATTCTTGAAATTTACCTTTTCCGGGTAGACATCTCCAATTTTCACTTCAATTAACACCCGGGCATAATGAATTCCTACCTTAAGTTCAGTATTCCTATCCGCCATCATTGGTCTACCAACAAGGCTTGCAATTTTGCTTATCCCCGTTGCATTCCAATACTTCACACTTAGACCTGGGAATTTCACCCAAATAGGAACCGAGGTTAATTCCTCATGTTCATAGTCCACATTTTCAGACCATGGTCTCACTATCATAGGTTTGTTGTCAAAATGGTACACTCCTTCCTGAATTACATTATCCCTCTGCTCCATTGAATCAAACCTGACCAGTACCAGGCCATTGTTCATCATGGCAATCTTATTCATCCCTTTTTTAGCCCAAATTCGTCTTAGAAATCCGCTAAAAACAGTAATTGGTGGTCTAGCACCCATGACATAGCACACAACAGCTTGGTTCCAAAAATTAATTTCGGATTCAATGTCTTTGTGGTTTATTACCCCGACTGGTTTCCCTTCGTGCATAGCAGGCTCTATAAAATCAAGTTTAAACCCAGCATTTTTTAGCTTAGTTATGTCAAATTTTTCCCAAGCAGAGATCTTACCAATTTCTGAATTTCCTTGCTGGATTGGTTGCTCAATCTCTTCCTCTTCATCTTCATCTTCAGACGACATCTGGGTGTTTGCCCTTTCCTTCATTTTCGATAGCCAGGTGTTTATCTTCTCCCGTGTATTCTCCAGTTGCTGGACAGTTTGCGTTTGCAATTCTGGTGTCATAACCTCATGTGCTTCCAATTCATCATTCAGATTACGAACAACTTGATCTAGGTTTTCCCGATTGTTGTTTGAGTTTTCTTTTTGGTTCACGGTTTTAGTGGGACATGGTGGTACTGAGTTTACTTCGGTTTCGCTTTGCTTTCCTACCCCCCGCTTTGCTTTATCTTTCTTCCCCATCGAGACTCACGGCTTCATCCATGGCGGAGGAGCAGTGTTGAGGAGAGAGAAGAGAGCATTTTGGAGAGTGTTTTTGTTGGGTGTTATAGTTGGGCATGTTTGGCCCTAGATAGTTGAATATCAGACCTGCTTCTAGACTTCAGAAAAATCACTAAGAACTTTCTCGGTGTCACAACTTACGATCTTGCAGAGAAGATTACAGCTCTATAGGGGTAGATTTTCGAAACGAGTTAACTGATATTGGTGTTTCCAGATTGTAGCATCTTGTGATTCAACCATCCTGATTCCTGACTGGGATATTACTGCTGTAGTTCTTCTTCCGCGGGTGGGGATTTAATTACCATCTTGTTTACAATTTTAGTTTTCTTTTAGATAAAGAGAAAGTATGTATTAATCAAGTGTCAAAAAGTACAGCAAAGGAGGACAAGTTGTCCTCCAATAAGAGCCTAGTTACAAATTAATCCAGCCCATTTACGCTGGATGTGGGTAATAGAATAACTCCTAAAAGCCCCATTAGCTCTAGCCCATAACGACGCTAAATAGGTAACCCTATCCCACACCAAATCAACCGATATGGTCACACCATTAAAAACTCGGGCATTTCTTTCTAACCAGAGGCACCAGATAATAGCAAAGACTGCATTACGCCAAAGTAACTTGTTTACAATTTTAGTAACACGGATTCCTTTTATTGTGAATTTAGGGGCTTTTATTAACGCATTGTTCCGAGTTGATGTCCTTCTGAATCTTTATAGAAACGTGAGAGTAGTGTTCTGCGACATGACATATATCTTCTTTCTTTTGATGGAGGTGTGTGGAGGTTTGTAGTTCATTGTGTATACTTAATGCTATATGATATAGCCGTTGAATTGCCAAACAGAGATTAATGGTTTGTCGTCTAGGATTTGAGAAAAGCTAGAGGTTTATGGCATAAGTTTATCACTCTTCACAGGTTATCAGGAATTGAATCTAAAATATCGAAGGAGCATAACTTGACTGTAAAAAGGGGAACGTCAACGTCTTATTGTTCTTTGCATTTATCCGAACAACTAAGGAACTTACATTTGCTCACGGAATAGCTTGTCTCAAGTAAATCTCATTCATTTATGAAAATGTTATCCCCTTACTGGTCTTCCTCCCTTATCTTGTAGTAATTGCCATCTTCTTCTCATGATGATATTGCTTTACTGAACAGTTCTCTGGCAGTAACAGCCTCGTGATTCTCCTCCTCTTCACTCCGCTTTCTTGTTTGCCTTGCCTCCTCCTTCCTCCCTCATTCCCTTTGCATGTGCCTTTTTTTTTTTTTTTTTTTTTTTTTTTTTTTTTTTGTTTGGTATAGTTTCTGCCAGAGGGAACTTTCACGATTATAACTAATCAGTATTCTGTCTTTTCAATAAAAAATAGAATCACATCAGAGAGGTCTACAAAAACTTCTTGGGCAATGTCCCATTAATCAATTCAAGATTAGGGGGCTCCCTTTGACCGTCATTTAGTTGGAGCTTTAGGAGGTTCCCCAAAAGAAAAATAGAAAAAAGGTGCTTGAGTGAATCCAATTGGCATTTGGTAAAAGAGCCCAACTCATAGTTGGCAAATTCCCGTGTTTTGGGGACAAGATTCAATAATGTGATTAGTTTCTCGATATGGATGCCTGGAGAAAAAAATTGAAAGCTCTGCATAAATTTTCCTTTTGGAACCTACATTTGCGTCAGACTGTGCCCACAACATTCTCTAATGGCGAAGATGTGTTTCGTTTCATAATTTGTATGTGTATGTAACCATGACCTGCTAGAACTTTTGTCTCTTGAATTGGTCAGGTTGAATCACCAGAAAAATCAAATTCGTCTAGTCCACATGATAGTACATCAGTCTCAGGTGGTTCATCTCGCTTTGGTCGGTTTGGCTCACAGATTTTCCAAAAGACTGTTGGTTTGGTACTTAAAGCCCGTTCAGATCGTCAGGTAACTCCCCCCCGCCCTCCTTGTTTTCTTTGTTTTTTCTGACTCCAAACTCTCCACGTGGATCAATTTTATGATCCATGAATGTCCAGAGTCGTCTAATCCTATGTCGTGGTTACTGATCTCACTTTGCCGCTGCTGTTACTAAAGGCTAAGTTGGGAGAACAGAACAAGTTTTATTATGACGAAAAGCTAAAGCGATGGGTTGAGGAAGGTGCTGAACCTCCAGCTGAAGAACCAGCATTGGCTCCACCACCAACAACTGCCACTTTCATGAATGGAGTGCCAGATCATGGAAAAAAAGGTGAATTTTGTGGTGCCAGACATGCAAACGGTGAACTTGAGTTTAAGACCCCAATTTCTGTAGAAAAGAGTGCTACAACCCCGCCCATTCCATCTGGTTCAAACCACTTTTCAGCCCGCGGGCGTATGGGTGTTCGTGCAAGGTACATTTTTATTTTCTTCTCTAGAATAGATTGAAGTTTCAGCATCACCAAGTACCAATGGGATGCTTTTTTATTTCCTGTTTTCTTGTTGGAAGGGGGTGGGGTGGCAAAAGGAATAGGTGGGTAGGTTTTCAGTTTCATGACCTCTGTATACATCAACCTCTAACGCTAAAGCTAGGGGCAACTCCATTGAGGCAAGAGCTCCTTGCATTTGTGCGAGGTACTCGTCACAATGTTCTATGCTCCACCTTTACCTTCTATTGTCATCGTTAACATCGTTAATTTAAACAGCAATTCCTCTTTGTTTGCAGAACAATAGGAATAACCATAGAACTTCTATTTTTCTTGCTGTTGTGGTTCATTTGCGCAATTATACTTCCCATGACTCACTGATTGCATGAATACTTTTAGGTATGTTGACACATTCAACAAAGGTGGGGGAGCTCAAGCAAATTTTTTCCAGTCACCTTCACCTTCAGTTCCCGCTATGAAACCTGCTACGAGTAATGCTAAGTTCTTTGTTCCCACTCCAGTTGCGGGAGGACAAGAAGTTGACAGTACCCAAAGCCCACGAGAAGCTGTTGTTACAGATGAGGATACTCCCACATACAATGGGAGCCAATATTTTTCGTCTCCACAAATGCTTACACCAAACCCTACAATGCACAGACATCCAAGCATGGAACATCTTTCAAACAAGGGAATGGGAGGGATGACAAATGGCAATGCTCATCCACCTCCACATTCTAGGCGCACATTGTCATGGAGTGGAGGCATTGGGGATCCTTCAAATCATTTTAGCATGGGTGAGACAAGACCTCTAGGAGAGGCATTAGGTTTTCCTCCATCGACCTATATGCCTGGTAATAGTCCATCCGTGCCATTTTCATCTAACTGTACCACTGTGTCAGAAGACCTTCAAGAAGTTGAACTTTAAAAGGATGGGGCCAAGCCTTGTATATTCCCAGATATTATGGTTTAACCATGCCCTCTGTCCATGGTGGTGTGAAGCTGGTGATTGAGGATGGCATGGGCCAGATTCGGGGTGGTGGGTGGTGGTAAATTTGCTTGCGAGAAAATCATGGGTTATAGACCCAGCCATCCAGCTCTTGTTGCAGCTGCCCCCGTTCTATGAGGGGTTCGTGTCCCCCGAGATGGAAGGGGGATAAATTTTGGCACTGTTGTACAGATCAATTTGTTCATTTATTGGGGAAGATATTTGCCTTGAGAAAGATGGAAGAGAGCTGAAAGTAGAGGTTCTGTCCAATGCATTCTCAGGGGAGAAATACGCTAGTAGAAAAATACAGAATAAAAGACCAGTTCCCATTCTGTTACAACACACACATATAATATAAGCAATGAAATGTTGAAGTTTATTTTGAGACAAACAGTTGCTAGTTTGGCAGTTTTTTCTTGCTGTGCATGCTCTCAAGTGAGTCTTTTAAGAAGCTCTCAAAATAAAATATGCTAACACAGTTTCGTAAATCTCAAAATATTAGGCTGATTAAGAACAAAATCACCTCTTATGCATATCAAAATTGAACTTTATACTTAATTTAAAAAAACAAAACAACATCAAGAAAACGGTATGTAAATTCATTTATGGTTCAAAATTCCAAAATCTGACTCAATAATCAGATTCAGTATCGATATTACGAATATATGATAGTGCACCCACACAAAATCATTTTCCCTTATTTCACATATAGAGATGTTTAACCAAGATGTGTAGTGGTTCAGTACAAATAAGTGGTTGGGGTTTGAATTCCAACTTTTGCGAATGGAAAAAATTCCTTGGCCAGTTCGCTATCGCTAGTGCATTGACAGTTGAGGCGAGGGGATTAATCACTGTGGTGGACGAAAAAGAAAACATATAGTTAGAGATGCTTTTCTGAAAACTATATTCCTTGTTTGGAAAAACAACTCAACAAAATATCGAGTTTGGCAAATCGAACGTTCCGCTTAAACAACAGCCACTTGGTTTTTCCCCTCTTCTCTTCCTGCAAGCGAAAAATTTGATGGGAAGAAATAACTGAAGCCCTAAAAAGCCATAGCCATAGCCATGGAAGCCCACCAACAGCAATACAATTATCAATATCAAACTTTGATTGATACAAACCCAGTTTCAGCTTCAGCTTCTCTTTCTTATGATCCTTCTCAAGTTCAAGCTTATGACCAATCAACACAACAAGCATACTATGCATACCCTCATCACCATTACAACCAACCCCAACATCAAGTGCCACAACAAGATTATTCATCTTATTATTACCCAGATTATTCAACTTCTTATCAAACCCATCAAACCCAAAACGACCCTCATTTGATTCACCCACCTGGTGTTCCGATTCAAGCTGATACCCATCAAACCCATCTCCAGAATCCTCAGACTTTGTATTACCAAGATGGGGTTGTCACTCATCAGCCCCCACCACCACAAGGGTATATTCCGGTATGATTTATTTTTTTATATTTGTATATCCTTGAGCTAAAGTTTCAATTTTTGAGATTTGATTTCATAATTTATGTGATTTGAGATGGTGGGTTCTTGAGGATACTGTGTTGTGATTAGGATCTTGTCATTGTCAATTATTTCATGGTAATTTCCATTTAGTTTTCTGTTATGAATTAGATTATGTTTATTGGAAATGGGTGATTTTAGTCCTGACTAAAATGTACTGTTATTTAAGAGAAAAGGGTGTATGTGTATGAGGTATATGGCTTTCTGCTAACGGGGTTTTATTTGACTGCCTTGTGGAACTTGTCCCAATTGTGGAGTGATCATGTTGCCGGTGTGAGCTTTATAGCAAGTAATTAGGGATTTATATACCTCTTGGGGCTTATAAGTTATAGAGATGCCTGCCTCAGATTTTTGATTTGTGGTTGTTACGTAAAGAATACATTCTTCTTCCCCTTATTGCACCATTACTATGTTGTAGGATAGTAGAAGCACCTATTTCTTGATTGCTTTCAGTTTCTTACTTTTCTTCTTTTATTAAACACATTAAATTTGAGGATGTCATTGAAAAAATAACACTAAGAAGTGATTTGAAGAATAAAAGGAGTTTGTATGTAACTTTTATTGACACTTCGGGTTTTTTGGGAATCACCACTAGGTTCTTTGCTTTACTATACTTTGATGATGTAACTTCACTCCATCAGACTTCATGACTTGCAACTAAATTTTTGCTCTTAACAAGAAACATCAGTAATTTGTTCTCCTAAAGATTAGGTTAGTGCTCAAAGTTGGGGCGTGGATACGATAAATCCAAGCAAGTTAACCTTCACCTCCATTGTCTATATTAGTATGTGTTAGTTGATGTGATTGGACGTATACCTGAGAATATGTGTTTTCCTTCCTCTCATATGGATTATCTTCATATCTTGCAGGTGTTTAGCACCTGACTTAACATGCAAAGCTTTATCGTTAGCTCTATAATAACTTAAGGAAGAAAAAGCACCTAGTTTGTAACTCTACTAACTTACTGGTCGGTCTCAAAGCAACACCTTTATTACTTTATTACAGATAGTGTGAATCACAACTTGTAATTTTGAAAGAATCTTAGCCTTTGAAAGCTAAAGAACATCTGAATAAGCATGTTGTTTCCTCTTCTTATCCTATACATCCAAGCCCAAAGAACAGAAGAAAAGGCCTAGTTAATGAGAGTTTGGCTCCAGACCTCATAGCGTAGATGAAAATCTAAGAAATGACTTGTCACGGAGAGGTGCTAGATTTTATCAATTAGCTGGGTGAATGGTTATTTTATTACCTTCTGGATTTGTGTTGTTAGTGTATAACTGTATACACCCATCATCCAAGCTGTAAGAATGGACGCAGTGACAGAACGAGTGAGCATATTGGTTCATGTTCGTGCCAATTCTCAGTCCAGCAGTTGTGGGAGTGGGATCAAGTTTGGTTTAGATAGAATTAATATAGTTAAGGAGTACACAAGTTGCTTGGTGGTCTAGTGGTAATAGTGCTGAATGTAACCAAAGAATAACCAGTGTGAAGCCAAGCTATACTCCCTTCTTATTATCATATGGACCACTTAAGTTGTCATTGAGTGGTCCAACTGGACGAGATTAAGGTTACTGTGATGCACTTTGATTTGAACCACCACCCAGTTGGTTGCTAGTCGAAGTACTAGCCAAATCACAAAGATGTTGAGAGGCTTCGTGGGGGTTTGTGGAGCAATTGTTAGCAATTACGGACTGTTGATGATCCATGGTTATACAGTTAATCAAGCCTTTGAAAGCTGACTTTGTTCCCTCTCAAGTCCATTTACATCCCAAACCTGCAATCCGAATGCCTTGATTTTATTTTTAATTTTTTTAGAATTTTAGTCCCCCCCCCCCTGCCGCCCACGAATTTTGTAGTTAACCAATGTGGACACTGGGAGGAAGGAAATAGAGGCGTCTACTTTGGGGGGGGGGGTGTTGGTTGGTTTGTGCTCTGTCCTTCACACATGACAACAGCAGTTGCCACCTGCCAGAGATACAGTTAGAGTGTTATAGTCGGAACACTTTGAAATTAAGATATCCTCATAACAGAATGGAGATATTTCTTACTTATCGAAACCAAAATAATGTCTGAAACATAAGTCATATCTAGTGGAATGTCACTACCAGAAGTAAGTGGATAATTAATCTTGGACATCCTGATGTTGGAAGGAGACCCTTTTTGGGATGGAGGCAGGGGCTTACTATGATATCAATTATCTCTTTCCGATTTCTATGCTTCAGACTTCAAGCTCATCTTATTACACACTAGGAAGGTAGGAGTTCTCCTTGTAGTTGTGTTCGCTACCCTCACACCAAAAGTTGGCCCCTGGTGTAATGAAGGAAGGAAAGGGAAAAAGTGGAATGCCAACTATCACCTTATCCAGCAATTTACCATTTAAAAGTAATGTAAGTTTAGATTTCCTTTGTCTGTTTACTCAAGTTATCTGAGTTTGATGACCCTCAACACTATTGAGATTCTAAGTTTACTGTGGAAAAAAGTCTAAAGCTGGTGTGAACTGTCTTGAAGATCACTGTGAAAGGAAAAAATATCAGCACCCAAGGTAACCCCTGAGTGGGTTGCTCAGTTGGTCAAACTCTGAGATCTACTCCAAAGGTTAGTAGATGGAGCCCCTTAGGGCCATGGGAGGTTTTCTATTATGTTAACTTAATGGTTGTGGGATTAGTTGGGTCAAGCCTGAATACCCACAATATCAAAAAGATTTACAGTATATATATAAACCAGCACCCGAGATTTCTGTGCTGTTCCAGTTTTCCTGGAAAATTTACAAGATTTGCGGCTCATGCGATGTTTACAAGCATAGCGCCTTGGGCAAAATCCAAAAATGGAATTTAAACGATAAATTCTATACAACGGAAACAAAATTAAGCCATCCAGCTTTCTCAGGGAACTTCAAGCTATAAACCAATACCATCTTTACCTATTACTTGGGTAAAATGTCTTGAGTTAAAACATATAGTTCGATATGGTTCACAGAAGAAAAATAGAAGGCAAAATAGGTGAAGGCAAGGATATTACTCATATAAGGAAATTTTCCAGGAAAACTGGAACAACACAGAAATCTCGGGTGCTGGTTTATATATATACTGTAAATCTTTTTGATATTGTGGGTATTCAGGCTTGACCCAACTAATCCCACGACCATAAAGTTAACATAATAGAAAACCTCCCATGGCCCTAAGGGCCTTCACCTATTTTGCCTTCTATTTTTCTTCTGTGAACCATATCGAACTATATGTTTTAACTCAAGACATTTTACCCAAGTAATAGGTAAAGGTGGTATTGGTTTATTGCTTGAAGTTCCCTGAGAAAGCTGGATGGCTTAATTTTGTTTCCGTTGTATAGAATTTATCGTTTAAATTCCATTTTTGGATTTTGCCCAAGGCGCTATGCTTGTAAACATCGCATGAGCCGCAAATCTTGTAAATATTCCAGGAGGTACACTAAAAGCTGAGTTGCTTGAGTTCAGCCTGTATGCGTTCTCTACATTGCGCGTTACTCTGCTAGAATCTCTGACTCCTATGAGTTTTTGATACACAAGTTCTTCAAGTGAGGGGTAACCTGACATTTGTTGTGAAGCCATGGATCCATGGCTATGATTTGATGACAAGTTCAGTGCACATGATTGTCAGCCGAATGAAGTAGTAGGAGGTGTGGTAGAAAGTGATGGGGTTCTCCGGATTTTAAGTTTCAGTATGTACTTATTTCTGCTTGTTTCCATTGCAGAATTCCACAGTGACAAGCTAATGCAGGGTTGAAGATATTTTATGAGAAAATATTAGTAAGTAGGGCTCACTAAAACAAACTTCATCTTATCTTCTAGTTATGACTAGAAGATGAAGATGCAGATGGGAAAGATACGCCCACAAACTCTAAAGGACCACTACACTGTTAGATGCAGTTACTTTACTTCTTTCTTAAGATGATGTTTGGAACTGGATACAGTTGCTACATCATGAATACATGGAGTATTAGACAGTCACTGGTCGCTTTAGAGCCTGTGTGGTCTGGTTGTATTTTAAAATTCTCAGTCTCCTGTAGTTTAGTCTTCCTTACAACTTCATGCAGCAGCCTATCAGCTGTAAACTTCTGCTTTTATGCTACTTTACTGTATGGCCCCCCAAAAAGAAAAAAAGCTTCCAGGTGTGCCTTACAGTGAAGGAAGCAAAGAGTCTCCTAGCATATTTTTGCAATTATGTTCGCAGAAGAGGTTTGTTTTGAGGACTTCTTTTGTTTTGTTCTCTCCATGTCAACTTAGGTGAGGCTGGTGAGCATGAGCGAGGGCCGAGATTATTGAGTGAAGACTTCCAGGAGTTGCTAATGGGGGTGATTTGTTGAAGCTGTTTGATTTTAGTTGGCAGCGGTGGATAATAGTTCATACTATTCAGAGACATTGCCAGGTCTGCATGCTCTTTAAACAGATGCTATTTATGAAAGGATTAGTTGTATACCTTGAGAAGATGGCCCCTTCTGGATATCATAATTTTGTACCTGCTTCAGTATTTCACCGTGCACATTTCAAGGTATCAATTTTGGAAGTTAAGGACATACTGCATTTTATGGTGAGAGGAGGATTGTGTTTATGTGAAAACACCAGTATGGTTGAACATGGTTGTACTCAGAAAGAGTGCGGGATTTGTCGTTTGGGAGTACAACTATCTGGAGTTTAATTCGGTATCAACAACTTCATGAGAAAGCAACTCCAGCTAGCCAGCTTCCAAACACTGATCATCTATGCCTTCTTGAACTCCAACCCAGTTGGTGTTTCACATATCATATTTTCTTCTATTCTGATGAGTGCTTCTGCACCTAACTGTCTCTGGTTAGTGTAGGAGTGGTCATTTTTTTCGACCAACCTGGATGATTAGCATTTTTCAACCAGGGGATACTGGTTTCAGGAAGTCTGCTTTTTATCCAGACAGGTCCGAACCTTTTTTGTCAAGTTCTTTCAGGATCTGGGTGCAGTGTTTTATCTTCTTCAAAAGCTGGACCCAGATCCTGGCCATTGCAGAAATGGTTTATGTTGAATTTTCTTCAGTTGTCTGAGCTGGAGTTTGCCTTGGCTGATTTATATGGTCGAAATCCAGATAGCTTATCGGTTATAGCCATCTAAGAACTGTTTATGGCTATGGTGAAGGAATCAATTTATCTTGGGATTTGTTTGATCAAACTTGAAGTTGATTGTTTTTCTCTGCTTTGGTTATAACATGAAGTTTCTCTGCTCTGGTTGATTGTTTTTAGAGGTCCCAAGTTCGAGTCCCACTGGAGGTTTTCCTTGTCGTTGACTTCAGGGCCCATGCGGTTAGTCAAGCAAAGCTTGGATATCCATGTTATCTAAAGAAAACTTATATCCTAACTTACTGGTACATTAATTTGGTCAATTTGGATCTTCAGAAATTATTACTAATTTGCATTGAATGCAGGCAATACCACATTAAGCTTACAGGGTCAGATGAACCCAGTTAAGTGGCGTTAATTCTGAACCCTGGTTGATCTGATTTTTAATTTTCCTGACAAAGGCTAAACATCATATAACCTACACTAAGTTAACCTGCTTGGTCAATGAGGGAAATGCTTAGCTGATGATTTTCAATGTTATTCATTTATGTGCATTCAATTCTTCTCCGACTGATTTTATACTACTTTCTCCACTCTCTTCTATCAATTTGTATACAGAATTTAATTTAAGCTTTTGGGCCCCAGGGTTAATTTTTTTGGGGGGGGGGAACAGATATTTATTCATGTATTGTATTTTCTTTAGGGAGACAAAGTTAGTTTTCTTTTTTCTTGGCATTTGTACTTTTGAGTTATTCTGAAAAACATAACTTTTTAATGTGTGCATAATTTTACAATGGAAAATTTTACCTGTTTTCCAAAAAAAAAAAGGATAACTTTTTAATGTGTCTGCATAATTTCTTCAAAGAATCCTTTTTTTTTTTTATAAACTATATACTGTAATTTATTGGACCCGCTTTGTAAACTATTTTTCCCTTCCACTGTTGTGTGTTTATATATATGATTTGAAGTGTGTAGAATTTGGGCATTGTAGCAGCTGTTGTATGTAGAAGATATCCCCTGATAGTATTTGTTGCACAGAATACTTTAATCCTGCTTTGGTAATGATTCATTATAACTAGTTGCTCTACATTATCGATGAAAGGACTTCTAAAGTTTTTCTGAGAGCATTTATGTACCCGCATCATTTTTATAATGCCTTCATAAATATGTAATATCATATCACAGTTAGATTTGATATTTAGTACAGGATCCATGCTGGTGCATTGTATTTGTGCTTGTTTATGAGCTTGTTCAATAGATCAGATCTCACCACCACTAAGGAAGCTTTAAGTATGAAGAAATCATATTTTGAAATCTATTAATCTACTCTGAGTTTCTTCTTCATACTTGGTACTTATGCTAATAGGTTATATTTTTTGCGCAAATTTTTGTATGTTTCCAATATGCCTTATGGTTATATGCAGTCTTCCCACTTTTATCTGTTCAGTCATGTTATGGCTGTTGAATGCTCTTTGTGCAGCCTGTCCATTCTGCATACAGGGGTGGAGGGAGTCACGCTGGTCGGTCCGTAAGAGGTGGTGGGCGTGGCACTTTTGGTCGTCATGGTAGAGGGAGAGGAGGGGGCCGTGGTAAGCATGCCCCACCTCAAACTCCTGCAACAACTAATGGAGAAGCAGCTCAATCATCCTCCAAGCCTCCGCCTCAAATGGCATGGTGTGAACTCTGTAGGGTTGATTGTAATACGCTTGAAATCCTTGAGCAGCACAAGAATGGAAAGAAACATAAGAGGAACTTGAAGGTATATGAAGAGGTGCAAAACCTGAGCAAACAACTGACAGTGCAGAACCTTCAAATGCCTCTTTCCCAGTCCAAACCAGAAAATATTATTTCCAAACCCGAGGGGTCTGTAGGGAATCAGCTGAATCAGCTTCCATCTGAGAATGTTACCTCTGAGCCTAAAGCTGAAGCTGCAACAGAAAAAGCTGAAGCTTCTGAAGAGCCTGTTAGGAAAGACCAGTTTGGTGGTAGGGGTGGTTTGAAGCGCAAAATGAGAGGGGGGCGTATAGGGGGCCGTGGAGGGAAGTGGGTCAGAGCCTATGACGGGTCAAGGAGACCTGTCGAGCCTCTGAAGCCTAAACAAGTGGTTCCATTGCTATGTGACTTGTGCAATGTTAAATGTGAGTCTCAGGTTGTTTTTGAAAGCCATATTGCTGGGAAAAAGCATCTTTCAAACGTGAAGCGGTTCCAAGGCCATAAAGAAGCATTCGGGGAAGGTATTCAGGCTCTATACCCAACACTCCCGAACCTTCCATCGACCTCCATCATTCCTCAAACTAATCAACAGGGTCCTCAAGGCCAAGATGCTCAGGCCCTTGCTTCGATGATGCTCAATCAACAAAGTCTTCATGACCCTCAAGCTGCCCACGCAGCGTTAACTCAGCTTCTCAACCAACATGGTATTCATGATGCTCAGAGCCTCCTAACTCAGTTGGTTCCTTATTTGCTTGCCCAATTCCAAGTACCTGGACTGGTACCTGTACCAGTAGCTGGATTAGGGATTGAAACCCAGAATTCTCAAAGTCAAGGACCACTA
The DNA here is from genome assembly GCA_038025085.1 of Tetragonia tetragonoides. NCBI lineage: Eukaryota > Viridiplantae > Streptophyta > Magnoliopsida > Caryophyllales > Aizoaceae > Tetragonia > Tetragonia tetragonoides. Next base: position 7,256,065 of record CM076140.1, on the reverse strand, counting down.
TTTTCGACAGGAACAGAGAGCCAGAATGTTGTTACAGAAAATAAAATTGAGCAGCAAAACATGAGCTCTAATGCTGAACCCCAAGCAGGTACAGGAACTGACAATGTTGGAGCTGAGCAAGTTATCCCTGTCCCTGCAAAAGAGGAAACAGCTGTTTCAGGACACGAGAAGCAATCAAACTGAGATGAAAGAGAGTTGAGATAGTAGTAAAAATGTACTTGCAGGGTCCTTTTAGGCTAATGCTTTAGATTGTCTTTCAGACACATATTAGATGCTTTTAGCCTTCGTTTTTTTGGGCTTGCATATCTATCTATATAGCACTCTAGTTGGAACCATTTCAGGTTCAAAATTAGTTGTCTACACCGTTTCAAAGTTGTCAAGTTCTTGTACTTGTGAATCTTGGGGTTCAATAGAAGGCATATCGTTCTCTTATGCTGTGTATTTCTATTGAAATTTCACAGTTCTTTGATTTCGTTAGTCATTTTTTCTGTTCTTTCTTCTGACAAGAAACACAGTGGTAATAGAAACAACACAAAATAAGGAGGTATGATGCATCTTGCACCAAAAGCAAAGAACTCATGCCTCATGAGTCCTGAGTTAACGGTTAAAAACAAACTCACTGAAAAGCTATACTCTATTGAGGACTAGGCTTGGATGTTATTTGTTTCATATCTCACACTAGTGTGTATGCCCATGCGATGCACGTGATGTTTCACCATTTTTTATTTTTTTTTAAATTTAATGTTTTCTGATGGGTTGCCTTGCTTCTAACTTTGTTGTAATAATTCTTTTTCTTTTTCTTTTTTTGTGCTAATTTTGTGATTAATGGGTAAATAAAATTAAAACAACACTAAGGCGAGAGTTTGAGAGGTTCATCCGCAGCCTGACTTTTAATTTGTTTAAGGCAAATATTAAAATATTGGGGAGAGGGATGCACTCAAGTCATGGTAATAGTCATTCACTGACCGTGTATTAGCACGAAAAAAAGAAGAAAAAAAAGAAGAAGAAGTCATTCAATGGCTTGTGGTGCATTAAAGGTCTTGGGGCAGCTTATTAGTGGTGAGCAATCAGCATTTGTTCAGCACAGGGATATCTTTGAAAATATTACTGTCGCACAGGAACTTCTTAAGCATTATGGGAGGAAGCATATTTCTCCAAGGGCGGTGTTGAAGATTGATATAAAAAAGGCGTAAGATACCATAAGTTGGGAGTTTTTGCAAGAGTTTATGCATGGTTTGGGGTTTCCTGACAGATTTTTGAATTGGATAATGGTGTGCTTGAGTAGTGCAATGTTCTCTGTCTGTTTGAATGGTTCTCCCCATGGGTATTTTGGGAGTGGGAGGGGGTTGAGGCAGGGTGATCCTGTCTCACCTTACCTCTTTGTGATTGGGATGGAATATTTGACTAGAATGTTGAAACAAGCCAGAAAAATGAAGGAGTTTCCAATCATCCTATGTGCTCTAGACAGGAACTTTGTCAACTGTCTTTTACCGACGATTTGCTTATTTTTTCAAGGGGAGATTTGAGTTCAGTTAAGGTGGTAGCTGACTGTTTGGCCCAGTTTGGTATGACCTCTGGTTTGGAGCCTAGTCCACAAAAAACAAACGTTTATTTTGGGGGGGTGAGTTCACAAGTAAAACATGATATTTTGAAGGAAACTGGCTATGTGGAGGGTTCTTTGCCTTTCAAGTACTTGGGTGTCCCCCTCAATGCTTCCAGGTTAACTTCTTCTCTTTGCAAGCCTCTATTGGATAAGATTAAGCTTCAGTTGAATCACTGGGCAAATCGTTTGTTGTCATATGCTGGAAAATGCAGTTACTTAGTAATGTGGTTTTTGGCATGTATGCATAAATGTGGTAAATGAGATTGAGAAAATGTGCAGGCAATTTTTTTGGGGTATTAATGATAGTGGTCGATCCATGTGCTGGGTTAGATGGAGTATGATGTATAGACCTAAAGACGAAGGTGGACTAGGTTTGAAAGAAGTGTTAAGGTTGAATAAAGCTATGATCCTTAAAGTGGATGTGGAAGCTTCATAATCATGAAGCTTCTTTATGGGTGGATTGGACTAGAAAATATCATCTGACAGTTGTGGATATTTGGAATTGAAAGGCTAAGCAGGGCGATTCTTGGTTTTGAAGGAGCATTTTGAAAGTTCGGGATCAGTTTGTGATGCAGGAAGGGGGAATTAATAATGCTATGGATAAATTACAGCTATGTGAAACTCAAAATGAGTTTAGTGTAAGGAAAGCTTATAAGGTGATTAGAGGTGACCATCAAAGATGGAAGTTCAGAAAGTTAGTATGGGAACCTACTGCAGTTCCTCGACACAGGTTTGCTGCTTGAATGGCGCTTGGAGGGAAATTGCCAACAATTGATAACATGAAAAAACAGAGGTTTTATTATGCCAAATAGGTGTGCACTCTGCTGCCAGAGTGAGGAGAGCTGCTGTCACCTATTCTTTGAGTGTATAGTTTCACAGGAGGTCTGGCAGGGGATCCTTAGGTGGCTGGGTATATGTAGGAGACCGTGGAGTATCACACATGAGGCGAAATGGTTTTTAACACATTATAAGGGCAGGAACATTAAGAAAAGGTGGAAGAGGACTGCTTTTATTGCTGCAATAGCTGAGATATGGCAAGAAAGGAATTTAAGGATTTTTCAAGAGAAGAAAAGAACTGTACAGCAAATAGTATATAGTATACAAAATACGGTTTCTGCTAGAGTTCTAGCTATTGATAGGCTAGCTATTAATTTCCTTGTCTGAGTTGTAGAGTCAAAGGGATGTATATTGTGACTTGTGAGTGGTTTGTCTACAGGCTATTCCCTGTAGTGTACTGCTTTTGAAGTTGGTTTTTTTTTTCCCCGAGTGGATGAATAATAGAAGTAGACCTACTCTTCCAAAAAAAAAAAAAAAAAAAAAAAAAGCTTGTGGTGCATCTAAAACAGTTAGAGGTATCTACTCCTAAATGACATTATTTGTTGCATTATATTTCTATTTATTATGATTAGTCATACTGTAAACTTTGATCTATATTTGATTGACTGCTGAGGAAACAATTATTAGCCTATTATTAACAAACTTGAGAATACTCTGTTATATAGTTCTTCTACCAAAGCTATCATCATAATAGGTAATGGATCGAAATATACTAAGTACATCAAAAATTTATTGAAACAAAATTTGGGTGGCCCATGTCCCATGTCCCAACGCCCATGTTCCATGTCCCATGAGTGAAATCGGAGTTCCGAAATCCGGATGACCGTCCCGAGGCACCGGAGGTCCTCTAGAGTGGTGATAGACCCCCAAGAGAAATTTGGGCGAGAACGGAAACAGACCCTAGGAAGCCGAAAATCAAACGCTATAATCCACTTTTTTAGGCTTTCGAGAGACCCGAGACGAAGGTGTGTATTTTTCCACCATGTCGCACAGGACACCCTTAGGGAACATAAAAGGCCCCCGAGATAAGTTTTTGAGTCCCTGATAGGCTTGTTTTTACGGAACACCAATGTAAGGGTCGGAACACAGATGGGTGATATCGAAGTTTAGGGATCCGGATGTCCTCACGGGGCGCTGAGGGTCCTCTAGGATCATGATAGACACTCCGGAGAAATTTGGGTAAAAATGACACCCGGGCCCCCGAAAGGCGAAAACGAAGGCTAATCCACGTTTTTTGGGCTTCCGTAAGGCCCCTGAACAAAGGTGGATATTTTTGCACCACATAGCACGAAACATTCTTAGGGGACATGGGAGACCCTTGGGGTCGCTTACCCGGTTCCTGATAGGCTTGGAAGGGCGTTTTACGGGACACTGGTATAAGAGCTGGAACACCAAAGGCATAGGTGATATCGAAGTTCGAGAATCCGGGTAACCCTTTCGGGGCACCGAGGGTCCTCTAAGGTCATGATAGACCCATCGGAGAAATAATCGGGCTTCTGAAAGCCGAAAACAAAGGCTATAATCCACGTTTTTTGGGCTTCCGGGAGGCCCCTGAACAAAGGTGGATATTTTTGCGCCACATCGCACGGAACACCCATAGGGGCCATGGGAGGCCCTCGGGGTTGCTTATCTGATCCCTGATAAGCTTTGAAGTGCGTTTTACGGGACATTGGTGCAAGAGTCGGAACACCAAAGGCATGGGTGATATCGAAGTTCGGGAATGCAGATGACCCTCACGGGGCACCGAGGGTCCTCTAGGGTCATGATAGACCCATCGGAGAAGTTTGGATAAAAATGACACCCGGGCATTGGGAAGCCGAAAATGAAGGCTATAATCCACGTTTTTTTGGCTTCCGTGAGGCCACGGAACGAAGGTGGATATTTTTGCACCACCTCGCACCGAACACCTCTAGGGGACATGGGAGGCTTTCAGGTTGCTTATCTGTTCCTTGCTAGGCTTGGGAAGGCGTTTCACAAGACATTGGTATAAGACTCGGAACACCAAAGGCATGGGTGATATTTATGTTCGGGAATCCGGGTAACCCTCTCGTGGCACCGAGGGTCCTCTGGGGTCATGATAGACCCACCGGAGAAGTTTGGGTAAAAATGACACCCGGGCCTCGGGAAGCTAAAAACGAAGGCTATAATCCACGATTTTTGGGCTTCCGGGAGGCCTCGGAACTAAAGTGGATATCTTTGGACCACATCGCACGGAACACCCCTAGAGGACATGAGAGGCCCTCGAGGTTGCTTATTTGGTCCCCGATAGGCTCAGAAGGGCGTTTGACGGGACACTCGTGTAAGAGTCGGAACACGAAAGGCATGAGTGATATCGAAGTTCGGGAATCCGGATGACTCTCTCGGGGCACCGAGGGTTCTCTATGGTCATGATAGACCCACCGGAAAATTTGGGTAAAAATCACAACCGGGCCTCGGGAAGCCGAAAACGAAAGCTATATTCCATGTTTTTTGGGCTTCCGGTAGGCCCCGGAACGAAGGTGGATATTTTTGTACCACATCGCACGGAACACCCCTAGGGACATGGGAGGCCCTCGAGGTTGCTTATCTAGTCCCTGATAGGCTTGGAAGGGCGTTTGACGGGACACTCGTGTAAGAGTCGGAACACCAAAGGCATGGGTGATATGGGTGATATCGAAGTTTGGGAATCCGGATGACTCTCTCGGGGCACCGAGGGTCCTCTATGGTCATAATAGACCCACTGGAGAAATTTGGGTAAAAATCACAACCGGGTCTCGGAAAGCCGAAAACGATTGCTATATTCCACGTTTTTTGGGCTTCCGGGAGGCCCCGGATCAAAGATGGATATTTTTGCACCACATCGCACGGAACACCCCTTGGGGGCATGGGTGGCCCTCGGGATTGCTTATCTGGTCCTTGATAGGCTTGGAAGGGCGTTTTACGGGACACTGGTGTAAGAGTCGGAACACCAAAGACATGGGTGATATCGATGTTCGGGAATCCGGTGACCCTCTCGGGGCACCGAGGGTCCTCTAGGGTCGTGATAGACCCATCGGAGAAGTTTGGGTAAAAATGACACCCGGGCCTCGGGAAGCCGAAAACGAAGGCTATAATCAACGTTTTTTGGGCTTCCGGGAGGCTCGGAACGAAGGTGAAAATTTTTGCACCACATCGCATGGAACACCCATAGGGACATGGGAGGCCTTCATGGTTGCTTATCTGGTCCCTAATAAGTTTGGAAGGGCGTTTTACGGGACACTGGTCTAAGAGTCGGAACACCAAAGGCATGGGTGATATCGAAGTTTGTGAATCCGGTTGACCATCTCAGGTTACCGAGGGTCCTCTAGGGTCATGATAGACCCACCGGAGAAGTTTGGGTAAAAATCACAACGGGGCCTCGGGAAGCCGTAAACGAAGGCTATATATACAATTCACGTTTTTTGGGCTTCTAAGAGACCCCGAAACGAAGGTGGATATTTTTGCACCACATCGCACATAACACCCCTTGGGGACATGGGAGGCACTCGGGGTTGCTTATCTGGTCCCTGATAGGCTTGGAATGGCGTTTTACGGGACACTGTTGTAAGAGTCGGAACACCAAAGTTATGGGTGAAATCGAAGTTGGGAATCCGGATGACCCTCTCGGGGCACCGAGGGTCTTCTAGGGTCATGATAGACCCACCGGAGAAGTTTGGGCTAAAAATGACACCTGGGCCTTTGGAAGCGAAAAACGGAGGTTATAATCCATGTTTTTTGGGCTTCGGGAGGCCCTAGAACGAAGGTGGATATTTTTGCAGCACATCGCACGGAACACCCCTAGAGGACATGGGATGCCCTCGGGGTTGCTTATCTGGTCCCTGATAGGCTTGGAAGGGCGTTTTACGAGACACTGGTGTAAAAGTCAGAACACCAAAGCCATGGGTGATATCGAAATTCGGGGATACGGATGATTCTTCCGGAACACCGAGGGTCCTCTAGGGTCATGATAGACCCCTTGGAGAAATTTGGGAAAAAATGATACTGAGCCCCGGGAAGCCGAAAACGAAGGCTATAATCCACGTTTTGAGCTTCCAGGAGGCCCCAGAACGAAGATGGATATTTTCGCACCACATCGCATGGGACAACCCTAGGGGATATCGGAGGTCCCAGCGGTAGGTTATCGGGTCCTTTGTTAGGCTTGGAAGAGCCTCTTGTTGGACATTGGAGGCTAATCCATGGTTTTTGGGTGGCGAGCATGACTCCCGACCACCTCGTGCCACGAAAAACCTACCCCCAAGCTCTATCTACTATTATAGTGAGGTCTCATAATTTTCCCAATTTGTTTGAAGAGATTTCTAATTTTTGAGATTTTTTCTATTTTCCAGCGTACTTTTTAATTAAAAATTAAATTATATAGCTACATTTTGTGAAAAAAAAAATATTTTTCTGTAACTTAATATATACTTGAAAAGTTTGATGTGGAACTTTTGGAAAATAATTCTCTAAACTCTCAAAACACTAAACTATGTAATTTTGCACTGGGCATGTATACTCCTGTTAAAACCACTAAACTATGTAATACTCTTTAGCGGATAGTTGTTTCAGAGAGGGCTTGTGGCCGAAGGAAGGCAAGCGACACGGCATGAAGCGCCTACCATTGTGAAAGTTATGCACTTGGCATGTCTACTCCACAATTTTTGGGTACCGAGTATGGCTTTCCACCATCCCGTGCCACCAAACTTATCCCCGATCCTTCTTTACTATTATAGTGAGGTCTCATAATTTTTTCCGAATTTTTTTTACGATTTTTAATATTTTTTTTTGATATTGTTTCTCTATGTAAAGCAATATATGGTACTAAACTTAATAAAGTTGGAGGGATTTTCTTGCAAAGAGAGGATGTGTAGTCTCTTTGCAAAGAGGGGAGGTGTATATATCCAATGCCTATTAGCAATGGCAAAGAGAAATACGAAAAACCTTGGCAAAATGGGAATTGGTTGTAGACTATGCCCGAAGATGGACGACGGCGATGAGATCCAGATACAAACGTTGAACATATGGGAAGGTAGGAGATGAATTGATGGTGTGTGGTTCTATCATCTATTCATGAGAGAGGAATTAGCTTTTTTTTTTTTTTTGGCTCATCAATATGAGAGAGAAATTAGCTACTACTAAATTTCTTAGACGTCTGACAACTTGTGAAAATGAAGAGATCGAAAGGGATGAAGGAGTCATTAAAATCCATAATTTTTTTGCAACGTATGATTGTTGCTACTTTCTCTCTTTTTTTTCCTTTTTTTACTGGTCATCAGTCACATGACACGTCATAAGTAAATTGACACGTCATTCGGCAATTCAGTGACTGATGTGGCGAGTTCTGATTTAATCATTGCTTTTTAAACTAATTATATAGATTTAATAATATTATTTATATCACTTGAATTATCGAGTATGTTACAAAACTCTGTCACTTGTTAGTAGTTGAATCGCAAATTTTTAACAGATCATATTTATTAGCCTAAGTAGCTTGGGTTTTGGGTATATTTGGCGCAAAGTTTTTACGATTTGACTAAAAAAACCTTTTGTGGGATAAGATTTTTTGTCTCATTGATAAATTTTGTTCAAAAAAAAAAATCAAAGAGAAAATTGTATACAATATACCCAAAGTAACAAGTTCAGATCCTTTGTTGTTAATAGCAAAGATGGGCCTTTTTTTCTCCCTATCTCTCTACTCTAACCACCAAAAACCCCATATAATTCAAAGGGTCAAAAAAAAGAGACCAATTTAATGGTAAGATTCGGTAGATTGCACCTCTACTATTCTTTTAGAGATCCTCACCCCAAAGTAACCCTTATATAAGTAACCCCTATATTTTCCCTAAAAATAAAAAAGAAGTAACCCCCAATGTTTTACTATGGAGTATTAGCTATTTCCATTGTAAAGGAGGTTATTTAACATAAATTCCACTTTACTTAACGTTAATTTTTTTCCTAATAATACCCCTAACAATTTTCTCAGCCCCTTTCCACTCTCTCTCCATTCTCTCTTCAGTTCTCCCCCACCCCCCGTCAGGCAAAGAGCACCCCGCCCCTGCGTCAGCCGCCACCCACTTCCCGCCGTCTGACCTCCTCGTCAACCCTTCCACACCCACCGTCAGCCCCGCACAGCAGACCCATGTTTTACAGTGGAGTATTAGCTATTGCCATTGTAAAAGTATAGAAACAGGTTCTAAAGTGAGGGGTGGAGTATTGTAATTCACTTGCCCTCCACTCCATATTCTTCTTTCAATGGCAATTCAATTAGCCCTTCAACCGCCATTACCACCAAGCAAGCCCCAACCTTTTCGAAATAAAAATACTTGTAACAATTTCCCTATCTCTTCTCTGCAATTACCCAAATACTCCAATATCTCTAGGAAACTGAAAATCAATGGAACAAAGGTGAGAGCTTCATTAGCAATTGAGGCTCAAATTCCCCCACATGCCCTTCGTAGAAAACAAGACCCACTTTGGAGAGCAGGCTTCAGCTTAGGGGTTGATTTGGGATTGTCTCGAACTGGTATTGCCCTTAGCAAAGGCTTCTCTGTTCGTCCTTTAACGGTAAACCCTATTTTTTCTTTCTCTCTCTAGATTTTCTGGGTTTGTTTAATATGGGTTTCTTTTGTTTTATTTTGTTGTTTCTAGATGTTTTTGGGTTTGCTTAAAATGGGTTTTTTTTGTTTTTATGTAGGTGTTGAATTTGAGAGGGCAAAAGCTTGAGCTTAGTCTTATGGACATTGCAGAAAAGGAGGTACCTTTTAAGGGTTTTAGCTTAATCTTGTGTTGTGTTGTGTTGTGGCAATATCCTTATTTTTGTCCACTATTTTAATTTTTAGTGGAAAAAGTTGTAGGAGGTTGATGAATTCATAATAGGATTGCCAAAATCAAGTGATGGAAAGGAGACTCCTCAATCCAATAAAGTTCGTAGTGTTGCAGGCAGGTTTGCTGTTAGGACTGCTGAGAGGTATTTTAAAGCTGTTGTCATTTTGAATTGGCTCAATTATCTTTTATATGTACACAAATTTGCTTCATTTGTCTACTTCGATTGCCGATCACTATAATTCAGTGATATCTGCTGCTGTTGAGAAGAGAAAATACAGGTCCAATACTCTTTCTATTGTGTCAACTTGGGAGATTGAATGAAACCCAGAGAGTTAGCTACTTGATTTTACTTGCCTAAAACATTAGGACTCTTGCTCACCGGTTTCGCTGTCAGATGCATATAGGAGTCCTTCATGTTGATCCTCTACTTAGCTAGAATGTCCGCAACCGCTACAGTATTTTGTTCACGGTTGATGTGTCTTAACGACACAATCCGGTTGAAAACATTCCACGAAACACAAGCCTGATAATACTGCTAGAATCACATTTTATAATGACCTTTGAGCAGCTCATATGCGGTTTCAAGTTTTCAACATAGTGAAGCTATGAAAAGAACCCGTGACCTCAGCCTGATTTGGGTCCACTGGATCCAGAGGAGCAGGAACCATGTATGTTTTGGCATTAACCATTTGCATTGTATTTGTATCAATGAAACACAGAAATGTTGCTGAGGTTTGTTGTATGCCCCTACTGGCATCAATGAAAACTGGACCTTTTGAATAAACTTTAACCAAACAAAAAAAAAGGAAAAGAAATATGGGTTGTGCATTTTAAATGGAAGTATTTCATAATTTACCTATATTACAGCCACTCTTTGAAATAATGACCAAGTTCTCGTGTTGTTGGCTTCCTACAGTGTTTTTGTTTTTTCCATTCCAAGTGCTTTCATCTCCTAATTTCTGCTTGGAACTTAATTTGATATTCTTATTATAAATTGAAGGGGATGGAGGGTGTATTTGCTGGATGAATACGGGACGTCAATTGAAGCAATGCATCGAATGATCAACTTGTGAGGCCTTTGCTACTATGCATTCTGAAAATTAGTAGTGCTCTATTTTTTTCCCGGTTATTGGAATAAAAACACAACAAAAAATACAATCATGAGAAATGGCGTGTTAGATAAATTAGATAATGATTCATTTGTGTTGCTTGTTTGTGATAAACTCTGTCAGGGGTGTGAGCAAGTCTGCACGCCATGAAAATATCGATGCATATGCAGCTGTGGTAAGCATTAGGATTGAATATATGTGTCATCTATGCAATTACTGTACCTATACATACTGATCAGTTGCTTATTCTCATCGTATCTCACTTAACACAGATGGTGCTAGAGAGATATTTCTCTATGTCTGGTGAAGGAACTGAACTTGTATGGCCGAAGCAATTGGAATTGCAAGAAAAGATTCGTAAGGGTCCTCCGGAGGACATTGATTTCTTCAATTGAGTGATAAACGTGTGCCATCGATTTGTTTTATATAACATCATGATCCCAGCGATGCCAGATAGTAAACGCACGCACTCCCAGAGCTAGAGAAGCAGAAGAGAGGACACAAGGTGGTGTGGATTTTTCTTCTTCAAATCATCTTGCTTGCCCAATCTCGTCAACCTGTCAATTTTCCGTCATTGACATATAGGCAAAGAACTTATGTTCACTTTATCTTCCAAGAGGCTGATATCTTGTATACCTGCATAGGCTGCATATAGTTTTCTTTCGATAGAGCCTTTTCTAGCTCCTTGGCCTGTCAAATGTGGCACGGTAAGGAATAAGGTTAGCTCTTCATTTCCAGTGACCCAAATTGATCCTTCTGTGCAAACGGTGTAGCATTGACGTGATAAATGTTGTTAATTGTTTGCCTTTAGTTTACAATTGGAACATTGCTTTTTGTAGTTTCAGTTTGATGCCATTTATGAAATCTTTATAAAAGAAATATCCGTTTAAAAATCACGGGAGTTGATGTGTTTAGACTTTAGAGCTTCAACTCCCAACCATGAGCTTGTATGTCACAATGGTTTGTTCTTAGCTCTGTTTTTCCTGGCCGTTAAGCCGAGGCTCATGCAAATTGCTCTCCAAATGGACCTAAGATTGCAGAAAATTGAACCCTTTTCAAGCCAAAAAACATGGGACTTTTCATATGGACCAAAACAAAAAGTAAAGTTGATCTCCGTTCTTATGTACCAACCAGTCTAGCAAATTACTCTATTAAACTGACAAGAGACTTGTTTATCCATTACATAAATACAAAAAAGGAAATAATGTGGAATTTACTTTTGCTCACATAGTGCATACATATCTTACAAACTACCTACTTTCCAGCACCACCCAAGAAAAAGAAAAGGGGGTTGCTATGAAGCCCCAATTGCCCCCGGCCATCAAGGGCTTCCATTTGAAAAAGTTCGGTTTAACTTCAGAGTGTGAAAGCCTTTTGGTACAAAGACCACAATCAATTAATGTCGAAATTTGTTCTTTCCTTGTTCTACCTTGTGCGATACCTCGGCATCTGTTCTTTCCTTGTGCTAGGCTGCTAGCTAGAGCATTTCACCTATCAAAAAGTGGAAACCGTGAAGAAGCTGAATGAAATATAGAGCAACACAAAAATTATACTCTTATACTATCTAGTGTTGGTAATTGTAACTTTCCCACATGAATGACATACGCATACGAATGGATTTGACTTCAAACAAGTGAAACTACAACTCGCCTAATGCGAGATAACATGTACCGTGAAAGCTAGTTTTCCTCAATGATCAATAGTCTCTCATTGCCGCCAGTTTCAAAATTGAAGTTTACCATGTACAACAGTGCTGACTTTCAAATTGAGCTTGAATATGCAAGCTCACACTCGTTCCCACAAAGCTGAGGATCAGGAAGAGAAATAATCGCTTTAGTAAACTTCAATATATTGTTGAAGCCAACTGGGAAAGACTGACCTTTCTCTGCCATGCCCCTAAACAACTTCTGTGGATAAGAGACTCCGGATCAAAAAAGAAAACCAACCAGCAAGTGTGGAAACAATCAGTACGCCCAATCAACTTCCTTAGTCTCACAAGCTTACAGATTTCCTTTCAGGCACATTCCCACAGGTATTCTTCTCTTGTCATACTCCAGGTCAATCCTGATGGATATATAGAACTCAATTCAACTGCTAATCTATGTTACTAATATTCCTCATTTCAGCTGAAGTATACGTGTTAGATATTTGGACACTAGGACACGATATGACACTTGGACACTTCAAATTAGAACAAAAACAAGAAGAGAAGAAAAACACTTGCAATGGATGAGACCGAACCTCGGATCCCTGAGTCTGATAAACATAGCTGCTAAATACATTGGTCGAATTGATGGATCTAAAATTGCAACTCCGTCATAACCATATCACCTTTATGCCAAGTTAATATCCAAAGAACAGACCGGCAAATCCTCCTTAGTACATAAAGCGCACAATGTCAAAGTGGCATTGGAGTGAACCTGTACTACGTCCTTGTAGAATCGAATGTTGCCAAAGGAGTAATTAAGAAGTAATCATATCACCTTCATGCCAAGTTAATATCCAAAGAACAGACCGGCAAATCCTCCTTAGTACATAAGGCGCACAATGTCAAAGTGGCATTGGAGTGAACCTGTACTACGTCCTTGTAGAATCGAATGTTGCCAAAGGAGTAATTAAGAAGTAATCATATCACCTTCATCCCAAGTTAATATCCAAAGAACAGACTGGCAAATCCTACTTAGTACATAAGGCGCACAATGTCAAAGTGGCATTGGAGTGAACCTGTACTACGCCCTTGTAGAATCGAATGTTGCCAAAGGAGTTAATAAGAAGTAAGCTGACAGGCCAAGCATCCATCAACTTGGTAATATCCATCTGACAACCCGATGTAGTTCCCACAAAAACAGAGTCTAGAATAGAACACGTGCATCTGTAATAGAACATGTGCATCTGTACAATGCAGCAAGATGTCAGGACCACGGGAAAAAAATTCGAGCAATAGATTGATTCTCTTAAGGATACCTCTCTTTTCATCAATAAAGTTGACTGTCTTTTAGCAGGTAGGTAACTATCCTGCAAGCTGGACAAAAAAGATAGGAGAGCACTCACTACAAAGCTTGAATAATTTTATTTTTTTTTTAGATAAGAAGCTTGAATAAATTTTATATAAGCCAAATATCAATTGCACTTTAAACAACAAAATGTCAGGTTAGCAGCAACAAGCTTCCCAACAGTGTAAACTAGTTTATAGAAGGATTACGCATTACCTGTTTTTCACCAACAAAAGTTGTCGATGAGCTGATACTGTAACAGCTAGAGATCAATCTTGCAATCTGGAAGGGAAGAAAGAAAGAAAGAAAGAAGGTAAGATATATATTTCTTCAGATAGCGGTAAGCATGCTCCACAAACAAAAAGTGGAGAAACTCAGCAAGCTGAGATTCCAATTCTTCAAGTACATGTCCATCAATAGAATGCATCCTTAAAATCTGCATACCTAAGGGCCAAGGTGGAGCAAAGACGATTGTCTCAGCATCAGTCTCCCGTATTCACATTGCAGATAGCCAGATACAATGTGAAATCCAACTGGAAAATGTCACGTCTCCATATAGTGATGCTTTTTGCATCAACCAACGATGTCAAGCTCATTCACAAACAGAAGACAAATACCTGAAAGATACAATTTGCACCCATATCTGAGAGAAATTAGTATGTATTCTGATGTTTGCATTGGTATTCAAGTAAACGAGCAGGCATTGAAGTATAGCATACATTACCATTACCCAGATGCTTCTCATGAGGCTGCCTCCACCGGTGGGTGGTGGGGTTTGATCTACGCAAACCTTATCCCTGCAACAGCATAAAGGTGTATCCATTAGACCTTCAATAAACAGACATAACAAACACACTTAAGCACACACATATACTTATCATGTAACTTAAAACAGAAGACGGAAAAACAGATGAAAACCTAACAAAAATTACAGGGATATCACCGACCGTCCAGGGGATGCAGCAGGTGCACAAACTAGACAGATTTTTAAATTAAAAATAAAAAAATAAAAAAAAAAATTCATTAAAGGGAAAAAACAGAAATATAATTTTGATCCATCTTCCACAAGATAGGCATTAACATTAAGTTTCAAGAGTCGCAACATAAACATACCACCAATTTAAATGGGAAATGGGGATCCATGAGATCCTAGTAATCCTTATGGAAGACTTATACTGGGAATGATCTTTGGAAGCAATCTATGCTGTAACGTTGTGTTCACATCGCCATCCGTTGCAAGGCAACTAAGTTCATTTTCCAAAGTAGAATATGCATCCGCAAATGCCTGCATCACAGTCAAAGAAAAAAAAAAGAAGACAAGACACAACATGCATTTAGTCACAAAAAAGGCTTATCTCCTAAGATTTTCATTGACAATACATACACTGAAGCTAGTAGATAACCGCAGTTGGACGACAAAACATCTATTGGAAGTACATGACAGTTAAAGACACAGACACAAAAGTTTCTCGAACTTACTAGAGGTATGAGAGCACGGATTATCTGAGAAGTACTTTTATTTTTTAAACCTCCATCAAAACACAACTACTTTCTCGTAAACATTACTCTTCTTTTCTACAAGAATAAGAACGAAGTACTAAAGTTTGCACTGCGGCAATTTTGTGTCAGCTTCATTGTTGTGTTGACAAATGAAAATATAGATATCACAAACAAATGGACTGTGGCAATTTCGCAAAAGACAAATAACATTAAACTTCAAAGATAAGATGATGAAAGCATATGATAGCATGTTGTCAGTACTAAATTAGCAGAATGCCCTCCAGAAGGCTGATTTCTACGATCCAGAGGAACTAAAAGTTGACAGCTCAGCAGGAGGAAACAGAATGTTTATTAAGACGTCACATTACCTTTTTTCTTTGGGGGTTGGGGAAAATTGAAAGCTTGGATTTTAGTCTACCATTTTCAGTGGAGCCAAAAGCTTCACTACTTTTTGGCTTCGGAATATGGACTAAAGCAAAAGGGCTCATAAAACTGTCGACACGTCTTATTTATTGTGAAGTTGCCAATGGTCGTCGCACTTCAGATCTCGGGTCAAACGGAAACAGTCTCTCTGTGAGACTCTCACAGGGGTAAGGCTGCGTACAACCGACCCTCCCTTACCGCGCCTTGGCGGGAGCTTCTTTGGAGGCACTGGGGTAATGTTGATGTTGATGTTGATGTTGATGTTGATGTTGATGTTGATGTGGATATTGTTCCACCAGTCCGTTGGTGTTTATGCGGCTATGCGCAATAGATGCGATATGCCATTCTGGTCAGATCAAGTATTTTGCAGACGGTTATGCTTATGCATACCGGAAACAAAAAAAAATTCTCAAAAGAATGTTTGTTTCTTTTTTGCGGTCACCTCAGTTTGTTTTTTTCTTTTTTTTTTTGGGGGGGGGGGGGGGGAATAAAAGTTAGAACTTAGAAGTAACTGATTGAAGCCATGTACTTGCATCTAAAAATATGAAATAAAAAGTAATAAATAAAAAAATGAATCAAAGATAATGGCCGACCTTGATACATTGATGTATTCTGAAGCAATTCTTCCCCACATTATTTGTTGGAAAGAGAGGATCGTCAATATAGATTGGATCAATGCTGCAGTAGCAGTAGGCAATGAATATGATATAAGGTAACAATGTGTAGTTAGCAACTTGATATACCAAATACAAATGCTGCAACAGTTACCTATATCCTCTTTCTCTATTTATATATAAACCACTCCCTTGTATTGAGATACGCATTTGTCGAGGATCAAACACATTCCTGAATTCATTAAATAAATTAATTGCCCATGAAAAATCCCAATCATCATCTTGTCTAAACATAATTCGCCAGAATGTAAGAAAAACATTTAGCTAAGCATCCTTTCACTCACCCAAAGAAGTAAAGAAAGTCCATGAAAAGGCCCCCAAGATTCTGCGGAACACCAATACTCAATTAAGTAGAAATATTACAATTCAAGATTGGACAAACACTGACAAGTAAAAATAAAAATAACAATAATCAGCCTTTCCAGGATTTCTTTTGTCCATGTTTTAGCTTAGCTATTTCTCTATTGCTCGTGCCCAAACGATATAAAGCCTTTCACTCATCTTATCTACATTCTCCCTGCCATTTCCATGTTTTAGCTTAGTTTCAGAGACACAATGGGAAAAGAAATTTGTTTTGGTAGTTGGTACTAAGCCTAGGAGGAAGAAAGGTAGTCGAGAGCTAGAGAACTTAAAACCCAGATTAACTATGATGGTTGTGGGTTAAAAGAAAGGTTTTATGAATAAGCGTTGATTGTATAGTGTTATTCTTCTAGGGTTGATTGGGCCTTAATTTAGCATTGGGTAGTTCCTTGAGGATGACCCTTTTTTTGTATTCTCTCTCTTTAAAAAAATTATTTTTCTTATGTAAAAAAAAAATTAAATCCTCACAAGATGTTTTCTAAAACATTTAATCCTCACAAGTCTAACATTAATCAATATGAATTGTACCATATCAAGCATTATGGATATCAAAGTTTTCTGGTAGATACGTACTTGGTTGATAGGTCGACCATGGTGATGTTCATGCTGAAGAAATCGGGTAATCAGCAGAACCTGTCCAACATATGAAAAATAAGCATAAAAGATAGCTACAAAGTAAGTTAGAAAATGGGGATAATAAATGGAAATGCCACTAGATGTTACATAATCATTGACATATAGTGAATGCAGGATCATCGCACAGAAGATGTATTGGAGAATCAAGAAAGGAAGATAAAAGTTGGATCTAGAGATTACTATGGAATAATAGTGTATTTGGAAAGCTGTTGTACTTTTATATTTTTCCAGTTTTTTGGTAGTATAAGGGTACTTTTAGAAAAGTCAAAATAAGGTTACTTTAGGAAGTTTATTTCTAATTTTCTAAGTGTTTTTGGCTTATAGATAGACTAGGTAACCACTGAAATCCTTTCTCCATGCTTTTTTTGTTGAATAAAGAGAAAGTATATATGAATGAAGTGTCAAATGTACAGCAACAGAGGACAAAAAAAAATTAAAAATTGGCCCAACCCAATTGCACTGAACCTCAGTAAATGGTGTAACCCCTAAAAGCAACCTGCAGCTCCAACCGAAAGCAATAACGACAATGACAACTAGCATCATACCCCGTCACCAGGCGGGATCTAAGAGATCATATATAAGCCAGCATTAACAAAGAGAGCAACAAAAACCAGGAATAATATTCTAATAATTTGAATAATAATTTTCTTGGCAGACAAACATAAATTCTACGCATCGTTATGAACTACGAAGAACTTACCAAACAGTATGAACTCAAACCCCCTGAATATGACTGATCAAGGCTACGATCTGCTAAGAACTGCTTAAATACCAAAGCAAGTGGAATAGCAGCAGGGAACTGGTCAGTAAGCTGTTTGACCTGCATAACAAATTCAGCATATATGTAAGAAGATATTGAGAGTCACAAACAAGATGACATAAGTACTAGTTCTTGATTCAAAAGACAAATAATAAAAAGTAGCTCTCCGGCACGCGGCTCAGAACTCCTTTTATGGAACTTCCTCGTGAACTGATGTAGCTGGCACAACATGATCTGCATTACGGGACATTCCCTCATTCCCTGCATCGGATTATTCAGGATCACATCCTCCAAAACCCACCCCCAATCCCCCTGTCGACCCCAAACACCTTTGGTCAGAAAAAGATTGCTGTTTTTCCAAGCATAACAACTTGCTGAGCCTTGTTAAGTATCGACACGTGAATTCAAACCGTTACCTCAAACATTTTACTCTGGCTAGGTTAACAAACTTGTAAACATGAACCGAATTTCAAAACCCTGATTAAAAGAGATCACATTGCTAGAACTTTACCAATTCTGTTGTTTGGAGCCCCGTATGTGAAGGCGACTTGAAACTAATGTCAAGACGAACTGACACAGCATCTTTGCCACAGTTGATTAGTTCTGAGCACTCCGGGGAAGAACTATCTGAACCAACAATATCACTTTGATCGACACCTTGACCACTATTCAGCTGAATTTGTTCACTTAAAGATGTGTGTGCATTAGGAGTTGGAGCAGTCACTAGATCATGTGGAACATCTACCACAAGCATGATAATTGGAATCTACAAGAAGGGGGGTCAAAATATTCCGTAAGAGCATGAACAAGAAACGCTCAAACAGTAACCTTAGAAGATGAGAGGAGATGGGGAAAAGAGAGGTTACCGCTGTATTCTCCACAGTCTTGAGAGAATCAGCTTTTACCCACTCCTGATTTCCCAGGTACCTGGCAGCATGCTGGAACACCAATCTCATCAGATCTACAGTTTCTTACCAAGGTGTTAACAAGTAAGTAGTAACAAACCAGTTCACCATTAACCAGTAGAAGTTGTGAGAGGGGCAAAAAGCCAGAATGATAGCAAGAGGCAGAAAGATTAAGCTGATGAAAAGCAAAAAGACTGCAACAAAGATGACTACTACACATAACACATACAATGTAATCCAGCGTCTGTTGAGATTAGAAAGACTGCAACATAATGTTCATTTCTGCTCAAGTTGATATTTAGACAGACATAACACACATAACACCTACAATAAACTGATATATATAAAGATGTTGGATAATGCTGTTCTCAATATGGAAAAAAAAATCGTTTGAAGGGCAAAACAATAGATACCATCCCTAGCTTAAAAAGCTCTATGGAATGATCCAATCAGTTAGGCTCTTGGCTGGTTACAACTTCAAACAGATCCCTTGACAGTGCCATAAACTATGAAGCAAACGCCATATTATGTGACAATCATGGCCTACATATTAAAAAAACATACCTGTAGGCATGTTTCTTTTATGCTATTACGACCCTCTAATATTCCAGCTTCTTTAATGGGCTCCTGAATATGCACAAATGCAAAAGTTAAGTGGAAACATATTAAGAAGCACAAATTTTAACAATTAAGCAACAGCAGCTAAGAGGAGAACAAAGAAGTGCCCACCAAATTCCGCACTGGAGGAAGACAAACCACAAGATCCACATCACTTGTTGGAAGGGACAAGCCTGTTGCACTGGAACCAAATATATTTGTCCTGGACCGGGGCCACAGAACTTGGAGAGAACGTGTCACACGCTTCACAGCCCAATTTATGTAAGGTCTCCTGATTAAATTCTCCGCAGCAACCTTATTATCATCATGCAATATAACACAAATATATAAGCAATCTAGCTGATCTAGAAAGATGAATAAAGACGCGTGGCACATTGATATAAACAGAACATCAGCATGTCAGATCAGTGCTTAGAAGAAAACAGCTCAGGAAACTACCTGCTTACAGAAGGAGTCTATTTCCTCATGAAGAAGATTGTGTATCAAAGGGAGAGATGCCTTCTTGGTTGGGCAAGTCAGCAACTCAGGTGGTTGAAGGGGAAGCGCAACATCTGGCTGCAGTAAATTCAGGTTAACAACTGAAATTTCAAGCAAACCCAAAATCAAACGCAATTGCAAACAGGACACATACATGTTCCTTATCATGTGTCAGCTGGGAGATAGCAATTAGGCGATCCTGCAATATTGCTCCTGGTAAAGGCTGAACCATTTGTTGAGGTGAAAAGTTCTTACTTCCCCAGGAAGGCCAAACTACTTCAGCACCATCAACACAGACACGAGCTTCTTCAAAATTACAACCATCATGAAACCACCCTCTCATACCCAAGTGCCTTGGGCTGGAGCTACCAGATCTGACAGTGGAGAAACCTCTATGTTTTCTAGAGTCCCCAACAGGAGAAGGTGGAGGAGGGCGGGGAGCACGAGGAACACAAAGTACTACAGGAGATGGTGGCCGCTTAATCCGAGGCTGATCTCGCCTGTTTGGGGGAACACGAGGGCTTCTAAGATCATGATTACCCTTAAACTCAGACCTTGATCTTTCCCTTGACATATTAGGAATGATAATAGGTCGCAAAATTGGGTAAGGAAGTGAATCACCAGATTTGGCATCACTATCACTAGGAATACTTGCCAAAGATCCAGAAATCTTTTCATCCACGTCCAAGTCCGTCAATGTCGATGAAGTATGGAGCACTTTTCCAGCCATTTCATTTCCTGACCTAACATAACCTATAGCTTGGTGTCCAGGAGTCAGAGAATCAAAAGGGGAACAGAAAGGAGCAGCTGATGGAGAGGTTAAGCCATTTGTACTGTACGAAGATGAAAATGCAACCATGTCATCAACAGTCCTGTTCATGTCTGCTTCACGCCAAGCCCATGAACTATCATCGGAACTAAGTGAAGGAGCCCGGGAGAAGCCAGTCCCTCGGTAATCAGAAGGGTTCCAATACATAATCCCGTCACCAAAGAATTGATTGTAGTCTATACCAGAGACAGTATGTACTTCATATTCTTCTTCTGACACCCAATGCCCATCATATTCATCAGCTATTTCTTGTGAGGCTATTGGCTCAGACAAGTCAAAACTATCTGTAGAATACTTTCTCTCTTCTTCATTGTTCACTGCGCTTAATTGAGCACTTTGGGCGGCAAAACCTTGCTGTGTCGCAGCCTGCCGTCTCGAAATAAATGCAGAATCATATTTACGTGTCCTTACCATGGGAGGCCAATCAAAACTCATAGGCAATGGTTGCGACATAATCCTGCTTGTCCCTCCTTCAATTGAAGGGCTAGCTTGATGCATCGGATGCATTATGGAATGTTGTACATGATTCTGCCAGTTGCGACCAACCTCCAAATGCAATCTTTCGGTGGCAGGTGGAAGATATTGGGAGTTGAAGTTTGCCAAACGGAGAGGAGTCACAGTAGGCCACTCATATGAAGGATAACCTGCAGAGATTACAGCTGGACCATTATACCTACTCTCATGATCTTGTTCATGGATGGGGACAGTCACATTTTTAGCATCTGCAGTTTTCCCACACATTACTGATCTTGGAATTTTTTGGCTGAGAACTGGGTCCTTACAATCCTTTTTATCTTCGTGAGCGCCTTGACATTGCCCTGGGATAACTACCACACGACCTTTTTTAGATTCTGTTGTATCGTTCGTAGTACCCGCTTCAGAAGCAACCACAACACTCTTTGCTTTGTTTGACGACTGACAACACTCAACCCCAACACTAGGCAAATCCTCCCCTGTAAAGCCAACCTTACAGTTGCAAGAAGCAAATTTCTGTGCCACATTCTGACTACCATTAGAAATATCGATTGGCACCTTTTTTCCAGAAGCAGCTGAATGATTGAATTCCCTCCACTTTGCACCACGTTGTACTGCTACACAAGAAGATGAACTAGTCTGAACTGAAGATGAAATATTGTGGACTTCACCTAAAGCGTCAGACTCCCCACGTAACTTCTTCTTTTTCTTTTGCTTCCGCTTCTTTGCAGCAGAAGTTTGTAGCCTCTCAGGGACTGACTTTTGGACCATTTCCTGTTTAATGCCAGTGCTTCAACGTTTCTTAGGAGAAAAAAAATGTGAAATGCGAAACTTACAAAAGATCAGGAAAGAAGTTCATTAAAACAGATACGAAGTACATGTAAACTTGCATTACCTCCTTTTCTGCAGAAGACGGCCGGCTTGATCCACTACCTCCCTCAAGAGTGACATCCTTCTTCTTCAGCAGGTCAGACTCCAACTTCTTGTTATGTGTCAAACCACCATTGTCCTGAAAAATACTTCTGAGTAGTCAAACCACATATTTTCTCCAGTAAAACTGATAAACCAACAATAGCTACAGATAAAGAAACTTACCTTGAGGGTTTTGTCAGGTGGTATATCATCTTCGCAGCTCTTTAGTGCAAGATTAAACTTTTTAGCACTACGGTTCTTCCCCTTTTTCTTACGGTTAGTTGCAGCAAGCTTCTCTTTGGATTTATTTGGCATAACCTTTTCATTCTCCTCTTCAAGTAGTTCAAGCTTAGTAGAATCAAGTGAAACGACCATAAGCAATCCTCTTATTATCCTTAAAATTGCATCCGAAATTGTATTAACAGAATCCAAAGAGCTGAAAAACAGCGTGTCTTTATCAAATTCATCATGATGGGAAGCTAGTATCATAGTGATAATAACTTGAAGCACTAGCAACCTATTGATGGCACACACTAATGAAGTAGGAATCTTAGAAGAAGAGGAAGCTAGATTCATCATCATGCCAGATTCAGCATCTCTTCGTAGAAGCTCTCCAGTGGATGAACGATAATAACTGTGTCTCAAAGGCTGCTGGACCCCCATACCAAAATCTAACAAACCATCCTCCAGGATTCCATCAACGCCTTTCAAAACTTCACCAGTCTGAAAACTTGCAGTAGTCAGAAGTCAGAACATAGCATCAATACACCAATGACCATACTGAAAGCTCATGCTACTAATACAAAAGCCTATGAAAAGAGGCAGTTTGGCAATAATTGCAGGTTTACTCTTTTGTTGGAAATGTAACATTCTAGATCTCACTTTTCTGGAACTATTTTAATCATCACAAAAGAACAAAACTCGCTAACTAGCGAGCAAATCCAAAATGAATCCACAGGATCCAACTATGCCATCATCACAAAGTTCTTCAAAAATGAATTAAATGGCACTAGTTACTTCTCACAAGCTAAAATCAGATAAGAACTCTTAAATCACTATTTAGTAGCACCAAAAAAAAGAAACAAAGACAAAGAAAAGGCTAATCATTATTGCTCTTTCACCATATCAAAGAAAATGCTGTGATTCTATTATTAACTATACGCTTCTATTGCAACTTGCATCGAGAAGACAGAGGTGAAAGTTTATAAAAGGGAACAATATGAATTTTTCAATGCAGAACCACCCGCAGAAGGTCACATCAGGAAACAGTTTCTTCACACCATTATAAACCAGAAGTAGGGTGTGGGAAGCTGAGAGGAAGGAAGGGAAAGAGGACAAAGAATAAGAGCATAATTACAGAACCAATTAGTGAAAAGCAGATTTCAGAACCAGCACATCGCAAGCGTTTACAAACCATTCCTACATGAAAGATGCCATCCTAGGTTGTTGCTATATATAGTTTCATCAATTGTTCCCAATTTAGCACAACCCATCTTGCAATATAATTATAAGGCAACCACTAAATGAAAGTGCAAAAATACGAAATTTGATTTTACGAGAAAGTGTCATTCCTGTACAAGATCATATTTGCATTCCCGGAAAAGAGAACAAAGGAATACATGGATGGTTAAAACTTCCTCAGAAGTCAGAACATCTCCTTACCTGATGACTCTGTAGAGAGGATTCTAACAATTGGATATGCGCCACAACAACATTTAGTTTTGGCTAGATGATAGTCATGCTTCCGCAACAATTGACAGGAAATCATTCATCCTCTATCACCTCACATACCCAATTGCTAATTTCTCAAAGTAGTAAAGCTTTTGGGCCGCAAACACACTCACGGTTTTGAAGATATTTTGCTGGACAATAACTACTATTGTCTTCTAGGGGAAAGCTGAGTTCACCAATACAAGACAAAGGATCAAAATCCCTACCTGGCTATTAATTGGCAAAGAGTGAAGAGCTTGCAAATTGCTTACACACAAATGTCTGCAATGAATCTTCACTATTAAGATTTAGTTCCTCTCCAAGGATTTCCTTAGGACAGAATCATAGCTACTCATCTCAAGATAAATACTCAACACTTGAATTGATGGATTGCTAAAAAGCTCATATCCTGATAAGTGATATCCATCCTCATACAACATATTCAACCAACATAAAGTACACAACTATGTTACTCACACTCTTCATTTCACTTCAAGTAAAATCTATCAACACTTAAACATGCCAATCCAATTATCCCCTATGTAAGCCAAGAACACTAAAATAGACACATAACCAACTCAAAGTAACATATAAAACACACAACCAATAATCAAATTACCCAACAAACACAACAAATTATCAAACAATCATCAAAAAGCAAAGCAGTAGTAGTAATACCAAAGATTTCGCAGCTCGTCCCAACACCATCCGAAACGCCTTCTGTCTCACTTCCCCATCCAACCTCTCCCACCACTCAACACACCCTCTCTTCCTCCAATACACATTAGCCCCTACTCCATTACTCGCTTTCGCCTTCTCTTTCAACTTCACTCCTCTCTTCTTCCCACCATTACTATTATTATTACCACAACAATTCAACCACGCCATTCTCAATGCCACCTCAATTCTATTCACCACAAACGCTTCCATACTATAATACCCCTGGGCCTTCAACCACCCTAACTCAACCCAATCCGACCCCGCCTCAGCCCAATCCTTCGGCCCACCGTTTAAAAACCCATTCCCCGACACCCCATCCATCGCCTTAACAAATCTGCCCACGTCGGATACGAAACCCTCGCAAAACGACACCGTATCGAGCGAAATCGAATCGCAATTCGAGACCCCAGAAGAAACGGAAACGCCGTCGTTAGAGGAGAAGATGCGGAGAGAGGAGCGAATAAGGCGAGATGACTCGGATGAGTCAGCGACTCGGGCAAGTAAGCCGAGTTGGCGGCGAGTGCAGAGGGAAGGGAGAGAAAGAGAGGGGATGTCACGTGAGGGGAGGTCAGGGAGAGCGATGAAGGTGACGTGAGGGGAGGACGATTTGAGGAGAGAGAATTGCATGCGGAGAAGGAGTTGGGTGAAGGTATGATCAAGGAATGTGAGGTGAGAGAGACGTTGGGGAGGAGAGAGAGTGGAGAACCATGAAAGGATGGTTGATTTTTCTGAAGAAGGAGAGAGAAAATTGGTGGTTTTGGTTTGGTAGAGAGAGATGTAGGATGGGAGTGTGTCGGTGAGTTGTTTGGTGGTTAACATGGTGGTTTTGGTGGTGAAAGGTGGTTTTGGTGGTGGTTGTATTTTGGTTTTGGTGGTGATTGTTCATTTATTGGTTTATTGGAAATGTTTTAAGCGGTTTCTGGTTTTTGTTTAGGGGGGTGGTTCTGGTTCATGGTTATGTAAATGGGAAAGAAGGGGGATGGTTAATGCCGTAAAGGGAGAGAGATAAAAAGGGAAATGTGTCTAGTTACAGACATTTCAACAATTCTGTTCACATTTTGACAATGGGTGGCTACTACCTACTAGCATACTACTCGAGGTTGTTTTGTTTTTTTTTTTCTGAAAAATGAAAGACTCGAGAGGGAAAAATTGTTGTAGGTAATATTGAACAAATATTATGAAATATACGTATGTTTCAAATCACAAAAATTTCATGAGACGATTTTTTCATAATGTTTGGTAAGATGGTCCATTTTCAATAAAATAAGGATCACTACTTACTATAAATGACTTATACGTCTATAATTAGTAACCTTATTTTGTTGTAAGTTTAGTCTCACACAATACTTATTGATTTCAAATATAATTATTATAATTTAATTAAAATATATTTTATGCCAAAGGGGGAGGGAATTGGGGCTCAAATAATGGGCTTTGCTATTAACTAGCTTTTAAAGTTCTTTTCTGCATTGAAGTGGTTTATATATGTAACCTATTACTCTTGGAAAGTGGTTTTCAAGAGTAATCATGCACGTCACTCACGTGCCATGCACGGGTTAGAATCTATTTATTTTATTTTATTCTTAAATATTATATTTTTAAATCTATTCACATGAATTAACACTTGTACACAATCTTATACGTTTATTTTAACTATACTATAAATGCATCTCATTCTGAAGAGTCAGATATCATATTTTAATATTTATTTATATGAATTAACATTGTATACGATCTTATACGTCGATTATAAACATAATGTAAATGCATCTCATACTAAAGTACTTTTCGATGCGGATATGATAGTGTAAATATTATCATTGTTGGAGGTGCGTAGAAAGTTATATTTAATTTTGAATTTTCGTCAAAGACCAAGTTATATATAGAACTCTTCGAACTCTAGTTATCTATCACAAGTCAAACTCTCTTTTTTATTCTCATGGGATTTTTTTTTGACAAAAGAAATTAAAAAAAAATTGTTTACATCAGATCTTATGTGGCACGTTTTATGCTCCTGAATCATGTTAGAAGCTTTATATAGACATTGATTGATTGATTATTTGTGAATATATATTACCATAATCATAAATGGGTCTTATTTTAATGTATATTTCGTGTTCTTTATATGGTGTAAGAAATTTTAAATTTTGAAACTTGAATCAAAAGTTAAAGGTTGTTTAAGATGCAATTATAAATAAATTTTTATTGAAATTAAAACTCTAGTGTTTTATATTCTCTAAAACTCTATTTATCTATATTAATTATTATTAAACTCTATTTAATTATTTTTATTTTTAAATAGGTTTGGTAAGGTGGAGTGCCTCAAAACTCTTGGAAATGTATATATATATATATATATATATATATATATATATATATATATATATATATATATATATATATATATATATATATATATATATATATATATATATATATATATATATATATATATATATATATATTTGATTTGAATGATTGATTTTCTTTATCTTTTTTGGTGCTAATTTTGGGATTAACTGGTAAATAAAACTAAAACAACACCAAGACGAGATTTGGAGATGTTCATCCGCCGCAACCTGACTCTTAATTTGTTTAGGGCAAATATTAAAATGTTGGGGGGGGGGGGAGGGATGATGCCCACAAGTCATGGTAATAGTCATTCATTTGTCGTGTATTAGCCTTAGACAAAAAAAAAAGAAGTCATTCATTAGTTTGTGGTGCCTCTATAAAAGTTAGAGGGATCTACCCCTAAATAACATTGTTTGTTGCATTATAGTTCTACTTTTTATGATTAGTCATACTGTAAACTTTGGTTTATATATGACTGAGTGCTTAGGAAACGATTATTAGCCATTTATTAACAAGCTTGAGAATACTCTGTTATACAGTTCTTCTATCAAAGATTATCATAGTAGACAATGGATTCGAAATAAACTAATTACATCAAAAACTTATTGAAAGTTTGAAACAATATATGGATGGCCTATGTCCCAGCGCCCAACGAGCGCCATGTACCATGTCTCGGTCATGACCCATGTCCCATGGGTGAAATTGAATTTCGGGGACCCAATCAAATGACTGTCCCGAGGCACCAAAGGTCCTCTAGGGTTACGATAGGACACCCAAAGAAGTTTAGGCAAAAGTGGGAACCGGGCCCCAGAAAGCCGAAAATCAAAGGCAAATCCACGTTTTTAGGGCTTCCGGTAGGCCCCGAAACGAAGGTAGATATTTTCGCACCACATCACACGGGACCCTTAGATAACATAAGAGGCCCCCGGGGTCCATTATCGGGTCCCCGATAGGCTTGCAATGGCGTTTTTATTGGACACCAATGTAATGGCTGGAACACCGAAGTCGTGGATGATATCGAAGTTCGGGGATCCGGATGACTCTCCTGGGGCACCGATGATCCTCTAGGAACATGATAGACCCGCCGGAGAAGTTTGGGCAAAAATGACACCCGGGCTCCGGAAGTCGAAAACGAAGGCTATAATCCACGTTTTTGGGGCTTTCCTGAGGTCCCGAAACGAAAGTGGATATTTTTGCACCACATCGCACAGAACAACCCTAGGGGACATGGGAGCCCCTCAAGATCGCTTATCCGGTCCCTGATAGGCTTGGAAAGACGTTTTACGGGTCATTGATGTAAGAGTTGGGATACCAAAGGCATGGGTGATATCGAAGTTTAGGGATTCGGATGACCCTCTCAGGGCACTGAGGCTCCTCTAGAGTTATGATAGAGCCCCCAGAGAAGTTTGGGGAAAAATGACAAGCGGGCCCCAGGAAGTCGAAAATGAAGGGTAATAATCCACGTTTTTTGGGCTTCCGGGAGGCCACGGAACAAAGGTGGATATTTTCGCACCACATTGCACGGAACACCCATAGGGGACATGGGAGGCCCTCAAGGATGCTTATCCGGTCTCTGATAGGTTTGGAAAAACGTTTTACGGGACACTGATGTAAGAGTTGTAATACCAAAGGCATGGGTGGTATCGCAATTCGGGAATCCGGATGACCCTCCTGGGGTACCGAAGGTCCTCTAGGGTCATGATAGACCCCCCGGAGAAGTTTGGGGAAAAAAATAAACCCGGGCCCCGGGAAGCCGAAAACGAATGCTATAATCCACGTTTTTTGGGCTTCCAAGAGGTCCCGAAACGAATGTGGATATTTTCGCACCACAACGCACTGATCGAACACCCCTACGGACATGGGAGGCCCTCGGGGTTGCTTATTCTGTCTCTGATAGGCTTGGAAAGGCATTTTACGGGACACTGGTGTAAGAGTCGGAACACCAAAAAGCATGGGTGATATCGAAGTTCGGGGATCCAGATGACCCTCCGGGGTAGGAATGTAAATGGATACTCCATCCGCGGATATCCGCACCATCCGACCCGAATATATGGATCAAAACCCGAATAAACGGATCCTTAAGAGGGTGGTGGATGGAGCGGGTGACGGATCGGGTAGGATTCGGGTGGACAGTTTCCACCCGCGAACCCGACCCGCTAAAACCATCCATCACCCGTTTAATTAAAATATATATATATATATATATATATATATATATATATATATATATATATATATATATATATATATATATATATATAAATACAAAAAAAAACCTAAAATCCTAAATAACGCTACTTCTACTTTCACTCTTTCTCTCTCTTCTTCTCTCGAGCCAGACTCAGTCACTCCCATCTCCCACTCTCTAACTGTCGCCGGAGTTCAGCAGCCAGCCGCCTGTCGTCGACTCGCCGGAGTACAGTTCTACGGTATACTCTCTCTCCTCTTCCTATTTCTTTCTCTTCGGTTGTTCGAATCGTCTGTAGTTGTTGGATCGTTCTAGCAATGTCGTGAAATTAGCATTAGGGTTTTGATGTTCTGTAATTGATTGAGTTTATTGAATCCTTCTAGTTCTAATTTTAGATTCTCTGAAGCGAAAGAAGAATTATGTGATTGGTTGCTTGTAATTTCAACGGGTTTCGAGATTGAAACCTTTAACACGAAGAACCCTAAATTGGGGGTGGTTGAATCTGCGTGGAATTTGTGGTTCAGAGATTGTAGGTGAGAGTTCTTACTTCGCGAACTTGTGACCTCGGACTATGGGTTTCCTTCCTTTCCCTCCTGCTTTCTTAATCGAAGCACAGTTCGAGCTACTACACAAATTGTGGTGGGGGATTGTTTTGCGAATCTGAGGTATGTAATTTGGTTATTTATCAAATTTTTAGGGTTCTAGCCAT
Organism: Tetragonia tetragonoides; assembly: GCA_038025085.1. Lineage (NCBI taxonomy): Eukaryota > Viridiplantae > Streptophyta > Magnoliopsida > Caryophyllales > Aizoaceae > Tetragonia > Tetragonia tetragonoides. Next base: position 7,226,457 of record CM076140.1, on the reverse strand, counting down.
ACTGAATTGCAACTGGGTTTTGATTCTGAAAATTTGGGTTTTCCTAAGTTGAGAATGGGTGAAATCGTTGGGTCTGAATTTGTTAGTGAATAGTGGGTCTGATTTTTTTTTTTTTTTTGGGTGCGATTATTGGGTCTTATTTTCTTTGTGATTAATTAGCTAAAGATTTTCATCACTGTGAAATTTAAATTATAGTGATAATTGTTGCTGGTAAGAAAGCTCTTGAAACAGTATTTCATAAATCCACCATTTCATAAACAGTATTGTGAACAAATTGAAAAACAGGAGTATTAAAATCAAACATCACTAAACCGTTTATCACCCGATCCATCCGTTTAAACCGCGGATGACGGATGGAGCGGATTAGGATTGGATGGTTCGCGGGTGATGGATGGATGGATTTCGCGGATGGAGCGGATGATGGTCCACCCGACCCGAATCCGATCCATTTACATCCCTACTCCGAGGACACCGAGGGTCCTCAAGGGTCATGACAGACCCCCAGGAGAAGTTTGGGCAAAATGACACCCAAGCCGCGGGAAGTCGAAAACGAAGGCTATAATCCACGTTTCTTGAGCTTCCGGGAGGCGCCGGAACGAAGATGGATATTTTCGCACCACATCGCACGAAACACCCCTAGGGGACAGGGGAGGCCCACGGGGAAGGGCCTCTTACTGGACATCGGAGGCTAATCCATGGTTTTTGGTGCCGAGCATGGCTCCCCCCACCCTTTGCCACCAAAACTACCCCCAAGCCCTATCTACTATTATAGTGAGGTCTCATAATTTTTCCCAATTTGTTTGAAGTGATTTGTTATTTTTTTGATATTTTTCAGTGTCTTTTTTTAATTAAAATTAAATTAAATAGCTACAATCGGTAAAAAAAATAATATTTTTTCGTAACTTAATAATATAATTGAAAAGTTTGAGGGGAACTTAATAATATACAAGATTGGGATTGGTTGAATTTGTATATGATGCCGGAAAATGGCGGACGACGGCGATGAGATCCAGATACGAACGTTGAACATATGAGAAGGTAGGAGACGAATTGATGGTGTGTGGTTCCATCATCTATTCATGAGAGGAATTAGCTTTTAGCTCATCAATATGAGAGAGAAATTAACTACTACTCAATTTCTTGGATGTGTAACGTCTAAAAACTTGTGAGAATGAAGGGAAAGGAATGAAGGAGCCATTAAACTCCATTATATTTTTGTAACGCCTGATTGTTGTTATTTTCTCTCTCTCTCTTTTTTTTTCTTTTTTTTACTAGTCATAAGTCACATGACATGTCATAAGTAGATTGACATGTCATTTGGCATTCAGCAGCTAATGTGGCGAGTCTAATTTAATTATTGCGTTTTAATCTAATTATATAGATGACAATTATCAAAAAAAAAAATTCTAATTATATAGATGAAAGTATTTAATTGGGTACTTCAAGTGAGAAAAAGGAAACAAGCATTGCGCTTAAAACCATTGGAAATCGGATTGGATACTGGATAGCACCTCTATAAGCCAAATACCTACCCAACTTTAATGGGTATCTGACACTATCTAGAAGGATGCACATAAGTCCAGCCAAAGATTTGTCGGGTTCAGATATATTGAATCCTTGGAAAGCGGATTAGCACTAGTATATATAACGATATCCCGTCTAACAATAATGATCAAGTTAGATTTACTACGAACGTTAATAATCTTGAACAAGTCAAAAATCGAATCACATATATAATCTTGATATTTTTGACATAATTTCCCTTTTTCTTTTATTCTTATGTTGCTTATAAAATGAATGAGTTATAAGCAAAATGGCTTATAAAACTGTCTGTACTTTTTATATATTGTAAAGTTGTCGATGACTGTCGCACTTCGAATCTCGGGTCAAAGAAAAATAACCTCTCTGTAAGAGTGTTTGGTAAGCATTATTTTTATAGTCCACGAACAAATATTTGCAAGAGAAATAATGAAAACAAAAGGGAAGAAAAGTGGCATAGTTATGACTTATGAGTTATGACCCTTGATAGGGGGAATACTTGAAAAGAGAGACCACAAAGATCTTGAAAACAGATATTCCATTCCTAGGTGCCGTCACCTTTGGGTTTGTCTTTCCACAAGCTTGACCAAGCTTCCAAACAAACCTCTGTACAAATATATTATAACAAAAAATTGCCATTTGATGGGGGAGATTCTTAGTAGATTCCTTGGAACAATCTTCTTACCAAATGGCCAAAATTCAGTTGCCCACCTTGTACTAGTTGTATTTAGTGCTACGAAGCATCACTCGGATATAATTGTCTTCCCCCATTAGCATATACCCAAGAGCCAAACGAAAGTTGTGTATGGACTTTTTGCATATACATACAGTCATATATGAATACATTGACATATGTATATGAGTATTTACATGATCATAAAAAGATCTTTCAAACTTTATTTAATTTATATCAAGTCTATGATCTTTTCTTTCTCCACTACTCAATATTTCAATCTATCAAGTGTTACCATCACTAAATACGACGAATCTGCGTTTGAATTGGACGGAAACAGCTTGCTAGATCGAAAAATATTTTGTAATCATTGTTTTAAACTTATACTTCTAATTCTAATCTTTAGTAAAGAAATTACCTCCGCATCAGTTTTTGTCATTCTGACATATTTTAAGTACGCTTTGTACTGCAATTTTGTAATATTGCTTGAATTTTAGGAGCCTCCAATTAACAATAGCGAAATATATTTACATAAGGTATAAAAAATGTCGTATATTATCCACACTTTAAATCCTTCTCGCCAGACATATAAAACCAAAAATTAGAATTCCATTCATATCCACCACCTAAATGCCATTCACATGTAAATGAAATCACTAATGGACTAGACCCCATTAGTAGGACCAAAGTCACCAACAAAAACCCACAAATGGGACACCAAAATCAACAAACCACCTAAACCCCTCACATGCCAAGCTAATCAAGAACACTAACATGCAATAACCAGACATCATTTCCCCACTTTCCAATTTCCAATTTCCAATTTCCAATTCCACCCTTGTAAGAATACTCAACTAATCAGGAGAGAGAATGAAACATAAGTCACACTCATTGGCTAACTAGTGATCAACAACTCATATGGTAATTAAGTAAAATATCCCCATCTCTTAATTGAGTAATAACCGAATATGCCGGGAAATTCTGTATACTAACGGCCTCTTTATTGCTCTTTTTCTTTTTTTCTTTACTTGCTTGTTAACCCTGTCCCTTTGTCACGCCAAGCATATGCTCTCTAATATTCGTCTCATTACTCTTAATATAACTTCCCCCCACATTATCACATTATTCATCCTTAAAAGTTTCAATCTTTCAAAATTCTCTCTCTTCTCTCACTTACCCATCATTTAATTTTCCTCTGTTTTCTCTCTCCTAGATCTTGTTGTTGAATATTATGAAGTTTGGGAAAAGGCTTAAGCAACAAATACAAGAAACGCTACCCGATTGGCGGGACAAGTTTGTGTCATATAAGGAGCTTAAACAGCTTGTACGGTTGATCTCAGAATCATCAGCTCCTTCTCCACCGTCTGATCAGCTATTGGCGGTTGGATCATCATCAATGTCATCCTTGCAAGATAATGATGATCAGTATGGTATTAATAATAAGGCTGAAGCTGATTTTGTTTACTTATTGAATAATGAGATTGATAAGTTCAATGCATTTTTCATGGAGATGGAAGAAGATTTTATTATTAGACATAAGGTTAGTCACTTTTCTTATTTCTATAATAAGTTGGTCCACTTTTTTTTTTTTCCTTAATTAAATTTCAAAGGGTGGTGCATATCTTGGATTCAAGACTACGTCTCATCACTGCTAATAAAAAAAATAGGGTTATTATTAAAAAATGTTGGGATCATTTATTATGTGTCGCAACCCTCATTTCACTAAAAAACGATTATCATCTCACCAACAAGATTTTGTGTTATATAAATTGGTGATTGATTGAACTTATCTACTATGTAAGAAAGAGAACCCCCAAAAGTAACATAAACTAGTCAATGTCTCCAATTAGTTAGGAAGAACCGAAGAAGGTTGATCAGTGGTAGGAGTGGTAGGTAGGTATAGGGGATTCTACAATTACAAGGAAAAAAAAAAATTAAAAAGGGCCCATAAAAGGGTCTATGTCGTTAGCGTTCAAAAATCAGGATTAACTTCATATTTAGTGTACTAGGATGTTATTAATTATAATATCTTAACCAACTTTCTAATCATATTATAATGGTGTATTATAAAGTACGTAATTATATTTGTATTGTTCCTCTTTCATGCTAAGAAAGTTACTTTATCGGTATGATATTTAGAATATTCGTACATAAAACTTTACCAATAGACCCTACGTGGTACCTACAAGTTATTTTTTGAGTATTGACGAAATATGTCCCCATAATAACACATAAGTATCATTATTAGCTATCAAAATTCAACAGTATATATGTAAAGGTGTTGATCAAATTCATGCTTAGAAACGAGCTAGTATATTGAGAATGAGAAGCACACATTTTTAGTTTCATGACACGATAATTGAGTTCAACTTGAATGATGTTGACTGATAGGAGTAGCAAGCTACATACAAACCAATCAAGGAGATGGCATATGTCCCCATATTAACAAGCATTTATTGCCTGACTGGTATCATGGTGTGTAAAATCAGGACAATTATGAGATGAGAGATGACTTGCAATTCACAATAGAGATGAAAAGAATACTCTTGGTATCCGAATAGAATATGCCATCTCCTTCACATCTAAAGGAAAAGGTTTAGCACAAGAAGATGCTAGCAGTGATAGGCCGATAGCACTTCCTGCCTTTTACGAATAGTACTACTCCATTACAATATTTTTCCTATTTACGCATTACACTTTTGAATCATTGATACGTGTTAAGTAGACTATATATATGGTGATAATATTCAACATATGTCAAGCATTCAAAAGTATGCCTAAATGTGGAAAAACAGTGTATTTATAGGTGATTGAAATCTCCATCATATTTTAATTTAGCAAAACATAGGGTAATGAAAGGATATCAAATTCACTTCAGCACAACTTTTGAATAGTAGTACTAATGGGTTGGAGATGAAAATAATAAAGTACGATTATACCATTAATTGTATAGATTAGGCTCAGATGATGCTTAATTATTCATTCGAGGGCGAAAGAGGGTGAAAATATTATTTCATGTGATTTGGAATAATGATGACATCATAGTATTTTCTATTCTTAGTGAAGTATCTTGGCTCTTGAAAATAAATAATGCAGTACTTTAGTACGATTCCGAAGTTAACAAACTCTTATCTCTTGGAGTATGGTTAACACTATATTTTTCACGTAATATGTTAATTAATACTCAGGTACGTTAATTGATCATCCCTCACAAATTCTTAATCTTGTTATTCAAATGTTCAATGTACGAATTAATATGTTTAATGTTCTTTGTGGATCAACCCGGTGCAAACATCAAACCAAAAAAAATTGTTTAGTGTCCCATGCATGCACACCTTTGGTACACTTGCATAATATTAATCCTCACATATGAAACACTAAACAAATGCAGGAATTGCAGCAGAGGATACAGAGGGTGCAGGACATATGGGGACCAAATGGAAGCCACCCATCTGAATTATATTACAAAGAAGAAATGGGAAGAATTAGAAAAGACATAGTCAACTTTCATGGTGAAATGGTGCTCTTAATCAACTACAGTAACATCAACTACACAGGTACATAACATTAAACATCATTATCCCACTAAAATTAATTACTACGTAACATAATTAATTTTTTTTATCATGTCTAATCAACAATTATTAACTCATCCCTCTTTATTCCTTGCCACATTTGAAGAGAATAATATTATCTCATTTACTATCTAACCTTAACTGTGATAGCTTAGTGGAGAATCAGATTCTACAAATGAAGCTAATCTTTTTTTCTTTTCTTTTCTTTCTTTTTTTTTGGGTGCAGGAATGGCAAAGATCTTAAAGAAGTATGACAAAAGAACTGGTGGATTATTAAGATTGCCATTCATACAAAAAGTGCTAGAACAACCATTCTTTACGACCGATCTCATATCGAAACTGATCAAGGAGTTAGAGAGCACCATAGATGCAGTTTTTCCATCTGGGGTTGATCATGAAGGAGTATTAGAGAGATCAAAGCAGGGGAGAAACTATGAAGTTACAATAGTAGGTGAAGGTATATTTAGGAACACAATTGCTGCTTTGTTAACTATTGAAGAGATAAGAAGAGGGAGCTCTACTTATAGTCATTTGGTCTCTTTGCCACCCATTGGCTTGACAGAATCTGAACTTGTACAATCTGTCCAAGTTCCCTCTCCCATACCAATTTTATGATGTAGTGTGTGTGTATATATGGAAGATGGATTTATTAGGGGGATGTTTTATAATCCCTTTAAATAATGTCTTCTATGTGCATATTTTTTATGTTTTAATTTAACGGAAATTTCATGTGGTACCCTTAAAATTTGCACTTTTAAACGGGAAGTCTATTTTTTTAAAACTTTGCACCAAATAACCCTAAAGTTCAAAACTTCTGCACGGCGTATACAAAATCTGGAACAGGAGCTTAACACAGTCAAGTTGGTCAATTATGAATAAGGAATTAACTATTTTGCCCCTATATCTTATTGCGAAAGAATCAATATTGAATTTTTTTTAAAATATTTTTTTATTTAATCTTCTATATTTTTTGTATTTTTTGTTTTTTTACACAGAATACCCATTACATTGCAAAATTTCAAGGATACATGTGCACAACTTTATAAGTTCAGTGTCATTCTGTGTGAATTCTGTAGTTGAAATCAACGACTATTTCAATTTTGGTTCGTTCGCATTAATATATAGGGGTAAAATAGTCATTTCACTATTCATAATTGACCAACTTGACGTCGTTAAGATCTCGTTTCTGATTTTGTATACAGGGTATAGATTTTTTGAATTTTAAGGTTATTTCGTACAAAGTTTCAAAAAAGTGGATATCCTGTCCAAAAGTGCAAACTTTGAGCCTACCCCATGAAATTTCCGTAATTTTAATATAAGATAAGTATAAAACGTAGTTACTCTAAGGCAGAGGATTCAAAGAAATTTGACTACGCGAAATTATCATGTCTATGATCAAAATCAAAGTGGTCATCTTACAATAGTATGTACTACAGTATCAGTAAAGACATATAATCAAATTTGATCTCAATAGTATGCCTCCAAATCAGCGTGGAGAAATAGTTACGGTAGTCGATGTTGAATGTCCCTGGTGTTGTGAACCAAAAAAGAATTCGATTTCAATGGTTAACAATGATTTGAGAAGTACTACTAACTATTATATTGTTTGGTTGGTATTTTTCTTAATCATAAATTAGTCCTACCAATTGTGTGAAGTAGCTTAGCTTTGTTTTTTGTTTTTTTTGATAGCTTTGTTAGTTCGAACTTAACCAAACAACCAAATCAATTTCATTCAAAATCCCTTTTATTAAACAAATTTCAATATTTTCAATATTATCCTTTGCACCAAAAAAATAAATCCCTTTTATTAAACTAACATTTTTAATTTTTTTTTGAGAAGTAATTCTTGTATTTACAAGTGTTACAGCTTATTACTACTACCCAAGTCAACCAAATATCCGCTAATTTAAATAAGGAGTAAATAATATGAGTAAGGATCCTTTCCATTTTATACTAGAAATAGAGGTTTTTATTTCCTAAATCAAGGATTAGATCTTCTTCTCTCTTTTACTTGTTTGTATTTTATACAAGAAAAAAGTAGATCCAATATTCCATTTAGGAAAAAAATGGAGAGGAATAATACCCTTAAAAAAAAGAAAAAAAATAGCGAAATACCGTCAAAATTCCCAATTAACGGCCATAATTTTGTATCAGTTAAAAGTTGGGCAAATTGGTGAAAACCCCCAAAAAGTTTGGAGTTTTTGCTAAGAACACCCAAACATTTTCAACTTTGGCAAGTACCCCAAACAAAATGAAAAAGCCTGTTAAGTTCCCCCAACCAGCCATTTTAAAAAAAAAATTGCCCCATTTTGCCCTCACGTGCTTTGCACGTGATCATTAATTGCTGACTCCAATTAATGATCACGTGCAAAGCACGTGAGGGCAAAATGGGTCAATTTTTTTTTTAAAGGTGGCGCAAACTTGGCTTTTTTATTTTATTTGGGATACTTGCCAAAGTTAAAAATATTTGGGTGTTCTTAGCAAAAACTCCAAACTTCTTGAGGGTTTTCACCAATTTGCGCTTAAAAGTTACACCAAAAGAATCCCTCCAATCAAAAGAATAAAAGAAAATAGAAAATACAATAGTTTGCTCATTCGCCTTCCCTACCGCTAAAAATCAAACCCCCAAATTTCCGGCGAACAATCTGAGACTGTCAGAGCACCAACGAATATTCAGGTAATTGAATTAAATTTATAAATGTTGAAGAATCGATAGTGCCAACGTATTGAAATTGGGGTTTTGAAATCGCAACCAACCCTGTTAATTTGTTTCATTTCTGGTTGTCTCTTTCTATTCAATTCATAGTTTTTCAGTAATTAAAGTATGGTGGTCGAGACATTTTGGGGTTTTGAAATGAAAACATGAATTGGGTTTGAAATGAGAAACATGAATTGTGGGGTTCTGATATGAACTAAGTATTTGCTTAGTTACTATATTGCTGTTATTGTTTTCTGAAGTATATTTTTATCTGAATAATTTGTGGGTAGCAAATTGTGGACACTTATTAGTTATTTACAGCTATTGATGTTGATTTAAGGGATTTAATTGGGGTTTATTTGCTAGACTGTATTGGTTTCATAATTTTTCTGATAGTGTGTGATCAGTTTCTGGGTGTTAGTTTATGGTCAAAACAATAATTGGGATCATCAAGGCTTAAAAAGTTTCTGATAGTTGTAATACTTTATGCTATGTTCCCCTCCAAAGCAGAATTTAGCTTGAATGAGGGAAAGGAGAAGCTTCTAAAGGAAAGAAGGGAATGCTATATTGCTATGTATGTAAATGTCCTATTCGCTTCTTCGTGTTTCCTGTTGTTCAAACTTTAATCTAATCATGGGCTTGTGTCACTGAATTAGCTAGGGCTGTGCATACGGTGTATTGAACTTCCGAGCTTAATCGCATACTGAAATGATATCCTAAGAGGCCTGAACGATAATTTGATAACCCTTCTGAGTTCTGATACTCTAAGTGACTAGTGCGCCCTTGAGCTTACAAGTTTGACTAACCTGGAAAAGTGATAGAACATATTATTTAGAAGACTGCCACTACAAATCTTCCTCAAATTTTTATGATTGAGCTCAGAAAGCATATATTCAGCTTAGGAGACAGAGAGCCCAGATGAGATGTCTCAAGAGTGTCATTGATACATGTAAAGTTGAGATTGCCTCTGAAAGAAACTATCTCACTACTCAATGGGATGCACTTTTAGATTAATCCCTCTAAAAGGGCACCTAGCTGAAAACAAAAGGTCAGGATGAATGAAAATGAGTAATTATCTTGAGTACAGTATTGCAAATTAGGATGTGAGAACTGCATAAGTATTGACTTATGAAACTTTTATTGTAGTCATACCATTTATTATTCATTTTCGTGGTGTCCGAAAGATTTCCCAAACAGGGTTTAGTGTTTACAATCTAGTGTTCACTGCTCTTTTAGGTGATATATTAAACACGAACCAACCAGGCCATAACCCACAAGGTTGAGCCAATGAATTCTCTGCTAAGACAAGCACCTCAGTGGTGGACATGGATTACTGATAGAAGTTGTGACCTATAGTTGAAATATTATGAAATGATTGCTAGAGGAGTAAGGACCTGGATCTTCTATTCATAGTAATAAAAGGAGAAGCCCACAAAATGAAATCTATCATGGGAAGCTGTATCTGTTCAAATGTAAGTGTCGGCTGTAGTTTGCACAGTTCAAGCAATAAGCTCCAGGTTAGAAATTTGGGTTATTTTCTTATTTACTTTTTTATATTTAAGGCTGTAAGTTTGCAGGTCTCCTGTTAAAGGGAGAAGTAATTTTGGGGAGGCACTTTAGATGTCCTACCTGCAGAAGGACAGTAATTCTCCTTAGGGTGCTTAATAACTGTATTCTCCGTAATCTGTATGAATCTTAGTGACTTAGTTCATGTTCCCAGTCATGCTCACTCTGTGTCTATAGGTTCATAAAATGTATGCTGCCCATATTATTTTACATCAGTTCGCATTAATACCACACCCCTACTTAACAAATACCACCCCCTAATAAAAATATACCAATATTGTCCTCCTTTTAAATTTTAGTTGGTATTAATTTTAGCTACCCTTTTTCAACTTGAGACTCATCGTCTAGATCTTCATCCCCTCACCCCAGTACCCAGAGCCACCCCACCCTCACTTCCACCTCCACCTCCCGTACAGTCTCATGGCTGATTCGACCTTATCGACCGACCAAGGTTCCGAAGAAGATGGTCTATGAAGAAGATGCCGAAGAAATAACTCTGTTTCTACAGATTGATAAACAAGGCGCAATAAAGCAGGCGTAGGTCTCAAAACTCGACGCCTAAATCAGGAGTGAGTGTGTACCACTAGCCAGAGAAATTAAATGATCCACATTTTCCCACATATTTTTTCTCCTTTGTTCTCTTTGACTTGGGATTTGTTCCACATGCAAACAAGCAAGAAGAATTCTCAACATTATTCGTGTATATCCAGTAAATTGCTTGTCATTTAATCACAAATTTCATCAATTGATTGTAACTTATAAACCACATCTGAATTTTCCCAAATAACAACCAAGATATGAGCTTACGGGGAAGCTGGAGAATTAGTGGCACAAATTTCATCAACTGATTGTTTTATTTTTTTCACTTAGAAGGGTATTTTTGGAAAATGGACTTTTAGGGTGTGGTATTGTTTAAATTGGAGTGTGGTATTTAGCACCACCCTTTTACATTACGACTTGTATTGTGCCTAAAAGTTTTAGTAATAAAATAAAATTTTAATAATAGGCGATTTGTCCAGTTACTAACCCAAGCTACTTATTACTTGGTGAAAAGGCTACAATTATATTTGGAGGGGTTTAGATTATTTAGACTGTGATGGGAGATGAACAAGGGCATGTAATGGGTCAATAAAGGTCACACATTGGTCATATGGGGGGGGGGGTGTCTGATCTCTGATACCTGATGTGTGGGTCTCTGTAAGTGCTGTATTGATTGGTGTCAAAGCCAAAACCGTTTCTCCGCTCCTTCTGCCTTGGGGGGTGAAACCAGTGTTGCAGTGTCCCCTTGGACTAGAAAAGAAAAAAAAAATGTCTAGCCCACAGTCAGCCCAGGGCTGTGGAACGGGGTGAAATATTACGGTGCAATTGGAAGGTGTCCCACTGCAGTCAGATGTCGGGCTGATGTGGGATTTACATTGGCCTATGGGCTCTCTCACCATGAGCTAGCTTTGGGGTTAGACTCTACCATAAATATTTAGGGCATGTACAAGGGGACTCCGGATTCTGTCTTTGTTATATTTCATTTCCTCAGTTATCTGTCTGAACTGTGCAAGCCTACTAGTCTTCGATGTTCCAATTCTGGAGAAGTAACTGCAGATGTAATTCTGAGACTAAGATTTAAATTTGGATCACACCGACATATATGGTATTTTGGTTCCTCACTTTTGTGCTGTTTATGTACGCTTTTTTCCCCGGGCCCTGGGGAGAGTAACTCCTACATAACTTCTAAGTTTAGTGCATTTTTTTTTATTATCATAAATAATTTTTTAAGCAGTTTGCAATACACACTTTGTTAGTTGTATTCCTATAAATTACCAACTTCATGTTCCCACTGTAGAATGTTGACAAGTTCAGGTCACTTTTCATTTGATGTGCTTTATTCTTCATCATCTTGCTGATAAGACTTTCGTATATGTAATGTCAATGCTATATACTCAGATATACTTCTTGATCTGCTTTGCTATTCCCTGTGTTGCAGATAATAAATCGCACAGTAGCACTGTTGCTAGGCTCTTGAATCACTGCTTATAGGAGCCATGTCATCTCTGATTAGATCTCCCATATCCACCATAACTGTTGCTGGACTCGGTTACCAGAGTCAGAACTATAGGAAGTTTCCGAGTTATCACCCTAAATTTGCTCTTCCTAATATTCGAACGAGACATCTTTCAGTTTTCTGCTCAAAGTTGACACCATGGGAACCTACCCCACTTACATATGCACCCACTGATGAGGCTGATCCTGAATATTTGGAAAGCACTACTAACCTATTCGACACTCTAAAATCTGAGGAGACTGCAGAAGCTCCAGCTGCTGATTCTGAAAACCTTGCTCAAAATACCAGTGAACCATCACAAGAGGCAGGCTTTCTTAAGTGGCCATTGTGGATTCTTGGTCCCGCTTTTCTCCTTGGAACAGGCATGGTCCCCACTCTATGGCTACCAATCTCTTCCATATTCCTCGGACCCAACATCGCCAGCCTGCTTTCTCTAGTTGGGTTAGACTGCATCTTCAATCTTGGTGCGACCCTGTTTCTCCTCATGGCCCATTCTACAACCCAACCAAAAGACCCAACCCTTGCCCCGAAAAGCAAGCCCCCATTCAGTTACAAATTCTGGAACATCTTTGCATCCTTGATCAGCTATGCTATTCCCTTGTTGTTGCTCTTTGGCTCACAAAAGGGTTTCCTCCAACCCCAACTTCCTCACTTTTCATTTTTGGTGCTTTTGGGCCCTTACCTCCTGCTTCTGTCGGTTCAGATACTGACCGAACTGCTGACATGGCGTTGGCAATCACCCGTTTGGCTGGTAACCCCAGTTATATATGAGGCTTATCGAGTGCTACAGCTCATGAGGGGTTTGAAGCTTAGTGCAGAACTCAGTGCTCCGGTATGGATGATGCATACCATAAGAGGGTTGGTGTGTTGGTGGGTGCTCATTCTCGGTCTGCAACTCATGAGGGTTGCTTGGTTTGCTGGTTTCTCCGCCAGAGCTCGTAGAGAGCAGGATAATGTGAAGGTATTGGATGGGTGACTACAAGATTGATGAAGAACATGTAGGTAGGCTTTTGCAAGATTCGTCATCCATTTGTTGTATGTACTGTTACGTGGGTGGAGGAAAACAACATAAATGGCAGTTTTAAGCTGATGATGGAAAATTATGAGCAGATTTAGAACACATTTTAGTTAATTGTAGATTGTTTGGATCTTCTAAAATTTGTATATGGTTTCACTTCTATGGAAACTTTTATAAACTTTTCAGCCTGTCAAATTATGATACGTTGGCTGGAGTCTAAGAAAAGATAGAGAGGAATAGCAAGCTGGGGAAACTTGTGTACTTTGGTCTCCTCATACAGAGTTTATATCGGGTTACTGTGTTGGTGTAAGTGTAAGTGGTTGCATCTCCAAGTCAAATTACTAGATAAAAGTAGAGTATAACCGGGATTATCGACTATCCAGAGGGTAAGGGCTTGGTGAATTTTAGGAAGTACACAGTACATGACTCCAGACTCCAGACTCCAGTTTAGTTTGGTCTCATTATGGTGACTATTCCCCGCACTGGATGGTAGGCACCTCAAATGGCGGGACAACTGGTTAAGGTATTCAAAGTTGATACATACTCTAGGCGAGATTCAGTTCAGTGATTAGTATCTCACGTATTACTATTTAGTTCAATTCACTTCAGTTCACCGCACTGCAAAAGAACAACAACAGTTACAACACCCATTGACCCATAGGAATGTACTTCCTCTAAAATCTCAAAACTGAGAATATATGGTTGCCAAAAAAAAAAAAAAAAAAAAAAAAGAAAAAAAAGGGGAGTCCCACCTAAAATGGCCAGAAAACGGAAGCCCATGATGACAAAGTAACCACCAGCTGTCGAACGTTACTCTCTCTCTCTCTCTCTCTCTCCCCCGAGACAGAAAGACCACTGCGCTTCAGAATTGAACCTCCCAACTTAATTTCTTCACCACTCCCTCCACAGATCTTTCATTCTCTCTCTCTGAATTTGTGACAATACAGCACGATGAGCTCCGGCGAACTTCTCAACATTGAACCACAAGAGCTTCAATTTCCCTGTAATTCCATCACCGTTTTCCTTATAATTTGTTCCTTTTAAGTTCCTTGATTTTCTACTACTAAATTTGTGGTATATTGAATTTTGAACTTCTTATTATTTGACCTGATTTGCAGTTGAGTTGAACAAGCAGATCTCTTCTATCATGCAGTTGATGAATAAAACTGACAACTATGTTGCTTTCAAGGTTAATACTTCTCTTCTGCTATTATCTGCTTCAATTTTATTTTTGAAGCTTTGTTTTTGTATTAATTGTATCTCATTTTGCTAGATTTGCTTCATATTTTTATATTTTAGGTGAAGACTACAAATCCAAAGAAATATTGTGTGCGCCCTAATACTGGGATTGTCTTACCAAATTCTTCTTGTGAAGTTATAGGTTATTTCTCTCTCTTGATTTGATTAAGTTTTGAATCACTTTAAAATTGAAGTGGTTGTGGGTTTGAGTTACAAATTTTGTGCTAATAATGCTAATTTTCTTTTCTTTTGTTCTTTCCCACTTTTTTTTTTTTTTTCATTCTTGTTTTGGGTTTGTAGTGACAATGCAAGCACAGAAGGAAGCTCCAGCAGACATGCAATGCAGGGACAAGTTTCTTCTTCAGAGTGCAGTCACCAATTCTGGAACTACCATCAAGGATATTACTCCTGATTTGGTAACCCCTTAAGACATATGCTTCTGGTTTTATTTTTATTTTTTTTGAGGGTGGTTGAGTGGGTGGGTGTTGCTCAACTTAATTTAGATGGTTAGTTGGTAAGGAGGCTGGAATGATATTAGAGATAGACATGTAGCACAACTTGTTTCGGGGGCTTCGAAAGGGGTTTAGGGGGCTTCAAAAGGGGTTTAGGAGTATTTATATGCTGTAGATGATGGAGAAGAATTGGCCACTATGCAAGCCTTGCATGTCAATTTTGGAAAAATGATAGTTAGAAACTCAAAACAAAAGTACATGTACTTGTAAGGGAAAGAAACAGAACAAGTAGTCTAGAACAAGAATTTACGAACAATGATTGAGAAATCTTCCAGAGAGTGAAATGTACACTGAAAAGCGACGATTATTTGTGAGGCAGATAGCCTGCTTTAGAGAGGGTGATTGGGGTATAAAACATGATGATTGGTTCTTTGAGCTGATATGTGCTGTGACATTCCCCTTTCTTTTGCACCCTTTTTCTTTCGAATTTTAATGGATTATGGAGAGAGCTTACTAGACCAACTATTATTGCTTAATTTCCTGACTCTAAATCATTATAATTGAACAGTCTAACATGGGAGGTTAAATTGTCTAATTCTACATAAATCATCATATGCTGTGGTTATGACTTCTGAAGATCAACTTTTTCAGTTTTGTCATGTTTGTCTGATAGTTTAACAAGGCATCTGGGAATCTTGTTGAAGAGTCCAAGTTGAAAGTTACTTATGTTTCACCACCACCACGATCTCAATCAACTTTCCAAGAAGGATCAGATGAAGGATCTTCACCCAAGGCTTCTGTATCGGAAAACGGGATCTTTAGTACTTCTTCTGCTGTAAGTCATGATCCAGGATACATTGATATGCTGTCTTGATCAGTAAGTTTGAAGCTTTTATTCCTTTCATTTGATAATAACGTGCACTTGCAGGCTTCAAGAGCCCAAACTGAAGTTCAGGATGATTCAAGTCAGGTGATTTTCCATCCTTCAAATATTGACTGAAAATGTAAATATAAAGTATTAGCACATTTGACATCGTTCGTTGTTCTGTACTTGTTTAGTTTGCCATGCGCAATCCCACTGTCTTGTCACCTTATTGTTCGGAAATTTCATTTGTTTGGTCTGTTTTTGTTTTTCCTGTACTTTGGGTTGTTTTGTGTGAGAAAAATATATAAATATCATGCAGCAGAAAGGCATGTTCTGATACTAAATATAACTTTGACAGAGATACCTAGGCATCTTAAACTATCTTGAGGCTGGAGGTTCATTATATACGTCTTTACCTTGTAGTATGGCATGTGAAATTTTCTAGTTCCAGGAGAGGGGGGGGGGGGGGGGTAAACAAGTCCCGATGGTTCCTCTCGTTCCCCAGCGGTATCAGCCTTGTAGCCTATCTAACATATCAATTTTGTTCATTATCAATCATCTGGTTTCCCTCTAAGTTTTTGGCAATTTTTTCATGTAATTCAGCCCCATGTCTCCAAACTAAGTTGTTGGAAGGATAATTTACATTTTGTTTTCCACGAAACCTCTCTTTTTTAAGATAGCATGGGTATCCAAGCAATGCTTGACTAATCCCATGGGCCCTGAAGTTAACTACCAGGAAAACCTCCAGTGGCCCTAAGAAGACTTGAACCTGGCACCTCTGTAATAGATCCAGAGATTTTACCAGCTGAGCTACCCCCTAAGAACTGTTCTCCACAAATCCTGTTGTTTCTTTTTTTGGCAAGAATCCTCTTGTTTCTTTCTGTACAAATTCGCAACAGTAGTCCTAGAGTGACATTTGCTGCTCTGCAATCATATGCCAATTGACGTGTTATCTTGGTAATTTCTTACGTTAGGCAAGCGCTGTTATCTCGAGGCTAACAGAAGAGAGGAACTCTGCCATCCAACTAAACAGAAAGCTTCGGCAGGAAATGGTAATTTTCTAACCTTTAAGTTCTCTGAGATCTTCTCTCTATCATCCAATTCATGGTCACCTACAAAACTTTCTGCTGAAACATAGAAATGTGACTATAGAACTCAATTATTCTATTCTTAAGTATAATGGTTCTGAACCAACTATCATCTAACTTGAATCCATGGATTTCGCATCAATGAAGGGGCTGTAAGTTTTCTTTTAGATAACATCCCAAGCTTTGCTTGACTAATACCATGGGCCCTGAAGTTAACGACCAGGAAAACCACCGCTGGCCCTGAGAGGACTCGAACTTGGGACCTCTGGAATAGATCACAAAGGTCTTACCAACTCAGGGTTGAAGGGGCTGTAAATTTCCTATCCTGTGATACATGACTCACTGGTAAAATATTGTTGAAAGAGAGAACAAGAGCATGGAATACATTGGGTAATGTTATTAAAGGATCTTGGCCTGCTAAGGAATTACAAACTTCAAAATCAAGCATTTCTGAAAGGGCTTGATCAAAAAGGGGAA
Organism: Tetragonia tetragonoides; assembly: GCA_038025085.1. NCBI lineage: Eukaryota > Viridiplantae > Streptophyta > Magnoliopsida > Caryophyllales > Aizoaceae > Tetragonia > Tetragonia tetragonoides. The sequence goes on along the minus strand of CM076140.1, from coordinate 7,209,211 downwards.
AATTAAAGGCTTTATGAAAGAGCATGGTGTTCTGTTATGGGCCTTGTGCTCTTTTCATAGCAGCATGGTTGATCTAGTTATGACACCTGTCACAGCCCGTTTACATCTCACATGTGGGAGATTGCTGATGCATTAGAATGACAAGTAAAGACGGAGTTTAGGAAATAGTCGTGTGTTGAAATCCGAGTATTTGCTAATCGAAATTTTGCAATCTCCATAAATGATTTTATCTTACCCTTTAAGATTAATGATTTAGCAGGAGCTCTTGAGGCGGGAAAGCAGTAGAAGGAGTGGTGGCATCCCATTCACACATGTCATGATTGTTGGCTTAATCGGAATTCTTATTGGATATCTTTTTAAGAGAACATGACCGCTGAAGCTGGAGTCTATTGGTATGCCGCTGTCTTGATAAACGTGTAGAGAAAAGAATGTGACTCATCGGGCTGCACTGACAAGGGTTTGGATTAATGGTCGGTATGTGTCTAGAAAACCAGGTACAAGTCTACAACCATTTGTGAACCATTTGCAGTTCTACAAAGGTCGAAGTTGAATGAAGAGATCCCCATTGGGTTGTAATTCAATGTACCAAATCATAAGTGGCTGATCAGTGTTAGCGGATGATAATTGTATAATTTGTTATCGAGTTTGATAGCTAGAAAAAATAGTTTAACTGTTGACAGTTATAATCGGCCTTCACAAAATCTGAAGGCAAACATGTTATTTCAGCGGAGCAGTTCTTTATAGAATCTGGAGCTACAGTCCTCACAAAGCTTACCAAACATTTTTAAACTTCTGCACTGTGTTCTTTCAATGAAATACTTCTTTATTTGTGTGTGAACCAAAAACCCTATTAATAAGTACAAACTCAACTGTACTAAACTTCAAAAACATAAAATTGTACTCTTGTCAAAATTGAGCTAGTAACTAATCCCAACTGGAACTATGAAATGCTTCGTAACTCGTATAACCTAAAAAACTCATATATCTCTAATTGAGAAGATTTATCATATTATGTAAGAACCAGAATTAAGAAAGTAGTGATAGACTGATAGGTAGCCAAATGCTTGAGAAAAATCATTACTAATGGTCCAGGACCATACATAGTGATAATATATAAATCAAATTGCTCATACCTGCTGAACAGACATACTACTTGAAAAAATCATAAACGTACTTTACAAGAATGACACAGAAAACCCATATACCCACCCCTATTAACAAAGGAACCGCAGTGGAAAGAAGGGTCCCGGTCCAGACATGCATGAGGTTATGCTAACGAGTAAAGATATCATGAGCAGAAGTTCAAATTACTATAGTGAGAAGAGAACTACATTCGAACGTTGGCAAAAGAGAAAGTGAGAAGTCTGTTTTCGGACTAACTGGGAGGGGAAGGAGCATACAAATTTGCTATAAACAGAAGGCCACAAGGGGCTTTACAACTACAATTAAGTTGGGAACCCTTTTGTTACCCACGCGTCATGTGTTTTTCGACAAAGAGGAAGTATGTATTAGCAGAGCATCAAAAAAATACAGCAACAGAGGACAAGCTATCCAAGAAGAGTCTAGTTACAAATTAGCACAGTTATGTTGGATCTCAGTAACAGAATAACTCAAAGCTCCTGCAGCTCTATCCCATAGTGACGCTAGATACGTGACTCTATCCGACAACAGGTTACCCACTCTTAGTAGCAATTGAAAATACCTATTACCCTGCCTCACAATGCCATCAAGGATTATCTGGCCCTTTTAACATGTTGCAGCGCTGAATAATATTTCGAAAATCATCCAGAGTTAACTGCAATGAGAAACGATGAGCATCAGATCAAAAAAAGCAACTATTGTTTTTAACAGAATTGAGGAACTATAACAGTGACAGAAGCTTCCACTAATATAATCTCGTCACGAATAATTGAAGACCCAATTTCTCGAATGACGGCTCAATTTCCTCTTATAGACAGCTTGCTCTCAAAGTCTATGCCTTGAAGACTCGTAGAATTAAAGATAAGAACTCTCGTAAAGAAAAATACAGTGTAATGATTACACATCTTGAGTTCTGAAGTCTGTGTATATGTATTCTTATACGGGCTGATATAATGTAGGATTATATAAATGGCAGAAGATCAAAAATCAAACTAATTTGAAAAAGTACCCATCAACATTACCGGTTACCCCAGTGCCTCCAAAGAGGCTTTTGCCCAAGGGGGGTTCATTGTACACAGAAATAAAACGTTTATAATAACATGCCATTGTCATTTTGTTGCAAGGACAACTTGATGACTCGGAGAACAAGTACTGACCTTTCCGTCCGTATCACTATCGAAACAGCGGATCATATCAGCAAGCTCCTTGTCTGTCCAAGTAAAATCATGAGTAGCAGCCATCCTTCGCAAATCTCTTAATGTTATGCTCCCCTTTCCAACCTCTGCAACTCAAATTTTATAGCATCAGGGACATGAAGTTAGCTAAAAACTTAGGGCTATCAGAATCTTTACTGTTACTAAACAATTGACGGAACTACCAGCTTCGTTCTAATTAGTTACTTTGCACCTCCCTTTTTTTTCGAATCTTATTTTGCATCTCCACTTTGATCATATGGAAAGCATGCCATGACCAACATAACCAACCTACTTTCCTTAGAAATACCAAAATGGCTCTTAAGTTAACTATAGCTAGGTTCCCCCCCCCCCCCCTCCACACACTTTTTTCCTTTTGGATTGTGCTGAGAATCTTATGTTTCCAAATGCATCAGTTGTATTGGTAGAACAGTTCTTTAGCCATAAGCCTATAACCTATAAGTATATCATCTGCTCAAATTAAGAAACAAAAGAGCAGTTCCTGCCCCTAATCCACGCAATCAGAAAAGAGATCCCCAACAGTATTTAATTAACTTATTTCTGGCCAGCACCTACTCCATCAGAAATTATGTGGCCAGCAACTTTAAACATGCTCATGGAGTAATAGCAACCCATTCTAGGGAGGAAGAAAAGCATAATATACACACAGAATTTATGTTGACAGAGAAACTTGGCTCTAAAGAGATCAAATTAAAGGTGGAAATAAGAAGATAAGTAGTTAACAAGGCACCAAACATATCTTAAGAATTCACTAAATGGCCAAGATTCTCAGGTGGTTGAAAGTAAAGCCATGTTACATGGACTCTTTATTTCACCACAATTACCCATGTCGATCCCAAATGTATGGGAAATTAAACGGGTAAGAGTAACACCATTAAAAGTGTGTAATTCCCTGAAAAAAATTATTATAAAATTGATCTCTGAAATTTACCACTAATTCACTAAAATAGCAAATCATCCTAAGATATATAAAGATGCAATCCACTTGATTGGCAAGCAATAATGAACGGTAATAGAAAATACCATCAACCAAAAAAAAAAAAAAATTACCATCAAATTGACAGAAGTTTATAACCAGGTCATCCTCAGTCATTTGCACGCGACTGGAGAACTGCCATAAGCCAATTATACAAAGACAGGATTATTAGATACTTCAAGATAACGCGAATAATAACATTACAAATCTACAAGACACAGAAAGATTACCGGCTTTCTCTTCCTCCTCCTTGTATTATCTTCATGACCATGGCCCTTTTCATTAATGCTCACAGCTTGTGCCTGAGAAGACCCACAAGGCCGTGGATCTGAAATTCCTCTAGCATCTTGTAGAGAAAGAGCTATAGCCTGCATGCATATGCAAATGAATAAATTCCTCTTTACTATTTTCAGTTTTGCTGAGCTTCGTGGCAATTTGAATGTTTTGACCAAGACAGTCAGTCATAAGAAAACCACAACAAGAGGCAGTCACTCCATAGAAACCAATAAAGCTACCTGCATCAAAGCCTCATCTTCATCCATAAAACCTGGGATGTCCAGACACTTCTTCGCAGACATTTTCTTACCAGACATTGGCGTTCTATTCTTCATCTGAAATGGGGAAGAAAAAGAACAGTAAGCAACTTCACCTGATATGCTCGATAGTTTAAATCATTATTCTGAGTATGGGTCATCCAGCATATACTTCATATTTTATCCCTTCAATATTCATTTCCCTGGAAAGAACAACATCATGCCAGAAACCAACTCTTTTAGAGGACAGAAGTATGCCAAAAGCTCACATTCTACGTGTTTTGGCTCTCACCAATAAATATTCACCTACATTCTCAAGTCAAAGGTACAATGTATCATAAGACGATAGCAAAATCACTTAAGTGTATGCTATTGAGTATGGATTGCATCTTCTTATCTTTACATATATAGTTTTTTCTTTCCCTCTCTTCTTTTTTCATTTCCCCAAAGGGTGGCCATACAACAGAGATGACCAAACAACGTGCATAACATAAGCAGACATATTTCTCCGATTATTTCAACATTCACCATTTTCCCAATAATTATAGCCATAACTTCATCTATCATCTAAATGCCGACAGAAGGACAATCAAAAAACATGCATATGGGCCTAAGCTAAGCTATTAGTATCACTTCAAGATCATTTCTCACGGCGAGACTAGTAGTTTTAACTAAGCTACATTGCCTGGTCACATTAGAAACGCTGGACATGCGGAAAGCGTCAGACAAGGTTGCAACAGTCTTCTACTATGTTCTCATATAACATGTAAATCCCACATGCAATCCAATAATGTGAAATTTGCTCAACAACTAAGTAGCAACTGGCAAGTAAGACATTAACAAAGAATCCTCTAATAAGTAACAGAAACATTAAAACCCATTAAGTAATGAAATCATCTGGCTAAAGTGGAAAAAACATATGACTACAATTCACAAAACCACTAATCACAAAATTAAATTAAACCCAAAGTAGTGTTCTTTATGTGTTTCCACTTCTATTAACTTGACATGAGAAAATTGCAAGTATAATAACTTCTACCACAAAATTGGTACCAAAAACACTAACCCATTTTCATAAATAGAGAAATAATGTACCTTTTTAGACCGAGACCTAGATTTTCTGCCATTTTTATTACCCTCTTCAAATTCTTCACTTGAGCTATTAAATTCACCATCACCATTATCATCATAATCTTCATTATCATCTTCATCACTAGGTTTATAATCTTCATCATCTACCTCTTCTTTAACAACCCTTTTCGATTTTCCCTTCGGCTTTCTCTGTTTACTACTATTTTGGGCAGAACCCATCATTGAATTGGCGATATTACGCAAACCCAGAAGTTCCATTCTTTTTCTATTTTCGGCAATTCTTGATTGCCTTTGTTTTTCATAATCTGTTGCTGCATTTTCTGGGGGTTTTAGCTCTTCTTCTGAACTCGAACTCGAAGTCTCGCTGGTTCCTGATTCACTGAGTTCCACCTTCACCATTATTGGGATTTTGGCGCTAGGGTTTGCCTATGTTTTGGGAATTTTGGACACAAAGTTCGTTGAGGTTTTGGCGCATTCAAGGGATTCTGTCCTTTCACTTCCCTTACTTTTACTTTTTTTTTTTTTTTTTTTGAGGGATTTCACTTTCCCTACCTACATTTGGCCATTTGCCACCCAAAAAAATAAAAAAAAAAAACAAAAAACTAAATGGAGTGAAGGAAGAGAAAGAGGGGGACTATAAATTCGAGTTGTTTGATGAAAAAAAAGTTAAAACAAGGAAAAATTGTGGTTGTAAATTTTTAGTTCGCACTGTTCTCTTCAACGAAATGGTGCGGGACGGTGAGTAACGAAATAGAACGGAACGGTGTGGGACGGATAATTCAAAAAAATGTGAGACAAAATCAAGTACAGAATGCGGAACGGAACGGGATGGATTGGAACGGAACAGAACGGAACGAAACGGAATACAACATGAAATCGACGAAAAGAACAGGGCCTAACTCATATACATTTTGATTTAAATTGTTACTTTTGAAACTAAAAATATCAAACTAATAATAGATTTTGAATATAATAAAGCGTTGTTTTTTGTTTTAATTGCTTTTAACATGAAATGGTTTTACAAGAGACCTTTTGTTTGTAATATTACCCGCTTTAAAGTCTCATTTACATTTAAATAAAAAAAACACAATATTTATTTGCTCGTCATTTCCCTTAAGACAGTTAAGTATATCAAATTAGTAGAGTCAGGTAAATATGGGTGTGATCTTTTTCACTTACTTAGTAATTAGTCCAACTGAATCAGTGCAGTTCAGATCAATTTAATAATTTACGTTTTCTCTCACATATTATGATTCAGTTTAGTTCAATTCATTTCAATGATGGCAAAAACAATGTTATGGCCCTGTTCTCGTCAACGGAATGATGCGGGACAGTGAGGAACGGAACGGAACGCAACGGAAATTGCAGCGCAATGAGGAACGGAACGAAAATTGCAGCGCGAGGCAGAATAGAATAATAAATATAGCTTGTGTGGTGCGTAACGGAACAAAAATTACGGTGCGGTGCGATGCGAAACGGAACAAAAATTACAATACTGTGCAGAACGGAACGGAATGCAACATAGAAACGACGAAAAGAACATGGGCTAAGAGTAGTTTCCATTTTGTTACTTCCATGTTTCTTGTACCAGAAAATTTTCAGAAAATACAAACAACCCTTAAATTAAAAAAAAAAAAAAAAAAAAAAAAAAAAAAAAAAAACAACTTCGTGGGGACAAGGGCATTGTGATGGGACAACGGATGTTAGAGTTTAGGCCGACAGATAGGTCTTGATCCGCATGTCAACGCCTGAGTAGAAGAACCAAACCCAATTCCCCCAGCCCGAATTCCCAACCTTCACTCGGGACTCGCTTTTGTCTCGCCGCCACTTCCAATTGGGCCTTGCCAATACTAGCCCAGCCCATATTATTTATACTTGATATTACCCCTCTAATAATAGAGTCACACCTACTTTATCTGGAGTCGCGCCTCAAATTTATACTTAGCATTACCCCTCTAATAGAGGAGTCACCTCATACTTCATCTGAGTCATCCCTCTAATAGTGGAGCCACCCCATACTTCATCTGGAACCACCCCTTAAATTTATTTGGTTCACGATGGACTAAATTCACACAAGACATACTGAATTTGTGAAAGATTGAAATTTATAATTGGCGTCAGGCCGGCACCCCTTTAATAGTGGAGTCACCTCCTACTTGCTACTTCACCTAGAGTCACCCCTCAAATTTATACTTGGCGTCACCCCTCTAATATTGGAGTCACCCCATACTTCACCTGAGTCACCCCTTTAATAGTGAAGCCACCCCTCTAATTTACTTGGTCCACAATCGACTAAGTCTATACAAAATATGCTGAGGTCCCTGTGCTGTTGTTCAGTTGTACACCTATAAGACTATACTCCTCTAAAAATTATTTTTCTTTTTAACGTCAAAAAAGGAACAAGGAAAATTGGAAAATGAAAATTGAATGAAAGAAAGATATGCTAAAAGAGTGGATACAAAGAGACCCTCAATGTATTCGGTAGACTAGAATTTCCTATGCAATTTTGAATATAGTTATCAAATCATCAAATGTTGACTGTTTTCGGTTTTCTTGTAAGTCTAAAATTGATCGAAAATAAGTGATCTTACTTGGTTCATTTAAAAATTAAGTATTAAACTCATATTTAATGTTAAAAATCATAATAATAATAATAATAATAATAATAATAATAATAATAATAATAAATTCGTTTAGACCATGTTTTGATTGAGTACAATTGCAAAACCAACTAGTAAATATACTTTTAATTTACAATGGTCCTAGATTAGATGAATTACAAAACTCTTCATTCCAAGAGAGTATTGATGCTTATTATTCTATAAGAATCCATCATTAAATGAGTTTTCACTTTTGAATATACGCATGAGCTGTTCACGAGTGCACTACAGTGACTTACTTCTGAGAATCGGGCCGCCTCAAATCGTCCGGAGCCTATCATGGGCCCATACGTAGGGGCAAAAGAACATGGGGCATACCGCCCCAAGTGGGGTTTCTCCACGTGGCACTAAATTGTCTCACATGGGTGAACGCCACGTGGTACACTCGGCCACTCTTTACGGTCTGGGGTTGGTAAAACCTCCACCCTCCGTTCGTCCTTTTGCTAGGGGAACACTATCCTAGCTTCTCCATAGCTAGGTAGGCCCTACATTTCTTTTTTTGTGTGTGTGTCCCACCGTGTGATAAATTACATTAGGACTTATTTGACTTTTTTATATTTTAAGTTTTTTCTTAAGGATTATTCTGTATGCCATGTTATAAGTTGAGTGAAAGCACTACAAAATAATGTTGGTAAACTTGGAAATCCTTCGACTAGACATTCTTGACAAAAATTTTGACAAAATTTCAAACCGAAAAAGTAGGTGTAATGCTAATCATTATGCTGTTTCAAAGGATAGCTACTAAAAGTCCAAAATTCGAGACGGCTTTAAAATGATGTCACTCATATAAGTATAATGTCATGCTAATATCATACTTGTATAAATATAAAAGGCATCATCATGAGGCGACCTCATAAGAAATTTTTTAATACTTTTATATCTCCAATTTGTGTTCATTCATAGCCTACTCTATTCTTGCACTTATGTAATTTTTTTTAAAATTCTCAATGGAATGTGTAAGTTCTAAGTTTCTATTGCAAAATGCAAAAATATTTTTTCTATCTTAGCTTCTAAAATTATCATTGTTATCTTTGTTTTACCTGGCCCAAAATGTTTTTAAATTTATGCAAAGAATGGATCATGCATCTATAATACTTGGTTCATTATTCATCTTCATAGTACTCTTTGTTTGTCACCCCTTTAAACTAATCAACCATGATAAATATGCTCAAATTAAGATTTTTAGCCAAATAATTGTGACGATCAATGAACTCAACTTGCTTGAACTTTGCATCCCTGATGATAATGGCTATTTACTACTAAGTAGGGATGTAAATGGATCGAATTCGGTACGGATGAAATATCATCCGCTCCATCCGCAAAACCCATCTGTGTCATCCGCGAATCATCCATCCATCATCTTCTCCATCCGTCATCTGGGCGGATTAATGGATGGATCGGATGATAAATGGATCAATGAAGTGTAATTTTTAATAACATGGGAAGGGTGAATCCTAAAACCCCCAAAATAAAAAAGAAAATCTTAAGATGGAAATAATGAACCCCAAAACCCCAAAAAAACCATAAAATGGGAATATTGAACCCCAAAAGAATAGAAAAAAAGAGAAAAAAAGTGAATTTTGACACGTGCCGGCTTGTAAAAGTGAAACTGCAGCTAGCATCATTCTTACTACTAAAAGAGTCACCATGCAGTGCACATTAATAGAAAGGAATTGGGGCAAACCTATAAGCAAGCTTATGGTCTTCATCATCACTTGACATCTCCAAGCTAGATTGCTCCCTCTTTTTTCTAGTACTATTAAAATCAGAATATCAGTACTATTTTAAGTCATTCGAGGTCAAAAGAGAGTGAAATTAAGTAAGAAACAAGGAAATGAAACCTCATGCAAGTTTTGCAGATCTCTGGACCAAACTCAAGACAATTAAGTGAAAGTACCCTCGATAAATACAACATTAGTACATGCTAATATATGTTACAATTAATAAATTCTATTTCGCAGTTTCCCTTTTGACTTGTCCATCTTCCTTAGTACATTCCTTTTTATATATATATATATATATATATTCTTTTAACATATATATATATTTTTTTGGATATAACCACATGTTCACGTAAGTTTTTTGGGTCAAAAGAGAGTGAAATTAAGTACAAGAAACAAGGAAATGAAACCCCATGCAAGTTTTGCAGATCTCTGGACCAAACTCAAGACAATTAAGTGAAAGTACCCTCGATAAGTACAACATTAGTACATGCTAATATATGTTACAATTAATAAATTCTATTTCGCAGTTTCCCTTTTGACTTGTCCATCTTCCTTAGTACATTCCTTTGATTATATATATATATATATATATATATATATATATATATATATATATATATATATATATATATATATATATATATATATATATATATATATATATATATATATATATATATATATATATATATATTCTTTTAACATATATATATATATTTTTTTGATATAACCACATGTTCACGTAAGTTTTTTGGGTCAATTAATACTAATCACGTTCGCACCGTCGGCCCATAAAAGGATATTTTATTCTCACTGAGTAGTTTCTACTTCATTCACAAAATTCGAATTCTAGACGGGTGCGTTTGTTAGAGTTGAACTTAACAAACCAGAACTGAACTGAACTGAATTCAACATCATCAAACCGTACATTACTAAACTGAACTGAACACAACTGAACCGAACACAAATGAAGTGAATTGAACACAATTTGATATGTGAGACAAAAAGTATGTTTTTGAACTCAATACCACTGAACTGAACTGAATATCATTTAACTGAATTTGAAATCACTGGCTGAATTGAACTGAACCGCGTAAGTTCTAACAGACGCACCCATTGTTTAAGGAATAAGAGTGTCCAACCACTCACACCAATAACTTATTGGTGTAATTAATATATCCTTTTTCCACTCCGGAAAATATCTTTCTTTTATTTGGCCTTATTTTGCTGTTTTCTCTTAGTTATTCCGTCCTCTCCTTATAGCTATTGTGCATATATGTAGCAATGGAAGTCTCAAAGTTGTTTCTCTTTTCTCTCTCTTCTTTCACTTTGGTTGCGCCCCCCCTCTTCACGTCTCGGATCAGCCCAATTATAATTAGATAGATTGATATGTGAAGGAAACAAGAAGACAAGCGGGAGGTCACCCATACTTTAGCATGTTCTTCAAAACCAACAACCTAATCGACCTTCATTTATTGCTTGCTTATCATCTCTCTAGCTTGTTACTTACTTGCCTTCCATCACTATACAAATATAAGTGCCATTTCTAGCTTGTTAATTAGCTAGCAAGCTATTATATATTGCTTCTATTGAAACTGCCATTTCTACCCACAAAAGGCAAAAAAAAAGAAACCAAAACCTCACAAGTACTAAGCTAGCTTATAAGCTTATTGAATCTCCTCTAAATACCTTATACCTAGCATGCCATTCATGTCCTCTCTTGTTATTTGCCTTCTATGTCTAATTTCCTCAACTACATCGTCAAGCGCTCGCCATATCGGATTCGTCAACAAGCTTCCTCAGAACACAATAACATATCAAGATCCTGCAAAGGTTAGTTTGTATGCCCTCGTTTGCATATGGCTTTGTACTGAATGTATATATATTAGGATTATTTTTTCTTCATCCCTATAGTATTGTGCACACACTTATATTGTGCCCACATTCCATTTCATTTTGGTTGAAATTGCAAGAGCCACCATCTTTGAGGCTATGTAATGAGACTCGATTTCAGATCATTGTTACGACCGAGTGAGGCGAGTGAGGAATGTGTTACTGCGCTATCCACCACAAGCTGAAACACACACCCCCTCTAGTGAACCATGCATTTTACATACTACATATTAAGAATATGCCTATGTAAGTTTCAAATTAAGTTTCAGTTTTAACTAGGAGCTAGATTAATTAATCACTAGATCATTATTAATTAGTATGTAGTGTCAATCAATTTGCAAACTTAGTTACAAGCACGTACGCATGACAATAACCCCTAGCTAGAATCATGAAGTTATTATTCTAATTAATTTATTGCCATGTTTATTATGTTTATAGGTACACAACCCCGAAAAAATGGCGGAAATGGAGAAGATTATTAGTGGCAAGCGAACATCACAATCAAATGGCGCTACAACATTAATGCAGGATGAACGGAAGGTTATTATGCCTGAAAATACTGAGAGAAACACGAAGACGAATTGGCAAGAAATTGCTGTAAATGGCAAGGCAACAAGACGAGTTCATCATCATCATCATAACATTGATGATGATGAATTAATACCAAGGATGATCCCATACGCTAAGGAATCAAAAGGCGGCATTAAGAGTAAGTTTACCAAATCAGTGAACACATGGCGTGTGCCAAGGAAGAGAAAAGGGGTGCCTCAAACTGGCTTCAATCTTGATTATGCACCTCCTAAAGTACACCCTCCTGTCCACAATTAATAGCCAACCCTAGCTCTTTTTTTTTTTTTTTTTTTTTTTTCTTTTGGGATTTAATTCTTTTTTCTGGAACCGAATGATCAATATGCCCTAATTTTTGTTTTGACCTATATATGGTCTAGATGATCTCTTATATGTTGGCCTTGAACAAGGGTAACTAATATCGTCTGTTTATTAACTATATATGTCTAGCTAGAGAGGCCTAAAACTTAGTCATGAACTGCAGCTCTCATGCATATATCGCAAAGAAGAGTATATATATCATCTTTATTGTTCTTTCAATGAACTATATATGTACATGATCTTATAATGTTTATCTTCTTCTTTTGCTCTGGCTATGCATTCATATTTCAACACGGAAAACTTTGTTTTTTGACATACTGAGTATATAACAGGATATGTTAGAGTATATATATAGCGTACTGATGAATGTAATTGCAATTTTTCTTTTTATATGGAACAGAGATATCAGGTAAAAAACACAAAAACTTGTATAAGACCGTTTCTCTATACTGGTACACTCTTATACAAGACTTATTGCCGTGAAGATGATCTTCACTTTGATCTCTTCATGTATAGGTGGATATATAGTTCATTCCAATCATCCATGCACTCATGGTTAATTAATTAATTATCAATTATCATCCCAAATCCCTTTCATATAGTAGTAATACATGCATCACGATTCATGACTCATGACTAATTAGTTGAGTGTTGGAGACTTGGAGTAACTAATAATGATGCAATTGTTCGGATTATCACTCATTTATTATTAAAACCATCAATCTGTAGATTGTACAAGTAAGTCTTGTGTGAGATCAACTCACTGAAAATGGGAATACTATTAATAACTGTAGGGGTTACTTATTATGTACCGTAATCCTTGTTCCTCTAAAATAAATGTAACCATCGTCGTCTCACCAAAAATTATGATAAGACTGTCTCAAACAAATGTTTTTTGTTGTACATAATGCTTTAATTGTAACATAAATAATAATCAGAGACAACCTGCCAGCAATGCAACAATTTTTTCAAATTAAAAAACAGGATTATGTTTCAAGTCATTGACAACAAAATATCCACAAATATAGGATGACAAATCTTAAAGTCAATGACTAAACAACAAGAACAAACTTTTTTAAAAGTGTCTCAGTAAGTTCAGGAATCCCCTTGCTCCCAACTTACCATACTCTCATCACAGTGTAGTTAGTAAGGGGATGAACTTGGGAATATATTATTCATATATATTTTTGACCAATACTATAGGTCATAGGATTAATTATTTTATATTATATGCTTAGTTGGATCGGATAACTACAAATTGTATGCATTGCAATTTGCAAAGCAATAGAGACAGGGTAATATGTCTTTTCCAAGAATGTCTCCAAAAGTTAACCATAATAAACACACAATTCCATAGAATTTTGTAAATCCCAGTAAAGTTAGTGAATAATTTTGATTGATATAATATGGCTTAAGTAAAAACTTCATATTCTATAATATGCTACGATTAAAACAAACATACTAGGGAATTCGAATCCCTAATACATGGGACAAGTTCGTGGATGTTGGCTATGCCTTTTTATTTCATCAAAGGGCCTAAGTTAAGCCTCCTATGTGGTCTTCATTACTCAATCCTCTGTTTATAGTACTAACTAAATCAAGGCTACTTTTTAGTGGTGATTGTTTTTAAAGCTTTTTCTGGATTCGAATTAATTAGTTTTCAACTTGGCTTTTGATCCATCAGTCTCCTCTAATCTTTCATAACTACGAGTACACGAGTAAGTTTTGTGTGAGATCAACTCACCGAAAAATTGGGTCAATTTTTACAAATGTAGAGGTCGCTTATATGAGTATCGACCATTGTTTTACTAAAAAGTGACACTCATCCCACCAAAACTTACAGTAAGATCGTTGTTTTATACATGTTTTTGTGGACGAGGAATAATCTTATTTTGTTGTACGCGTAGTTGTAGTGTATTACTTAGGCATAAGAAACAATCGAAGCAATAATAAACGATTTAACATACAAAGCGAAAAATGGATGAAAAGGAGTTCAGATCCTTTGGTGTTACAACAGAGGATCTGTCTTATCTTCTCTCTATCTCTCTCCTTCAACCTCCTACACTCCTCTGCAATTCAATGACCCCAAAAAGAGGGAGACCAATCCTATGATGAGATTGCAAGGACTACACCTCTGCTGTTCTTGAAGGAGCAACAGAGGATCCTCACCCGAAAAGAAGCAAGAGTAGTTGAAGCACTCCCTAGCTAGTTGCTTCTCCCAATATTGAATCAAATCAAAGTACGTACCTGGTTCATTATAGAATTGGTTATGCATAATCATGTTTGCATGCTGTGCTTTTAGAAAAGCGCGCATGGAGATTAATACTATGAAAGTACTTCGAAGTTTTACTTTGTTGGCTTTGGGGGGTTTGACTAGTTAAATTACTAGTTTGACTTCCTTTATTTGTTGGCAGTGGTTCATTTTGATCACCTGAACACAGGGAACAGCAGAGGTCTGAGCTCAGTGTATACTAAGAGCCTAACTGGCTAACTCGTGACACAAAACTCAAATTAATGTTTCAATGTTCTAGTATCTTTTAGGGATCTTTAATTTAATGTCCACAATTGGTGAAATATATAAGGTCTATAGTGATTCAATCATATTTTTGGATAAGAGGAGTGATTGTGATTCATACATTCAATGAAATTTCAGTCATTTTTATTAGAATCTCTTCTCCTTAAATTAATAATGAAAATTAATGTGCATGCCCATGCGATTCACAAGATGTTTAAACCGTTTTTGGATTTTTTTTTAAAAAAAAATTTAATATTTTTCTAATGAGTTGTCTTGCTTCTAACTAAACAACACCAAGGCGGGATTTGGAGATGTTCATCCGCAACAACCTGACTCTTAATTTGTTTAGGGCAAATATTAAAATGTTGGGGGGAGGGATGCCCTCAAGTCATGGCAATAGTCAATCATTGGATGTGTATTAGACTTTATTGACAAAAACAAAAACAAAAAGTCATTCATTAGCTTGTAGTGCCTCTATAAAAATTAGAGGTATCTCTCCCTTGATGACATTGTTTCTTTCATTGTAGTTCTACTTATTAGATTAGTCATACTGTAAATTTTGATCTATATTTGACCAAGTGCTTAGGAAACGATTATTAGCCTTTTATTAACAAACTTGAGAATACTCTGTTATAAAGTTTTTCTACCAAAGATTATCATAGTGGACAATGGACCGAAATGAGCTAAATACATCAAAAGTTTATTAAAACAAAATCTGGGTTGCCCATATCCCAGCGCCCAGCGAGCGTCATGTACCATATACCATGTCCCCATGACCCATGTCTCAGCGCCAATGTCCCATGTTCCCAGGTCTCATATTCCAGCGTCGATGTCCCATGTCCCAAGTCTCATGTAAAATCGGAGTTCGGGGAACCCGGTAACTGACCTGAGGCACCGGGGTTCCTCTAGGGTGACAATAGACCTCCCGGAGAAGTTTGAGCAAAAATGAAACCGGGTCACGGGAAGCCGAAAATCAAGACTATAATCCACGCTTTTTGAGCTTTCAGGAGGCCTCGGAACGAAGGTGGAAATTTTCGCATCACATTGTATGGGACACCCTTGGGGAACATGATAGGCCCCCGGGGTCCGTTATTAGGTCCCTGATATGCTTGTAAAGGCGTTTTTCCGGGACACCAATGTAAGGGCCAAATTACCGAAGGCATGGATGATATCAAAGTTTAGCGACCCGGATGACCCTCACGGGGCACGTAGGGTCCTCTAGGGTCATGATAGACCCCTAGGAGAAGTTTGGGCAAAAATGAAACCCACCTCCCGGAAGCCGAAAATAAACTAATCCACGTTTTTTGGGCTTCCCGGAGGCCTCAGAACGAAGGTGGATATTTTCGCACTCGCAACACATCTCACGGAACTCCCACAGGGGACATAGGAGGCCCTTGGGGTGGCTTATCCAGTCTCTGATAGGTTTGGAAGGGCGTTTTATGGGACACTGATGTAAGAGTCAGAACACCAAAGACATGGGTGATACTGAAGTTCGGGGATTTAGATGACGCTCCCGGAGCACCTAGGATCCTCTAAGGTCATGGTAGACCCCCAGGAGAAGTTTGGTCAAAAATGAAACCCGAGCCCCGAAAAGTAAAAAATGAAGGCTATAATCCTCGTTTTTTGAGCTTGCGGGAGGCCTCGCAATGAAGATGAATATTTTTGCACTACATCGCACGGTACACACTTAGGATAATGGGAGGCCCCCGTGGTAGGTTATCAGGTCTTTGGTAGGCTTCAAGGGTCTCTTACTAGACATTTGAGGCTAATCCACAATTTTTGGGTACCAAGCATGGCTCCCCATCACCCCGTGCTGCCAAAGCTACCCCCAAGCCCTCTCTACTATTATAGTGAGGTCTCATAATTTTCCCTAATTTTTTTTTTTGATTCTTTTCCTATTTTTCAGCTTATTTTTTTAATTAAAAATTAAATTAAATAGCTACAATTTGTGAAAAAAAATAAATAAATATTTTTGTAACTTAATAATATACTTGAAAAGTTTGAG
This sequence comes from Tetragonia tetragonoides, assembly GCA_038025085.1. Lineage (NCBI taxonomy): Eukaryota > Viridiplantae > Streptophyta > Magnoliopsida > Caryophyllales > Aizoaceae > Tetragonia > Tetragonia tetragonoides. The sequence continues at coordinate 7,192,571 of CM076140.1, read as the reverse complement.
GTGGAACTTTTGGAAAATAATTCTCCAAACTTTCAAAACGCCAGTATAAAAGTTATGGACCGGGCATGCATTTCTACTCATGTTAGAATTACTAAACCTTATAAGACTCTTTAGTGGGTAGTTTCTTGAGAGAGGGCTTGTGGGCGAAGGAAGGCAAGCGACACGACATGAAGCGTCTACCATTATGAAAGTTATGCAATGGGTATGTCTATTCCATGGTTGTTTGGTACCAAGCATGGCTCCCCATCACCCTGTGCTATCAAACCTACCCCCCAAGCCCTCCTACTATTATAGTGAGGTCTAATAATTTTTTTCAATATTTTTGAAGCAATTTTATTTTTATTTTTTTGTTATTTTTTCTATTTTACTGCACAACTTTTTAATTAAAAATTAAATTAAATAGTTTTAAACATTCAAGGTGGTATAACTATTTAGCGAAAAACAATATAAAGGAGTATGATACTAAGTTTTATGAAGCTGGAGGGTTATCTTGCAAAGAGAGGAGTTGTAGATACCAAATGCCTATCGGCAATCGCAAAGAGAATTACGAAGAACCTTACCAAAATGGGGATTGGTTGTACATGATGCCGGAAATATGGTGGATAGCGGCGATGAGATCCAGATACGAATGTTGAACATATGGAAATGTAGGAGATGAATTGGTGGTATGTGGTTCCATAATCTATTCATGAGAGAGGAATTAACTTTTTTTTTAGGGTAAATTTCATTGAAGTATACTGAACTATAGCCTAATTATAGTAAGGTATACTCACGTTTGGCAAAATACACTGAGGTATACTACCTGGAAAAGGATGGTGCAATAACTTTTTTCGGTGAATAAAAGTCAGAAAGTGACCGATATGCCCTTAATAAATACGCGGGATATTTCCCTCCCTTTTTACAAGTGAAGCACTTTAATTTTCAAGAAAAAAAAAAAAAGAATCCTAAAAGCCAATAAACCCCACCTCCCCACTTTCTCTCTCTTTCTTCTAAAATGATACTACGTATTAGGAAACTTAAAGCCCCCAAAAATCCATAAGCTTTCTTCCTTTCTTCCTTTCTTCCTTTCTCTCAATCTCTCATTCTCTGAATATTTTAAGTACCCACCAAACTTTTTGCTCAATTGCTTGATTTTAAAAGTAGAAGGTGCTTATTTTTGTTGGTGAAGATGCCTCGCACTTACTTGGGAAGGTCTGCACCATTCTCAAAAAAGGTAAGCTTATTTGTACCCCATTTTTTCGATTAATTTTTTTCCCATTAACTACTATATTTTGTGTATTGGTATGCTATCTGAATTGTTTAGTTGTTATAGTTAGGGTTTTATTGAAAAATCACATGCTTACTTTAGATGGCTAGGATTTCGTTGTCAACTGATTAGGCATAAATTGAGGGTTGAATGTTGTTGGATTTCCCTGATATGGAATTAAAGTAGATATTTTTTAGGGTTTTAGTTCATCAATCACCGTATTTTTCTTAAAAAATAAAGCTGACAACCTTTATTTGTGAATTGTGATTTAGGGTTTAAAGTTTGGTTTTAATTTCATACTCTGTTTTTACTTCATCAACCTGAATATGTGTGCATTTTATGTGTAGAAGAAGCAGTTGTATGACATTTATGCTAAATATAGAGGGCACGAGTTGCTTATTGATAAGGTGGATCAAGATAAGTATGGAATGCTTGACTTGTTGAAGGATATTAATAGTGAGGCAAAAGCATGGGAGGTACCAATCCCAATTAATTCTAGGCTGTGGTACACAGTCCCTGGTGATGATAGAACAGTAGATGTGGATAGTGATGAGGGTGTGCTGAGTATGCTGGATGATTTTACCCTAACTAAAACAGTACCTATGATTGTTGAAGATGGTGAAGTAAAATCAAACTTGCATAGGGCTATTAAAGCTTTGCCCGACCCAGAAAATCTTTCATTGCATTGGGACCCTAGCATTGTGTTGCCTGACTTTTTAAAATACAAGAATACCTCCCATGAACACTATTGATCTAATCCACCACATACTTCACCACAAAATCCACCAACTAGTCCACTACCAAATCCACCACGTAGTCCACCAACAAATTCGCAAACCTCCCATGAATTTTCTGAACTACAATATGAAAATAAAGGAGTTGGGGTTGCCTCAAAGAGTGTCATGTGTGAAAGGGAGAATGATGTAAATGCATCACAGGGTGTGATTACTCAAGTTGATGCATCACATGGTGTGATCACTCAAGAGGAGGACTTAAGATTGATTGCTGATGTCTTCAATGAAAGACAATTTGCTGATTATGGCCAGTTTACTTATGATGGAGATAAAGATATGGGTAATGATGATCACATAAGACAAGAATGTCAAGATTTCAGCAATGCATGGGCTGATGATGTTAGAGCAAGGGAAGCTAGGGAGAGGGATGCATTGGCTACTGATTTAAGGGTGAATGATGCTAGAGAAGGATGACTAAGGAAAAGACAAAGACAGAGAGAGATGCAAGAAGAGAGATCTGACAATATGCAGTTAGAGGATCCATCTGATAATAGTGATGATCCTGAATACATAACACCTGATGATGAAGTTTCAACAGACGATGAGGAGTGGCAAATAAATGATAGTGGTGTTGTGGATGAGGAAAATGGAGGGTCCGAAGAGAGTGCTGATGATGGCTATAACAATGCCAAATATGAGGTGGGTTTCATAACCGATAGTGATGATGAGGATAATGTGGATCCAGATTACCTTAAGGGAAAATACTTTGAGTATGATGATCATGGAAATGTGAAGTTGGAGAGAGGGTTGTTGTTCCTCACAAAAACTCATTTTTTGTCAGCAATGAAAGACTACTATATTCAGCAAGGATTTGATGTATACAGGGAATGCAATGCCAGTTGGAGGTATTATGCATATTGCACAAATGCAAGTGGCAAAGAGCCCGATGTTGTGGAAGGGAAGGAAAGTGATCAGAAAAGGTGCAAAGGGAAGCCTAAATGGAAACCTCCTAGAGTGTGCCCCTTCAAGATATACGCAAGCATGTTACCCGATGGATGCACTTTTCAAATTAAATCCCTATGTAGTGAACACAGTTGTGAGAAGTTAGACAGGAATCCAAATGCTGAAGTTCCTTGGCTGATAAAGAAACTACTAGATGACTTGAGAGATAATCTGGATATGCCAGTAGATGCTATGATTGGGGCTGTTAAAAGAAGATTCAACATTTATCCATCCAAGATGCAAATGTTCAGAGTTAAAAGGGCTGTAAGAGACATTATAGATGGGAGACATGATGTCAGCTTTGGGAGGATTCCAGCTTATGGCAAGATGGTGATGTCTACTAACCCTACCTCTACTGCCCATTGGTTTGGTAAAAATTATGGACCAAAGAGACCCATTCAATTCAAGAGTTGTTTTTACAATTTCATGACGAGAAAGAGGGGTATGTGAAAGGGTGCAGACCTCTAATAGGTGTTGATGGGGCACATTTGAAAGGGCCATTTAGTGGTGTTATACTGACAGTAGTAGCTCTTGATGGAAACAATGGGTTATTCCCTATTGCATTTGGTGTGGTGGAGACTGAAACTAAAGAAAGTTGGGGATATTTCTTCTATATGTTGAAACAGGCTTTAGGAGCTGAAGTTATCAAGAAAGCCACAATAATAATAGGTGACAGACAAAAGGCAAGCCTTTTACTTCAAAAATTTTTTTTGGCTAGTTTATATTGCTGAAAAACTTCCTATTTTGTAGGGTGTTGAAATTGCATTGGCCGCAAGGTTAGAAGAAGTAGCTAGAAGGATTTGTGCAAGACATTTCTTCATGAACTTGAAAGAAAAATATGGACAAAATTTGATAAAGGAGCCATTCTGGGCTGCTGCACATGCTTTTAACCAATATGAGTTCAAGAAAGCCATGAAAACTATGAAGTACGAAAGTCTAGTTTTTTTCATGGTTTTCAATTCATTCTTGTTCTATGTTTTTTTTTAAAAAATAAAATAAAAAATAAAATTTGTTTCTCTTGTTTTTAGGAAGGTGAAACGTGCGTGCTATTATGACATGATGGAAGTGTCACCGGAGTTGTGGAGTAGGTACAAATTTAATCCCAACCTCAAAAGTGATGAGGTAACATCTAATTTTGTTGAATCTTTCAACTCTAAGTTAGGTGTTTTGAGAGAGAAACCCATCCTCACTTTATTGGAAGATGTGAGGAGGAGATGTGTGATAAAGATGGTGAAGAAAAGGAAGGCTGCAGCAGAGTGGGAAGGTACCATAACTCCTATGGCAGCAGGTCATTGCAGAAGGATGATTAAGGAGACAAAGGATTGTCATGTTATGATGTCTGATGAGGGTATATATGAAGTGGCTGAGAGAGAGAGCATACATTTACTGTCAATTTCAATGGTAGTACATGTGATTGTAAGGCTTGAGAGATTTCTGGGTTACCATGCAACCATGTGGCTGCATGTGTAAAAGCAAGAAGAGGGAACCTTTCTGATTATGTGCACCCATATTTCAGCAAAGAAACATATCTCAAGACTTATGACCTTTCAATCTACCCTATCCCCTACTATGATATGTGGCCTGCCAACAATGAACCTATTATAGATCCACCTCCACTTGTGAGGTTACCCGAAAGGCCAAAAAAGGCAAGGAAGAGAGAGCCAGATGAATCAAGGCCGGTGAAGAGAAGCACTGTTGTTCATTGCAGCAAATGTGGTAAAGAATGCCATAATTCCAGGTCGTGTAAGCCTCCTATAAAAAGGAAAGCTAAATGAAGGGGGAGAGCAAGAGTTCCTGAAATCCAGTCCGAAGTTGATGCAAGTTCTGGGTCTCAAATTCAGTCCCAAGTTGATGCAAGTTCTAGATCTCAAATTCAGTCCCAAGTTGCTGGAAATGAATTGGTTGTAGTACCTACTGGTGGTACAGATGGTTCAATGCTAGGGAGATGCGCAATAACAACAGGAAGGGGTAGAGGAAGTGGGAAAAGAGCTGCCAAAGGGCAAGGTAAAGGAGCTGGCAGAGGAGGGTGCAGACTTTGAGTTATAGAGCATGGCATTATTTTTTGAGGCATGGGCTGAAGAGAAATGATTTGTCTAGGCTGCTTTTAATTGCTTTATCGAGTTCAACTTATGCATTTAACTTATTTTATTTTGTTTGTTTAATGTCAAGATTGGTGTCGTCTTTTGGGAAAGATATGTTAATACCATATTAGGTATGTGAATATCACAATTGGGGTGTACTTAAAGAATCTGTGCAGATTACAGTTGGGGATATATTTTGGGTTAGTTATCATGACTCTTATGAATTGGTGAATCACTATTTTGTACTTCATGTACTGTGCTCAAAAGTTCATCTTAATATGAAGTGAAATTGACATCAAAAGTGTTTGATTATTATACCATAGAAACTCATTTCATTGCATATCTGTTTGATTTTCTCTGGATGTGATTTTGTGTGTTCTCTGATGTTCTTTGGGTCCTTTTATAAGGTTTGGATTGAACTAGCATTTGATTTTGAACGTTACAGGCTTACAACAACATTTTTAAGGCTAAATTTCATTCAATTTCTAAAAAAAAAAAAAGAAATTTCAGTGAGGTATACTAAGGGTAGTGTTGTCCCTAAATTTTGTTGACTTCGGTCAATGGTGCCACGTCAGCAAAAAGTAACGGAATCTCGCCGGAGTATACCTCAGTGTATTTTGTCAAACGTGGGTATACCTTATTGTAATTAGGCTATAGTTCAGTATACCTCAATGAAATTTACCCTTTTTTTTTTTTATTCCAGACAACTGCCAAGCATGAAGTGGTAGTAAAGATGACTTTCTCTTGTGTCCAGGTCGTGCTCATGCCGAAACGTCGTGCTTTACAAGAGTGTCGTTCCTTGTCTATGGTTGACGAGTTTCATTTCGTGTTGTGCCGCCTCATTCCAAAAGTAAGTCAAAGCTGACAGTATCGTGTTGTATTATGGTCGTGTTAATGTGTTATGTTTGTCGTGCCCAATCTATTTTTAAATTCTTGCCAAATCGTGCCTACTCGTGCTAATCGGACCGGAGCCATCCTTAAGTTTAAGCAACTAAGCAAGGGCCATTGGCCCATTTGTAAACTTTTACTATGTTTTTTAGGGTTGGCCCATTTGTAAATTGTACTACCAAACCGACTACAGACTTCAAAGGAAAAGGTGAGAAGCGTAAAAGGAAAAAAGAGAGTACTATAATTTAACACAAACTCCCGCCAAATAGCATTTCACCATTCCCAGTTTCCCACTTTCAAAATTCCAAATTCACAATCAGAGAGAGAGAGAGAGAGAGAGAGAGAGAGAGAGAGAGAGAGATGGAAGCGAAAGGAGCAGGATCATCTCTGGAAACCCTAATGCTATCCTTCAACACTCGAATTGCCGAACTCCAAGAACTCGTCATCGCTCGAAACAGTAATTCCATTCACCACAACTTTATATTATATCCCCTTCTTTAATAATTAACCCTTAATCGTTGCTCAATTTCAATTTCTGGAATTCAATTGCCGTAGATTTTGTCGATTAACTAAAAATATTGATTATCATAAAATTCGGCAAATTTTCGCAGTGTATCCAGCGAGTAGTGTCGCTGATCTCACGGCTGTTGATGCAGCAGTGAATGCCATGGAGCTTCAAGTTCAATCCATCAAAACTCGCTTGCGTGACGAAACCCTTGCCATTCCCAAAGCCAAGGTAAGCTTCTCTCTCTCATTTTTGTTTTAGGTTTTTCTTTTTTTTGTGTGATGTTAATTGTGTGGCTAGGGTTTTGTTTAATTAGCAAATTGAGTCGTTAATTCTGGGGATGGTGTGGATTAATGTAGTAATGGTTGTCGAGATTGAAAATTTAGATGAAGAGTCAATAAAAAGGGAAATAAAGCGAAGGATCTTTATATTAAGGATGGTTTTGTGATGTCAAATGTGTGGCTAGGGTTTTGTTTTTAGTTAGCAAATAGAGTTGACAGTTTTAGGGCTGGCGTGGAGTAATACGGTAATGGTGGTTGAAAACTTGAAATTGAAAAATTTAGAAGAATTGGAGATAAGAAGAAAAAGAAAATGTCGTTCTGATTTATGAAATGACTTTTAGGATAATTGTGGTTTGAATTTGCAGAAATTGGTTGAAGCGTCTCTCAAGCAACAGAAGAAACTGCAGGACATGTCACTTCATGTTCCTTCTCATTTACCGGTTAGAATGGCGTCCTCGCTTCCTAATGCTAATGATCAGTGAGTTGCTGTGCCCAATTGTTACTCATTACTAAACCATAAATGGATGGTATTCGCAAATTTTGGATTTAGATATGGTTGTTATTAGAGGGTTGATTTATTTTTTCTTATAATAGTTTGCAGTTGGATCCTTCTAAGGATGATATATCCTATAGTTCATTGAAGAATGAGGAGGAGCCTCGTGCATTGCCTAAGGTAAGCTTGTCAAATGGCAAGTAATTTTTTTTTTTTTGGGTATTTCTAATTCTACTAATTGACAACTTTTCTTACAGGAGAAAAAGGGTCGTGGGCCTCCGCCATTGTGGTACATTTCTGCTGATGAGCTAGCCTCACTATCATCGTTAAGTGTCTAAACCCTTGTCCTTCTGATCAAGTTTGTTCATTTGTATGTTTGGGATAGTGTAGACTGTAGACCATGTCTTGCGTAGTCCCTAACAAACTGCATTTCTTTCTTATTGTAGTTACATGAGAGGAAGACTGACCTTGGAGAAAGTCAATGCAGCTGTTAATGATATGGCAGCATATGCTGAAGCAACTGCTCAGTTTATCTCAGCCCCCAAAAAGAAGGTTCGTGATCACCTCTTTTGTGGCTAGGTTTTCAACCTTTGAGTTCTCAAGTTATACTAATTTGCTGTATATGTCTCTATGAAGTTGCCGGAAACCATGTGGGAGAGAGCACTGGTGAGTATACTTGTTTCAATTTAGAACACTTTATAACCACCAAATTAATAGCACTTGTTTTCCAACTTTGTTTTTTTTTTGTCCCTCTCTTTTTGGGTCACTACGAGTATGAGCCTATTGGAGCTAGAGGTTCTTGTTCACATACATGACTTTGGCTGAGATGAATTGTGTTTAATTGCAGGAGCTGCGAGATATAGCGATGGCAGAAGCTGTTAAAGGCAAACATTTTTTCCTTGAAAGTGACATAAAGGGACCTGCCCTGAAGCTTGACAACACTGGAAAAGCAATATTGACAGTGAGTTTCCCATGTTTGTATGGTGTCAACTATTTTACTTTCTACGTAATATTATAACCTTAGTCCGAATTTTGATAATTTGTTACTATAGAAGAATAGGAAACGTCATCTAAAAGCGAGAAGGTTTACTGAATGATAAGTATACAAATGACTGAAGATACCTGTTTATAAGTGGTGCACTTGCTTGGCATTTTGGCATTGTACCGAGGTGTCAAATATACACATTTTTATGTTAAACTGGACTATCTTCATTAAAAGTTGGCTGCAAATTTGACTTTTACTAATTTAATAGAATATATTCTACATAGTACATCCTGAAACTTACTCTGCTTTCCTCAACCCATTTTCACATTAAAATGAGGAACGCATTATTCAATGACATGACAAATTTCACTAAAACATTAGCAGAGTGGGATTGGACTGCTTATATGCTTTCGCGTGCTCTTTCTGTTTCTTTGCTATGGAGTACCATTACAACCATAAATATTGATTATTGAAGCACAGAACAGGCAATGGGAAATGTGAGCTGCTAGAACCTTAAATAGATTCACATTGTTCTGAGATTGGAGCATGAAAGAACATCTCAAGAATTTCAATGCATTTTTCTAGGAGTGAATGGTTTTGTCATCATCAGAAGTTGCATCGTACTATAACAAGCTTGAAACACATAAAAGTTGCAGCATCAAATGCTGATAGCAATGATGATGATGATTCACGGATATTAATGCAGAAGGGGCATGAGTGTGATGTGCCTCTGTCGTAGGTGTAATAATCTGCAGTTGTGCTCATAAAGCCTAAAGGTTTGGTATGGGGCTCTTTAGAGTTCTTTGTAAGTGTTGCTGCTACTCTAGTTGCACTTAAGTCCTGTCTAGGATAAATGCGATCTAGAACATTGGTGAGATAACAAATATGAAACCAAGACTGTTCATTTGTTTCAGTTTATTCTCGTTTTCAGAATGATCACTGCCCTATAAAAACTGGGTGGAACCTGAATGATTAAGGAACTTTTCACTATAAGATTTTGTAGAAATATTGGGGGATCTGAAACACCAGACAACTCCCAATCATGACAGAACTTGGTGAGCTTGAATCTGTAATGTTAGGTACAGAGGTGTCTGTTGCCTTAATTAATGAATTGTGAATAAAGCAATAAATATTATCATGATGTTGGAGTTGTGTCCCTTCGCAGGTCCTTCGTCACCTTGGCCGTATTAGCGAGACTAGGGTTGGACATCACCGGGTGATTATCCTCTCGAAGCTTCACTGAATGGAAGTGCCCTAAGGTTTTATTGTTTCAATTAAATTATGGAACTAGGTACATTCTCGTTCTTTCTTCTTTCTAAATCCCATTTACGGCTGTGTCTGACTGATAGTTAATCAAGATAATGCTATTGTAATCCATGCTTGCAGGCATAAGAATTCTAGAAGAGACTGACAATATGTAAATTCAATGACTTGTTGGAAGTTATACTTGATAGAATAGCAAACTCCTGTCATAAGATTTGGGAGCAAGTCCACACTTGCTCCATAATTGTTGGCATACTGATGAGTTTCAGCAATCACTTGAAGTTGCACTCCCCAATCCCCACCTCTAAGAAGACATTATTGAAACTCAGTTGACATGATTTGTGTATTTGTCAACATGCCAAACATGGTTAAGATGTGAAAACTCCTGATATACTTGATAGAATAGCAAACTCTTGTCTTAAGATTTGGGAGGAAGTCCACATTACTTGCTCCATAATTGTTGGCATACTGATGTGTCTCTGCAATCACTCGAAGTTACACTCCCCAATCCCCACCTGTAAGAACAAATTATTGAAACTCAGTTGACATGATTTGTGTATTTGTTAACGTGCCAAACATGGTTAAGAATTAAGATGTGAAAAAAGTATGCACTTCATTGTCCTTTCTGCGGTAGTTTTTGATTACCATAGATACTATAAAGATTATAAATCTGCATTATTAGGCACCAAGTAACGCAGAAAATTATTAATGCACATATGCCGCGCTGAATCCTGAATAAGTGAACAAGCTGTAGATCTTTCTCATCATAGAGCAAATATTAGCGAACTACATGATGGTCATCCCAACTGAAACTGAAAACTTAAGTGAAAAGAAAATATACTAGCAAGCACAATACATCAAAGGGACTTCATTAGTTCTAACATTTGAAACCCTCTGGAATCTTCTTTCCGCAGCCATTTAGCAGAAGACTGAGAGCAATTGGCACCTTGAGCTTTACAATACCCAGTACATTGGCCTTAAGTGCGGTGCATAGACACACTGCAGCCTCAAGGTCAGCAATGCCCTCCACTAAGGTACAGCACTCTGGGCTAGGCTTAGTCCCAATAACTTCAGTAACCAAACCAAGCCAGCTACCACATACCCCAAATTTAAGGGTATCTTTAGGGCACCTAGCTTTTGTGCTTGAAGGTGGAGGGCACGGGACATTGTGGGATGAGACACATGTACAATTGAAGAAGATGATGAAAAAGACGATTATAGCAGCCGCCTTTGAGCTCCCCATATTCATCTTCATATAAAAACTTGGTGGAAACAGGAAGATAATCTACCTTAATAAATATATAGAGTATATGCAAGAATATATGATATTCTTCTTTTAATCTTCTTTTTATTCTCTAGTGTTTTACCTTGTTGGGCGGGGGGATTTCCTCTGGGGATTCTTTGTGATCAGATTCAAGTACAATGCTTGGCCATGGATGGTTCTGGTGGGTGGAATTTTGTCAAAGGATGACATTCATAGGAGTATATAACATTTACAGGAATCAGGACCATATGTAGAAATAATGTAGTGGCTGCTGAATGCTGATGCACTCTTATCATCTGTTCCTGTTTGTCTTCATTTCCACATTAGGATATAGGTCAGGGCCCATAATAGTTTAGTGGTTTAGTGGGTAATATTATAGCAGTTTATTAGGGGCTAGCTAGCTATGTAGGGTAAAAATCATTAACAAAAATAGATCATGGTTGCAAAAACTTTCAATTCTATGTAATTGGATTGGCTTGCTCGGCAAATGTGATCTGCGCGCTACTACATGCGTCCTTGTAGCCAAAAAAAAAAAAAAAAAGGTTTGATAGGTGCAAGAGATTTCCAATGTCCTCACACTTGTAAACACATCACTTCACCTTTTATGTATTCATTCGTCTCTAAAATTTAAATTTTCATCAAAGTTGTAAAAATAGACACCCAAATACTAATATCTTAATCCGTTCTATATAGTAATCGACTCTACCCCACAGACATCTACCTCCATTGTCCTCACAAGTTGCGCCCCCATCGGGGTTTGATGGAGCCAAGCGACCTCTTACCACCACAATGCATTGCATCTTCTTCTTTCCCTAGTTTCTAAGTAGACAATTTTAGCAGGAGAGTACTCACTTGATGAAATTAAGCTCACTAAACCACAAGTCATTGTGTAATTATGATAATTGAATATCACAATCAGATTCTACTTTAATCGAGACAAACTCTCACTAATTAATAAATGATTTTCCTGTTTTGCTTTATTTTAGAGAAAGTTCTTACAATAGAGATATAAGAAGGAAAACGTTTCATTTACCCGGTGGGTTGGCCACTCACTAGCCTATTGTGCTTATATGTCTCGTACTTTAATTGTTTCTTTTGAAAATAGAGGAGAGAGATTGTGAGAATAGAGGAGAGAGATAGACACAATAGATTGGTGGGTTGCCAACCCATTGGGTAGATGTATCATTCATAAATCGACGATTCCATTCCATTCATCTTCCTCGAGTTGCATCTTCCTGGAAAAACAATCGGTAAATGAATTTAACTACAAAAAAACGCTTTTTTGCTGCGGAAAACCCCCCCGGTATTGGCTCAAATCCGCCGCTATGAAGGCTCAGCGGCGGAATCAGCTGCGGAATTGTTCCGCAGCTAAAAAGCTCGACGCTAAGAAAAGTAGCGGCGGAATTTATTTCCGTCACTGAGATTAGCAGCGAATATTAATTAATTCGCCGCTAACCTCAGCGGCAGAATTAATAATTTCCGTCGCTGAGAATAATTTAAAAAAAAAAAAAAAAAGAAGACGTCGAATTGGAATTTCATCACGCGACCTGCCCAACCCCCTCCCCCACGTGCGCCTGGCCCCCAGAGAGAATTTAATTCCAGGTCTCCTGCGTGGAAAATGGAGGCAAGACCAGCGCTCCACTTGCATGTCTCTTGTTAGTATAGTGTGATGTATTCTACTTAAACCATATTTGCCCAGTTGAAAAAAATAAAGTTAGCTGCGGAATTAATTAATTCCGGAGCGGATTTAGCTACGGAATTAATTAATCCGCAGCTAACTTTTTTTTTATTTTGTTTTATTTTTAGTAGCGGCGGAATATAATTAGCCTTGGGACTTTAATTTCCGCAGCTAATTAGCTGCGGAAAAAATTCCGCCACTAATTTAGCTACGGAATAAATTCCGCAGCTAATTAGCGGCGGATTTTGTAATTTCCGCCGCTAATTAGCTATGGAATTAATTCCGTAGCTAATTTCCGTAGCCATTTCTTGATTTTTTTTGTAGTGACAACTTATTTAGAGAGATTACATTCATAAATCAAGGGGGGTGGGGGATGCAGGTAAATAGTTGGCAACATCACATATCACAAGTAACGATCCTAATTCTTCCACGTAATATCAAAGTCATTGTTATTGAACAATCGATTGAGGCTCTTGGTAGATTCTTCAATGTGCTGACAAGAAACATCGTATCTACTTTTGGAGCTGGGCATACAATCAACTCCTCCAAAACAGATGCATTTTTCAACGGAAACGCGACCAAATCTAATTCCCGTTTTGTGCCGTAGTAGGACTTTATCTCTATCCTTTTGAGATGAGACCTGCAACAAGAAGGGATTTGAGTGGTACTCCAAGCTTGAAGTTCCAACTCAACTGCCTGCATATCTTCAGGCTCATAGTAAGGGAAATCGGGGTGAGAAAGTCCTTATAAGGAAAATAACCAAAATCATAACTAGTCTAGTGCCAAATTGTATTAACATTCCATATAGTACAATATCCAAGAGAAAAAAAATTCAAGCACTAACCCCTGGAAAAACAAGTGTTACTAAGAAAGGTGAACAATGAAGAAACCCTAACAACGCTTGATCCCAATTCGTGTACCAATTGTAACCCAACTCTAAGTAAGGGCATGTTCTCCTCAGCTTCCCATTGAAGTATTCAGTAAAATTCAGTTCAGTTCAGTAAAAAGAAGTTCGGTTCAGTAAAAAGAAGTTCGGTTCAGTAAATAGAAGTTTAGTTCAGAAAAATTCAGTAGAGTTCGGTAAACCAAAAAACAAATTTACTCTTTGTAATTGTAGATTCAGTAAAAATAAGTTCAGTTCAGAAAATTTCAGTTCAGATCAGTAAATTTCAGTTTAGTTCACTATTGTGCAGATAAATTTAGTAAAAAGAAGGTGGAGAGAATAGACCCTAATTCAAATTACGAAACATGGGGAGTTGATCATTTAACACTACTCCTGAATTCAGCGCCTTCGAGAAAGATTAACAAAAAGCCATCAATTTGACAGTTAATATATTGTTTTTTCGCGAGCAACTTGAATAGAAATTGAGGAGGAAAGAGCTGTAGAAACAAACCTCAATGCACGAGTCCAACAAAGACAAATGCTGAACATTAGACAACGTTCTCACTAGGCTAAGCATGCTTTGAAAAGAATGCTCAATGTCGTACCGTTGCAAGACATAAAGAACGTTAATTTTAGCTGTGACAAGAGCATTCATATTTGTGATAGAGTCTTGGCATGCAAGATTGTCTGTATAGCTCAAATACTGCAAATTTGGAGTATCAATAAGCACAACTTCGCTGGCTTCTATCTCATGAGTCTTTGTATGCCATGTCTCCTCCATCATATTTAAAACCAATCTTCGAAGACAAGGCGAAGAAATGGTTATGAAATCCTCAAGGTTCCATGTACAATATTGTAAAGTGAGTTCTTCAAGGGAAGGACAACTCAGAACTAGCCTAGACACAAACTCAGAGTCACCTATAACAATTGAACTCAGGTGTAACACTTTCAAGTTTGGCAGATGAAAAAAGGACTTGGAGTGATCATGAGTTTCAAGATTGACATTGAGCTTCAACACCTCCAATGAGGAAAACAATGATCCTGACATTCATGTGTTGTATAACCAGCTAAGGCAATGGATTGGAACCTGCCTAGTCGAAGTGTAAACCTGGTTATATGCTGATGATGATCATGGTGGTCGCATGCTCTCGCTCGCAGTAGTACAGTATCCACAAACTGTTTATAACTCGAATAAAGTTCAATTAGACGAGCACATTCCAAATAATGAGATATAGACGAATCATCAAAGTCGAGGCTTGTTACCAAACTGAAAACACGGTTCATCAATATAGTGGAAGAGACACTCAGAGCAAAAGCTTCCTTGGTTGAAAGCAAACAAAGAAATTGACTTAACAAATCATCTTCTAAATTTCTTATCCTATCAGTAATCTTGACCTCACTCTGTGTCAAGTTACAATCCATACTCGCTGTGTAAGTGCCTCCTGTCAAGATTCAAATTCATACTCATCCAATGACATTATTATATGCAACTAATCTACGGTTCTATGACATTATTACAGTCTGAGGAGAAGTAAATAATCCAATGACAAGGAAGGAAGAAGTAAAGGAGAGAGAAATACCGTGCCTGCGTGGACTGGTGCTGTAGAGGTCGGCTAATATTGACGGCTATGTCCTTCCAAGTTCAACCTTGAAGCTTTAACCTTGCAATTCACAAATTGGTTAGTAGGCTATTTATAGTTATTGGCCCAGTCCTGGTTTATCCAACAAGGTTCTGTGTCACGTAATTAAGAAAAGGTCTAGGCCCATACTTTTGACTAGTTTTGTTGTCTTTGGAGAGTTACAAAAACTTGTATGGACTTAGTCCATGGTGGACCAATATTTGGAGTCACTCCCTACTTCACTTGGAGCCACCCCCCTTTAAAAATGAAGTCACCCCTACTTCACCTAGAACCACCACTCAAATTTATACTTGGCATCACCCCTATTTCACCTGGAGCCACCCATACTTTATCTGAAGCCACTTCTTACTTCACCTGGAGCCACCCTTCTACTTTACCTAGAGCCACCCACTACTTTACCTGGAGCCACCCCTCAAAATTATTGTGAATTGCGATTTACCGCCAAAAAATACTCACCACCGCCCTTAGAATTTACGATTTTGCCCTTCACTCTAACTCACTCCTCACCCTCCTCCTTCCTCTCTTCCTCACTTCCTCACTCTCCTCACTCCCTTACTTGAATTTGTGTTTTTATTCAAGGTTTATAGACAATTGAATTGAATTTGTGTTGTTTGAAGTTGTGTTGATTGATTTGTGAAGTTCGCTGGTCGTTTTTTTTTTTCCAGTTCGTAGTATCGGGCGTCTGCAATTTCCGCCTGACACATGGGTCAGGCGTCTGCAAATTCCGCCTGATCCATGGGTGAGGCGGAATCTGCCAACGCCTGATCCATGGGTCAGGCGAAAACTATTGACGCCTCACCCATAGATCAGGCGGAAAGGGTTTCCGCCTAACCCATGGATCAGGCGGAAGGGGTTTCCGCCTAACCTTTGGGTCAGGCGGAATATGCAGACGCCTGACCATGGGTCGGGCGGAAATTACAGACGCCCGACCCAATTTCTGCGAAAAAAAAAATTTACCTCGGACAGCGTCGACGACACTTCTTGGTCGCCGGAAGACATTTGCGGTCATTCCTTGCTTGCCGGTGAGAGAATGTTGGTGAATGTGGGTGGGTGTGAGAGTGGGTGGGTGTGGTAGAGAGGGAGAGGGAGTGGGAGAAAGGGAGGAAGAAGGGTGAAAATGTGAGCGGGGACAATATTGTAATTTCCAAGGGCGGTGATAAGTAATTTTATGGCGGTAAATAGTAACACCCAAATTATTTAGTCCACGGTGGACTAAGCCTACACAAGACATGCTGTTGGAGAGTTTGTTTGTTGCTTCTTGCTTGAGTTGAGTTAGAAAAAAAAGGGATAGGTTATAGGCCCATAAACGAAAAAAACTTCTAATGAAAAAGAAAAAGGACCAAAGTAGAATCCCGAAGATTTGAGAGCCATAAGTTGAGACTTGGAGAGCTCAAGTGGTAGAGCGTAGGTTGGAAGTTCAAGTCTCATTACTCTTAATTTATTATTGTAGGGGTGGTAGTTGTGTAGTGGGCATACGTGCCTTTTCGGCTTTTCCCTTCCCCTATTGTAATAGGCCAATAAACCCGGCTTTCTTTCGGAGCTAGATTTGTGCTGTGTATCATTGATCGGGAGAGCTAAACTTATTAAAAAGTTTCAAATAGGACTTGGCATTTTAGTGAACGGATTTTGATCCTATTGTTAACACTTGTATGTGTGTTTGTTTTTTTCGACTAGCCAAAAAAAGTTGTGAATATGAATATTTCTGCCATAAATTTGTTTTCTTGTGTGGAATTGTCAGATTGTTTATGTGAAGGCGTCTACATAACAGATTAACTTGATTGTGAAATGTGACTAGACCAAAAGTTGCTCTTGCTCATATGAGCTTCGTTACAGCGTCACTATCTCTTACATGAAACAAATATTTCGCAACACCAAAAAAAAATTAAAAAAGAAAAAAAAGAAAACACAGAAATGACACAATCTCTTGACGCAGCAGTGATCGGGGCAGGTGTGGCCGGGCTGGTGGCGGCCCGGGAGCTCATTCGAGAAAACCATCGGGTCATGATCTTCGAGAAATCGGGCCGAGTTGGCGGGTTATGGAATTATGATCCTCAAACAGAGTCAGACTCACTGAGTCAAGACCCGAGTCGTGAGATCATCCACAGCAGCCTTTACCTCTCTCTAAGGACCAATCTCCCACGGGTCTTGATGAGCTTTTCGGACTTTTCCTTCGACGAGAGAGAATATGGGGACCCGAGAACATTTCCGGGTCACCCGGAAGTGTTGGCGTTTTTGAACGATTTTGCGACTCGGTTTGGGATCGGTGAGTTGGTTCGGTTCAACTCGGAGGTTGTCCGAGTTGAGCAAGTGGAGAGGGATAAGTGGGTGGTTGAACGGAGGGAAAAAGATCAAAAGGGAAGGGTAAAATTGGAAGAGAATGTTTTTGATGCTGTTGTGGTTTGTAACGGTCATTGTACACTGCCTCGTTTAGCTCATGTACCTGGTGAGTTTCTACTTTTTAGGATTCTGAGTACTAAAATTTTCTCCATCTGATTTTGATTATTGAGAATTGTCCTTTGATACTTTCACAACGTCCACTTTTATTTTTATATTTATTTTTTTTAGTTTTTTTGGGGCTTGGATCAAGATTATTTATTGAGGATACTTTAGTTAAGGTTTGGAGAAAAATACTTATCAACTAGATTTATCGCATGGGTTCTTATTCATCATCCTATGTTATTAGAATCAATATAATAAAAAAAATTTTAATCGCATCAATATATAAAGTTGAATAATATGAGTAGCAAGGAACAATAATAATCTTTTTCACACATTTAACAAAGCAATTACATTTTTAGTGAATAAATAATATACTTTTTTTAGGATAATAAATATAATACTTATATTATGTTACTTTTTTATTAAAATAAAATAATACTATTTTTGATTTCTTTTTAATCACCTATGCATTTATGACTATTTATTATTTATTCAATGCCACCTTGATGAGAACTCAATATATATTGATTAATATCATGAGGTGTTGGGTTATTCTTAATGTGATCATTTAGAATTGCTCAAACCTGTCCACCAAATTCTTGGATCAAGTTTTGTATAAGACCATCCAACGATGAAACGGGGTGACTTTTATGAACGACAAATGGGGCGGTCTTTAGAAATTAGAATACCAGATCTGTGAGTTTTCCACTTTCCTTAACTTCTAATGTGTATGTGAATATGTCGCGTTTGCCACAAAAATTTGAATTATCTAATAAATTCATTACACATGTTCTTTTATAGGCGATTAGTTAGGGGTAAGACTGCGTACATCTGGACCTCCCTAGACCCTGCTCTAGGTGGGATACTTACTGGGTTGTTGTTGTTGTGTACATGTTCTTGCTTCTGCCTGCTAATGTAATTGAGCCAAAAGACTTGTGTAAAAAAAAAACTTCCCCATCTGAAGAAGTTGAATACTTCACTGCTTAGCTGTTTGTTTGTACATCTTCTCAGGGATTGAGACATGGCCAGGAAAACAAATACACAGCCACAATTATCGCGTTCCTGCTCCATTTAAGGACCAGGTTTTGCTGCTTTTACTAAGTTTGATCAGTCTGTAGTCATAACTTAAGAGGTTTGTCACTAGATTTAATTCTTGTAGTCTTATCAATCGTTCATCTGTGTCTAAGGTCGTGGTTGTAATTGGAAATGGGCCTAGTGCTTACGATATATCTCGAGATATTTCAAAGGCAGCAGAGGAGGTTCATCTCTCATCAAGATCCCCTGACGTGAAATTTTCAAAACTCGACCACTGCCTAAATATATGGCAGCACTCTACTGTGGGTGATTATTTTTCTCTGATCTGCTCTTTCTTCGCTGTTGTTATTTTTATTGTTATTACAAGGTATATGGATTTGAAACTAAAATACTATTATATGTTTACATTTGTGCAGATTTATATGGCTAAACAGGATGGTACAGTAGAATTTGAGGATGGATCATCAGTTCAAGCCAACATAATTTTGCACTGTACAGGGTATATAGCTTTTGAATCTAAATACTACTCGTCTGTTTACATTTGTGTAGACTTGTATGGCTGAACAGGATGGTACAGTAGAATTTAAGAATGAATCATTAGTTAAAGCCAACAGCATTTTGCATTTTACAGGGTGCTGAAGTGAATTGAAGCAGAACACACAACAGAATTTCTTCCTTACATTGTATTGATGACTTCTGTTTTTTCTTTTAGGTTTCTGAACCTTTTAAGGACCATTTCCTTGTTTCTATTCATCTTTTCTGCTGCAGTTATAAATATGAATTTCCCTTTCTGAAGACAAACGGGATAGTTAACGTTGATGACAACCGTGTTGGACCTCTTTACAAGCATGTTTTTCCACCACAGCTTGCTCCTCGTCTCGCTTTCATGGGTTTGCCCCAAAAGGTAACTTCTTTCTGCCATTTCAAGATGTTGGTAAGCAATGCACTGTGCTCTATTTTATATGTTTCACTTACTATTACTAAAACTTTTGTTATTATAAATCAACAAGAGCATGCATTGTGGTACTAGAAGAATTCAAATGCTTTTGATTTGTCCATGATCAGATAATAATTTTTGATATGATGGAACTACAATCAAAGTGGATAGCAAGAGTATTATCTGGTAAAGTCAGTTTACCATCTGAGCAAGAAATGATGGGAGATGTGAAGGAATATTACCAGCAAATGACAACATTAAAGAGACCCAAGCACCTCACCCATTTTCTCCTCAACTCTCAGGAGGTTTCTTTCGCTCACCTTTTCTTCCCCAACTTTTTTTTGCTGGTTCTTTCTATCTGCTGACTGCTGAGTTTATTTCCCCCTGACATTACTTTGGAAAACAAGCAGTGGAGTTGATTCGAACACGACTTTTTCTCTAATTATTCGCTTTGTCATATGTTTGTATTAATCTCTTTTGGGTTGAAACAGAAGGTTATATGAGGGTTAGCATAATTAGAAAGGGACTTTCTGGTCTTACGGATTCAATCTTGACAAAAAAAACCAAGGCTAGAAGGTCCAGAACTTGAATTATGTGAAGGGAAAAGGGTTAATTGTATTGTCTTGTTCTAATTTGCACTAAATTTCTTAATGGTCTTGAGTCTTGACGTTCTGGATTTGGTTTTTGTGTTTCTTTGTGGCTGTTTAAGTACTTGGATTGGGTAGCGGCGCAAGCAGGAACCTCATCATTAGAGGATTGGAGAAGACAAGTTTATAAAGAGATTCTTAAGCGTATGGAGAATCATCAGGATGGATTTAGAGACGATTTCGACGTTGAAGAATGGCGTAGAAGCACCTGAATTTGTACTACTAGTATTTGTACTGTCCACCTTCATGTGTATCAGGTAACATATGAAGTCTGACATCAATATGAGGGAATTTGTTCGGACAGAACTCCAAATTTCTCTAGATGTAATTGTATTTTGACCAAGATGACTGATTTATAACTTGTGAAATGCTAAGCAAACTGTCAAATGAGATGAGGAATGGTTTGACAAATTAATTAATTGCTCTGTTGCTTAACTCTTCATTTCACCAAAAGTACCCATGTCGGATCCTTGAGTGTCGAACAAGGAGGCCCTTCACAACTTCATTTTAGGCCCAAAAATCTCAAATTTTACAGAGAATGGCCGAATCTGGACCCCAGAGGCCTAGAGACATACCGGTATCGGACCCTTGTACGTACCCGAGTCCGAGTTACATAGATACGTAGCAATTGATTAAGCTGCTGTCCTAGCAACTGTGACTGCATACCTTTCACCTCCACAAGTTAAATCATGTCAAGTTAAATTGGAGCTAATTTAACAACTCAAGCTTAAGCATGCTTAAATCTCATCTCAGATTAAAAAAAAATGTGTATTAAGTTGACATTGACAATATAGCATCGAAGCTAAGTAATGAAGCTTGGGAAAGGGGTAATTAGTTGACATTCAGATAAATTATACTCAGATTATCCATAAGTAATGTTTAATCATGTGAAGTGGTCAACAAGAAGCTTGGGTGTCACGACATCCAAATTCATATTTAATGATCCCAACCCCTTAGATCTTATGCATCAATATTCTCTCTCCATCTCAACATCCCAAATTAGAATTACTACTACTACTCCATTGGACATTCAAAGAAATGGGTCTCATAAGGGCAGGCTTCATTTTCACATTGGGTACTGTTTGGGGAATGTATATGGCGCAGAATTACACCGTCCCTGATGTTAAGAAATTCGCAGATGAATATTGTTCCAAGACAAAGCGCATTGAGGAAACTTATCGCAAGCCAAACAAAGCTTTTGAAGAAAACAACAATTTCAGCAATGCCTCCAGCAATACGAATTAAGAAAAAAAAAAATCACATCTCATGATTCATTTGGATTTGATTGTAATTAATTTGAATTTTAACTTTCTGCTTTTGCCTCCTTTGTTTTATTCATTTTTTTATCATACATGTCTGATTTCATTTGTTGTATAGTGTATTTTGAATGTTACTTATGAGTGTTTATATTTATCATATTCTTTTTTCTTTTTTTTTTTGTCTAGGTCTGTGTAATCGTGTTTGCAAAGCATTATATAAATCTCTGTTATGAATACAAGTCAAGAGTTTATTCTCCTCTCTTACCGGCGTAATATGCTAGTCTCCTTGCTCCAATGCTCAAGACGTGGGATACACATATGCGAGATTCTCTTAACACTCACCCTCATATGTGAATCCCCTTGAACTTGACAATTTTAAAATAGGTCAACTTACTTAATCCGAGTCTTAACATGAGTATATAATACTATCGGGCATTCTTTCCATGTAGCACCTCAATTTCTCCTCCAATTACTTAGAGCAATGGGTCCTCTTGGGGCAACCTTGGG
Organism: Tetragonia tetragonoides; assembly: GCA_038025085.1. Taxonomy (NCBI): domain Eukaryota; kingdom Viridiplantae; phylum Streptophyta; class Magnoliopsida; order Caryophyllales; family Aizoaceae; genus Tetragonia; species Tetragonia tetragonoides. The sequence continues at coordinate 7,170,804 of CM076140.1, read as the reverse complement.
CCAGGATTTTACCATCGGCATATTGTGATCACTTAGTCAAAAAAAATTGTTGATCATATTTGTTGTGATCTCAAGTTTCCTTGTGTATCTGAAGGACAATAACAACGGAATTCTCAAACCACAATAAAAGTTAATAGGTGAGAATCGAAGCGATGTCTCACGTGCAGACACCAAGTCCCCAATCACGACCTTGTCAACCCCGTGTGCCACTCGGCTCACTATTCCGTTGGAACCAAGTCAGGCTTGACCCGATCTAAGTTAAGTCGAAAGCTATAGGTTTTGTGATGCCTCGGTTGTGGGTATAAGTATTTGTTCACAAGGAATTCAAGTGGGAGAATAGCTAAGTGTGGGAAATGCTTTGCTTTGTATTAATACTTGTGTGAATATACAAGGCTTTTCTGAATGTGTCCAAATGAATGGAGCATCCCCTATTTATAGAGCTCCTTAGTCCTAGGAAGCTTCTAGACAAATACCAAGTGTCAATCTCCTATGGGAAGTTCTAGAGAATTCTATACAAATATCTCCTCTATTATTTACAAGAGAAATATGGAGAGAACTCTAGAAACTTAGCAAAATATCTAGGAAACCCTTGGAAGTTCCCTTGGTGCTATCTAGATCTTCCAATTCCGGATTACCCAAGAAGCTTCTGGAAACAGGGCTTGTCTTGGAGGCTTTCTGGAGTCTTCCGGTCAATTCGCGCCTACTGGGCGCCTGTTATCCTTGTCAGCGCCCATGTCAGCGTCCAGCTTGGCCAGTATGAAAGTTAGACACTTTTGATGTCTACTCCTGGCAGAATGGGAAAAGCTCTAAGGACTCTTTAGGGGGTAAGTGCTTCGTGAGAGCACTCGGCAAAGCCCCCTAGGCACCCATGCGCCCTAGTCACGCATGGTGACCAGTGAGGAGAGCGGGTTCGTGACACTCTCCCCCACCAAAGCCATTGACGTCCCCGTCAACGTTGCCGATCGTACCGAGCGTCCCGAACAGCTTGTCCCTTGAATCTCTCGATCACGTCCTGGAACTGCCACAGGTCTTCCTCCCTTTCCCATTACGCCTCACTCTCGGGAAGTTCCTTCCATTTCACTAGGAACTCCCGGTAGTTGGGCACGCCCCTTCTCCGTATGAGGCGTTCAGCCATGATCTCCTCGATTTGCCGCTCATAGGATGTCACCACGGCCGGTGGAGCCCGTTGAGACTCCTCTCTCTCCGGATCTCCTTCGTCCTCATGATATGGCTTGAGCATGCTTACATGGAACACCGGATGCACCTTGAGCTTCGGTGGTAGCTCCAAGTGATAAGACACGTTCCCTACCCTTCGGAGGACGGGATAAGGCCCCTCATACTTTCGAATGAGTCCCTTGTGCACCTTCCGGAACGCTTTGATCTGCTGCGGCAGTATCTTAACCATCACCAAGTCACCGACTTGAAACTCGAGAGGCCGCCGATGCTTATCCGCCCATTTCTTCATCTTTTTTGCTGCCTTGTCCAAGTAAGCCTTGGCAATGTCAAGCTGATCGTGCCACCCTCGCGCCATCTTGTATGCTGCCGGACTCGTCCCTTTATACCCGGACGCAACATTTTGAGGTGTCAAAGGTTGATGTCCCATGACAAGCTCAAATGGGCTATGTTGCGTCGACTCCGACTTCTTGAGATTATAAGAGAATTGGGCTACGTCCATAAGCTTCGCCCAATCTCGCTGGTTTGCGCTCACGAAGTGTCGCAAGTACAACTCCAAGAGTGCATTCACCCGCTCCGTCTGCCCATCCGTTTGCGGGTGGAAGCTAGTGGAGAAGTGCAAGCTTGAGCCCATAAGCTTGAACAGCTCCGTCCAAAACTTGACAGTGAACCTGGGATCACGGTCGCTGATGATGCTTCAAGGAAGGCCCCAATACTTCACCACGTTCTTAAAGAACAATCGAGTCGTCTCCTCGGCTGTGCAATCTCGTGGGGCAGGAATAAACGTCCCATACTTCGAAAACCTGTCGACCACCACCATGATCGACCGCACCCATCAGACTTGGGGAGTGCCGAGATGAAATCCATCGAGACGCTTTCCCATGGTCTCTCCGGAATAGGCAAAGGCTCGAGCAACCCGGCTGGTGAGCGTTGCTCGATCTTGTCTTGCTGGCACACAAGACACGTGCGAACATAAGATTCGATGTCGTCACGCATCCGTGGCCAGTAATAGGTGTCCTCCATGAGTGCCAACATTCGCTGTACTCCTGGATGACCTGCCCATTTGGAGTCATGACACTCCTTCATCAATTCTTGGCGTAGGTTGTCCCACCGAGGGACAAAGATACGATGCCCCACCGTAAAGAGTAGACCGTCTTCTACCCAAAATCGCCGCGTCTTCCCGTCTTTGGACATCTCCATCAAACTCTTGGCCAAAGCATCATGCTCCAACCCATCCTTGATACGTCCAAGGATGTTGCTGTCTACCCCACTGATGGTAGCCAGCATAGCCTTACGGCTAAGTGCGTCCGCCACGATGTTTGCCTTGCTGGGTTTGTACTCTATCACATAATCAAACTCGGCCATGAAATCTTGCCACCGTGCTTGCTTCGGGCTTAGCTTCTTCTGATTCTGGAAGTAACTTGTCGCCACGTTGTCGGTCTTGATGATAAACCGACTCCCAAGTAAATAATGCCTCCAAACTCGCAAGCAATGGATGACTGTCGTCATCTCCTTCTCGTGTACTGGATACCTCCGTTCAGTGTCGTTGAGCTTGCGAGATTCGTAGGCAATGGGGTGTCCTTCTTGCACTAACACCCCTCCGATGGCAAAGTCACTAGCGTCCGTATGCATCTCGAACGCCTTGGAATAGTCCGGCAGGGCCGACACTGATTCCTCTGATATGGCCTTCTTCAAATCTTCAAAGGCCCGTTGGCAGGCTTCATCCCAACACCATGCAACCTTCTTCTTCAGTAAGTCGGTCAGCGGCACCGCCTTTGTGGAATAGCCTTGGATGAAGCGCCGGTAATAGTTTGCCAACCCAAGGAACGACCGTAGCTCCGAGACGTTCTTAGGTGGCTCTTATTCTTCTATGGCTTTCACCTTCGCCCGATCGATCATGATCTTCCCTTCCTTGATATGGTGTCCCAAGAAGTCCACCTCCGATAAAGCGAACGAGCATTTCTCCTTCTTTACGTACAGCTCGTTCTCCCTTAGCACTTGGAACACCTGTCTAAGGTGCTGGACATGCTCTCCGAGCGTGTCGCTGTACACAACGATGTCATCGAGGTAAACAACAACGAATTTATCAAGGAAAGGGTGTAACACCTTGTCCATCAACGTGCAAAACGTTGCCGGAGCATTGGTTAAGCCAAAGGGCATCACCAGAAACTGGTACGCTCCATATCTGGTGACGCAATCCGAACCTTCCAGTACCCCGAGCGCAGGTCCAATTTCGTAAAGTACCTTTCTTTGCCCAAGCGATCAAACAAGTCCGCCACCAAAGGAATAGGGTACTTGTTCTTGACAGTAATTTTGTTGAGGGCCCGGTAGTCAATACACATCCGCAACGACCCATCGTGTTTCCGCTGAAACAGTACCGGTGCCCTGAACGGTGCTTTGGACGGCCTTATGAATCCTGCGTCCAAATGCTCCTTGAGTTGCCTCCGCAACTCCTCTAACTCCGATGGAGCCATCCGATAAGGCCCCATGGCTGGCGGTCGAGCTCCCAGCTCCAGTTCGATCTCGTGATCCACCTCTCTCCTGGGTGGTAGCCTCTTAGGTAGTTCTGGAGGCATCACGTCTCCAAACTCCTCCAGAACATTCCGGATGTCCATAGGAACATCAAGAGAAGGAGAGACCTCTTCTTCTAGCTTCAGTGTCGCCAAGTACGTGGCCTCCTTCCTCTTGACGCCCCTCTTAAGTTGCAAGGATGACATCATCTTGGTCTCGACTACCTCCCTCGTGACCAGGACCGCACACGCACCACTACTCTAGGAAATCACCATGGTGCCATACTTGTCGAAGGAAATGGGTTTCACGGTATCCATGAAATCCATCCCGAGTACTAGACCGTAGTCATCCATCGTTACCACGGTCAGATCCGCCTTTCCCTTCCACTCGCCAAGGTGCAAGGGAACTCCTCGAGCTACACCGTGGATAGGCATGGAAGAAGAGTTGACGGCTTTCATCCAGCCTGGCTCCTTGGTGTACTTTAGCCCCAACCTCGTAGCCTCCTCCTTTGCCACGAAGTTATGCGTTGCACCCGTATCCACTAATGCCTTAGAGACCACTCCATTCACCTTGGCCTCTACGAACATTAGTCCCTTGGACGGCCGCCCACCGTCCGATGACAGCACCTTAATTTTGGCTACCTCGGCGTCTTGTGATGGCTGCGCCTTGGTTGCCTTGATGCTGCTGAGGACACGAAGGGCTCCCATCCTCATTTCCTCGTCGGAACTCGACTTGTCCTCATACCCGGACACCAAAGCGTTAAGCTTCTGTCGTTGAGGACACTCCCGGACAAAGTGCGGTCCACCACAAAAGAAACAATCACGAGATTTACTCTTGTCGTTCGAGTGTTGGATGGACTTACCCTTGTCCTTTGCTGAGTTGAACGACGGTTTGTTGCCTCCTTGGTGGGTCTTCTCTCCCCCACCTTTCTCCTTGCCGCCGCCCTTACGATCCTTCTTGTCCCTCTTCGAGCCCGGAGAGAACTCGATAAGGGACTCGGCCACCGAAACCGCATGTGCCAAGTCCTGCACATCGCGCCGCTTGAGCTCCTGTTTTACCCACGGCTTTAGCCCATCCATAAAGTAGAACAACCGGTCTTTATCACTCATGTCTGCAATCTCCAACATGAGAGTGGAATACTGCTTCACATACTCCTTGATCGTGCTCGTATGCCTGAGGTTGCGGAGTTTCGCCCTTGCGAGCTCATCCGCGTTCTCCGGATAGAATTGTCTTTTGAGCTCTGTCCGGAACTCCTCCCATGTCTTGATTGCATTATCGTCCTTCTCCTTATCACTGTGCTGCACCCTCCACCAAAGGATGGCATCGTCACAAAGGTACATGGTGGCCGTCGTGATCTTGGAGGCATCGTCCTCCAAGTGTGTTGCATCAAAGTACCGCTCGACACACCAAAGGAAGTTGTCGAGTTCCCTCGCATCCCGTTTTCCCGCGAACTTCGGTGGTTCGGGTACTTTGAGCCTTAGCCTCCCTTACCGTAGCACTCCCAGCCACGGCCGCCTTGCAAAGCGTTAACTCTGTCTTTGTACTGTCAAACTCCGCTTGGACAGCCGAGATTACGCCCATCAGCTTAGCCTCCAGATTCGCCAAGTCCTCCTGGTACTTGGCCTTGAGTTCGTTGAGTGCAACCAACATCTTTTCACTCAAGTCCTCGGACGCTGTCTCAACATCGTCCAACCTCTGGTCTGAGTTGTCGGCCCAGGATTCCAGCAGCGCGACAGCATCAGTGAGCTTGACGACGATGTTCTCGACGTCCTTCTTATTCTTCTTGCGTCCAGTCTGTGGTTCCTCATGACTCACTCCCGAAGCTTCAACGTCTTTCTCTCCTGCCATGGCAACGAAGTCCCGTTTCGTACCACGCCTTAACCGGAGCTCTGATACCACTTCTCACGTGCTGACACCAAGTCCCCAATCACGACCTTGTCAACCCCGTGTGCCACTCGGCTCACTATCCCGTTGGAACCAAGTCAGGCTTGACCCGAGCTAAGTTAAGTCGGAAGCGATAGGTTTTGTGATGCCTCGGTTGTGGGTATAAGTGTTTGTTAACAAGGAATTCAAGTGGGAGAATAGCTAAGTGTGGGAAATGCTTTGCTTTGTATTAATGCTTGTGTGAATATACAAGGCTTTTCTGAATGTGTCCAAATGAATGGAGCATCCCCTATTTATAGAGTTCCTTAGTCCTAGGAAGCTTCTAGACAAATGCCAAGTGTCAATCTCCTATGGGAAGTTCTAGAGAATTCTATACAAATATCTCCTCTATTATTTACAAGAGAAATATGGAGAGAACTCTAGAAACTTAGCAAAATATCTAGGAAACCCTTGGAAGTTTCCTTGGTGCTATCTAGACCCTCCAATTCCGAATTACCCAAGAAGCTTCTGGAAACAGGGTTTGTCTTGGAGGCTTTCTAGAGTCCTCCGGTCAATTCGCGCCTACTGGGCGCCTGTTGTCCTTGTCAGCGCCCATGTCAGCACCCAGCTTGGCCAGTATGAAAGTTAGACACTTTTGATGTCTACTCCTGGCAGAATGGGAAAAGCTCTAAGGACTCTTTAGGGGGTAAGTGCTTCGTGAGAGCACTCGGCAAAGCCCCCTAGGCACCCATGCGCCCTAGTCACGCATGGTGACCGGTGAGGAGAGCGGGTCCGTGACAGATTGCTAGCTAGGATTTAACTTTTGGTAACATCCACCGAAAAATGCTTTGAAAATTTTAATATAGATATACCAACAAGCACTTAGATGAGTTGGTGAGGGACTCTTCTAGCTTAAGCAGAGATTTTGGGTTCGAGACCCTGTGAATGTAGCAGTGATAAATACTTGTTGGGAAAGCTTTGCCGCCCTTGTGGTCCCATCCGGCTCAGTCCGGATTCAACCGGACGGTCTCAGACCAAAAATTTTTTTAATATAGATATCTCATTATTAAAGGACAGCTCACATCAGTGGACCCACGTGATGGATCCAATCCAATGCTTCAAAATCCTTCACCATATTACTCTTATGGTCTAAATTTGGTCTCTATCAACCCATCATATGAGTCTCTTCATTTCATCCAAATATTAATGACATGAGCTTCCCATCTAAATCGAAGCATTGAAGAATCAAAATGATAGTACTTCACAAAGTAGCAGTAATAGGAGCGGGCTGGGCGGGCCTGGTGAGCGCCCGTGAGCTCAAGAGGGAAGGTCACAGGGTCACAGTCTTCGAAAAGAGCCCAACAATTGGAGGTAATTGGGCCTATGACCCGCGTACTGAGTCCCACGATTTATTGGGCCTAAACCCGGCCCGTGAAATTGTGAGCAGCAGCATGTACAAGTCACTCCGGGTCAACCTCCCCAGGCACATAATGGGCCTATTGGATTATCCGTTTGCAAGAAATGAGTCGGGTGACCGGAGGAACTTTCCGGGTCACGAGGAGGTCTTATTGTTTCTACTTGACTTGGCTCGGAACTCTGGTTGGGATGAGCTCACACGGGTCGGGTGTGATGTCATCCGGGTGGAGCGGGTCGATGGGAGGAATGACCGGTGGGAAGTCGAGTGGCGGACACGGGTCGGAGTATTCGAGAGGGAGTTGGGTATGGAGGTGTTTGAGGCTGTGGTGGTTTGTAATGGAAAACATACACAGCCCCAGATTGCTGACTTTCCAGGTAATTTGTTCCCACATTGTTATTGATGTACATAAGTTCTATTTTGATCTGTTATTATGTACTCTAATAGTTAATACCCTTTGGGTCATTTATCGAAAACAGCCTCTCTACTAGGCGATTAGGTAGTGTAAGTTGCGTACACCGTTGGAAAAAATTATTTGAATAAATAGGGGAATGAAATTCTATCAATTTAACATACCTCAAACTTTATTCATCAACATATATAACAACTATATAAGTACAATTCTTGTAAATGAAACACTCAAATACATCAATTTGATCAATAGAATAACAACATAATAAAAAAGAGTAAGGATTAGAATTAGACTGTTTTAGTTGGAATTATGGGTTGAGGCATGTTGGACACTTTCCGTGGAGAAGAAACGCCCCTCCTATCAAATGCCAAGTTAATGTCCTATTGAATAGAAAACGTTTCACTAATTATATGGGAAATCAACTCCTCCATTAAATCATTGATATGGAAAACCAACATCCAATGCTCCACATTAAAATAGGAAATCGTTACAAATGTTACAAACCACCACATTTAAACAAACATTAAGTAATAATATATAGATTTAAAGATATAAAAGAATATATCAATAAATTAGATAAAAAAAAGATAATTTAGGACACTAAACTATTAACTTGTTATAGCCTTTAAATTGGTATACAAATAAATGTTATCGAAAAGGAATTAGGCATCTAACAAATGATAATAAAAGTTCTAATATTAAATTTTAAAGCATAATTTTCCAACAATCCCCCACATGATTTAAAATTTAATAAATATGATAATAGTATAAAACTCAAGTTATATATATATAGTGAGCATATAATAATGTGCAATAGGTATAGGTACCTTTTGGGTTTGAACCTACACTTAGTGTAAATGAGCTTACACCCGAAAGAGTCGAAGTAACATAAATGTTTTGAACTTGACCCCTTAAATCAGGCTTGGACCCACAGCACACACAGTACGGGCAATTACTCGGGTTCTATCGGTGGGGCGCGATTCCGGTCATGCGCACTGCATCCGATTTCATGAGTGTCATTAGGGATAGCCTAAAGTCCCACAGTGGCGACCCCACCACCACACTCACATAGGTAAACCCTCCAAGGGTCCCCCACACAAACTGTCGTTGGGTTCATTAAGAGGTATTTTAATTCCATCAATAGTAAATAATTTAAATACACCTCAACATTAAATCGTCACGGTTTATAAGAGCACTCGCCATAGAAATGAGACCCGGAATACTCCGCAAAAAATAAATAAATATTATTTGTGCTCTCCGAGCCACCCATCAGTTTCGTTATTACCCGTTGAACTCCATTCATGGGATCGTCATACCTCTGGAGACAGGTTTCCACTGAGGTGACTACATTGTAGGCTCCAGTCTCATTCCCCTCGACGATAAAATTAGCTTTTAGCTAGTTTTTAGTTTATGCCCATAATGACGACATACAATTAGCTTTTATGCTAATTTTCACTTTATGTCCATTATGACTATACTGAATGATTAAACTTTTGTCCATCATTTTGATGCAACAATTAGCATTTTGCTAATCTTTGTTGTATGCCTTTTAAGCCCCATCTCATTGCATGCTCCACTTTTTATTTCTCCTTGATGCGCATCAAACTCCATAATTTTTCTGTCACAAGACCAGAAAATTATACATAAGTATATATACACATTTGCATGCACTTCTTTGGACTTTTAATTATGATCAACGAGAGCATCCAACAAATATATAATTCACCTTCTAAATATTTTAATACTCTGCAATGCCAACCTACTCTTGCAGTTGATTATTTTCAATGAGCATAATATAACTTCTAGACATCTACTCTGCAATGCCAACATACTCTTGCAGTTGATTATTTTCAATGAGCATAATATAACTTCTAGACATCACGTGGCTCACTAAAACTAAATTCAACTCCCACATTTGCAAATAAACATATACTTTGCTTATTATAGGATGCTAAACATATCATTTTTATGGGGTTTATAATACCAATAAATATGCTTCACCATCAACATATTTATATTCATGGTTTTATGGCACATGACTGTTACTTGCAATAGACTTTTCAACATATGAGTATAAAACCCCCACATTTAATAATTCATCATAATGACCTTGATTGTCAATAATAATATCACCTATATTGGTGACATGAGTACCACCAAAGTCATAAGCACAACTTCCATATAAGAACATGTGTCTTCCTTAAATAATAAACTTAACATGCTTTCACTCGTAACACAAATTCCATCATGTTATATGTATAGGAAGTCATAAATACTCATATATGTATTACATAATCAGCCATCATCTCGTACATGAAAGCATGACACAAAAACTTTAGAAAACCGTCAGGTGCAAGAATGAAATTTCCACATTTATATACCATTTAATTAATCACCAATCAAATATATATTTATATATATATGATTATGATAAGCTATTGAGTTACTCATTTATTTTCGACATAACAACAAAACATCATGCATATGTATTTTTAGACAAATAGATATATTTCTATATATACTGTATACATATCTCATCTGTACGTCAATCAACATGCCTCCATATTATATATACAAATATGACAAAATAGTCATAGAAGTATAATTAAACTGCACAAGTAGTATTATTAACGATCGATAATAAAACCAACAAGTAACCAATCAAAACTTCATATGCGTGATCGACTAAGATTGATGTGCACACGTTTTACTATTATTGTACGGTTACACACATAAACATCATCATATACAGAATCACATAGGTAGTTCATCCTAAAAGGATGAAAACGAGAATTTATAATTATTATTATACACACGCATATTACATTATGTCTATCAGTACTATCACATGTGTGTATTGCCAGCATTTTAGCGGCCTAATAAATCTTAATTTTCATAACATTGATTTAGTAACCACCTACTAAATAGATACATAATAGACAAAAGACATTGTATAATATTGATATCAATCATCCATTCAAAATACCAGATCATATCATAACATAGAATCATGATCTTAATAAGATGCTAGAATAATGATACATATACGTTTTGTTTTTTTTTTCTCTCTTTTTCCTTTCAGAGTCATTACTAATGAATGTTGAATCATGAATATACATCAAACTATGAGTCCATGGCTAGCAGAATAAAACGTATACTAATCCGGAAACATATTTTATGAGTCCACGCAACTAGACAAGCATATTCAATCAATTGATTTCATATAAACATATTTTATAGCTACACAGATATGTTAAACTGATAGAAATTCCAACGTTTTCTTCTCCACGACTATTGGAAAAAATTATTTGAATAAATAGGGGAATGAAATTTCTGTCAATTTAACATACCTCAAACTTTATTCATCAACATATATAACAACTATACAAGTACAATTCTTGTAAATGAAACACTCAAACACATCAATTTGATCAATAGAATAACAACATAAATAAAAAAGAGTAAGGATTAGAATTAACCTGTTTTAGTTGAAATTATGGGTTGAGGCATGTTGGACACTTTTCGTGGAGAAGAAATGCCCCTCCTGCACGAGGCTTTAATTTGTTATCATGGCGTTCTCCACCTCAGATACAACAACCCGTTGAAAGCTATAGGTGCAGCCAATAATTCTCCCGAACAACTGAATCGCCCATGCTCAAAATACTAGTTTATAGTATACGGGTAAATATTTTTTTTTGTAGATAAATAAGTTTTAATGAAAAAGGAGGAAGAATACTTCTTCAGCAACTTAAGCCATGCTAAGCTTATTTATTTCTCTCCACTACACATCCATAAGGATATGTATTTATAGGCAAAACCCACTCCACCAAATGCCGAGTTAATGTCCTATTGAATAGAAAAAATTTCACTAATTAAATGGGAAATCAACTCCTCCATTAAATCATTGATATGGAAAACCAACATCCAATGCTCCACATTAAAATAGGAAACCGTTACAAATGTTACAAACCACCACATTTAAACAAACATTAAGTAATAATATAAAGATTTAAAGATATAAAAGAATATATCAATAAATTAGATAAAAAAAGATAATTTAGGACACTAAATTATTAACTTGTTAGAGCCTTTAAATTGGTATACAAATAAATGTTACCGAAAAGGAATTAGGCATCTAACAAATGATAATAAAAGTTTCAATATTAAATTTTAAAGCATAATTTTCCAACATCATCCCGGTGGAGCGGGTCGATGGGAGGAATGAACGGTGGGAAGTCGAGTGGCGGACACGGGTCGGAGTATTCGAGAGGGAGTTGGGTATGGAGGTGTTTGAGGCTGTGGTGGTTTGTAATGGGAAACATACACAGCCCAAGATTGCTGACTTTCCAGGTAATTTGTTCCCACATTATTATTCATGTACATAAGTTCTATTTTGATCTGTTATTATGTACTCTAATAGTTAATACCCTTTGGGTCATTTATCGAAAACAGCCTCTCTACTAGGCGACTAGGTAATGTAAGTTACGTACATCTCATGGTGGTGGTGGTTGTTGTTGTTATGTGAAATACAGTTCTAGTAAACATGAGGCACTTGCAATGCCATGATTTCCCATTGCTCTCTACTTCGACATTAACCTTTACTTTTTTCTGATTTTTAATGTTAGGCAGAGACATATGGCCAGGATTGCAGTTTCACAGTCATAACTACCGCACTCCAGAACTATTTCAAGATCAAGTAATACACTGTAATACTCCTACTATCTAATATGCATGTGCACATTATTGCTTTTGGAGGGGTGGTTCATAGTATGAAGCATGGAGACTTCGGGTAGGTGCCGTGTTGCGTGTCCAACACTCGGACATGACAAGACACCGACACCAGGACACGATACCTGCCAGGCTCTTTTCACCTTTGAATGACGCTTCCCTGCGTCTGTGTCGTGTCCGTGACCGTATCTGTGTCCATACAACATAGTACTTCATACCCTCTTCAAGCTACATGAAATTCTTGAGTGAGCCAAAGAATAAAATGAGTTACCATTTTTTTTTAATCGATTTTTATTTTCAGGTTGTGATAGTGATCGGAAATGGACCTAGTGCCCGTGACATATTGAGAGAGATAAGTCCCATTGCAAAACAAGTTCATCAAGCCACTAGATCCCACTCAAACACACAATCCCCTGACTCCGAGAAGCACTCCAAGATTTCAAAGCACACAATGGTACTCTTCTAAGATAGATTCATTTATCTATTTGCCAAGAAAACATTCATTTTTTTTGTCTTGCACATACGATGGTAACGTAACCTACCGCAACCAGAAGACTCCAACGCATCAACCCAACAGAATGAAGTTTATTTTTTGATGAATGGATTAGATATTTGGTACCTAGATTATGATGCCCAGATTATATTCTGACATTTTTCTGGTAGGATCCTATAATGAAAAGTGAATAGTTTGAGACTCAAACTGATGAATTGATCATGATATGCAGATATCTAGGCTTTATGAAGATGGCAAGGTGGAATTTGAAGATAACTCCCATTTATGCAGATGTTATAATTCACTGCACTGGGTATTGAAAATTGCACTATACCATCTTTAGTTCATAGGAGTACTTCTATAATCTATATTTTGGGTGGTTCAGATACAAATACCATATCCCATTTTTGAAAACAAATGGGATAGTTACAGTGGATGACAACCGAGTTGGACCTCTATATCAGCATGTTTTCCCACCACGCTTAGCACCTTGGCTTTCATTTGTGGGACTACCCAACAAGGTAACAACCCTAACTTTGGACTTAGATATCTAATTTGTAATTTCTACTTGTATTTCTTTCTTTTGTTCCAAATTAAAGGGTGAAAACAATTGTCATCCAAACTAGCAGGGTAGCGTTTATTTCCTGGTATTGAAATGCAATCATTTTATAGAGTAAACAATTAACAATGGATGAGTTTACGACTAAACATACTGTGTTTGTGTCATTTTCTGAAACGGACAACAAAATTAACAGTCTCCACCAGCATTGTTAATAGAGTTACAAGCCAAGTGGGTGGCAAAGGTTTTATCTGGTGTAGTATCCCTGCCAACTGAGCAAGACATGGAACTATGGGTTGAGAAACTTTACACCAATATGGAGAAAACTGGATTGCCTAAACACCACACTCACAATCTTCAAGACAAGGTAAATCACTTCATCAATTCACCATCATTGCTCAAAGAACTGTATGAATGGTACATTCTTGTGTAAATTTCCATTGTCAATGTGAATACGGTTTTTGATTGCGCGCGCACACACACACCAAAGAAAAGAAGTGAAATTCGCATGAAGGGGGACTTATAAGCTGTGTATTTTCTCTTATATGGTTGACAGCATGATTACGAAGATTGGCTGGTGGGGAAACTGGGATTACCGCCACTGGAGAAGTGGAGAGAGGTCATGTTTTTCTCCATGTCAAAGATCAAATCATGTTATGGAGATGATTACAGGGAGTTCTGGGATGTTGATAAGTGGATCCTGGAAACAGAAGCTGCCCTTAAACAAAGCTGATAACTTACCCAATACAAAAGGAATGGCCTTGTTTGGCATGTAAAATATGGAAGTTCGGAGTGTAAACGCAGATTCCTTGCCAACTTAATGGCGTTCGGATCTTCTAGTGTAGTTAGGAACAGTTCATCTACAGCTGCCTTTGAATGGTTCATACTGTTATCAGAGGATTAGAATGAGTTTTCCATCGAAAAATGTTTCAAGAATATCAAGAAGGTGCTTCCTTATGTTCGAAAACTTTTACCGATCTACATAAGGTCAGGATTCATATATCATATGGTGTCTTCGTTGTACTATAAACTTAATTCCATTTTTAACATATTTGATTTTAGTTGACAAATATTATATAAAATAAAGGTGTGATAAATAATGAAATGAACAGCAATGTCAAACTGCAAAAATGACAAGTATGTAGCTTTTATTTCCATAATAATCTGGGTAATCCAGCTGCTCGGCGTCTACGTAACGTACCCGTTGTATCTGCTTCTCCCCATGGAGTAGTGAAAAGCATAAAATGGAAGGGCCGGGAAAGGCCAACAGGGGGATAAAGGGGAAAATAAAAGCAAACAAAGAAGAAAACCACAGAATTGATTCTAGCAAAAACCGAGTGTTGACTGTTGAGGTACAAAAAATCCTACATTTATCCCCCTTCAACCCATGTCCATTTTGGGAGACGTAAAATCCTACATTAGTTTCAGCTTATGCAAAGTAAGCAGACCTAATTGGCACTGTCGACTGTCGAGTCCCCACAAAAAAGGAAAAGAAAATTACATTATCCAACAGGCTACAAACTTGTTTACAGTTTGATGATTGTAGAGATCCTGAGAAGATGCATCCAGGTGAAGCAGATGATGATCTGTTTTGAGTTGCCATCCAGGAAACAGAATTTGCATATATTATGATTCTTATGTTCTCTTGAGGAAGTACCCAAGCAAAATGCCCACGATAGCAATCAGCACCACGAACATTATGGACACGCCACCACTGGAACGGTTTCTGCTGACCTCTCTTCTTAACATGTCCTGTTCAGTTCCAGAGAGCTACATTAGAGACAGTAGAACATAACCAGAGAGCATAAACAATCTGAAATTAAGCGCATGCATAGGAACAGATGGTCAGCCCAAACACCAAGTTGTTTATACAATCACAGGTAGAAAAATGACATCATAGTGATCGCTGATTCTTATCAACCAAAGAATTAAGGGTACAAGCATATCAATGAGAACGTCATGCAAGTGAACCGTCTAACACTCTGATGACTGACCATCTGAGCAAATCGAAGCCAGAACATATATTAACGGTGATTTCCCGCATAGTGAGAGCCATGAACAAGGACCATGACACTAATATCTATCATCAGACTATCGGTCAATATTCAGAGTTCCAGCAGTAACAATCTTACCAAAACAAAATGTCAAAAACAAAACAAGTAAATGAGTGAATTCAAAATAACAATTTGCCATAGAAATCCAGAAAAAGCCTAATTACAGGGGTGTTTGGCCAAGATTTTAACAAGCTTCAGCTTCTTAGAAGCTGAAAATAGCCCCCAAGGAGGCTAGAAGCTGAAGCTTCAATTTTGGATCTTCTGTTTTGGCCTCCTCGAAGGGGTATTTTCAGCTTCTAAGAAGCAGATTTTGGTGGTGGGGGAAGATGTGAGATAAATAAGCGAGAGAAGCTGAAGCTTGGAAGAAGCTTGGCCAAACACCCCTGTAACATCTCCAAACAGCATCTTCCAAAAGATAAATCATTCCTACACCCATCCCTCACTAATGAATTCTCAAGCACAGGTTAATGCAGCTAACTCCAAGCTGTTTTTCCGATTTGCCCCACTAGTCTACTATTCTGTTACGGATTAAATATGCAAAATAGAGTACCCAGCAATGTTAGCCAAAATTACTTGCCTTCTCTCACTCAGAAACAGAACCAGAGGGGATTAGGTACATTTGCTAGAAATTTATCAATTACAACATTGCACACAATCAGCTTAAGAAGTAGACCAGACAACTGGGTCAGAAACTAAGCCCTTGAAGAGAGCAAAATCCAATAGTAAGACATCAGGGTAGTTATACATTTAGGGGTTAAACAATTGCAAGTTTGCAACAATGCTAGCCAGAACAGAAAGAAAGACTCTCAAGAGATCTGGACATTGGACAGAATCTTACATAGGGTAGCAAAATAGAAGCAAAGTAAGAGAACTTCTTAGTGAAAAAACAAGATTGAGACCTGAAGGTGGCAATGTTACATACATGTGAAGACAGCCAAAGTCCCATTAATGAGTTTTTCAGAAGCGTCTATAAGGAAGTAAAACCAAATACGACGCTTGATTCTCGTCGTAGTTTATTGGCTGTTAGGCCAGTGGCTCAAGCCTAAACCTATTACTCCTGACGTGTGAAAATACAGGTGCCATCAGTTCTAGGCATTCGAACAAAGCTGGAGACATATTAAGGCAAAATAGGCAATAGAGGCGGCAAAGGCCATTCATTGTCCTACTCCTTCATTGGAACAGAGCTCTTCCATAGTTTTGTTCGCCAACCCTGAAGACAATATCTTTCCTTTTGTTGGCTTTATATTTATAGTACCTTCCTAGCACAGCACTTTGTGTTGGGCTATGTCTCCGCACACCTGTTAGGAACATCTGAAGCACATTCTACGTGTGTGCTTTAGTTTAGTATTCAAGATTTAACCTTATCAGTCTAAAAGCTTTCCTTAATTAGGTAACAAGAATTAGAGGAGTAATAAACATCAAATATAAATAGCTACGAAGCCGACAGGACCTTGAGGAGGGAGGATGCCAGAGGCAATCACAACTCACAATGCTACTAAATGGCATCTTAAGCAATGCTAATAAATTATCCCTTTAACTGATCCGGTCCACCATAAACAAAAGACTCGAAGTTCAAGGAATCATGATAGTTCTCCAACATAACACATCTTCTAAGAAGAAATAGAAAGATCTTGAGTGATAAAGTAGTCTATATGATGCACTAAACACAATCAAGAGTAAGGGATATACCAATTCTTGACGAAGTTTATGATTCTGTTGAATGGCAGAATTTTTCTCCTCGGTCAACTTCGAAATCATAGAATATGACTGAAAAAGACATGTCCATCAGTATTTTTTTTTCCAGAAAGTACCAATAATCAACCCTAAAAAGAACGATAACAGTACCACAGCAAAAAGGTTTGAAAGACGTATAAAGCAATGATGTTCCGTACTGAAAGGAATATTATTGACTAAATTCACCACTATACCAAAAGTATATTACCCACAACCCAATGTTTTATACCTCAAAGTCCTCAAGAGTATACATAAAGTTAACTTCCTTAACCAGCCAAAACATGATTTATGTCAGAATGGAGCTCAATATTGGATTTGAATATTTGATGTTCCTTTACTGAGCAATATATTAGTCGTAAGCAACTAAGCATAAGCAAATAGCATTACAACATGGACATACTACAAAAACCAGGAATAGTCATTTCCTGGTAAACAAACAGACAACTCATAGAGCACAAGTATTGAAAAGAAAATTCATCATCAACATGAGGAAAGTTATTGCTGATAAGTTGTGTGGGCAACTCTACGATAAACAATAACGCTGACAACTAAGGTTTGGAATATTAATTAGGAATAAAGATATTTAAAAAAAATTAATCAAACAGGTTAACCTCGAAGACAGTGTTTGGCACTACTCAGAAACAAGGTAACTTGATCCTTTTCCTAGATAAGACGGTAGATTTATCTTCCTCGAGTATTCTTTTTATAAATAGGATTATCTTCTTCGAATATCAACCCTGGATATATACTATACCTGTGATTTTGCAAGTTTATTAAATTTACTCTTAACCCACAACTGTCAAAGAAAATTCAATTTTCCAGGTTTTGATCTAGTAGGATGAGAAGGAGATAGTACAGAAAAATGCATCAACCATGCAAAACAAATGAGGAGAGTATTACGTATGTCAAATGTATGACACCAAAATTAAAACGAAATTGCAATGTTTAAACATGAAACAAAACTGCCAACAGTAAGCCGTCATGTGACCAGTCCATGCTAAACAAAAACACATCTCTAGCTTAGACAAAAGATGTCACTAATTCTGGAAATGATGCAAAGGCTTCAAATCCAGAAAAGGACAGAACCAAAAGGACAACAGAAAGTCTGTCCGCCACTTTCAATTAGTTAAACTATCGTACTAACGCATCATAGCCATTGATGATTTGGTAAAAAAAAATTGGCCAGAAAGCATGTTTCTTTTCATAATCACTCAGCAGAAAGTTAGCAGTGGATTTCAATGAAGACAGCAACAAAAATCCATGAAGAAAGCAACAAAAATCCGTGAAGAAGTAAAATTGGACGGAGGCAATTACCTCAGAGTATTTCTCCTTAGACTCCTCAAGAGATTTTGAGACCTATAATTTTAGAGACAAAAGTTAATATAAATTGAAGAAATAGAAACAATTATTTACTCTATGAATTCTAACAGCATAGAGCATGCTTACTTGTGATGCTAATGAAGCATTTTCGTTTCCATTTTCGCGGGGAGGAGATCCTTCCTCTGATTCTTCAGGGACTGGTGAGGGAGGATTCGCAGGTATAAAAACGACCCTCAATTTAAAATCTTCGACAACCTTCCCCTCCGCTTTGTTAAACTAAAGTATCAAAAGGAAAGGTTACACAAACCCAAAACAAGTTACGAGCCAAATTAAACTCGTTTACAAAGAAAGATAGATACAACAACCCTACCATCTCAGCGGTTAAGTCCTTGGAAGTAGTGCCCTCAGGTGCAACAACACACTGAACTAGGAATTTGTCCTTGCTCTGCAAATCATTTGGTGCTTCCTTCTGTGCTTGCATGGTAACTACCAACAACAGTTTGAAAATATGATCAAATAACTTCAGAAAAACTAAAGGTCACTTACGACTCAATGAAATAAAACCCCTATAGCTGAACACAACTATAGTCAACTCAAACAGCCCAAATACAATATAATCTTTAAGGTATATACCATTTCTAAAATAAGCAACACATAAACTAGTTAAATCCTACAACCTCAAGTGACCCCGATTTCAGTGTAGTGATCTATAGACAAGCATACGATTTACACCATGTGAGACCCATGAATTACAGCATCATCTACTTCAAAGATGAGAAATGAAAGGTTTTATAAATGAGCTATCATATAAAAAATTCACCTGTAACATCACATGTCCCTCCAGGCAACACGACGCCAGTATTGGGGCGTACACAGTACTTCTTGGGATTGGTCGTTTTAACCTTTATTGAACACAAATCATCCATAAATTAATAAATGTTGCCCAACAAAATTAATCAAAGTTCACCCAAATTTCTTAGTACAAATCGAAAACCCACCTTAAACGCGACATAGTTGTTCGTCTTGTTACTTAACTGCATAGAACATGAACTCTGTTTCCCCAATTGAACTTCATCAAAATCAAAAGATCCCAAAATTAGAACCCAATGAAAAATGAAATATCAAACCGTTCTCGAAAACCTCAAATGCACACAATTAACATTCAAAATCACACAACAATTAGGTCAAACAACATAACATTCAAACAATTCCAAAAATTAGGGTTTTTAAAAAATACAAATAATATAAAGACTTACAAGGGAATTTGAGCTCGGAGGGTTGAATATTAAGCAGATCGCCAGTACTCATGATTCCGAATTTCAATAAAATTTCGGAAAGATGAAGGCTTGCGAACTTGAAATCGAGAAATTTGGGTAGAGAATTGAAAAGGGAAAATTCAAATTCAGAGCCCAAAATAAAAACCCTCAGATTTTGCTTTACGTTTTTTATTTGTTGTTGGGTTTTTGGTTTTTTCTTTTCTTTTTCTTTTTTTAATATTCTGTCGCCGGTCACGTTCACTTTTTGTGGGGGGTATAAAAGGAAATACGAGTGGTAGATGAAGGTCTGTCATGGTGTTATTATTTAATGGAGCTTTGAAAGGGGGTGGCAAAGATTTGGCTCCACCAAACTAAAGTAGACTTTGTTTTATTTTTTTAGTGGCGGGGGTGTAAAGAAAGATCCAATTGTCAAAAAAAAAAAAAAAAAAAAAAAGACAACCTCTTTGTGCTAAGCCTCGACTAAACCCATCAAGGAAAGAAATCACATAAACATAATTTCATCATTAGATCATTATTGTGATATCTTAAGAGGCTCATATGGAACAAAATGGGGGTTTAGATAAATCATACTTTACCCATGCACTTACAAAAATGTTACTTCCACTATCTCTATATCATTAGAAACCTGTTTACTAATCCAAGAGGTGTTGGCTCACTGGCAAGTTGCAACTTGTATACCAGGTCATGGGTTCAAATCTCCTGAGGAGCACCTACATGAATTAATTCTTGGAATACCGAGGTCGTGCATTAGGAGGTACCCTTTAGTCATGCCCAAAGAAGAAGGAAGTACCTTCCTCTTTGCCAAACCAAAAAAAAAAAGAAACATCTTTAGTAAGATCACTTTAGGATAGTTGTTAGTTTGTGGTTTATGATTTTCAAGATAAAATTTGGGAACAAAATGTGTTGAATGTGAAAGGGGAATTGTGCTCAGTTTTTGCTTATTTGAAAATTGAGCCTCCCGATTTAAGAACCAAAAAATCTGGTTCCCGCTGTGTTGTGTTCCAATTGCAAAGTGCACTTATTCCCTTGCTTCCATTATTGGATCCATTAGTTTGACAGCCAAATCAGCCATTATTGAAGCTTGGGGTTAGCGATTCAAGTTTTAAAACAAAAATTTGGAAATTTGTTTTAATTTTTAGTTTTTAAAATTTTCAAATCTAAAAGTAAAAACTTTGCCTAACAAGGCCTAAATTTTATTAAATCAAAATACCAAGATTCATCTCTTGAATATATAAATAAAATCAACTTGTGTTTTAGCTAAGGATTGAGCTCCTATTGAGAAAAAATTACTAAGTTAAATCTCTTAAAGTTAATGACCTTCATTTGATATACTTTTATAGGTCAAATATGTATCTTTTCCAACCATTACCAAGATAAATTAAGGTTATTTTTTTTTTATCTTTACACCTAATATTGTGACAATTTTTTTAATCATTTGAATTTGAATTTGATTAGAATATCTAAAAATAAACGTTTCTAACACGAAATACCCTTGAGGCTTTTCTTTTTAAGCAAAATCATATGGAGTATATATCATATACGTTGAGTGGACTTCCACGGTTACTTACAATTGAATGGATTAATATTGGAAATTTTACTCCTATATTTTAACAAAAAAACCTCATGACATATGCCCTCAATAAAGCCTCATCAACTAAATGTTGAGGTAACGCCCCAAATACCAAATAATATTTAGTTGTGTTTTATTTTATTTTAGTTTTGTAAGGAAAATAAAATAGAACAAAAAGAAAAGAAAAACAAAAAGACAAAAAAAAAAAAGGAAGTTGAAAGATGGGAAAACAAAAAGGCTTAAGCCTTTTGGTTTTCTTTAGTTGATGATTGGGAAACAAAAGGTCTTAGCCTTTTGGTCTTCTTTAGTGGTTGATGATTGAATATAAAAGGGACAAGCCCTTTGTTTTTGCAATAGCCGAGTGATTGAGTTTGGCAGTAAAAGGAAGCCCAAACAAAACGAAAGAAAGGAGAGCCAAGTGAGTGAGAGACAAACAAAGTGTGAGAGAAATTGAGTATTTCTCCAAAGAGGTTTGTTCCAGTTCACGGTTGATTCGGTTTGTTCGGGTGAAGGTAATCGGAGTATTCGGATCGGTCATCGACAGGTATTTGTGGGTGTATCTTTGGTTTTGTGGGAGTACCAAATTGAGTTAGAGTTTGTCAATTTGTACTAGTACCAAAGATAGATAGTCTACTTGTTGATTGATCTTGTGATTGTTGCCTTTGTACTCTTGATTATCATAGTGGATTATTGTTTAGTGCGTGGAGATCCGCACCGTGGTTTTTTCCCCTAATTGAGAGGGGTTTTCCACGTAAAATTGTTTGTGTTGTTTTTGGATTCTTGCACTTTATTTTTCCGTTTATCTGTTGTTGTGATTGTGGGTAAATACCGTAGTTTTCCCCAACAGTGGTATCAAAGCTTTTGGTTGTAGGATCGGTGGTGGGAAAATTACTGTATTTGTTGAAGGGAGGAATTATTTTGTGCAATTAACATGTCTGGTAGCGTGCCCAAATTTGAAATTCCTTTGTTTGATGGTAAAATTAATTTTACTGTGTGGAAGAGTACGGTTGAGGATTTGTTGGTTCAACAAAATTTAGATGAGGCTTTAGATGAGACAAAGCCGAGTGAGGTGACCGATGCCCAATGGATATCGAAGAAGAAGAAAGCTGTCAGTACTATTAGATTAGCTATGGCTCCGGAGATCAAGTATAATTACTTGACTGAGACAGATCCAAAGAAGTTGTTGGATAAGCTCCAGAGTGTATATGCATCAAAGTCACTGACTAACAAGCTTTGTTTGAGATATGAGTTGTACCAGCTAAAGATGGAGCAAGGTATAGCGTTGCAGGACCACATTAATAACTTTAACCAGCTAGTATGTCAGTTGAGAAATGCAGATGAGAAGATCTCTGATCAAGAGGAGGCATTGTTATTGTTGGCTTCACTACCTAAGTCCTACAGGCCAATTGTGCAGACATTACTTGTAGGGAGGACAGAGATTACACTAGATGAAGCAATGACAGTGTTGAGAGAGAATGATCGGATGATGTTGCAGGTTGATGGTGTATCTCCTAGTGATGGAGGAGATAGAGTACTAGCTGCGGAGGTGTCCGAAAGAGGGAGGAATCATGAGAGAAGAGGAGGTGGCCCGAGAAAAAGATCGAAGTCGCGCGCGAGAGACTTTAGTAACATAGAGTGTTACTATTGTGGTGAGAAGGGTCATATTCAGAGTCGTTGCCCAAAGATGAGAGATGATTTGAAGAGTTTCAAGCAGCTGCAAGAGAAGATGGGTAAGACCAAAATTGATGATGATAGCGGTTCCTCTAATGTAATTATGTCTTGTGATGGTAATAAGGAGTTGTTCTTGGCTAGTGACAATGAGGGGAAGGAAAGCCAAGAGAGTTGGGTGTTGGACTCCGGCGCTTCGGTTCACATTTGTAGAGACCATGCTATGTTTGATACTTTGTGCCAAGATGGAGAGTATGGTGACATCAACATGGGGAGTGGTAAGTTGAAGGTGAAAGGGATGGGTAGCATCCGAATTGAGCTCCATGGTGGTGTGACTAGAACTTTCCACAATGTGAGGTATGTACCCGATGCTCGTGTTAACGTGATTTCGTTGGGTGAGTTGACATCGCAAGGGTGTAGATACATTGGTACGGGAAGATGGTGCAAAGTGTATCGTGGTGCTACTTTGATTGTGCAAGGGAGGAAGGCGGAGAACAACTTGTGCTATGTTGAGGGTCATTGCGTAGGGAGGAGCAAGACCGTGAAGAAGAAGGTCTGTTTTTCGGACAAGGTGGAAGTATTTGGTGATTTGGGTCGAGGGAGGATTTGTTGAGGTAACGCCCCAAATACCAAATAATATTTAGTTGTGTTTTATTTTATTTTAGTTTTGTAAAGAAAATAAAATAGAACAAAAAGAAAAGAAAAACAAAAAGACAAAAAAAAAAAAGGAAGTTGAAAGATGGGAAAACAAAAAGGCTTAAGCCTTTTGGTTTTCTTTAGTTGATGATTGGGAAACAAAAGGTCTTAGCCTTTTGGTCTTCTTTAGTGGTTGATGATTGAATATAAAAGGGACAAGCCCTTTGTTTTTGCAATAGCCGAGTGATTGAGTTTGGCAGTAAAAGGAAGCCCAAACAAAACGAAAGAAAGGAGAGCCAAGTGAGTGAGAGACAAACAAAGTGTGAGAGAAATTGAGTATTTCTCCAAAGAGGTTTGTTCCAGTTCACGGTTGATTCGGTTTGTTCGGGTGAAGGTAATCGGAGTATTCGGATCGGTCATCGACAGGTATTTGTGGGTGTATCTTTGGTTTTGTGGGAGTACCAAATTGAGTTAGAGTTTGTCAATTTGTACTAGTACCAAAGATAGATAGTCTACTTGTTGATTGATCTTGTGATTGTTGCCTTTGTACTCTTGATTATCATAGTGGATTATTGTTTAGTGCGTGGAGATCCGCACCGTGGTTTTTTCCCCTAATTGAGAGGGGTTTTCCACGTAAAATTGTTTGTGTTGTTTTTGGGTTCTTGCACTTTATTTTTCCGTTTATCTGTTGTTGTGATTGTGGGTAAATACCGTAGTTTTCCCCAACACTAAATTATTGTTTTCCTTGTTATAAAGAATAATCATATGTTGAAAAAATGAAAATGAAGTTACTCATGAGCGTTTTGGCCTTTTGGGTGGTTACTCTTCTTCTATTTCACGTGACGAAGTTCTTCATGATTCCAAAATTGAATTAAGGATATCTTGTTGTATTGTTGTATGCTCAGCCACAAAATAAGATAAACGTGATAATTTCAAAAACAAACAAATTGGTAACAAATTGAAAAGCACTGAAAATGGAACCATCAAGACAAATAATACAAGTCTAGCATTCTCAAGCAAACACACACCTGACTACCTGACACCTATATACAGACGCAGCTTAGATCACCACCTGAGGCTGAAGTTGTGAACAGAAAAGCTGAACAAGAAAACAAAAAAGTGATCGAAGGGGAGGCTCGTTCCGAGCAGCCCAAATGTTCATGAGACTCTACATATCCTTCACACAAATACTCAAACATGAATTTTACCCTGAAATGAGCAACACCATCCAAAGATCTGGAAGAAAGAAAGATATAACACTTGTTTTACACCTAAATACAATGACTTCAGTTGGCTCTCCCTTGGACCTTCGATTTCAGGAACAGAGCAAGGCCTGCAGCAGTCGTCTCTCGTGATGACACTTCCATCATCAAATTTATGGATGAAACTGATGCAACAATCTTAATACTCACTAACCTACCAAAAAGATTAAGGAAAAAAAAAAGAAGATAATTTCAATTCTCAGTAACCATCTTCAACAAGCAGAGCATTTATATCCAATCCATGTTAGTGCCTGTAAAGTAGGCCCAAAAGTTGCAAGAAAACAGGAAGTATGTTAGTATGAATCATGAATCAGTATAAATATGACTTACATCACGCAAATATCCACAATTTCACAGAGTCAAACTTGAAGACTGATGCATTTCTTTTAAAAATGAACACATGCACACAATAGAAATTTGAAGCTCTTACAACCAACACCATTAGCCTCCCTACCATCTTCTGTCAACCTCCTCCAGTCCTCCTCCCCTGATGTGACTAATCCAAACATGCTGACGTTTGTGATTATGTAAGCAAATTGTAGCAGAAAAATGGGAGTCTATTAGTGTTACTACAAGAAGTTAATACCTCTTTCCAAATTCATTACTCCCTCAATCCTAGGAAGATTGTCCTTTCTAAATTCTATTTCAGCTTGTCCCAATATGACTATTCTAATCTATTTATTAATGAAATTGCTTGCAATTTGACAATGGTAACCTCGAATACAGTTTTAAAATGGCAATTTGACACAAGGTTGCTTGCCGTTTCTCTTGGATCTGGAAATTCATACTTTGCCAAAGAAATCACCACACAGATATTTCTCTGGTCATCAATGACTATCATGACAGCAAGGAAAGGGAAAAGCAATGGAATATTTCAGACAGTGAGGATAGACATCACAAGTGGCAAAGCTTTCTATTTATTTAAAGAATCATTCAGCATTGATCTTACCTGAGGCCCAAGCACGAACAACTGGTGAGTAAGTGCTGCAGTTCTTGTACAGTTAATCAGCTCAACTCTGCACAAGCACCACTTTCTTAAATCATTGGTCAATAGATGCACATCAAACAAGGTAGTGGAGCTATGAAAAATAAGAATATCTTACCTTTTAAAGAAGACTTTTCATATTTGCCTTTCCGTTCATCATCATTTTTCCAGTCACAATCTTCATCGCCCACTTCATCCTTCTCATCATTTCCTATGTCACTTTCACTTGCAGTTTCCCATTCAGAATCATCAGTCTCTTGGCCATACATGTCACCAGTATCAGCTTCTCCATGAACTCCTCCATGCTTTATAGCTGCCTCTCTAAATAACCACGCTGCACGCATCTGCTTTTTGACTAAGCGCTCTGCATAATCAGGAACCTTATTTGCCCTCATGGAAAGGTCAGGATCATTTGATTGAGAGCATTCGTTGATAAATAAAATGGCATCCAATAAGCTCTCTTTAGCAAACCCTAGCATGTCATAAGCCTGAGCTCTTCTCCAAAGACTTTTTGCATGACGATTCAAAGGGTTATGTAGACAAAGTGCGCGTGTTGCATCACTAATGGCAGCCAAGGGTTGCTGTAACAGCAGGTGGCATTGAGCTCGATTACTGTATAGGACAACTCTCTCTTTCTTGGATCTCATTGGACACAATGACAATGCTTCTGAATATTTAGCCGCAGCACCAGCTATGTTTCCTGCAGAGAACAGTGAATTTCCTTCAAGCTTGACCACCAACGCAGCTGCCTGTTTTATATGCAGATCCTCTTTTGGCATGCTCTTTTCCGACTTCAATTTCTGCCTAGCACTCAAAACTTCCTCAATTTGTTCCTTGATGCGATCACTCAGAGAGTTACGACCAGTAGCTGATGTGAAATGAGCAACACATTCAGGAAGAACGTTAACAATGGTATCTCCAAATTTTTTGTGATCTCCAAGAGTTGAGATTTCTGAGAGATCTAAAAGCGCGGGCACTGCTTTCTCGAAGACCTGCAAAAGAGAACATCCAGTATTTAATGCGCAAGAGCAGGCGATGCACTGCATACCTTAAAAATCAAATTTGGAGTAACTCAGACCAAATTAAGCATATAATACAATATACTCTATTATGGTACTTGAAAGAACAGATAGTATGGAAACAGCGTCCCAAAAAAAACAAGGAGCACAACAACACCTGATACTCTTCCATCTTAATCAAAATAGCCAAGATCAACCCCTCCCCCCCCCCCCAAAAGGAAAACTCCTATGTAGGACCCGATAAAAAAAATAAAATATACCATCATAGTACAAGGGGTGGTACTGACTATCATAATCAATTAACACCTTGGAATTCATATGTCACTAGGTTTCAGTATTGATTATATTTTCAAGTTTGAAGCGCTCTTCCTTTTTCCTTTTTCTCTTCCTTCTCAACACTTCCCTTCCAGTCATAGCGTCTGCTAACTCATTCATCACATTTAAAAAATTTAAAAAAAGAAAACTAGTTTAGCTGCTAAGGTCCGTGATTATCCTCCTCTACTGCACTCTGTATTTGCATTTTCACATTGTAATAGGAATCTTACAAGTACAGGGCTCCTCGCTGGAGCGGATGTAATTTGGTTTTGAGAAAATTCAAGAACAAAGGTTTTGGAAATTATATTTCAATAAAAGTCATGCTTATACATTTTATTAATTACTCCCTCCGTCCCAAGTTTATCTTTACATTGGACTTTTTAAGGTCAAAGTTTGTGAACTTTGACCACTTATTTGTAAAAAATTACAAAGTTTTACAATGTGAAAATAGTATTGCTAGATTCATTTTTAATAGTATTTTCAAAATATCAACTTATTATAAGTTTTATATTTATGAAATCATAAATATTCATGATCAAAGTAGGGTCTTGGAGACCGTGAAAAATCCATTGTAAAGATAAACTTGGGACGGAGGGAGTAATATACTACATGTTATATCAAAATTTGCAATGGAAACTTGCATGAGGAGTATTTCTCATTGGCGAGGGTGTATAACTCACCAAACATATAATATAGAATTACTATCAAGATCTTATATATAAACTGGCAGAAGGATTACCTTATGACAAGTACTTGGATCCTGGAGCAACCAAAGAAGACAATTGACAGCCATATACTGCCAATCATCTGAGGACCGGGCAATATTACATAGTGCTTCAATAAGGCCAGGGCAGTTAGCAACAGGTCCCCTTCCTAGTTTATGGTTACATATGGTTCGCAGCAAACCAATCCCGGCTGGCGAGTTTTCATTGACGAGTCCACCCCACATGCCTGGCAATTTAGAGAGGAACTCCGCCTTGCATATTGTAGGAAGGAACTCAGGTTTGAACGCGAAACAGTTTATTAGCTGAAGGGACCAGCATTGCAATTGACTAGCCCATTCCTCTGCCTTCCTGGACTCCATCTCAACACCTCCCATGCCACGTGTTAGCAGATCACAATGATAACTAAGTCTTCTGTCAGCATACTGGTAAAAATGTGTGTAAACAATTTCTAAACAGCTCATTGCTAGTTGAATGGAAAGCTCCAGAATTTCACCATGACTTGCTATTTCTGGAAAGGTACTAGCATATGTAGCCAAGTGTCCCAGAGCACGAACTGCCACCCTCTGCTCTACCCAAGTCAACCTACCTCTCAGAAGTTCAACTAAGGGAGGAATTACTCCAGCGTTAACAGCGGTCTCAGCAAATTCCTCCATGTTCATAGTGTATGAACCAATGATATGAGCAGCATAGTAAGGAATGTATATATTCTGGTCATGAGAAAGCCAGCGGCGATTTTTTAAGCCTTTCCATATAAGAGCAGCCATGCATTCAAATATGCCCAATTCAATGAATTCAGGGTCATTGGGATGTGCCATGGCAGTGTTCCAAAGGCCACTGATAGGAAGAACCTGACCATCTTCATCCTGTGAAGGAAGTTCTCTGAAGAATTTGAGGATGCTTGCTCTACGCTTATTTGGGTTTCCCTCCTTCATTACGCAGAAAAAGCACCCTGGGTAAGGACAATCTGGAGATGCTTTATCCATGTTCAGTGCTCACAAAATTCACAAATGTTCAGGGAGGTCCAGGTTATTCTTCATCAAATTGCAAAGCTTTCAAGGCTGCAACATTATTACTGCAGAGTTAGGACCCAGAAGAAATTTGCAAAAGGAATTTGAATTTCATTACAAGAGTGTTTACAGGATGGCAAACATAACGCTGAATGTCTTGGATTCAAACAACCCTAAATCATAGTAATAGTTGTTACTTTATCGTCATTGCATCATTGTCTTATTGAGTACTAAAACATGAGTATGTATGAATATGACCCGATTACATGTCGACCAGATCCGAAACAGGATATGACCCAGACGACATGTAATGGAGGGATACAAACACAGCCACACAGGAGGCATTCCTTTCTTCAATGAAGAGCAATTACATCAAATGATGACGATATACAGAATACAGGCATCAATTGACAACGGTAAATACGACAGAAAGAGCCATATACCAGAAGAAACACGTCGTCTACTCCAGCGAGAATCGATACACGAGGCATTTCTGCTCTTAAGCCAGTTGATACAAGTCCTTTATTTATGGAGCAGCTGTAAATAGAAAAATAGGGTGAAGCATAAGTTTATGCCCAGAAAAGTGAAATTGCCCTGAGTAGGCTGTAATCAACTGTCTATGCTAAGAGAGACTAGAAAGATAAATTAGAGTGCAAAAGCTACCAATAGAGATTAAAAATTGCTTATAGACAATAGAATACTTGAATTGTCACATTTCTAACAAATTGTAATTCTAGTTATTTTGAACTACCATTTGTGAATTAACACTACCGAAACCGCAAACTACTTAAGCCCTCATAAACTAACTAGCAGAAAATAACATCAAAATCAAACATCAATAGGCGACGGCCATAAGATCACCAGATAGCATGCATCTAGTATCTTGGCTAAAAAATTTCTAGCACTTTCTGAGAGCTACAA
The DNA here is from genome assembly GCA_038025085.1 of Tetragonia tetragonoides. NCBI lineage: Eukaryota > Viridiplantae > Streptophyta > Magnoliopsida > Caryophyllales > Aizoaceae > Tetragonia > Tetragonia tetragonoides. Next base: position 7,141,158 of record CM076140.1, on the reverse strand, counting down.
TCTTCCCTTCCTTGAATTTAGGTCATTTTCTAATAAAACCCTAGTCTTTTCCCTTCAAAGTCATGTCCAAATTTTTGACTTTTCTATTCAATAAGACACCATATAGTCGACAATGACCTCTCTACTAGGTTGTGTGCCACACTGGATACTCAGGAAAAATAAGGCTCAATAAACCTTATTTTCCCTCTTGAAAAACATCAAAAGATACAAGTTTGTAGTAACATCCCAGAATTATGGGCTCTGCACAATCCCACTGAAGTAAACTCAAAAATCCTATGTTTCAATATACCCTCTATGCTCAAAACATCACTGACCCATCAGTTAAACAACAGTAATGAAGCATATGAACACATCCTAAATAACTTCAAAAACAATATGGGTGGTACCAAATTAAGCAAAATTAAGATACTACAGGCTAGGGCATTCAAGTTCACACATACCCAGAAAGTTTTCAGCATTTTTTCAAAAAACCCAGATGAAACAAATGCAAAATGCTGAGAAAAATTCAACAAAGCAGTGAAATTTGAGACTAAAGATAGAAACTTTGAACCAAGAACTGGTGTGAAAAGGGAATGTGTGTACATGGGTTTACCTGATATTCTTTGTAGTATTTGATTTTCAAATTCTAATGGCTGAACTTGCTGAATCTGATTCGTAACCGGAGATTCTTCACCTGATCTCACCGAGTTGAGAGACTCGACAGCAAATCTACTGCCGTCGAAGTTGAAAGGGGGGAAAGAGAGAGAGAGACAGGAGATCGGAGGCTAGGAGCCTAATGAATGAATGCTGATTTGTTTTTCATTTTCCCTTTTTCGTTTGTAAAGTGGATTCAATTCAAATGATGAATTATATTAACGTATATACTACTGTACTTAAGAAGCATAATCAGCGTTAAAGATGGGTGGCACTGGCAGTCAACTCATCCACCTGAACTTGAGTTTGCAGTTTAAGAAGATTGACTTCCAATTTGTTTTGAATGTTGATTACCTAGTTCACATGTATCATTTCCAATTCAAACTAGTGTTTATAAGTAGTTACTCGATTGTTTAGATTATAAATCAAATCGAACAAGGCAAAGTGTAAGTTAAGTGACATATTCGAATGTCGTTTTTCAATTACGGATTTGGAAATATAATCTCTACTCCGAAAGTTAGAAAGTTAAGAGCAAGATAAATCTATTCACATATGGAAAAATATAACATCTACTTTACTGGTTATTGAATATAAACGGCTAAACATCGCAATAGTATTTTTAGGGGGCTTACTAGGTGTTTACTTTTTTAAAAAATAAATAAATTTTAAATGTTAACTGCTATAATGTTAAAATAGGTTAACATGCGTATTGAATTGATATCACAATCAAAACTACAACACACACAATAATACAAGAGCCACTTTTTAAAGCAAAAAGTTGATTTATTTTGTTAGCTCAAATGAGAATATGTAGCACCCAAAAAAGGTTAATTTTTATAAATATAAATAAGATAACTACATGATACTAAAATTTTCATCCACCTTAACTAGATTACAAATGTAAAAAAAGAAGTGTAATATTTATGCTAAAAACTTTATTCACTACTGCAAACACAAACAACTAAAGTTGTAAAAGTTATCACAAATTCACAACATAAATCAGACATTAATTAATAAATATTTGGGATGATACTTTCTACTTTCAGTTAAATGAAATGTCACGTCCAATTCATTTATCTTCTTTTCTTGTGCGGGAATTTAACCCAACTACTTAAATGAGTTTGGGTGGTGTTGATATTCTCAACACACATATGATCTTCCTTCGATACGTGAAAACAAATATATGGGCATAAAGTCGACTTACAATAACATTAAGTAACTACGAATTAGGACATTAAATTATATTAATCATATAATTGATTTGTGGCCATGTAAAGTTCATAAACAGTGATGGGAAGTTGAATTTTAATGTACAAATCATGTATTTTTCTTCTTCTTTTTTTTTCGGTCTAACAATTAATTAGATTAGATGACCTAATCGGTAAGTATTACTTGAATTGGTAAGATAAGTAAAGCTTAGGTCAAAGATTGTCCACTCATTTCATGAATACGACAAATTTAGAGTGTGTCAACCTCTGTAGTATCGATGCAGATATGTTCGTTCACCACCTATTCACCTGACCTACTATATATACTTGGGAATACTTCTATTGGCTTCCAAGCAAAGCCCTTTTATTGGCATATACCGATTCAGATGAACCTCAATCCTACCCCCTTTAGAGATTTTTTAACCATGACCCAAAGTTGGTTTCTTACCCATAATGTCTCATGTATTGCATTACTTATTTGAGAATTATTTGATCCCAAATTTTCATGTTTTTCAAATATATACTCTCTCTAAGTGTTGTTTTAAAGTCTCACGTATCTCCTAAAATAACTGAATACTCACCCAACTCTCTTCCACTTTTTAAATTTAGTTTGAACCAATATTGTCAAACTGCTCAAAATTCTACTCCCAATACTAGTACAAAAACTACCATTTGCATCCCCTAATAGGTGACAGTTGATAGTTATTAAGAACAACCAGGCTTGGGCAACCGATCGAGTCTGGTCAAACATGTTTGTGGTGTGGATCGGATCGGCATGAGTCGAGCCGGCTCATTGTAACCCGTTTAAAATTTAAAAGTATTTTTTTAATAATAAAATATTTAATAAATCGACTCATTTATAACTTTGTATGACCCGTCTAAATTTTAAATGGGGACCCCTATTTTGACCCCTGATCGGCTAATCCCCATTCCTACCGCCTCCATAGTCCATACGGACCATACCCCCACCCCTCTCTCTCTCTCTCTCTCTCACACACTCGGGTATCAACATTGCCCTCTCCCCCAAACCCCATCTCCTCTCTCGAGTCTTGAATTGAGCAACAAGCCACTCGAATCGCCCAGGAGGTCCAATTGCTCTAATTTCGGAGGGTTTAACAATTTAACTCGTTGATTTGGTTCGCTGATTTCTCTCCTTGTCGAGACCCCTAATTCTCCATTGTTGCCGAAGCTCTCAACTATGTAAGTTCCTGATTTATGTGGATTTTAGTACTTTTTTATCAATTCATCAGTAAGTCAGTTCATGTGGATGTTTTTCTATCAATTCTTTTGTTGGGTCAAGGTTGTTATTATAAATTGCTTTAATCAGTAAATTCAATTGTGATTCTTGTTTTTTTGGGGGTATTTTTCTGATGTTGATTAGTGTGCAAATGGGTTGAGAAACTACATTTGATTTGTCGGGTTGTTTTTCTTGAACTATCTCATTGGTGTAAATGCTGAGAGAAATTATGTGCATTTTTCTGTTTTCTTCTTTTTTGGATTTTAGGGCAAGTGATTGTATGTCAGATTCAATTGTATAAAGATTTTTAGTGGTTGTAGCCTGATCAATCTCATTTGATGATTTTCATTAGTACAATCGCATTGCTTGGCTGAATTTTGATGTATGTAGTAGTTGTATTAATCATAATTCACATTATTGTTTAGATAAAATTTGGTAACTAAGAGTAGTATACAATTGGCAAACAATGGTATGATGAAATTTGCTCATTTCAAAAAAAATAAAATAAAAATTATTGCAAAATTTTCTCGTCTTTTCGTCCACTCATCTCTCCAATTCTCACTCACTTGGGCTTTGTTTGGAAGTAAATCTTTGCTTTAATTTGTGTTGTTTTGCTGTTTATTCAGCTTGTACTTTTGTTTTTCTGTGATAATGACTTGTTTAGCGCTTTTTAGTGAGTGAGAAATGTAGGCATATCAAGTGTTTGTTGAAATTCCTCAAAGGCTTTTCATTGTTTGATCTTCTTATTGCTGTCACTTAATACCATTTTTCATTGTTTGTTCTGTAAGTCCCTTCATTTGTTTCTCTCAACCTTTATTACTAGGGCATATTTATTGTCTGATTAGTACTTCTATTTTCTGTTTCTCCTAGTTTGGTGATTTGTTTTATTTTGTTAGATTGTGGCTTTTTCAACAAAAAATGGCAATGTAGATAAATAATTGCAAAAGAATTAGGGAATTCAGTAATTTCTAATGCTATCTCTCTTTAGTTCTGACTTCTGAGTCTTCATTGCTTTAGTGCTTGCTACAATCAGTTTCATTATGGTTTTGGTTTGGCATAATTCTGAGTTTATAGTTGTGGAAGAAGTTTGAAAAGTTTCTTGTATTGAAAGGGATTGCTTGTTGTGTGTTTAAATTAGCTGTCTGCTCTTAAATGCATTGCACGCTAACAGGTCATTTAGTCCTATAAACGACAGCAGCTTGTTATACTTTGCTGTGATACAATTAGGGTTACTAAATTGGTGTATTTTGTCTATATTTATGTCTAGTATTGGTAGAGTCCTGAAATACCTCCTAATAAGTATTTGCTGAAATCCGTTTGGTTTTGTGAGCTGGGTAATTGGAGTTATCTTGCTGAATCAGAACTAGTTTCTGCTGTTGGGCTGTTAGATTGCTGAATTAGTTTATTCTTGTGCTGTTAGTTTGGTGAACGAGGCTTTTGTTGGGTAACTTCTAGGGCTTCTTGAACTTTCTGTTACTCCCACTTTTACCATAATGCTCACACTATTTTGGTTTATATTTGCAGTGGACTTCAAATTGTGGTTGACACTTTGTGATACGAGGGAGATCTTACTTATTACTTAATATAATCATGTCCATGTTCGAAACCCGTTTTCGGGTCAAGTTCAGGTTAGTTTTAGGGTCGGGTTGTGAGGTCTAGTACAAATGGAGTTTTTATCGGACAATCACAGTTCAATAAATAATATTGGCTACAAATCAAGTTTATTATGCTCTTTAAATGAGGCCCTAATCTAATTTAGAATTTTGGTTCAGATGAATTGAATGAATGATGAACATGATGATCGCCATGCGCATGGTTTCAAGATTTCTTTCAGCTACCTCAGCGGCAGAATGTAATGTGCTTAAAATAGGAGATATATTGTTGCATAAGAGAATATTTACAAATGCAGATATTGTTGAATATGCCAAGGTCAGTTGTGACTCAAATCCTCTGCACTTCGACACTGAGTGTGCTCAAAATGCCGGGTTTCGGGACCGACTTGTTCATGGGATGCTTGTCGCTTCCTTGTTTCCTCGGATTATTTCCAATCATTTTGTAAGTCACAGCTTCTTTTACTTTACCTCTCTTGTTCTACTGATAGTAAGATCAGTTATTTAACTTAAAAGTTTACTTCGTAGTATATATTGTTTAGTATCTTGGAGTGGTGGCCATTGTTGTGCCCTGTGGATATACGTCGAGATGGGGTACAAGTCGAATACTAGGTTTGGGTCTAAGGTTCAGCAGACATTGGTCCAAGGTTTAGATATGTCTTTTTGTACCTCTGTGAGATGGGCACAGGGCACTCTGTCTTGGTTGGAAAAAGGGTCGAAGTATATAACAATGGAAGATGTGCTGAGATAGTTAGGGGCATATGGTTGATGATGGTTTGGATTTTACTATTGCTAGAACTTCAGTGATTATGTCGTTTAGGATGTCATTTGTGAGTCTTCCATCAAGATGTGCTAGTGCCGCACCCTTTTTCACCTCTGCAAATATGATGCAATATACCCTATGCCTGTGTCGAACTTGCAAATGTTAACTTAGATTCTCAACTTCTAGTAATTTAATCTAAGTGAATGTAGTATCCACTTAATATTAGCTGCTATACAACTAAGAAAGATTGAAAATCTGAACTAGTAAGCAAGCAAGACACCTGCAAAAGATCATCCAGAAATTTTGCATTACCCATGTGGCGCCTGGTAAACCTTAGGTGGACCACACTTTTACAGTAGTTTGGTATAAGTGAGAATCGAGTAGTATTTTTAGTATTTGTTCCCGTGCTGCTGTTTGTGTAGGTTTCTTCTTTAGTCATGACAAAGGGAGTACATTGAGTTTACTTGATGCCCCTGAATATCCGGCATTCATGATACTTTTGCTTGGTAGGCTACAAAATGCACTGGTTCTAGTGGTTACAACTTGCAATAAAAGGGCCCATCATTGCATGAAGTTTTACCGGACTTGTCATTAATTCTCTTTTGCCGTTCTCCAAAAGACACACGATACGTGGCTTGTTACAAGTGCTAAGGGATTTAGTATTTCAGTGTTCATATATGCATTTTTTTTCTTGCCTTTCTATGTGCCCATATATCAAGTAACAAAAGATAAGTCATCAAGTTTTTCATAGCAAGTCATAAATTACGAGTTCTTTTGGACTACAAATTGAAGCACTTAACAACCATGGTCAGCTTTGCCACAACCGTCATATTAAAACCTATGCACAACCCCATTAGAGAAGGTAGGGCTGTAGGCATCCATGTCATGATTGGGGCTTCTAGTTGTAGGACATCTTTTCAAGGCATACTGCTGAATATAACAGCATATATCATGATTGTTGACTAACATTATAAGTATAATACGTACAAAAATTTTCGAGGATCATGCTTTACTTCAATAAATGGGCAAAAATAAGAGTCATACATTGCTAAGTCTATAAAACTAGATAAAGCATATAACTTTTTATTTGATAGTAGCTTACAAATCAGAAATATAATCCATGCGAAACAAGTGGCCATATCCAATTAGGCAATTACATACCAACGGGTCGCTAAAGAGTAAAGTCACTCCCATTTTCAGATATGTTTGAATATTTTCATAAAAATTATGTTTATTATTCAAATGCGACACCTTCATAACGAAAACAAAATTGAATTAGTTAAAGCGTGTCCATAAATTTGAATTTTTCAAAAATTTACTACGAAATAGTAACCATCAATAAATTTAGGCATCCTAACTATCTACCTTCTTTCTTGATTTTTGGGGGTGGACTCTGGTGTTGACATATTCTCCAAAATTTTCATTAGTTTATCCACATCATCATCAGCCTGAATATGTTTTTTCAGAAGTATCAGAATGTAAATTTACATAGTATAAAACTAAGCACATCTTCTCTCTTTGTTGAAGTATGCTTTGCTGGAGTCAATTTTAGAGGTTTTTGGTTGAACGGTTTTCTTGTTGCTTGGCTTTTTGGAATTCTTTTTGGGGATTCTCTAATTGTGATGGGTTGTCTCTAATGGTAGCTAACCAAGTATTGTTAAAAAGACTTTTCAAAATCAAAATCTGTAGACCTTTGGGAATATGAAAACCACCATCATCATCACCATCATCATTTCCACCTTGAACACCATCATTATGTTCAATTGTTCATGACTAGTCCAATCTTAATTCTGTTTGCTTCTTTTTTTTTTACATGACTTAAAAATTCTTCAATCCGATACTTTATAAATGGAGATGTTAAATGGATTGATGGTGTCTCATTTTTGTTTCTAGCGTTGCCTTCACGACGTTCTAGTAGATCCCTTACTCCCACAAAATTTTGAGGAAGTCAAATTCTGTAGCCAACTTGACCACACAATCACACACTTGTGAAGAGTCACCCATTTGAAAAAAATAAGATGTTCAAAAATTATAGTTAACACATGTAACTTTTAAAAAAGTAAGATAAAGCTACACATTATTGACTACTTACGCTAACTTTACATGTTCCTTTTCTGTTGCATTTAGGATACGTCACCATGCGTAACACAATCTTTATAAATTTCCCTCTCTATTCTGTAACATGGTGTTAGTGTTGGGAGAATATGAGTTTAAGATGAAATAGAAGTAATGCTATAGACTTATCAATATTACTTCCTGTATGGTGATTTTTAAAATAAAAAAATTACTTCCTAATGGTAGTTTCAAAAGTTAACAATATACTTAACAATAACAATCTCCATTTAGTTTCTATTAACTTCTGGTACATAAAAATATTAATTAACTGAGAGTAAAAAGTTTTATAACGGGTATAATTATAGTAATTTCCGTTTCACCTAAAATTATTATTCCCCTAAAAGATAGGCCGCAATATATCAATGTGAGTAACTAAAGTATGAAAATATTGATAAGAAGTTTGTTGACCACAAAAGACACGGGAAGAATTCAGAGGAAATAATTGTAACGGTATAACTATAGCAATTTTCTATTATTACAAAATTTTATCTTCAACAACATTATCGACCAAAGAGGATAAACGATTGTAACAACATGGAATATTAGATTATCTTTATTGGTTTCCAAAAATATTATCTAATATGTCATGTTAGTTGCAATTATAGTTATAGTAATCTTTTTCCCGCCTCTCTTGTGGTGAACAAACCTATTATCAAAATTGATACTTTACTTCCTTTGTTATATTGTGGCCTACTTTTGTTTTTGTGAAGATAATATTTTTGTGAAATGGGAAATTACGATAGTTATACTTGTTGTAATATTTTACCTCTCAATAAATTTTTTCTCCTACATACCTTAAGCTATTATTAAAGTGTAATAAAAATTGCTATGTTGAAGGGATATCATTACCTTGTGAAACCAACATTATACAACGAGTAATATTGATAAGTCTTCTAATCTTATAGCACTAATTCTACCTTCTTTTAAATCCACGTTCTCCCGAACAATAACACCATGTTGAAGAAAAGTGGGCAAATTTATAAAGGTTGTGTTGTGTACGGTTATGGATCTTAAATGCAATAAAAAGGAAAATGCGAAGTCATGGTTAGTCAACAAATGGCTAGTTCTATTTTGCTTGTTTAAAAGTTTCATGTGTTAACTATTTCGTAAAATTTTATTTTTGCAATGTATGCTTCTTCAAATACTGTATCTATGATCAAGTTGGCTACAAAATTTGACTACCTCAAAATTTTTTTGCACGAGAGTTTGAATTCATAGATGAAAATCTTGTGAGAGTAAGTGATCCACAAGTAGGTTGTAAAGACAATGCCGCAAACAAAAATGTGACACCATCCCAATGTCATTCAACGTCTCTATTTATGAATTATATTGAACTTTTACTAGTCATGTCTAAAAAATAAGCAAGGGGAGATTAGAGTTAAATAGTGATGAAAAGAATGTTGGTGTTAGAGCATCAATATCAATGATCCCAAATGGGATCATAGGAGGAAAGAGAGTGAAATGAACCCAAAAAATGGGTTTATCAATGATCCCAAATGGGATTATGGGAAAAAAAGAGGAGAGAGAAAAGAGGTGGGCTCGTTTTGGAGGGGTAGAATGAAATAGGATCGTTCGTGGACTCGACTCCATTAGCTGACGCGTGGCGCGGGTACCGTATCAATTTATTTATTTATTTATTTTTTGCTTCAGCCGAGAGAGAGAGAGAAAAATAAAAATAAAATGCTGGCTTACACATCAGCCCAGCCAAGTCAGCCAGTGCAAGCGCGCCACGTATCAGCCAGTTGTTGGCCAATATTTTTAATCCCATTGCATACTTGCAATCGCTATATTAAAAAGAAATCCGAAAATATAAAAATTTACCAACGACTGTATCTTTCAACCCTCAATAAAATGAGACCTAATTTGCTATATTTTTGCACAAATCTCAGATTAGTCATTCTCTCTTCTAAATTGTTATTTTTGCACAAATCTTAGATTAGTAATATTTATTAATTTTATATTTCAACTATATAAGTAAAAGAACAAACAAATGGGAGAAGAGAGAATGTGGTGGGGCATGGTAAAAGAGGGGGGAGAGTGTGATGAGCCAAGAATTTTGGGTTCATGAATAAATGAGATTTTTTTATTGAGTTCATGAGATGGGATTATGGTGCCAATTCATGGGTTCATGAATATCCTTCCCTCTTTTCTCCCTCCTCCACCTCACCATAATCCCATCTCATGAACAACCAAAAATCGCATTTATTCATGAACCCAAATTCTTCTCATCACATTCCTCTTTTACCATGTCCCACCATATTTTCTCTCTTCCATTTTTTTTTTCTTTTATTTATATTATTGAAATATAAAATTAATAAATATGACTAATCTTAGATTTGTGCAAAAATATAGCAAATTAGGTCTCATTTTATGGAGGGTTGAAAAATATAGCCTTTGATATTTTTTAATTATAGCGGTTGCAAGTTTACAATGGGATAAAAAAATTTGCGTGCCTGGGCTGACGCGCGTGTCAACCAACGTTTTTTTTTATTTTTTTTTTGCTCTCTCTCCTCTCTCTCTTATCTGGCTGAAGGAAAAACAATAATAATAATGGACGCAGTCTCCGCGCCACGCGTCAACCAATGGAGCCGAGCCCACGAACAATCCTAGGTCGTTCTATTCTACCCCTCCAAAACGAGCCCATCTCATCTTCTCTCTCCTCTTTTTTTTCCCATGATTCCATTTTGGATCATTGATAAACCCATTTTTTGGGTTCATGTCACTCTCTCTCTCCCTATGAACCCATTTGGGATCATTGATAGATGCTCTTAGTTCATGAATAACAATGAACTCAATAATTTGGGTTCATGACTCTCTCTCCTATTTTCTTCCTCCTCCACCTCACCATGATCCATCTTATGAACTCAATCAAAATTTTTATTTTATTCATGAACCCATATTCTTGGCTCATCACACTCTCTCTCCTCTTTTACTATACCCCACCACTTTTTCTCTCTCCTTCAATTTATTTATTTTGTTGAAATATAAATTAATAAATATAATTAATTTGACATTTGTTCAAAAATAGCAATTTAGGAGAGAGAATAACTTCTAAGATTTGTGCAAAAATATAATAAATTTGGTCTCTTTTTATAGAGAATTGAAAAATATAACCGTTGGTATTTTTTTTTATATTTTTTTGATTTTTTTTTTTAAATTAGAGTCATTGCAATTTTGCAATGAAAAAAAAATAAAAATGGCCAGCAAGCTGGCTGACACGTGGCGCGCTAGCACTAGCTGGGTTGACGGGCGTGTCTGCCAACACCTTTGTTTTTTTTTTTTTTTTTGCTCTCTCTCTCTCTCTCTCTCTCTCTCTCTCTCTCTCTCTCTCTCTCTCTCCTCTCTTTTTCTCTCTCTCTCCCCTCTCTCTCTCTCTCTCTCTCTCTCCTTACTGAACCAAAAAAAAAAATGTTGCGGGGACCGCACCACGCGTCGCCTTCTCCAACTGGGACCACGGGATAAACCCAGCTCGTTTTGGACCCTCAAAACGATCTGAGTCGTTTTCTCTCTTCTCTTTTTTTTTCTTAGGATCCCATTTGGGATCATTGATAAACCCAAATTTTGGGATCATAGCACTCTCTCTCCTCTCATGAACCCATTTGGGATCATTGTTATTCATGCTCTTAGGGGTGAAAAGGATAATGATAGTTTTCCCAAAGTCCTAAGTGCTTGTTTGGTTTACCATGGGTAGTAAGTTCCCATAGGAAGTACAAATTCACGGGAATTAGAAAATCATGGGAAGTGCTCAAAGTTGTTTGGTTGCACAAAGGAACTTTCATTTTATGGGAAGTGATGTGGGAAGTACTACTTACCTAGGGGGACCTTGGTAAGTAACTTCCTCCATTATGAGGGAAGTCACTTCCTGCAGGAAGTTACTTCCTATGTTTTTATGTCAACTAAACAAGTGTCCTGAGAAGTTACACTTCCCGTGTTAGTTGTATGTCAACCAAACAAGCACTCAGCACTAAGAGTGCTGCAAGTAATCCATCCATCAAGTGAGAAATTGACCCTGGCATGGAGCTTCAACCAAGAGAGAATGTGGTTAATTTTAAGTTTCTAAAATTTGTATTGTGATAGTCAATAAATATCTAGATTGATAATGATGTAAATGAACTGAAAATAGAATCTGTTAACTCCACAACCCACCCCCAAGGAAGATGGCAGAAAACTTAGGATGCCGAAACTTGGACGAAGCACGGATAATCTCATGTATGTTCAAGTTGGAAGGAAATTTATGATTACGTGTTTAAACTTGCCGGATATTGTGAGGGTTTGGTGTTGGGAGTGGGGTTGCTCTTTTTAGGCCCGTGGCTATGTGATTGCTTGATTGGCTATGACCATTTGTGTAACATCCATTATATTTCTGATTTTGAAGCTACTGCTAAAATAACAAGTTAGTAGTATATGCTTTATAGTGTTTAGACTTAGCATTGTATGACTTGCGCCTGAGATCACTAGAACAACAATGCAACATCTTGTATTAACTCGCACAATGCTGTATTGATTGAAGTGAAGCATGATCTATGGTAACATTTAGTACATCTCATACATTCTTTAATAAAATTATGCTCAAGTTTTTACATAACGGTCGTGGCAAAGCTGACCAGGTTTGTTTTGTATGCCAAATTGTAGTCCAAATTAGTCATAAATTATGAGACTATGAACGACTTGATGAACTATCTTTTGTTACTTGGGTGTGAAGTGCCTTGTTTAGAGTAGGTGTTGCATTTGAAGTAAATTTGGGGAAGTATATTATGTGTGTGGTGTACTGGTAAAATAATACTGTTAATTTAGGGGATGTTTGCTTTGTTATATCTGATGAACTATCTTTTGTTTCTTGGGTGTGAATTTGTGGAGTGCCTTCTTGAGAGTAGTGTTGCATTTAATGTAAATTTGGGAAAGTAAATTATGTTTGTGGTGTACTGGTAAAATAGTATTACTCTATGTTACCAAGACTCGGCATTTTTGTGCCACCGTACACGTGTCGACACGACACGACACGGGTACTGGTACAAAGATGGATTTTTTCAGTACGACACAGGGACACGGCTGTTGCAGTGTTGCACCGGCCAGAGAAGGAAAGATGCCAGAGTGGAGAGAGAAAGATAAGACATACGGCAGATCTGAGCTCCTTCCTCGTTTGCCCCAACAACGTTGCGCTCTCTCTCTCTCCTGGGCGGCGCTTATGAGGAGTAGGGTTTTGGTCCTACAACAATTAGACTCAACTGGAGACCAAGTCTTTTTTTTTTTTTTTTTTTTTTTTTTTTTGCTCATCAAACGTCTCACCTTTGATTAAATTGGAAAGGAGTTTGTTACAGACAACTCATGCCTAACACCTTGGACAAAAACCTTCTCAGACCTGCCAGAGAAGCAATGAGAGGCAGCCCAATCCGCTAGGTGGTGAGGAATACCAGAATGTAATCTAGGAATAAAGTCTACATTTACAGGCAAAGAACTACTTAACGCAACAATTTCTTCAAACATTCTTCTAAGCTCCCAAAGGGAATTCAGCACCCTTCCTTATATGGTCAACCACCACTTTTGCATCTGAGTAAATTTCTTTTATCAAAATCCTTCCTGCAGCAATTTCCTGGAGAACATGCAAGATGACTCCAGTTTCAGCAGCCTCGGTATTTGACGTCTGCATTTCAGTAGCTCCAGCAGCTTGTATACTTTCGTCTTCTTCAATTGAACCCAAGCTCCAAAGGAAGCTGATTGTATGACAGCAGCATCAACAATGACCCTGCTTTTCCCCTGACCAGTGGGATTACTTCTCGCTTCATTGTTGTTAATAGTGGGAGCATCCCAAGCATTCCAGGACTCATTCCAATTTCTGCAGAAATTCTGTGATATGGTATTAGGGTCAGCAACTCTATCTTCATGAAGACCAGCATTCCTTTCCTTCCATATTGCCTCCAACAGAATGCATGTGTTCCTTGTGAAGTTTTCCTCCTCACCATCAAAATGGTGAAACAACTGTGGTTTGAAGCAAGCCTCAATTCATTGCTTGTCATCCCAGCCATTGAAATTTTCTGTTCTCAACCCCATGGCAGTGAACCAGACCAGCTTTGAGATGTGTGTGACTCTCAGTGTGCTGATGGCGAAACACACATAAATCATCAGCCTATCAATTCTCTTTCTGATTTCTGCTCTGGAGGGTATACAGTGTGATACAAATCTCCACATAAACATGCGTGTTCTCTGTGGAATCTTGATTTTCCAAAGTTTCTTCCAAAAACCTTCTGCAAAGTTGTTTTGGCTAGGAATATTTCCTTTCATCAAGGTTTTAAATGCACTTTTCACTGTGAATGCACCATCCTTGCTCTCAGTCTAGATAATCTGGTCTTCAGTGGGGGAGTGTGGGAGTTTAATTTTGAGGACTACCTTAGCAGAGGCATCATAAAAAATGTCTCAAATGAGCTCTGAGTCCCATTTGCCATCCAATATGAGTTCTGAGACCCACATACTCGATCAGTGTTTCTCAGCTCTCGGTCTCTAGCAGTAGTTCTGAAGCCAGTCAGATAAGGCACCCAAGGACCCGTCCATATGTTTATCCCTTCACCTCTACCAATAAGAATGCAGTAGCCTTCCTCTATTAGTTTCCTGCCCCCAAGAATTTCTTTTCACTGAGGTGAGTCACTGCCTGAAGCAGTAATATGTAATGGACCATGTCTCCTGCAGTACTTTTTGAGACATTGTTCCACCCACAATCTCCTCTCTTGATAAGAGTTGCCAGGTTAGCTTTGCATGTACTGCTTGATTCATATCACCCATTCTCCTCAAGTTCAGGCCTCCTTTGCAGGTAGGTTGGCATATTTCTTTCCAGCTCTTGAAGCAAATTCCCCTCTTGTTATCCTCAAATCCCCACCTGAAATTCCTCATACAGGAATCCTGGCCATAGCATAAGAGGGTATTGTTGCTGCTACTGCTTGTACAAAAGTAGTTCTCCCCGCATATGATAATGTTTTTGCCTTCCAAGACTGGACCTTGTTCTGTATCCTCTCCACTATGAACTTTAGTCTGCTACTTCTGGAATAGTTCCTGAAGAAAGGCAGCCCTAAGTAAATAGCATTCTTCTCAATTTTCTTAAAACCAAGTACCCTGTTGACCTTGGTGATGTTTTCTTGCTTGGTTCTTTTGCTGTAGTGTACTAACTGGAGACCAAGTTACTATCACGTTAATATTACTTGCGACTTGCTAGAAAAAAATACCACTTGGGCCAAAAAAACAGAAACAACAAATGGAGTAGCCGTTAAATATTCACATGGGGTGGTCTAAAACTCAACACTTCCTATACTAACATCTTATTTTAAAAATACTATTTTTAATAAATAATATTTCAAACTTTATTAATCCTTCCTTATTTCAAAAATATAATTTTCAATATTTAAAAGATAAATGTTTTAAAAACGCCGTACCCCCATACCAGTGTCCAAATTTGGGAAAGGTCCGCGCACCCGTGTCCCTAATTTAGGACAGCGTCCCCGTGTCCCCAAATTCAAACCATGAAGTATCCAACAGCTGGACCCGTATCCGTACCCACACCCGTACCTGATTCCTGGTAACGTAGCCGATAGTATATATGTAGAAGCTTACAGCTAAACATGAAAAATTACCTTTTAAGAATAGAGTTGTGTATAGTTCAGGCAATGCATCATATAGTTTTGTCTTTGGAAAATAGGAAATAAATTTTCATTCTGAAGGCTGCTGCTTCAATTGAGGTCTGAGAGCTGATGGTGGGGATTGAGATATTGACTGGTTTTCTTTTACTATTTGTAGGACTTGTTGAACCAGATGTTTAGTCAAGTACAATAATGGTTTATACAGAAGGTAGCTCTGAGATCTCTGGACGATTTAACTACTGATGTTACCTGCTGTTGCTTGTAGCCTGGAGCTGTCTATGTTTCACAAAGTTTGCAATTCAAACTACCTGTCTACATTGAAGAGGAGATTGTTGGTGAGGTACAAGCGATCAATTTGAGGGAACTTAAAGGGAAATACCTGTAAGCAACTTCACCAAACTAATGGAGCAATCTTTTTGTTTTAATCAAATTTGAGTTTTTTTTCTTCTTCTTTAAAATCCCAAGTCTACTTTGGCAGGGTGAAGTTTTCTACGAGGTGCCTAAAAAAAGGTGATGTCCTTGTGCTCAATGGCGAGGCTATGGCAATCTTACCAACCTTGGCCAAGCAATAATTAGAATATATGGAGTGACAAACATGTTCGTATAGAAGTGTGTGCCTCAACTTGATGAGGACCAACATTTCTATGGATTACATTTATTTGTTACCAAATAGGCTACTTTACCATTGATAGGCAGTTTACAACATCAGGCTCCACTAAATTTAGTACACTATGTCATTAATAAGAAATTTATTAGTGTTTTGTAGATAGTGCTGGATTATGGATCTGACTATGTTGTCAAATATTGGTCTGATGGGAAATTCTGAGAATGTCATTCGAAAGCTGCATCAGCCACTTGGTAGAGACTTTGTTCTCCTGGAGTCCATTATAAGTAGGTTTGGTTTTCAGGTAGATTTTGGAAGGCAGATTGCGTTGCCATTGTTTGGGTAGTTATGTTCATGAAATGTTTGTATTAGCTATACATCAAGGCTCAGAAATGAGTTTTCATGGGAATCCATGTGACGGTTGCAATATTCTCATTATATTTCATGTTCTTATATCTTCCTTTGAGTTTGTGTTTGGTTTGTCCATTTTGAGGTGATCAAGTCCGGTGTAAGGAGTGGTTGTAAACAGGCTATGTAGTACGTAAGTACACGGTTCTTGTCGACGATCATTATGTAATGAAACTGTATCTAGATCTTAAGTTGAGAAAGAGAAACACAGAAATATAGTGTCCTTACATTTGTGTATATGGTAAATTTATCATTTTACTCATCTATTCCTTCCTTTATTGAAACTTCCTCGATCTTTCCAATATCTTTGTCCCCCAAATTCCAATTGTCAGCATAGAAGTTGGGACATCAGTGCTTCCCCTGGTTTTTGCTTGAGGAATGAGGAGGTGTGCTCAGGGAACAACTCAGTCATGCTCCTGTTATCTGAAGTTGATGCTGCTGAATTGGTTTTGTCTGACTTTTGTTTTGGTGTTGCTATGTATGGTAACATTTGTGCTGCTTTTGATTTCCTGTCTGTCTCTGGCAATCAACATTTTTGAGCCTGAGCCTTGTGATGGATACTCGGATACTCTTTGCTGCCAGACATTGGCTGTCACTCATATCCTCTGGTAAACTGCGATCAACCTCAACTTGATTCTGGCCTTCTGATTTCTGAGTATTAATTCTTGTAGAGTGCTGCTGTTGATGTTGGGATGGCTCTGTTTGTGGTTATTCTAGCACCTCCTTGTTGTGGCGACCGATTTTGTCGGTCGCAAATAACATTTATTCTTTTTGTGTAAAGAGAATCTTTTTTATTTTTATTATATTATTATTATTTTTTTTAAAGATATCAGCAGGAATTAAAATAAGTGTTTTTTTTTAAATGTAAAGAAAAAAGAATTAAGTTAGGATCTCCTCTTCTCGAGGGTTGTTCCTAACCTATCCGCATGAAGAAGGTAATCTAACTCTAAAGACGGCGAAGTGGTCCAATAAAAAGGAAAGTTAAATTGATGGCCTTTATTGGCGATTAAAATAAGCATTGGTTGCATATATGATGTGAAATTCCGTCTTTCATTTCTTCTGACATTGTCTTGCATGAATTTGTTACAATGGGCTGGGCTCGTTGCCTTTGGAAAACTATTGACACTTTTTTTTTTTTTTTTGACACTTACCGTTACACTACGGAGTATAATCTTGAAATTAAAGTGGATGAGCCTGGTCGAAGCGGTGCGCGAGTTTTATCATGGTGTTTTTATCTCATCAAACAGTAAAAAAACTCCTTCCTATTTATTATCCTCTTTGATTGTAGGGAACATATGAATATTTGTGATCAACTTCATGGGTGAATGCGGAGCACTAATACTATTTAATGGAGTCCAAACAGTTAGCTGACATGCATGCTTACAAAATACCTTTTCTTACATTAGCATTTCGTTTTCTATAATAATATTATTATTACAACTTGTTTGGTAGAGATTATTTGATAGGAAAAGAAAGGAAGAGAAATTAAATGCAACAATTTCTCAAAGTTTGGTTTATAACAAGCTAATAAGTGAAAGGAATTGATAGAAAATTGTTGTTCATAAAATCCTCACTTTGCACTAACAGAAAATGAGTTTGAAAACTGTATTTTCCATTCAATTCTTTCTTATTAAACCATTTATAAGATATAGGAGTTCACAAAAACTTTTCATTTTCTTTCTGTTCTCTTATTCCTTTCCATTTTTCTCTTTCTTTTAGACCAAGCAGGCTGTTAAAGATGTTTTTTAGGTATTTAAATCCCAGCCTTTGCAACTTCACTTATAACATATATGTTATAGCATTGTATATCAGATATTCAGATATACATAATCATAGTTAATAAACAACAAATTAAATATTGAACATAATCAGATGATTAGGTATTAGGGATTGATCAGTTGTCAAGATTTTAACAATGTCATTAATTAATATATAACATTCACTCCTTAGAACTAATTAAAATCACAAGCCAAGTAATTCATGATCAAGAGTTGAAAGTACCTAATGTCCTAGCTAAGCTAGCAACCCCTAAAACTAGTAAGTACAAAGGAGCACCAAAGTGAAAGGCTAGCTAGTGACAGAGAAATTAAACCCCTAAACAAACTAAATTAAAAGATAGAAGATGGTAATAACTAGCTACTAGTAGAGTACTTTGGCTTGCTTTTTAATTTAGTTTAATTTCTTACAATAATAATAACAATAACTAATTTGATTTTTGTCATTCCATCTTAGTAGGGGCCTACACCCACATTGACATTGGTTGGAGGACCTAGGAACCCTTCTTTCATCAGCATATCATGCTCTCCTTCCTGCATTCCAACAATAATATCCCAACTATCAAATCAAACTTAAAATAAAAAAAAAAAAAAAATCATAAGAAATAAAAAAAATAATAATGACAAGAAAGATACTGGAATTATATGGAAATATTTCTAAATACATACTATAATATCAAACTTTTTTAAGTAAAATTTATTCTCATGTGATTACGATTTACGCACAAATGGTTCATAAAAATCATAGAGTACATGATAATTGATCGGGCTGAATGTAATTTTGCCACATATATATACTTATTGGTTTCTTTTTTGCAAGAAATGTGCTTTTTAAATGGTCTAATAAACTAGAAGATAGTCACTCAAAAAAAAAAAATAAACTAGAAGATAGATATGTATATATGATTTGGGATTAAATAATATAATTAAATTTTTAATTTAAACTTTTCTACAATGCAAGGACATTAATAGCTAACTAGGGTTAGGGCTAGAGAGGGGGCGAAATGAAGTACCTGCTGCTGGCGCACATTAGCCTTCTTCACGGGTTGATGGTCAGGCATAAGGCCGAAATGAATGTGTGGGAAATGGGCCCACTTTAATGCACATACAAACAAATGAGTAATTAATTAGCATTTTAACCATATTCAAATAAATATAAATAAATAAACTTAAAATAAAGAAGAAGAAAAAAAAAGAATTTGATAGATTTTACATTCTTGGCAGCAGCACTGAAGGCCTCCCTGTGGCTAATATCAGGATTTCCAGCTTTGATGCGTTGGATCTCGTCCCTGCCAAAAAAAAAAAATTAAAAAAATATTGATTTCCAAAATAAATATACGTTATATATTTTCGATATATAACACACAAAAACTTGTATAAAACCGTACTTGATAAAACGATTGTAAGCAGATGGGACTCTCTGTCTCTTCTCTGGAGCTGCAACGCAAGGACATGAATTATATGTGACATGCAAAAAACAACACATAAAAAAACAAAGACATGACTATACAGTATACACCCATTTAATAAAGCCACAATTCTCTGACATTTTATTTTTTTTTTCCCCCGGAATTTATTTCCAATCTCTTTCAATTTTCTTCTCACTCTAAATCATGACCTCATCATCATATCTAAAATCTAAATCCCTGACTTTACCAATTATCTATTGCACTTGGATTTTTATTGCCCCTGGCCCGTCATGTATCATGTATCTATCTATATTCTGTTTCAGGGGGAGATTAATACAGTAACATTCTGCATTATTTTGAATGCGATCTGATCTGTCTATCATTCCAACTTCCCGCTTGATTTACGCTTTCTATGTCTCAATGTCTCCATGTCTTACACTTGTTTCAAGTATATATAATAAGAAAAAAAAATTAAAAAAAAAATTATGATAGTCAAAGGGTAAATGTGGAATATAAAGTAATGGAAAATTTTCCCAAAAAGAAATTAATAATAATGAAAATGACTTTTATCTGATTAATATTGTTATTAATTATGAGTATTAAAAAAATCCATTTAAGCTCAATTTAGAACGGAAGGAGTATTTAGTGTATGCGTCTACCTCTGGTCGAGGCTCGGATCACCACAAAAGAATGCAGTTTTAATTTGATGGAAAAGGTTAAGATGGAAGGAGCTGCTATAACTTTCTTAGCTAGGGCTTAGCATTCTGCAATAGTGAAGATGTTTGTATTTGGAAAAATAAAAGGTGAAGAGAAATTATACTAAAACTTTTTTTTCCTCACACAGCCAATTTTTTCTTTATCAGGAACCTGTAACTTTGACAGCCTAAATTTCAGTATGAAGAAACACACTGTCTTTTCTCACTAAAGGTAAGCTTTTGATGTGAGGCTTGCAAAAGAATTTGGGTTATTAGTTATTTATTTATTTATTTTTTAATTTATTTTTTTTTCCCATGCTGTGGAAAAAGAACTACTGTCATGAAGGGGAATTCCTTGTCAGCAAACTGTTGTATTGAAGTTTGTATTTTGGATTCCAAACTTGAAAAAGGGGAAGATAAAAAAAAATATTAGGGCAGAACAGAAGGACTATAATTTCTCTTTGATTTCTGATTTCATTTATTTGTATTAGTAAACATGTTTTTAACACCCCAAACACATTAGACATCAACAAGAGAAAGAGAGAAGGGGATGACTTACGTCGATTGACTGGTGGGGGTTTAGGAATGTCATGATGATGATCAAGTCCTCTCATTGGCATCATGGGCTCATTCATGCTGACATGAGGCTGATGATGATGATTATTGTTCATCAGCAAATTCGGTGCCGAGTTCCGAAGCTCCTCCTATGCACAAAACCAGCACAAAATTTAGTCTGTATGACCCTTATGTGCAAGTCCACATTCAAGACTGTCATTTCAGAAATAGTAAAGTCCATTTATGTGCAGGAAATCTCAGTGCCCTATATCACTGGATGAGTTGAGTAATCTTCTAGATACCCAATATAAGTTTTGTAGGGCTAGTCAGTGTGTAATAAGCTAGGTCACAACATCAAAAAAAAAAAAAAAAAAAAAACACTCAGAGCTGTTGGTTCCCACCGAGGGGCCGGATAAGATGTACACAACCTTACCCCCCATACCCTCCTAATGGCTATGATTATTCAATTTAAAAATACCAACTTATACCTGCAAAAATTAGCAATTAGAACCTAAATGAAATAAATGGGTGGCACTCACAAAATTAAATATACATATAGAGAGAGAAATATAAGATAGAGATATATACCAGAAGGTTATGAGGAGAGGAGAAGAAAGATGCAGGACCAAGATGGAGCTGGTTCGAAGGCGGTGGTGGCGAAGGCAAAAGAAGAGCCCTCATGTTAACAGGCATGTTAACTGACAACAGGTTGGTACAGTGACCACATCGCACCGTTACAGTCTTGAACAAGCTGCTACATGGCACACTCACCTGTAGTGTGTGTGACCATATCCAAGAGACAAAAATGTTAAGGTATTTATGAAACGGAGGGAGTACTATATAATAATAACATAAAGCGAATAAGTTTGGAAGGAGTTGAAAGAAGAAGACATACAGCTAAGACAGTGTCGCAAAAGCTGCAATGGACGTAACAAAGCTGGTCGGAAGGCGAAAGGTGGTCCGGTGTCGTTTCAAACCCCCCACCACCAGCTGTTGCTGTTCCACCTGCACTCCCACCACTTGAAGACGAAGATGATGACATTTCCTTTTTAAATTCTAATGTGTTTTTATTTTCCTCTTCGATGTGGGATAATTTTTATGATGGGATATGGATGGATGGATAGATGGGGTGATTGATTGATTGACTGATTGGTGATGTTTTATAGTTGTGATTGATGGGGTATACACTTCACTGATTAACCGCCTTTCCTTTTGGGTTTTTTTCTTTCTTTCTTTTTGGGATCTGATGTTTTTTTTTTCTCTCTTTCTCTTTTACTCTATTTCGGCAAATGGGTGGAGAGAAAGACACAGGACATATATAGAGAGAGAAAGACACTCAGAGAGAGATGAGATGAGATGAGATGAGATGAGATAGAGATAGTAAACATGTGTATGTGTGTGTGTGTGAGTGTGTGATGATTATGCCAATTATATATAGATAGAGCATCAACTTAAAAGCTACCCCTCAGAAAAGTGTGTTTCTATTTTCTTCTTCTTCTTCTTCTTCTTCTTCTATTCCCCTGTTTTTTAGTAGCATTTCTTAACACACACACACACCTTATAACAGGTGCAATTATATACTGGGAATTTGCTCTAGGTGAAGTTGAGTAAAATAACTAGAGCTAGGCTAATGCGCATTTAGGGTGTTTATGTGACCCTGTTTTTTTAAGGATCGGCTTAGTTCAGTCGGTTCATTATTAATGGAGTTCATATATAGTATAATCATATACTTTTCTCCCACGCGTACATTACAATACTTGTAATTAGTTTAGTTCAATAGATTTCAATTTGGTTTAGTTCAATGACGACGTAGCTGAAATAAATTTAATATAGTTGGCATAATTCTAATCATTAAACACAAGACCATTAATTATGTCCCTTATAAGGTACATATTTCTATAAAATTATACTCCTCTCTTCTTCAATAGAAATGATAATAATTAGTTATAGATATACCATTAATGAAGTAACAAGAGCCAGAGTTTTGTTGAGACCTAAATTATTGGAAATAACCTAACTCGATGTTTTTGTGTACATGTTACTATATTAAGGAGTCAAAAACCATTAACGAGCCAAAAAAAAAAAAAGGGATTCAAAAACCATTAGGTTCCTTTCCCAACTCAACTAACATTAGGTCACACACACACACACACACACACACACACACACACACACACACACACACACACACACACACACACACACACACACACACACACACACACAAATATATATATATATATATATATATATATATATATATATATATATATATATATATATATAATAAACCTTACTTGAGCTAAAAAAGGCTAATCAAGTACTAAATCCTAATAAAAATAAGAGCAAGACCATGGAATTAGACACCTCTGAAACTTCTATATGACTAAACATTTTACTCCATTAGAGATCACCCACATGCCAAGACTAACAAAGTAGGAGTAACAACAAACTTAAAGCTTTAGCTATATAAGTCTACAAATAAATAGAGTAGTTCAGGGTGATTATACTATATATTATAAGGTTTTCTTTGTCAACGAATTTTATGTGTGACAAGAACTGAGATTCTTATATTTGATTTGACAAACTCCCTTAAAGGTTGCTATGCTATCGAGCTAGCTAGGGATGCTAAAGGCCCAGGGGTTAAATTCTCCAGGAACTATACAAGTTGATTTAACTTTATTTGAATGCTCATTGAATCGAATCGAATCGAACTACAACTGAACTAATTACTAAGGGAAAAAAAACACACCCTAATTGTCAATAATTAGTTCTAATAAGTAGCTAGACATATGCGACCCTAAAATCTTTTCCATTCCTATACCTCTCTAAACATGAACAATTATAGCCAAAATGCACATTATTTTTAAACCCCCATTCCCTAATTTAAATAATTTCACATGTATATATACAGCTGTGATTTATGTAGATATATGGATCTATAAAGCTTGTTAGCACTTAGCACTGTGTATGTTAACAACATATGTAGCTTCAGCAGATAAATTTAAATATATGCATAAGATCATTAAAGTTATATAGGTCTTCTTTAACAGTAGCTCTTGAATTAGGGTTTTGTGTAGAGAGATCAGAACTGTATGAGCTGGGAATAAACGGCTAAAGGGTATTATCATTATAGAGTAATACGAGAGAAATGGATGGAGATGGAGAGAAATTGAATGGTTGGCATTCCCGATGATGAAAGAGTTAGAGAGAGAGAGAGAGAGAAAGAAGAGAGAGAGAAGGGCAGAGGCGGCAGATGTGGGGGGAAGGGACGAGAAAGGGACGTGTGCATGTTGTGAATAACTTTGGCTCATTCACCTGTTCTTTTCAACCCCCACCCCTTAATTTAAGACTTTCTTTGTGCTACCTTTTTCTGTGTTTTCTTTCCTACTAGTATTCATTTCCTAGCATAATGTCTCAATTCTACTTCACACCTCATAGATCGAGCAATGTGAAATGCGAAGTATAGTGTTGTGTTTAAGTTACTTGTAACTACTCTAACTAGTAATAGACCGGGGAAATGTTATATGTATGAGCTAGTAATGATATACTAGTCTAAATACTTGTATTTTGAGTCATAAAAATAATCATTATTACGATATAGGATGTGTTATTTAGAGCTAAATTATTATTAATTGAATTAATTTGAGATGATAATAATATCTGAGAGAAATAATAATATAATGTAGATCCCTGATATCCGTATCCGAAATATCCGAAATTACGATTTTTCGGATATCCAAAAATTTCAAAATTGATATCCGAATCCGTATTCGAAATTCCGGATATCCGCTTTTCGGATATCCGAATTTTTTCGGATTGGATATTCGGATTTTCGAATCAGATGCTCGGATACAGATTCTTTTGAACAACCCTAATGAGAGGCCATTAGGGTCCGTTATTGGGTCCCTGATATGCTTGTAAGGGCTGTTTTACGAAACACCAATGTAAGGGCCCGAACGCATGGGTGATATCAAAGTTCGGGGATCCTGATGATCCTCTCGGGGCACAGAGGGTCCTCTAAGGTCATTATAGACCACGCGGTGAAGTTTGGACAAAAACGACAAACGGGCCCCGGGAAACCGAAAATCAAAGGTTATATAATCTACGTTGTTTGGGCTTCCGGGAGGCCCCGGGACGGAGGTGGATATTTTCGCACCACATTGCAAGGGACACCCATAGGGAACATGTGAGACCCTTGGGGTCCATTATCTGGTCTCTGATAGGCTTGTAAGGGCGTTTTTATGGAACACCGATGTAAAGGCTCGAACACCGAATGCATGGGTGTAAATCCACGTTTTCTAGGCTTCCGAGAAGCCCCAAAATGAAGGTGGATATTTTTGCACCACATCGTAGGGGACACCCCTAGGGAACATTTGAGGCCCTTGGGGTTCGTTATTGGGTCCCTGATAGGCTTGTAAGGGCGTTTTTACGGAACACTGATTAAGGGCCCGAATGCCGAACGCATGGGTGATATCAAAATTTGGGGATCCTGATGGCCCTCCCGGGGCACCGAGGATCTTTTAAGGTCATGATAGACTCCCGGGAGAACTTCAGGCAAAAAAGACAACCAGGCTCCGGGAAGCCGAAAATCAAAGGCTATAATCCACGTTTTTTAGGCTTCCGTGAGACTCCAAAACGAAGATGGATATTTCTGCACCACATCACAAGGCACACCCTTAGGGAACATGTGAGGCGGCTGAGGCCCTTGGGGTCCGTTATCGGGTCCCTGATAGGCTTGTAAGGGAACACCAATGTAAAGGCTTGAATACAGAATGCATGGGTGATATCAAAGTTCGGGGATCCTGATGACCCCCCCGGGACACCGAGGGTCATCTAAGGTCATGATAGACCAACCGTAAAAGTTTGGGCAAAAACGAAAATGGACCCCCGGGAAGCCAAAAATCAAAGGCTATAATCCACGTTTTTTGGGCTTGTAAGAGGCCCCGAAATGAAGGTGGATATTTTCGCACCACGTCGTAGGGGACACTCCTAAGAAATATGGGAGGCCCTTGGGCTCTATTATCGGGTCCTTGATAGGCTTATAAGGGTGTTTTTACAGAACACCAATGTGAGAGCCTGAACACCGAACGCATGGGTGATATCAAAGTTTGAGGATCCTTATGATACTCAAAGGACACCAAGGGTCCTCTAAGGTCATGATAGATTGATAGAGCTCCCGGAGAATTTGGGCAAAAACGGCAACCGGACTACTCGAAGCCGAAAATCAAAGGTATCCACGTGTTTTGGGCTTTTGAGAGGCTACGAAATGAAGGTTGGTATTTTTTCACCACACCACAAGGCACACCCCTAGGGAACATGTGAGGCCCTTGGGGTCCGTTATCGGGTCCCTGATAGGCTTGGAAGGGCGTTTTTACGGAATTCCGATGTAAGGGCCGGAACATCGAACACATGGGTGATATCAAAGTTCAGAGATCCTGATGACCCTACCGGGGCACCGAGGGTCATCTAAGGTCATGACAGAACCCCCGAAGAAGTTTGGACAAAAACGACAATCGACCCCTAGGAAACCGAAAATCAAAGGCTATATAATTCACGTTTTTTGGGCTTCCAAGAGGCCCCAAAATGAAGGTGGATATTTTCGCACCACATCCCAAGGGACACCCCTAGGGAACATGTGAGTCTCATGGGGTCCGTTATCGGGTCCCTGATAGGCTTGTAAGGGCGTTTTTACGGAACACCGATGGAAGGGCTTGAACACCGAACGCATGGGTGATATCAAAGTTCGGGGATCTTGATGACCCTCCCGGGGTAACGAGGGTCGTCTAAGGTCATGATAGACCCCCGGAGAAGTTTGGGCAAAAACAACAATCGGTCCCCGGAAAATCAAAGAATCTACATTTTTTGGGCTTCCGAGAGGCCTCGAAATGAAGGTGGATATTTTCGCACCACATCGCAAGGGACACCTCCAGGAAATATCATTATCGGGTACCTGATAGGCTTGTAAGGGCATTTTTACGGAATACCGTTGTAATGGCTTGAACAACAAACGCATGGGTAATATCGATATTCGGGGATCCTGATGACTCTCCCGAGGTATTAAGGGTCATCCAAGGTCATGATAGACCCCCAGAGAAGTTTGGGCAAAAATGACAATCGACCCCCGGGAAGACGAAAGTCAAAGGCTATAATCCACGGTTTTTAGGCTTCCGAGAGGCCCCAAAATGAAGGTGGATACTTTTGCACCACATAGCAAGGGACACCCCTAGGGAACATGTGTGGCCCTTGGGGTCCGTTATCAGGTCCTTGATAGGCTTGTAAGGGATTTTTTACCGAACACCGAACGCATGGGTGATATCATAGTTCGGGGATCCTTATGAACCTCCCGTGACACCGAGGGTCCTCTAAGGTCATGATTGAACACCCGAAGAATTTTGAGCTAAAACGGCAACCAGGCTCCGGAAAACCGAAAATCAAAGGCTATAATCCATGTTTTTAGGGCTTCCGAGACGCTCCGGAATGAAGTGGATATTTTTGTACCAAATTGCAAAGAACACACCTAGGGAACATGTGAGGCCCTTGGGATCCGTTATCGGGTCCCTTATAGGCTTGTAAGGGTGATTTTACGAAACACCGATATAAGGGTCGAACTTCAAACGCATGGGTGATATCGAAGTTCGGAGATCCTGATGACCCTTCGGGGGCACCGAGGGTAATCTTAGGTCATGATAGTCTCCTAGGAGAAGTTTGGGCAAAAACGACAATCGGGCCCCGGGAAGCTGAAAATCAAAAGTTATAATCCACTTTTTTTTGGCTCACAGAGGTCCCTGTTACGAAGGTGAATATTTTTGCACCACATCGTAAGGGACACACCCCTAGGGGACATGGTAGGCCCCATGAGATCGCTTATCCGGTCTCTGTTAAACTTGGAAGGGCGTTTTACGGGACACTGGTATAAAAGCCTGAACACCCAAGACATAAGTGATATCGAAGTTCGGTGACCCGTATGACGCTCCAGGGACACCGAGGGTCCTCTAGGATCATAATAGACCCCCCGAAAAATTTTGGCCAAAAAGGACAACCTGGCCCCGGGAAGCCAAAAACGAAGGCTATATAATCCACGTTTTTCAGGCTTTCGGATGCCTCGGAACGAAGGTTTAAATTTTGCATCACATGGCACGGGACACCCCTAGAGAATATAGGAGGCCCTCGGGATAGGTTATGGGGTCCTTGGTAGGATTTGAAGGGCCTCTTACGGGACATCGGCGTCTAATTCACGGTTGTTTGATGTCGAGCATGTCTCCTCACCACCTCGTGCCATCAAACCTACCCACAAACCCTCTCTACCACTAAAGTGAGGTCTCATAATAGTTTTCCACAATTTTTTAAAGTGATTTCTATTTTTATTTTTTGGATATTTTTTTTAATTATTTTTCAATTTAAAATTGAATTAAATAGCTACCTTATGTGAAAAATTTAAAAAAAAAAAAAAAAACAAAAAAAAAAAAAAACCGTAACTTAATAATATGCTCAAAAATCCCAGTATAAAAGTTATGCACTTGTCATGTCTACCTACACCTATCAGAACTACTAAATCTTATAATTAAGGCTCTTTAGAGGGTAGTTGTTTGAGAGAGTGCACATAAATAAATATATTATTAAGTTCTTCATCTAGACACGTATGCGTTATTCAAAAGTGCACATATCTCATCCAACTTATAATTAAGGATATGTTCTTTTTCCCTTATTGAATCTTAACCAATCAGTCAAAATTAGTAGCAGGACTTTACTCATCAGTGATATTACCTTATTGAATCAGTGAAAATTAGTGGCAAGACCTTATACCTAGTCAATGAAAATCAGTAACAGGTACTTACTCAATCAGTTAGGATCGGTGGAAAAGAAACATCCTTATTCACAGAGTCAGTGTCAAGAATTACCGAATCAGTGGAATTTAGTGGCAATACCTTACTGAATCAGTGGAAATAAGTGACATGATCTTACCCAATTAGTGGAAATCAGTGATAAAACCTTACCCAAGCAGTAATAATTAGTAGCAACGATACATTACGTACCTAATCAGTGAAAATCAACCGAAAAAAACACAATATTTTAATTTACACATAAAATAAGCCAAATACGTGACCGAAAGTTGACTTAAAAGCCCTAATATTGTGACATAAGTTAACATGTGACATTTTCTTGGATAGAGTCACTATAGTACCATATGCAAATTGGAGTGTTACTGGTTCTTTTTGGTCCACCCATACATCATATCCTCCCATCATCTCATCGACAATTACAAATGATTAAATGAATAAATCCGAAGTTGTTTGCCACAATAATGATTCTTAAGAAGTAGCTTATTATTGTAATTTGGATATTATCATTTGTGGCATACGATTTGACTGATGAATGATGATGATATAATAATTAAATTAAATAAAATTGTACTTTGTTTCTTTATGTTTTGCCCTTTGTCTGCTTTCTGAAATAATGTATTTGGAGTATGAGTTTTTACTTTTGTAGGGTCTTGTTGTGCATATATGTGCTTATGAGAAGTCACTATAGAGTTTTAATGATTTTTTGTCCTTCCATTATAACTAGATGTATACTGCGTGCGATGCACGGGCTTGTAAATTATCATTATATAATATATTTTACAATATTGCTATTCAATTTTTAATTAAGAATGATTTATCAATTAGGCATATAGCAAGTAATATAGAGTTACACAAAATCAAAATTATGATGTGTGTGATGTTTTTTTCCTCTTATTTTTTTAGCTATGTGTAATTTAAATTTTCTTATTTGACATGCATGAAATAGTTGCTTGATCCAAATGGATAAATGAATTTCATAGTTAAGTGCCAGATTCATAACTACCATCTTGACATACTATATACTAATCAAATTAGTATATGTATACCTTAATGTATTTACGTATATCCATAACTTTCTACAAAGAGTAGTTTTCATTTATCCATCGTTGGTTTACATCATAGTTTATGAGCATTTTAACTATAACAGGTTTACATCATATTTTATGTTAAATTTCTTATGTGTCATTCATTTGTTATGCAACTCTTGTTTAAATAGATGTGGAGATATCAATTGATGTTCTCTTCTTTTTTTTTAAAAAAAAAAAAAGAATTCTCAAATAATTATTGAAGAAATTAATTATCATTACAATTATCTTATGCACAAATTCTACCAATACTATATTTCTCCATCTCCATGGTGTTTAATCATGTACTTTCCCAACAATGGCTTTCTACTATACAACTGAGGTTTGAAATCACTTAGAAATTTGAGATGTATGTATAAAGATTACCGATACATAATTTTCATCATTTATTTTAAAATAAAAATTATTTGTGGACTACTATCCCTTAATAAATTCATTATGCCTAGTCTTTAGTATAATTTATGTTATGTTCATGTACCGTATTTATTAAGTTTATGTTCATGTATGCTCATTTAATTAGATTATAATAAGGTTCATGCATGTATTGTATTAATTATAGGTAATAGCATTAATTACTGAATATGATGCTGAATGGAGAAATTGACGTGGCATGACACGTGTCAATGCAGCAGCGTGTGTGTGTGTGTGTGTATATATATATATATATATATATATATATATATATATCAGACAACTAGCATTGATAGTAACTACCAGTACATGTTTTCAAAGTCCTTTTGGTGTTGAGCCATCAAAGATTTGTTCTAAGGAAATTTTGCTTTGTTTCCACAAGATTTGAAAAGACATCTACCTTTTCCTAAATCCACCTGATGAAGTTGGGACCTCACGCATTACAATTTGCAATGTCAACTTGAAAACATTCATTTAAACCTCTTTTCAAAGACTACAAATTAGAATAAGTGACGGATCCAAAAATTCGTTTAAATAGGTGCCTCTTCAAAATATAGGACATTTCTTAAAAATTATTTTCAAAAAACAGATTTTATAAAGAATTGTTATAAAATTTGCTCCAGGCATATGTGGCTCCGCGATTGGTAGAATCCATGCACTACTATTTGATATATTCCCTCCATTCCATTTTCCTCTATTGTAGAATTATTGCAAAATGTAACTTTGACTATTCATTTTGTTAAAAATCCTAATATAGTAATTTAGTTTTGAGTGCACATATCAATATTACTAATATTTTAAGTATTTTCTATTTATATTTCGTGGATAAGAATTTCCGGTAGATACTGAATCATATACACAAATGGTTCATGATTTCAATTCCAAGCTTCTTACTGAACCGTTCAAATCTAATACACTACACAATCTGAACTTAATCATCTTTTGAAAAACCTACAAATTTCCTTTAGTTGACAAATGAGCCTTATCGTTTAGTTAAAGTCCGCTTCAAAATTTGCTTTTTGCGAGTATTTAATTATATCAACTCATTAGTATCTAATACTTCACTTAAAATGTCTTAAAACTCTATAGTGACTCATTAGTGTCTTGTAATATTTTGAGGGCCGCCACTGAACCCTTAAACACTGCTATTATTGCTTAATTAAAATACTTTTTCTTACCAAAAAGACTCATTAATGTCTAATACTTCACTTAGATATGTGTGTGCGCGCGCTAAAAGCATATTTGAAAGTCTTATAAGAGGAGAAAGGAATGGAAGGGGAAAATTGAAAGAAAAGTGAGAGAGAGAGTACCTTAAGGTGTTTGGCAATTTAAACTAAAATTGAGTTAACCTTCCTTCATTTTTATTTTCTTTTTTAAAACGTCCCAAATGAGGAGAAAATTTTATTCATTCTCCAACGGCTAGTTATTAAGAGAAATTATTAGATGGTTCCGAACCATACTCTCACTATTCATAATTACAACTTTATTTGGGGAGTGAATTTTAATGGGCCTTACTTGCTGTGACTGTGAGCGATGAGGCCGTGGGAGTATTGGTCCCAAACCAAGTACGTGACTAACTAATCTCAATCTATCCTAGGAGCTTAATTAATTAACCAATTAATATCATTTTTACGTTTATTAATGGTAGTCTTATCAAGCAATGTGATAACCAAAAACATTCCATAAGTGGTCAGTGTGGTGTAGAGAGAAAGAGAGAGAGGGAGAGAGTTGTGGCTGTGGGGGGGAATATTTTGTCCAGCAGATAATTATAGGGTAATAATTACCCAATTTCATGCAATGTCGAAAAGTACAAAAAGAGCTCCTCCATATTGCCGATTTGACCACTCATGTCACTTCTCTCTCCTCTCCTCCTCCCCAAGACACAGAGATACGTTACAGTATGTCAGTGTGTGTGTTACCACAAAGACACAAACAAATCCCTTTTTCTTTATTATTTTGTAAAACTCTCTTATATATACGTCCTTCATCTATAAGTGCAAAAAAGTTTTTGTCTTTTTGACTTTGGCTTCGATCTCATTGTGGTAGCTATTAGATAGCTAGGTAGGTCCAATTAGTTATTAGATCCACAAATTCCATGCCACACAATTAGCACACCTCTGAAAAAGATGTTGGCCTTTTCAGCATCTAATTTAGTAGACTTTGTCAATGTTGGGAAAAACTACGGTATTTACCCACAATCACAACAATAGATAATCGGAAAAATAAAGTGCAAGAACCCAAAAACAACACAAACAATTTTACGTGGAAAACCCCTCTCAATTAGGGGAAAAACCACGGTGCGGATCTCCACGCACTAAAATAATGATCCACTATAATAATCAAGAGTACAATCGGTAACAATCACAAGATCAAACAACAAGTAGACAATCTATCTTTGGTACTAGCACAAATTGACAAACCCTAACTCAATTTGGTACTCTCACAAAACCAAAGATACACCCACAAAATACCTGTCGATGACCGATCCGAATACTCCGATTATCTTCACCCAAACAAACCGAATTAACCGTGAACTGGAACAAACCTCTTTGTTTGTCTCTCACTCACTGGCTCTCTTCCTTTCTTTTTTGTTCGGCTGTGCTCTGCTTCTGCCGTTTTGCATAAGCCTCTGATGGTTCTTTTATAATCAATCAAGGCTTTTGATTAGCAGTTTCCCATATCAACTAAAATTCCTCTTCTTTTTTTGTTTTTGTTTTCTTTTCTTTTTCTTCTTCTTTTGTTTTATTTTATTTCTTTACAAAACTAAAATAAAACACAACTAAATATTATTTGATATTTGGGGCGTTACCTCAACAAATCCTCCCTCGACCCAAATCACCAAATACTTCCACCTTGTCCGAGAAACGGACCTTTTTCTTCACGGTCTTGCTCCTCCCTATGCAATGACCCTCAACATAACACAAGTTGTTCTCCGCCTTCTTTCCTTGCACAATCAAAGTAGCACCACGATACACTTTGCACCACCTTCCCGTACCAATGTATCTACATCCTTGCGATGTCAACTCACCCAACGAAATCACGTTAACACGAGCATCGGGTACATACCTCACATTGTGGAAGGTTCTAGTCACACCACCATGAAGCTCAATGCGGATGCTTCCCATCCCTTTGGCCTTCAACTTACCACTCCCCATGTTAATGTCACCATACTCATCATCTTGGCACAAAGTATCAAACATAGCATGGTCTCTACAAATATGAACCGAAGCGCCGGAGTCCAACACCCAACTCTCTTGGCTTTCCTTCCCCTCATCGTTACTAGCCAAGAACAACTCCTTATTTCCATCACAAGACATAATTACATTAGAGGAACCGCTATCATCATCAATTTTGGTCTTACCCATCTTCTCTTGCAGCTGCTTGAAACTCTTCAAATCATCTCTCATCTTTGGGCAACGACTCTGAATATGACCCTTCTCACCACAATAGTAACACTCCACGTTACTAAAGTCTCTCGCGCGCGACTTCGATCTACTTCTCGGGCCACCTCCTCTTCTATCATGATTCCTCCCTCTTTCGAACACCTCCGCAGCTAGTACTCTATCTCCTCCATCACTTGAAGAGATACCATCAACCTGCAACATCATCCGATCATTCTCTTTCAACACTGTCATTGCTTCATCTAGTGTAATCTCTGTCCTCCCTACAAGTAATGTCTGCACAATTGGCCTGTAGGACTTAGGTAGTGAAGCCAACAATAACAATGCCTCCTCTTGATCAGAGATCTTCTCATCTGCATTTCTCAACTGACATACTAGCTGGTTAAAATTATTAATGTGGTCCTGCAACGCTGTACCTTGCTCCATCTTTAGCTGGTACAACTCATATCTCAAACAAAGCTTGTTAGTCAGTGACTTTGATGCATATACACTCTGGAGCTTATCCAACAACTTCTTTGGATCTGTCTCAGTCAAGTAATTATACTTGATCTCCGGAGCCATAGCTAATCTAATAGTACTGACAGCTTTCTTCTTCTTCGATGTCCATTGGGCATCGGTCACCCCACTAGGCTTTGTCTCATCTAAAGCCTCATCTAAATTTTGTTGAACCAACAAATCCTCAACTGTACTCTTCCACACAGTAAAATTAATTTTACCATCAAACAAAGGGATATCATATTTGGGCATACTACCAGACATGTTACTTGCACAAAATAATTCCTCCTTCAACAAATACAGTAATTTTTCCACCACCGATCCTACAACCAAAAGCTCTGATACCACTGTTGGGAAAAACTACGGTATTTACCCACAATCACAACAATAGATAATCGGAAAAATAAAGTGCAAGAACCCAAAAACAACACAAACAATTTTACGTGGAAAACCCCTCTCAATTAGGGGAAAAACCACGGTGCGGATCTCCACGCACTAAAATAATGATCCACTATAATAATCAAGAGTACAATCGGTAATAATCACAAGATCAAACAACAAGTAGACAATCTATCTTTGGTACTAGCACAAATTGACAAACCCTAACTCAATTTGGTACTCTCACAAAACCAAAGATACACCCACAAAATACCTGTCGATGACCGATCCGAATACTCCGATTATCTTCACCCAAACAAACCGAATTAACCGTGAACTGGAACAAACCTCTTTGTTTGTCTCTCACTCACTGGCTCTCTTCCTTTCTTTTTTGTTCGGCTGTGCTCTGCTTCTGCCGTTTTGCATAAGCCTCTGATGGTTCTTTTATAATCAATCAAGGCTTTTGATTAGCAGTTTCCCATATCAACTAAAATTCCTCTTCTTTTTTTGTTTTTGTTTTCTTTTCTTTTTCTTCTTCTTTTGTTTTATTTTATTTCTTTACAAAACTAAAATAAAACACAACTAAATATTATTTGATATTTGGGGCGTTACCTCAACAGTCAATACTCTATGTAATACTATTATGTTTCACTAATTATCGGTGTGTCTTTCTCACTAATTTAATAATTTATTCAATTCAGTTTAATTCAATGGAGTTTAGTTTAGTGAAAAGGAAAACATACTAAACTTTTTTTTTCTTGAAAGTAAAATATAGCCAAATATTTGAGAGAAAAAAGTGGTACCGAAATCTACAAATATTATTAGTGAAAGTAAACTTTGGGGTGAGGGATGGGGAACACACTTGATGACTTCAATTCTGTTTGTGTTCTACCGTGCTATTAAAAAATTCATTAGACTACTCTATATAGTATAGTCCACTGAACTTGCGCTAGTTTAATTTTGGGTTTTATACACCAACATGTTTTTTAACCTTAAAATCATGTAAAAAATATCTATTCTATTTTCATCTGAAACTGAAATAACAATTACTAAGGCCCTGTTCTTTTCAACGAAATGGTGCAGGACGGTGAGGAACGAAACGGAATGGTGCAGGACGGTGAGGAACGAAACAGAACGGATTGAAACGAAATGGAACAGAACGGCGCGGCGCGGTTAGTTCAAAATGTGAGACAAAATGAAGTACAGAATGCGGAACGAAACGAAATACAGCATAGAAACGACGAAAAGAACAGAGCCTAAGACTATATATTATGAGAAACTAATCATCAATATATATATATGTGTAAAATTGAGTTTTCACCAAGCATTGAATAGGTAATAAATAGCCATAAATACATGGGTAATTAAAAAAAATTAAAAATAGTTTTATTTTATTTTAATAAGAAATAAGTAACATAAAAAAAGTTGATCTAAAGTTTATGATGTGTGAGTATCTTCGATGTGTGACATTCTATCTAATGAGGTTGTCCGAAGGGCTGCCAATCTGATCTGACTAAAACAAGGAGAAGAAGAGGAAGTGCGTAGAAGAAAGGGAGAAAAGGAAGTTAGAAGTAGAGGCTTAAAAGGAAAATGTTCTGTTCACCGTGGGCAACCCACAGCTTATTTTGGAAGACATAAGTAAGGTAAGTATTATATTGAGTTCTAACCAAGCATTGCATAGGGAATAAATAACCATAAATGCATGGGTAGTTAAAAAGAAATTAAAAATAGTCTTATTTTATTTTAATAAGAAATAAGTAAGATAAGTATTATATTTATTATCCAAAAAAAAGTTATATTATATATACATTCTGATAAAAATATTATTATTGTTTTTTGCTACTCCTATTATTCAACTTTACATAGTGATATGATTAAAAAAATCAGAATTGCTTAATGTAAATCATAAATTACTAAACGCAAATATTTTTAGAGAAATACTTCCCATAGTGCCCTTTTATTTGGAAATCTAACTTCTTCCTTCTTATTCATTTTCCTCTCAAATCTTACAATTACATTCCTTTTATTCATCGTAAAGAACTCTAATTTCAAATGAAGAACAATGATTCTTTTGATCAAAACAAACATTTTCTATGAAATTAATGATGATGTTTATGTAGCCATTAAAATTTGAATCAGATTTTTCAAATTATTCATTGTTTATGTTTTACTGATTGGTGGTGGCTTGGGTGACATACATGGGGTGGCACGGTGACGGTGGCTGGGTGGCGTGGTGTAGGGCGGCTGGCTCGGAAGTCGGGTGGAGAGAGAAAGTCACAGGTGGCATCCGATCGACGCCGACTAAGGGCAGCGCGGTTGGGGATTCGAGGATGCGGTGGTGGGTGGAGGGTCGACGGTGTTAGGAGGCCGGTGGGATTGCGGTTGTCGGCGCTGGGGTGGGATTGCGGTTGTCGGCGCTGGGGGTTGCGGTTGTGTGTAGAGGTGGGTTGAGGTTGGATTGTTGGGTTTTGGACGTTGTCATGCTTTTTCATTTTATTTCATTTTTCTATATTGTTTTTGTTATTGTTATTTGTTCGTTGTGGTGCTTCGTGATGATGATGAAGAATTGATGATGATGGTGTAAAACATGCCCAGAACTCCAGAAGTAGTTAAAAAAGAGAAAGAGATGGGTTACTAATGAGATTTCTTTCTATATTGTTTGTAAATTGATAATTGATAGAGAGAAAAGAGGTAGAGGGAGAAATTGATGAGAAACTTGTTGGGGGTATTGTGGGAAGAAAAGATTTACGTTTAGTAATTTGCGATTTACGTTTAGCAACCCCAAAAAAATTATTATATTTTTTCTAATAACGGAGTATATGACTGATAAACAAGAATCCGTGTATCGCATGGGCAATAAATCTAGTGATTAAATATGATTCCGCAAAAGCATATATATCAACTAGAAGGACAATCGCAATAAAGCGGAATATCAAGAATATTTTATTTTTTTTGGTTGCAAAAAGTGTAATGAGAATATATGTGTAGATGACTAGATTGTAGCAACGTACAAGTACTCACAACTATCACCATCAAATGTAATTGTTTGCCTTTTTTCTTTTCTTTTTTTTGGGTTTGGCAAAGAGGAACGTGGCTAAAGGTAGAGTTGGAAAAAGCTGACCCGATACGAACCTAATCCGAAATAAACGGGTTTGGGTTGAGATTTTCAACCCGTTTAATTAAATGGGTCCGACATGACTAATCCGTTTAATAAATGGGTAAGGTTAGGATTAAAAGTCTCAACCCGAGAATAAGTGAATAACCCACCTAACCCGTTTACTCAATTTTAACAAAAAAGAAAATTAAATATCAACACATTTTGTAACATAAATATTTGATAATGGTGAGAAATATACTGTATCTTCTCTAAACCCAATAGTTTATTTCACAAATACATACTTATTTGATAATTTAAATATTATTTTTTCCTTTTATATAAAAAATTTAACCTTTTCTTTAAAAATTAATTAGTTAAATGGGTTAAACGGATCGACCTGATCAATCCGTTTATTAAATGGGTAGGGTTAGGATTGGAGTTTTCAACCCGTTTAATAAACGGGTTAGGGTTGGGTCAAGCATTTTTCAACCCGTTTATATATAACCCGAACACGAACCCAACCCAACCCGACAAATTGCCAGCTCTAACTAAAGGGCACCTCCTAACGTACGGGTTCGGATTTTTCACGAATTAATTCGTGTAGGTGCTCTCCGAAAGGTACACTAAGTAA
This sequence comes from Tetragonia tetragonoides, assembly GCA_038025085.1. Classification (NCBI taxonomy): domain Eukaryota; kingdom Viridiplantae; phylum Streptophyta; class Magnoliopsida; order Caryophyllales; family Aizoaceae; genus Tetragonia; species Tetragonia tetragonoides. Next base: position 7,103,182 of record CM076140.1, on the reverse strand, counting down.
TACTTTTTATTTTTGTTTTGGTTCCTTCCTCTTTGGGCGTGGTTAAAGGGCACCTCCAAATGCACGGCCTCGGATATTCTACGAATTAATTCGTGTAGGTGCTTCTCAGGAGGTTTGAACCTATTACCTGATGTAAAAGTTGCAACTTGTTTACTAGTAAGCCAATATCTCTTGGGTACATTAACTAATACTTTAATGAGATTGTGTTACACGGTCTGGCAAAGCTGATGGGTTTGGTTTCAAAAGTTAGCTATAAAGGTATATTGTTCCCATCCAGAGTTACTAATGTGAGTCATAGGTGGTCCTTGTGCTTCGGGTATGGTTCGCATGCTTCTTGTCCTGAGTCCTGACCATGCGATTCATGAGTTCGGTCTAACCCATCAACTTAGTAGTGTGCAATAATTACTCCATGATAAACTTCATGACACTGTATAATTTATGGCTTTTTAAAGAATGGTATATGCTAGCTCTCACTACGTACTCTCATAGTACATAAACATAAATACTTGTATAAGATAATATTACCATACATTTTGGTGAGACGAAAGTCAATTTTTTATGATGTAAAGTTACATTAATCGTATAATAACATTTCAATTTCAATTTAAAATTAGTTAGTCACTTTTATATTAGGGCTTCTTTTAATAATTTTGAAACTCAAAGTAGTATGGAAATGAACGAGTAGATTTGTACCAATATCACCAAGATACTAGTTTGGCCTTAGAAAACAAAATCGTACAATTCATAGGTTAAGACATTATATAAAGGCATGCATGTTCCTAGGGAATTCAGGGGTGTGTTCTATCCCACTTATTCTATCAGTAGTTCAATTCAGTGATGTTTAATTTAGAAACATACATTTTCTTTCATATATATATAATATAGCACACTTTGCCAACACATAAAAATATTCATATGGAAATTGAAAATGTCATCATCATTCAACACTCATGGTGATCCTCCCTTCTTCTTTTTTCCTAAATAAAGTTGAAGTTTTGCACTGATCTTGTGAACCAAATCGTGTAGTTAATTATTAATTGGAGATGTAATTGCGAGTACTTTCTTTTTTGTGCTTAAGCCTCATGTACTAATCCATTTCTCATCCTATTGGAATTTTCATTTGAAGACATTTGTGGTAGAATGAAGACTTTACAAGCCCTTCTTAATACTTTTAACACAAAATCTCGTATGAGCCGTTTAATACGTGTGGGGGGTGTCTGATTGATTTACTAGAAGCTAAAATTGAATGGATGAGCTGAAAAGGGAGCTACATATATACTATAGATTACATATGAATATTTTGGGCATTTCAATGAGAGCAAGAAATAGCTATAAAGATATAGGTGTGTCATAAATTGTAGTACAAGTGAGAAATATAGGCATCTATCAGCTAAAGCTTATATAGACTTGAATACCTCCCATCCCCATGCAATGTTTTCTCTCTCCTCTCCTAGCTTCAGAAAGCTGATCAGTCCTTCTGCCTTACCCAGCATGCCTGCTAAGCTGCTAGCTCCTGCCATGCTTTAAGTGAACAGGATTCATACGTTGTTTGTTTATGTGCAGCAAAAATAACAGGTTGCACATAATTAACATTATTTCAGCAAGGAGAAAAATAAAATAAAATAAAATTGAATATTAATTTATTTATTATTTTGAGAAACAGTATATTTGTAATAAAATTGACCATGTCAACTTCCTGCACTGCACCCTCATTAAATTCATGATTGGCAAATGTGATGAAAGTTAGTCAAGATGGATTTGGTGATACAACACCTTCTGGAGATTTCCTCTGTTTTCTGCTCTTCTTCTGTGAAATAGGCAACTGTATCCAGAATAATAATAGGTCCCCCGTCTATTCAAACTCTAGTAAAATTAGGTGGTTACCCGTGCTACGCACGGACTATCCTTTTATTATTATTATTATTATTATTATTATTATTATTATTATTATTATTATTATTATTATTATTATTATTATTATTATTATTATAATATGCTTAGATAATTTTTTTAATAATACAAATATATTTTTGAAGGAAAATGGTGATACATCAAAATGTTATATGTATCCTAAGTAATTGGCGTATCCTTAAAAATATCTATATTGACTTGTCAAAATAATAATTTCTATTACTGATCACCTAACCTGCCATTGTACCTCAAATATATAATTTAACAAACATCCACTCTAAATGTGACCCTGTTTGTCACTTTATTTGATAGGTTATATCTTTGAAAATTTTAGTCACAGGTAAAAATGGTGACTATACCCTCAACCAATTTGATCCGATTTGATTGTCACGTAATATGTGTCTCGCTAATTAGAATTTGAAAGTTGAAAGTCTAACCTTCTCTCGAATGAAAAAGAAAAAATTGCGAGGACTCACAATCTCAAAACAAATAAAATAATAATAATAATAATTTATCAAATGTGATACTTGTATAGTTACCTGCGCTATTATACTCACCATCTCTAATGATGGGTGTATCTTCCCTTAATGTGTGTTTTGCTAATTAGAATTTGAAAGTTGAAAGTCTAACCTTCTTTCGAATGAAAATAAAAAATTTGCGGGACTCACCATCTCGGAAAAAAATATTAAAAATTAATTTATGAAGATGTGATATATGTAACTACGCGCACTTATACCCATTATATAATCAATATTATATTACTTGCATCTATTCCCACAGATATTCATAATCTCTACCTAATTTCAAATTTTGTTTATTTGTTTTTTTGAATGCAAATAGGATTTATTATAAATAACTAATAGTCAAATCTTAGCATCCTTACATTACCTAATTAATTAGTTAACAATTAAAAATATTATAATTGTACATTACTAATCCCATTTTTTATTGCACTAAACAAGAAATATGAACATTCTATAACAATTATTATAGTATATTTATTTATGGCAACTCATTACTCTCCATAACAAAAACAAAAAAGACAAAAAAGACAAAAAAAAAAAAAACCCAATAATTACGTGACACTTGTCACGTTACCTGCAATCTTACCCAAAATTAATATAAATATTTTTAAAGTATTTTTCATAGTAGCGGTAATAGTTATTTGAGTGGCATATCCAAATTATATTATTTTATAATTTAAAATAATATGCTAATAAATTTAAAACTTATAAAATTAATGCACATTCGTTATTGATTTATTATTATTTTTATATTATTAAGTGCCTAACTTATGACAATATATTTTTTTTGGTGGGAACTTATGACAGTATATTAACCAAAGCAATTAACAAACCATATTAATTACTCTAATTTATATTTAATAATTAATACTAAGCCATATACCTTTTAAAAAAAAGAAAAATTATTTTAATTAATTACCTGGGTATAAGCCAATGAGAGGTTAACACTTGTCACTTCACAAGCGCTTATACCCAAAAATATATAAATATTTTCAAAGTATTTTTCATAGTAGCGGTAATAGTTATTTGAGTGGCATACCCAAATTATATTATTTTATAATTTAAAATAATATGCTAATAAATTTAAAATTTATAAAATTAATGCACATTCGTTATTGATTTATTATTATTTTTATATTATTAAGTGCCTAACTTATGACAATATATTTTTTTTGGTGGGAACTTATGACAATATATTAACCAAAGCAATTAACAAACCATATTAATTACTCTAATTTATCTTTAATAATTAATACTAAGCCATACACCTTTTAAAAAAAGGAACAAATATTTTAATTAATTACCTGGGTATAAGCTAATGAGAGGTTAACACTTGTCACATCACCAGCGCTTATACCCAAAAATCTATATATAATATTAGATAGATAAGAAATCGGGTCTAAATGCGCCATAACATGGGCAGTTTTATTTCCGTCTTTTTTTACATGACTCCAAGAAACTCTATCAAATAAAAGCACTAACCTATAAATATCATTGAAAATATGACCCAAAAATGAAATTGATGATATAGAAGCTGCAACAACTAAATATTAAGTTGATGATTCGAATTATATAGCCATATTAGTTAAGTTTTTAGAGAGATAAAGAATTAAAGAAATGATCTAGTGTATGGTTAACGGCATCATTTTCAACTGTGCGGTTGATGATTCGAAAAGTATTGTTCCTCTTCCAAAACCCAAAACTAAAAATGATTAGGATATGAACAAAAAGAATTAAAAAAAAAAAAAAGCAGTAAAATTCCATTTGACTCATTTTATTTAAATACTTATTTAGAAACAATGAGTTCAGCTTAGTCCAAAGTCGTCCAGATTTCACACCAGTCCACCACCCACTATATTCAACATTCCAGCAACATAGTCATTATCTTCAAAGAGAGTGGCTTTTTTTACAATTTCAATTAAAAAAAAAATTCCATACCCTTCCCTTTAGAGTAGAGGCACCACTACTTATGGGACACAACAACAATAGTGAGCCAGAGCAACCAGTTCACCCTGCATTAACAGAGCAGAATTGCTGGAAGCCATGAACGGTCGTCATAATACAAGATCAAAACATGATTACAAATTAGTAGGAAACCGTCTCTACTATCCCTCTAGATACAAAACCCAAACAAGAGGATAAGGAAAAGGAAGAAAATAAAACATAAAAGAAAAAAACAGCAAAGAGAAATCCTATATCTTCAGTTCGGCAATTTGCTCATATTTGGCAACAGCAAGGATACAGTGGTATACATATTGAGCCAGCAAGTTACAGAACCAAAATTTTCTATGGAACAAAAATATGCAATTGCCATCTTTAGTTCTGTTTGTTTCATTTTGAAAGCCAATAAATAATAAGGAACAAAGTACAAGCAGCAATGACTGCAGAGAGAATGAGCGTGTCCCTGGATCGTTTCCTTCTGATTGAACCTGTGAAAGGTAGGGGATGAGTTATTTTCTAGCAGTTATACTGATGAAAAATAGCAGATCAAGCGAGCCAAAGCAAAAAAACAAAGATATTCTTATACCAAGTAAACCACGGATGATTGGAAACTTCTCGCCTAAAAGCTTTACTTTTCCTCCAACGTCTCCAAACAATGCCCTCTGGGAACCTAAGACTGACCTAGTTGCCTGAGCTTGGCTTATTACATCATCTATCTGCACAACACCCAAAAAAAACAGCACAGCCAAGGTGATTAGTAGAGCTAAATATAGACGGACTACTGGTTAACTAGCTTGTACAAACCCGTCCTTTATGCTAAGATCAAGTTCAATATTTTTCTTCTGCATTATGCCTACGTATCTCATGAAAGCATTTTTACTCCCTATTGCTTGCATATTTTTATTTCATTATTAATTAACCAAATGTAATCTACTTATTTTATGTACAATACAATAACGAGCCCTTCCAAGTTGCAACTTCATCTATAGAAGTGCATAGCTTAAAATAGTGAAGGTGACTATAATCCCTAGACAAAAATGAGAAATATAGTATACCCAAAGCTTTTAACTCTGTTTTTGCCTACTTTCATCATACAATGTTTTTAGCCAAACGATGTTGCTCTAATTAAGAGCTTGAAGAACAACAACAACAACAAAAAGATGTTATAGTATGATATCCACTAAACTCAAAAGGCTTACATGAGATATACTTCCATGTATAGAAGCTCTTTCTCGCAGCAGCTGCATCTTGGGAGACATACTCCCCGAAGCCTGAATGAAGGTAGACATAAGAAATACATTCACAGATTTAAAGCGGGTATGAACCTTGTTACAATCAAAGTTGCTTACCTTGTACTCACTGATATCATCCCTCACTGAACTAAGGAGCTCAGCATGCTCCCTCATTGAATTTATATTTCCCTTGATACGCCTGAATTCCTAGAAACATGTTAAAACTATGCGTCAACAGAACAAATGAAATAAGTCATGATTTCATGAAACAAGAGAATACAGTGGAAACTATATATATAATTTACAGGAGCAATGAGGCATGTCACCTAAGCGAGAATTTTAAGAGCGCGACACCTTAGCGAAGATAATGACAAAAAGTAGTTGTTGTAAAACGTTTAGAAGTCTTAGATAATAACAAAAGATAATACTTCGCAATGAGATGCAAAACATATGAGTAAGAGTGTTAAGTTATGCTGGCACATCATCAAAGAGCATAGAGTGATGCCACAATTAAAATAAGACGTGCCACCTAAGAAAAGATCATAGGACGCGTCACCTAAGCAAAACCAATAAAACTAAAGGTTTATAAAAAAATTCATAAAAGATAATTATATCACCCATGCCTTTGATGTTCTGGCTCTTACACCAGTGTCCCGTAAAATGCCCTTCCAAACCTACTAAGGATCTGATAACCTAACCAAGGGGGCCTCCTATATCCCCTAGGGGTGCCCCGTGCAATGTGGTGCAAAAATATCCACCTTCGTTCCGGGGCTCCTGGAAGCTCAAAAAAACGTGGACTATAGCTTTCGTTTTCGGCTTCCCAGGGCTCGGGTGTCATTTTTGCCCAAACTTCTCCGAGGGGTCTATCATGAACCTAGAGGATCCTCGGTGACCCGAGAAGGACATCCAGAATCCCGAACTTCAATATCACCCATGCCTTTGGTGTTCTGGCTCTAAAACGCCCTTCCAAGCCTATCAGGGACAGGATCACCGACACCAAGGACCTCCCATGTCCCCTAGGGGTGTTCCATACGATGTGGTGTGAAAATATCCACCTTCGTTCTGAGGCCTCCCGGAAGCCCCACAAATGTGGATTATAGCCTTCGTTTTCGGCTTCACAAGGCTCGGGTGTCAGTTTTGCATGCCAAAACATCTCCGGGGGTTTATCATGACCCTAGAGAACCTTCAGTGCCCTGGGAGGGACATCCGGATCCCTGAACTTCGATATCACCCATGCCTTTGGGCTTTGGTGTTATGGCTCTTACACCATTTTCCCGTAAAACACCCTTCCAAAGCCTATCAGGGACCGGATAGGCGACCCCGAGGGCCTCTCATATCCCCTAGAGATGTTCCGTGCGATGTGGTTTGAAAATATCCACCTTCTTTTGGGGCCTCCCGGAAACCCCAAAAACGTGGATAGCCTTCGTTTTCGGCTTCCCGAGGCCGAGTGTCATTTTTGGCCAAACTTCTTCGGGGGGTCTATCATGACCCTAGAGTATCCTTGGTACCCCAGGAAGGACATCTGTATCCCCCGAACTTCGATATCACCCATGTCTTTGGTGTTCCGGCTCTTACACCAGTGCCCCGTAAAACGACCTTCCATGCCTACCAGGGACCGGATAAGCGACCATAAGGGCCTCCCATATCCTCTAGAGGTGTTCCGCGTGATGTGCTGCAAAAATATCCACCTTTGTTTCGAGTAAGAGTATCCACATCATCAAAGAGCATAGAGTGATGCCACGATTAAAATAAGACGTGCCACCTAAGAAAAGATCATAGGACGCGCCACCTAAACAAACCCAAAACAACTAAAAGTTTATCAAAATTTTCATAAAAGATAATTATATCACCCATGCCTTTCGTGTTCTGGCTCTTACACCAGTGTCTCGTAAACGTCATTCCAAGCCTACCAAGGTCCCAATACCCTACCCCTAGGGCCCCCATATCCCCCTAGGGGTGCCTTGCGCGACGTGGCGCGAAAATATTCACCTTTGTTCCGAGGCTCCAGGAAGCTCAAAAAATGTGGACTATAGCCGTCGTTTTCGGCTTCCCGTGGCTCGGGTATCATTTTTGCCCAAACTTCTCTGGGGGATCTATCATGACCCTAGAGAATCCTAAATGACCCGGGAAGGACATCAGGAATCCCGAACTTCAATATCACCCATGCCTTTGGTGTTATAGCTCTTACACCAGTGTTCTATAAAACCCTCTTCCAAGCCTATCAGGCCAAGGACAGGATCAACAACCCCAAGGGCCTCCCAAGTCCCCTAGGGGTGTTCCGTATGATGTAGTGTGAAAATATTCACCTTCATTCCGAGGCCTCCCGGAAGTCAAAAAAACGTGGATACCTTCGTTTTCGGCTTCGCAGGGCCCGGGTGTCAGTTTTGCCTAAACTTCTCCGGGGGGTCTATCATGAAGCTAGAGGACCCTCAGTGCCCCGGGAGGGACATGCGGATCCCCGAACTTCGATATCACCCATGCCTTTGGTGTTACGACTCTTACACCAGCTTCCCGGAAAACGCTCTTCCATCAGGGACCGAATAGGCGACCCTGATGGCCTCTCATGTCTCCTAGAGGTGTTTCGTGCGATGTGAGAAAATATCCACCTTCGTTTTGGGGCCTCCCGGAAGCCCCAAAAAACGTGGACTATAGCCTTCGTTTTCGGCTTCTCGGGGCCGGGTTCATTTTTGGCAAAACTTCTCCGAGGGGTTCATCAAGACCCTAGAGTATCCTCGGTGCCCCGGAAGAGACATCCGTATCCCCGAACATCGATATCCCATGCCGTTGGTGTTCCGGCTCTTACACCAGTGCCTCGTAAAACGCCCTTCAATGCCTATCAGAGATCGGATAAGCAACTCTAAGGGCCTCCCATATCCTCTAAAGGTGTTCCGCGTGATGTGATGCGAAAATATCCACATTCGTGCCGAGTAAGATATGCTAACACATCATGAAAGAGCATAGACTGACGCCACAATTAAAACAAAAACGTGCCACCTAAGAAAAGATCATAGGAGGCCACCTAAGCAAACCCAATAGAACTAAAAGTTTATCAAAATTTTCATAAAAGATAATTATATCACCCATGCATTTGGTGTTCTGGCTCTTACCCCACTGTCCCGTAAAATGACTTTCCAAACCTACTAAGGATATGATAACCTACCTAAGGGGCCTCTCATATCCCCTAAAGGTGCCACGTGCAATGTGGCGCAAAAATATCCATCTTCGTTACGGGGCTCCTGGAAGCTCAAAAAACGTGGACTATAGCCTTCGTTTTCGGCTTCCCGAGGCTCGGGTGTCATTTTTGCCAAAACATTTCCGGAGGGTCTATCATGACCCTAGAGAACCCCCAGTCCCCCGAGAGGGACATTCGGATCCCTGAACATCGACATCACTCATGCTTTTGGTGTTACGGCTCTTACACCAGTTTCCAGTAAAACGCCCTTCCAAGCCTATTAGGGACCGGATAGGCGACCCCGAGGGCCTCTCATGTCCCATAGAGGTGTTCTGTGCGTTGTGGTGCAAAAATATCCACCTTCGTTCTGCGGCCATCCGGAAGCCCAAAAAGCGTGGATTACAACCTTCGTTTTCGGCTTCCCGTGGCCCAGGTGTAGTTTTTGCCCAAACTTTTCCGGGGGGTCTATCATGACCCTAGAGAACCCTCGGTGCCTCGGGAGGGACACCCTGATCCCTGAACTTCGATATCACCCATGCCTTTGGTGTTACAACTCTTACACCATTTTTTCTCGTAAAACACCATTCCAAGCCTATCTGGGACCAGATTGGCGACCCCGAGGGCCTCTCATGGTCCTTAGAAGTGTTCTGTACGATGTGGTGTGAAAATATTCACCTTCATTTTGGGGCCTCCCGAAAGCCCAAATAAGTGAAACTAGCCTTCGTTTTCGATTTCCCGGGGGCCCGGGTATCATTTTTGGCCAAACTTCTCCGAGGGGTCTATCATGGCCCTAGAATATTCTCAGTGCCCCGGGAGGGACATCAGTATCCCCGAACATCGATTTAACCCATGCCTTTGGTGTTCCGGCTCTTACACCAGTGCCCCATATAACGCCCTTCCATGCCTATCAGGGACTGGACAAGCGACTCTAAGGGCTTCCCATATCCTCTTCGGGTGTTCCTTGTGATGTGATGTGATGCGAAAATATCCACCTTCGTTTCGGGGCCTCCCGGAAGACCAAAGAACGCGGATCATAGCCATCGTTTTCGGCTTCGGGGGCCGGGTGTCATTTTTTACCAAACTTCTCTGGAAGCTCTATCATGACCCTAGAGGAGCTTGATTGCCCCGGGAGGGACATCCGAATCCCCGAACTTTGATATCTCTCATGTCTTTGGTGTTACAGCTCTTACACTAGTGTTCAGTAAAACGCCCTTCCAAGCCTATCAGGGACCAGATAAGAAACCCCGATTGCCTCCCATGTCTTCAAGGGGTGTTTCGTGAGATGCAGTGCGAAAATATCTACCTTTGTCCAGGGCCTCCCGGAAGCCCACAAAACATAGACTTTTAGTCTTCGTTTTTGGCTTCCTGGTCCCAATTGTCATTTTTGCCCAAACTTTTCCAGGGGGTCTATAATGACCCTAAAGGACCCTCGAAGCCCCGGGAGGGACACCCGGATCTCCGAACTTTGATATCCCCCACACCAGTGTCCCGTAAAACGTCCTGTCAAGCCTATCAGGGACCGGATAAGCGACGCGGAGGGCCTCATGGCCTCTAGGGGTGTTCCGTACAATGTGGTGTGAAAATATCCACCTTTGTTGCGGGGCTCCCGGAAGCCCAAAAAACGTAGATTATAGCCTTCGTTTTGGTTTCCCTGGCCCCGGGTGCCATTTTTCCCCATACTTCTATGGGGGGTCTATCATGACCTTAGAGGACCCTCGGTGCCCCAGGAGGGACATCCGGATCCCCGAACTTTGATATCCCCAATGCCTTTGGTGTTCTGGCTCTTACACCCGTGTCCCGTCAAACGCCCTTCCAAGCCTATTAGGGACCCGATCCCCGAGGGCCGCCCATGTCCCCTTGGGGTGTTCTATGCGATGTGGTGTGATAATATCCACCTTCGTTCCGAGGCCTCCCGAATGCCCAAAATACGTGGATAGCGTTCGTTTTAGCTTCCCGGGACCCGAGTGTCATTTTTGTCCAAACATCTACGGGTGTTTATCATGACCCTAGAGTACCCTCGACAAGGAAGCACAGACACGCCTAAAGCGTGTCGTGTCCAATACGTACTGGACATGGACACGTGTAGGACACGGGTTGGACACGTACTCGGGCGTGTCCAAGAAAGCAGGACACGGTGATGGACACGATCAACCACTTGGACACGGCATGGGACACGCCACTTAAGTATTTCACCCAGAAAAAAAAAAAAAAAATTTTAAGTTTTAAGACCTAAACTTCAACCTGCCGTCATTTTCTCCCACTCCCTCTCCCTCTCTCTCCCTCTCCCTCTCCCTCTCTCTCTCCATCTTCAAGACTTCAAGGCACAATCTCCATGTTCATTCCTTCTTGCTTGCTTATTCCTTCATCTCCATGTTTTTCTTGTTTCAATTTGAACTATGTATTTGTTCTAATTTCATTAAAAAACCCTTGTCAGTTGTTTTTGTGATGCTATTTTGGTTTGTTATGTTAATTAAACTATGGGAATAATATTTCTATTTTTTTAATATACTTTTTATTTATATTTTTTCTTTGTCGTGTCCGTGTATCCGGGATTTTGAGAATTGTCGTGTCCCGTGACTGCGTCTCCCAATACCCGTACTCGTGCTACCTTGACCCTCGGTGCCCCGGGAGGGACATCAGGATCCCCGAACTTTGATATCACCCATGCCTTTGATGTTCTCGCTTTTAAACCATTGTCCTGTAAAACGCTCTTCCAAGCCTATCAGGAACTGGATAAGCGACCCTGAGGGCCTACTATGTCACTTAGGAGTGTTCTATGCGATGTGGTGCGAAAATATCCACCTTCGTTCCGCGGCCTCCCGAAAGCCCAAAAAACGTAGATTATCACCTTCATTTTAGGCTTCCCGGACCTCGGGTGTCAATTTTACCCAAACTTCGAGGTCTATCACGACCCTAGAGGACCTCGGTGCCTCGGGAGGGACACCTGAATCCCCGAACTTCGATATCACCCATGCTTTTGGTGTTCCCACTCTTACACCAGTGTCCTGTAAAACGCCCTTCCAAGCCTATCAGGGACCGGATAAGCGACCCCGAGGGCTTCCCATGTCCCCCAGACGTGTTCCAGAGCTTTCGTTTTCGGATTCGTGGGGCACGGGTATCAATTTTGCCCAAACTTCTTCGGGGGGTCTATCATGGCCCTTGAGGACTCTCAGTGCCTCTGGGAGGGTCAACCGGATCCCCGAACTTCTATATCACTCATGCATTCGGTGTTTCGGCCCTTACATTGGTATCCTGTAAAAACGCCCTTACAAGCTTATGAGGGACCTGATAACGGACCCCAGAGGCCTCTTATGTTCCCTAAGGGTATCCCGTGCGATGTAGTGCGAAAATATCTACTTTTGTCCCAGGGCCTCCCGAAAGCCCAAAAAAACATGTAGTAGCCTTTTGATTTTCGACATCCCGGGGCCCGATTTCCGTTATTGCCCAAATATCTTCGAAAGGTCTATCGTCACCTTAGAGGACTTTCGGTGCCTCGGAAGTCAGAACGGTCCTCGGGATCCCCGGACTCCGATTTCACCCATGGGAAATGGGCGCTGGGACATGGCACATGGGCGACCCATATTTTGTTTCAAAAAATTTTTGATGTTTTTTTAGTTCATTTTGATCCATTGTCTACTATGATAATTTTTGGTAGAGATACTTTATAACAGAGTATTATCAAGTTTGTTAATAAAAAGGCTAATAATCGTTTCCTGAACACTCGATTAGAAGCGAGGCAACCCATCAGATCACATTAAATTTAAAAATAAAAAATAAAATAAAAAATAAATAAATAACCAACCAAAAAGAGCTGAAACATCCCGTACATCGCACGGGCATGCACAATAGTACAACGCTCACCTGTGTTTGCAAACCAAAGTCCCCCCCCCCAACTTAATGGAAACGGGGAAAGGGCCTACTACATGGTGATCGGATTTACAATTTACAGCCAAGAAAATATCAAAGAAGGGAACCTTGGGGTAGCTCACCTGGTAAGACCTCTGAGAAGTATTCCAGAGGTCTCAGGTTCAAGTCCCCTCAGGGCCACTGGAGGTTTCCCTGTTCGTTAACTTCAGGGCCCATGAGATTAGTCAAACAAAGCTTAGACACCCATGTTATTTGAAAAAAAAAAAAAAAAAAAAAAAAAAAAAAAAAAAAAAAGAGAAGATATCAAAGAAGGGCAGAACCAAAGTGAAATATTCATTTGTTGCTTTGTGGCCAACCAGTTAAACAATTTCAAACTAGCAGAATACTGGAAACTTTTGTTTTTAGGGAAAGAATAACATAAATTTAAGTATGGTGCATGGAATATAATTGAGAACACTTCAAGTAATTATTGTCTATGCAAACAAATACATTGACTCAAGCCACTCGTGGATCCACATAACAAATGATAAGTACCATAGGTTTAAATTTTGAAAGAAAAAAAAAAAAAAAAACAACCTCCACTGGTGATACTGTGGCCTTTCTAGAACCTCGGAGTTCCAGTACACTAGCAGCTAAGAGACGAACTGCATAAATTAAATAGTAAAACAAGTATATACCTGAGTAAACTCATGAAGTATATCTCTGTGTCTTGCCAGTTTTTGAGTAACTGATGTTGTGGGGGCAGCAGATGCTGCACATCTGCTCATTGAATCATTTATGTCTAGTAGTTTCTCAATTAAGGACTGAATTTCCATCTCCATAGACTTCCATGACCTGCTGGAGGCAACTGTTGGTGATCCAGTATCCACATAACCTAATTCCATGACACTATGGTCAGAAAACAAAGGCAGACGCCACCAATTCTACATTAGAGTCGGTTTGGAAATGCCATGACACAGCATAAATGTGTGCATGTTCATTTTGTTGAAGAAAGCACAAAATAATACATCAATATTACCACTAAGTCAAAATCATAGCCCTATCCCCAGCCAGCAGCCCTTTCCTCTTCACCAAAACTTAGTCCTCCACCACATGTACCAGTCATTACATTAATTGTTCATTTTCGGTTAGCAAAAGTCTGGCCACTTCCCCAAGTTTACCACATGGGAAATGATTTAACATATCAAAATACTGTTGATGGGCAAAGTTTTGGTAGGATCACAGGGTCCTGATGTGCTGCAAGATTTAATTGTTAAAGGGACTAATCCCTAATGCATGAGACTTTGCTTTCGTTCACAGTTAAACTTTGACCGACCCCGCCCTAGGCGGGATATGGTTGTTGTTGTTTAAACTTTGACACACTTTCTGTTTGGCAAGGATACCATTTTGGCTGACGAATCAATGGAGAGTGGCATGTTAAAGCTGGAAACCTGGAGGGAGTCTAGCGGGTTAAAGGTTCTTAAGAGAGAAAAAAGAACAAAGTCCAGTAAGTAACAAGTTGAGCAAAAGGAGAACTGCAAATGACATGGAATTGGGCACTGAGCCAACATAGACCAGGAAATGAGCATCTCAGGACTTGATGCAATGCAACCACGGAATTGGAGTAGGAAGTATTACCTCTAGGCTCTAGGTAGCATACTCATCAATCACATAGTCAATCTTCTTCAAGGTAAAAATTATTTTTTAAAAACACTATGTTAAAGCAACATATAACCACCAGCATCTGGGCCCCTTCCGACAAGCACTCTGCCAGGGGTAGGTTTAGAGATCAAGGTGTATACTCTTAAACCCAAGCAACAACGCTACCAACAACAGGACACTGTATTCCTTATTTACTTTTCATGTTCTTTCTATAAATAACCCTAAGCATATGTGACCTTTGGGTATAGTTCAGGCGTCTTCCTGTATTTAGCATATCATTGAACATTAAGCTCATCAACAAAGACCTGAATAGGATCAAACCAGCATATAATTTTTGGAACCTTACAAGAAGATAATAAGATAGCCTCAAAATCATTTATGGGACTTTGCATTGCGGTAAACGATCCACAGACTCATTTACTTCTCGCAAAAGAAGCATCTGCTGAACATGCCTACCCTTGGACATTGTCCTGGGTAACTAGTCCAACTCCACTGGCTGTAACAAAGAAACCCGTCACTTGTGGGAGCAACTTTCCCCAAATAATACTTCATGAGCAATTGCTGAAGGAGGAGCCATTACTGGGCGTACTTATAAAACTCGAAGTTGGGAGAGTACAAATATGGAAGTGAGGAGAAGACGTCAACGTGTCCCACGAGAATGATTTAGTTTGTCCAAGAGTGGCTTGCGAGAATAATGCGGGGTGTCATACTCCAATCTTTGTGCTTAATAACTAATCCTTCCATCAAACTCTCTAGAGCCTGTACTGACCTATGTTTACAGCATACTTTATACATGATGTTATGTACCTCATGGTATAAAACAGAATCTTTCGCTGCACTAATTAAAGCTGCATCCAATCCTTGGACACCCCCATACAAGATACAACATGACACTTAGCAGCTTCAAATAAGACTAAAAGCACAAATAAAATCCCGAGAAACACCCTCGCATCCCCATATCCACTTCGTCCCGTAAGTCCACGAAACATAGATCATTGGTACTCTATTCCTATCTTATCTATCCATAAATAAGAGCTATCATACACATACTCTATACCTTAAGTGCCCTCTCTACCCCTAGTGCCTTGCATCTTCAACCACAACTTCTAGAAAGATACACTCACTCAGCATCCTCAGAAGTTTAATTCAAGTGTACCTCTAACCAAATGATTCCCTACCCAAACGACCAAATTCTCCTGACCTCAGAGTCATCCAATCCTTCAAACAATCATTTTCTCCAAATCATTATCACATACCAAAAAAATGGGGGCTCTTTAATTTCTTACATCAACACTACCCACGAATCACAATCGAACACAAAGATGAATTGCCCAAAAACTACCCACCTTACCCCCACAAAACCCTAATATAAACAAACAAAAAAAAAATACATCATCAATCTACCCAAATTCAAAACCAAACAAAACCCAAATAAAATCCAAAGATCCAAAACAATACCAAGTAAATATAACAATGCTGATCCATTTACACCCATTTCTAGGACAGTCACCAAAATGCAGAACAAACAAAGAACAATTACAGTCACAAAATCCCACAATAAGGAAAAAGAAAATAAAAAAGGGTAATATAGTTACCTCCTTGTGTGAAACGAGCACCAAGCTTTGCATAAGATGAGAGCTTAACGTCAAGATCGCCTTCAATTTTGCGAGCTTCTTTTCTCAATTCTTCCCACCCAGATTCCTGTAACTCTAAGCTCTGATCCCCCATCATCCTCAAATTAAACGGATACTAAATCTATATGGGTAATTTTCTCTCTCCTCAACTGGGAAATTGGTGCTCTTACGAGTAGTGAGTTCAGTGATCGTTTTTTTTTTTCCGGTTTTTGTGAGCTTTGTTAATCTCATCAAACAGGAGAAATGGTGAGAGAGCTGCAATTCGCACTAGTGTGACTTTACTTGTTTGATGATCAATGTTCAATTGCTGGGCTTGGGTTTTCGAGGGGTAATTTTTGAATGGCTTGTTGCTAGTTTGCTCCTACAAGTTTTTATATCTTGGGCTTCATCCCTTCAAAAAAACAAATTGGGCTTCTTTTATTTGGGCCACTTCTGTTGATCAACATTGCGTCTATCCCTTTTATTTGATTGGGAAAAACATTGGGTCTCTTGGGTATTTTTCCTTGTCAAAAAAAGGGTCACACCCCTCATTACGTTATGTTTGGACTAGGGATGGCAATCAAGTCTGAACCCGATCCGAGTCCGATCCGTTTAGGCCAAAAAAATCCGAACTGAATCCGAATCAAAAAAATCCGAGTCCGAATCCGATTAGCAAACTCCGAATCCGATTCAGATGTTGTGTGAAATCCGCCAAAATCCGATCCATCTCCGAATCCGATCCGAATATCAGGTTATTTTTTTAATATTTTTTTAAAAAAGAGCACTACATCCTTAATATATTTGAATTAAGTATATATGTTCACCTTTGTTTGTATCTTAAATCCTTAATATATATACCACAATTTTATTTTTGTTGAATAAGCAATTAGCTATTTAGTATATCTTATATAAGTTCTTATTTAAAAAAAAAAAAAAATGGAAGTAAGTCGAGTAACGGATCGGATCTGGATCGGATTCGGAGGTTACCGCCTCCGAATAGTTTTGGATTCGGATCCTCCCTAATCGGAGGTTATTCGGATTCGGAGGTGATTTTAGAATCTGTTTAGTATTCGGAGCGGATTCGGATTTAGCATAATCCGATCCATTGCCTTCCCTAGTTTGTACTCTCGTGTTTATTAGCGAACATATCACACTAACTGAACAACCAACGCACATACTGACCCCGTCAACGTAGCATCAACAAGGGCTAATATAATTCCTACAAGCTATTAGACAAAAGACATAGGGAAATCTACTCCTACATAACTGTAACTTGATTAGTTTAACTCAGGTAATGTAAAACCTCCCTCTAATTAAGGGAATGTAGAATCTGAACCTCAACATGTATTCAAAATCCAATAAGAGTTTATATCCGACTTTGTGTATCATCTTGTATCCCACTTCCTTATACATTAGACACATCAGAATTTTAAATTTATTTTTATTATTGAAATGGGGTGCTTGACAAAATCACGAAAGGTCAGAATTTGTTTGGGATACGGAATAGAGTAGTAAGCATAATAATAAGACAGAGTATCCAGCAAACTAATGTGATCAAGATCATAATTTTAAATAAGTTATGTATTTCGATATTAATCAAAGGGGTTCACTTTTGAACCCATAATTATAAGTCTTGTGTAATTATCACACATACATATATATATATATATATATATATATATATATATATATATATCACCTGTTACTAGAGATAGATTGGAGCAGTCAAAGGAAGTGCAAGAAGAGGCATGCATTGATAACTTGTGATTCCTCTGAAATCAAAATACTGTTTATGCATGGCTGAAAGTTGAAACTTGAAAACTTGAAGTTTCAAAGCACCAAATCTATTAATTAATTATTCAATGATAAAGACAAAAACAATAAATTAATAATCTATCAAATAGTCTCAAGTAGGTACGGCACGTACGTACATGATACTAACATCGGAAGGTAATCAAACACAAAACAACAATGGTTGACAACTCATTAGTTGAAAATTGGTTGATAATTAAGTTATTTGGAGCATGCTTATACTATATTAATTTACCATTTGGAACCTTATAAGAGTAAGAACATCAGTTGGCTAAACTTTATGCAAATGGGATTTTCTTTTAGTGAAATTCCAGATTGCAATTGATAAGCTATGTGATATGTTCTTATCATGATAAGCGTGACAGCTTATAGAAACTCAAATTGTGCACAATGTACAATTGATCACAACTTTATATACTATAAAAAAAAATTGGATACCCACATTTGTTAATTTTGTTTTATTGGCAGTTTCTGTCTTTCTGATAGCCAATTGGATTCAACTGAATGCCCTTATCTTCATAAAAAAAGAAAAAGAATAAGTGATCATTTGTTAGTTAGCAAACAACAGTAAAATCAAATTTGGATATTTGATAATGAATAAATAAATTAAATAAATAAAGACAGAGCAGCAGACAAATGCTTCAAGGACTACAGCATATTTTCCTTGTTTTTAGGGGGCAACCCCAAGAGCATGAACTAAATAACTACTTGAATAAGCTTTCAAGGATAGCTTCCTAACTAATTCTACTAACAACAACAACAACAACCCAGTAAATGTCCCGCCGAGAACGAGGTATGGGGATGTCCAGATGTACGCAACCTTACCCCTAATGTTCACCATTTCCAATGTGAGTCAAAAGCTTCTTTACTTTTTGGCTTTGGAATGTAATAAACTAAAGCAAAATGGCTCATAAAATTGTCGGCACTTCTTATTCAGTGTGAAGTTGTCGATGGTCGTCGCACTTCAGATCTCGGGTCAAAAGGAAACAGCCTCTTTGTGAGACTCTCGTAGGAGTAAGGCTGCGTACAACCGACTCCCCCTTACCCTGCCAAGACGGAAGCCTCTTTGGAGGCAATGGGATAATGTTAATGTTAATGCTAACTAATTCTACTGATAGCACCCAAAAAAAAAAAAAACTATTTCTACTGATAACAGAGGTTCAACATAATTATTGAGAAATTTGCAAGTTCAAAAAAAAAAAGAAGAAGAGGTGATATTATTGTCAGGTTAATAAGCACTATTGTAGAAGGTCTCATTTTAAAAGCTTGAGCTCTTTTATATATATATATATATATATATATATATATATATATAATTTTATTTTATTTTTTTTTTTGGTTCACGGACAAGGGTATTGATCGTCGACCACAATGACTATCCCCGCGCTGATTTGTAGGCACCTCAAAGGGTGAGACAGCTGGCCAAGGAATTTAAAGCTGCTCCATGCCCAAGGCGAGATTCGAACCCTTGACCTTGGTTAATAATGGATGAGTCCCTACCACTCAACCACACCTCCTTGGTTTATATATATGCATATATACGGCATAAATGATTTGGTAATCGTGTTTCATGATCTTGTAATAACATTGCTAAAAAAAAGAATAATAAATCGAGAAGATAAAAAACTTATTTAAGACGGTTTTACTATAATTTTTAATAAGACGAGAATTTTTATGTTAGTTGATTTTACACAAAACTTGTTTAATGAGAAAGGGATTAGAAATGCCGTGTATGATATACTGTGATAGGCAGCTATGAGGTCAAACTTCTAAAAGTCTAATGCCTTGCTTCGTGCATCCAAATAACTGACGGTCAGCTCACAGTTTTCAAGCCCTGTTTAATTTCATACAGGCTGCTCTAGTTTGATTTAAAACAAATAAAACAAGCTGTATTAAACGGGATTTTGGCATGTTGGTGCGAAGCTTGTGCTAACTAAGCATACATTAAACGGGATGGAAAACAGAATTATGGCACTTCTTTGAATAATAAATTTGAAGTTTATTCTTCATAATCAAATCAAATCAAATCAAATCTCTTTGATGTATTTTTTGTGTTCAACTCTAATTAAACTTTGTTCTTTTTTTTTTATAAATTATAATCCTTCAATGATTATGTCAAATCAGAATTTTGATAGTCCAATCATATGTCTAATTTTCTGTAACTTATTGCCCTAATTAAAAGAATTGTATGAGTATCTTATTTGTGGCCGGCCTCTTGTTTGTTTAAGAATCTTTTTTAAAGATTTTAAATAAGTTTTCATATTCTAGTCTATTTTGTTGTTAATCCGAGTAATTTCTTTAGTGAAGAAGATTCTGTGACTTGAAAAAAGAAAGAGAGAAATGACTTTTAAAAGGATACCTAGTCATTGTAATAGACCCGTGTATGCAAAACAAATTCTAGAGATGTAGGATAGAGAAATAATGGAGATTTGAAAATCTTGAAGTGGTTGTATTTTCAGGAAAATGTTTTTACCCCCACCAAACAGAGTCTAAATCAATAATGAATTGTGAGAAGATTAAAAGTAAATATTCCTTGTGAGTAAAATAATTTTATTTCTTTAGTTGATACATACACTCGGTGTTTAGGAAATTTCTCCTTATCGTTCTCCAAAAAGAAAAAAGAAAACAAACCTTCCTTTAACTAGACGAATACTATATAGGAGTTATTCACGAAGCTTATGTGGTTAACCAAACCATTAGGGAAACAGAAAGAAGTACGTAGGCTTACCACAATTGTGAATCATAATGTACTTGTGTTGTGTGTTTAAAGCCGCGAAACATCAATGACGTTTTTTGCTCACTTTCCTGGAAATGTCCTAGTTAATGGTTCCTGACGTACCTTTGCTCCCAGGCCACAAATAGCGATAGTTATTGATTTATTAGAGATTTAACTATTTTAGTTTAATTTTGTGCCTCTCTTAGGTACTTTTGGAATAATAAGGCAATCACGATTCACGCCATTCCCATTTTCTAGTCATCGGACACACAACGGTAGGACAACTCGAAACTAAACATGTTCCATCTTTTCTCTTGAATTTAGTCCTGTCAAATAAGTTGATTCAACGAGTTATTATTCGGGTCAATTTGATTCGCATCGGATAAATTACGGGTTATTTTTGGGTTAAATTCGATATCTAATTCATTTTTACGTGTTTTAAACAGGTTCGAGTTGAGAAAATTATTGGCATCCTGTAAAAATGAATCGATCGGATTTTCGTATCGATTAGCTTTTAACAATTTTAGTTGTATTCCATTTCGTACTCCAATCCCTAATCCTGATTCCATCTCCTTGAATAAGCTTCAAAGAAGAAAAAAAGATGTATTGTGTACGAATGTACTCTTATTTTATGAAGTTGAATTATCAAGCAAAGGGTGCATCATATGTTACAAGTATTGTGTAAATAATACCATAATTAGTATCAATATTTAGGTGAAGATGTTACTACGATTTTTTTAGAGGAACCCGCGGCCACTATTTTTAGAGTGCACTAATTAAACCGCAAATGTTTGCAATAACCTGCAAACTACACGCGCATCGTGTAAGTCAACAAGAAAAACTTGCAAATAAGCTTAGCAAAGAGGCCTAGTAGGAATTGAACACATATAACCTTTATTATGAAATCCGACCTCACAACCAACTTTACAACTCATTTATGGAGAAAATGTTGCGTACGCACTAGACTTACTACTTACTACATCACTGATAGGCAATTCACCCGTTTCCATGAATATTACAATGCTCATCAATGTCAAAGCAGGTGATGCAACGATAGCATTTTACATATATTGTGAGATTTTTCATATGCCATAATTAGCATCCTATTCACTAATGTTTATCAATTCAGTTACAAAAACAGAGTGCTCTGTTTTTCCAGTGTTGAGTAGTTGATAAGATTAGGTAAAAAGTAGGTCAGTATACAAAAATTTCCCCATATACAACAAAGTGACTTTCACTTTCTCCATGCTTTATACTGTATGTGCTTATATGGTATATACAGTAAGACAATCTTTATTTATTTATTTATTTAGAGGAAGATAACCCAACTTAGGATAGTCATATGACATATGCATAAGCAATTAGTCGCCACAAAACACATATTTCAAGTACGATGAGTATTCAATAACTGTCAACCGTCGCAAGTTACCATAACAAGTTGATGATAATCGTTGATCTTTAAAAAAAGTGATTTTGACCATTAAAGTTAAAGATTTACTAAAAGCATTTATAATTATTTTTAAACAGCCAAAATTCAATGAAAAATCTTTTATTTTATTCAAGCAAAATTATAAATCATATTAGTAAATTAGTAAACTAAGTCCTTGTTTGTGTTTTTTTTTTTTTTTTCTTTTCTCTGGTTTCTTCGACAACTTCCAGCAATATTTTTTTTGTTTTGTTTATTTTTTTGAGTTTCAAAGTTTTTTACTGCCAGATCAAAATCGGCCTCCTGGAGTATATTGGTTAGACCTTAGAGCTTAGACATTGAACTCAGTATCCATGGATACCAAAATCATGGTGAAGGAGGTAGAGATGAAGATGGGGATCAGGGGATGGAGATGGTGAGAAGAGAGATCGAATACGGTTACGAATGTGGAGTACGATAATTTTTTCAAGAAGTTGGAATCTCGGAGACCGGAGTTGAATATGGCAATCCGCGAAGTCGAACTCCATGGAAACCGATGATTTTCCTCAATCCAGATTTGTTTTCTTTTTGCCCAATCTTTTGTTTCCTTCTCTTTTTTCTTGGCTGAAATCAAACTCCTCTATTGTTTAAGGATACAAGAATTTTCCATTATTTTGTTTGATTTTCCTTAATTCTACAAGTATCATTGCTATAATCCCATGTTTTGTTTCCATCTATTTCTCGTCATCTTCTTCTTCCTTTTTGTTCTTCTCCACTTCAAATCTTCAATTACCAAACTATTTCCCTTATCAACTATGCAGCAGAGAACAGAAGGCAGTAAAGAATGCTAGATGCAGTACACCAAAAAAGCAGACAAAAGATAAGCAAACAAACAAGGACTTAGTTTTTTTATTAAAAAAATAATTTGTGTTTTTGCTTTATAGAAAAGAAACCGATTTTAATTAAATTTGGATGAATATATTATGGTTATAAATGATTTTGGTAAAGAGTTACTTTTAATGGCCAAGATCACTTTCCTATAAATCAACAGCTATTATGGGTCGATTATGGTAACTTGCGGCGGGTGTCAATTATTGTAGATTTTTTGTTTCAAGTAATTAAGAGTAAAACAACTCCTACAACCTTTATCCGAAAGAAAATGGCCACAATTGAAACTCTGGATCAAATTTTGACTATAATTAGTGAGTATAAATTGGTAAGAGAAAACATAAAATAACCTATGAAGTACAGTAATTTATGTTAGACAAATATAATCATGTAATTCACAAATTATTATAACAGAGTGTATGTGTTAGCAAAAGTAAGGTCAAAGTTAAATTTTAATTGCGACAATAATTTTTGAATTTAGATATTGTTATCTACTAGTGAATACGAAGTATACATTTAGCTGCCTCAGTTTGGGGTTGCCAAGCCATTAGCGATTTAGCACTCAAGTGTTATTTACTTGCTTGCAATCAAATGCAATACAATGCAAATATGCAATTATTTTATAAGGTAAATGGGAGGTGAAAAGTGAAGGAGTGGGAGGAGAGGAATAGGAAAAGTGGGGTTGATTGCATTATCCATTGTAATCACAATTGCTCAACTTTTCCCATATAATGATGATTACTTTGGATGGTGTGATCAATCTTACTTTTTCCATCTCCTTCCTCCCCTTTTTTTTCACCATTGGCCATTTACCCTATAAAATAATTGCATCGCATGTATTTGATTACAAGCATATAAACACCACCTCAGTGTAAGCCCCAGCATTATTGTCGTTATTTTGTGTTAGATTTTTACTAATCGTAGTATTTTTGCCTCAAAGTAGTGTTTGTTTTTCGTTTTGTCTATACTGTTGATTATTATTCGTCAATGGACATTTTACGATGGATGCACACGCCATTGAAAGAAAGTTGTTTGTACATACATGTCGAACAATCGAGTCTACTATCGAGTATTGTCGATATATACCCCATGTAGATGTCGTATGATTTTTTTTTACCCCTAAAAAAACTACCGCATATCTATTGTGTTGAGCATTTCAGCCTATAATGAGCCGTCTGAACTGCATAAACCGTAGTATTTCCGTATAATTGACTTTTATTAATCAAAAACTACACAACAAGTTGCTCTTATGGAATCAACAAAGTCAGAATTTAAGACAAAAACCAGAACAGAAAGGGAACATTAACACCGGTGCATGAGGAAGAATTACTCAACCAAATACTCCTTGGCCTTCCTATTACCATTTCTCTTGTAGAATGGTCCAAACACTCCATTAAGACGCAACCCCACTCTTAATTTTATTTTTCCCATTCTCTCTCCTATATAACTCCCCATTTTTTGTTCTTCTCCTCTCTCTCCTCCCACCCTTCATCCATCAAACTTTCCCCAAAGTTCCAAAACCCCCAAACTAAACAAACTCCCCACAATAAAGGTACAAAAACAAGAGAGAGAAAACAAAAAAAAAGCTAAAAATTTGTTATAGTCCACACACAATATTACACTCCTAGCTATACAGTTACTCAACATATTTCAGAAAACCCCAATGAAATTCAGAATTTCATTATTTGTCAATAACAATTCTCTCACCATTATATCCAACTTATATTTTTGATATTAATTCACAAATATTTTTTATTATGCCCCCTTGGTGTTTTTCTCTGTAAAAATTTAACATGGTATCAGAACTCCTTCTAAGACGACGACCAACGATACATGGCATCCGTATCAAGAAACGCGTCACCAGATTCCTCCACCGCATTTTTCAGCGCCGCCACTACAAAGTCAACGCCGTGTCGAGGGCCTTCAGCTGGTTCAGGAAGTTCCTCCGGTTCGGGCCGGGTTCGGGATACGGGAGATTAGACCGGGTTCGGGATGAGCCGGTGACGTCAGTTCCGAAAGGACACCTGGCGGTTTACGTTGGTGGTGGAAAAGGAGAAGAAGAAGGGTGGTGTGAGAGAGTGGTTGTGCCGGTGGTTTATATAAACCATCCGTTATTTGGACGGTTGTTGAGAGATGCTGAAGAGAAATATGGGTTTGATCATGAGGGTGGGATTACTATTCCTTGCCACGTGTCTGAATTTCAGAGTGTTCAGACTAAAATTGCCCGGGATAGTAAATCATCACGTTGGTGATATTAATTAATTGTGTCCTCTTTCTTTTTATTTTACTTTTTTTTTAATTTAGTAGGGGTCGATCGGTTAAATATTTGACAATGCTATAAGATTAGTAGATGAGGTAACGTAATGGCGTGACAATTATGTGTGAATATACATAGCAAGTGCCTTGTAAATTACTAGTATAATTGGAGTAGCTAGCTAGCTAGCATATGTTTATTTTCTTGAATTCCATGAGATTTGTATCTCAAATTTGGAAATTTCTGTAGTGAAAACTGGATCTTATCCCATTTTATGTAGTTAATGAAGGTCGTAATATCCTAATTTGATACATCATTTCTTCGAGGGATCCAAATGTTCGTACTTATTCTTATTTGTACATGTACTTAAATTGTAGAAAAACTCGCCTACACGGAAAACATGTGTTTCGCGCTTGTGTTTCACGCGCACTTAGCTTCGTGTACGACAAGCATACCAGCCTCCAATTATGATACATACCAATTTCACTTTTAATGTTGAAGCAGGTGCGAGAGCTCACTACTCATACATGGAGCTTATTGGAGGGATAAAACATAACTTTAGTCATCTACCCCAAACATCAGATCATAATACCAAAGCAAAGAGTAATGGTCTATTATTAATGAATCGTAGTAGTAGTTAGAGCTATTTAGCTTCTTATATCTTAATTCAAATTTTAATCCCATCTGCTATCGTTAATCATTAATTAAAGAAATAGGGAAGTAGTGGGCATTAGCTGGAAATAGACAAAAAGATATCCTAATGATCCATATCACAGCATGGTTATACAAATCGTGCTTACGACTTTTTCTATAAGTAATTTGACTAACCTTTACATAATAGGGTTTTTAGTACTTTTCTTCCGGAATTAAAGGCTCTTGTGTTGAGACGCCAGTTTGCGCTTCATGGACGATATGATGGTGCTGCACAAAACGTAAGCAAAAGGTACACACGTACGGAAACTGAGAAGGGTGTATTTTAATTTATTGGCTTAATTAAATAAATAATCAAGTTGATGACAAGCTAATTGTGGAAACTTTCTTATGAAAATTGGGCTTAGCTAGCTAATACCGTAAGTATAGTATATGGGCGGTTGCTGGTTGGCTCATTGACTGTATCCACATTGCAACTAGCTAGGCTTTAAGTATTCTAAAATATTAGTGGTCTTATAGTTGTCCATTGTCAATTTGTCATTCAAACCTCAAAGTCTACTTAACTTATCTCATCATCATAGCAATCAAGAAATTGTGGTATGTAGGAGTATCATTTTCAATTATGGGATTATTGAAGGTCTAATGATTTATTGGGAAAAAAAAAAACAATAACTTATGCTTCATTAGATAAGAGTATTGCTTACCAAGTAATTCCAATCATAAGTTGGCGGTATGATTTCTATGTATGTACCTTATGTTCGAAATGTTGCTTGTCGATTTCTTTCTTTCTTTCTTTCCTCAAGTGGTTACAAGTGGGGAATTAGAGTTGAGATTGAATTGGCAGTGTGGTTTTGTCGTTGTTGATGGTGGTCTATCCAAGCATGGTCAGGTCTGTTTTGGTGATTGTAATTTGTAAATCGCAAAGGCAAGTAATAAAGCGGTGGAACGACGATGATAATATCTGAATAACGTGAGGAGTATGTTACTCCATAAGCCAAGGCAAAAAAAAGTTCTCTCATGATTTCCATCCATGAAAATTCATCTTCGACACTTTGTATTGATACGTAACAGTGTAGGAATTCGTTTTCTTCTTTGTATAGCGTGAATAAAGAAACTAAACAAGATGGATTAAATTGAGGGCCTTTCAGTTGTTTTTGTTCCCTTTCTTTTGTCACTTTGGACCAGCGAAGTGTGGTCCGTATAACTCACTCTTTTCCAGGGACACATGCCAGTGCTATGAACACCATATAATCGTGGCCCAGTTATATGCCAATGCTAAAATTACGCGAGTAATCCCCCATTTTTGTAGACCATATCAAAACTCAATTAATAGGCCAAGAGGTCCCTTGCCTAGTATCCAATGGCAATTGAACATGTGTCGTAGTTGCAATTTGCCAAATTTTCATCATTTTATACTCCCTCCATTTTATGAAGATGTTTACATTTGTTTTTTTGCGGTCTCCAATGCACCACTTTGACCATAGATAATTGTAATTATATTCATATATAGATTATAAAATTATGATTTTCCAAAAGTATTCTTTAAAATGAATCTAACAATACCATTTTTACTTTATAATTATTTGTATTTTTTCACTAATACATGATCAAAGTTTGTGAACTTTGACCTTGAAAAATGAAATGGAAACATCTTGAGTGAAACAGATTAAGTAACTGTTAACGTTGTCCTCTCCCCACAAAACAAATGCGAAAGTCCATCGTCATGGTGCTCACTGCTCGTCTACTCCATAAGTCCATTGTTGAATTGAGCCTTGAGACGTGGGGCCAGGCGTAATGACGCGGTCTTAAGACTGCTTTATAAGAGAGTTTTTGACAAATAAATGGGTGTTTCGCGATATTATGTTACATATTCACATCACCAATTCACACTTATCATTCACTAAATTCTACTACAATTAATTATTGATCAAAAAAAAAGATAATTTGTATAAAAAAGATCTCCACATCGCCAAAGAAATGTATAGGAGTGTTTAAGGGGTCCAAGATTAATATTCCTCTTCTCACAAATTTCAAATAGGGGGTGGCTCCACTAAAAGTAGGGAGGTGACTCCACTATTAGATGAGTGATTCCAAATAAAGTAGAGGTATCAACCAAATCATGACCTAAACTATCAAGTAAATTTGGAATAAGGACCTCAACTATTTTTTAGCTGGAATGAGGACCTCAAGCTAACAGAGTTAACTTCTATTAAGAATATTAGAATTTTTTATATTTCTTTTATTATTTCTCAATTTCTTTCTTTTCCAACTCTAATTTTTTAACCCTTTTCTACGCTTCTCTTTCTCTCTTCTCACAATCTACCCAACCACCCATCCATGGCCATCCCAAAATCCCAACCCATCCTCAGTCCTCACGCTCTCCACCCCACACCTATGTTCTCCCCTTCAATAGGGTCACACCCCATACCTCTGTTCTCCCCCTCAACAGGGTCACTCCTACCCCCCCTTTCTCTCTCTCTCTCTCTCTCTCTCTCTCTCTCTCTCTCTCTCTCTCCACAATCAAGGGTGCCAAGTCGCCAACCACTTCAACCTCCTCTACAAAGCACCTTTAGAACTCTTTGCTCATGGTGGTATTTTGGGGGTTTTGTGGGACAATTTCAGATCAATGAGATAATTGAGGTTTACAAATTGTGAAATTTAGGGGTTTTTCGTGCCCTTCTTTTTGTGGGCTGGATGTAAATTGAACTAGATTTGAATTGGGAACTGGAGGTGGTAAGAATTTTGATGGGTGGAGCCAAAGGTGATGGAGATTATAAGGCGGTGGTGGTAATGCTAATGGTGCATGGTGAAGATACTAGTAATTTTGCCAGTTGTTGAGCTAATTGTAGTGGGTAATCAAATTGCAAGGGAATGGAAGAGTTGAAGTATGATTGAATGAAACTGAATTGTGAAACCACATCAGCATTCCTTTTTTTCAATTATCAACAAGATCATCAAAATTAAGGAGATGGCTGTGGGTGAGGTGGTCTCCTTGTGGCCAGTTGTGGAGGTTGAGGAGAGAGAAAATGGAGTGGGTGAAGAGACGAGAGAAAGAAAGAGAGAGAATGAAAAAAAATGAGAGGAAAAGAAAAAAATTAAGAAATAATAAAAGAAATATAAAAATTCTAATATTCTTAACCGAAGTTAACTCTGTTAGCTTGAGGTCCTCATTCCAGCCAAAAGATAGTTGAGGTCCTTATTCCAAATTTACTAGATAGTTCAGGTCCTGATTTGGTTGATACTTCAAATAAAGTATGGGGTGACATTTAAACCATTGGTTCACCATAAACTAAGTCCAAATAAGTTTTTTGTATCCCTCTTCTCACAAATTTTATCATTGGGCCAAGTTTTTACTATTCCATAATTGTAAGACTAGATCCACACCGGTGGTTGGTTCCTCTTTCTTATGGATCCAGTCATTCAAAACTCTCCGGCTCTCCGCCCTACAGTGTCATGGGCCTAAACGAAAGTACTCCGTAGGAAGCACTGACACATTAGTAAATGTTGCGTGCCGCTCACTGGGCCGGCTCCTTTGATCAACACGGGCCGGTGCCCGAAGGAATGGTAATGAACGATGACATTATTGGGCCGGTTGTTTTCTCCAAACAATTCGAAAGGCTTTGTTTTGTAAGCTACCGTAACTCAAGTTCTTGTACCAGTCAATTAGTCATACACTTGCACCACATTTACAAAATTCAAAGGCAAGTTAAAGTTGAGACTTAATTTCTGTTACTTTTAAGGAAGTTTGAACCTATAGCATAGTGTTACTAGTGATAACTTGTTTGCAAATGGGTCAAACACTTCTTGAATCTTGAGTATTACATCAGAATTTTATGGTCGAAACACTTCGCCTACTTGACTATCATGATTTGTTTCGTATAGTAGTGTTCAAATATGTTATATATGGATCCTTCCATAATTTTACAAATCATATATACAACAACGATAAAGATTTATGTAAGCTATGGACATATTGATGTTTAACCTCTCACTATCCAGTGCCACTAACAAATACAGTTAATAAAATTTCGAAAAAGTTGTATCACAACAGTAAATAAAAAATTGACAATGTTAGAAACTGTTGATGATATTACTGGAGTAGTACACTACTTTATATCTATGAGACTATGACTGCATTGTAACCTGTAAGCTTATCTCAACTGCAACTAGAACCTCAAAGAAAAAAACATTAAAACCCTAGAGGTTCCCACACTAAGAAAAAGCTCCAATTTGGTGCTAAAGGAATAACAAAAAGGCAAACCAATCCCTAAAAAAAGCATCTACCCAACAAAGCTCCTCTCATCCCCTCAAAATGCATCTTTGAATCATTATTAGCATCATCAACATTCAAAAGCACATACAACATAACCCCAGCAAAAGAAACCTCCCTCAAAAGGAAGAACCCAAAAAAATAAAAATGCTGACTATCTTCAAAAACAACCACCACCATTTTCAACCACACCCTTCAACACACTCTCTCCTTCTCCTCTTCCTCCTCTTACTTTCTCTCTCCTCTCATGTTAACTCCTACATCTTCATCTATGCTGGTTGTTCTCAAGACAAATATCAACCTGCCTCCCCCTTTGAAGCTAACATCAACTCCTTTCTTACCTCTGTTGTCAGCTCCTCCTCCCTTTCCTTATACAACCACTTCGAAATCAGAAACTCCGATTCTGCCATCTATGGCCTCTATCAATGTCGTGGTGACCTTAAACTCTCTGACTGCACTCGTTGCATCCAGAGCGCGGTCACCCAAATCGGCCTCGTTTGCCCTTACTCCTATGGCTCCACCCTCCAGCTTGAGGGCTGCTTTCTTAGGTACATACTCGTAACGCACTGATTGAAAATTGTATCTTTGACTAAAAAGTCAACTATGACAGTCACAATAAAACCAAAAGAAATTCACAATACACTTAATTCAGCTAAATAATATTTACTGTTTAGCTAATATTACATTTTACATTTAACTCGCTACATATTTTGTTACATGTAAATCTAACAACAGTATTTTCACATTTTACGCTCTCTTCTCAGGTACGAGCGCTTCAACTTCCTAGGGAAGGCGGATAACACATTGATGTACAAGAGGTGTAGCAAGAGCACGACCGACGACGTCGGTTTCTTTAGGAAGAGAGACGATGTTCTGGATGACTTGCAAGGGGCTGCAGGGTTCAGGGTTAGCAGTTCGGGTTCGGTTCAGGGTTTTGGGCAGTGTTTAGGAGATTTGAGCCAGAGTGATTGCTCGGCTTGCTTAGGTGAGGCTGTGAAAGAACTCAAGACTCTTTGTGGTTCAGCAGCTGCTGCTCATGTTTTCTTGGCTAAATGCTCTGCTCAGTATTGGGCTTCTGGTTACTATGACTTGAGCTCTGAATCTTCAGGTGATCATCGTTTTTCTCCGTACAACTTTCATTATTTTCTGTTGCTCGTAGTTATGAGGGATTTTGTTGTCGTTTTCTCTCTGTTTGCCTAGAGTCTCCTTAGTTAGTTACTACTAGTAGCTAGTACTAGTATTTTTACCATATTAACATGGACTAGCAAAATTTTAGAGTGATTATTGTGGTCATGTAATTTGCTATTATTCAAAATTAATGATGTTATTTATTTGTCCGCAATAAGTCTTCTATAAGACCGTTTCACGGTGGGATGAGATGACTTTTATGAAGAACAATGATAACCTTTTGGTCCATAAGACACTTTTGTATTTTATGAAAGCCACCCCGTCGTACTGTGAGACGATTTTATACAAGTTTTTTGTGTTGTACGTGTTAGTTTATCGATCAACACTAAATAATCTGACATTCCCAATTAATTGTTATAACATAAGATTAATTACAAAATTAGGTGGATCCAAGTGTGAATGTGTAATAACAGGTACTCCGCTAATCCTAAATTTTAATGGTTGATAACCACCGAAAAACAATTCCTAATAAAAAATTCCTAATAGATGGGTGGTGTACAATTTCAAATCCAACCAACACCAGTGAAAGGATATGTAAATAAAGTTTCGTGGTTTTTTTTTTTTTTTTTTATATGAAAAAGTTTTGTGGTTTCTATAACGGTAACTAATGAACCAATAATTGCTACTAAATTGCTAAATGGGAGTTGGTATTAGCCCTTGAGAAGCGGAATATCTCTAGAACAACCATCCATCCCACATTCCCACAATTGTGGTTTTTACTAGAGAGTAAAAGTCAGAGAGCGAGGAAGTTAAGACTTAACACTTTTTTTTTTTTTGATCTCAAAGACTTAACACTTAAGAAGGGTGAAGTTCAAATTCTAAAAGGTAAAAACCAAGTCTTGGCCTATAAACAAAGTAAAAGCATTTAAGCATTTGACAGTTTAGTTGCTTTCTTTTTAGTCACCTTAGTGCTCTTTGATTTGTAGTATCATTTGTCTTATCGTCTCTTTCCTCTTTTCCCTATTGATTATACCCTTTGCTTTGATCATAATCATGCACTTTTTGGTCATAATCATTTTGTTCATTTGTTAATACTTCATTAGAGTCTTCATAATTGCTCCAAATCTTTCTTTATAGTGGAAAATTGACTTAATCCAAACACTAGTACTCTTTCAAATACTCTAATTTCCAAGCTAGAGAGAGTTTGATTTTGATAAGGTTTTGGTCTTTTGGATCATGTTCTACACTTTAAAAAAAAACAAGCTCTGCTTTTCATGGAAAACCACTTTGTCCTAGCTAGTTGATTAAGCTAAAAGTCCGACAAGGGTGCTTATCTACCATACTAGCACCAAAGTTCATTCCAATAGTAGACAACATAACATTTTCCCCCTTGTGTCCCCTTTTTTCAGTGATTATGTCTAGATTTCCCCCTTCTCGTTACAAAATAAAAAGTCATGTATACAAGATTGGGAGTGATTTTTTCAAGGCAATAACCATTTATTTTTAAGATAAATAGTATCTTCGCCCTTAGAAAAAGTGATTATTATCTTGGCAAAATCATTCACGGCCACCAACATTGGATTGATCCGTTGATTGTCATTCGAAGGCCACTTCAACTGAACCGTAAAATCAAGTTTTGCCCCACAATATTAAGTTTCCTTGCTTAGCACATATTTTCCTAAGATTTTTCCCTTTGTACATACAGGTCCAACACACGAAGATGAAGTTGCAAAGACAATAGCTATAATTGTTGGTATAATAGGAGGAGTTGCAGTTTTGATCGTTCTTCTCTCCCTTTGTCGGAAATCAGCTGGTGGTAAATAAATGTACTAGTACTATTTCTGATCGTGTGCAATTGTTTTTAATTATATATCAATGGACATTTACAGGTCTTCAAGGACTTTTTTAAACAAGACTGATCATTAGTTGTTTCTTTTGTAATCATTGTTCTTCCTTTAATTTTTGTTTAGATCGAGTTAATGTCATAAAATTGTTTCTAGTTGTATTTCTTTACCCAGAAAACATTAAACTTAACTGGGTTTTAATCTTGTGTGCGTATGATAAAATACTCAATACAGAGTGATTCGTAAAAACAGAGCTAGGGGGACAAATGTTTATGTACTGACTACATTGTACACTACCCATAAAAACTTTCATTTATAGACAAGTCATACGGCATCTACAATAAAAGACTTCCATTCATTTAGTTCGTTCTGCTATTTATAACGGATACTATATTTCATCCAAAATAATCAGCCTAGATCCCAGGGGTAAAAGACACACCAGTGTTGGGCAACCAAGAAGGCTCACCAATAAAATTACCAACAATAAATTTTCCTGCTTCAGATGCACTTGTTATTACGTGATAACCCGGCCACTTGACCCGATTCACAGTCGACGACCCACGACCCGTATTTGCATACTCACCATAGTACAAAGTGCTAAGTGCAAAATTGCCACTCCACTCTAACAACCTTTAGGATCAATAACACTATCCAAATAGGTCTTCATAAAAATAGTCCTAGAATATTTTTGCCATGGTCTACCCAAATATGTCTTGGCTCCTCTTAGGTTAGTAGCTGAAGTAACATGACAATTATGGATTGAGATGCCGATGTTTTGGTTCGGATCATTCCGACCCTGGGCTGTAATGGTGTTGGTTCCGCCCTGGGGTAACCGAGTGTAGATGTAGCAGTTTTGAATTACTACAGCCGCGTTACCAAAAATAAAATCCACTGTTCCATAAATGTCACAATCACGGTAAAATTGTCGATTTGAGTGTACATATAGGGTGTCTTGATAACCTTCGAAGCTGCATTTATAAAAGACTGAGAGATCTGAATTAGACCGGAAAGCTACGGCTTGGTGGTTCGATGGACCGGCCATATTCTGAAATGTAATGCCTTGTGCCATGAACCCATCACCAATGACAGCTGAGAAGAGGGGAGGAGACAAATTAAAGGAATCATGCATGTATGTTCGTCGTTGCCTAGTTGCTATCAAAATATGACTAATCTAAACATTTAGTGTGTCTTTTTCATTGAAATTTCTGAACAAGTTGAAGCTAAATTAAACTATATATAGAACTTAAACATATATATCGATAAATTTAAGTTAGTGATTCATCTCCTTTCTTATACTTGAAGTTGCTGATGGTTCAAAAATCATTCCACTTATAGTAACTATTTTGTCAAGAAATCTGATTAAATACTTTCTTGTTGGCTAGGAAAACTTTTGGTAAAAGGATAGTTAAGCAAAGGTGAATGCAACATGAAAAAGATTGGTAAGAAAGTTATGATACATCCAATTTTAAAATCTGTTTTTTCTTAATTGAACTGAACTGAATAATAATACGTGAGAGAAAGTAGATTACTAAACTGAATTGAACCAATTATTGAGTAATTGGAAAAGAACACACGGAAACAATGCCTAGAGTTCGTACTTACTGACTGTAGCTGATCTGAAGGTGGTGCTACCTCCACCAACACTCCTGCTCCCAGTGATAACAGTCTTCCCTATACCATCACCTAACAACATAACATTCTTCAACTCATTTCCAATGTCCACATTTTCCTTGTAAGTCCCTGCCTTTATGTAAATCACATACCTCCCACTTCCTTTACTCTTAGAAGCTGCTCTTATTGCTTCTCCTATGGTCTTAAAATCCCCTGCCCCATCTTGGGCCACCACAAGGTTGGCCTGAGAATCCGCCAACGAAGGTGATTGCAACAACTTCTGATCACCGGGCTTAACCCAACTTGAGAACTTGTCAGTGAACCCAGCCCAATCCTTGTTGGGCCAAGTAGCATTATTCCCAAGCCCATTTTGGTTAATGGCAAGGGCATTGCTAATCAAGGAAGAAACATTTGCATTGGACAACATGGGCATGATGTGTTTGGTCACACCCAATTCACTAAACCCATCTTGGCATGTTTGGAAATGGGTTAGAGCTGAGCTGAGCCATGTTTGGGTATCAACTTGGGTGCACTCAGTCGCGGTAAGTGTTTGGTTCAAGTGTTGGATTGCAAGCTCATAGAGCTCCAAACAATCCGTCCATGCCGCCATTTCTTTCTCGTTACGACACTTTGTGCCTAGTGAGTATGCATTTTCATGGGCTCTCTTAGCATCTTCTATGGCTGATTTCATCAACATGTTGAGGAAATCTGATTTACCTTTAATGGGGATGAGATTAGAGAATTTGTTATGGCTAAGGTAATATTCACATTGGTTAGGGTATGGTGTTTGTATGCACCATGATGTTAAATTGGGAGGGCCATGACTTGCAACAATATGAAGAGGAGATAGAGAAAGTGTAAAGGTTACAAGTAGTAGAAGCAACATCGCATGAGAAGTGGCCATAATTGGTTTATTAAGTTGTTTGAGATTGAGTGAATACAAGAGGTCTTTGTGTTTAGTTAAAGGATGTGTATTACTATAGATGCTTGCATGAGAACTATGAGTTGCTTGGCTAGATTTATATAGAAGTTTTGAGTTTGGATTGCCAAAGTATGAATTAATTTCTAATTAAGGATAGAGACATATAGGTATGAGCAACTTCATTGTTTTATATTTTGGTCTTGATTACTTATGTGATAGAAAAACCAATTGTACTTCTTCCTTGACAACTAATATTTTTGCCGCTTTAGGATTGTTTGGAAACACATGCTAAGAGTTATTCCTGTTTAAACAATGAGCTAGTATTGTGTGAGACCAACTCACAATAAATTGACGGTCACTATCTAAAAATGTAGAGGTCACTTATTATGAATTGTACCTCTTGTTTTTGCGAAAAGTGACTCCCGTCTCACCAAAAGTTACAAAAAGACCGTCTTATAAGTTTTACAAAGATCATGAACTCTATATTATATTAAATTATAAATTGAGAGGAAAAACCAACCTACAATTTATATATTTAATTTTTGTTAGTTGCAGAGACCAACCTCACAGAGTCACAACAAGTACTCATTGTGTAAGACTAACCTATAAAAAAATAGGATCACTTTTTAGAAAAACTTAGAGTAAGCAGTGACATAGGTTTCATTGAAAAATAATCCCGTCTTATAAAAAGTTACGAAAAAACATTCTTATAAAATTTTTGGGAACTAGCATTGAGAGGAGGTCCCCGAAAACTTCAAGAGCAAAAAGGGTTTGTTAGTTAAGCTCAAGCCGTTTAAGCCCACAAGGCTTTGTTTGTTAAGCCCAAGCCGTTTGAGCACAGATAGAGAATCAGAGAAGGATACATACAGCGGTATATCTTCTCCGTAAACAGCCCATGTTTGTCAAGCCCAAGTCGGTCAAGCTCAAAGATCTTTTTCAACCCTAATCTCTCTCTCTCTCTCTCTCTCTCTCTCTCTCGGAGAACTGTCCGTCCGCCATTGTTTTCGATAACCTAATCTCCGTCTCTTCGTGGTGCTTGCTTTTCAGTGAAGTTCCGAATTAGGGTTTTAGAGTACCGGGGAGAAATTTTTATTCTCTGAAATAAAAGCAAAAAGCAGTTCAACAATGGCGGCCATAGTTCCCACCACTGAAGAAGATCCTGCTCTCTCCGTTGTTCGCTTCGTCTCTGAGCTTGCTTGGGCTGATGCTGGCCCTGAGGTAAATTCACTTTAATTATTTTTTATTTAGTTTGTAAATTTGTTACTTATTTGTTTTAGGGTTTATGTATTAGCTTAATTGTGCTTGTATCAATTGATGGGGGGAATTTGCAACTCTTGTTTTAGGGTTTATGAACTAGGTATGAGCTTAGATTGGCTGATAAATTGATTGGTTGATTTATTGATGCGGTTTTGTTTTTTAATTGGGGCGAATTGTGAAGGTTGCAGAGCCTGAAGTTGCAACGTTATGTAGGGAAGCGCAAGAGTGTATGGTGTCCGGGAGGTGGCTTGATTTGGCATCCCTAATTTTGACTTCTGCTGATTTGGTTTTTTCCAAGGTTGCTGAGAAAGGTGACCCTTTGTTCAATTTCTTGTTTTTTTATTTTAAAATTTGTTTTACTTTGAAATTTGTATGTTTATAGTGAATTTGATGGGTGTTACTGGAGATGAATTGTGATTGCTTCCCCGTATTTATTATCTTGTGCTGGAGCTGCTTTTTAACTGTTTGTGTGTTTTACATTCGACGACCTTTGTAGTGGGTTATAGTGATTTTCTTGATGACCTATAGTTGGGGAGAGCTGGACTTGATTCAAAGTTTGTAAGAGATTAATGTATCGTAGTTAGAAATACGTTTCAGACACTGGTGGGGCTCTGCATAGAATTGGCTTCATCTTCAGATTCTGTATTGGCATGCTGCATGGAAGTTCCTGCTTTCTGTTTTTCTTTTATACAAAATTGGTGTATTAGATTACATTGTTTCTTCTTGGTGTCCACTCCTTTTTAATTATCTTAGTGCCTAGAAGTGAAGATCATTGAAGTTACTTACGGAACTTTGTTGACCTAATGGATGGCTGTATGCTACAGCTTTCCTCTATTGAGGTAAATGCTTGATGCAACTTTGATACGCTAAACTAGGGTGGGAAGTAGAACACAAGAGCAGTATGAATACACTTTTGCCATTTTCTAATTGGGTTACAATGTAGTTGGGTTGAATGCTTCTTTAGGTTTGGTTCTGTAGTACGGTAGTATTGTTGTCTGCATGATGTGGTATACTGGTCATTGCAGGCCCTACTATGGTGGCACTGTTGTATCTCGATTTTGGTTGGAAATTTTGGATTACATGCAACTTGTTTTCTCTTGTATCCATTGTTCTGTGAAATGAATTTGTTGCTGACTGCTTCTTAGTCCTATTTTAAAGCTTCATCATTTGGAGATTTTCGAATAGATGCAGAACATGTCCAAACATACTGTTTCTTCATGTCTGTCATTGAGCTTTCTTGATGATCTCCTACCACTTCGAGCATCATGGTGCAGGGTTATGATGTTGCAGTGCAACATGCTCTATTGCTATTATACCGCTTAGTTTTTATTTATTTTTCTTTTATAGATAAGACAGCCGCTTAGTTTCTATTCGGTTACATACGTCTATTTCTAAAGGGTTTTTTCCTCTGTTTGCCTTTGTAAAAAAATTGGGACTTCTTTATCTTAAAAATTGGGCTGTAATGTGGCCTTAAGTAAACTTCATGGCCCATGACTTGAATGTTCCTTTTCTTGCCAATGTGGCAGCTGTGCACTATGGATTTAATCGGAGATAATTAGTTCTAACATTGTTACATATTCTTCCGATTTGGAATATTTACCTTCTTAGTTGAGGCTATGTAATGTAGGATTATTGACATGTGACTTCAGAACTGCAGGCATGTCCTATAAGGGATAGGTACCTGATTGTGTGTAACGGTGATTTGCTTGTTTTTTCTGAACTAATTAATACTTTTTTATGGTATGTTGCTCATACTGAGGTGCTTTTTTCTTATTTTATATCAGATGTTGAGTGCATCTACATTATCATCGGCAACCTTGTCACGAGGTCCGAAAACCCTGACGAGGTTTTGGAGATTGTGAAGCTCATATCTGCTAAACTTGTCCATCAACCAAATGAGAAGCCTGCTCTGCGGTTAAAGATGTACATATTTTCCCTGGTTATATTTTTTGGCTATGAAAGTTGTCTGCACTTTCTGATTTTATACTGTATTCGTCCAGCTTGTTCAGTCTGTATAACCTACTTGAAGACCCGTACAGTCGCTTCTATGTTTACATGAAGGCCCTCCATCTGGCTGCCAGTGGTAAAGTTACTGAGCATGTTATTCCTTCCTTCAAGAAAATTGATAGTTTCTTGAAGGAATGGAACATTGCGGTCCAAGATCAGAGAGAGCTTTTTCTAACAGTTTTCAACATTCTAAAAGAAAGTAAAAGGTTAGCGGAAACACTTGTTTCATCAAGCACCTTTTTTGTCTTCCTTTTTCTCTGTCTTTCTTTTCCTACCTTCTCCCATCCATTTGTTATCTGTGCTTATAAATTTCATTATAGTGTAATTGTTTTTTATCTTCAGCTCTGGGAAGGAATCCTTCAATTTTCTCTCCAAGTACTTGGCAACTTTCTCTCATGAGGATGAACATGCGACAAGTGAGGCCAAAGAGGAAGCTGTTAATGCTGTTATTGAGTTTGTGAAGGCACCTGATATGTTTCAGGTATTCTATTCTGGCGTCTGAATCCTGTGAGCTTATGCCTTAATTGACTGTTAGGAAAGGGAAAGGGGATGTGGAGCAAGATTGTGGATCTATTCATTTATATCTATTTATCTATAAGGTATTTGTGGTAGTTTGCAAAATGGTTTTAGGTAGAAAAGAAAATAAATTAATAGTGAAGCAAAGCTTTACGATTTCGAGGAGTCTCTTTAAATGAGAAAGATCAATACGATGTTGCCTTCCAGCATTGTAAATCTGACAAAGACACCCTTCACTGGCAAATACCCAATGTGATGAAAAGTTTACCATTTTGTCTCAGACCTCTGCCTTTACCAGACTGAATAGAACAGTTTATACTTAGGTGAGTTTAATTGATACTTACCTCTCAGGTGTTGCTTGGTTTTCAACTCCCATTAGTTATTGTTTCCCTGTAAGAAAAAGGTGTGTTGGCGGGTATTAGAAAAGAAAGCTATGGAAGTTATGTGCTTTGTTTACTTTCATGTGTTACGAGTTGGGTACCACAGACCTTGACATATTTCATATAAGATGTTGTTTTGACTTCTGACTCTGTGGTCTTGTTTTTACTTGCTGCAGTGTGATTTATGTGCTTTGTTTACTTTTCATGTGTTAAAAGTTGTGTATCAAAGACCTTGAGATATACCACCACATAGAATGTTGTTTTGACTTCGGACTCTGTTTGGTCTTGTTTTTACTTTCTACAGTGTGATTTAATGGAAATGCCTGCTGTTCTGCAACTTGAGAACGATGGTAAATACTCACTAATATATCAACTCCTGAAGATCTTCCTAACTCAAAGGC
The DNA here is from genome assembly GCA_038025085.1 of Tetragonia tetragonoides. Lineage (NCBI taxonomy): Eukaryota > Viridiplantae > Streptophyta > Magnoliopsida > Caryophyllales > Aizoaceae > Tetragonia > Tetragonia tetragonoides. The sequence goes on along the minus strand of CM076140.1, from coordinate 7,063,219 downwards.
TGGAAGCATACTTAGAGTTTGAGGCTGCAAATTCTACCCTGTTGAAGAGCCATGGTAAATTTACACTCTGATGGAATACACTAGTATGAATACTGATCATAATTTTATAGTTTCCTGTTAAATTTGTGTTCTAGAGCAGGAGCTGCTTTCTATGCTAAATGGAAGTCTAACTAAAAAAGAATCTTGGTATGAGCGTAAAAATTTAACGCATTGCAGTATCAGCTCTCGAAAATAAAGTACAGAGTTTGCTAATGGAAGCAATAGTGTGCTAATTGTTACTGATTATAGTAGCCACTGCTATCCATCCAAATTGACATGATTTGCAAGCAACTTTAAGAGATCTGTTGACTGGTAGTCTCTGATGCACGGGAACTCTTATGAGGTTTTCTTTTTAGAAGCTTTGGGAACTTAAGGGACTTAGGGGAAACTTCTTCTTTATCTGAGCAACAATTTTTCTTGAGGTCTAAAATCTTAAGACTACCTATACTTTCTAATTAATGTTGCCCAAATTAACTTAAGAGAGTAGGATTTTTATATTTGTATTAATGGGAGTCAGACCTAATTGTAGGATTATTTTCTCCTTTTGCTTTTCCATGTTTCCTGGGTTTTTTCAAAAATGATGAAGATGCTTTTCCTGTTTCTACTTGTTTCGCTGCTTCCGTTTCTGTGGAACATGGCTTGTATTCTGAAGGTAAACTACCACATTAGATGGGCAGGAGTCAGGAAGTAACTGCAGGCTCCTCCGATATTATAAGCCTGCTATGGCCCATTTGGTAGATGGAGTTAAAATTGAAATGTCTCCAATTTCCACATACCGGCGTGCGTCACAGGAAACTACTGGAGGTTTAAAGGGAGTAGTGGAATGGCCACTCACGTACTTCACCCACTGGGCCTGCCACCAAAATACCTGCTGGAGAGCTTAAGTCGGCCGATATCTGGCTGATTAGCATTGGGCATTGGCAATAAGTGGGTAGAGGGAAAGCAGTATGCTGACCTGCTGAGGACTGTTGACCAAACCATAAGTCAGCTATTTTGCCTCAATCTTTTTATCCTTGACTGGTGTTTCACGAATCATGTGTAATGAGCGCATGATCTGAATGCTACTTTTTGAAAATAGTGATTTTGTGATATTGTAATGTCGTGCTATGTATTATTATCCTGTTATGAATTTCAAAAAAGATTTCTCAACGGGTTTTATTCTGTGTGATGGCTGCTGAATGATTTGCTTCTCCAATGGGATATGTCGTGCAGGACTTGTTCATGAAGATTGCATAACAAAGATGAGGTTGATGTCATTAGTAGATCTTGCTTCTAGTGAGTCTAGGCAGATTCCATATGCTCTTATCAAGGACACACTTAGAGTAAGTTGCTTCCTTTTTCTTTTGTCATGTTTTTCGTGTCGTCCTCTGTACCTCTATTAATCTATTTAATAATGCTGCAGGTAAATGATAATGAGGTTGAGTATTGGGTGGTTAAAGGAATCACCGCCAAGTTGCTTGACTGTAAGATGGACCAGATGAATCAGGTTGTCATTGTGAGGTATGCCAAGTTTTCATTTGAGAAACATCTACTTGGCAGGTCTTGTATTTTGCGTGCTTTAGATTAGGCTCACCTCTTGGGTCAGTCTGACCAAATGAAAGTTGGCTACTCTTTCAAATATGTATGTGTTTGCTATGATGTAATTCTTTTTTGTGATCTGTTTGCAGCTGCTGTACTGAGCGCCTATTTGGGCAGCAACAGTGGGAAAACCTTCGGTCAAAGCTAGCAACATGGAGGGTAAGCGCATAAGGCTATGAATTTATAAGAAATATTATTATTGTTATTATTATTGTTATCCCCCACAACTATGTTACAGGCACTATTATCACCATGATTTTCACTGTGCACTTGGAATGAATTATTGGACCTGTATTTAAGTGTATGGAAGGGGTGAAGTGGCAAGATCCCGTGCTCATTGCAGTGATCTGAGCTAGGTCTTAATGAATTGAGTGTAGGGTTATGCTATGTGATAGGGTAGTATGAACTAAGACCAAATTGAGCTCTTAATGGTTGCTATGTCAAAAGGAACTGTTTTCTCATTCTAATTGCCGAACTCTTACATTTGGTTGCTGATGCGATTGCTGTATGAGATTTAAGCAGTTTTAATCCTATCCATGTATACATGATTTTCTTTCTCTTAAGGGTGTGCTGGGAACTAAAAAATAGGGCTCAAACATGAAATCACCGAAGACATACCACTCAATCCTTCTATGTTTGTGATTTACCACCCAGTTTCTTTAGAAGTTTGCAAAGTCCTGAGGGCCAACCCAAACTTGTGGCTGAGTTCCCATAAAAGATCTGCTATTCCTATCATTCCAAAATATATCTTCTGATGCAATTTATTCTTTCCCTTTTGTTGTCATGCTATCTTGACTTTCCGGTGGCATTCTTTGCCCAGGTCTACTATTTAAACGCGTCATTGAGTGAGACTGTTGTTTTCTTTCGAATGGATGGATTTGTTTTTTATTTATTATTATTAATAATTTTAATCCTTGAGATCTGTTAGAAGGTGCACAAATTTGCTTTATGTCAATGGCCTGTTTCTGTTCGGATCTCATTGTAGACTGATTAATCATTCGTTCTCCAGGGAAATGTTGCAAATGTAATCAACACAATTCAAGCCAACAAGATAACTGAAGATGCTGCACAGGCAATGCAGAGCATGACAGTGCGGTGAGGCTTGGGTCTCTGAACTCTCCCCATCTGATACACCTTAATTAAGTGGCCTAATTGCTAAAGGGGCATGTTATTTGTAATTACCCAGTTTTTGAGGCGGCATTAAAATGTAACCCACTCGAGATTTTGACTTTGGTGCCTTGAGAAGTTAGTCTTGTTTTGTAATCTGTATTCATTTTTCAAGATAAGATTGTTTCTTTAGACATTCTTGGCCAGCACTACGTTTGGTTAGCCTTGTTACATGAATATGAACAAGGTCGAGCACAAATACCCCACTCTCACAACCTAGTAGCGGGGTTCGAATACTCATCTATGTAGGAAGAATAAAAATATCGTCTACCTTTTGTTGTAGGGAGGTTTCTTCCTCTGCTTGAGTTCGTTAGTCCATCTAAGATGGATTGGCTTGTCCAGCCCAAATGATTTGCAGGCTATTACATGCATTCTTGTAGCAAAAAAAAAAAAGGGCTGATTGGTTAGCCAAGGCTATAGATAGACTACATTTCCCGAACAAATACCATGACCTTCATCTACAAAGTCTCTTATAAGCTGCTTTAAGTTGAGGACACTTCTATAACCAAGCATGACGTTGTGCTTGTATGCTTGTTTTACCTTGATGTCGCCTTATATGAGTTTCTGTGGTTGCCAATTTGCCATTGTTTTCAATTTGGTTTTCTTTAGCCTAGTTTTGTGTATTCTTCTCGGTTATTGCTAATTCGTTTTAACTTTGCTTAATTGGCTGAAAGGATATCGATCTACTTCATTAGAAAAGAACGGGTATATAATTGTATAAAGGCTAAGCATCCACTGATGGAACAAGTAATTAAGTGAACTAACACCTAATAAATTGTTGGCTAGTGCCAATTAAGGTGAAAACGCTATCACTCTCTGTTTCTTTGCCTCTTTCCCCTTTCGTCCGTGTCCATTTGTGTTTTGATTTATGTGCAATAGGGAATAACTTGACAGGGGTAAATTTATTAAAGCATTAAACTTCCAATGAAATTCAATGTAGCCTGATTTTGTTAACTTTACTTTGTTGGTCATATTGTTATCATCATTCATTATGAAAAATGGTAAGATATTCAATTGTTGGCTAGAATGGATTCTTAGCTAATTCGTATTCTATGCCAATTTTAGCCGAACCACGAAGTGGATGTGGATCTATATGAACCAGGTGAAAAAAAAAGACCGCATGTAAAAGGCTCATCAGGTAACTGGAATGTCTCGTTTTGTGCATGATCACTGATCAACTCTAGTTTATAGTAGTATAATTTAAAAGTGCCTACTGCTGAGGGTGTGTTCTTTAGAATTTGCCAGCTCAGCTCAATTCAGTACATAAGGGTGTGTTTTTTAGAACTTACCTGCTTAGTTCAGTCCAGTTTATTTCAGTGGCGATTGTATGTCAGTTCAGTGGTTTTCAATTCGGAAACGTATATTTTGTCCACATATCAAGGGATGTTCAATTAAGTTGATTCAGTGGTGTTCATCAATTCATTCCAATAACGTTTATTTAGTTCATCGATGATTTTGAATTCAGTTAATTTCAATTCAGTTCAACGCTAATAAACTCGCCCTATATCCTACTCAAAATGGCTAGCCTAGAAATTGGATTATGTGCATTTATTATGCCTAACCAACGACCCACAGAACATTACATAGAAACTTTGTAGTTTTATACAAAGTCCAAACCGCCACCCCTGAAACATCCTCTGTTCATCATATCCAAGACACCTGGCTAAAACAATAGCTTAGCTCCATGTGTACTTTTCTAGTGTAAACTCTATGCTTAAGTATATAAATACCCCAACATATGTGTGTGTTTCAAGTATCCAATTACACCTCCCATGTATGACTCCTTAACACCCTACTCATTATATTTCCACCGCCAATTAAACAAATTTGAACGAAAAAAAATGTCTCGTGTTATTATCCTTATCTTAACATTATTTACCTCCTTAGCCATGGCCTCTTTAGCCAAACAAGACCTAGAGATGGTCCAAATTGCAAGGACAATGGTCCTCCAAGCAATGAATTGGTCTCAACCTTCAATAATGCATGAATATTGGCCCTCTATGAACTTGCTTGGTGATATTATAGCACAATCATCCAAAGCTTAACACTTGAAGATGCACTTGCATGGCTTAGTGGTGCACTTACAAGCCATAGGGCTTGTTTGGATGGGTTGAGGGAAAGAGGTTTTGATGAGGCTCATCATCCTGTTTCTAAGAACTTGACTATGGTACTAGATGAAGCGTTAACTTTGTATGCAAAGAAACAAAATGTTGGGGGCAGAGCTAAAGGTAAGATTTATGTCCTCTTCAATCTATTATCTTTAATTTCTTTACTCAAATAACCCATGCAATTATGCATACCAATGTCCTACTCTTTTTTTTTTTTAATTTATTTATTCTTATAACATACTACTAAGTACTAATCCTTATAAGTTAGTAGACTCATACAAAAACTCACATGAGCCAGTCTCTCACATGAGGCCCGATACCTATAAGCAAAAAACAGTAATATCACCGTATATGAAAAGTCATACCTCCGGATAAAAAGTGGTACCTCATGCATAATACCGGCTCACAAAAAAAAAAATTGTTAAAGTCAAATGTAGTTTTCTACCATCCCAATTTGCTAGTGTTGTAAATACTCCATTTCTAACCAATTTAAACTAATAGATAGTTGATATCCACTTTCTAATGCTAAATTTAAGTATCAAGTTCATATTCATCTAACATTTCTGACAACCGACCCATCTTAGAAGTGCCGTGAGAAGGTCCTTAATAAGACAACCCTTGTATATCTAGCTTTGGAGAAAGCAGATGGTTCTATGAATAGATTTTGTTATAGCAATTGTTTTGCTATCTAAATATGGCGGAGTCATTATTCACCGTTGTATACTTGTATATGATTCTAAGATTACGTGTAAATTTGCATTTTGTGTGATTATAAACATCGTGGAATCTTTCGCCTGAAAAATACTGAATTGAACTTATTTGAATTGCTTTGATCAACTTGACCTTTAACCATTGGTCATCTAAATATTTTCATATTGGACTCAATTAAAATTATGCGATGAAATCTTTTCAATAACACATATAACATCATGAAATTATTTCGAAATAAACAATGAAGTATTTGAGTAATAAACTGGATTGAACTGAACAAAATTATGAACTTAAATTATGCCTAGGAAAAGAGAGCCACCAAAGTAAGACCATTCTTTAGAGTTTATCTATGTCAATTTAATATCTTTTCTTGGATAGGGGCACAAGGGAGAAAAAGAGTTGATCCGTATTATGGAGGACAATTAGCATCATGGGATCCGGCAACTTCAAGGGCGGATATTGTGGTGGCGAAAGATGGATCCGGGAAGTTCAGGACCATCAAGGAAGCAGTGGATGCATTGAGCAGGATAGGCGGTGGCGGAGGAGGTAGAAGAGTGGTGGTGTATGTAAAGGCAGGGGTGTATAATGAGAAAGTTGAGATTAGAAGGAACCTTAATAACGTCATGTTTGTTGGAGATGGCATGGGTAAGACCGTGGTTACCGGGCACCGAAATTTCATTGATGGTGATAGCACTGTCAGCTCCGCAACCTTTGGTATGTACTACTATTGATTATGTCTATAATCCATGGTATTAATCATGTTGTAAAGATTGACAATTATGTCATCTTTTGGTTTTGTTTGTAATCATAATTGCTACTAGAATTGAGGTGTTTGCATAATCTATGCAAATTACTGTACTAGTGTTTTTTGTTCCCTTTGTTGGTAGACAGTACATGGAACATGGGAGATATTACCCCGGCCCCTTAATTTGCTCAATTACCCCCTTAATCATTAACTTCTCATTACCTCCGATTCAAGCATGCTCTTACGGATATTAGCGTGGCATTACTACATACTTTGAAAATTAGCCATTTTCTGCCGCTATTTACATTTGGTATCAAATTTAATTAGGTAATTTGAAACCTAATTAACATAGCTATTCCATGTATACATGTGTTTCTTAGACAATTTTTGTGTGAACTAATTCGGTGGAAGTCGTTTTCTTGTTCATAATTCACCAATATACAAGACTTGAATTTGACCCTTTTTTACATGTTCATAATCGTTAGTACCATCAAATTCTTCCTGTGTGAATGTTTACCAATAAATTTATGCATGCTTGCCATATTAACACATACTCTATATGCTTATGAACAGCGGTATCTGGAGATAGGTTTTGGGCAAGGGACATGACATTTGAGAACACAGCAGGACCCCAAAAGCATCAAGCAGTGGCATTAATGGTTGCTTCAGATTTCTCTCTCTTCTATCGATGTAGCTTTGTTGGCTACCAAGACACACTCTATGTCCATTCCTTGAGGCAATTTTACCGTGATTGTCACATCTATGGCACGGTCGATTTCATATTTGGCAATGCGGCTGTGGTTTTCCAAAATTGTGACATATTTGTGAGGCGGCCCATGAACCACCAAGCCAACATGATAACGGCCCAAGGAAGGGATAACCCGAATGAGAACACCGGGATCTCGATCCATGGGTCAAGAATCCGACCCGCCCGAGAACTTGTGTATGTTAAGGGTTCATTTCCGACCTTCCTAGGGAGGCCTTGGAAGAGGTACTCGAGGACGGTTGTTTCTAAAACGGATCTTGACAGGTTGATCCACCCGAGGGGTTGGAAGGAGTGGGAGGGTAATTTTGCCCTTTCGACATTGTTCTATGCCGAGTATATGAATACGGGTGCTGGGGCTTCGACTAGGGGGCGGGTCAAGTGGCCCGGATTTCATGTGTTGCGTGATGCTAGGGAGGTTAGTCCCTTCACGGTGAGGAACTTTATTCAAGGGGAGTCTTGGATTACAAAGACGGGTGTACCCGTTTGGCCTCAAATCTAAGAAGAAATGCTCATGTATATGCTGCTAGTACAAAATCTATAAGGAATAACGTAGCAAACAAATTATACTTCATGCTAAACTTACCTGTGAAGCATAAGGATATTGTATGATTATGTAAAAATTGATATGAAGATGTATATGGTAAGATACTAAACATGTAGCCAAGGAGGGGAAGCTTAGCCTGTAATAATCGGATATGGTAAGTGGGAATTTCTCCTATTCCATTCCAAATAATTGCCAAGTAGTACTCATGTGTAATTACTGTCCAACTGAGTGAATACTCTTTTTTTTTTTTTCAGGCCCCCTAAATCACAAAAACTCATATAAGGTGGCCGGTTTCAACGTGAGGCGCCTCAAATAACCATGACGTCATATTTGGCAATAAAGATGACTTCATGTTGAGACGGCCTCATAAAAGACATTTTAATTTCTACCCACCTCAAATTTACATTAAAGGGAATATAGTTGTGTAAGAGACCTCCTAAACTAACTCTATGTAATCTAGTAAATTTATCACAATCCTCTTCATAAAATCACAAAATCAAATATATTAATGACCTAACCTTTTGCCTCACGTTAGCGCTGATAAGTTTTAAGGGAGTATTTATTACTCGTTTTCTGTTTGAGCTATGGGTTGATACTTGATAGGTTCACTATGAACTACTTTGGTGAAAACTAATCATCTTTACATAGAATCAATCCACAAACCTATAAAACTTTCATTCACATGAACAATTAGATTCAAATTTTTATATCTATCTCAAAATGACCGAAACAACTTGAATCTTAATCAGTCTATTTTACTTTGACCCATCATCAAGATAATGCAAAATACAATCTTGTCAAAGAAGTTCCTAAGAAATTACCTCAGAAATTACCTTGACCCATCATCATTCAGAATAGTTTAATCAGATTAAAATAAAATCAAACTGTTGTTTCAGAAACCAAAAGTGGAATTTTTTTGTGGAAAACATAAAGGTGAAAGAAAAGCAGGCTTGAGCTGAAGAGTGAAGACACAAAAAAGGATTCCATTTACATTCCAGGGAAGTCAAGTGGGGCTACAATAAAACACAACGCTTACCTTGATGTCTCGCCGGAGAAGACACTCTTCTCCTTCTGGTACGCTCTCTCTCTCTCCTCTCTTTCTCTCTCATTTTCTCTAGCAGCTACGCTTTTTGTTCCTTAGTTAAATGATTGCTTCAATTTTCAGATCTAGGGTTTTCTTTCTTATGTGAACCCAGGATCCAAATTCGAGATGTCTTGTTACTGAAATTAATTGCTTTTAAAGATGGGGTTTTTATAGCATTATACCTATGTAGTAGCTGATTTCATTTAGGGGTATAGGTATAGCTCTGTTTATGCAATGATATGGTATGTCAGCTACTTTTTATGAGAGGGATTAGACCGAATTCGGTATGTTTTAAACCTAATTTGGTCTATTTTCTATAAGAAAAGGTAAAATGAGACTTGGGTATTTGAAAGGATTTGTCTTTGCTGTTTTTAATCTAATCTGAAGTGTTCTAGTGGTAGTGTCATGTTTTGGATGAGTGTTCCAAGGATCAGAAATGGGTACTTCGATTCGATTGAAATGAAGAGTCGGAGTAACATAGGTGCTAGAAATAAGCTCATTCAACATGATTGGATTAGTATTTAGCACCATAAAATTAGTATATTGTCTGGCACCTAGAGTCTCAGAAATGAAGCTGTAATGTCATTCTGGTCTTAAGATGGGAGAGGAACATGCACTTATTTTAACCTGGAGTCCTGGACCAGTATTTTAGTTTCTGTCCTCTTGATTTAGTCAAAAGAGGACCCGGGCAACAGCGGGAAATCACACTAGGTGTGGTTGTTGTCACTATTGCTGTCAAAGACATATTTGCATATCATTGTTGGATACCATCAATTCTTTGGCAACTTTCTTCTGATGTGGGTGTGGCTGGGGTTGTCTGTGTGACACCCTACTTGTTCACATCATGTAAAGATTTTAAACCCTGAATGTCCTGTGATAGTCGTGTTCTATTTGTTGAATCAGATTGTAAGATATTTCATTTATGACTTGTCTGGTTTGCTGTAATACTTGGAAGACTCGTCATGCCATCTCAGTCTTGTTAAATTGATATTTGGTCGTCTGGACTTCTGAAAGGATGCTAATTTTTGCTCTGTGAATGTGCAGTTCAAGTCACTAGGTGATTTGTTGAGGTGTTTGTTCGACCACTATTTCCTTCAGAAGGAGCTATGCTACCCACTGCAGCTAAAGAAACTCAACTCCGTGAGAGCAACAGCCAGAAAGTCCACCCTCAACCAATGGAGGAGGCCATGAATCAGAATGTTGAAGCTATTGATGCTCTAATATCGAGGGTCTTTACTAACGTTTCTTCTTTGAAAACAGCTTATGTCGAGCTCCAAGCTGCTCATACTCCCTATGATCCTGATAAAATTCAGTCTGCTGATAAACAAGTTATTGCGGAGCTAAAAAATCTGTCTGAACTTAAGCACTTTTACCGGGAAAACAATCCCAAACCTGTATGTGTTTCTCCGCAAGACTCTAGACTAGCAGCAGAGATTCAAGAACAGCAAAGTTTATTGAAGACGTATGAGGTTATGGTGAAGAAGTTTCAATCGGAGATTCAGAACAAGGATTCTGAAATACATCAGTTACAAAAACAGATAGAAGAGGCAAACCAGAAGCGAGAGAAACTCGAAAAGAATCTGAAGCTTAGGGGCCTGTCAACAAGGGATTCAGAGGTCTCGGGGGAGCAAAATGGATTCTTTGCTGTAGATTTGACTCCTGATCTGTTCATTTCCGCTGTAGAGGCTGCATACAAAGCTATCCATGACTTCTCAAAGCCATTGATCAACATGATGAAGGCCGCCGGGTGGGACCTTGATGCTGCCGCTCAGTCGATCGAACCTAGTGTCCTTTATGCAAAGAGAGCTCACAAAAAGTTCGCATTTGAATCCTACATCTGCCAAAGGATGTTCCTTGGGTTTCAACAGGAATGTTTTACAGAAAAACCCGAAGACTTTTCGGGCAACAGAGAGAGTTTCTTTCACCAGTACCTCGCGCTGAAAGAAATGGATCCTTTGGATGCACTTGGTCAAAACCCAGATTCCGTTTTTGGTAAATTTTGCCGGAGCAAGTATCTAATAGTGATTCATCCCAAAATGGAGGCCTCATTCTTTGGTAACCTGGATCAGCGGAACTATGTGATGGGAGGCGGGCATCCTAGAACTCCATTCTACCAGGCCTTCCTGAAACTAGCAAAATCAATTTGGCTTTTGCACAGGTTGGCTCATTCCTTTGATCCAAGTGTCAAGGTATTTCAAGTCAATAAGGGGAACGAGTTCTCTGAAGTTTACATGGAGAGCGTGGTGAAGAACTTGGTCATGGATGAAAACGAGCAAAAGGCTAAGGTTGGGTTAATGGTGATGCCTGGCTTTTGGATTGGGGGAACCGTAGTTCAGAGCCGAATTTACTTAACGGGCATGAAGGTGGCAGAATGAGTCTTCTTCTGCACACTGCTTAGTAGTGCCATTCGCTGTGTTATATATGTAAGTTTTTATCTCTATTTGCTGGCTTTCTGTGTTCTTTAGTGCTGCTTCATTGAAATGAATGTGCCCACTTCATACAGCCACACTGGCTGTCTGTCTGTAATTGTATGAATTGTTAAAAAGTTTAGTTGGGTTGAGGGACTCGGACAATAAAGAACGTCGGGAGGTTTTGCCATTGTACGACTTTTTCTCTCTATTCAAGAAAACACTATTGAAGTATTGAGTAAATTAGCATAGGATTTATAGTTTACGGTATGTCTCCAAACAGACCTGTGAATAATTCTTGAACCGAAGCTCAAAGACGCCAAATACTATGTTGCTAACTTGCTACAGCTCAAGGGTGACAGACTGACCAAATAGAGAGGTTCTGACTCTTGTGAGCTCCCAACTCCCAACATACCTCCCAATCTTATGTTGTACGCTTGTACCCGTTACCAGAGTCCGAAAAACAAAGGGTACAATTACATTTGAGTTGCAGTCGGTGAGGCAGACCCTTTGAGAGCAAAATGTGGGAGCTCAATCAGTAAAATCCTCCCCCACACCCCCAACCTCGAGAGTCCATATCCTCTCCGGTAAAACCCTGCGGCATTCCCTCCAGCATGCTACTAGCATGAAGCCACATCACCCAACTCGCTCCAAATCCAGCCAAAAACCAAATTTTCTTTTTCCGTTTTTTTGCTCTTGTGAGTTGCCGCACTGCGTGCCGCACCAATCAATCGGAGGGGATCTCCTCTCCAACCTCAAAGTTGGGGGTTTTAAGATTTAAGACTCATTGCTCTCCAGTTCATAATTAAGGGCGTTAATTGTTGTTATGGGCATTAAGATCACTCCTTTCTCCCATGTAACCTACCTAAGTATGCACCTTCCTTTCTTATTCCAAAAAAATGAAAAAAAAAAAGTAAACAGGCAGCCCTTTGAAATAGGTACTGTATGCACACCTCTTTAGGGACAAACCGGACAAAGGCCCTAAAATAAGGTGCTATATGTCAAATTGACTAGTCTCTGTTGTACTCCTATTACTATTCCACGTGCACATAAACCGCTACCTGCTAGTGCAAGTTGAAGCACATGCTTGCTTGCTTGGACTCACTAAATTAGCTCCACTGCTAGAAACTTCTTTTTTTCTAATACAGCCTTCTCCTTGCACAAAAGTGTTGAAATGAATCGAACTCTCGACTTCAAGGTCGGTGGACGATACTCCTAACCATTGGAGCATCTCGTGAATTCGTCACAAGAGAAGTTAAAAAAGGCAGACATACAAAGTCTGCTGGTGTGTTATTAAAGTGACCCTCGCCGTTGGAAATTTCAAGCCCTTAAACTCTAAATTATAATCCAAAACTGCTCTCTGGTGGTGTTTATATGATCAGATGCATCCATTCTGTTCATGTGTTAGATGGTCTGCATTACTATGGATGTGTGCATGACACCTTTCCTTTCTTATAAAGAGATCATTACAAAACTTCAGGAAGCTAGGATATTGTAATTCCACACTGATCAAAACTTAAAAGGAGATACAGATCCAGAAAACTTTCTAAACTGATCAAAACTTAAAAGGAGATACAGATCCAGAAAACTTTCTAAACTGATCCAAATAAAGCTTAAATTCAAAAAGTCCAAACAGATCAAACTAAACAAGCATATCCACCAGAGTTTTCTGAAAAAAAGGGGTATAATCGCAATAAGTCTCCTACGAGTTTTTGTGATCCGCAGTAAACACATACTACGTGAATTGGGGAAAAAACAGCTTTCTTTTCACTAACTTCGAGCCAATTTTGTACTGTTTTCTATCTATCAAATTAGCATGTTTGTTACTGGTGTTGAACCCTAGATTTAGCTTCTCAATGTCTCATCTTTAACAAAAACATACTCATATACTTAAAATATACTGTATATAGTACTGTCTAGTGTCTAATATAATAGAATTAGAAAAGCATCTCAGAGATTTACATAGCTGCATATATCTTGGTAATTGAAGCTACAATAACTTAATTACTATTATATTATAATCTTGAAGGATCCATCTCAGAACCTCCTAGGTCTTATTTGTAACGAGATTTATGTTGCTTAAACAATCTAAAGAGATCCATCTCTTATACGTATGTCTCCTTTGACCTCAATTAAGCTGAGCTTAAAGCACTTAAGTTAATGCACATGGGAGCTTGCACATTTGACCCTAAAGTGAAGCTGACGCATAATTAAAACACTCTTTGATCCCTTCTATATATACCTCGTCACCTTTGCCATATTTTTCACACCTCAGAGTCTCAAAACAAACTCTTCCAATCTTCAAATACGTAAATCCGCCTAAGGGCTAACTGAACTTCCTTTCTCCGGGGATTCTATTATCTACCGGCCACCAAAATACATACAAGATATCAAGCAATGGCAAGATACCCCATTTGGTTGCTATTTCTCTTCCTTTCCATTCTTTTCATTGCCAACGGCATAGAGAGTTGTCATCGATGCTCTAGGTCTAGAGCGTTCACCAAAATCGTATGTAGCAACACCCGTTACCCAAAAAAGTGTGAAGAAACACTTTTACGTTACATCAACTCGACAAACCAAAGCCATCAACAACTAGCCCAAATCGCGCTAAGGGTTAGCCTAGCACGAGCTCGATTTGCACAAGTCTACTTAGCCAAATTGGCTAGTAAGCTTAAAGCAGCCCATCGTCCAGAGTATCAAGCTATAGGGAGTTGCATAGACCAGATTAATGATAGTGTGGATCAACTCAGAGAATCGCTTTCTGAAATTCAACATCTTAGTGAAGAAGGGAGTGTTGATGATTTCATGTGGCATACTAGTAACATTGAAACATGGACTAGCGCTGCGCTCACTTATCAAACCACTTGTGTTGAGGCTTTTTCAGATGCAGGTCATGGGAAGAACATCAAGGCCATTGTGAAGGGGAAGGTGACCGATGTGGCTCAGGTCACTAGCAACGCGTTAGCTCTGGTTAATCGGTTTGTTACTAAGCACCGGTTTGCCCGTGGAATTCATAGGCCTTAAGATGATCAGTTCTGTGTATTGTATCCTTGTGCCTTAAGCGTCCTCTGTCTTATCATGGAGTATTCGTTATTTTTTCATTGCATCTAAATGTGTTATTGTCAATATAGAATCTGTAAGATCTACATAGAGTTTCATACAAGACTAATGTAAAGTAATGTCCCCAAATTTTGTTATATAAAATGTGGTGCAAATTTCGAAACTACAAGTGATGTATGTGCCTTCAATGTTCACCATAGTATGAAATATCAGCCAATACGCAAAAGGTTTTTGAGGTTGCCGATACGTGATATCTCGTTACGTTACAAGGTTTTTTAAATGGCCGATAATCGATTGGCGATACGGCTGATACAAGACCGATATGGTCAATATATGACGATATGACCGATTTGGTTGACACAAACATTCATGCCGCAACAGGTGCGACCCGATACGTATCATCGATATCAGTTCGCTTTTGCAACGTCGCGATAGATGCCGTGATTTCAAACCATTTAGTTCACCTTAGTCCCTTAATGATGGTTTTACTCCTTCCTCCTAGGAGACTAGGGTTTTGATAAGTTGTTCACGTCTAAGGGCTCGTTCTTTTCGAGTGGGAACTGGTGATTGGTAACTGGGCAAAACTGGTTGTCTAACTGGTAATTAGGAGAAACTGGGCAAAACTGGGGGAAACTGGGAATTTTATATTTTTGAGTGTTTAATAATAATTATGACAATAAAAAATAAAATAATAATAATAATAATATTATTATTATTATTATTATTATTATTATTATTATTATTATTATTATTATTAAGACTTTTTAGTCATTTTTAAATATTAGTCAACACATATATTTATTTTTATATTTTAATATAACATATTGTATATTTAATTATTATGTTTAATATGTATAAATATTAAAATTGGGCAAAATTGGGAGAAATTGGGCAAAACTGGGTCAAATTGGGAGAAACTGGACAAATTTGAAAAAAACTGTATTTTGTAACTGATAACTTGAAAAATTTGGGAAAAACTGGTCAATATTGGGCAAAATTGGAAATCAGTTGAAAAATACATGCCCTAAAATGGCAGTGATTACTAGCTATGCTAATAATCTATAGACATAATTAATGTACATATGACTATATGAGAGAGGCAGGGAACAAAATATGGACAATAATCGAGAAGATTCACACAAATTAATTTGTCATCATCTTGATCTAAGTCTACGGTCATCAAAATTTATTTTAGTAGTGATCTGAGGTTGAAGGATCATAGTAGTATTTTCACAGTTAAGTTGCCACGTGATGCCATCCACCCGGAAAACGCAACTAAAGTCATAAGCAAATGGCAAGTGGTAACACAACTGTGGAAGAGTTGGACTTAAGGAATCAATGTAATAAGCAAAATTATATTCTCACAAGTCACACCACAATCATGCTCCATATCTGGTGAAAACTTTATTTGTCGTTTGACCTTCTGTCTTGGAATTTCACCCCAGAGCTGTATTTGGTGAGTTGGTGACTGCCTTTGTACAGTCCATTACACGAATTAGAATAAAATCTTGTCAATTGGAGTGATGTTAAAATATAGTTAAATTGAACAAGTGGTTGATGTGAGTAGTGTAATCCTTTCATCTCTTAATTAAGGTTAAGAGTTCGAATATTGAAAATGATATCTGTTTGCTGGAATCACTTTACCCATTCGTAGGTCGATCCGGTGCGAATATAATTAGTCATGACCCAAGAGGTGATGTGAACCTGTAGTCTAGGTTGATAAATTATCCAAGGAAGCACTCAGAGACTCTAGATATTTTGATTCAGTAGTTATCTCTTATAAGAGCGCGAATTTTGAGCCATTATTCAGTAGATATTTTGAGCCATGTTATCGAAGCGAGAATTTTAAGAACGCGCCACCGAAGCGAAGATAATGACAAAAAGTAGATGGTGTAAAATGTTTAGCAGTCTTAGATAATGACAAAAAATAACTGGCTAAAACGTTTAGAGTCTTAGCATCCTTGCTGTTTAGAATTCTTGAGAGCTTAATTTTCGTCAAATATTCAAAATCATATATAACAATTTTCATACATCTCAAAAAATAAATAAATTACACCATCAGATTCGTATCGAAAAATACTTCACAATGAGATACACTTACAATATGTTTAGAACATATGAGTAACAGTGTTAAGTTATGTTGTCACATCATCAAAGAGCATAAAGTGATGCCACAATTAAAATGAGACATGTCACCTAAGAAAAGAACATAGGACGCGCCAGCTAAGCAAACCCAATCAAACCAAAAGTTTATTAAAATTTTCATAAAAGATAATTATATCACCCATGCCTTTGGTGTTCTGGCTCTTACACCAGTGTCCCGTAAAACGCCCTTCTAGGCTTATCAGGGAGCGGATAAGCGACCCCGAGGGCATAGCCTAAAAAACGTGGATTATAGCCTTCGTTTTCGGCTTCCTGGGACCCGGGTGTCATTTCTGCCCAAACTTCTTCAGGGGGTATATCATGACTCTAGAAGACCCTCAGTTCCCCGAGAGGGACATCGAGATCCCCGAACTTTGGTATCCCCCATGCCTTTTGTGTTATGGCTCTTAGACCAGTGTCACATAAAACGCTCTTCCAAGCCTATCAGGTACCGGATAAGCAACTCCGAGGGCCTCGCATGACCCCTAGGGATATTCCGTGCGATGTGGTGTGAAAATTTCCACATTCATCCGGGGCCTCCCGGAAGCCAGAAAAACGTGGATTATAGCCCTCATTTTCGGCTTTCTGGGGTCCGGGTGTCATTTTTGCCCAAACTTCACTGGCGGGTCTATCATGATCCTAGAGTTGCCCCGCTACCCCACGAGGGACATCCGGATCCCCGGCCTTGGATATCACCCATGCCTTTGGTGTTTTGGCTCTTACACCAGTGTCCAGTAAAATGCCATTCCAGGCCTATCAGGGACCAAATAAGTGACTCCGAGGGCCTCTCATGTCCTCTAGGGGTGTCCCGTGTAATGTGGTGCAAAAATATCTTTCTTCGTTCCGGGGCCTCCCGGAAGCCCCAAAAACGTAGATTATAGCCTTCATTCTCGGCTTTCCGGACCCCGGGTGTCATTTTTGCCCAAATTTCTCCCGTGGGTGTATCATGACCATAGATGACCCTCGGTGCCCTGAGAGGGACATCGGGATCCTCGAAAGTTTGATATCCCCCATGCCTTTGATGTTCCGGTTCTTACACCAGTGTCCCATAAAACGCTCTTCCAAGCCTAACAGTGACCAGATAAGCGACCATGAATGCCTCCCATGTCCTCTAAGGGTATTTCATGCGATGTGGTGTGAAAATATCCACCTTCGTTGAGGGGCCTCCTAAAAGCCCAAAAAAATGGATAATAGCCTTCGTTTTCGGCTTCCCGGGCCCAGGGTGTCATTTTTTCCCAAACTTCTCCGGTGGGTGTATCATGACCCTAGAGGACCCTCGGTGCCCCTGGTGTGACATCAGGATCCTTGAACTTTAATATCCCCCATGTCTTTGGTGTTCCGTCTCTCAGACCAGTGTCCTATATAACTCCCTTCCAATCCTATTAGGGACCGGATAAGCGACTACAAGGGTCTCGCATGTTCCCCAGGGGTGTTCCATGCGGTGTGGTGTGAAAATATCCACCTTCGTTCCGAGGCCTCCTGAAAGCCAAAAAAAGTGGATTATAGCCTCCATTCTCGGCTTCCCGGGGTCTGGGTGCCATTTTTGCCCAAACTTCTCCAGTGGGTCTATCATAACCCTAGAGGACTCTCGGTGCCCCGGGAGAGACATCGGGATCCCTGAACTTTGATATCCCCCATGCCTTTGGTGCTCCGACTCTTACACCAGTGTCCCATAAAACACCCTTCCAATCCTATCAGGGACCGGATAAGCGACTCGGAGGGCCTCCCATGTCCACTAGGGGTGTTCCGTGCAATTTGGTGTGAAAATATCTACATTCGTTCCGTGGCCTCCCGGAAGCCAAAATAACATGGATTATAGACTTCGTTTTCGGCTTCCTAGGCCCAGAGTGTCATTTTTTCCCAACTTCTCCTTGGGGGTATATTATGATCCTAGAGTACCCTCGCTGCCCCGTGAAAGACATTCGGATCCCCGAACTTTGATATCACCTATGCCTTTGGTGTTTTGGCTCTTAATCAATGTCCCGTAAAACGTCAATCCATGCTTATTGGGAACCAGATAAGTGACCCCGAGGGCCTCCCATGTCCGCTAGGGGTGTCCCGTGCGATGTGGTGCGGAAATATTTACCTTCGTTCCGGGGCCTCCTGGAAGCCCAAAAAACGTAGATTATAGCCTTCGTTCTCGGCTTTCCGGGCACCGGGTGTCATTTTTGCCCAAACTTCTCCCGGGGGTCCATCATGACCATAGGGGACCCTCGGAGCCCCGAGAGCGACATCCGGATCACCGAAATTTGATATCCCCCATGCCTTTGGTGTTGCGGCTCTTACACCAATGTCTCGTAAAACGCCCTTCCAAGCCTAACAATGACCGGGTCAGAGACACCAAGGGCCTCCCATGTCCCCTAGGAGTGTTCTGTGCAGTGTGGTGTGAAAATATTCACCTTCGTTCCGTGGCCTCCCGGAAGCCCAAAGAACGTTGATTTATAGCTTTTGTTTTCGGTTTCCTGGGACCCGGGTGCCATATTTGCCCAAACTTTTTCACAGGGTCTATCATGATCCTAGAGTACCCTCGGAAGGACAACGGATCTCGGGACTTCGTTATCATCCATGCCTTTAGTGTTTTTGTTTTTAGACTAGTGTCTTGTAAAACGTTCTTTTAAGCCTTTCAGGGATTGAATAAGCGACCCCAGGGCCTCCCATGTCCACTAGGCGTGTTCCGGAGCTTTCTTTTTCGGCTTACATGGGCACGCATATCAGTTTTGCCCAAACTTTTTCGGGGGGGCGGGGTCTATCATTGCCCTAGAGGACTCTCGGTGCCTCTGGGAGGGTCATTCGAATCCCGAACTTCAGTATCACTCATGCCTTCGGCGTTCTTGCCCTTACATTGCTGTCTCGTAAGAACGCCCTTACAAGCCTATAAGGGACCCGATAACGGACCCCTGAGTCCTCTTATGTTTCTTAAGGGTGTCCAATGCGATGTACTGCGAAAATATCCATCTTCGTTCCGGGGCCTCCCGGAAACCCAAAAAACGTGTATTAGCCTTGAATTTTTCGGCCCCGGGGCCTGATTTTCGTTTTTGCCCATACTTCTCCGGAGGTCAATCGTCACCCTAGAGGACCTCCATTGCCTCGGGACGGTCATCCAGGTTCCCAAGCTCCGATTTTCACCCATGGGACATGGGCGCTGGGACATGGCACTCGCTTTGCGTTGGGACATGGGACACGGACCACCCATATATTGTTTCATTAAATTTTTGATATATTTAGTTCATTTCGATCTATTGTTTACTATGATAATCTTTGGTAGAAGAACTTTATAACAGAGTATTCTCAAATTTGTTAATAAATGGCTAACTAAGCACTCGGTCAAATATAGACCAATGTTTACAGTATGACTAATCATAATAAGTAAAACTATTATGCAACAAGCAATGTCATTTAGGGGTAGGTGCCTCTAACTTTTATGGAGGTACCTCATAAGCCAATGAATTGCGTTTTTTTTTTTTTTGGTCAACGGCTAATACACAGTCAGTAAATGACTATTACCATAACTTGAGCTCATCACTCCCCCCAACATTTTAATATTTTCTTTAAACTATTTAGAATTCAGGCTGCAGATGAACCTCTCCAAATCCTGCTATGGTGTTGTTTTAGTTTTATTTACTAGTTAATCACACAAAATTAGCACCAAAAAAGAAAAAAAGAAAATTATTATAACAAAGTTAAAAGCGAGGCAACCCATCAGAAAATATTAAATTTAAAAAAATATACAAAAAGAGCTGAAACATCCCGTACATAACACGGGCCTGTACCCTAGTCTTAATATAGATTTAAGGGATTAGCGGACTTTATTATATTTTAAATACTGTATAAGTACTCGATTATTTTGCTCAAAGAGCTACAATATTATTAACCCATAAAAAACCAGTAGGTTTTGTTAATATTTTATTTATTAAACATTTTTAACCCTTGGTGTGGGAGCAGTTGCTAGAAACCATATAGGTGCTGTGGTGTTTGCGTCGATTAGTAGGACTGAAGCTCTCTGGTCTCCTTTGACTGCCGAGTGTAAAGCTGCTCTCTTTGGCCTCAAAACAGCAATGAAACTTGGCTACAACAAGGTCCTTCTAGAGTCTGACAATTTACAACTCATTTCTCGTCTTGTCTCTAGTTTGTTTCCCTTAGATGAAGTTGGTCTAGTTTTAAATGATATTATTATTTTGTGCTCGTTTTTCGATTCCGTAGTTTGGAGCCATGTCAACAGGGATGGAAATGTTGTTGCCCATCACCTTGATAGAGTCTGTCTGCTTGAAGTTGAGAATGTCTGGGTCCACTGTTTTCCGAAGTCTCTGTCTCCCATAAAACCTTTGAATCTTTGACCTAAAAAAAAAAAAAAAACATTTTTAACCCTCCAAAAAAAAAGGAAAAACTATACAACAAAATTAGTGTTTCTCGGACATAGTCAAATGTACTGTGATTCACTGCTGGCGGGAAGTGAAACAAGGGTGAGACCTGAGACTGACGGGAAGCGAACGAGAGAGGAGAGAGAAAAATGGCAACGACGGAAGAACTAAAAGAAACGGCAACAATGGCGGTGGAAGTAAACGAAGAAGAAGACGACGATGAAATTGGCACATCTTGCAAAAAGGCTCTGCAAAAGTATTTCCTTCAAGAATGGAACCTCGTCAAGTCCATCTTAGACGACATCGTTTCTGCCGACGGCGTTGCTGATCTCTCATCCGTTCACAAGATCCGCTCTATTGTACTCTCTCTCCCTCTCTCTGTCCAAACCCTAGCTCTCTCTTTGTTATATGCTTTTGATTCAAATTAATTGTGACATTTGATTTGGTATTATTAAAATTTGAATTTCATGAACTTTTGTTTAGGTGTTTGAATTTTGCCGGTTTAAGCGAAATTTAGGGTTTCGACTGTTTAATTGATATTTTTATTTCGAGTTTGAAGCTTGGTTAGTTTTGATTAGTGTTTCGCATTTGCTGGTACTTGGATTGAGTTACTTGCTTTATTGGCCTGAGCGGGCAATTGTGTGACAGTCCATAATGTGAAGTAAATGAAGATGCCTTTTTTTGTATGATGTTCTCCTCGGTGATGAAGAACTTGTCATTTTAGATTTTAGGGTGGAATTTAGAAAAACTATATACACCAAAACAAGTAAGAGTGGATAATTTGCTTTAGTCACAAGTTTTTGGCCGAAGCATGCATTGGATTAATAACCTAAAGGCTAAGGTCATTAAAGTGAATACTTGTGAACACTTAATATGGGGCCTATGTCATTGAGGGAAATTGGTTGATGCGTATTACCTTGCAAACATCCGTAATGCAATCACTGCATGGACCTATGATATAACATGGTGAAGCTCTCCTTAGTATCTTTTGGTTGGAGATCCTATGTTAACTCTCTAGACTGCTGAATCTGATTGCTTATCATGTTGCACAGATGGACAAGTATCAGCAGGAGGGTCAGCTCCTGGAGCCTTACCTTGAAGACATAGTTTCTCCATTGATGTTTATTATTCGCTCTAAGACAGCTGATTTAGGAACTGAGTCTGACGAAATTCTTCAAGTGGTCAAGCCTCTTTCCATCATCGTGTATACATTAGTTACTGTTTGTGGGTACAAGGCCGTCATCAAGTTTTTCCCACATCAGGTCTCTGACTTGGAACTTGCAGTATCTTTGTTAGAGAAGTGTCACTCTACAAAAGCAACTTCATCACTACGCCAAGAAAGCACGGGAGAAATGGAAGCAAAATGTGTTATATTATTATGGCTATCTATACTCGTTCTGGTTCCTTTTGACATATCTTCTGTTGATACAAGTATTGCACAAACTAATGATCTGATGGGGGATGAGCCGCCACCTTTGGTGCTAAGGATATTGGAATTTTGCAAGGACTATCTTTCAAGTGCAGGTCCCATGCGTACTATTTCTGGCTTGCTGCTTTCAAGACTTTTGACTCGTCCCGATATGACAAAAGCCTTTACCAGGTTTCTCCTATAGCCCATTCTTCAATAAATTAGTATACCAGGTCAGAAGGATTAACAGAGCTGACCTATTTCTGGTTTCTTTGGGGTATTATGGAGGGTAACTTCTAATGGAGATCCCCCACCCCCCTTCCTTGGAGTGTTAGGGTGCTATCTAGCATGTAGCAGGATGTTAATTTACAATGTTCCGTTGCATTTGGATGCAAATAAGCATTTCAAGGATACTATTCCTCTTTCTTTTGTAAGCCCGCCACATGTTTGCTATTCATCGGGTAAACACAACCAATCAAAATTTATGCAGCCATTCTGTAACTTGCTAGAATGACCTCATGCCGGGGCACTCCCACTAGAAAAATGAATAGGAGTGAAAAAGGGAAAACCCTACTAGTATCAGCCATCAGGAGAATTGTCTTGAAGAGGCTTCTTTCTTTTCTCTCTTTCTGGGGGATGGAGGTGGGTTGGGGGGACCTTTGCCACATTTTTCTTCAAAGCTCTGCAGATTTTTGATTTTTCAGCTAGTATTGTGGTTGTTGGACATTACTAGTTATTTAGTTGAATTTTAATGTAAGAAATACATTTTTTTTATTTTTTAATATTTTGGGAACAAGTTGGGAGATTTATTGGAAGTTTGGAACAAAGCAATTTATAAACTAATTATTAGTCTAGAAACTAGAGATTGTTCATTGTTGCATGAAAGTTTCTTAAATCCTTGACCTGCTTGCTAGGAGTGATAGTTCAGAAGATGGAAGTTTTGAAGTAGTTATATTTAATGTGAAATTTATCGATATTCCAAACTTAGACTGGTGCTGGAGCCTTGATCTGAACCTTTGTAGCTGCCTTTTCCCAGTGTCCTCCTTGGATGTATTTAAATACTTACCTAATTCTTAATGTCTTGACTTGCCTCTTGAGTCGTAAATCTTTGAGTACATATCCAGGGATAAAAATTTGTCTTTCAACAACTTGATATGTTTTTCAGCTTCATCAAATGGACACATGAAGTATTGTCTTCTTCATCTGATAATGTCTTGGATCATCTTCGATTACTTGGTGTTGTGGAAGCTTTGGCTGCTATTTTCAAGGTTTGTTTTTCTTTTCTCCTTGCCTATTCTCTCTATGTCTCTTTGTTCGCAATTCTGCTTCTATATTGTTATGAGAATAGAAGTTGTATTAAATAGGAAACTAGGGTAGTATGTTTTAAGTCTGTACTCTCTTGTCTGTGAAGTGTCAAGTTGCAGCGTATCTTAGATATGGTTGGAATGTTGGACCATTTATTTTTTGATGCTCTGAACAGGGTTTATTCCTAGGGAAGAGGTGTGTATGTCCCTTTGAACCACCAAACTCTTGGGTAGTGGACCATTAGTGATTACAGTGTTTAGAATTGTACTCATTCTTTGTCGAGGATAGTGGATGTTTGGTACTGTGTTGCTATGCCCTAAGTCCCCTGGTTTTTGGTGTGTGGTTATTCTCCTGCATATGTGTGTGGTTTGTGTGTCAAAAAGGGGTCTATCCCTGATAGTCAATGCACTAGTCAATGGTGGGTGGTGGAGGACGAGGTTATGTTCTGCAATTGTTCATGAGATTGTTAAAGGTTGGTTAAGCAAGCAGTATTTTATTTCCATGATGTGTATTTGTCCCTCTTTCTTTGTGACTACAGAGTATGTTTTGTTCAGGCTGGTAGCAGGAAGGTGCTACTTGATGTAGTTTCTAACGTTTGGGATGATGTATCAGCACTCGTCAAGTCAAGTGCGGCAGGCCGAAGCCCTCTGCTTCGGAAGTATCTTGTAAAGCTGACTCAGCGGATAGGCCTTGTTTGCCTTCCTTACCGATCTTCATCCTGGCGTTACAAGGTCAGGACAGTTTACTGTCAGACTGTGTCAGTACTTTCATTGCTGTATTTCCCCCTTCTTGTCTTATCCTTGTTGGAAATAAAGATATCTATGGAATTACATTGGATTTTTGTTGCAAAGAGAAATCTTACTAGTCAGAGGAGAGTAATGAGCTCAATAGAATAAATGATGGCGTTTCCTTTCAAGTTAGTCATAAGCTATATTTGATATCTAGATTAAGGTGGACTTCTAGAAAAAAGCTTCAAATTTCCTTAGCAACTAGCTAAACCATTATAGTGAGTTCATTACACAGTATTCTGAATGTCAAGATCGTGCAGGAGTGAAGGTACTAAAAGTTTTTTACTATCTTGACACAGGGATCCTGAAGGTGTAATAGATGTAAAAACTACCAGCACATGTAAAGAAAAACAGAAGAGTTAACATAAGGAGAAAGACAAGGAGTGACTAAATTTGTGACATAGAATCAAAGATATATATCTTGTAACTATCTTGTAACTAGCTTGGAAAGTGTAAAATGTGTAAAATAGAAAAACAAAAAAGACCTATTTTGGAGTTTTAAAACTTTATGTTTGGGCTTGTACCATCCAAATAAAGACTGTGACTCGCTAGTGTAGGAGTGATGGTACCATCCTGAAGCACACTAGTTCATGTCAGCGTCTGATACCGTATGAGCCAGTTGAAACAGAGTGATATATGTTGCATCGACTATAGACTTGAGTAGGTATTGCAGTTTTGTTTTGATTTATTTATTTATTTATTTATTTATTTATTTATTTATTTATTTGTTTTAGCAGATTGAGATACCCATATTAAATTCTAACAGAGCCATGTGAATTTTTTTGTCCTATTTGATCACTAGGACTTCTAAAGCCCTTTGATAAACTTATTGGCCTTGGTAATTGTCATGAATTCTTACTAAATATTGGTAATTAATGAGGGTGATTACGGGCTGAGTGAGCTTGACTTTTGCTTAGCTTATTTGTCCACTGGCTCAAAGTATGGTTCAATTTATCTATATATTTACCTATGTTTTATTTATAAATTTTGAAATGGAATAGTCTCAGCCATTGGATAATTAAGTGGCTAGATTTTATACTAATGTTAGAGCAAATATTATATGGATTCAGAGTGTACCTGATTTTCTACTTGAAAATGGGCCAACTTGACTTAGCTTCTTGACTCAAGCTTGGACCAACTTGATCTTGAATATCTCACGACTTGGCTCAGCCCATTATCACCTAATGTATTCAGCTGAGATGCAGTTGAATTACATGCCAAATGTTAGTCTACTCAGTTGTGAATACATCACTTAGCTTCTTGACTTAGCTGAGATGCTGTACCCCTAATGTGCAGTGATGTATTCAGCTTTTGGTTATTCCCATGAGCAAAAGACATATTATTCAGGCTTTCTCTGAAATCGAGGTTTACCTTTTTGGATGTAGCTGTTAGGAGTTTATTTATGAGAGATCTTTACATATTTGGAAAATAACAAATAAAAATCACTTAGGGTTTCTAAGATTTGGCAGCATTAAAATTCTCCCAAACTATGATTTTACCAGCTATAAAATGCAAAATTTAGGGATTTCTATTTTGTTTTGTTTTTTTTTCTTGATTCCTTTATTTGCACCATTTGGTTATCTACTTCTTGCTCCTTTTTCAGGGTAGAGTTACGTCTTTGGGGCAGAGCATTTTACCTGATGCTGGTAGAACCCTTGATAACGGCAGTCAGGGGGCTGATATGAATTTGTCCAGTATAGAACAAAGCATGAGCAGTGAGCAAGATGAAGTTATGGATGTACCAGAACTTGTAGAAGAGGTTATTGAAGTGCTACTGACTGGCTTGAAAGATTCAGTATGTCTCAAGGGTGGTACTGCGTATTTTATTGCTTTCACTTTCTGTCAGTTTGATTAGCTCCCTGGCAGCCTCTGTTTTGCAACATTCCGTTCTAGTCAATTGCTGCCTTCTCCTATCCGGCTACAATATTTGTTTCTTTCTTTTTGGAGAATCTCAAAATCCTGGAAGCCTCATTTTTACTTACATATTTCTCATTGTTGAGCTTAATTTTTTGTTTATTTTTCTTTTACTTGAAGTTTGAAAAGCTTTGGGTCAAGATTATGGTTGTTGAGCATCTGTTATCAATCCAAATTATAAGTTTCAGAACTATTGGTCTTTTCAAACTTGACAGTGATGCTATCATTGTAAATTTACAGGACACTGTTGTTCGCTGGTCTGCAGCTAAAGGTATTGGCCGGGTGACCTCACGTCTTACTTATTCCCTTGCAGATGAAATCCTTTCATCTGTGTTAGAGTTGTTTTCACCAGGAGAGGTATGTTATCATGGTAGTTGTCTTTAATTATGTTGATAAAATCAATTATGTTCCACTTCATGTGGGCTCTCTTCTTTCACGTCTTACATCACATGAAGCCTTTTTTTTTTCCTCCTTGGGTTTATTATAGCTTGAACAGTTTTAGTAACTGTAGTTCACGATTGTCTATATACATGCAGTGAAATTTAATAGGCTTGACTTGCTATCCTTTTCAGGGTGATGGTTCATGGCATGGTGGTTGCTTAGCCTTGGCTGAACTTGCACGTAGAGGATTGCTGTTGCCTATTAGTCTTCCAAAAGTTGTACATGTTGTTATTAAGGTTTGTTCATCTGTATGGAGATTTGTTGACATATCCTGTGGTTAGATAGTTTTTTTTCTGGAATAGTTTCACAGTTAGTTAAAACTACTATATTGGATTGTGTGCACATCTTTATGAAGGTGTTGCATCTCCCTTTGTGTTTTTAATTAGAGTATTTTTGGCCTAGCGTGTGAGTAGCTTCTACTTTTCCCCCTATTTTCCCTCACAAACCAGTGAACCACCCCCTCCCCACCCCCTTTTCAGCTTCTAAGAGGCTTAAAACACCCCCTAGGAGGCCCAAAAGCAGAAGCATCAAATTGGCTTCTGCATTGCTCTTTTTCTACCTATTTTAAGGTGCATTTGGCTGGAGAAAAACGCACGGTTGTGTACTGGGATGTCAGTTCCTCCTGTGATACTTTGGGAGAAGGTCACCTACCTAGCTTCTTTATGGGCTAGAGCTGCGGGGGCTTGTAGGGGTTATACAATTAATGAGCTCCATGGTTTGGGTCTCTGTGTAAATGTTTTTATTGAGGATGATACCTTCTCCTCTCTCCTGCTGTACATGTGATTTTTCATTAATATACCTTTTCTTTATCCTAAAAAAAGAATATTGGAACTAGGTTTAATGGGTGCGTGTTTCTGCGTGCCCCATCTCGTCTTGATTGCATGAAGCACGTTTTCGGGATCATTGTGGTAGCTTACTACCTTTAGGTGGATCCATATTTGCTCCAACATTGCCTGTTTTGTTTTCCTTGTAAGCAATTTCATATAGAAGTATAATATGGAACATACAGTGGATGTGATATCAACATAATGCAGGCAATAGAAGAAATTGTTCGGTTTTAGAAAGGAAGGATGTGTTCTTATATTACTTCCTTTATCCCACTATATTTGTCCCTAACAGCCTGTTTGGGAGTTTGGGTGGAAAGGGAAGGGAAGGGAATGAGGGGGACGGGAAGGGAAGGGAAGGGAAGGGAGGAGAATGAAGGTGAAATATTTCACCTTGTTTGGGAGTTTAAGTAAGGAGAAGGGAGGGGAATGGAGGGGAACCGACTACAATCACTTAAAAATTCCCCTTCCCCTCCATTCCCCCTCAATTTGGGGGAGAACAAAAATTAACTTAATGGAGGGGAATGGAGGGGAACTGTTCCCCTTCATTCCCCTCTCTTCCCCTCTTTAAAAAAACTGACAAACAAGGAGAACTTTTTATTTTCTCCTCATTCCCCTCCCTTCCCTTCTATTCTCCAACTCCCAAACAGGCTCTAAGTAATTTGTGACTCACAAGAATGTGAATGTGAGTCACAAATTACGAAGTGGACAAATAAATGGGACGGAGGGAGTAATTTGTTAATTTGTTGTAACGTGCTGTCATCATTGAACTCTGACGCTGCTTCTGACAAGAAGCTGAACATTCACCCATTGAGCTAGTTGGACCCTAGCGTTGATCTAATTTTTATTATAGAAAAGTTTGAACATGACATTAAAGCAATGCAGAAGTGCAGACTTCTAATTCATTAAAAACTTCTTTCAGGCATTACAATATGATATTCGGAGGGGTCCAAATAGTGTTGGGGCTCATGTACGGGATGCTGCAGCCTATGTTTGCTGGGCATTTGGTCGTGCATATTATCACACAGATATGAGAAGCATACTGGAACAGCTTGCTCCACATCTGTTGACAGTAGCTTGTTATGACCGTGAGGTGCTTATTGTTTATTTTTCTTCTGAATTCCTGGACACTGATGTATCACCCTTCAATTTGTTCTTATTGTTGCCGAATATTTTGAAATTTGACCATCAGGTAAACTGTAGAAGGGCAGCCGCGGCTGCATTTCAAGAAAATGTTGGAAGACAAGGAGATTACCCGTATGGTATTGACATTGTGAACGCTGCAGATTACTTCGCTCTTTCATCACGTGTGAATTCCTATCTTAATGTTGCGGTCTGCATTGCTCAATATGAAGGATACCTTTATCCTTTTGTGGATGAACTGCTGTGTAGCAAAATGTGTCACTGGGTATGACTGATGTTAAACTTGTCTCTCTTTTCCTATTTTGTGTATTTTCAATTGGAGGTGACTCACAAACTGTTTGGTTGAAACCTGTTTCTCAATTTGCCACTTGTTAGTCGTCAATTAAGCTTGTGTTGCTCATGCTAGTGCTGCTCCTGTCTCTGAGAAACATTTTCTTGAACATTATAATTGGACTGCTGACCTCTTTTGTAGTCATGAACTTTTAATATCTGGAATTACTTGCCTTGACTAGCAGTTCCAGTGCTGGATTCAGCCTTCAGGTGTCCTTTTCTTCCTGCAAATTGATTTTGCTGATTAATTTCTGTTGACCAGTCTTTGCTTCTGTTGCAGGATAGAGATCATGCAAGTCGCAAATTGTCATTATTTTTCTAAGTTTTGTATTTTATCATGTTGCTGCCATTTTTGGACTAAAAAATTCTCATGTTGTTTGCTCGTTCTTGTTGGGTTCATCTTACAATGGTTGGGTTTTTGAATGTTTTGACCCATTCTTATTCTGGAAAATTAGATGACGGTAATGGAGAATTACGAGGTATTGGGTATTGATTATTTAAGCATTTCTTAAGGTACCAATTCTTAATTATTGGGAAGCTTGCTAACATTTGACTGTTTTGGGAATTAAGAGGATTGAGCTTCCTATTAAGGATGATTGGCATTATCTAATTCTAAGCTTATGCATTGGTTATTAGATTATTAGATATGATTGAGATGATTTGTTGTGCTGCGGACTTAGATTTCTTTTGAGTTTGTCACATTGGATTTAGCAGTTTAATAAAACTAAAGATTGATTGACTTCTTGAAATTCTTGCATACACGGTGCTCCCAAATTAATCCTCTTCATACTGGAGTGATTGCTTGATAACTGTTAAAATGGTTTTCTAAAGTTGCATCTTATATATCGTCGTCAGGTCAACTACAAAGTGTTATCTTAACTAATCATAATTGTTTGACCGTGCTCAGTTTAGATATCCCCATCTCTGATGTATTCCCACTGTTCCCATGCGTCCATGCCAAAGTTGCTCTGTTAATTGCCAACTCTTAAAGTTTTTCTCTTGGTTTTTGCACAGTTCTGTTGTATAAGACTTTATTTTATTTTATGTTTCTTCTTTCTTTTGCCTTCGGTTGACAAGTGATTGATTATATTTGTTATACACAATACATAAGGTGGAGCTATATTTTCAATAGTCATGGACAAAGGGTGTAAATGTAGATATTGTCCTGAATCCTGATGATTGGAAATTATGTGGCTGTAAAGCCCTCGTTACTGAAGGTACCGCATTTCCATGCTTTTAGTCACCAAAACACTTGCTTTAAAGAAATTCACTGTTCAAGCTGTCTTTGAACTTAATAAAAGCTAGTGAAGGTTCCTTCTCTGGCAACATGTTTTAATTGTATGAAACTATGAGTCACTAAAACTCAGAAATTTTATCTAAGAAAAGCTGCTGAAGCAATACCATCAAGCATATCAGTGAGGGGTTCCAGAGCTTTGGGAAGGAAAAGCCCCACTGACTGCCATTCTCTGAAATTGTTGACCAATTATGATACAAACATAAAGGCACAACTTTTGGCAGCAAGTTGAAGCTTTTAGCTATGTTATCCCATGCATGAGGCCTATGTCAAAAAAAAAAAAATCATTTTCAAACTGAAAGTAGGGTCCTTAAGTGTTTGAAAGAAGTCACATATTCTAACTCAATTTTGTAGCTTCTGGGCTCACTGTGATGTAGTTCATGCAAGTGCTCTTTGTGGGTTTTGACTTTTGAGAGGCAGAAGGAGAAGAAGCTGCTTAGGTGTAAATGTGTAATGCTATTTTCGCAGTGTTATGGTGCTTCTAGCTGGAGAGGAACAATGGGTCTCTTCAGGAGTTCCGGTGTATTCTTTCTTATCTAGAAGAAAAAAAACTGCTGTATCCTTCACTGAGGGTGTCTTTTATTGATCACTTAAGAGATTAAGTAAGGCCTTTTGTTACTCTTGTGGAACTTGGCGGTCTAACAGTGTGTTTGTCGTTAATAATTTCAGGATAAAGGCCTGAGGGAGCTTGCCGCCAAAGCTCTTTCTACCCTTGTGAAGTATGATCCTGAGCATTTTGCAAACTCTGTTCTAGGGAAAGTGATTCCTTGTACTCTCTCAACTGATTTGTGCATGCGTCATGGTGCAACTTTAGCAGCTGGAGAACTTGTTTTGGCTCTACATAAGTGCAATTATACCCTTTCTTCTGGTTAGCATCTTCCTTTTAAGATCTTTTCAGTTTGTTTTGTGAAATTGATTATGGATTTGTTTGGCAAGGAGCTAGGATACTTCTCCTTCCATATCAAAGCCACTGTAACTTTTCCTGAGGTAGTAACCTTTTGTTTTTGATTTCCCCTCGGATGTTCTCCTTTTTAAAGCCTATTCTTCGTATCACACTTCTTGGAGAGACGACATTTATTTGGGAATGACGGAAATGAAGTTTTGAAATGAATGAACGAAAATCTTGTGTTACCTAAATTAATCTTGCTTGGATAACTCTTGTTATAACTAGACCTGGCAATGGGTGATGGGTTCATGGATACCCGCTCCACCCGCCCCATATAAATGGATGAAAACCCGATTAAATGGATTTTTTGGTGGGTGGTGGATGGATCGGGTGGGATTCGGGTGAAGATTTTTCACCCACGAAACCGACCCACTAATCCACCCATCACCCGTTTATTAATTTTAATAGGAAATTAATAATAAATATACATAATAAATCCTAAACTACTTTTAGACTTTAGTGCTGTTGAAATATTGTTGCAGAAAAAAAAAAAAAAGAAAAAAAAAAAAAAAAAAAAAAAAAAAGAGAAAACTAAAACAAGTGGAACATGAGGTACTTAAGTTATATTGGTCCACTGTTGTTTTACACTTCACTATCTGTTAATGTCCAAAGTCTATTAACTATTAAGTAATAAAGATCAAAGAACAAACTCACTGTGATATTCGTTTTTACTGTCACTAAAAAGCAAACAATAACGCAACTTGGTCAATTTATGTATGCAGTATACCATCAAACAGTGTCGTTTCCTTCACTGATGCCCATTATTCCGTAAGTATTTTAGTTGAATATTTCACCCATTAGTCACCCGATATCCACCCGTTCATCCATGGATGATGGGTGGATTGGATGCGGGTGGAGTGTTTCGTGTGTGATGGGTGGATGGGTGAAGCTGAAAATTTAAATGGGTGGATGCGGGTGATGCTCCACCCGACCCAAGCCGACCCATTGCCAGGCCTAGTTATAACACAGTTTATTTAGATAAAATGGGTCTGGGCTAACTAAAGTTAGATGCAATTTTCTGTCAATTAATTTTGTGGGCTACAAGTTTGCTCCCTAAAGTTCTTCCTACCATGTAATTAACTGGTCACATCTTAGTTGAAAATCCTCTAAAGATGTCTGAGAAAATTAGGACTGAGCTCCCCTTATGTTAAAGCAATAGACATTTAGGAGATGCTGCACAGCTTTGCGTTTAGGAGATGTTTTCGTAGATAGCTTTGCTTTACATATGGAAGACAATTTGTACTTTTTCACATCTTTCATATTCATAAAAGAAAAATTATCTTAAAAAGAGAAAAGAAAATGTTGCAAATCTTTTTTGGTTCTGTCTGTAATCTGTATATGCCCCTGCAGATAAGCAGAAGCAAGTTGCTGGCCTTGTTGCTGCTATTGAGAAAGCACGCCTTTATCGTGGAAAGGGTGGAGAAATAATGCGCGCAGCTGTTTCCCGGTTCATTGAGTGCATCTCGTTAGCTCAGATATCATTACTAGATAAGATAAAACGAAGTTTGCTTGACACACTTAATGAAATTTTGAGGCATCCAAATTCCCAAATTCAGGTTGATCCTTTTTCTCTGATGGTGCTTTCAGGTTTGCAAATTGCAATAGTTTACTTCATATCTGAACTGTTATTCTACTTTGTAATATTGGAACAGAAAGCTGCTGTTGACGCCCTGAAACACTTTGTTCCAGCTTACCTTCAACCAACAGATGGTAAGAGTGATATTACATTGAAGTATATTGAGCAATTGAGTGACTCTAATGCAGCTGTAAGACGAGGCTCTGCATTGGCACTCGGTGTTTTGCCTCATGACTTTCTTGCTAAAAGATGGAAGGACGTACTCTCAAAGCTTTCCAGGTCCTGTGAAATTGAGGTAATGAAGCAAGTTTTTATGCTTCCTTTTCGTTTTCATTCGAACTTAATTGGAGCATCTCGCTTAACTGGCATGTCCAGGACAATCCTGAAGATCGGGATGCTGAAGCGCGTGTCAATGCTGTCAAAGGCGTTGTGGCTGTGTGCGAAATTTTAACTGACTCGAGAATAACATCATCGGTGCATATTGGGAAGGATGACATGCCTCTTTATGCTTTTATCAAGAATGAAGTGGTGAGGAGTATGTTCAAAGCACTTGATGACTATTCTGTAGATAACAGAGGTGATGTTGGTTCTTGGGTTCGTGAGGCTGCTTTGGATGGCCTTGAGAAATGTAGTTATGTTCTCTGTAGGAGAGATGCTTTGGGTTTCCAAAGTAAAGCGGAAGAATGTATGCAATTGTCCGAACATGATGTGATCGAAGAAGACCAGATGAACCCATTATTTGACACAGATCTTGCTACCAATTTAGTTGGAGGAATTCTCAGGCAAGCTGTCGAAAAGATAGACAAAATAAGAGAAGCTGCTGCCAAGGTTCTCCAGAGGATTCTTTACAACAAACCAATTTTTATCCCTTTTATACCATACAGGGTTAAACTTGAGGAAGTTATTCCGAATGACATGGATTTAAAGTGGGGGGTAAGTATATTGTAATTGCTTGATCCACTTTCTTGAAGACTGATTAGTTTCTTGATGCAGAGTTCATTGCAACTGCTTGTAGGTACCAACTGTATCTTATCCTCGCTTTGTCCAGCTCCTTGAGCTAAGTTGCTACAGTAAATCTGTACTTTCTGGCCTAGTTGTAGCAATTGGTGGGTTACAAGATTCTCTGAGAAAAGCATCACTTGCAGCTTTATTGGAGTATTTGCAATTGGCCAATACTAAAGACCCTACTGAGAGGGTTTCCAGGGAGCTCAACTTATCCGGAGATATCCTTTGGTTGCTCCAGCAATACAAAAGATGTGATAGAGTCATCACACCAACTTTGAAGGTATATCATCTAAAAACTGCCTGCATTAAAATGTTAACCATGTATACGTGAAACACTAGCTTATATTACTACATTACGTTGAGATCATCCAAAATTGGTGAGATCATCCAAAATCGGTCAATGGCTATTTTGGTATGCTTATCAGCAAAAAAACTGAACAAAATACGGCCTTCACATACTCAGGTATGAGGCCTGCTATGCCTGCAATTTTTCTGCAATTCTCTGGCTTTTGTTGTGAGTGTCCAATTGAATTCGCATTCAAGGAGGCAGAGGGTGTATAGTGTTTACCTTTTCACTAGACATTCTTGTAACAGGAGATAGTATCATGATTCGTGGTTCTTTTTCCTGCTTTACCCATTCTAATATAATCTTGTCTATCTAGCTTTTTCTGGTTGTAAGAATTTCGCCAAATCTTTCCTGGCAGTGGATTAAATTTCCTTCAGCTAAAAGATGTTTAATTTTTTGATAGGAAATAGACGTTTTATACCATTTATATAGCCTGTAAGATCAATCTTCATGGAGGATACTGATCTCAAGTTTATCACTTGATCCTGTGCTCAAATATAAAAATGAATGGGAACTTAAGCTGCTCATCCCAAAAGTTGAATTTGTTTGGTGAGGATACAAGAGTAGAATCTGCACCTGCTCACACTAATCCGCCTGAAGAAATGGATAGAGGATAAAGTTCACTTCGTAATTCATATTTTGTTGGTGTCCTAGGAGTTGGCTTGGTTGTGTGTGTTTGTTCATTTTGCGCACATAGACTCCTTACAGAAATTGTTTACACCTTAAGAAGTTTTGTGGTCATTTCTTTACATTTGTTGGGGACAAAAGTGCTAAATGGACGAGCTGCATGTTGTTTGAGCATACAGATATTTCACAAGGATGCTTGTCTCTTACTTTTGCTTGTGTCAATGCATGCAATTTGCAAATAAAAATTATTGTTGATCACAATCCTTGAAAATTTTGCATTCTTGTAAAATTCACACTCTTTTTTTTTTTTTTTTGGAGGGGAACTTTCATGCTCTTCATGCTTCACAATGTGTTAAAATTGTCTGCAGTGAGTATGTTGATTCTACTTTTATGCTTTGTGTTTCAGAGTATCGAGATTCTCTTCAGTAAAAAGGTCTTCCTGAACATGGAGGTATTCTTCTGATCATCTCGTTTACTTGAATTTAGTATTATCTTTGACTCCCCCCCCCCCCTCTTGTTTTCTATCATGTTATTGCACTTAGGGCCTTGGAAGTGGAAGTATATGAAACTTTGTTGGTTAACTTATCAATTGCGGGGTGACAAGATTGCTAGATGGCATTTCACAAACCAAGCTGTATGTTACTTCGCATATACTACCTACATAAACCAAGGCACTAGTCCATCTTATAATCTTATCTGTGCTTTGTATTGGCTATTTGATGTATCCAATATTGTCTGTTATAGTTTCAAATTGTAAGAATACTTATCTGGAGCTTGTTTTCCATTTTCCCCTGCGCATAATTAGTTACTTCTCAGTTTCTTGTGAGCTTGTTGCATGCTATGTATGCATGCCTCCTGATATCTCGAGGCTTTGTTTGGATTCAGGCCCATACAGCAGTCTTTTGTGCGGGTGTGTTGAACTCAATCACAGTAGAGTTGAGGGTATCCAAGGACTTCTCCAAGTTGTATTCAGGAATTGCCCTACTTGGCTATATTGCTTCCATTTCTGAGCCAATCAACACGCAAGCCTTTGCCCATCTGCTCTCTTTCCTAGGGCATCGTTATCCAAAGGTTTGCAATCTTTTCGAGTTCAAATTAATTACATCTACGAAGTTTCCTTCTCCCCCGCTCCCCTCTTCTTTCTCTCTCAGCTTACATAATGAACCATGATAATTATGAATAAGGCAAATTATGCTTGCTCACGGATGCAAAATCTATGCCTTTTACCAGATTCGGAAGGCTTCAGCTGAACAAGTGTACCTTGTCCTTTTGCAAAATGGAAATTTGGTGACAGAAGACAAGATAGAAAAAGCTCTTGAAATTGTTTCTGAGACTTGCTGGGAGGGTGATTTAGAAGAAGCAAAGCACCAAAGACTGCAGTTGTATGAAATAGCTGGTCTAGACCCTGCGCCACTTCTCAAAGGCGTTTCAACTGTGCTGAGAAGGGGTGGTGAGAGGGGACAAACAATATCTGATGAGAATGCTTCATACTCATCATTGGTTGAATCAACTGGATTCTAAATTACACTCTTTCATCATGATCAGAATGAGCTTTCATTCACAATTTTGTTTTCTTGAGGTAGATTGGGTTTGATTCAGGAATTTGCACATTGACATGCTACATTATGATTTTGTATCATACTCGTGTTTTATTTTGGGATGTGCTCTTTCTGGCGCACATAGTAAAATTCAATTTAATTTTAATAAAGAAAAAGATAAAGATAAAGAACAACTTGAATTCTGCTCCTTGAAATTATAGATATGTTTGTGTCGGCAATATGCGGAAGGTTCTTGAATCATTTCCTCATATAGGGGTATATTACAAAATAATACCCAAATTAGGTTAAGATAAGTATTTCCCATGAGGGTATCCACGTAGGTTTGGAAGTTTACGGATCGGAAAATGTTTTGTTCTCTTCACCAAACAAAGATGTATCCTTGATGGCGTTTGTAAATTGTACGGGCCAAGATTTTAAGGTGTACCCAGAATAGCGTTTTCAAGGGTACAAAGCCGCTACCACAGATGACGAGTTCTAGGAGACAAAGTCGCTACCAACCAAAGCGACTTTGGTGGAATGAAGTCGCTATCATGATCGCGTTTTCAGGAAAACAAAGTCCTGTCACTGGTGACGCTTTTTAAAAGGATGAAGTCGCTATTCTTGATAGCATTTTTATAAGGACAAAGTCGCTATTCAGGATAGCGTTTTTAAGCGTCCAAAGCCACTACCATTAGTGGCGATTTCATGGGAACAAAGTCGCTATCAACCAAAGCGATTTTGGTGGGATGAAATCGGGAGACAAGGTCACTGTAATAGGTGGCGTCTTTTGAAGGATGAAGTCTCTATCCATGATAGCGTTTTTATTCGGACAAAGTCGCTGTCCTATATGGCTTTTTTATCCGGGCAAAGACGCTGACATGGATAGCGACTCTCTTTGTCGGTTCACCAGCTAGTAAAATTCTGTGCACGTAAAGAGAATCACAGTAAGTCGCTACTCGCTACAGTTTTTGGCTGTTGAGTGGGAAAAAAATGCGAGCCATTGAACTCCCGCACGTACGCGAACATCCTCATGAGAAATACTATGCAACATTGCAATTTAACCCTTTTGTAGATCAAATTTACAATCAAAAGTTCCATAAAATTTTATATCTATTTTTCATATCAAATTTGTTGTAAAATTTGATATTAGATCAACAATCAAGCAAAATGAAGCCTAAAAATTGTAATTAAATGTTACACACTTGCGAATGCAATATATTAAGTTCCAAAATTGCTACAATGACCTGAAAAATATCCACTCATAATTGAGCAGTTTCTTAAGCATTGAGCCAAGGGTATACATTAGGAGATGTAGGCAATCGTGCCGTCAGAACTTCCACTCCAGTCTCTGTCACCTGCAAGATAAAATATTTGATGCAACATTTAAGTAATTTTCTCCTTTCTGGGTACAAAAGCAAACATTCAATCAAGTACTCCCTCTGTCCCACAATTAGATAGTCATTTTTTTTTTCAATGTCAAAGTTACAAACTAAATATCCAGCAGGAGGGTTTTAACATTTCCATTATGGGCAGATTGAGCACTTAGCCCTTTTTATCTTTTTCTTATTGTTTATCATCAACCGGATAAAGAAAACGCAAGTGGCATGAAATAGGAAAAAACAGTGACTAGCAACAACTATTATAATAAATAAAAAACATAGCAACAGAAATAAACCTCAAGTATAATACAGATCTAATGCTGCAAAGCAGAATAATAAGCAGAAAACATTACGCATGGATGGTTTAAGGGTAGTACCAGTAGCGTGTGTTCAAACTGAGCACTGCGCTTGCCATCTGCCGTAACAGCAGTCCATCCATCAGGCCACATTCGATCTCGCCATACTCCTATAAGAAAAATTACCAGTCATCAAAGGCGAGAAAAAATCACAGCCACAAGGCCATATAAATATTCATTGCCAAATACCTGCATTTATCATCGGCTCGATTGTGAAGGTCTGTCCGGCCTTCATCACACCAACTGCTTTATTTCCTGCTTTAAGTTAAGGAAGCAATATGTGTAGATACAGCACAATAAGGAATGGTAATTATACAATGAAGCTAGACTGTTTAGTCAGTTTAAGGATACTTGCATAGTGAGGAATATTTGGGGCACAGTGGAAAAGCTCTCCAATACCATGACCACAGTATGACTTGACCTGTATTCACAATAGATAAGAAAAATATGAGTCAGTTGGTCAGTTCTTTAAACTACCAGCCAGGCAGCCACACTTCAAATTACCATTACAGATAATACTACGTACCACTGAAAACCCCGACATTGAAGCATGCCGACTGATGACCTCCCCGACTTCCCGAAATCTCACGCCAGGCTTCACTGAACATGACAAAAATGGAGAACATAAATTGAAGTACAGACCACAGATGAATAGAACAACTAAAGATCCTTTATTTAATACCCAATTCAATATTTTCTTCCCTCTTTTCCCGTTGCTGGTCAGTAAAAGAGCAAACATAACTGCCCACGCATGGGAATATTCTACTGGTGCTTTTCCTCTGTCAGAATTACCAAGAAAAGGACAGGGCCTAGCCACTAGGGACAAATGATAAGCAATAGAATCAGAGCTGATATCCTGGTAGGGTATTCCTTACAATTTGCGTAGACGTTTGTGAGTGCCTAAGGGACAGGGAGGTACTCATATGAAGTTGCACACTTGCATGAGCAGTGTGAGAACTGAGAACCCGGGAAAAGGATCAAAACAATGTTGGTTCAGAGAGAAAAGTAGTCTCATGAAGCTGAAGCGCTCTCTCTCTCTAGAATTGGGATCGGGAGCAGTGGCTCCCTTCCCTTCTTCCACCTACAAGACAGGGGATCAATTCTCATCCCCACAGACGGCATCCCCTAATTTCCCATCTAGGTTTCAGCTTTCAACTCTCAACCCCCTGTCTCTCGCCCTTTGTATTCTTTCTACATATAGCTTAACCACAAGATAGCCACTCCAAGCACATTGAGCCACCACATGTCAAACTTGTTACTATGGCCTTCAGAAGTTTGTTGCTAAGAAATTTAGCCTGTGCAGAGACATCTATCAGTATTTGAACACACGCTGATGCCGCATAAAGCTGAGACAGATAGCACATGGATAGATGATTCACCAATACATGAAGTGATGAAACAAAATCTTAGCATGTTATAGGCATGATAAGGGGGTGAAAGGAGAAACATAGAGAGCAGGAAGGCCTGACAGATTGGTGGAGAAATACGAACTCAAATAGAGAGCAGCTAAGAGAAAGGTATAGACATATAACATTAGTAAGCTGCCAAGATAGGAAAAATCCATAAAGGTCTAGTAGAACAAGGAGAAGGCTCTGAAAACTTCCAAACATCTAAAACTGCCATTTGTAAAGGCACCTAGTGTTGGGATACACTATAAAAACCACACCCTATAGCAGAGGAAACATGGAGAAAACCAAGTAACCAGGTTTGCAACAGAAGTAACAACTTGATTCTCCATTTATTTATTGTCCCTAGCAGACAACCAAACCAATCAAAAAATTGGTAAGGCTTCCTGTAGGACTCCTATAGACATTTTTGCGATATGCACCCTAGAAATGGAACACTTTGCAAAGCTCTTCATTATTTTCTTGCAAACAGTTTATTGGGAAGATTCTCTGCGAGGACAATAGATTTTGTGGCACTTGCCTTGCAAATGATTCTCTGCCAGGACAATAGATTTTGTGGCACTTGTCTTGCAAATAAT
Organism: Tetragonia tetragonoides; assembly: GCA_038025085.1. NCBI lineage: Eukaryota > Viridiplantae > Streptophyta > Magnoliopsida > Caryophyllales > Aizoaceae > Tetragonia > Tetragonia tetragonoides. Next base: position 7,023,305 of record CM076140.1, on the reverse strand, counting down.
GCTCAAGTCTCAAAGATAAACAAGTGCGGGTATCAGGGGTGGCAACTTGGCAAGGATGTCTATTGCATTCCTAGGACAAAGTTGCTGGCTTAAGTTATTTACAAAAACAGGCTACATCTGCGCTAAAGGTAATTCTAGTGGCTTTGATATGAATGTTACGCTTTCTTAGAATGACATCTTCCCTAACTACCAACCCCCCCCCCCCCCCCCGAAAAAAAAAGAAAGAAATGGGGGAAAGAATAAGAAGCAAGAGCAATGATAGCTTTCCCTATCTTGATGTATTATAATAAGTTTACCTTCATCTAAAAGGAAAATTATTTTACAAGTATCCACTAGAAAGATAAACCAAGAACACTCTGTTTCAACACACAAGTGTATCCTTGAGATGTTGAGGAATGATAGTCATCTTTCACTTTCTCTGGAAAATCAACCTTTTTAAGTCTCCTCAATCTCATAGCAAAATCTTCCTTTTTAAAATTAAAAGTTGATGATTTCATTGATGTCACATTTTCAAACAACCTCCACCTACCTATTGAAATGGCTTTCTCCAAGCATTCATATGTACACTGGACCAGCTTTCGAGATGCTTCATCAACGTTTCCAACAAAATATGTGTCATTAAGATCACCTGGAATTGACTCAAAACCAATCAGATATATGCGCACTGGTTGAAACAACTACCATCAATTAACAGCTCTTTGGTAGCATATTTCTCACCATGAACACCTTTGTAGCAAACAGTGACGTCTACGTTTACTATATCACCGTCTTCTAATTTCCTGAAACAATAAATGTAATATCTTTTAAGGGGCATCATTATATACTTAGGTGCAACAAGTTGAGTATCAAAATCAGATGTCGTCAAAGACTGTAGGTTTGTCAAACAGCAACTGCAGGAAAAAAAAAAAAAAAAGAAGCATGGTTTATAAGTTCTGCAGCACCAAGAATTACAGATACCTAGCATCAGGAATTCCGTGACAAATCACTTCGTTGACAGACCTGGAAGACACAAACAACAAATAAATAATTAGCCGAACATATCAGTACCTCAAAGCTCAAAGAAAGTTAACATGTAAAAGTACCTACGTGCAGCAGGATTTTGGAAAGAAGTGATAATTTAATGGAGAAGGATATCCTCCTGTATTCATCAAAATCTATCCAAAGTTAGTGGTATAAATTGGTCGACCATATAAACTCATGCACTCAAAACTAAGATGTAGTCACAAGCCAGCCAAATGCATTTTCAAAAACAAGAATCTATTGAGATCAATAATGAGACAAAAACAAATAAACAAAATGGTTCTCACCACCTTTCATGCATGTATAAGAGGAGCTCTATTTTTAAAGCAACCTGAATGCAATGTCAGCTACAATACTAACACACGTTTTTCACAATTTGTTAAAAAGCACTCTATTAGTAAATTTTTTTATCACTACCAGTATCAGGTGTTTTCAAAAAATTCACTTTAGGGTACAGCACCACGCAAGTTATGTCAAAGAAAACACCAGGACAAGAACTAGCATATTTCTAGCTTTTGCTTTTTTAAGGCATGGCAGGAGGTGCTTAAGTGACCTTCTACACTTTGGTCTTGCCCAGTTCCACCCGGATTTAGCAAAATTTTATATAGATACGAGATAAATTTTACGCCATGTGTAAGTCTGTCCTACACATTGGAGGTAGAAGTAATATATCTGTTATTTGTCTAGTGGGCTCAGGTTCCTCACACTAGGTAGTTCTCCCTACTAATTTAATAATAGCCATAAAGAATAAACTGAAGGTCAGTCCACACACATTCTTATATGAAATGTGGCTTACTATAACAATGTCTTGTTCTTCTAAACACATCTAGTAGCTATATATCAATGATTTCTATCTCCCTAATATAAGGGGACACAATTCTGGAGAAGGAATGATTCACCAACCACCACAGCCATGTATTTACATCCAACGCAGTGACATATTCGTCATGGTCAGTTCAGCCAAAGACACAAGCAATGGAAATTATTGCCAGTCGGTAACTGTCATTTCTAAGATTCCCAAAGCATTTTTCTGCTGGAATCAAGTTTGATAGGAAGAGATGTCTCTTCTTTTATTGAAACGTTAGTGTTACACAGTTGATAGTGTATTAAAAACATAAATGAAAGATTGTCAAACACATTGCGGTCTTCTAGTCTTAGACTTCTTAGCGCCTCAGCTGTGGGAATAAATTTAATTTTGCAAGATGAATCAGTGGTTCTTTAGCATTATCTTGTCACAAAACTAACATATACCTGCAGCTATAGTAGCTTCATGGACCACCCGATCGATTTCATCAGTTGTAATGCCAGGTCGAATAATGCGAGCAGCGGCATCCAAAACCTCCCTGGCAATCTGGAAGTACAAATCCTCAGAACAAGATTAAGCCAATCAAAGAAACAGCGATAAAACATTAATGCAGGGAGAACATTATATTCTAGCCAAAACTGGCTCTTTAGTGCATGGCTTCAGGAAATATACATGTCTAACCAAAATCTCAGGGACATCTCACATCGTTTGAGGTGACTGTGCTACCTATTCTGTACAGATTTAAATGCTGTATAATCATTCAAAAGATAACTTATTTTCCCTTTAAAGAAGCTGCAAATACTGTTTAAAGTTTAAACACCCTTCCCCCGATAGAAAAAGTATGGATGTTTGGTATGAAGAGATGTAAACATTATTTTAAAGAAGCATTTTCCATGGAATAAGAAATACAATTCAAATTGTCTTTATCATTTCTTTTGGTACCAATCATACCTTTGCCTAGGCATCTACAAAGCAAATCATCCCTAAAAGAATATGGGCCCAAAAAATCCCTTCACTGACGTGCAAAAAGGCATATAACAAATGAGTCCGCAAAGACCACAGGCTAGTAGCAGCCGTTTAAACCTAAGCAAAAGTTAAATGCATAAAGAACTTACCCTGCAAGTCTCTCTCATTTTCTCTATCTGCTCCGGAGTTTTGATCTTCACGATTGAGAATTTATTAGACATCAGCAAAGTAGAAAAGAATGCATATGTCAGACTGGAAACAGGATAGCCAATATTCAAGCATACCTCGACAACATGCTGCAGATCGCTATTTGGTTCAATCTTTGGAACTCCCTGCAGATTTTCTGTACATTAGAACCGAAGTATCTTAACAGATCTCCCAGTTGTAAGAAATTTTTTTAAATAGAAACACACAAGCACTTCAAATATACAGATATACAAACAGAAGTAATACTATGACCCCAACTGTATGTAAAACCAACATAACAGGACCCACTTAAAGTTATCAGGAAAAGCAAGAACACACTTACATCACTTGCCCAATCAGGTAGCTCAATATGTGCTGGTACAGAGCGCTTACTTGATATGGGGTATGGTCTCAATGACCTACGGCAAAGAGACGCTTCATCAGAAAACATAAAGAATCACCTGTCGACCTACACATAAGAACACAAATCTTCCCTCTTTCAAGGGAATTGGGGTGGGGGTGAGGGGAGGGGGGAGCACAGGAGAAAACCACACACTTGAAAATTCTTGGAAATAACTTTTTTAAAAACTATGGACAACAAAGAAAAATTGCATCAATGTTAAGGTGTTGACTGATAGCTTATGTACCCTATGTGAGATCACCGATGGATCATGGACTCCGGGGAATGAAGATGGCCATCGCTAAGATTCCTAAACCTACCATACGGCAATCATAGGTAAGGAGGAGCATATGTATGTAGCCTCATCCTGCAGTTACAAAAGGCTATTTGAGAGTTTTAGACCCTTGAGCTATATGACTAATTATCCTGGAATCATATATTCATAAATTTTTATTTTTTTTAGATAACATGGGTGTCCAAAATTTGCTTGACTAATCCCATGGGCCCTGGAGTTGAGGACCAAGAGAACCTCCAGGCCCTGAGAGGACTCGAATCCTGAAATCATTTATTCATGAATAAGACATGTAAGTCTGTGTCAGCCCAGTTCCTTAGGGAAGGCTTTATGTTTGATTTTCTGAAATGATTATTTCTGAAAGAAAGCACGAAGGCATTTCAAGCCTTAAAGGATATCACTGAGTATGCAATTTGTCCATAAGAAAGATTGGCTAGGAGAGGGCTTCCGTTGTGGAGAAGAAGTTAAGGAAGTGCTTTTCAAATTGAATGCAAAGGAAAGGGATCAGAATGGGATCATGGCAGTTACAGTTAGAGTACTCAAACAAAATGGATCCAACTTTTTCTTCGAGGAGGGGAGGAGGGGGGATGAGCCCCAGAGAAGATTGGGAAAAAATCTTAACCAAGCCCGCTAAACCGAAAATGAAGGTTAATCCACAGTTTTTGAGCTTTAAAGAGCCCCGGAAGGAGAGTTGTTATTTTCGTACGATATAGTACGAGGCAGCCCAAGGGAACATAGGAGGCCCAGGGGTCGGTTTTCGGGTCCTATAAGGCTTGGACAACCATTTTACTGATCACCCACTTCAAAGAGCAAAACACCTAAATCATGGGTGAATACGAAGTTTTGAGATTCAGATGGCCTATCGAGGGTCCTCTTGGGTAACAAGGGACCCCTAGAGAAGTTTGGGCAAAAATCTCAATGGCGCTCCGTGAAGTCGAAAATAAAGGCTATAATCCACGTTTTTGGGCTTCCGAAGGGTCCCAAAATGGGAGAGTTGTTATTTTCGCACCATATTGTTTGGGCACCCCTAGGGGACAAGGGAGACCCCTAGGGTTGGTTATCGGGTCCCTTTTAGAATTGGGCGTATGTTTTACTAGACCCCCACTCTAAAAGATGAACACGGAAATCGTGGGTAAATACGAAGTTCGAATACGAGCATCGGGAATCCCCTTCGGTGAAAATGGACCCCTTGAAAAGTTTGGGCAAAATCTCAATTGGGCCTAGAGATGCCAAAAATGAATGCTATAATCCACATTCTTTTGGATTCCAAAGGGCCCAGAAATGAAAGCTTCTAGTTTCGCACAATATCACACGGGACACCCCTTGGGGACATGGGAGGTCCAAAGGGTCTATTATTGGAACCCTATTAGGCTTGGACAGCCATTTTACTAGTTAGCCACTTTAAACACCAATACAATGTTAGGGACATGGATGGCCTGCTCGAGGCTCCGAGGATCCATCTCGGGTCACAATGAACCTGGGTAGAACTTCAGGCCAAAGTCTCAATCGGGCCTAGAGAAATCGAAAATGAAGGTTTTGGGCTTCCGAAGGGCCCCCGAATGAAAGTTGTTACTTTTACACCATTTCGCACTGGACACCCCTAGAGCCATGGGAGGCCCCCGGAGACGTTAATCGGGTCTCTAGTAGATTTGGACGATCCTTTTACTTGTCACCCACTCTAAATGGTTGAACACCAAAATCATGGGTGAATACGAAATTTGGAGACCCGAATGGCCTATCGGGGGGGGGGGGATTGGGAGTGGGCGCCCCCGGAGAAGTTTGGGCAAAAATCTAAACCGAACCCCGTGATGCCGAAAATGACAGGGTGTTAAATACTTAAATGTCAGAAAGAGAGCCAGAAAAGGGACAAAGATGATTGGTTGAAATATGAGTGGAAGCCGAATTAAACTTTTATAATAGAAACACCAGAAAATACAACATCAAATGCAGGTGCTTCCTATCAACTCCACGGAGTTCAAAGAAACAGATTACAGAATCTATCATGGCATTTTTTTTGCCAAATCTTAAGACCAAAATGATTAAGATGTCTTGAATCAAATTGAGTATGAAGTATGAACACGTAACTACAACCAAGGGCACTCAAAAATGAGGTTAGAAAGCAGTCAGAAACGTCCTTATTTTCTGACTTTTATTTCACTGAGAACATTTTGTCCCCTTCTACCTGCACTCCACTCGTCTTGTTAAATAATATTTTATAGCTATATCTACGAGGTTATAAGGAATTCCTCATCTACAGAAAATACAGCTATCCAACTTACAATCTATCGATGGCAATGAATTCCGATAGGAGGCAAGCTCGTGCAGCCATAACTTTTTCGCCTTCCTAGTAAATGCCACATCAATATATGGACTGGTAGCGCTAACCTAAGTTTTCCCTCAAGTTGCCCCATATGCACCGGTCAGATAAAAATGATTATGGAAAGAAGCACCGAATGTTCAAGTGTGACTGTAAGTCTGTAACTAAGAGAGCCACATTGCGGAAACAGAAACAAAACCATATTCTGTGAGCACTACAGTTATATATAGACTTATAGAGTCACGGCCTAGAAGCTAGCACCCAATTAAAAACTCTAAACTTCAGAAAAATCAAGAAAGAGATACCAAGTTACCAACTCAAGGTTGCAATGAACCCCACAAAAACAAATGTTATTGGAAAGAAGAAAGTAGGAACACATTGGGATATCCAAATTATGAAAAGAGAGGGCAGAAAATGGAATGGCAACCAGAATCAGATATTTAGGAAGATACCCAGTCCAATCATAATGTGGTTGTTTTGAAGTCCGAGACTGTCCTTTTCTTAAGCAATAAAGCCAACCTTCAGCATCAGTTCCCAGGGAGGATGCCTTCACCTTCAAGTGCACTGATTTATGGGTACTCCAAGATGCCTTGAAACACTCCTGGGAACTATTAATAGGCATAATAACTTCATTAATCAACACGCAATAAATACTTCAATTGACTAGGATCAGCCAATATCACCTTCAAAAGCAATGTTCTAAAGAGCAGGGGAATGTGAGAATTCACAAGAAACAAGCCATGGGTAAAATCAATAATATTTATTTTCTTTGGTTTTGATAAGTAAATGAAAATTTCCATTTGCTGACAACGTTAAAAGAGTAAGCATTCGACCCTCTAAAACCAAAGGTTCAGGTCCTTCAGGAACAGAAAAAAAATTAAAAACACAGAGACATGCATTGAAGCTAAGGAAGAAATGGAAAACTTACCAGAATGAAGCTTCTTCACGGGGAAGCTTCTGCTCTACACACTTTGGACACCTGCAGCAAATGAACATTGAGTGTGAACAACTGATCAAATTCTTAAGAGCTTTTTTACTGAACAATCCAAATGAACTATCACCTTCATCAAAAAATATCATAACAATCACATAAAAAAGGAAGCATACCTTTGTCCTCCACTTATACTAACTATGTTTTTGTGCACATTGTTAAGATGTGGACAAAAAGGCTAAAGGGGCAAAGGAGAGAAAGGTATCAAATGTTTAGGCCATTAAAGAGTGATGCTGATTCTCTGGTTGGGAGTGTAGGTTTGCAATTCACTAATCACTATAACACAACTTTCCACAAAGTAGGTTAGTCAACGAGTTTCACTGATCACCATTGTACCAATATGATATTATAACTAGTGTTTGTCATTAAACCCTATGCTTTAGGGGGTTTGGTACCATGAATCATGGGTTCAGTTCAATTCAGAAAAGTTGTACCCAGGTTAATCAATATACCCTCTAATGTATACATATATACATGCTAAGTATTCATGGGTTTAAGCATATAATTTACAACATTGCTACTCATTTATTACCCGAAAATTACTGGAGAATTCTCGTAGCTCCCTCTCTTTAATTTATGAGAAAAATAGGTTAATTAATTGGAGCAAAGAGAGAGTACAACTCAGAGAACCAGTAATCCTCCAACAAGAACTGTCTACATACAAGATACAACAGTGGGCTGCAAACAATCCCTGGCTGCATAAATCCAGAGCCAAACCATAAAAAAGATCCGCTAGCTTAAATAATCGAAAACCTTGATGATTAATTCATGTCAATTACCTCTCATTAGTTCATTAGTAACCAATTACTTTGACTCAGTATCCGGATATGGGTTGTAATAAAATATCATCACAAATCATTTCCCATATTTCCCACAAACCTTGATCATTAACCGTCCACAACGACTGGGAAATTTGCTAAATCACCAAAACACCAATAATGCAGACATAAATTCAGAAAACCCAGAAAAGTAAAACATACTATGTACAACTTGAAACTGCTAAGGGAAAGATTGATACTTACTGGAGATGAGCAGGCTTGCCACATCGAGCACAACATAAAGTCGAATCTGTAGCTTCAGAACCGCCACCACCCATTATTAATGACTGCCAAAAAAAAAATATGAATTAGCAAAATAGCAATCAATCAATTAATCCCACAACATAAAGAGCAATAACTAGTAAAGAATCATAAATTACTAAGTCGAATCTCTTTTGGGTTTTATCAGTACCTGAGGATTAATGTCACAAACCTTGGATGAAGATACCTAGAGAGAGAGAGAGAGGCTAGGGTTGAAGAAGAGGTTGGCGGGTAGAAGAGGAAAGTGACTGCGTCTCTGCACTAGAAAGAAAGGGGCAAACACGATGACTAAAGTTACAAACACAGACAAAACTCTGGGGCGTTACATATGAAGTAAATCCTTCTTAAACTTGGACTTCTGTACCACTAGTACAGTAGTGCTATGTTTTTTTTCCTACAAAAAGTGAAGTGCTTGTGCAAACAGGTTTTGAACCTTAATTTTTTTTGTACCACCTCACGACTCCTTTATATTGTACTCTTAATGTTTTGGAATGACACAAAGAGTTTATAAGTTCCAACTTTATTTTGGGAAGTTATCTCCTAAAAAAATGTGGATTATAGTCTTTGTTTTTAGTTTTCGGGAGCTCGGGAATCATTTTTGCCCAAATTTCTCCGGGGGGTCTACTATGACCCTAGAGGATCCTCGGTGCCCCGGCAAGGACATCCGGATCCCCGAACATCAATATCACTCATGCCTTTTTGTGTTCCGGCTCTTACACCGGTGTCTTGTAAAACGTCATTCCAAGCCTATCAGGCACCGGATAGGCGACCCCGAGAGCCTCCCATATCCCCTAGGGGTGTTCCGTATGATGTGGTGTGAAAATATCCACTTCCGTTCCGAGGCCACCCAGAAGCCCAAAAAACGTGGATTATATAGCCTTTGTTTTCGGCTTCCCGGGGTCGGGTGTCATTTTTGCCCAAACTTCTCTGGGGGGTCTATCATGACCCCAGAGGACCCTCAATGTCTCGGGAGGGACATCTGGATCCCCGAATTTCGATATCACCCATGTATTTGGTGTTCTAGCTCATACATCAGTGTCCCATAAAACGCCATTCTAAGCATATCAGGGACTGGATAAGCGACCCCGAGTGCCTCCAAATGTCTTCTATGGGTGTTCCGTGCGATGTGATGCGAAAATATCCACCCACGTTCTGGAGCCTCTCGGAAGCTCAAAAAACGTGGATTTATAGCTTCGTTTTCGGCTTCCCGGACCCAGGGTATCATTTTTGCCCAAAATTCTTCTGCGGCTCTATCATGACCCTAGAGGACCCTCGATACCCCCGGAGGGACATCCGAATCCCCAAACTTCGATATCACCCATGCCTTTGGTGTTTCCTCTCTTATACCAGTGTCCCGTAAAACACCCTTCCAAGCTTATTCGGGACTGGATAAGCAACCCCGAGCGTCTCCCATGTCCTCAATGGGTGTTCCTTGCGATGTGGTGCGAGAATATCCACCTTCGTTCCGGAGCCTCCCGGAGAAGCTCAAAAAACGTAGATTATAGCCTTCGTTTTCGGCTTCCCGGACCCCGGGTATCAGTTTTGCCCAAATTTCTTCGAGGGGTCGATCATGACCATAGAGGATCCTCGGTGCCCCGGAAGGGACATTTGGATCCCGAAACTTCGATATCACCCATGTCTTTGGTGTTCTAGCTCTTACACCAATGTTCGTAAAACGCCCTTCCAAGCTTATGAGGGACCTCGAGGGCCTCCCATGTCCTCTATAGGTGTTACATGCGATGTGGTGCAAAAATATCCACCTTCGTTCCGGACCTCCCGGAAGATAAAAAAACGTGGATATATAGCCTTTGTTTTCGGCTTCCCGGGCCCCGGGTATCATTTTTGCCCAAAATTCTCCGGGGGCTCTATTATGACCATAGAGGACTCTCGGTGCCCCGGGACGGACATACGGATCCCCAAACTTCGATATCACCCATGTCTTTGGTGTTCTAGCTCATACACCAATGTCCCATAAAACGCTCTTCCAAGCTTATTAGGGACCGGATAAGCGACCCCTAGGGCCTCCCATGTCCTCTATAGGTGTTACATGCGATGTGGTGCGAAAATATCCATTCATTTTCGTCCCGGGGCCTCCTGGAAGCTCAAAAAACGTGGATTATATCCTTTGTTTTCGGCTTCCCGGGCTATGGGTAGCTTTTTTGCCCAAAATTATCCGGGGGCTCTATCATGACCATGGAGGACCCTCGGTGCCCCGGGAGGGACATTCGGATCCCCGAATTTCGATATCACCCTTGCCTTTGGTGTTCCAGCTCTTACACTTGCAATGTCCTGTAAAACGCCATTCCAAGCTTATCAGGGACCGGATAAGCGACTCCGAGTGCCTTCCATGTCCTCAATGGGTATTCCATGCGATGTGGTGCGAAAATATCCACCTTCGTTCTGGGGCCTCCCGGAAGCTCAAAAAATGTGGATTATAGCCTTCATTTTCGGTTTCCCGGGCCCCGGGTATCATTTTTGCCCAAAATTCTCCGGGAGATCTATTATGACCTTAGAGGACCCTCGGTGGCCCAGGAGGGGACATCCGGATCCCCGAACATCGATATCACCCATGCCTTTGGTGTTTCCGCTCTTACACCAATGTCCCGTAAAACGCCTTTCCAAGCCTATTAGGGACCGGATAAGCGACCCCGAGGGCCTCTCATGTCCCCTAAGGGTGTTTCGTACGATGTAGTGTGAAAATATTCACCTTCGTTTTGGGGCCTCCCAGAAACCCCAAATACGTGGATTATAGCCTTCGTTTTCGGTTTCTCGGGCCCCGTGGGTCATTTTTGCCCAAACTTCTCCGGATGGTCTATCATGATCCTAGAGGACCCTCGGTGGACCGGGAGGGACATCCGGATCCCCGAACTTGGATATCATCCGTGCCTTTGGTGTTTCCAACTCTTACACCTGCAGTATCTCGTAATACGCCCTTCCAAGCCTATCAGGACCAAATATGCGACCCCAAGGGCCTCCCATGTCCCCTACGCTTGTTCCGGAGCCTTCTTTTTCGGCTTCTTGGGGCACGAGTATCAGTTTTACCCAAAGGTCTTCCGGGGGGGAGTCTATCATGTCCCTAGAGGACTCCCGGTGCCTCTGGGAGGGTCATCCGGATCTCTGAACTTCTAAATCACTCATGCCTTCGGCGTTCCGGCCCTTACATTGGTGTCCCGTAAAAATGCCCTTACAAGCCTACGAGGGACCTGATAACGAACCCCGGGGGCCTCTTATTTTCCCTAAGGGTGTCCCTTGCGATATAGTGCAAAAATATCCACCTTCGTTCCGTAGCCTCCTGGAGCCCCAAACAATGTGTATTAGCCTTTGATTTTCAGGCTACCCGGGCCCGATTTCATTTTTTGCCCAAACTTTTCCGGGAGGTCTATCGTCACCCCAGAGGACCTCTGGTGCCTCGGGACGGTCATACGGGTCCCCGGACTCCGATTTCACCTATGGAACATGGGCTTTGGGACATGGGACATGACGCTCGCTGGGCGGTGGGACTTGTGACATGGGCCACCCATATTTTATTTCAATAAATTTTTGATGTATTTAGTTCATTTCGATCATTGTCTACTATGATAATCTTTGATAGAAGAACTTTATAATAAAGTATTCTCAAGTTTTTTTAATAAAAGACTAATATAGATTAAAGTTTACAGTATGACTAATCATAATAAGTAGAACTATTATGCAAAAAGCAATGTCATTTAGGGGTAGGTATCTCTGACTTTTATAGAGGCACCACACAAGCCAATGAATTGACCTTATTTTTTTTTTTTTTTTTTTGTCAAAGGCTAATACACGGCCAGTGTGAATGACTATTACCATGCCTTGAGGGCATCCCTCCTCCCAACACTTAAAAATTTCCCGTAAACAAATTAAGAGTCAGGCTGCGGATGAACCTCTCCAAATCCCGCTTTGGTGTTGTTTTAACTTTATTTACCAGTTAATCACAAAATTAACATCAAAAAGAAAAAAAAAAGAAATTTATTACAACAAAGTTAGAAGCAGGACAACCCATCATGAAACATTAAATAAATAAAAAATCAAAAAAAGCTGAAACATCCTATATATCGCACGGAGATACACACTAATTATGGAGATAAAGAGGCAGTTATCCAAAGGTTGGAGAATAATTCTTAGTTGGAATGAACATATAACCCTGATTGGCATGATATTGGTCCAAGATTTGGGGTGAGTTTTGGTACATTGAACACACTACCCCTCGCGAACTATGTCATATCTCACTGATGCAGCTTTGTTTTAGGGTGATGTTATTGCCAGATCAACAAACACTATTGTCAGGTCTAATATCAAAAGACTAACTCTTCTATATTTTCATATATGGAAAAATATGGCATAGAATGACTTGACAATAGTGTTTTATGACCTGACAATAACATTGCCCTTGTTTTATTACTTAATGTTTTGAGTTCCTTTTGTGTTAGATTGTTTTTCCAATATTTGATATTTCCATCTTTAAAGCTATTTATCTTTTGTTGTTGTTTATGGGATGGTATTGAATTTTTGATTGGTGTGTGTTTTGGAGATATGTTGGGTGTCTTTGTGCGTGACAAAATTTCATATTGGGAGGCTTCTTGGTGATGTGAACTATTTCCGTTCAAAGGTTTCAAATGTAATGGTGGTGCTTCATTCAATATGTTTGAAGACGTTTTATGGAACGGAAAGACGTGAAAATTTCATTATATTTTTTAAAAATAAGGAAGCTACACTCTTATAAAAAGAAATGAGATATTTGTTGGGGATAAGGGGCGGTGTCCGGTGTTACTGCTCTATCCACCCCAACCCAAACTCAAGATCAGCGGATATCTCCCAGATGGTTTTGTTCTTTTTATGGTAAGATACAAAAGTAACACTTTTTATATTCAAAATGTAACATTCTTTTCCCCTTGAAAAAAAAAGGCACATTCTTTAAATTTTTTAGTTTAAAAATAACACGTTTTATTCAAAATGTAATCGTTGTCCCATAAAGAGACTGATCTTATATTTTTTGTGAATTTCCCCTATCCAAAAAAAGTGTTTGGATCCTCTACTGTTTTATTTCTCTGCTGTCATTTCTTCTCTCTATCTCTCTCCTCAATTTGTTTAAATTAAAAAAACTCACCCCCTCCATCTAAGAGCCCAAAATCCACCTCCTTAAATTCAAAGATGAAGGTTTGGAGTACAGCACTCTACTGTTCTTTTTTAGAAAAATAGAGGATCCTTCCCCAAAAAACAGTCTAAAAGTCTATCTAAAAAAAAATCGAAATTTGTAAAAAGATCTAAAAAAATTTTGTAAAAGAAAAGCAACTAAAACAAAACGAAAAGAACATAGAATAGAGGCTACTGAAGAATCAGCAGCCAAAGTACCAGATACCAAACACGCAAACCGCAAACAAGAATCCTCCCATCACATTCACATCTTTCAGTCTCTCACCAGTGGCTGGCCGCTTTGGTGCTACTCTCGCTCCCAAACAATACTTAGGATTGGAAATTGCAAATTGCAAGATGGTGATGACAACTACTTTCTTTAGTCCAATAGCGAGTTGGGGTTTCTCATTCTTATGATGGGTAAGAATTTCTTCCGTTTCTCTTTTCCACATTCATTTTCATGCCACAATTTGTGGGGTTTTAGCGTAAACATTTCCAATTTGAGTAGCATTGCTTTGCATTTAATTTTGTTTATGGGTTTTAACGTTGACATGGAATTTCGAACTGGGCAAGCGTTATTTCAGCAAAATTTTATCTTTTTCCCTCGTATGTAATTGGGTTTCCTTTGGCTGTTTCATGATAAGTGATAGGAGTATTTTTGGTGCTGAAATCATAGCCTTTTTTGTGAATTTCCAGCAAGGTTTGTTCTTTTTGATTTGTAACAAATTGACCAATGGGATCCCCATTATGTGATGGTTAAGTTGCAATTTTTACAAATTTTGTAATGTCTTTGATTATTCTATGTAGTTATGGGATTGCTTCTTTTGTTGCTTCGATACGGCATGCTAACTGGGGCTTATGTGAATATAATTTAGCAATGGAAGTATGGAACTCCCATCTATGTGAACAAGATGCAATTTATTCACGAATTTCTCGTAATGGCTGGCAAACATGAACTGTTTTTGAAGAATTGCTATTAGTCAGTCTCTTGAGGAAATGAATAAAAATGGGTGATATTTGAATCTGACTGTTTCTGTGACTTCCAGAGTGGATGTTGATTGGCATTTGTCTCCATGGTGCTGACATTTGGAGTTAAGTTGCCTTACTGTCCAAGAAAGGCCATATTTCTGTCGACAATGATTTTGGAGTTGAAGTTTTCGCTCAGCAGTCTTGTTACTCCGCTTGAGAAAGTGGCTTTAGTGAATAGTGGTAGAGGTCATGCTAAACTACCTTTCATTCAAGTAAAATTGCCTACTACGTTTGGAGACCACAAGTAAGTAGTCACTGACCTTGCTGTAGCTTTTAACTTTTCAGCAGTTTATTTTGCAGCGCATTTGATACTTGATTTCTTGACATCATGAAATGGTGTGTGATAGGTCTCATAGCTCTTGTGAATCTGTCTCTTCTAATTTTTATATAGCATATGCCAAATGCACCCCCCCCCCCCCGGTCTGCATGGCACATCCTAGGTCAATAGCGCAGCCCACAGCCCCTCCACCCTTCTTAATCAAAATCAGAAAAAAAAGAAGTGAGAAGTATACAAGGCATGGTACACATTCCACCAGCTTAACCAAGTAGATTGTATCATCACCCTTCATTCTTATCGGTGGACCACTATGACTTTGTGCTTTCTAAGTATCTTGGAGTGGTGGGGACTTAGGACCTAGGAGGCCATATCTTGTTATTATCGTATAGTGAATAGTCCATGATTCTCCAGTAGAATTTGCCATCAATAAGCTAATTTGGACACTTCTGGATTCTTATTAACTAAAGCTGGCCATAAGCTATTCTCTTTTCAATCCTTTGTAATTATTATGCTACTGAATGCGAAATTTATTTTGGGATGGAGGGATTATATGTAAATGAGAGATATTGGCATGTCACAGCGCAACTCAATGTTGCAAATCTATACTCAAAAGTCAAAATGCCCTGATCCAGTTACTACGTCCTTTGTCTGACTGTTATGTAAAGCAAGGTCCTTGACATACAAGGTGCTAAGGGTCATTCTTTTAGCTAAAGACTGGACTTCTAGGAACGAAGCCATGAGCTCACGTCAAAAGGGGCCAAAGATTAACATCGACCTTTGTGTTTGTCTAAAGAGGGGCCATAGAAATGAAAATAAAGACTTTAGCAAAACAAGTATGCTATCTCTTCCATGTATGTATTTAACAGAAATCTTAGGAGGTGTCATGGCCTGCCCAGGCCCCTTACTAGCTTCATCAGTCATTACCCTTTCCTGCAAATTTTCACCTTTGTGAAAATTCTTTTGCTTCATTTTACCTAATGCAAGATTTTCATTTGTAGGAGGGTGGACTGGTCAATTAGGAACAGTGCAGATGGAAGAGGACTGGATCCCCCCACAAGTAGTGGTGACGGCCGAACTCGGCTAATCAAAACAATTCAGACTCTACAGATCAGGTTAAATGCAAGGATTCAGGAATTAAGGAAAGATCTTCCAAGAAAAATTCTTTTCTTCTTAGTGGGCTTCTATTGTGCTACGGCATTTGCTACCGTCATTGGGCAAACAGGTGACTGGGACATTCTGTCAGCTGCCTTGGCCGTGGCTGTGGTGGAGGGTATTGGGGCTCTTATGTATAAGGCTTCTCTACCTTTGCTCGATAAGATCAGGGACCTCATTGTTATGTTTAATTACTGGAAAGCTGGGCTTACCTTGGGTCTTTTCTTGGATTCTTTCAAGTATGTTTCAAGTTAAAGTTTAATGTTTGTTCCTATTTTATTAAGCTAGATGTTCCTGTTATCTAATTACTTTTCAGCTTCCTGTTTAGATATTGAAGTTTTAAGAGCTCAACTCTAGATGAAGGCAGAAGCTACTGCTTGTTAAAGGAGGCAGCAGAGATGTAGATGTAGTTGATATATGGTACATATGGTTTGATTTGAGGTACGTAATTGTCCTGCTTCAAGAGAACAAATGGTTCCTTGTAGTGGAACTTTAGTGTTTGCATATGTTACGGGGTTTATTTAACAAGGGCTTCTATGTGTTCATAACCCATGAGTCAGAGTTATATTCACAGTAAATTAGATACCTTTGCAACTATGTTCTTTGACTTCTGTGTGATTCATTATGATCAAATTTATTACAATCATTGAAGTTACAGAATTTCATTTTAGATGTTGAGTGAGTTTTATGTTGCTGCTCAGAATGAAGAATAGGGAAAAGAAGGATAAGCCATAATTGACATTGCCTCAGAATCTGACATTTCCTCAGAATCTACTATTGGCTGCTCCTGGGGTTGCGTTTGAATTACTTTTCAGGTATTGTGCTTCATCATTTTATACTTTTGGAAATCTTATGAAATTTTGGTTTTTGAAAATGCTTTCCTCTAGTTATGCCTTTCAAGGGATTTAATATCTCACTGACTCACAGTATGGTCATTTCACTGTTTTAGATATTTCATCTAATTTCTGTACTATTGTATTAGGAACCCATAACTCTGCCACAACTATCTAGATCACAGCTTTGCCACAAACAAAGTTATTGTGATGTAAACTTTCAAACCTTTACCTTTGTTAAATCATTGTTTACATTGTTCCAGGTATCTTTATATCGAGATTTGTATTTAATGGAGGGAGGAGGAGCTGTTCTGTGAAGGTTTTAAGATCATCTTTTTTGTAGGTTGGTTAAATATAGCATGGTTTTGAATAGCAACAATCAAGAAGAGGTCAATATCTTTGAATTGCTAGTTTCCGAAGAATCTGCATTGGGTTGACAGACAGCTTATGTGGTCTTTCTGTACTTATAACTTGGGTTTGTAATATGCCAATGCAAAATGCTGCTGAGAAGTGAGATACATGTATAATAGGGCTTTGAAATCACGCAATTAATGTACCTTTCTTCCTCAATGCAAGTTTGATTTTTAGCCGACATCCGATGTTTTGTCAATGAAGTGAATGAAATTTGAGATGTTTGTCGTTCGTGGTTAGGAATAGTGTAGGTTAAATCACTTGCTATTACTCTCTAAGTCCATCAAGTTCTGAATTTAGTTGTGACTGTTGGTACTCCCATCCATCAGGTCATTTTCGCAGATGGATGTGGCGGCTCTAGATATCTCGCCGGTCCCTTTTTGTCCATATTTGGTTTTGATTCTTATAGAAGAATTGAGGAAGTTAGTTCCACTGTTTCAAATCCTAAATACACTAACTTCATACTCAATTTATCATCATCAACTACGAGCCTACGACTATAGGTGCATCATGCAGATATGCCGGTGATCCGAGCTCTTTATAATTATCATTCATGCTCATTGATATATAGCTTATTGTCAAACGATCTTGTTGTTGCTTATGACGGGGTAGATTGTACATCGTATTAGGTTGGTGCTCTCCTTCCTTTAGCATGGGGGTTGGGGTTAGGGCTGCACATTTTTCGGTCCATTCCGGTTTTTTGCCCGGACCGAGCCCGGTTCCCATTTTCTCAAAGTCCGGGTCTCAGTCCATCCCGGTCCAAAAGCCCTCGGTCTCCGGGTCTGGACCGGACCGGACCGGCTGTGTAATTTGTTATATATATATATATATATATATATATATATTTTAGGGTTGGGTATAATCAAGTGGGTTTTACCATTTAGGCTCTATTCTCTTCAACGGGATGGTGAGGAATGGAACGGAACGGCGCGGCGCGGATAATTCAAAATAATGTGAGACAAAATGAAGTACAGAATGCGGAACGGAACGGAATGCAGCATGAAATTGACGAAAAAAACAGAGCCTAAGTCAGCCGCTTCTCATCTCTCCTCCATGGCTCCTTTGAGCCCTTTCCCTATCCTCCATCTTCTCTCTCCTCCATGAAAACACACAACACACAAGAGGTGAAGCAACCTTACAATTTAATTTACACCCATTTGTCTCCATTAACAACATATAAATCACCAAAAGTAGATCTATTTTCTGGGGTTTCTTGCTTTGGGAGGAGAGAGAAAAATAGGAGGTGGGTTTGTTTGTTTTGGGAGGAGAGAGAAAATGATGATTTGTGATCTGGTTTATGGTTAATGGTGGATGAAAGATGAAAGATGGGAAATGAAAATTCTCTCTCTTCATATGGAAGATGGAAATTCCTTCATTGCTGAGTGTTTCTAATGCTTCTTCTTCTTCCTTGGGTGGTTGGTGAGAGATTCTGTGAGGGAGGTTGAGGAAAAGAGTATGGAAATGGGTGATGAATGATTTTGACCGACATTATATCAGTTATCACTATCTAGAAAAAGTTTTTTTTTTTTTTTTTTAAATAAGCATTGACCGGTCTTGACCAGTCAAGTCTGGGTTAAAACGGGGCCGGCCGGTCCGGGTCGGTCACTTGTCCAAACTTTCTGAATTTCCGATCCTCAGTCCGGTCCGAATCGGGCCGGTTCAGTCCGAGTTTGGACTGGTGTGCAACCCTAGTGGGGGTGGGGGAGAGGATGACGCCATGACCTAGTGATTTACCGTCTTAAGACCGGTTGTTGTGCCTCTCAAGTTCCATAGGCGTAAAATAAACACTTAATTAAAATAGACTTGCCTAAAGTATGTGATACTGTGTGTCTGTGTCTGCGCAACCTCCTAAACACGAAAAAAAAAAGAAAAAAAATGTAAAGGATTATTTGATGACATGGGAAGTTAATTCATGTATGTACAAAATCATGTAAATGTGCCCTTTATTTGAAGCATACCAGGGCGCGTAAATAGTACCTTGATGCCATGAGCTTTACTTATTCAAAACTAACCACAAGTCTTCTTAAAAAACTACTGCTCATTGCTCAACAGGTCTCAAACTGAAATTCTACCTCATTTGCTAGAGCGCATACTTTAATTGCAACCTTTGACAGTATACATTGACAATTGTTGCGTGATAATTCTGTACAATGATAAAAACAAATACAAGTCTACACTATTACCATCTATAATTGTGCTTAAAACGTGTAAACAAGACTAGTCTCTGTAGCTAGAAATGAATCACAAGGTAAGTCTGTAACTATCTGTCAATTCAGGCCTTCGATATGCAGGTAAGCTCATTTATTCACTTGTCCACAACTGGTCCTCCAACTGCGAAATGGGAAAGACACTGATGTCAGATCCTTTTGAGTCCAAGCACCTTATGCATTACAAAAGGCAGAAATCAAATATTTAAGGAATGCCAGAGTCTGTAATCTATAATAAAATTGATTCTTCATGCGTCGATGCCCGAGCGGTATATTAGATTAAAACGTAATGATTAAACCAGAGCTTGGCATATCAGTCGCTGAATTGCAGAATGACGTGACAATTTACTTATGACGTGTCATGTGATTCATGACCATTAAACAAAAAGCAAAAAACAAGAGAGAAAGTAGCAACAATCAGACGTTACAAAAACATTATGAAGCTTCATTCCCTTCCCTTCATTCTCACAAATTGTCAAAAGATACAAACCCAAGAAATTGAGTAGTAGCTAATTTCTCTCATATATTGATGAGCCAAAAAAACAAAAGAAGGAAAATTTCCACTTTGGTGCCCTGACGTATTGCATAATCATTTTTTAATGACCTATGTTTTTTATATTTCCACTTTGATTACCTGAGATATTAGACAAAATTTTAGCTTGGGTGTTTCCGTTAGTCTCGTTAAAATTTTCTGTCAATTTGGTGACGTGGCCACTAATAAATCTACATCACATGTTCAATGACCAAAATACCCCTGCTTAAGTGAGAGTTTCCCATGTTCTTCCGAATATCAATTGCATTTGCATCGACTTCCATTGAACCACCCACCACCCTACCAACACCACCCAAAAAACCACCAACCTCTGAACCACCACAACCCAGTGCACCTCCACGGCATGAAACCACATAAACATACTATTAAAGAATGGTATTCCCGTTCCCCCAATTCCCCATTTATCTCGTGCCCTTCTCATATAAGACCATCCCTCTTTTGCAGGCTACTTCAATTTCTCCATCTTGGCCTCTTCCTTCATTCTTTCATAAGATTCCTCTTATACCAGATTCTCTCTCCACCTTAAGCAAATGGTGTACTATGTTTTGCCAACACTAATCAATTTCATCTCTCTCTATCATTTTCACAGAGAGAATGACAATGGCCAAAGCTCAGGTGGAACTCGATTTTTTGGGCCTAGAAAACGACATGTCTTCTGGTGGTGGTGGAGGAGATTGGTGGTGGTTTTTTTTAAACTCGTGGTGTTGGTGGAGGAGGTTGGTGGTGGATGAGTGAGAAAACATGGTGGTGGTGGTGGTGGTGGTTTTAAGCTCGTGGTGGTGGTGGTGGTGGAGGAGGTTGGTGGTGGATGAGAGAGAAAACATGGTGATGGTGGTGGTGGTGGTGGACTGGTGAGGATGGGGATCAGAGGAGAGCGAGAGAAAGGGGAAAGATGGGGATGGGAAGAAAGATGGGATGAAAAGATAAATTACCAATTACCCCTCAGAAAAAATAAAAAGTCTCGTTTGTCTCACTTTTTAACGGAAAAATTAACGAAGAAGACGGAAAGTAGTAAAGTGAAACAAATCTAATTAACTCAGGTAACCAAAGTGAAAATATGAAAAACACAGGTCACTAAAAAATGATTATGCAATACGTCAGGGCACCAAAGTCGAAATTTAAGAAGCTAATTCCTCTCTCATGAATAGATGATGGAACCACACACCATCAATTCATCTCCTACCTTCCCATATGTTCAACGTTCGTATCTAGATCTTATCACCGTCGTCCGCCATCTTTGCGGTATCGTGTACAACCAATCCCCATTTTGATAAGGTTCTTCGTATTTCTCTTTGCGATTGGTAATAAGCATTGGTATCTACACCTCCTCTCTTTGCAAGATAACTCCTCAAATTTCATTAAGCTTAGTACCATATATTGCTTTACATTGTTTTATCTGAACAATTATACCAACTTGAATGTTTAAAACGATTTACGCTGAAAAATTAAAAAAAATATCAAAAATAAAATAAAATAAAAGTAGCTTCAAAAAAGTTGGGAAAAATTATGAGACCTCACTATAATAGTAGAGAGGGCTTAGGGTAGGTTTGGTGGCACAAGGTGGTGGGGAGCCATGCTCGGTACCCAAAAACCGTGAGTACGTAGACATTCCCAGTGCATAACTTTCATAATGGTAGGCGCTTCATGTCGCGCCGCTTGTCTTCCTTCGCCCACAACTCCACAAGCCCTCTCTTGAGCAACAACCCACTAAAAAGTCTTATAAGGTTTAGTGGTTCTAACAAGAGTAGACATGCCATGTGCATAACTTTTATACTGGGGTTTTGAGAGTTTGGAGAATTATTTTCCAAAAGTTCCACCTCAAACTTTTCAAATATATTATTAAGTTACGGAAAAACATTTTTTTTAAAAACATTTCACAAATTGTAGCTATTTAATTTTTAATTAAAAATTAAAAATACGTTAAAAAATAGCAAAAAAAAAAAGAAAAGAAATCACTTCAAAAGAATTGTGAAAAAATATGAGACCTCACTATAAAAGTAGAGAGGACTTGGAGGTAGGTTTGGCGGCACGGGGTGGTGGAGAGCCATGCTCGGTACCCAAAACTGTGGATTAGCCTACGATGGAGTAAGAGGCCCTTCAAGCCTACCAAGAACCCGATAACCTACCCCGAGAGCCTCCCATGTCCCCTAGGGGTGTCCTGTACGATCTGGTGCAAAAACGTGGATTATAGCCTTTGTTTTTGGCTTCCCCGGGCTCCAGTGTCATTTTTGCCCAAACTTGTCCGGGGGGTCTACCATGACCCTAGAGGACCCTCGGTGCCCCGGGACGGTCATCCGGATCCCCGAACTTCGATATCACCCATGTCTTTGGTGTTTCGACTCCTACAACAGTGTCCCGTAAAACGCCATTCTAATTTCCAAGTCTATCTGGATAAGCAACCCCAAGGACCTCCCATGTCCCCTAGGGGTGTTCCGTGCGATGTGCAAAAATAAACACCTTCGTTCCGGCCCTCCTGGAAGCCCAGAAACCGTGGATTATATATAGCCTTCGTTTTTGATTTCCGGACACCAGGGTGTCATTTTTGCCAAAAAATTTTCGGGTGGTTTATCATGATCTTAGAGGACCCTCGGTGCCCAGGAGGGTCATCTGGATCTCCAAACTTTGATATCACCAATGCCTTTGGCGTTCTAGCTCTTACACCAGTATCTCGTAAAACGCCTTACAAGCCTAGCAGGGACCGGATAAGCGACCCCGAGGGCCTCCCATGTCCCCTAATGGTGTTCCATGCAATGTGGTGCGAAAATTTTCACCTTCATTCCGAGGCCTTCCAGGAGCACAAAAAACGTGGATTATAGCCCCTTCGTTTTCGGCTTCTGGGGGCCCGGGTTTTATTTTTGCCCAAACTTCTCCCGGGGGGTCTATCATGACCCTAGGACCCTCGGCGCCCCTGAAGGGTCATCTGGATCCCCAAACTTTGATATCACCCATGCATTCGATGTTCCGGCCCTTACATTGGTGTCCCGAAAAAACGTCTTTATAAGCCTATTAGGGACCCGATATGGACCCCGAGTACCTCCCATATCCCCTAAGGGTGTTCCGTGCGATGTTGTGCGAAAATTTCCCTTTCGCTTCGGGACCTCCCGGAAGCCCAAAAAACGTGGATAGCTTTTGTTTTCGGCCTCCGGGGGCCCGGGTGTCATTTTTGCCCAAACTTCTCCGGGGGGTCTATCATGACCCTAAAGGACCCTCGGTGCCCCGAGAGGGTCATCTGGATTCCCAAACTTCGATATCTCCCATGCATTCGATGTTTCGGCACTTACATTGGTGTCCCATAAAAACGTCCTTACAAGCCTATTAGGGACCCGATAATGGACCCCAGGGGCCTCTTATGTTACCTAAGGGTGTCCCATGCGAGGTGGTGGGAAAATATCCACCTTCGTTCCGGGGCCTCCATTACCATTACCATTACCCCAGTGCCTCCAAAGAGGCTCCCGCCTAGGCAGGGTAAGGGGGGGTCGATTGTACGCAGCCTTACCCCTGTGAGAGTCTCACAGAGAGGCTGTTTCCGTTGGGCCTCCAGAAAGCCCCAAAAAACGTGGATTATAGCCTTTGATTTTCGGCTTACGGGGGGCCAGTTTTCATTTTTGCCCAAAGTTATTCGGGGGATCTATCGTCACCCTAGAGGGCCTCCGGACAGTCATTCGGGTCCCCGAACTCCAATTTCACCCATGGAACATGGGACATGTGCACTAGGGACATGGGACATGGCGCTCGCGGGGCGCTGGGCCATGGGTCACCCAAATTTTGTTTCAATAAATTTTTGATGTACTTAGTTCATTTCGATCAATTGCCTACTATCTTTGGTAGAAGAACTTTATAACAGAGTATTCTCAAGTTTGTTAATAATAGGCTAATAATCGTTTCCTAAGCACTCGGTCAAATATAGATCACTGTTTACAGTATGACTAATCATAATAAGTAGAATTATAATGCAACAAACAATGTCATTTAGGGTTAGATATTTCTAACTTTTATAGAGGCATCTCAAGCCAATGAATGACTCTTTTTTTTTTCCTCAAAGGCTAATACACGACAAGTGAATGATTATAATCATGACTTGAGGGTATCCCTCCCCTCAACATTTTTATATTTGCCCTAAACAAATTAAGGGTTAGGCTGCGGATGAACTTCTCTAAATCCCGCCTTGGTGGTGTTTTAGTTTTATTTATCACTTAATCACAAAATTAGCACCAAAAAAGAAAAAGGAAAATTTTGAAATAAAGTTAGAAGTAAGACAACCCATAAGAAAACATTAAATTTAAAAAATATAAAAGAGTTGAAACATCCCGTGCGATAACTAGATCTATAGACATAGCAACATAAAATTCATTGCATAACAAAAGTAGTGACCAACTTTCATACATCTTATGAGCAAGGGAAAATTTGAGTCCTTAAGTACCTGTTCTCAATGTTCCCACGCATTTTGATTTTACTGTTTTTTGGTGCGAAGGAGAGCAAAGCCCTTTTGTATTCATGCATTTTAGCTCTTAACATTTGTTCACAGTTCAACACTTCCTTCTGTTGACTTAAACAGTAGGAGATATACATCCGTTAAAAAATAGCACATGCTTTGAGACAGGCAGCAGGCAAAGTCAGAATTTAGGTAAAGTAGTTATATACTGAGAAAGTTTGGGGGAGAAGAGGGGGGGGGGGGGGCTCTTAGCTTCTATAAGTTGTAAGTCTTCAAAAATTCCCGACATATTATTCTATGATGGAAGAAGTATGCCCCAAAGAACACTCTGGTAGCCTGATTAGCTCTTATGCACAATACTGATCCCAGTTGTGATGTACCAATCTACACATGATTCCATTGTAAGTAGTAAGTACAGAAGCAAGATGGTTAGGTCTCAAAACACCATGTTTTTTCTTCTTGAGGGGGACCTCGAAACAAAATAGAGATTCATTTTGTTTTACTTCCGCTAAATTAGTATTAATGTATTACCGTTCCCCCGTTTATAATTTCATATTGCAGGACAGAAAACTCCACAAATCTTGAAATATTTTCCAACTAGATTTTTCTTCCCCTAATTGTATTACCATGTCCATACTCTTTAACAGTATGAAGCACTTACTAAAAGTGGGTAGCTATTCAAAACTTTCTTCAAATCTGACCATACTCTTCAACAGAATGTGACATGTGTAACTTTTCAAATAAGAAAGTAGCAAATATTCTAGCAGGAAAACTTTTACAAGCCCCCATAGAATCATATTCCACTAATCACAAGCATCCCCTTGAATAAATTATGCAACAAGGGATTTCAAAATTCCATTCACCACATTTGAACCAGTGTGAAATCCTTGAGACCTTTACCTCTATCTTCCACATGACATTTTCTGTTTTCCAAATAGTTTGCTAAGCAGAGTGATTTATTTCAGGTTATTCAGCCTAAAGGTAGAAATCCTTTGAAATTGTCCACGCTGTATTGACTAAATCCCTATACTGAATCAAGGACCAATACCATACCATAAACCCAAGTGCCTTTCACAACTCCCACCTAGGGCGGAGTAAGGTCAGATGTAATGTAATTGTAGCCTAGCAATTGCAAAAAGTTATATGCATTAGACTCTTAGTTAGGAACACATCAAATGCACTAAGGGCCAATATAAGCAGAAAAGAAAAGAATTTAATAAGAGTGAGGCAAACTACCAGGATCATCAAGGAAACACCAATGCCAATTGAATGGCAAAGGTAGAGCACCAGTCCAAGAACACTCGACTCCCAGAATAGCAGAGGATACATCCATGCTCCCTTCTCCCTCAATGTTGCCTCAGCATGCGCCATCACCCCAAGACTGAAACAGCCATCACCAGCAATATACTACATTCACATTCAAAAAAGTTTAAGAAAGTCTTCCTATCAAATCAAAAGTCAAAACACTACTGCAGAAAATAATATTGCCCTATCGGACCATGCCTCAACTTTTCTGCAAGTTAAAATTTGTTGCCAATAGTAAGACTCACTTATCCTAATTCGCTAATTCCAGTATAGACAGATATTACAGCTACATCCCATTAGAGGAGTTAAATTTTTAAGGACCTTTCATCAATTTTACTTCATGAAGAACTAGTTAGTAGTTTCTCATCATGCCCCAACTTGGCATGATAACACTTAAACGGTTATCAATTTCTTTCTGCTAAAAAGGCGAAACAGATTACTAACAACAATTTAGAATTCATAATCAATGAAAGGAAAAATAATAATTTGTTGTAAGCACAAGGACTTTATCAATTTCATAAACTATTACTAATAATCAAATAAACTAGCATCTCAAACAATTGGACCTCAGTTAGAAACATGAAAGGAACGAAATCTAACTGCTGGGATGTGCAACAGTACCTACGGCATGAAAGGTCTGTTGAAATATCCCTACAGTCAGCAGGAACAAGTTTATACAGAGAGAAGGCCCTCAGGACAACCTTATGGCTTCCTCTATATGAACTCCACCACCCTCATAGCTTTCCTACAATCGTTGAAGTCATTTTCATTCCTCACCAAGAAATACCAGTGCTTGTGGTGAAATCTGTGGCTGTCAAGGTTATATC
This sequence comes from Tetragonia tetragonoides, assembly GCA_038025085.1. Lineage (NCBI taxonomy): Eukaryota > Viridiplantae > Streptophyta > Magnoliopsida > Caryophyllales > Aizoaceae > Tetragonia > Tetragonia tetragonoides. Next base: position 6,997,072 of record CM076140.1, on the reverse strand, counting down.
AACTAATACATACTGTACAATAATAGCTGTCGACTGTAAACCAAATTGGATCTTCGTCTACCACTATTTGACTGCTGCAGTAAAATGTCCATCCATGCTCCAATCATCTAGCCCTTTAACACCCATTTCTGAGTAGATCATCTGGGCCTCTTTTAGCTTTCCCTCTTCTTTAAGGCCACTAATAAGTTCATTGCATGTACTGACACCCAGGAGCAAGTCCTTGTCTACCATTTCTCTGTACAAAGCATATGCCCCACTGAAATCTTTCAGCTTGCAGTAACCATCAATCAGAATTGTATAAGTATCAGCTTTCAAAAGCATTCCTCTAGCCCTCATATCTTCAAGAAGATCCGTTACTTTCTTATGGTCTCCCACCTTAAAGTGCCCCATAAACAAACTATTATATGTCATCTTGTCAGCGGCAATTCCCTTGTTTGACATCTCATCACTCAAAGAAAGGGCCTTTTCAAGATCTCCATGCTCGGCATAGGAATAAATAAGAGCATTGTATACAACTCGGTCAGGACTCAGATCGAACTCCAACATTTCTTGATATAGTTTATTCACTAGCAACAAGCCGGCTTTGCTGCACCCAGTAATTAGTGAATGATAGGTACTTAAGGTTGGTTTGATGCCCATTTTCTTCATAGATTCATATAACTCTAGGCTTTTTGAGAAATTTCCAGCACCGGAGTATCCATAGATCAGGCAATTATAGGTGATTACATCAGGAGCTAAGCCTCTATCAGTGATCTGCTGAACAAAATCTTCGGCTTCCTGTAATTTTCCCACCTTACATAGCCCATGAATAAGACAATTATATGTCACTAGTGTTGGAACTATATTGTTGCTTAACATCTCATTAAATAATTCAAAGGCCAACCCCGACTTCCCGGCAGTGCAGTGGCCATCAATAAGCATGTTGTATATCTGTGCATTTGGCAAAACCCCTCTTGCCACCATATCCCGAAGGATAACTTCAGCTTCAAGAAGCCTACCATCCTTGCAGAGGGAATTTATAAGAGCACCATAAGTGACAACATTGGGCTTCAAACCCTCATTCTCCATACCTTCTAGGATCTGAAAACACCTATCAAACATGCAGCTCCTCCCATAACCGTCAACGAGAATGTTGAACGTCTCAACAGAGGGAGCAATATCCTTCTCCCTCATCTTTTTCATCCAATCCTCAGCCTCATCAAAATTCCCCAATTCACAGCATTTGTTGATCAATGAATTAAAAGTAACACAGCTTGGTCTCACCCCATGAGTTTCCATTTGCTTCATTATGGAACAGGCTTTTTCCATGTTATTCGCTACACAGTACCCCTTCAGAATTGTGTTGTACGCCACCTCGGTCAGTGCAAGGCCATTATCTGCAAGCTTGTTCAGAATCTGCTCAGCTGTTTCCACCCTCCCTCCCTTACATAAACCATTCAACAAAATCGCACAAGTATAATCATTAATCTCAATCCCTTTAGCTGTCACTTCTTCCATAAGAGCCAACATTGAATGAACATCCCCACATCTCGAATGCCCATCAAAGAGAATACTATATGTAAACCCATCAGGCATAAAACCATGTACCTTCATCTCCTCCAAAACTCGACTCGTTTCCTCCATCCTCTGCGCCCTACACAACCCATTAAGCAACGAATTAAAGGTAACATGACTTGGTTTCACATTCTCCAACTTCATCTTCTCTCTCAAACTAAAAGCTTCCTCCAAATCCCCAACCTTACAATACCCATCAATCAATGTGTTATAACTAACCTGACTCGGATTCAATTTTCTCTGCGACATTTCATCAAACAGTTGGTGTGCATCTTTAACCCTCTTTTCTTTACAAAACCCACTAATCAAAACATTATAAACAAACACACTAACACCAACCCTTCTCTTCTTCATAAGTTCCAGTAACTTTAAACCCATTTCTAAGTCCCCTAACTTAACAGCAGATTGTACAGCTTTACCATAAGCAAACTTATCAAGACGAATACCCGAATTCAAAACATCAAAAAACAAATCAAGAACCTTACCAAATTGTTTAGCAGAAACGAAGCAATCAATTAACTTATTAAAAGCCTCCATTGTAGGAAATCCCCCATCTTTTCGCATAATCTGAAGTAACCCCATTGCTTCATTAGATAACTTTGAATCAGCACAAGTTGATAAAACCAAGCTTGAAAATGAGGAGCTGAGAGAAGGGTAAGAGAGAGAAAATGCATTGCAAAGTTCAGAGGGAGAGGAGAATAGGGTTTTAGAGGTGAGTAAGGGTTTAAGGAGTTTCTGGGCTGAGTCTAATCGGTGTTGTTGGACTAAAACTCGGAGCTTTCGTAAAAGCTCGTGTGTTTCGTTTGGGAAAGTGGGTTTTTCTGTGTGGAGAGGTGAGGAAATGGAGGAGAGAGAGTGTGAAGTGGGTTTTGAGGGGTTTAAGGTGGGTTTTAGAAGGTGAGAGAAACGGTGGTGTTTCAGCTTCACCATTGTTGGGTACTTGGGTGGTTTTTTGTGGGAGAGAGTGAGCGAAATGGAGAAGGGGTACAATTAGAGCTGCCCCTTCTCGCAAGATTACTGTTTTTTCTCCTCTTTTTTCTTTTCCTTACTTCTTAATTTCCTTTTCTTAATTTTTTTTTAATTGTTGCCCTTTTTTTTCAACTTTTTTCAATTAAATCATGATGCTTTGGTTGTAGATTCATCACTTTCATAGTTTCATGGAAAAGGGGAAAAAACCAAGATCAACTTTAGGGTTAGATGAAATCGAGGGCCTTCGATCTGAGAAAACAACATAATATTTCTTTATATTTTGTGAAGTATTAGAGGGACTAATTGGACGATTGATTAGAATGGATCTCATGTCCTTCGATTTAGGTTTAAGCACCTGTTTTAGTTTCGTGTATGATTATTACCCACATCCCCTATATTCGATTCTGAATGCTCCATATTCACACGCCCAATTGTTTTTCGGGCGTCATCTTCCTACAGGTCTTTCGTATTAAAGCAGGTACATTAACCCTTATATACTGATCCCTTGTCTTCAGGTTGGAAAGGTTGCAGGATACCAATGAGCAACATGGTCATTTGCCCATCAAGCTACAAGGTCAATTGGTAGAGACAGAGAGTACACTAATTGACTACTGTACACAATTGCAAACTTTAACGATATGCTTTTTCCCTATAATACCATCTTAACAACTAAGATACAGAGATCCATACTCAAAAGCACCAACAAAAATGCTGTCTTGACCCAATTTCTTGGTTATGAGGCATTGCTCTTATGTGGTAATATGTACAATGATAGACCGTACACATGTCTATACAGCTACTCTATTAACATCTATAATTGTGCATAAAACGTGTATACGAGATTAGTCTCTGTCCATCTATGCATCCGCATCGGGCCCTGGATAAGCTGGTAAGCTCATTATTCGCTTGTCAACAACTGGTCCTCCAATTGTGAAATGGTAAAGAGACTGATAATCAGATCCTTTCAATCCAAGCACTTCATGCACTGCAAAAGGCAGATTCAAATTCAATAAGTTTACTGAGTCTGTCATATATTTAACAGGATATGTAGACTTCGCACATAACATCTTATTGCAAAGCTTGTGGCCAACTTCTAAATACTCTACGAATGAGCACAAACAATTTGAGTTTTCTTTTGTGATTCTTTTTTTTTTTTTTAAGATAAGATTTGTGATTCTTTTTTTTTTTTTTTTTCTATAAGGGGGGGGGGGGGGGGGTGAGGGCTATGCTGTAACACTTAACAGGCAATCTGAGGTTTAAAGTACTTTCTGACATTTCTTTGTTCACATTGTTCCCAATTCCCATGTCTTTCAGCTCATAACATTTGTTCACAGTTAAATACTTGCTTTACTATACTCAAACAGTAAGAGAAATACACCCTTCCATCCCAAGAGTTGACAAGAAGCATTGCTTCAAGAAAAGCTTTGAGACAGAGGCACTGCCAGAATTTAGAAGCTATAGTAATCACATTCTAAGGTAATATTTAACAGAAAAGGAGGGAGCACCCTGAGGCTGAAATTGATACTATAATTTTGACTAGTGATGTCACATCGTAAAACCTCTACTTTTTGCTTCTAAGAATTTAGAGATTAGGCTTTCCGTTTGTGGAGGTCTCTTAACTAGCTTCTATAAGTTTTGCGTCCTTAAGACATCCTAACGATGTGACATTATTCTATGATGGAAGCCCCAAAGAACAATCTGATTGGCTCCTACACTAATACTGGTCCAGATTGTGATGCGCCTTCTATACATTATTCCAGTGCACTTACAGAACAAGATGGTTGGATCAAATAGAAAATCAGGATGAGAAACTCAGTTTGTTTTGCTTTCATGATGCTAGTATAATTGCTCCCTTGTTTATAGTATCTGTCACAACACAACCGAAGTCAACAAATTTTGACACAACAACAACAACAACAAAATTTTGACGTGTTTTGCAATTAAATATTCCTTTTCCCTAATTACATCTCCCTACTCTTCAATTGTATGGTGACCTGTGTAACTTTTCAAATATGTAGCAAGTACTCTAGAAGAAAAACTTTACAAGCCGCCACAGTATCATAGCTACATTTTCTAGAATAAACCATACAGGATACAGCTTGTTCACAGCAGGCATTTAGGACCTAACATCTTAACCTTCTCAAAGACTGCTTGTGATAGATGGTTGAGCTAATGAAACTTGATAATAACTAATCATTTCAGTTCAGAATTCGGAATCAAAAAGGACAATTAGGACAGGGCTTGTAGTGTTGTAATTAGTTTCTTTCTTTCCTTGTGTTAAAATTAATCAGCACTAAGTATTCTTGGACAGTTTCGAGAACAAGATTAGAGATGTCTTGAGCTCATTCTTTTTCTTTTTCTTTTTCTTTTTCTTTTTTATAATAAGATGTCTTGAGCTCATTCTTGATCTTTTAGACATTTCATTTACCATAACTTTGTGAAACCACTTCAAGAAAATCACAGCAAGAGCCAAAAGGTGCCCTTATGTGAAGTTCTGTACTTATCTGTCAATTTCAATGCATAACTGCAGAAGTTTTCTGGCATCTTTTTGTACTTCAGTGCTAGAAGATAGTTTAAGGACCTTAAGAATCTTTTCTTAAATATGAACTCTATGGGCTTGCTTATATTGCAAATCCCAGAAGAGCAATTAGATAAAACTGAAAACAGAAACTATCAACAAACTACCAACAAACTACATCTACAAGGAGTTCCAAATTCTGTTCATGCACATTTGAACAAAAGTGAAATCCTTAACATATGTCTTCGACATTACTTTTTTGACTCCCAGACTACTTTGCTAAGTGGGATGAATTATTTTCAGGTTATTCAGCCTACAGGTAGAAAATCCTTTGAAATTTACTCAAGCAGTTTGACTAGATACCTACACAAATTATAGGGCCAATGTCATTCCATAATGTACCATTACCCCAGTCCTCGCAAACCTCCCGCCTAGGGTACACTAAGTTCAGATGTAACATATCCTTAGACTTACAATTGTAGAGAGGCAATATTCATTATACCCATAATTAGAAAGGCATCAAATTCACTAAAAGGAGGGCCAACTTAAGGAGAAAAGAAAATATCTAATAAGAGTGAGGCACATTACCAGGATCGTCAAAAAAGCAGCCAATTCCAGTGGCAGAAATGCCAACTGCATGGGCTTCCAGATAGAGCACTTGTCCAAGCACACCAGTCTCCCAGAATAGCCGAGGATACATCCATGAGCCCTTCTCCCTCAATGTGGGCTCAAGATGCGCTATCATGCCAAGACTGAAACAGCCATCACTAGCAATATCCTGCATTCACAATTTCACATTCAGACAAAATTTTAAGAAAGACTTGCAATCAAATCAACTCAATAGTCAATACTGCAGAACAATAATATGGTTTCCTATCTTCCATGGCATCAAACAGCTTTCATTTTGTATTCATTAATATTCAACTATTCCTTCATCCCCATCTCTTTCACTCTCTTCTCCGCTCCCTCCATCTTGTTCTTCCTGTATCTCTCCTTTCGGCTTTCGCAGTGTTGACATTGTTTTTAGTAGTAATACTGTCCTGCCCTAATTCAAGTATACACAAAATTACAATCACTTTGGACAATCCTTATTCGCTGGACCAGGCCCAGCCCGTCGCGCGAAGGAAATTTGCTTGCCAAATTGAGTTCAAATTTTTTACCGTTGCCAAATTGTGTCGTATTTGATTCATTTCCCAGGACGTGGCCCCCACGGCCCCACCAACTTAGTTTCCTTTTTTCTTTTCGTTTTTGATTAATTTTTAAAGTTTTTGATTTTTTTAGAATCTTTAATTACTTTTTTTTAGTGATATAGAAACCTTAATTTGTTTTCAAGAGGAATCAACCTATCTTACGTTCATAGTTTATGAACAATTACACTGTTTTAAATGAATATTACGTTTATACATTATTAACAATTACACTATTGTAAATGAACATTACGTTTATACCTTATGTATAATTAGACTATTTTAAATTGAACATTACGTTCTACTCGTTCATACCTTATGAAGAATTAGACTATCATAAATTAGGCGTGCGGTGGACAGCGTGCGGTGGACAGCGTACGGTGCCGCGATGGTAAAGGAGTAGGCGCTGGAGCAAGAAAATATTGGGCTGCAGCCTAAGGACGACGCACCACAGAGGAGAGAGAAAGACAATGGAGAGAGAAAGACAATTGAGGAAGAAAATGCTCGATTTGTGTTCTGTTCTGTGACACGCGAATTGCCCAGATATTTTTGATATATTACTGAATTGCCACTGTGGTCCAGCTAACCCGGCTAGACTCAAGTCCATATAAAAAATTTTAACTTTGGATAATAGGACATACAGTAATTACGCCATAGGGGATCCTTGTAATTAGACGTTGAATTGAGTTATGTTGCTCGGACTCTCTATTTCTCCTCAAGAACCCATGTCGGATTATTCGATCTTCCTATATGGTATGGACACTAGGCACTCCATTTTAAGCCAAAAACATGCAGAAATTCAGAAGTGTTCGAGACCGACAGGGTGTGGACACTGGACACTCCAATGTCTATCCGAGTCCGAGTAACAAACTATTGAGGACTCCTTGTCCCCATTAGGCTGTATATAGTCTTAAGTGCTTGTTATACCCCAAATAATTGTTATGTGAACACCCAATGCGGTTATTTATTCCTTTTGATGAAGACTTAAAAAATTCATGAAACATGAAAGGAAACATAAATCAGCATACTGTAAGCACTGTAAGCACAGACGTTCTACCAATTTCATAAACAGACTACTAATACTAATCAAATCAACTAACATCTCAACAACATTCCTGCTGAATTATTTAAATACGTAAATAGAAATATGAAAGGAATGAAATCTAACTGATGGGATGTGCAACAGTACCTGATGGCATGAAAGAGCTTTTGAAATATCCCTACAGTCACCAGGAGCAAGTTCATAAAGAGGAAGGCCATCAGGGCAACCTTCTGGCTTCCTCCATGTAAACTCCGCCCTCATAGCTTTCCTAAGATCATCGAAATGATTTTCATTCCTCACCAAGAAATACAAACCTTTAGGCAAATCCGAAACCCTATGAACAAACAAAGCAGTATGCACCTCACTATCCCAAGAAAGAGCCCTAAATGGCATTGCTAATTGTTTCCCTTGCTTCCCTCCATTCCTTGACCCTGAGGGAAGACAATGTAATAGAATTTGGTAAAATGTATCTCTATGCATTTCAGTCACTCCATCCATGTCAACCGCACTCCTCCTCTTCCTTACCACGTCCCTAAGTGTCAATTCCTTATATGAGCTTTCGCTACATACTCCACTTCGTTGAAACGGATCAATGCTCAATCTCTCTCCCACAGACAACGGTTTCTTCACTGCCTCAGCAGTCCTATAGATTACATCCCACATTACATGCTCTTTGCTCAGTGAATTAGGCTTTCCCTTCCAGTCCAACTTTGAAAACTCCGACACCCGTGAGCTCAAACTCTTGAACTCCATATCAAACCCCTTCTCTCCATAGGGAAAAATAACCAAAACACAATCCGGGTGCTCAAACTCAATCTCAGGGAACTTGCCCTTGACAGGGCGATTCGGGATACTTAATTTAGGGGAAGACTCAAGCCCCATCATTTTCTCCAAATCATTGTAACCTAACCCATCAAGCAACTTAACATCCCAACCCAACCCTGCAGCTGCAATAGCCACAGCTGCAATGGCATGACCAACATCATGATTACAGTACCTGAAAGCCCTCTCCCCATACTTCCAAGCTTCCCTCCAAAAAATTGAGGAAAACCCAACAAAAAAACAACCATCAGGAACATTAAAACCCCCTTTCCCAAAAAAAACAGATGAAATTTCAGCCCTAATCTCTAAACCATGCTCTTTAGGGGCATAATGAGCCACAAAATCCGATTTTGACAAAGATCCAATTGGAGGAGCAATGAGATATGCCTCTGTAGGGTGCAAATTGCCACTGCTAGGATTAACCCTAAGTGACCAGGTTGAAAAACCAGCAGTTTTCCAAGCTGATAAAGCTAAAGAATCATAGAAAAATTGGGAAATTGAAGCATATGAAATGGGTTTTGGTGGGGGAAAAGAGAGAAAAACAGATGAATATGAAGGGGATTGATGTTCATCTTCTAAGGGAAAATGTTGAAGTTTAATAAGAGGGGCAGAGATGTACCTGCGAAATGGGTTGGGTTGATTGGCCCAATCAAGCCCCCCGGGGCCTCTAGCATATTTAGTGAAGTGGTGTTTTGTTTGTTCATGGTAGTGTAAAGCTTGGTTTAAGTTTGATTTTTGCGGCTCCTTGGTTTCTTCCTTTGAAAATGAAGAAGATGTAGGAGATGAAGATGATGAAGAGAGAGACATGGTGAAAGTTCTGATTGTGGGTTTTGGTTTTGTGGTGGTAGAAGGGAGGAGAGAGAAAGAGAGTCTGTGAGAGAGAGGTGGAGGCATTGAGGAGAGGTTCTGTTAATTGAAGAAAGAACAAAAATAAATAAATTATTTTTTGGATGAAAAGATGATTTCATTGATGATTCACCATTGTATTGTTTCTAGAGCTTTGAAGGCTCAACGGTTTTGAAATTGGAACAGCTGGAGATTTTGGCCCAGAGACAAGAGAGACACTTTTCCCAATTTTACCCTCACGAGTATTGTGCATGAGTGCATGACTCACTTGTTCGGACTTTCATCCCTATTTATCCATTTCCCTTAACTAGTTTACTAATCACTAACTAATTTTTTTAGATTTAATCCCCACAATCCCTCATTGTTCAATTTCCCCCTATCCTTTTCAATTAAGAGCTTAGGATTAGACTGCAATCCTTTCGTTTGGATAAACTGATTGTTTTTTTTTTCCAACATAACTGAATTGAATTGAATTGAAGTGAAGTAGGTTGAATCAAATTGAACTGAATTGAATAGTAACACGTGAGACAATAATCTTAGCACGCCAAGTTAAACTGAACTAAACTAATTATTACAATACTAAACCAATTCTAGAAAATAATAGGCCTTAATACTCGAGAATTTTTTTTTATTTAAGCAAGTATTGAAAGTAATTTTATGAGTTTAGAAGATCGAAAAGTTTAGAGAAAGGGGAATTCTTCCTACACGTGACCCTATGTTATCTCTCTTACCTCTCTTTGCATGTTCTCTACCGTGGGTTTTTAGAAATATGCGAAGTCGAGCATCCAATCCGAAAACCTCGATAAGATATTATCCAAAAGAGGGTGTTACAGGTTTGGATACCATTTTCCAAAATTTTCGTATATTAAAAAAAAATAAAATATTTGGCTTATATTTTTGAAATATGAGATACAGAATAGAATTAAAAATTTGAAAATCATAACTTTTTCGGATAACGGATATCTGACTATCCGAATCCAAAAATTTTGAGTATCCAAAAATTCTTATACGGGGTTCAGATATCAAAATTCGATATCCGAAAATAAACACCCTACACTATACAACCTTGAGCAAGTATACTGTGAGACCAACTCACGGAAAAATAGGATCGTTGTTTAAAAATATAGGGATCACTTATTATGAGCTGTAACCCTTTTGCCACAAAAAAATGACCCTCGTCTTACCAAAAGTTACGATAAGACCGTCTCTTAAAGAAGCTTTTGTGTAAAATGTTTTTCTTTTGTTGCTCAACCTTATCTTTTATAGGGGTGAGCAGAAAATCCGGGTACCCACTATTGAAATTGGAATCGGTTCGGAACCGGTGGTTCCGGAATCGGAACCGGTCAACCAATTCCAATTCCGGTTCCCAAGAAAAGGAATCGGTTGCAACCAATTTCAATTCCAGTTCCCAACTTTTAGGAATCGGAATCGATTGGGTACCCGCTATAAAACCAATTTCAATTTCAAATACTCGGAACCGATGAATACTCGGATTTAGAACCCGATCCGGAACAATAATTAACTCAAAATCCCTCTTTTATACTCTCAATACTCAATTGTCAGTAGCAAAAATACAAATATAGTATATTTGAATGTCTGATGTCTCAAACTCTCCATCGGAAAAAAAAAAAAAAAAAAAGAAGGGGAAATAAGCGGTACTGTGGGCATTTGGGCGTTTTAATTCATAATGTTTCCCTTAACTTTTATAATTCATTCTTTTAGACTTATATTCTACATGGACTACATCTGCTTCTATCTTCCTCTAGTGTATACTTCTAGTTAGTAGTTTTTTGTTATTTAATTTCTAATTATTTGATTTCTAAAACTTACAAATTTGGGTTTTGATATAGAACCAGTGGGTACCCAGGAGCCGGTGGATACTCTGTGGATCCAATTTCAATTCTTAGGAATTAGGAACCGGTGTACCGATTGGTACGCAGGAACCGGTAGATACCCTGTGGATCCAATTCCAATTCCTAGGAATTAGGAACCGGTGTAACCAATTCCAATACCTAGAATTTTGAAACCGGTGAATCAAATTCCAATTCCAAATAGTGCAATAATCAATAAATACCCGATTGCGCTCACCCCTCAATTCTTTTACCACAACACCTTATCTTTTACGATGCAATGAGAATCCTCCAAATCAGTTTAATTGGTTCTGAGAATCACCATGCTCATCTACAATTGTACTGCTCAACCTTTCCAATCCTCTCTCCCCCCCCCCCCCCCCCCAAAAAAAAAAGTATTAAAAAGGAACACTACTCCACCTCTGCTGGCAACCAACAGCACATTCCGGCGCCATTTCTCTCTCTCTCTCTCTCCGGCATATCCTTATTCCAGGTCTCCCGGACTAAGCAGGTACAACAACCCTTTTACACCTTTAAGAATTTTGAACTATTATAATTTCTCTGTCTTTGTATTTATTTTTCTCTCCCATTTGGTATCTGATGTTATTGATCTTCATGTCTTTCGTCCGATGAAGAAATCAGAGATGAATAAGTACTGAATTCTAATTGCATATTGCACATAGTTCCTTAACCCAAGAAGCTTCACAAATTTTGGATTAATTGTTAGTTTCTGTTCTGGGTTCATGTTTTGCATAAAATGGCGTATTTATTTTAGGAATCGTTCAGATTCAAGTTCTATTGGTTTTGGATTGTTCTTGTAGATTGTTTATGGGCTTTTCAAGTCTGAAATTCTCAAGTGTGTCTGTAGTCTGTACCCAAAATTCTAAAGGGATGAACTGTTTTAGGGTTTTAGGATATATGTCAAATGAATTTTTCTTGGGTCTCATTATTTACTTTAGTGCAAGTTGGATAATTATTGTGATGACAAAATTGTAAAAATATAAAAAATAAATTTGAGTTGATAGTACTTCAAAATGGTGTTAGTTAACTAATTGTGTGAATAGTTGGTTATATTGAAATTGGTTCGAGCTTATTCAAATGATGCGACAACTTGCTTTGATGAATCTGGTGATTAAAGCCTAGGGAACATATGGTTGAATGCTGAGTGGATATGAAAAGTTAAAAAACGCAGAACATAAGATGTAGGGGTGGGGGGATTAAGATTTTTAAGTACCTTTACATTGATCATGATTCAAGGCATAAACAAATTTGCAATGCCAATGCCTTTTATTGATTTGGATTTCCTTTCAAAAAAAAAAAAAATGGAATTTGAAATCTGATCTAGCATTTTGCTTGTGTTTATTTTTTTTATTTTTTTTATTTTTTTTTTACATATTGAGTTCTATTCTTTTGTTCCACAGTCATGCAGAATATTGCAAGGAGGGGAATCCATAACGTGCAGAAACTGAATGCTGCAAACGTTCCTGCTGATTTGATTGAAAAAGGTCAAAACCGAGTGATAGATGCGTCCCTCACCCTCATCCGCGAGAGGGCAAAGCTTAAGGTAGAACCTGATTAACATACAATGCCCTAATGATTGTGCCCTACACATATCATTCATTTCCCATACAATGATTCTGATGAAGATGGAGGAACCTCATTGCTGATAATTTAAAATAGTGGAAGTTTTTTGGTATAATCTCGCCTCATTTTTTGGCAATTTGAGGAAACTACAGCCCTATTTGGATGGCTTGTTTCGTCATAGGGTATGAAGTCAAATCATTCAAGGTCATAACAGCTACAACTTATGGTGATTTTGCTTAATACTGCGCTCAACACTTTGCAATTTGCATCGTCGTCTGCTGCAAGCCTGCAACTAGTAACAGAAGTGCTACACTAATCACAAGTTTCTCTTGTTTGAGTTAAGCATTTAGTAGTAACATTTTTGGTTTTGTAAAATAGTTGAATTTGATTGCTGCTGCTCTAGGGGGAGCTTGTGAGGGCCTTAGGAGGCGCCAAGGCATCATCATCACTCCTCGGAGTCCCTCTAGGGCATAATTCTTCATTTCTCCAGGGACCTGCGTTTGCTCCTCCACGTATTAGAGAGGCAATTTGGTGTGGAAGCACAAACTCATCAACTGAAGAAGGTAATTCTATGCTTAGTCCTGATCAGTTTTCTTTTCTCGTTTATGTCAGGGTTTTGAGATGTCACCCATGTAAATGAAAATGTTTTTCCCGTTGTGTTGAGTTAAAACCTTCTTGTTGGCTTGTTGCTCGTATTGGGTAATCAAGTAATCGATGTATTTGTCTCTACAACTATATTTGGAACAAAGTGGTTGAAATTGTTAGTAGCTTAATGTGGTGTCAATGTCTTCAAACTACCTGCATTTCAGAGTAACATAGCGTATATGGTCATCATGATAACTCCTAGAAGGTTTAGGATGTGTGCTAATATGATCACATTAATATATTATTTTCGTTGACTTCATTAAACCCTGACACAATGCAGGCAAAGACATAAGTGATCCACGAGTTTTAACAGATGTTGGTGATGTTCCTGTTCAAGAGATCAGAGACTGTGGAGTGGATGATGATCGGTTGATGAACATTATCAGTGAGTCAGTTAAGCTTGTCATGGAAGAAGTAAGCCATCTATCTCACTCATCCCGTCTAGGAGTTTTTATTAAAGCATAGGGGTATCAAGCACCTATGTTCAGTCAGTTTGATCCAGATTGGAACCCACTGGAGTTTATCCTTCTCCAACTTCACTTCAATGTTCTTGGTTCCAATGTTAATGAGTTGTTTCCAGAGGCCCAGATGAAAGTCTAATGCAACTTGATGGCTCACATGATACATTTGTTCAATGTTGAGTTCATTACACCCTTAGTCCATTCTGTCTTACCAGTTCACCAAACCATAGTTTATTTGTGTATTGCCTTCACGTGGTTTTCAAGTAGTGTATTTTTAAAAATTGAATACGCCGAGATGTGAATTGTCTTGTATTTATGAAGTGAAAATATTTCTGACCATTGCTATTTTCAGGATCCTTTGCGCCCTTTAGTTTTAGGTGGTGACCATTCTATATCTTACCCAGTCGTAAGAGCTGTGTCTGAAAAGCTAGGAGGGCCTGTAGATGTTCTCCATCTGGATGCTCATCCAGATATTTATCATGCCTTTGAAGGGAACAAGTATTCTCATGCATCTTCTTTTGCCCGTATAATGGAGGGTGGCTATGCGCGGAGGCTTTTGCAGGTAAAGGAAGCTTTCTTATTCTTCCTTTTCTTCCACTTTTACTGTTTGTTTGTACTGAAGATATTCTTCTCTGCTAGTTTATATTGACAAAACCAGTTCGTAATCATCCTTTTGTGTAATTGAATGATATTTCCCCCCTATTTTAATGATATTTCCCCCCTATTTTGTGCAGGAGAATGATTTGTTTTCTTGTAGGAGGGCTCTGACGGGCCTAACGATCTCTTGTATTGGTGCTTTTTTGCAATTAGTTGCCTTATCCACATAATTTGGCTGTTTGATGGTGTGACCTTATCAGTTGATCTGGTGTGGGATAGGGTTACTTATTTAGCGTCATTATGGGCTAGAGCTGCAGGGGCATTTAGGAGCTATTCTATTACTCAGATCCAGCGTAACTGGTCTGGACTGATTTGTACCTAGATTCTTCTTGGAGGACCACTTGTCCTCCTTTGCTGTACCTTTGATACTTGATTAATACATACTTTCTCTTTATCTAAAAAAAATTGGCTGTTTAAAAAACATTGTGCAGGAGAAAAAACTGATTTGTATTCTCCAATCTCCATCAACCAGATGCTGTTGATGAGAGTTACTTTCCCACAATGTTATGACACGCTGAAACTCTTTCTTGTTTAACCTGAATAAATATATTTTAATATGGATGACCTTTGATTATGAATATGCTAACACTCAATCACTTGCACCTCTCGCCCTGAAGTTGTTGATCATGCCCACCTCTGATCTGTAAAGAGAGAAGATTGATTGCTGGAACTAGAGATTTCTTGTACACTTCAGGCCGTCCATTCTTTAGATAGAGGGATAAGCATTGTAGATACTCCATTGATGAAGTTCTGCTGAATATTACAGCCACTATCAATTGTAGTCTTCATATATGGCAGAAAGAGTGCCATGATAATTTAAAAGTTCACCCAATGATAAAAAAAAAATTCAGTGGAGAGAGTATAATCTAGACTTCATTTCTATCTGTGGGTAATGATTCCTAGGTTTGGTTTCTCCTAATTGAATGCCTTGTATCATTTTTGTTGGGTTGGTTCAACATTTCTCGCTGGATTTGTATAACTTTTGTACACTTGCATGACTTTGCTTGCTTTTGGCTTGAGAAAAAAAAACCTATGCTTTTGGCTTGAGGAAAAAAACCCTATGCTTTTGGCTTGAGAAAAAAAACCCTATGCTTTTGGCTTGAGAAAAAAATACCTACAACTGACAATATACATGCCATTTCAGGTTGGTATAAGATCTATAAATAGTGAAGGTCGGGAGCAAGGACAGAAATTTGGTGTTGAGCAATATGAAATGCGAACATTTTCAAGAGATCGCCATTTCTTGGAAAACTTGGTATGCCTCTCTTTCTCACTGTCTGCTGGCTATTTGTGCCATATGCATGTGCACATGCTTATGCACCCGTGAATGTTATGCCAACTACCTGGACTTCAATGTGCGTAGTTTTGTTTTGCGTTTACAAATAACATGCTGCTGTCTAAAATAACACGCTGCACAGAAAAAATTGTCTTCCATTTTGTGATGTTCAT
The DNA here is from genome assembly GCA_038025085.1 of Tetragonia tetragonoides. Lineage (NCBI taxonomy): Eukaryota > Viridiplantae > Streptophyta > Magnoliopsida > Caryophyllales > Aizoaceae > Tetragonia > Tetragonia tetragonoides. The sequence goes on along the minus strand of CM076140.1, from coordinate 6,981,488 downwards.
TGACCTTCCTGTTATAGGCTTACAGCAAGATATTACGTTCTTATGCCCTTAATTGGTTCTTTGACTCAAGTAGTTTCCCGTCTCTTCTCTCACCTTCCTAAACAGAGCTTTTTGTGGTTTTCTCATAAATGATACGTAGTATAAAAAGCTAGTGATCTGATTTGCATATTCCATTGTCAGCCAATAGCTTGATGAATATCATTCTAGCTTTGGTACTCTAGTGATCTCGTATAATATATTGAATATGAAACCTGGAGCAGAGTTCCTTCATAACAATTCAAAGATGACTTTTTCCTTTGTATGCATTATTTCTATTGACAGAAACTGGGCGAGGGTGTGAAGGGTGTGTACATATCAATAGACGTGGACTGTCTTGATCCTGCGTTTGCACCTGGTGTATCTCACATTGAGCCTGGAGGTCTGTCTTTCCGAGATGTTCTCAATATTCTGCATAATCTTGAAGGTGATATTGTGGCTGCAGATGTGGTAGAGTTCAACCCACAGCGTGACACTGTCGATGGAATGACTGCTATGGTTGCAGCTAAATTGGTGAGGGAACTTACAGCCAAAATATCGAAATAGCTTCATAGTAGCTGTTAACTGTTTCAGCAGTTGTTAGCCTTCATAGTAGCTGTTAACTGTTTCAGCAGTTGTAAGCCTTGAAATGTACCGTTAGTGGTTATTTATTTCAAGTGTGATAAACCACGCAATTGTATTACTATGTAAGAATTAAGATGTTTCAATTTCAAGTAATAATTCTACTATTTAGCACTTTTTGAGTTTTATATCATGCACTATTAACAAGGCTGTTTTCTTATGCCACGTATACACTTGATATATCAACTACTTCTAGAACTATACTAGCCCTTTGTTGGTGCTACGTTGATGGGGTCAGTGCTTGTGCTAATTGTTCAGTTAGTCTTACATGTTCGCTATTGAACAAGAGAGTCGAAACATAACGTACAGAGGGATGACTTGGCCGCCACTTGCACCCTCTTTATTGCGGAGCAAAAGAAAAACTACTACATGTCTTGAAGGGCGTTTTCTTGCCCACAAAAAAGGGTGAAGATTAAAAAAAAAATTCTGACAAGTGACAATGCTGTTTATGTCCTACTGTATCACAGGTCTCGTAGGATTTTACCCTTTTTTTGGTTGTATAATGCACAATGTTGTATATAGCATATGACTATGACTGCTGAATCTCAAGTTTGTTACAATGGGCAAGCCAACGGTACAAAAAACTTGCTATGACACACTTTTGAGTTACCTCACTTGAACTATCCCTTGCAATCAAGATTACGGGATCCCATGAACTTTTCCTATATCAGGGCAGGACCTCCATTTCTCTGTCTGTGTCTGGCCGTTTCTCCAAGGAGATATTCTTGTATCTTTTGGCACAAACAATGTAGAACCCTAGGTTTAGGGTAGTGAGGGCTGCAGAGAGGAAGAAAAACCTGTCCAAATGCCCGTCATTCAAGTTCGGGGGGACCCACCCTGGCTTGCCATTCTTCGACGTGATGCCCATGACAACACTCAACATTAAGCTGCATAGGTAGCTTCCCATTGCTGATGAAGACATTGATAATCCAAGGCCAAGACTCTTTAACCCATCCGGTGTCTGTGAGGAGAAAAATTCCCATTGAGCCACATACACAAAAGCCTCAGAAATGCCTACAAGAACATATTGTGGAGTTTGCCAGAAGATGCTCAGAGGGCTTATTTCCTCTCCACTCAAAATCGCATACTTTCTCCGCTGCTGTTCCACAAATGCTGCCATTATCATCGCTACCACAGCGATTGCTAGTCCGATCCCTATCCTTTGTAGCTCGCTTGGAGGCTTTGGCTTCCTTTTGGTGAGTCTCACATAGAGAGGGACAATGAGCTTGTCGTAGAAGATGATGAAGGTTGATGTGCTGACAATGTCGAAGGCAGTCATGCTGGCTGGGGGAAAATGGAAGGCCCCTATCATGGTGTTCATGGTGGCTCCTTGCTCGATGAAGAGAGAGAGCATTTGGATGAAAACAACTGAGGAAAGTATGGTACACAGCCATACAGGTAGTAGTCTTAAGACGCACTTTACTTCTTCCACTTGAGTTACGGTGCATATGCGCCATGGATTTGTGGGCGCTGCCTTGTCTGGTGTTAATGCTGTGTCTGCGGGACTAATTATTGCTGCTCTATCAAGAAATCTACAAGAGAGAGTGTGTCAGAGGAATATCAAAATTATAGAGGAAATTGGAGATGATGAATGAATTGGTCACAAGTTCTGAACTTATGGTTATCAATCAACAGACAAGACCGAGGAAATTGGAAGGTACAAACAATGAGATCCCCTGCATTGGAGATAGTAATTGATCCAAATTCTACCCATTTTAACAGAAGGAACCTGATCCTGTCATTGTTATTAGGAAGTTTATTACCAGTTATGTTTGTGAGTTACCTCTATTTGACACAAACCAAAACTTTTCACAAGAGCAAAAGCACAAAGAAAAATGATGTAAAAATCTGCTTGGGATGCCAGAATACTTACTTCAACCCATCAGTGTGGAGTATTTTTCTGTTGGTCTCGCCATCCTTTCCTTGAGCTTCATAAAGGCCTTCTCCATGTTGGGGAACTTCAAGGCTCAATTTCCTAAAGGAAGCAACAATCACTTGACTGAACCGAGATATCGGGTTCCCACTAGGCTTAAAATGCCTGTACCTTAATGTCCCACTAAATAGCAAAATCACAGCAGCAATGCCACAAACAGTAGATATCCAAAATCCAAGCACCCAATCCCCCATAGTCTCTATGTAAACCAACACAGTTTCTCCAATTAAGGAGCCCATATTTAAGGCCACATAAAAATAGCTGAAGAATGATGTCTTTGACTTATTTTCTTCAGGATCTTCCTCGTCAAATTGGTCTGCTCCAAATGTAGCAAGTGCGGGTTCAGCAGCTCCATTTCCCAGGGCAACAAGGTAAATCGATACAAAGAATATTGCAGTCTCGAATCGTGAGTGAGTATCACATTGCTGCTCTATTGTCCCGCAGCCACGAGGTTTCAGCAGAAATCGTTGGGTTATCAAGGAGCACGCCACCAAACCCTGCAAAGATTAACATACAGTTAACAGAGATTACATATCTTGATTAGTTTGATTGTTGTAAATAACATAAAACAAACAGAGGACATGAAGAGATAGTAGCTATATATAATTTCTTTTATGTACGTTTAAGCCTATATATAGCATTATTTTGTGTACATAATTGGATTAGTGTGAAGTGTGTCAGTGTGGTAGATTACAGTTGACAGTGGTGTCCCATGTTTAAGCAACGACAGTCACAAGCATTGGGACGAGGTGATGATTTTAGCAGGTCTCAAGTCTCAAGTGATTGCAACATTACATTTATAAAGCTTGCACATGAAATGTACATACATATGATAGTGGTTTCTTAAACAACTAAGTATCTCAATCTTTGCAGTTTCATTTGTTTGATAAACAATTTTCGGACTGAAATACAACATTGGCTTCATTCGCACGGTCATGATATTTATCCTTGCGTAACTAGTTATTTAAGACTTCCGACATAAACAAATCATCAACTTTCGTTAGGTATATATGTTAGATTGTTAATAGTTTATGTCAAAATAGATAGATTGACAATTGAATATGATTAGCTATGACCAATACATAGTCCACATGTGATGCATCTACGCCGAGGCCATAAATACAATAAACTGATGGTTAACAATTTTGAAAAGGCAAAGGGTGAGACAGCATAATACTCACAATGGTTAGAACAGCTTGGAATATTAAGCAAGTGAGGTATCTGCCCAAGTATGAATCACTGAGAAAGGCACCTATCAACGAGAATAGATAAACTGATCCCATCCACATGCTGAAGGTATTAGCTGCCTCTGCATTGGTCTGTCTCAATACTGATTTTGAGAATAACACCAAGTTTACCTCCACTCCAACGAAAGCGAGGGTCACTAAAACTTCATTCACTATTGTCGAAAAAGAAATTACATTGTTAAATCAAATTGGAAATAATAAAGGTAACAAGAGTGCTCTGGAAGAAGCATCTCTTTTGGAACAAGCATGTCTTAAAGAAATATTAAAAGGAAAAAAAAGTAGTGGTGGCAATGTTTTGTGCCTAATATTTCAAGGGCATGTGTCAAATAATCCCATGATTTTGTTTTCCAAAAAGAATTGTCTGACATATAATTCTACTATCTAATTAGATGTGAGTTTAAACCCGTCGATATCAATCCATAAGCTACCTTTGAAATGCTAAAGCAATTCGATTATTATATACTCAACATTCTAGTTTTCTTTCTCAAATTCATTTTCTCTTGACCAAAATAACAACACCTCCCGCATGATAATTAAAAAGTGAAAGTAATAGATTATAGCCATCAATAAGGATGGAGCTCATCAATTCCTATGATGATTTAATTGAATTTAAATAGAAATTGCCCCCATGCCACTAAAGAACATAATAATAAGATTGTGGGCAAAATATAACATGTATTATACAAATGTATAACGCATGTTGAACTTATGATGGTTTATTGACAGCAGAATAAGGTACATAGGGTCCAGGGACAAACCAGAAAGCTGCTTTAATCTCAAGTACTGGAATAATTCACAGATATTATATTTTTTAAGTTAATCAAATCTAAAAGCTGAAGAGATTATCTAAGCATGAGATTAGTAAAAGGTAGGCGGCTTTTTTCTTTATTAAAGAATGTGTTTTCTGTAGTTTTAGGCTGACTAAACCGATAACTAATCATATGTTCTTGTACTTATTGTATCGTGGATTCACTATCCTTTCGGTGACAAGCCAAATTCATGTAAGATTCATGATTATGAGTCCGAAAGACAACAAGTAATAGGATTTGCACCAACATCTAGGTTGAGAAACTTTTTACTGTGGTTTGACCATTACGATATATGCTTTTACTGGATTTTGTTGTTTCTTCCCTAAGCCAATTACTGCTAACATATTCAGTTGTCTATGAATAACAAGTTACTATTGTTGTCACAATTTTAAACTAGTTTCAAGCATACAAAGTAGTTCTATATAGTCTCTACACTATATCAACAGTGCGCAACCAGAAAAGGGGGGAAAATATGTTAAGGCCGGCGAACAAAATAATTACCTAAGAGTACCATCCCAGATTTCCACCCTCCAGTCTTCCCTCTGATTGCAGGCCGTCCATGTCGGTCATGTGATCCGTCTTTGGTGTAGGAACTCCAACTTCCTGCAGTACTGCTGCTACTACTACCACTACCACTGCCATCCTGTAATTACATTGAGTCAAATTAGCTCTGCAATCAACCTCAACATTTTATTTTTTTTTTCTAATCAGAGTAAATAATGAAATTTGAATCTGAACTCTATATATACAAAGGCAAAACCTACTACTATATGTTATATGTTAAATAGTTTATCGCAATTGTCCTATATTTCTCTACCGTTTGCAGATTAATTCATTGAGTAAGAGCGTTCTTTTTCACTAAATTGAACTGCAATAAACAAAATAGTAATACGTGAGAGAAAAGGTAGATCATTGAACTAAACTAAATCAATTACTGAGTAAGTGGAAAAGAACACGCCCTAATTCTTAGACAATCTCAATCTATATTGATAAGGAGAAGAAGGGGAGAAAGCCAAAAACGTTATAAAGGTAGTAAATCTTGGCATTTACAATAGACTGCCAAAACGTGAAAACCATGTGAAATGAAAAAGTAACGTAAAAGGATCAAAATGGTTTTTTTTTGGTGCTAATCAAATTGGATTGTTGCATTGATTCAAGTAGTCCCAAATGAAAAAAAAAATATACACCTAATTTACACTCGAAATACACCCTCGAAGCCTGACACTATAATTAATGAAATTTCATCATCAAATCAAATACCATCAAATAACCCCTTTTTAAGGCACTTTTTTTGGAAAAGTAGATGGTGGATTTGAAACTCAATTCTTTGGTGTACTAATTGAGTAGATACGATGTTTTTCTCTTTTCCTTGATGATCCAAGCCTTTTGGAATAACACTCTTTGTAGCATTATCTTTCCAAATCCGATTGTAAAATAAAAATTAATTAAATTAACCCCTTAATGTTTAATTATAATCTCCCCACGCCTATTTCAGCCAAGCTAGTTGATGAAATCTCAAAATTGTACTTAAGTGCTTGTTTGGTTAACCATAGGAAGTAAGTTTCCATAGAATGTGCTAATTCATGGTAAGTATAAATTCACGGGAAGTGGTAAATCTTGTTTGGTTGAATAAAGGAGTTCCAAATTCATGGGAATTGATGTGGAAAGTGCTACTTACCTAGAGGGCAAGGTAAAAAACTTCCTCCATTTTGGAAATAGTAGCTACCCTTAGCTTTTTTGTCAACCAAACAAGAGGTAAATGACTGGAGTTCAAAATTTATCTACATCAACTTTTTGTGCCTCTTTTTTCTCTTTTTTAGGTGGGGCACTAAAGGGGCTCCCTTTGTTTTTATAGTCCTTAGTTATTAGGGAAGAGGGGGCTATTGGTATTCGAACTCGGGCGGGAACTAAGCCCACCGGAACGAATACCAATAGACCAAGCCAAGTCTGATTACTTTTGTGCCTCTTTTATCACTATAGTCATACTAATCATTTGGGGGTTCTCTAAAAATTGTCTGAAATGTGGGATTTTGTAGATGGCCCAATATTTTTTTCATACCACTCTGTTACTAACAAATTGAATTCTGAAGTTCAAGTATCAATAAGAAAAAATAAATCGCAAATTGACTTAAAGGCATATATATGAACAAATGAAATAATGGTAGAAAAAAAGGATACAAATTTGTACTATAAAAAAAGGAGTACAATAATGAAAATACCAAACAAAACAAAACAAAACAAAACATTACCTCTGATCTATTACCAACTAAAGACGATTCATTGAGAGCCTGATTTGTCTCCATTGTTGATAATCTCTCTTTTCTTACTCTTCAAATTGATATAAACAGAGCATAACAGACACAAAACACAGAGGAAAAAACAGATATGAACAAAAAGAAGAAGAACAAAAAGGGATTAATTGGCTATGGGTTTTGGTTTTATAGGAGAAGAAATGAGAGAAAGCAGAAAAACAAGAATGGTTGAACAAGAGTGAGAGAGAAATGTGTCAAGGGTTTATCAAACAGATGGCAACAAATAGATTGCTGCATGCCAGTAGAGGCAGAGAGAGAAAATAAGAGAGAGAAATGGGAGTCAAAGAGCCAGTAATCTGTTTTGCACCCATGCAGAGAACTTGTTTTTATAGCCATAATAAAGTCACTTCTTCTTTTGCTAAGCACCATTGAATTTCATCTCCTTTACCTAATTGGCTCACTAATAAACAAGTTGCAACTTGTAAGTCAGGTCATGGGTTCAAACCTCCTGAGAAGCACCTACACAAATTTATTCGTGAAATACCCGAGGCCGTGCGTTGGGAGGTACCCTTTAACGACGCCCATTTGCAAAACCAAAAAAAAAAAAAAATCATCTCCTTTAGTATTGAACTTTGTCAAAAAATAAAATAAAATAAAATTCATCTCCTTTTTTTCTTCTTCTTTTGGTTTAGGGGAGATGGGAATGATGGCATATGTCAACAAGTGCTAAGGTACAACAGGACAATCAAATCGAATTGGTAAAAGAGTGACCAAGATTTCTTTCCAATATAACCACTAAAGGAGTCTTCTTCTTCTTTATTTTTTATTTTATTTTATTTTTTTTTTTTAAGGTCACCATATAAAGGAGTCTAAGCAAGCATGTAGTATATTCCAGAACAAAGTAGTAATTATGTTTGATTGTCCACTCCCAAAAAAATGCCCGCTAGTTTTTCCGGTTGGAAATGTAAAAGTGAAAGTAATGAGTTTTTTTGTTAGTTATCGCTTATCACTTCTAGAATATCCTATTTGAAAAATTCTTAAATCAATTACGCTTCTTCTGAACACCCCCATAAACCTTACCCTAAGTTCTTATGGAGGAGATTAGTGTGTGACGCAATTGTCAAACATTGAACCCAAAATCTTTTATTGGTGATTGAACTATCTACTCTGTTAATAGCATTTGATTCCATTATTGAACAAAATAAATTACATGTTTCACTTTTTTTTTATTAAATAAATCTTAATTTTATTTTTGCTATATACACCAAAATAATAAAATAAAAAAACCCATGAAAACAAGCCGTGTTAATAATGATTCATGCTCCTAATAAACGGTATATGCATCCTATTATGGCTAGCACACTGCACATACTACTACAATAAGTATTAGATTTCTTTTAGGCACCAAAAAATGATATCAGATTTCTTTTCCTTCCCATAAACCGCCAATTTTCTTCTTCCTCTTCTTCTTCTTATAATACATATGTCATCTAAAACAACTCGCAATGTTTCACAAATTATCGAATTTTAGATAATGTGACTTAACATTTTACGTAATCAATGAATTGAAATCGATTTACATGCAATTTAACTACATTTTTGCGAGGATTGATTCCTATATTAAATTAATAACAAAAAAACTAAAAAGGAATATAGCATTAGTTGGACTCTATAATTATTCGCTTAAATTTTTGGTTGAGTTGGTTCAAACGCATAGTATAGAGCGAGCTGACTAAGAGGTCCTTTGTTCGATACTGGAAACTCATATTACCTAAGTAGAATATTTTAGCACATAGAATGAGAAAGTGGTAAAACATGTATACTTGATAATACAGTACCAAATTTCTCAAAGTTTTCAGAGTTTTTTTTTAATTATTTGTTGTGGTAACCATGATGGTGATCCCTAATGGATTGCAATTCTATAAGCTAAAATCATGAAAAACAGAAGGTATGATTTAATTTTCCATTGCTTTCAGTAGTAATCTTTTATACAAGTAGGGCACATTAAAGTAGGCATGGATTTCATGTGAACGACTTTTACCCCTACACCATCACTACCACATGTAGATTGTGTCTCTTGATCATCTGACCAAGTTTCCTAATTTGTTGCGACAACATTCTCCATTCAATCCATTTCAGTTTATCCTTTTCATCTCAATCTCCTCTCTTGTGTTTTTCTTTTCTCTTCCTATTGTGGTGTTTGTTTATTAAGTTTGTGGTCAAACTTCAAAAGGGAAGGTAATGAGGTGTACGGTACGCATTACGCAATACCGCAATAGCTATCTTCGTAAGGTGGTACGCCTTCCATACCGGGTTTGCTTCAAAGTGTAAAGATCGTTTTGGCGATTACGTAGGGCAAGGTTTATTTATGAGAGCGCGGAGAGAAAGCGTGATCCCTTTTTAGCGGATTTAATTTAGAGTGTTCATTTTTCTGACGTCTAGTCTATTTAATAATTGTTGGTAATAAAAAAAAAAATCGTATTAGATCACTACTATGCTTCAATTATTTGATAATCATAGAGAACAAATTGAGATTATTCAATTCAATATAAACTTAAGTCATTTTGATGCTTAAGAAGTAAATTTACTTCTTTAGCATCAAAATGACCTAAGTTTATATACCTCGTAAACAAAAAAGAAAATAACATATACAATAACTCAGTAAAATAAGAGATCATAAAAAGTTGTTTCTTAAAAAAGGCTGAAAAGTACAATCATAAAGATTGGTTTAAGATGAACTTGAGCAACAAGCCGTGTAAATAAATACTTTAATTTAAAATAATGGATTTGAGGTGAATTTATTTCTAAATATCTAAGATAATTTTAGGTTTAAAAATGATAATGACCTTTCATAAAATTTTTAAATTGGGGAGATTTTCAAATAACATCTCTCCACCATGACATTTCAAATTATTCACACTCCTACAGTTTGAAGGCATTTAATTTTTTTTTCCAAATGCATTTAATTTGAATCTAATTATGAGAAATACATCCTTGCATATGAACACTAAATGTGAAAAAGATGAGATCGACCTAGTTGATTTTGTTTTCAATGTACATAGCTAATGATTGACTTTAATATAACTATATAGGTCTCATTTCCGACTACCCGTTTCGTAAGTGTTAGGTAGTTTTGTCTTGTTTTCTTCAATGAAATAATGTAGTATAGTTAATGAAAGGAATGAAAAAGAATGACGCGGAGTAGAACATAACAAAATACATTGACACGGAACAAAATAATTATAAAATGTGTTACAATATGAAAAGATTGAAATGGAATAAAGCGAATAAAAAATAAAACAGATTGGAAACGGTATGTTGTATGGAGACGACGAGAGACGAGACCATTTGATTAGAGTTATATACTTATACTAGTTTTAACTCTGTGCTTCGCACGGACTCGTTAATATCTCTCGAAAATGAAGATAATTTTCTAAGGTGATATCTCATGTCTGTTTTACATTTTACTATTTTAGTTTTTTTTTTGTTATAAAATATCTTTTTAAATCGATCTATATCTAAAATAGAATAAATGTAAAAGAGATTAATTTATGAATATGAGGTCTACCTCAAAATTCCAAAACGTAAAAGAAAATTCAATTTAATGACGTAAGATTTATAATTTTTAGAGTTATGTAACTAAAATTATGTTTTTTTAGTTTGAAATAAAATAAAAACAAATCAATAATAAAGTCAAGTGATGATGATCATGTGGGACTTGGATGATATTTATTAAGCTATATGTGGCAAAGTTGTTAACATGTAGTGTCTAACAATGTCATTTTACACGAACATTCCCTTTATATGGCGTCTACATTTTATCACTGCACGCAAAAGATACAACTTGTATAATACATATGTATCTCATTTTGATTTTTTTTTTTTTACAAATCCAATCAATTGAACTAAGATTTATAAATTTTTGACTCACGTAACTAAATTATTTTATTTTCTAATATAAAAATATGCTAATATATAAATTATAGTAAATCCAACATATGATAACACATTTTTGGGTGACACTTAGATAATGAGTTGTTAGGTTATGTGGCAAGTTTTGCTTATATTGCGACTTAGGTGTCATCGTCACACGAATGTGGGCCTCTATGTGGCGTCCTACGCATGTCGTGTCCACGTGAATTGAACTTGGATGATCATGTGGGACTTGGTGATATTTGTTAAGTTATGTGGATGATCATTTCACACGAACATTTCCTCTTCTGTGGCGTTTACATGTTATCACCGCACCCAAAGGACCCAATTTGTATAGGATATATATCTCATATTATACTTTTTGTAAATCCAATCCATTGAAGTCGGATTTATAATTTTTTAACTTAGGTAACTAAAATTATTTTATTTTGTGATATTAAAAAATGCTAATAAATATGTAATAAAGTCAACTAATAATGAGATATTAATGGGTGACACTTGGATGATGATAAGTTGTTATGTTATGTGGCAAACTTTGCTTGTGTGGCGACTTAGGTGTCATCGTCACACGACTTTGAGCCTCTACGTGGCGTCCCACGTGTCATGCCCACCCAGATTTGAGTGCTTATGTAGCATCCCACGTGTCGTGCCCACATGAAATCGACTCACTTTTATATCACCACTTGAGTTAGGACCCAATTTTAGTGTGGAACTCAATTATTGTATTACAAATATGGTTATTATACGTATTTTATCATTAGCCTCTATAAAACTTTCCCTAAAAGATGTCAAACTTTATAAGCTTATATATAAGACATATATATCTCATTTTGAAGTATTTTTCATGACCAATGCAATGACGTAAAACTTCTATTTTTTACAATTGCGTAACCAAAGTTATTTTATCTTCTAATTTGAAACAAATAGGCTAATAAATATAGATGTTATATCTAATTACTATATGAATGTCATGAATAAAGACACATTTATTAGTTACACTTGTACGACTTGCTTATGTGTCCGCTTACGTGGCGCTTAGGTATCATCACCACACGAAATTGGGTCTCCAAGGTAGCGACCTACATGGTGTGTCCACACGAAATTGACTCAACTTTATGTAGTTTGAAATAATATACTAATAAATATATGATAATGTGGAGTAATAATGACTCTAGGACAGCTCAATGATGATTTGTTAGGCTATGTGGCAAAATTGTGCATATGTGTCATGGTCACATGAACGTTTTCTCTTATGTGGCGTCCCACGTGTAATCACCGCACGGAAAAAAAAAACTTTTATAGGACATATATATCTCATTTTGAAGTACTTTTCAAATTCAATCCAATGGAGTAAGATTCAATTTTTTTTGAATTACGTAACTAAAGTTATTTTATTTTTAAATTTGAGAATATGATAATAAATATATAATTAAATGAAACAATGATTATGCATTAATGACGGATGATGTGTTATATTACGTGGCGTGCATGTGCTTACGTGACATCACTATATGAAATAGCTGCTTGTGGCATCACACGTGTCGTCCTCACACGATTAAAGGCCCTGCATGGCGTCCCACGTGTCGTAGCCACACGAAATAAACTCACTTTTCGTAAACACAGCTTGGCCAAAAAAAAAAAAAAAACCCACACAAAAATGAAAATAAAAGAAAAACCTAAATAAAGAAAAATGAAGAAATTGCTCATACAACCCAACACCCAACCCAACCTTCTGGGCACACAAACACACAGATAGAGAGAGAATGGTGGTAATGGCGGGAAGTTTTCCGACCACTGTATGTCGCTTAAAACTACTATTTCCACATCCCTCAATTCACTTGAAAGCAAGAACACTCTTTTCAAAACAGAATTTACGAAACCCTTTAGCCCGTTCTATGTTTAGAACCCAATTAGTCCCTTTATCCGCCAAATTTTCCACTACCCAGTTCAATTTATACAAAACCCAGTTAGGAAAAATGTCCAATGAGGATGATTTGATTATTTTGGGCATTGAGACAAGTTGCGATGACACGGCTGCTGCTGTTGTAAGTTCCCATTTTTCGCTTTTAAGTTTTGTGGTTTAATTTGTAGCCTTTCTGATTTCTCTTTAATTCAAGCTGACATATTATTTTTCTGTTTGTCTTGTTTGGGTGTAAAGATTGATGATAATTTTAATTATACTAATATAATATTATTTTGCCATGTATTGTTTCATAAATATTAGCATTAGTAGTGAATTTGGCTGAAGTAATAGTAGTGTATCTGGAATGTCTTATGTGAAGCATAGAAATGTGTTTCTAGTGGGTAAATTTAAGCATTGATATCTGCAACAGTCTTTTATTGCTTATGCGCTTATGCATCTATGGTTTATGGAAACATGGAGTAGAATCTATATTCTATTTGTGTACATTTTGTTTTGATTTGATTGTCGTTCGTACGAGTAATTCTGTTGTACTTTTTGGCTTATTGTGGTTTGATTAGCTGTTCAATTATTGGAATTTCAGGTGAGAGGCAACGGTGAAATTCTTAGTCAAGTTGTGGCATCTCAGGTACAATTGCTTTTGGTTGATGGGTTAGATTCAATAGTAATTATTTGCTGAAGGATTTAGGATTGCTTGAATGAAAATAGACTCGGCTGTTTAACTTGCTGGTAATTGGTCGTGGTTTTGGTAGAAACTTGGTTCAGTAGAATGGCACACTTGAGTTTCCATGGTTGCCCCTGGCGTTTGTTATGTGTACATTGGTTGAATTTGAAGGGAGAGTAGAAGTTGAGCACAATTTTCTGACAATCTTCTAGCTTGTTGGTCTAACTTAGGAGCTTGAAGTACTATCAAGGGAAAGTGGATGTTTAACAATTGCGTTTGTGTTTAGTTACATCCCTAATTTTTGTGTTTTGCTGATCAAGGCAGATCTGCTTGCCCAATATGGAGGAGTTGCCCCAAAGATGGCTGAAGAAGCTCATTTGAAAGCCATCAATAAGGTAAAGATCATGTTTGTCTGACTAGCTTACCTTGATTATGGGTTATTATTTGAATCTCCACATGTAGCATGGTAGTATTGGTAGTACCTCAAAATGCGTATAATCTGTGGAGTTTTTATGGGAAACCATACTTCAGAATTGTTTATGAGTGAATTTGAATTATTTAGATATGTGGCGCTTGTTATTGGTTTTTTCCAAAATAATCATCCTTGGCATGTTTACAGTGACAATCTTTTATGGGCTGCTTTAACTAAAACTCTGACAAGAATTTAGGGACAGATGGAGTACGTTGTACATGTCTTCCCTTACAAAATATCAGTAAATGCATTTAAGTTGGTGTGTATATATCATGTCATTGGCTATAGCCTATAGGCCATTAACGTTTTAGTGGATGATGTGCCATTTCATTCGGTTAAGCATTCTATAGACTACGTCAGCCATTAACATCTATCAGGCGTGGTTAAATGAAAATGGGTGGAATTGTTACCTCTAATTGTTTCGTGCTTGAATTCCTTGTTGCAGGTAACACAATCAGCACTTGATACCGCAAATTTAACAGCTAAAGATCTTTCTGCTGTTGCAGTTACCATTGGCCCGGGATTAAGTCTCTGTTTACGTGGTAATAAATTGGTTATCTATTTGTTTATTTAGAAAAATCTAGAAATGTTTCAGTGAGACTGAGAGTGCTATACAGACATGAGAGCTTTAGGAAGTGAGCTTAAAGATAACATGGAGATTTTTCGTACTATTAATTAGTTAGGGTACAAATGTAGGATAGAGTAATTTGATTGACATAGTTGATATGGTGTTCAATACTCCTTAACAGATGGTGTTTGAGCAATTTATAGGTTTGGGGTTTGGCTGATAAAAGTTGGAATTTGGGGATTCTACTTTGGTAGAGTTGTGGATTGTGATGAGAAGCTGATTAAATTTCCTGTCATAATTTGTCTAGTAAGTGACTGCTGTTTTTACTCCTCTGTCTTTGAGATTTGCTTTCATTAGTAATCTATGACAATGATCTCAACTATGGAGTTAAAAACAAGATTGGGGTTACCAACTTACCATAGGGTAGTTCCATTGCCTTTCAGGATTTTGGCTAAAGAGCTGTATATGAAGTGTGTAGCATTGCAGAGCAATGTCTCTCTCTAGGCAGCTGTTGAAGGGTGTCAAATGGAATGTGTTGCTCAGTGGTGGCCAGTGGGGCAGTAGTTGACCTCTTCACTGCGGGTTAAGATTTTTGCTCTTCCAGTGTCTGAATCTGTCTATATGTGCATCATAGATACTATGGCTCTTTAATATCCGATGGAGGAAGGGGTGTTGCGTGTTCTAAGATGTAATGACTGATAACAGCCCTCTAGTGTTTTTCGAGTCTGAGTTCGTTCTAGTTTAAGTCATATAGGTCTTGGATATGGGTGTCGTGATATCCACTGGCCTGCAAGATAGCTTGAGTTGCCCGAATTACCAGATTTCGTGGGTGTGTGCCGGGGGGTATCCAAGCTTTGCTTGACTAATCCCATGAAGTTATCGACCAGGAAAACCTCCAGTGGCCCTGAGGGGACACGAACCTGGGACCTTTGGAATAGATCTCATAAGTCTTACCAGCTGAGCTACCCCCTCAGGGTCAATGACCAAAAGATTTGTACGGCTGACAGAGAAATATTTGCAGAAACCGGATTCAACCCCCCGGAGTATAACTATATTAAAAAAAATTCTTTGACCTGCAGAAACAGCCATGGATAGAAAACGTTGACTTATTGTTCATGATTTTTGTTAGCTGTTGCTTTTATAAGAGAAAATCGTGTTAGCTTCTAAAGATTCTAACTTCAATTGCCTTGTTATTTGTAATCTGAATGTAGTGGGTGTGCGGAAAGCTCGAGAAATAGCTGGTAGCTTTCAGCTTCCTATAGTTGGTGTGCATCACATGGAAGCTCACACTTTAGTAGCAAGGTATGGCTTATGCACAAAAGATTAGCCGAAGACTTCAGCACAGAAGAAATTTGAGAAAACAGAAGACTGTATTTAACTACCCAACACTACTATCATGATTTTGATATAGATATATCTTTCAGTGTGTTTATGTTGTTGTACCTCCTTACTTTGAGTATGATGTGTTTTGGGGAATCTTACTAAAGCTGCTGCTTGTTGCATTGTTTCTCCTTTTGACCAGGTTGACTGATAGAGAAGTGCAGTTTCCTTTCATAGCATTGCTCATCTCAGGTGATAGTTTTTTTTTTTTTTTTTGAGGGGAAAATAAATTCCATTAATTGAAAGTCATACGGCACTTACAAGAAGGAGTGAATTCAACAAGAAATAGATCTAAAACATCAGAATACATTCGAATGAAAAGGCTATGTAGCACTAGAGCTTCAACAATTCCGACCGGTTTCCATTTAATCGTTGTTTTCCATATTACAGCCTCTTCGCGGAAGACTCTGCCATAGCTTTGAATACTTTGATCCGACATAGTAGACCACCTCTTGATAGAATAGATCCGCCAAAGTACCATACGAACGACAAAACGAAAAACTAACAATACTCTTGAGACAACTGAACCCAACGAATGGGACAAATTAACCCTCACAGATGGATAGACTGATATTATTCGACATAATAAAACTAGATAATAGAACAAAACAATGAAACCAAAAGAATTGGGCCTTACCATTAGCAAATAATCGCTAATGGCAGCCCCTAAACCAAAAGGGGGCTAGGGTTTTTTTGGGGGGAAGGAGAGAGATCTCAGGTGATAGTTAATTGATATCTATTTTTGAATTTGTCTGTTGAAGATGATTTCTAGTTGGTAAAATCAGTCGTCATGATTATTCCTATCACATGCTTTGATAATAAATGGTATATAAGTTACTGTCAATTACGATGTTTTTTTCCATGTCTTACATCTGGAATGAGCTCCTCGTAATTATTGTTATTAATCCAATATTCACAGCTAATTCCATTGGCATTCAGATTCAAAAGTTATTCACCATGAATTCCGAAAGATTGAAAAGTTACAGCTGCATCTTCAACAATCAATATGAAATCAACTTAGGAGAATTTGGGATTAAGTTAACATCAGATCTATTTTTATTTTTGTTAGTATTATTATTATTATTATTTTGGGGGGGGGGGGGGGCAGTGAGAATCAAACCCTGATCTTTTCAAGGATATATGGGGGGAGGGCTACTGCTCTCCAGGACAATTATCTTCAAAGATATAATTTTAGTTATGATATTTAACTGAAACACCCTTTTGAAGTCATTAACCACTTCAAGTGAGTTGTCATCTTTGTAAAGAAGGGTGCATTTTGGCCCTTTAGGGTTTGTCGTTTCTTTAGGAATGTTGTGAAGGATAGATCATGAATCTTCTGTCATATTAAGAGAATTAGTTAGAATATGATTTGGGAAAGTGAGAAACAAATCTTTCTTCCATAACTCTTTACTAGTTAAAAATCTTCAGAAGTTCTTATAGTGTACACTTTTTGGGCGCTACATACATGATACATCGCTGTACAGGTGTACACTTTTTTTTATTATTATTTTTGCTCTTCAGGGGGGCACAATCTTCTAATTCTTGCACGAGATCTGGGACATTACACACAACTTGGGACCACCATAGATGATGCAATTGGTGAAGCATATGATAAGACAGCAAAGTGGCTTGGCCTTGATCTGAGGAGGAGTGGTGGCCCGGCTATTGAGGAGCTAGCTCGAGAGGGTGATCCCGATTCTGTGAAATTCAAAGTGTGCTTCTTTTAACTTTATTGGGTGCCCTCCTAAAACTGTTTAGTTTTTCAAATTGCGTACTTCAGACAATGCATAATTAATGGATTGTATTCAGTGACCAAATTTGTTTGCTGCTTTTGTATTAGGTCCCAATGCAACATCACAAGGATTGCAACTTCTCTTTTGCTGGATTGAAGACTCAAGTGAGGTTGGCGATTGCGTCAAAAGATATGTAAGTATGCGCATATTCTTGGTGCTTGGAATACGTTTTGAATTTTTTGCTGGTTGAAGTAGTTGTCCTGGCTGTTCTTACATCAGCTACTGTGGCAAAGTTTTATTTGTTTTTTTTTTCTTTAACCTGGTTTCCTCATCAACTCATATACATTGCTAGCTTATTAAATGGTCTCTCTGCCAGCAAGATTTCTGAACATGAGATGACCAACTCGAGTATACAACCCCAGAACTATTTTTTATTTTACTTTTATTATAAGTATGGATCCCTTATTGGTTGATGCGGTCTCTTTTTGGCTTTGTTGCTAAATTTGTTTTCGTTTGGCTAGGATGGTTTCTAGTTGTTACTTATGATAATGCTCATTGATAACTGAAATAGATTATGACTTGTATCTCCTGTTGTTGACGATTGGACTGTGTGCAGCAATGCGGAAATTCCAATTTCTTCTACAAGTAGCCAAGATAGGAAGTCTAGGGCTGACCTTGCTGCTTCTTTCCAGGTTATCACCATGTGACCACTGGCTTCCTGTCTTTCTCTCTGTCTTAAGTTATATATTGGGAAGTATCATGCCATTCTATTAATCTTGACCTGCTTACTCTTTAAATGCAATTGTTTCACTTGCTAATGCATTGCCAACCCGTGGGAATTCACCATGCAGCGTGTTGCAGTATTACATCTAGAAGAAAGATGTGAACGAGCTATTGAATGGGCATTGAAGATTGAGCCATCAATTAAGTGTTTGGTAAGTAGTGTCATTGGTTTACGATCCACTACTCAAACATATGCATTTGGCTCTGATGAATGGTATTCTGCAGGTTGTCTCAGGGGGTGTTGCATCAAATCAGTATGTGAGAGCAAGACTTGACCACATTGTCAAAAAGAAAGGCCTACGGCTTGTTTGTCCTCCACCTAGCCTTTGCACTGACAATGGTAAACCATTCTACCTTTTTATAGTTACTTGATACTCGATTTGTAAGGCATGAAAGGAGAGGTACACAGATCTGAGTCTTAAATTTGTTATCTAGAGTAGTAGGATTAGGTTTGAGGACAAGCAATGCTTCCCTGTCCATACCTGTTGTAAGTTTGTCTGGTTCTCCATTCCCCCAAGAGGGCCTTTTTGATTGTGTGCAAATTTTTGTGAAATAATTGGTGACAGATATGCAAACATATCCTTGTCAATGTTCACTATACTTGGGTGATAATTTGATTGCAAATTTTGTGAAAGGTCCAATTTTGAGGGCCTTTCTGGTTTTGATACTATCTTGTTAGAGATCAATTCTTTAGTGAGCACATGGCACTGGTGTTTGAGTTTGCCCACAGGACTGCTCTGAATAATTAGATGTTAACTTGGTCTTTTGCCGAATGAGTGGAAGCTTACACAGTTGACAGTTCCATTCATTTCTCAACATATACCTGTCAGATGTAACATTGGTAACGATTTCTTGTTTGCTTTCTGGCCAGTAAATATTGTCTCTAGTTTTTTTGATCTAAAAGTCGATGGTTCTTGATATCGTATAATTTTTTTAATATTTAGCCTACAGGGGTGTGAAGGGGTTGATTCTCAAATTAGTTTCCTGGAACGTCGATTGTTCTAGAATGTAGACATGCTTTGTGGTTCTTTTTTTCCTGTGTTAGCATGTCAAATGTGGTGGCTCTGAGAATTTGGTACATATGTTGGTCTTTCACTGATAGCATTTTTGCTAGTCTTGACTGGTTAGGGGTAAGGCTATGTACGTCAGACCTTGCCTGTAGTGAAGTCTGTATGATTTGTTTGGTAAATTCCAAAGAGATATTCTCAATATGCATAATTTGTGCACATTTGTGAATGCCTTAACTGCTTCAGAGTAACACATGTTCTGCTCGGTTCAAAAGGTGTAATGGTTGCTTGGGCTGGCATTGAACACTTCAGCGTGGGAAGATTTGATCCGCCACCTCCTCTTAATGAACCAGAAGATACCGTGGTATGTAGTAGACGTTTAAAACTTCCCCAGTAGTTTTCGTATTGTCTTGGAATTTTTGTCGCCTACTTGTCGGTTTTCATAGTCAATTAAGGCAGACTTGTATGTTAATCACATTATTGTTAGCAGAAGATGAACCTTCTTTTCCTTGCAGCTGTTATTTTGAGTAAAGGGTTCTGATGTCCTCACAAATTCTGTAGGAGAAATTACTCATTTTCTAGTATGGACCTTCTAGTGTTAATTGAGCACCAGGAGCTCTAGCTAATGATATGATGAACATATTGAAAAAAAAATTGTAACTTGATGTAATACTATTTTGTGGGTTTACAGTATGATCTCCGACCTAGATGGCCACTGGGAGAGGAATATGCTGAAGGAAGAAGCGAGGCTCGCTCCATGAGGACAGCCAGACTTCATCCCTCCCTTACATCTCTCATCCAAGGCTCAGCCGAACTCTCATAGCATATGCGCTGGGATTGAATTGAAATCAGATTGTAATCTTTTATGTATTTTTATACTAGGTTTTGAGAAATCTTGAGAATGTTTATATTTATAGAGCACTTCACCAACTTTTATAGGCGATTGTGATTATTGTAGGGTTTGGGACAAATGTAGATATTTTCGGGTTTCAAAACCTTGTTATACGGGAAAAAAAGAGTAAATTTTTTTGTAATTGAAATTTCATTTCTAAGAGAAAACTTGAACTTTTTCGTTCAAATTTTCTTTCTACATTTGACTTTTTTCTTTTTCTTTTTTTTTTTTTAAGGTAAGGAAAATAGGTAGAGAATTAGGAGACTCTCCTCTCGAGAGTAATCCTAGCAAATCCTCATAAAGTATTTGGGACAACTCCCTATCCGGGAATTCCTGAAATCTAGTGATTCTGTCAATTTGATGGCCGAAATTAGCCATCCAATCGGCCGCTCTATTGCCTTCTCTAAAAATATGTTGAACTGATGTGCGGAGTAGCGGGGCAAGAAATTTACGTGTATCAATTATTAACGCATAAATAGACCATGGAATTTCAATTTCTCCTCGAAGAGCTTTAATGACCGTTAAATTGTCACCTTCAATCTGAAGGCTACGGAGGCCCAAATCCACTGCGTGTTTAGCCGCTTCACGAAAGGTTGTTGCTTCTGCCACCAAGACTGAACTTGAACCAACCTGCGTGGCGCCCGCGCCAAGAAAAACCCCTCCCTCATTTCTTATAACATAGCCAGCTGCTGCTTTCCCATTCTTACTTGAACCATCGAAATTAATCTTGCAATGACCAATTGATGGTAGGTTCCACTTCACTAGCATGTGTTCTACAACTTTAACACTGGCACTTCGATCCTCCATACTGGTATTATAAAAAATTGTCGGTTTGTTCCTAAGAGTCCATACCGATTCACAGATTTTGGCTTTGATCCAGCACCGGTGCTATTGAATGATGAATTTTGAAAGACGACTTTATTTCTTTCCGTCCATATACGCCATATAATGAAGATGGCCTTAGCTAGACAATTAGGGTCCAGGTCATATCCAAACTTGTTAGAGGACAACCAGTGCAGAAGGTTACCAGATGGCGGGACCACTTCAATCCAGCCAGCCTGATAAGCCTTGTCCCATACTTCCTTCGTGACAGGGCAGTTTGCAAACAAATGATCCAAACATTCATCATTACTCTTACAAAGCGGGCACGTAGTATCAAGCGGAATACCACGTGTAGCCAATGTTTTTCTAACTGCTATTGCCCTGTGACAAACTTGCCAGAGAAAGACTTTAATTTTTGGCGGAATGTTCAATTTCCAAATCCAGGCAAAATTCCACTTGTTAATGTTTGTCAGATCAATACCATGTGCTAACCAGGTGGCCGTCTTTGTAGAGAAGGCACCATTTCCTGTGAGACCCCAGCAAAAATCGTCGTCCATGTCATGATAGGGTAACAGTGTGTCAGATATTAGGTCTTGGATGTGCTTTGGGATGAACATGCTAAGCTTAAGTAAGTCCCATTGCTTGGCAGATGTTATCACGTCACAGACACGCCATTCTAAAATGTCATCAGGAAGATGACTAATGTCCATAAGGTCAATAATGGGTTTGTTACAACACCAATTGTCCGTCCAGAAATGAATGTTTTGCCCATTACCCACCTTCCACCGGATCCCTTTAACAAAAAGGGATCTAGTGTGAAGAATCTTTTTCCAAGCCCACGATTGTGAGCCATGGACTTTACAATCCATTAGACCAACATGTTGCAGATATTTGGCTGAAACTGTTTTAACCCAGAGGTTATCAGGTTCAGTGAGGATCTTCCAAGCTAATTTACACAAAAATGCACTATTTATGGCTTCAAGTTTTCTTAACCTTAATCCTCCGACAACCTTGGGTTGACATATTTTTCCCCGCGCAATGAGCGGAAAATTCCCTTGATCACTACTACTTTTCCAGAAGAAATCCCGGTTAATTTTATTGAGCTCTTGGCACGTTGTTTAGGTAGCTGAAAACACTGCATGGTGTGAGAAGGAATAGATTCAAGGTTGGCTTCGATAAGAACAACCCTCCCAGCCTTGGACATGGAGCTAGCAACCCAAGATTCCATTCTTTTCCTTGCTTTATTAACTATCTCGGAAAATTGCGCTTTAGAGGCCCGTTTGTCCAAAACCGGGCAACCAAGATACTTTCCTAGGTTGGGTTTAATTGGTATTTGAACTATAACGTTAATCATTTGTTTAGTACTTTGCGTAACATTTTTGGAACAAACAACCGTCGACTTATGGAGATTAACAAGCTGGCCAGACTGACTGCAAAAATGATTTAGAATGTTCATAAGTTTGTTACATGACTCTCTATCGGCTTTACAGAAGAGGATGCTATCATCAGCAAAGAATAGACCTTGGATTATTGGTGCTCTAGGCGGATCTTTATGCCAATTCCAGATTTCCTATTTTGACTTTCTAAGGTGATACGACGAAGTAGTACATCCATACACAGAATAAATAAGTATGGAGAAAGTGGATCCCCCTGTCTGAGCCCACGAGACGGCCTGAAAGGAGTCGTAGGCTCATTATTAATCATGATGGAGTAGGAAACGGTAGAAACACATTGTTCAACCCATTGAATCCAAGTATCACAAAACCCAAGTGCCTTCAGACACTGGAATAAAAAATCCCATTCAATCCGATCATAAGCTTTTTTCATGTCGAGTTTAATGGCAAGCCAACCTTTTTTTACTTTTGGTGACCCTAAAATAATTCATAATTTCAAGGGTTAAGAGGACATTATCATGAATCGACCTACCTGGAATGAATGCTCCTTGGAGCGGGCAAACAACATCATTAAGTGTTGGGCGAAGCCTATTAACAAGAATTTTTGAGATAATTTTGACAAGAGTGTTGCAAAGACTAATAGGGCGTAGATGATTGACAGTCTCAGGGCTTTTGACCTTAGGAAGCAAAGCAATGAATGTGTGATTAATTTCTTTTAACATTTGTCCACTATGAAAGAACGATGTGACCGCTTCGCAGATACTGTAGCCTACAATATGCCAGTAGGATTGAAAAAATCCTGGACCAAACCCATCCGGTCCAGGCGCTTTGGACGGGTCCATTTGAAAGACGGCGTCCTTGATTTCTTCCTTGGTGAAAGGTTTGATAAGTTCCTGATTAGTGTCACTGTTAATTAGAGTTGGGACGTCACTTAAGTCTAGGGAACGAGCAGCAACGGAGTCCGACTTAAACCTTTTTTCAAACGATTTACCAATATGCTCACGGATCATACCTTCCTCCTCAATCCAGGCCCCCGATGGTTCTCTAATTTTGAAAATCTTACGTCTTAGCGCGAAAATTATGAAATCGTTGTTAAAAAGAAGAGTTCCTGTCCCCGTCCGTTAACCATTTCTTCTTGGCATAGGTGTTCCAATATTTTTGAGAGAAAAGGAGGAGCTTTTCCCTTTGGGAGATAAGTCGATCGAGGGTGGCATGTAGATTGGAGTTATGAGGTTCGTTGATTAATCTATTTTCTATATGTTTTAATTTTTCATGATTTAGACTGGCTTTATTGTGAATATGACCAATATAAGAATGATTCCATTGTTTAAAATTGGCTTTAAGAGTCTTTAGCCTTTTGGTGATACGGAACATACGCGAACCCGTAATGAAGGGGGACCACGCCTCCTTAACTAATTTTTCTGCCGCCGAATATTGCGTCCAAAAGGGCTGAAACCGAAATGGCCTCGATTTTAGTGACAAGTTGGGACATGTATCGAATAGAATAGGGGCATGATCCGAGCAAGTGAATGATAAATGCCGCACAATAGATTGTGGGAACATGTGTGACCAATCGTCTCGCACAAGCGCTCTATCTAATTGCTCAAGGATGTACACGCCATTGAAACGTTTCCTCCAAGTGTAGGGTGTCCCATTGACCGGAACAGTGTCACAATCGAGCAATCCGCAGAAATTATTCAAGCGGGTAAAACGCGAGGGGTGGCACGGCAGACCACCTTTTTTGTCATCAGGACGCAAGAGTTCATTAAAATCACCTATGATACACCATGGAAGAGACATTGTGGAATTTAGGTACTTTAGTTGGTTCCAAAATGGCTCTTTATCTCGTTCCTGAGCAATGCATTTTGGAAAGGTGGTCATAAATACCAGAAACAATGCATTTTACCAAGGCTAAGTCATTTATTTCTAAGGAGATAATTCTGTCCAATTTGTGCAAAAGACTAATGTCAAGGTTGTTATTATTCCATAAAACCCAAACACCACCCGAGTGGTTAATAGGGTTGACATATTCAAAATTAGTGAAGCCTAGTTTCCTCATTATTCGAGTAGAATTGGAAGTATTGGTTAATGTTTCAAGGCCAAACATGATATCCGGTTGAACGAATTTTCGCAAAAAACAAATTTTGCTAACAGCTTGAGCTTTCTTAGCTCCATTAACATTCCAACATAAAATCTTCATTTATATAACAAACTCAAAGAGTAACCAGTTCCAAAAAGAGAGCATTTTATGTTACAACAAAAGAGTAACATGTTGTCCGATATGTACTTAGTTCCCACTGCTAAAAATGTAGCCTTGTCCATTAAGTGTTTCTGGACAAACACTCGAATGACATAAAAAACAAGCATTGACAAGGGTAAAACCCAGTCCATCACAGTGCCCACAAGGAGCAAGTGAATGACATTTGTAAAATTAAAAGCCATCAAACAATTAATAGCAAAAATATAACGCAACCACCAAAACCCAAAACTAGAATACCAATAAAAGGC
Source organism: Tetragonia tetragonoides (assembly GCA_038025085.1). NCBI lineage: Eukaryota > Viridiplantae > Streptophyta > Magnoliopsida > Caryophyllales > Aizoaceae > Tetragonia > Tetragonia tetragonoides. Next base: position 6,956,513 of record CM076140.1, on the reverse strand, counting down.
TATAGTATACTTAATCCAATTCCAGAAAGTCCACAAAAAACATGAGTCCCAAGCATCTCTAGACAAAAGTAGCAACGTGACAAAAGAAGAATGCTGAGAAAATGGAGCCTTAGTGTCCAGCATTACTAACAAATTATTATCCACCACAAAGTAATCAGTTGAAGGAAGCCAATCAATACTAGACATTGCATATTTCCTGCAGCTAAAGGCCAAGCCATTAAAAGAGGAAAACAACAAAGGACTAAGAAAATCTAGGATATAAGGATCTGAAGTTGATGAGGTATCTCGGGAACATTGGCTATTAGAGCCAATTTGCAAGGGAAATTTAGAAAGTTTCAAGAGTAGGACTTTACTTTTTTTATCCACAACCTGCATCCAACATGCTAGGAAAAAACCCAGACCAATCATGATACCTCTTTTAATTACCAAAAGCATCCCTGCGAGTAGCAAGCTCCAACCTGAAGGTCTTAGACAAGTAATCCAGTTGTTAATATACTGAAAAAAACCTTGTAAACAACTAACAAAGCGAGGTGGTTCAGAACACCTCAATTCTCTAGTACTCTTTTGAGACGAACTTATGCATTTGTAAAGGTGTGACTTACAAATGTTAAATGGGCAATTACAGTCCATCACCAACCCTTCAAAAGCTTGGTGAATGGCATCCTTAACATTTTCAACAGTCCAAGAGGAGAGTATTGCAGCCTCAATAAAAGAAGAAATTCTTTGAGCTACACGGTTACTAACTGAATGGTCACACAAAAGAGGGCTACCAAAAGACCCCAAGAAAGATTGCAAACAATTGCAAGAGTGAAGTATTGCACTACGCCACGCTTCCCTGTCGATCATCTCAGACCGCTTCCTATGTATGTGAATATGTTGCTCAAAAAAGCTCATAGAACAAGTCCAGTCCATCACCCACACTTCAAAAGCATAGCAAATGACCTTCCTACTGTCCACAGTCCAAAAACAGATTAAGGGGACAACAATACAAATAATTTTCATTTCTACTTGGCACATTCTTAAGAAAGCGCACAAGAGACTTGACCAGGTGCTAGCAAAAGAGCCTCTGTAGCTCAAAAATGGGGGAGAAGCTAAAGAGGATAGCCTGAAGCCTTTCACTAAAAGTACACCATGATAAAACATGAATTTCAACAAAAATTTAATCACGTAGGTGTACTGAATTATGCTATAGTAGTGATCATTCCAAAAACGATTAACAAGATAAATGTTTACAGAAACCCAATTAAGAGCCATAACAACAATCTGAGAAATATGCCAACCGCACAATTCTGAAAAAATACTGAATTCAGAGGTATGCAGCAGAAAAAATAACAAGCCAAAGCTCACACACAAAAGAGCAGCTGAACTGATGGGGGGGATTGAGATGACGCCACCAAAGTCACGAGCTCTAAAAGAGCGACCGACAGGGAGGTAGAAAATTTGAGGTAGAAAAAAAGAAAGCCACAAGGAGGAGAGAGCGTTAATATAGCAGCAGAAGAGGGAAACAAAAGGGGGTAGACTCGTGTTTGAGGAGGGGAGATAAATGAACGCCCAAACCCAGACCCTATAGCAACTATTAGATACGGATATGACCAATGTAAAGGAAGAAGAGCCTCTAAATCTCGTCAGGTTCCTAAAACAGACATGAATCAATTGAGTGTGCGATAAGCTAAAAACATTAAACACCCCGAATTCTAAAGAAACATACTCAAACATTACTCTTAAAGAGGGGTACTTATGCGTAAAACCCCAATTGGGAAAAGATTTAACAATAATCGAGACTTGGTTACCACTTACTGAGCAATCGAGGTGACGAATCGCACAAACTTTGCAAGCTTTGATCCCGTACTTCCAATTGCACAGAACACTGAAGGTATCTTCAACCTGAGACTTAATTGAAATACTGATTGGGACCCAATTGAGGAGTTCAGTAGTATGAATCGTGCAGACCTCCATCCAAAACATCCAATCATCCAAAGTAGCAACGAGATCCTCTTCTAGCTCCATCCAAGCTTGTAATCGCCAATCGAAGCCAAGTAGGATATTAGAGAAGGCCCAAAACCATGGATTTGACCGAGACTCAGTTGCAAATTGACAGTAGAGCATAAAGGAGTTGAGACGGTGGCTAGGGTTAGGGTTTCGAAAACCCCAATCATCACCAGAAAAGCCATAATTAAGGCTACCATTGAAGCTGAAATTGTAGCTAGAAAAGATTTCAAAGAGAAATTTAGAGAATTTTGAGATTGAGAGGCGTGATTTGAGGCGGTGGAGCGGGTGAATGGGAGGAGGCGGTGGGTCGGGAGGTTGCTTGGGTCGAAGAGGGCAGAGGGTTCTAGAGAGAATTTTCTCTCTCATTCTTTCTTTTTGTTGGGGAAAACTACGGTATTTACCCACAATTAGAATAATAGATAATCGGAAAAATAAAGTGTAAGAACCCAAAATCAACACAGACAATTTTTACGTGGAAAACCCTCTCAATTAGGGGAAAAAACCACGGTGCGGATCTCCACGCACTAAAATATAATCCACTATGATAATCAAGAGTACAAAGGTAACAATCACAAGATCAAACAACAAGTAGACTATTTATCTTTGATACTAGTACAAATTGACAAACCCTAGCTCAATTTGGTACTTCCACAAACCCAAAGATACTCCCACAAATACCTGTTGATAAGCGATCCAAATACTCTGATTATCTCCACCCGAACAAGCCGAATCAACCGTGAGTTGGACAAACCTTTTGGAGAACACTTCTGTTCCTCTCACTCTCTGTTTGTTGGCACTCACTGGCTTTTTGACACCCTTCTTGTTTCGGCTGCTGTGCTCTCACGCCTTCTAACAAAAAAGGCCCTGCGTTCTTTTTGTATCCCACACAACAGCTTCTATTGGAAGCCAATCACAAAACTCACTCATTGGCCACTAAATGGCAAGTGGGCCTTACAAACAAAATGGCAAGTATAGCCCATAAATGAGCTAGCCACACCCACGACAAACCGAATGCAATTCGGTTGATTTCACTTCATTTTTTTTTTCTTTTGTTTTATTTTATTTTCTATACAAACTAAAATAAAAATAAAACACAACTAAATATTATTTGGTATTTGGGGCATTACCTCAACACTTTTTTCTTCCACCTACATTTGAGTTGTTGCTTGAACTAGTACACTAAATTTTTGCATCCAAATTCAAACTTTTTTAGATCTACCACGGCCCACGGCTTTAATGTAATGTAAGGATATTTTATACCTATTTCAATCTATGGCCGGGTTGTGTAACCCAAAAACAAAAAAAAAAATTATAGCGGGATTGGCGGTCTTAATTCAAAAATTGATAATTCTTAGGATAAATTTGAAATAATTATTTTAGTCAAGAGTGATCAAAAAAAATTATTTTAGTCAAGCATATCGGTTGCCCAAATTAAACACTCGTAAACCTCCATTATTCTTATTCGGAATTGCTTAACGTAAATCCTAAATTACTTAATGCAAATCTTTTTGTCACAATACTTCCTAAAATGCCTTTTTATTTGCGCACCACCATCCTCCTCCTTCTCCTTTTTCCTCAAACAAATCTCCCTTATAATATTAGCTTTATAGGTTGAAACTTGAAAATGAATCTAATCGTATCAACATGGATGATCATTTAATCAAGATCAAATTTATATTGGATAGTTATTTATTCATTAATCCCTTAAAGAAATATAAACAAAATTGAAAAACAAAAAAAATCAGAAAACAAAAAAGAAAACCAAACCCTCCAACCCCACCACCCACCCCGTCAAGGACCTGGTCACTCCAATCAGCAAACCTCCCACCGGTGAGCCACCAGTTCAGACCGCCACCTCCCAACCCCTCGTCCCCACCCATCAGCAACCCCCCGGCGTCGAACCACCTCCTCCCTCCTGCGAACCACCAACCCCGAAACTCTCCCACTTGCTGCCGTCTAACCGTCTAACCCCCACCCTACGACCCACTATTTCTCTCTCTTCCCTCCTCCTCTTGCATCTATAACCACCAGTTCTGCTACCATGCCCCAACCGCTGCCATTCCAATAACCAAATCTATGCTCAGACGACAAAGGTAGGGGTTGAAGCCTTGAGGGAAATAGAAAACTGATAGAGAGAAAAGAGGGACAGTGGAAAATTGGTGAGGATTTTGTTAGGGGTATTATCGGAAAAAAGATTTACATTCACTAATTTGCGATTTACGTTAAACAATCCCGAACTGCTTTTGGTAAGTGGGATTTTATCCTCTCTGCGCCCATTTTATACCGCTCTCCATTTTAAGGTACCTTGACTGGGTCAATCAATTCCCAGATTTTTGTGTTTTTGGCGCCACAATACAGAAAAAGAAAAAGAGAAAGAAAAGGGGATAACTAGCGAAATTCACATAGAGGGCACAAAAATGGAGTTGATGAGAATACCAATATCAGCAACACAAAGGGCTAAATTAATCTCAGCAGGCTACGTTTCTCTCTCCTCTTTCTCTTCCGTCACTCCTACCCATCTCGCTCAAGGTATTCATATAAATTAAGTATATACTATCATATTTCGTTCAAATAATTTTAAAAGTTTATACTATGTAGTTGGTCTTTTTGAATTTTTGATTGTTTTATGGGAATTACGTCGATTTCTTCATTTTCTGTTGTTTATATTGCTTCAACTAGCTGTTCGAATTTCGATTATATGTCTAGCTGTACTCAAACAGATGCCGTTTCTGATAAACTGGGTTCATGTTTTTTACCTTCGCCAAAATTGGGTTTTTAGGGTTTTTGTGCAGTGATTAAATTATCATGGTGCGCTTACAGATTGTTTGGTTTGAGCTAATAATTTATGGAATTGGTAATGAAACTTAGTTTTCTGCAGTAGTTTGATTACCATTTGTCCCCAGTCTCTTCCAAACAGTGCCTTGTGGATTTTTCCCGAGAGAAGGGTTGCGGGGTATTTCATATGTACTGCCAACTTCCAAGTTAAGCTGAGTCCTGATGGATACCGGCTTTACACGATTTCATATCCATATAGAATAGTGCTTTAGACAAATTACTGATTACTGTTTTCTTTTCCTTTTTTAGTTGATGAGAAAACATTTTTCCAAATGTACATTGAAGAGGATATCTTACATTCTTTTATCTAACAGATTTGAATATTTCGGAAGTTGAAGCTCTTGAAATATTGAAGGCTGCATCGCATAGTAGCAGATTGGATGAATGCGATGGCAATCATGCTATTCTTAGTGGTAATTCTAGTACTGCTTTACCCTTGGTTACGCTTATATTTCCTCTAATAGTTATAAGCACATAATCTTTTAGCGGTACCAATGCTTGTTTCAAGGTAAGAAGGGTTCAATTTTATATGCTAGATTGTCTGGTTAAACAATAATGATGATGTGAAGTAGTAATAATAATTAAAATGCTATTAAGTATTTAAAGGGAGACAACAACAAGCTAAGAAGTACTTCAAGGAAAAAGGAGAAGGCATGTAAACAAACATGATGTAGGTGCTTGGAGTTACTGAAAGGGGAATCACAATGCCAATAGAAACTAAGAGAAACAGTTTTAGAGAAAATGGAGCAGTAATGTCTCCTATTGATTGGAAATGCCTTTGTTAATCCTTAGTTGAGTTTAGATGGACCACAATCGGGACCTCTCTGTAATGGAAGCTGAACTACCAATTTGGTAAATGCTTTTCCCTCGCACTGTTGCACTCTGCTTCATAAGTGATATACCTTCTCTTCGATGATAGTTCAGATGAAGAAGACAGAAGACAGCTGCTATGATTATGGTCAGAACTCAGAAGCAATAGCATGCTAGTAATAGCTGCTTTTTAGAGAGCTAATATAACAATAGGCTAAAGAGAAGCTTCTGAATTTGCTAAACTTGTCACTATAGGAAGATTCTTGAAGTGATATGTGAGCAGTATGCTGCTGCGACAGATCTTTGTGCTTGCAATTAGCAGTTTAAAAAGAAGCTTTGTGACATTTCCCTTTCGTCCTCTGAAGGATGTTATCCCTGCAATTATCATTCTACTTGCAATACTATGCAATGGTTTTATGATGAAGTGTGTTCTTGAACTTTTTTGAGTGTTTGGCAAGATATTTTGCTAAAGTTCCACCTCAAACTACTTTTAAAGTATAATGTATAAAAACATTTTATTTTATTTTTGAGCGCTTCATAAGCACCTTCACATGGGACATGGGTGCTTCATAGGCACCTGGGCATGGGTCATAGGCGCTTCATAGGCGCCTTGGCACAGGACATCTTTGGGCTGTGACATAGGCGCTGGCGCTGGGAAAATAGTCGCTGGCCCCTATGACAAGTAAAGAGAATGACGAACCGAGGCCATCGAGGACCAAAGGCCCGCCCTTAACATGATATTTACTCGTGCTTCGGTGTTGGAGCCTTAACACCTTTAAAAGGGTCATCAATGCCTTTTTGGGACCCGATCCAAGGGCCTCCCACAAGCCCCTAGGGTGCCATCCCATATGTGGCGTGAATTCTGTGAAAATGACTGCCTTCTTCCCGGGGCCCTTCGTTAGCCCAAAAAACGTGGATGCCTTCAATTTTCAACTACCAGGGCCATTTTGAAATTTTTGCCCAAACTTCTCTGTGGGGTCCATTGTGACACAACAAGACCCCTGATGACAGGGTCCATGAGCTTCGGTGTTGGAGCCTTAACACCTTTAAAAGGGTCATCAATGCCTTTTTGGGACCCGATCCAAGGGCCTCCCACAAGCCCCTAGGGTGCCATCCCATATGTGGCGTGAATTCTGTGAAAATGACTGCCTTCTTCCCGGGGCCCTTCGTTAGCCCAAAAAACGTGGATGCCTTCAATTTTCAACTACCAGGGCCATTTTGAAATTTTTGCCCAAACTTCTCTGTGGGGTCCATTGTGACACAACAAGACCCCTGATGACAGGGTCCATGAGCTCCATACTCGACCATTGTTTCATTCTTCAGACTCTAAGAGTGAGTGTCCAGTAAAATGGTTGTTTAAACCTAATGGGGACCCGATAGCCGACCGGGGGGCCTCCCTTGTCCAGAAAGTCCCGTGTGATATGGTGTGAAACGATTTTCTTTCGTTCCGGGGTCCTCCGAAACGCCAAAATACATAGATTATAGTCTTCAATTTTCAGCATTCCAAAAGTATGGTGGAGATTTTTTCGCAAGCTTCTCTTGGGGGTCCATTGTGGTCCAAGAGCACCCGCGTTGCCTCGGGAAGGCTACTTCGGTCCTTGAACTCCGTCCTCACCCATGATTTCTATCTTCTGACCCTAAGAGTTGACGACCAATAAAATGGCCTCCAAGCCTAATAGGGACCCAATAATCGACCTCGAGGGCCTCCCTCGTCCTCCGAGGGTGACCTGTGTGCTATAGTGCGAAAAATAATAACTTTCGTTTTGGGACCCTTTAGAAACCCGGAAAAACGTGGATGTATAACCTTCAATTTTCGGTTTTCAAGGTCCTGATTGAGATTTTTTTCCAAACTTTTCCGGGGTGTTCATTGTGACCCAAACCAACCCCATGTTCCCCCGGTAGGCCATACAGGTCCCCGAACTTTGTTTTCACCCATGGTTACAAAGTTTAGCCCTTTCCTTTAGGGTAATGACCACTGACTAGTAAAACGGTCGTCCAAGCCTAATAGGGACCAATAATCGACCTCCAGGGCCTCCCTCGTCCTCTGAGGGTGTCCCGTGTGATATAGTGTGAACATAATAACATTCGTTTCGGTACCCTCTAGAACCTCAAAAAACGTGGATTATAACCTTCAATTTTCAATTTTCTAGGGCCCGGTTGAGAATTTTTTCCAAACTTTTCCGGGGTGTTCATTGTGACCCAAAACGACCCCTTCCTGGCAGGCCATACAGGTCCCGAACATTGTATTCACCCATGGTAACGGAGTTCAGCCCTTTCCTTTAGGGTGGACGACCACTGACCAGTAAAACGGCCGTCCAAGCCTAATAGGGACCCAATAATCGACCTTGGGGGCCTCCCACGTCCTCCGAGGGTGTCCCGTGTGATATAGTGCGAAAGTAATAACTTTCCTTTCGGGACCCTCAAGAACTCCGAAAAACGTGGATTATAGCCTTCAATTTTCGGTTCTTAGGGCCCGATTGAGATTTTTTACCAAACTTTTCCGGGGTGTTCATTGTGACCCGAAACGACCCCATGTGCCTCCGGTACGCCTTACGGGTCCCCGAACTTTGTTTTCACCCATGGTTACAGAGTTCAGCCTTTTCCTTTAGGGTGGGTGACCGCTGACCAGTAAAACGGCCGTCCAAGCCTAATAAGGACCCAATAATCGACCTCGGGGGCTTCCCTCGTCCTCCGAGGGTGTCCCGTGTGATATAGTGCGAAAATAATAACTTTTATTTCGGGACCCTCTAGAACCACGAAAAACGTGGATTATAACCTTCAATTTTTGGTTTCATAGGGCCCGGTTGAGAATTTTTTCCAAACTTTTCAGGGGTGTTCTTTGTGACCCAAAACGACCCCATGTGCCCCCGGTAGGCTATACAAGTCCCCGAACATTGTTTTCACCCATGGTAACGGAGTTCAGCCCTTTTCTTTAGGGTGGGTGACCACTGGGCACGGACTAGTAAAACGGCCATCCAAGCGTAATAGGGACCCAATAATCGACCTCGGGGCCTTCCCTCTTCCTCCGAGGGTGTCCCGTGTAATATAGTGCGAAAATAATATTTTTCGGCTCGGGACCCTCTAGAACCCCGAAAAACGTAGATTATAACCTTCAATTTTCTGTTTTTTAGGGCCCACTTGAGAATTTTTTCCAAACTTTTCCGTGATGTTCATTGTGACCCAAAACGACCTCATGTACCCCCGGTAGGCCATACGGGTCCCCGAACTTTGTTTCATCCATGGTTACGGAGTTCCGCCCTTTCCTTTAGGGTGGGTGACCACTAACCAGTAAAACGACCGTCCAAGCCTAGTGGGGACCCAATAATTGAACCAGGAAACTTATAGTTGGGTTGTTGAATGCTTTTGACATTTTTGAAGCATACTATGTAGTTTGTGGAATGATCTCATAATCCTATCCATCTTTTTATCCTTTGGACATTTTGTGATATAACCATATGAATAGGGATTCCCCATACAGGTTTAGTAATATTGGAAAGTGTACGTGTGAAATTTCAGTAATTTGATGTAGTGTCCACTTTAAGCATTGACCACTTGTCCATGTTTTCTTGTAGTTAGTTACGAAAAAATCCATTAATTTGGAATCACTTTATCTTTTCTTGTGTAGGTGCTCAAACTGCTTGGGAAATGCTATATGAGGATTCATTTACACGGATCACTACATCTTCTACTGATATTGACAACATACTAGGTGGTGGTATAAGCTGCAAAGAAGTTACTGAAATAGGTTTGTCTCTTCCATTGTTTATGCATAACTGGAATTGGTAATGAATATCAAATTTTTTGAATGCTGCAGTGTCTTGACTCTTGTCTCCATGTATAAAACTGCACTATTTGAGATAATTACTTTTTGTCGAATTTAGGTGGAATCCCTGGCATTGGCAAAACACAATTTGGGTAAGTTACGAAAACATTCATGTACTGTCCACTTATTTGGGTCATGCTTCATTATTAAGGTATTATTGATTTCAGGATTCAACTTGCTATTAATGTTCAAATACCAGTTGATTATGGTGGTCTCGGAGGGAAAGCAGTTTATGCAGGTCAGTCATAGATGCACCAGTTGTATCAATTCACATTATATATGTTTTTGAACCTAACAGGCTGAAGATGCATGTCCAGATACAGAGGGAAGCTTCTTGGAGGAGCGTGCTTTACAGATTGCTGAAGGATGCATCGAGGATATGCAAAAGGATAATTACTATCAGCAGAGGGATATTCAAGGCGTTCAAGAGAACCTGGTGGCGAAGAATTTCCTGGCTAACATATTCCGTTTCCGGATCTGCAGTTACACTGAGCAAGTTGCGTTCATAAACCAGTTGGACAAGTTTGTCTCCGAGCATAGAGATGTAGGTAGTCTAGTAACACACGGTATTCGATACAGCAGAACCCTGTATAGTTGTTGACCTGCTCTATTAAACTCTGGTATACTTTAATCAAACTATACACAACCTAGACTATTGCTTGCTATTCTCAGAAAAGTTGAGTGCATCATAATTTGGCATAATTCAGGGCTCTTGAGCACGCAGAAAGGGACAGCTGAAAAGAAACACAACTTAGCATTTAAAAAAATCTGCTACTTTAAAGAGTATGCTGCAAAAACTTAAAACTGCAGAAGCAGATCTGCTCCGTAGTGGTCTTTAACATTCTCAATTTAGATGGGGACGTCAAAAATATTTTAATCAATTGTTTTGTGAATGACTTTCATTTTACTGTCTTGTTTCAGGTCAAATTGATTATAATTGATAGTGTTACATTTTACTTCCGTCACGATTTTGAAGACATGGCTCTCAGGACTCGGATTCTTGGTGGAATGGCCCTGAAGTTGATGAAACTTGCTCAGAAGTTCAATCTGGCGGTAAGAGGTTTCATCTTAAATTGTTATTTTGAGTAAGGTGTGCTTGAGCATGATGAAACAGATGAAAAAGTCTACTAACGTTATCTGCAGAAACATACTGTATGCGAAGCTGCTCGCAGGATCAAGGATCCTTGGTATCTTTGTCAAAGATGTATTACACGCTACGCATGTCCTTTAAGCTGCATTGCACATGTATAAGCTACATCCTGTAGATTTCCAGAAACTTGTGGAGTTTGTCATTGGATGATAGAAAGAATGGTGGATAATCTAGGAAAATGCTTGAGATGCTTCTAGGACAGCATAACTTGTAATTTGTTGTTTGAATAATAGTGTCTCTGACTGCAATAGAGTATGGAATACGATTATGGTGATGGATAAGGTATCCCCCCTATTTCAAACATACTAACACAAAGATGAGAGTATACTTTCTTGTGTATTACTCATGTTACTAGTAGAACTATATCTATTATGAGTGTAAGATTAGGAAAACTGTGATGGTTGGTAGGGACTTTATCCTGCCATATGCTTGCTCAGTATTTGAAACTCAGGAGTGTGCTTTGCTATAATATTCTTGATCATATGCTTAGGTTCAAAGACCATTATACAGTTCTACCCTTGATTTATCTAGTTACATAGGGATACATTAGGTTAGACTATACAGATAGTACTCATCGGCCTCTAAATGAATGCTTCCAACTTTTAGGGGTAAGGCTGAGTGTATCTTGACCCTTGCCAGTGAGGGAATCACACACGATGATGGTGGGGGTGGTTGGTTGTCTGTGCTTCAAATGTGAATAAGGTAACTTGAAATACTTGCCATTTGTTTTTAATGATCAGTATTGTTTATTTTCAGGTAGTTCTATTGAATCAAGTGGGTCACAAGTTTACAGATGGTTCCCATCAGCTAACTTTAGCGCTTGGTAATTACTTCTACCCCAGGATCTTCTTGCCTATTGAATCTCTTTTTGTATAGGTGTTTACTCAAATAGAGTTTGATCATGCTGAGCAGGTGACAGTTGGTCTCATGCAAGCACAAACAGGATCATCTTATACTGGAGAGGGGATGACCATTATGCTTATGTTGACAAATCACCCTCTCTTCCATCTGCTTCAGCACCGTATGCCATCACAAGTAAGGGAATCCGAAATGCAACTACAAATTGTAAAAGAATCAAACTGATGTGATTTATGCCTGGACAGTAGCCTGGAAATGGGTTGCTTTTGTCCATCAATATCATGCACAATGATCATAGATAATCCGAGTTTGATTTACTTCACATCTTTCAAGTGCTTTTCTCTTCACACCAAATGAAGACTGCACTTGAGAAATACTACAAATGGTAAAGGAAAGTAAGATCAGATGTTGATTTTGGCCGATCACAAGTCACGACTCCTTTGACCTAAACAAATGAGACTCTTTTCATTTCTCTGTTTTAAATTTGGAGTGAAGTCCTATCAATCACTTGAATGCCTAGTTTTTGGAGTGATCGAAAAGCGTCCATTGCATCCATGGTCTGCAGTCTGCACTGTTTATTTCGTCGCAGATTGCCACTGTATATGACATTATAATCTTAGGTGGGAGCTGTCAATGTGCTTTAAAGTTAAGAATTGTGCTTCAAAGGTTGAAACATTAGAGCTTAGAGGAGGGAAAGAGAGGTTGAGATTACCAATACTATCCTTGTTTGGGAATTATTTGTCCACAAAAATTCCTGCAGATGTGAAAATAATATTGCAGGAGGGTCGTTTCACACAGGTGTTGCTTACTTTTGAGCTGATATGAATCTGATGGTAAGTCTTCAAATGTACAGATGGTGTTACTCACTCCCTTTTCTTAACAAAATTGCTTTACAGTGCTCACCAAACTCCTCCTCCCCCTCCCTCAACAACCCACTTCCATTGCTTTTGAGATATTCCTTCTATTAAATATTTCTGCATGCTTAAAGTTATATACCACTATACCAGTCACTTTCCCCATTTTGCTAGCAATAATAAGCTAATAGATGAATATTATGACCAGCCACAAGTATCAAATTGATCTCCAGAACTTGGGGTGGATAGCGCAGTGGCGCATTTCCCATTCGTCACCAACCATAATCTGGGATCGATTGTCAAATAGGTGGTTTCCTTGAAAGTTAAAAAAAAAAAAAAAACAAAAAAAACTCAAAACCAAATTGATCTGCATGCAAAAAACTAAAAGGTTCCCCTTCCCTCATTCTCTACTTCTTTCGTCTGGACAAAATTAGTGAGTAGTGACCAATATTTCATATATGATGGGAGCATTTCTAAATCTGAATTGCTTTCTGAGAAAGTGTAAAAAGGACTAGTTGAGTTAGCAGTACAACCATATAAGACGAGTCTCCATTCAAAATGTATGATATATATATAGCCAAGATGGGAATCCCATCTAAGAGTAGATCAGTAATTAATTAGGAGTAATAAAAGTAAGGTACCTGAGATTTACAACAAAACTAAACAAGCAGTTTGTTTGACTGCCATGACGAGTACATGACTTGCCCACAGCGCCAAAGGTCATTTTCCACTTAAAAGTTTTCAACATTATTGCACTAATATTATAGTTATATATACTACTACCACTAATTCTAAAACAAATTATTCCACTGCTAAGAATAGAGTATAGTCCATTAGTCACTAACGCCTCCCTCTGAACACACCTTTGAGCCTTTAACCAAGCTTTTGGATCTATGCACCTTATAATAATAACAAACTTACAAAGCTGCCTCACTTTGAATCTCTTGCTTCATATCCTCCCAAGATAATCAAAAGTATAATACTAGTATAAACAACAGTTTGCATGACTATAAACTTGGTACTCATACGTTGCATTAGTCCCATATACAGTTTCCTTCTAATTACAATATATTTATGATGATGATAAGTGATACTCATTCAAAGGGCCTTTCAAAGACTTGCAAAACCTTTATATTCCTTCAACACAAAAACTTCTCTACGATTGTCTTTCCGTAACTTTTAGTGAGACGAGAGTCATGTTTAGGTGAAACAAGTGTCATGGTTCATATTCAGTAACCCCTACATTTCTATATACCTACCTCATTTTATTGTGAGTTGGTCTTATACGAGACTTGCTTTCTGTCAAATCATACATATACTTTTTCAAATCCAAACCCAATTCCTTCATTTGCATTGCATCAACAAATCATCATCATTTTACCTAATCATCAAGAACAATACACAAGTGAGCAAGTACAATACAACAACAACGAACCAGCGGAGAATACAAAGGTGACATGCAAACTGCAAAGTACACTAACCCAAAAACAAAATTATACTCCTACTTAATAAATTTTCATAAATAAAAAGGAAAGAAACCCAAACCCCCTAAAGATAAACGGCTCTGTTTCTCTCCCCTTCTAATCAAACGGCCACCAACCCCTCACAGTAGTTGTTGGGCTTCCCTCATTTCTCTCTTTTCTCTCTCCTAATTTTACAAAAACTCCCGAAAACTTCAGAACATTAGAAACACCATTTTTTTGTCTCCCCTTCTGTAAATCTTTTTCTCTCTCCTCAAACCCCCGAAAATGGCGACTTCTCTTTCTCTCTCTAAACCCACCCTCTCCTCACCCCACCCCACAACCACCACCAACACAAACACCAACCTCCCACCTTCATCTCTTTCTCTCTCCTCTTCTTCATCTATCTCCTCCACCCTCTCCCTCAAATGTTCCCGGAGGCGCGTGATCCCACGAGCCGCAGTGTCCCGCGTCTCAGCCGTGTCAACCACCGACGCATCCACTGACACGGAGGTGATCGATAAATCTGTTAACACGATCCGTTTTCTAGCGATCGATGCCGTCGAAAAGGCGAATTCGGGTCATCCGGGTTTGCCCATGGGTTGTGCACCCATGGGTCACATTTTGTACGATGAAGTCATGCGTTTTAACCCTAAGAATCCTTATTGGTTTAACCGTGATCGCTTTGTTTTGTCTGCTGGTCATGGGTGTATGCTTCAGTATGCTTTGCTTCACTTGGCTGGCTATGACAGCGTCACGGTAATATATTTCTCTCTCTCTCTCTCTCTCTGTCTCTCCACTTTTTCTTTCAGTTTTTGGTTTTTTGAGTTGGGTTTTGTTGTTTTGATCTGGGTATCTGTTGATTGTTGTGTTTTGTTTGTGTACATATGACTTGATTGTGACATGTATTTAGTTGATATTTTTGTACTCTTGTAGTTCTTTTGAGATTTTTGACTAGGTTTCAGTTTTATCACATCAAGTATTGAGTTGTTAATGTCTATGTTGTAAAAATATGATCTTTTGATCATCAGGGTGGATTTATGTTCTTGAAGACTAGGATAAAAAAGGTGCTGCATTTATTTTTACCTTTTTTGGAGGGTTTGGGGTTGGTTTTTTATTTATCCTTTGTTAGTAAATATTTTTGTCAATAATTACACTGGTGCATGAATTGGGTATGTTGTATAGAATTGTGAGTGTGTGATGTATCACTGTCCGATTAAAGTTTCTAGCCAGTAAGCTAAAAATGGGGAAGAACAAAAATCAATGTTGAGGTGCTAGTTAGTAGGTACTTTGCACTGGAGGTTCTCTGTTAACTACTAAAAGTTTGGAGTGATATGTTTAGACTTTTTGATGATAGTGAAACTTTATATGCTAATTTACCAGCATGAATTAGGTAATTCTTGCATGAAAATTTTGTATTTTTGTTTGTCTACTCAATTTCTTTTGTTCGGGTACATTACAATAGGAGGAAGACTTGAAGAGCTTCCGTCAATGGCAAAGCAGGACTCCTGGTCATCCTGAGAACTTCGAGACACCTGGTGTTGAAGTCACTACTGGTAGGGATTTTGTGATTGAACTTTGCATTTTTTGTAACCTTGCAATAGATTAGATTGATCTTTTACTTGACTAAATATGGGCTCTTTGGCTTTATAGGTCCACTTGGTCAGGGTATTGCCAATGCGGTTGGGTTGGCTCTTGCAGAGAAGCACTTGGCTGCTCGGTTTAACAAGCCCGATATGAAGATTGTCGATCACTACACGTATTTTCTCACCTCTGCTTTTCTGTGTTTTATTTGTACATGAATGAAGGGACTCTGTTCTTGATCCTTACTGTGCCGTTGTTGACTTTAGGTATGCCATATTAGGAGATGGTTGTCAAATGGAAGGTGTTTCTCAAGAAGCCTGTTCCCTTGCAGGGCACTTTGGACTTGGCAAGCTTATTGCCTTCTATGATGACAATCATATATCCATTGATGGTGACACAGAGATTGCATTCACTGAGAATGTGGACAAGCGATTTGAGGCTCTTGGATGGCACGTGATTTGGGTGAAGAATGGTAACACCAGCTATGATGAAATCCGTGCTGCTATTAAAGAAGCCAAAGCAGTGACAGACAAGCCAACTTTGATCAAGGTATATATTGTTTCTTTAGTACGGGGTTTGTAATGTCTTTATTGATGTTATAGCTCTTATGTTTCTTATCTGTTGGTGCTTGGAAGAGTTTTATAACAGCCCATTTGGTTTGATGTATGAAATTAGTGGAATGGAAGTTAAGCTGTGTGATTTGACAAGGGAATCCCTTGCACTAAGGGCTCGTTTACTTACTTGTAATCAAAATGCAATGCAATGCAATCAATTTATAGAGTATATGTGAGGTGAAAAGTAAAGGAGTGGGAGGAGAGAGATGGAAAAAGTGGGGTTGATTGCATCAACTAATGTAATCACAATTGCTGAATTTTTCCAATGTAATGGTGATTACTTTGGATGGTGTAATCAAACTCACTTTTTCTATTTCTTTTCACCCCCCTTCTTCCTTTTCCACCATACATTTACTCTATAAAATGATTGCATTGCATTGCAACTGATTGCAAGCTAGTAAACACCACCTAAGCACCTAAATTTTCAATGCAATGCATTCTCAGGAGCACCTACCTTTTTTTTCTTCACTCATTTATTGCCACTCAATTCCCACATTTCTCTATGGTAATAATGAATTTATGAGGATGTATTGACTACATATACAGATCTATGTTTGGGTTTTTTTAGGCGAGGCTCCTAAATTTTAGTTTAAGTTTCATTACCTTTCTCACATTACGTCATTACCTAATCTCAAACAGATCGTCAGCTACTTTCGAATATTATAATGATTAAGTGGTTTGAACTGTATACCTGCAGGTGACTACCACTATTGGTTATGGTTCTCCAAATAAGGCAAACTCATACAGCGTTCATGGAAGTGCCTTGGGAGCCAAGGAAGTGGAAGCAACCAGGGGCAATCTTGCGTGGGCACACGAGCCATTCCATGTTCCCCAGGATGTTAAGAAGTGAGTAATTGTGAACTGGTCATTTTGTTTTTCCTGTACTTTATACTTGTATTGAATTCTCCGAGCAGACCATTTTATTTTTTACCTACCTAAATTTTCCACCTTCAGACATTGGAGCCGCCACACCCCTGAAGGAGCAGCTCTTGAAGCTGAATGGAATGCTAAGTTTGCAGCATATGAGAAGAAGTACAAGGATGAAGCTGCAGAGTTGAAGTCTATTATCACCGGTGAATTACCTGCTGGATGGGAAAAGGCACTTCCGGTTAGTTTGTCGTCTCTTTTTTTTTTAATACTTTTTTTGGTGTCTTATCAGTTTGCTTGTTCTTCCCTCGAAGAAAAAAAAAAGAGAAGTATGTTTGTTCTTAAAATGTGACATTTGTCCGTGTTACCTTAGAAACTAGAGTGACCATGGGAAACACTCATCTGGAAATTATGTCATCAGTATGGCAAATAGCATTATCACAGTCATACTTGTGTATCTTCTGCAGACATACACCCCAGAGAGCCCCGCTGATGCTACCAGAAATCTATCTCAACAATGCCTGAATGCACTTGCAACAGTTCTTCCAGGTTTCCTTGGTGGAAGTGCAGACCTTGCTTCCTCAAACATGACATTACTGAAAATGTTTGGAAACTTTCAAAAGGATACTCCTGAAGAGAGGAACCTGCGGTTTGGTGTGCGGGAGCATGGAATGGGATCCATTTGTAACGGGATTGCTAGGCACACCCCTGGCTTGATCCCCTACTGTGCAACATTCTTTGTCTTTACAGACTACATGAGAGCTTCTATTAGAATGGCTGCCTTGTCTCAGACTAGAAATATCTTTGTCATGACCCATGATTCAATTGGTCTCGGAGAGGATGGACCCACCCATCAGCCCATTGAACACTTGGCAAGTTTTAGGGCCATGCCAAATGTTTTGATGTTCCGTCCTGCCGATGGTACTGAGACAACTGGAGCCTACAAGGTTGCAGTTCTTAACAAAGAAAGACCTTCAATCCTTGCCCTTTCACGTCAAAAGCTTCCACAGCTTCCTGGAACTTCTGTTGAAGGGGTTGAAAAGGGTGGTTATGTGGTTTCTGACAATTCAACAGGCAACAAGCCTGATGTTATTTTGATGGGAACTGGTTCTGAATTGGAGATTGCTGACAAAGCAGCAGATGAGCTGAGAAAGGAAGGAAAGGCTGTGAGAGTTGTCTCTCTTGTTTCCTGGGAGCTATTTGATGCTCAACCAAACTCATACAAGGAGAGTGTTTTGCCAGCAGCCGTGACAGCTCGGGTTAGCATTGAAGCTGGGTCAACATTTGGTTGGTTGAAGTATGTTGGTGACAAGGGCAAGGCAATCGGGATTGACCATTTCGGTGCCAGTGCTCCAGCAGGGAAGATATACAAGGAGTTCGGAATCACAAAAGAGGCTGTTGTTGAAGCAGCTAAATCAATGTGCTAAACACGGTTATTTTACATGGTTACTGGCAGCCGGTTTTTAAGATTTTGATAAGCTAGTTAGAGCGGTGTATTTTTTAATCATTCGGTTGTTTTTATCATCTTTGAATAAGCAAGGATAAGTTGATTCTTCATTGTGAAACCAACTTAGCAGACCACTAATGAAGTGTGCGCCGCAATGAAATCAAAAAGGAAATCATCCACATGTTGAGAAGTTCATTATTTTGTACAAGCCTTTTGAACTATTGTAAAACTTTCATTTTGTGCTATTTGATCACTGGTCAAGTTTTATTTTCTTCATATTTACACTCATCTTCAACTTCAACTTTTGAAGCATTATGAGCTAAAAGATTCATTATGTGCATCGTTCGGGTTCCATTGGCTTTTTCTTTTCTTTTGTCTTTCTTTTTTAATTTTATTTTAGTATGAGCACCTATAGTGATTTGCTAAAGCTATTATGTTTATTGTCATAAACGATGGTTTGAGAAACTTTAATTCTTTTAGCTGTCTGAATGATTAAAATTTCCGATTCATGTGTAAATTTAGTTGTTGCCTTAATTTTACCTTCACTGAGTTTAGGACCCCTATTGCTTTTATGAATTATAATGGTCCCTTTTTGTGAAGAAACAGTGCCTCATTATCGTTGGATTGATTTTGTGGGGTATGTAGTTGAAGGACCTACACAGTAACACAGGCTGCTATCAGGCCAAGACATAACATGAAGGGGGGTAGGTAAGACAAGTGCCCTTTGGCCTATGGCGCCAGCCAGTTGCTGTCATTGTTGATCAAGAGAGAGAAAAACGAGCACGCAAAAAAGGAGAGATGCGTGGTGGCAAGGTTTATTTCAAAATTCATTCAAGTAAATAGAACTTTCAAAAATGCCTAAAACAAATCACACATGTGACCTGCTAGAATTATTTGAAGTAGCATATCAATATGCCATGGATAACAAATGGGGATCTAGATTTCAGCCACAATACAAACAATCCTAGACACATCATATTTTCAATTTCAGTTAGCAATAAAATCCGCTAAAACTGTGAAAAACTTCAGCCTTGTTAAAAAATGAAGATATTTCAATAATAATATTCTTTATTTCCCAAGATTTTAATTTTTTAAACAAGCCAGAAATACCAGGTTAATAAGCATATCATCAATTGATTTTTGATTACATACCAACCCTTCTGCCCAAAAAAAAAAAAAAAACCCATACCAACCCCACTCCTTGTCAAAAAAAAAAAAAAAAAAAAAAACATTACCATACTGCATTACTAAGTAGTACCAACCCCCTTCTTGTTCCAGGTCACCAAAGTTTGGTAGGTGAGCTCCCCCTTCCCTTTCTTTCTTTCTGCTAAAATCCTCTCTTTTTCTCTCCCCTCTTCTAAAACCCACCCAAAATTTGTCTCTTGTATCAAACAGGAGAGAGAAGCAGAGAAATGGCTCAGGCTACCAACCTTTCTAGTGGAGTTCAATGCAGCCAATTATGCCCCAATTTGCCTAGAACCCACAAGCCCAAATCTTTCAACACTGTAAACCTTGGATCAAAATTGAGAGTTTCACCAAATTTTCAGTCTTTAAGGAAAGAAATGGTTAGTGGGCAATCATCAGTTGTTAGGTTAAAGGCATCAGTTGCTGCAACACCAGCTGAAAAGCATTCAACTTCACCAGAAATTGTGTTGCAACCTATCAAGGAGATCTCTGGCACTGTCAAATTGCCTGGTTCAAAGTCTTTGTCCAATCGAATTCTTCTACTTGCTGCCCTTTCTGAGGTAATTTTCTGATGCTTTATTTCTTTTGGGTGGTTGTTAAAGTTTGCATTTTTGCATTGGTATGTGGATTTTCTGATTTGTTTTTGGTGATCCCGAGCTAGAGGTGAAAGGTATGTAGAGAACTTGTGAATAGTTTAGCAGGGAATTCATGTAACTTTTAAGTCTGATTTAGGGTATTTTGCAATTCCAATTTGGGTTTGTGTTTGATATGTGGGTTTTTTTTTTTAAACTGAGTGGCAAGTCTTAAAATTGGAAGTATTTTGGAGATGGTAGTTGGATAATTTTGGCAGGGTAATCATTTGGTCTTGACATATGGATTGGTATGCTTTAGGTTTTTGCGTTGCTATGTGGAATTTTTGTTACTTGTGGGGATTGGAAAATCTTTAAAGGATGATGGGTACTGGGTTTTGCCAGGGTTGATCATTTCTTGTAATCTGAAGATTAATGGTATCACCAAGGATGAAACTGGGAACTAATTTAGAACTAGGTGATTGAATGTGTGTGTTAATGTGATCTTATTTTCTGTTCTTGTATAATTCACATGTCTGAGACCTAGTTTAGTTTTCTTGCACATTTCCTCGGTGGAGGTGGATTTGGGGGAAGTTGAGGTCAATGTAATATTTTCTCAAAAACAAAAAGGAATTGATAGTGTGTCCACACCCTGCAAATGGAACCACATCATTCATAGGAAGTCCATTCGTCACCATTTCTCACAAAAAGAAAGCTTTGTGTTGGGTAACTAGCAGAATGCCAAACCAAGTTATTCCAAGGAACCACATTATGGAAATATTGAAAAGTAAAAACACCCTGATATCAAAGTTTCCGCTAACAAAATCGTTGTTAAAGCATATCTATTCTCAGGAACTGCTTCATGATGGTTAAGGGTGCAACCTGCTGTTTATTGTATATCCTGCCTTCGCTTGACAACCCATAGGAACCTTAAACCATATGTTCCTTCAGGAAACCTAGAGAAACTGTTAAGACTTCTACCAAGTACCAGGCCACATTCTGATGACTCATTATTTAACATTACTCCTTTCTAACTGGGCAGGCATGCCCGCTTCAAGTGGTCTTTTGACTTCACTGTGTATCATATTTTGAATTGATATAACTTTGCATCATTTATGTTATGTTTTCTGCTCCTTTTTAACCAAAATTTCCTCATTCCACTCAATTCCCAACATTCTAACGCTATTTTTGCTACAGGGGACTACAGTTCTCGACAACTTGCTATATAGTGATGATATCCGTTATATGCTTGATGCTTTGAGGACCCTTGGGCTAAAGGTGGAGGATGATAGAGAAACCAAAAGGGCTGTTGTGGAGGGTTGTGGTGGTGTATTTCCTGTTGGAAAAGATACAAGGAGTGAGATTGAACTTTTCCTTGGAAATGCAGGAACAGCCATGCGCCCTTTGACTGCTGCAGTCACTGTTGCAGGAGGAAATTCAAGGTTTGTTTCATATGCTTCTCTTACCAATATCACTCTGGTAACTGTAATCATTTATCAATCACAAGACCTATAATTTCTCTTATGTATAATAGGCAGCTGCTTCCTTCTGGAACTCTTTTCGTTTATCACTGTTCATGTATACTTTTTTCCATCTTCCTAGTTTGTTTTTCCTGTTATGAACATCCCTTGCATAGCATGCATGGGTAGGGACTCGTATATCTGATGTTTAAAAGAAGTGGAGCGAGAGAAGGCCTCATTCCACTCCTGAAAAGTTCTCCAAGAGAGCAAAACCCTCTTTTCCTTTTCTTCTTTTTCAACTAATGAAATTGTGAACATGTATGAGTTGAAAAGAAAAGGTCCGAGAATTAAATCATTGATGTTATCAGATCTTGTAAAACTTACATGTAGAAGCCTTTCATTTAGATGTACACCATAGTATGAGTTGTAACTGGGTCTATCTCATTTGTACAACAACAACAACAACCGCCCAGTAAGTATCCCGCCGAGGGCGGGGTCTGTGGAGGTCCAGATATGCAGCCTTACCCCCTGACTAGTCGCCTAGTAGAGGGTCTATCTCATTTGTGATACCTATAATACGGGGGTGTTAGCATGGATGCATTTTACAATGTTTTCTTTCTGCTTTGGGGATAACACAAGTGTATATGGAAAGAAGTGAGTAGTTATTGGATGGGTGGACAGGAGCCAGAAACAGATGAAAAGCAGATACCAATGTCGTAATTGTCACTTCAGGAACTCCTTCAACTTTAAGGTGTCTTCACATATGCTCTTTTCTTCTTCTTTTTTCGTTTTCTTTCGTTTGAGGAGAGTGGGGCACAGTCAAATACGTCTACTATATAGCAAGATTACACTACCTCAGAGGATTTTTATATTGAAACTCTATTTTAGAATTTGAAATACAAGCTCAATTGCTGAACTGAAAACGTGGCATCTATTGGTCTCTTTGACCTGCTTCCTTATATCACAAATAGTAGGACCGGAGCATACAAAGTCTACTTAGCAGGGTAGATCTTGATTCAAACTGTAAAGCTGTGATGGCCAAGTAAAAGCGACCTTTTGTCGGGTATGCAAGTCCCAAGAATGCTAATGCGTGCTGTAAGCTTAAATTAATCCAAAAATGTGCTGTGTGTGAATGGGCATGATGATGGTAATATTTAAAGGGTGTGGTTGGCTTGGTCTTTCAATTGTATCTACAGTCTCTATTATCCTTGCAGCTTTAGTATCTGATTTCTTTCTCCTTGCCTACATGGTAATGATCCAGCTATGTACTTGATGGAGTACCAAGAATGAGAGAGCGACCAATTGGGGATCTGGTATCCGGTCTTAAGCAGCTTGGTGCTGATGTCGACTGTTTTCTTGGCACAAACTGCCCTCCTGTTCGTGTGAATGCTAAAGGAGGCCTTCCTGGGGGCAAGGTAAGGTTCTTGTACTTTTCATGGAGAAATGTAACTTATGTGATGCGGTGTTCAGTATATTCTCAATAGTACTTTCTCTACATGTAGCTGTGTCCTGTTTTGTGTTTTTGTTGGAGGTCTGAGTTTTTATTGAACCATTTTGCAAACGTAAAGGTTGCCTCCTCCAGAGACATATCTAAGTAGTAGATGCGTCTTCCTACAAAAAGTGAACTAAGCAGCTTCCGGAGAGACACCTTTGAAAGAGATCCTAGTGAGGGTTTCAATTAGAGTTGATCAATTTTGACCTAACTTGGTCCTGTCCAATCTTGGGCCATGTTCAGGCTGGCCTTCGGGGGCCCTTTTTGACCTAGCCTGCCTGCTTTTCATTTTATTTTCTTCCTTTTCAATCAATTTAATATGTGCTCATTATGTATGTGATGGTTCCATTGTGTTATTGGATATGACACCGGACCTGATCACTGACAGCCTGAAGTCCATTAGATGTTTGCACAGGCTTTGTGCAATTTGGAAGTCTGGAAAACTAATTTTGGTAGTAAATTATGTACAACTATGTTAAAAGTATGCATGATGCAAGGAATTACAATGGATTGAGCAAGTAACTTGCAAAGATCATGTGGTCGAAATGTTAAAGGGGAAAAAGTTATATGCTGACATCAATCAAGATAAACCTAGATGCTTGATACTGATTGTTGGATGGTATCAAGCACCTAGGTTTATCTTGCTTGATACTGATTGATGGATGGAACCCTGAGGGGGTAGCTCAGCTGGTAAGACCTCTAAGAAGTATCCCAGAGGTCCCAGGTTCGAGTCCCCTCAGGGTCATCGGAGGTTTTCCTGGTCGTTAACTTCAGGGCCTTTGGACACCCATGTTATCTATAAAAAAAAATGATTGATGGATGGTCGTTAAGTAACACCTATTATAAGGGGAACCCCAAGAAATTTTATTAGGTATAGGCTATTATGTGGTATGTGTACAGATAAAATTTAAGCACAGTTTAGATTAGGTTTTTATTTATCTCACTTGTCATAACAGGAAGCTTGGTTCCGTTGTATTTGTCTTTTCCATTTAACATCTTTGCAGGTGAAGCTCTCTGGATCAGTTAGTAGCCAATACTTGACTGCTCTGCTCATGGCAACTCCTCTGGCTCTTGGAGATGTGGAAATTGAAATCGTTGATAAATTGATATCTGTTCCATATGTAGAGATGACAATAAAATTAATGGAACGGTTTGGAGTCAGTGTGGAGCATAATGGTACCTGGGACAGGTTCTTGATCCGAGGTGGTCAAAAGTACAAGTAAGTCTCGTCTTCTTTCTACTTTGTGCCTTTCTCTAAACTTTATGTATTCATAGCCTGAAAGGCAATAAATTTTTATTAGGTCTCCTGGAAAGGCATATGTTGAGGGGGATGCTTCAAGTGCCAGTTACTTCGTAGCTGGGGCCGCAGTCACTGGTGGGACTGTCACTGTTGAGGGTTGCGGTACAAGCAGTTTACAGGTAAGACTCGGGGCAATGTTTCTTGTTGCCGTGCATATTCCATTGAGCATAGACAACTTCAGCAACCATTTTATTTAGTCCATTGTAATTCCAAGTTGGAAATTGCCCATACCGACTCTTCTTCCATGGTGTCACGGATGTTCTTTGTCAGGAAAGAATATTGTCTTATCAGTACCTCCTGGTTTCTATTCCAAGACACCTCATCTCCAATATTTGTGTTTGTGATTATACAATTGACTTCTCTTTAATCAAAACCTTATCTGTCCCATTTATGAATTTCTGTAGGGTGATGTGAAGTTTGCTGAAGTTCTTGAGAAGATGGGTGCCAAGGTTAGCTGGACAGAGAACAGCGTCACTGTCACTGGACCGCCCAGGGATCCATCTGGGAGGAAACACTTGCGAGCCATCGATGTTAACATGAACAAAATGCCAGATGTTGCAATGACTCTTGCCGTTGTTGCTCTTTATGCAGATGGTCCCACCGCCATCAGAGACGGTATGCCTTGCTGTTTTCTGTCAACATGACACTCTGCTTGTGACAGATTTGAATCTTCTGGTTATGTGTTCACCATTTGCACGTTTGGCACTTATTTAACTAAGACATCTTAGTTTGTCAGACACGCAAATAGGTCTTTAGATTTGTCCTTGTTATTGGAAACTCCAAACAACAGCTAAATTGTCTTTCTTGTTTTAATTATTGCTCAAAATAGTGGTAGAACAAACCCTGCCTGCCCCTTGGTTGGGAGTTGTGATTTTTGTTGCCCCGAAGGGCATCTGCTAGTACAAATCAGGGAGTCAGGGACCACTTGCATCACATTGAATTTCTCACCACCACACTTAAATAGAATAGTGATTCAGAAACAAGTTTCAAACTCCATTGCAATTTGATACCTTTTTATATGATATGAGAGAAATTAAGTGTGTTTTTTGGTCATATGAATAGTGGCTAGCTGGAGAGTGAAGGAAACGGAGCGTATGATTGCCATTTGCACAGAACTTAGAAAGGTCAGCTTCTGTAGATTCACATCTTGACAATCCTTAACCTTACAGTTGAAGAAAACATATTTGGTAGAATTATCTATGATCTTAAATTTGTATGCCTCTTGGAAATATTTACAGCTTGGGGCAACCGTTGAGGAAGGACCTGATTATTGTGTGATCACGCCACCTGAAAAACTAAATGTGACCGCCATCGACACTTATGACGATCATAGAATGGCAATGGCATTCTCTCTTGCCGCCTGTGCTGACGTTCCCGTCACCATCAATGATCCGGATTGCACTCGCAAGACCTTCCCTGACTACTTTGATGTGTTGGAGAGGTTTTCCAAGCATTGACTGGTCTAAACTTGGTGATCTATGAGCCATTTGGCGGATATTTAACTGAAGAGGTTGAGAAGTTTTCTGCTTGAGCTATCACCACATATTCTTTGTATTACCTTGTAAGATTTCTGTTACAATTATGTCAGGATATAGTATGTATCAATTAATTAGAAGAGAACATTTAGGTAGTTGGACTCCAAAGATGTGACCCAAACCCCTAAAAGGAGGGGTCTATAGCAACTTTGGTGTTGGAAGTCATTTTAATAATGTGAGTTTTGCTTCACTTGTTCAGTCCAGTTGATTCAACCCCCCCCCCCCCCCCCCCAAAAAAAAAAAAAAAAAAAAAAAGAAAAGAAAAGAGAAGGAACTTTGGTTTTGTGTTTATGTGCCGACATTTTCAGTGAAGACAGATCTTAATGCTCTTGTACAGGGGTTTATTTTATTTTTAGGACTTGGTAATGTCGCTTGTCATACCTTTCCTGTTGCACCAAAATTTACAGCCTAACTTTCAGTAAAGTTTTTTTTTTTTTTTTTTGAGGGAAACTTTCAATAATGTTTACTTGCAGTTTAGAAGAGTATCCTTTTTCCAAAGAGTCGAGTTGAAGAAGTTGGAATATAATTTAATTTCAAGTCTGAAGTTACACTATATTCTAGAGAGGTTAATTTTCGTCAAATATTTAAAATAATATAAATATTTTTCATACATCTCAAAAAATAACAAAATTACACCATCAGATTCGAATCGAAATATACTTTGCAATGAGATGCATTTACAATATGTTTCGAACATATGATTAAGAGTGTTAAGTTATGCTACTACATCATCAAAGAGCACAGAGTGATGCCACAATTAAAATGAGACGTGCCACCTAAGAAAAGAGCATAGGACGCGCCACCTAAGCAAACCCAAAAAAAAAACAAAAGATTATCAAAATTTTCATAAAAGATAATTATATCACCCATGCTTTGGTGTTCTGGCTCTTACACTAGTGTCCCGTAAAACATCCTTCCAAGCCTATCAAAGACCCGATAACCTACCCCGGGGGCCTCCCCATATCCCCTAGGGGTGCCCCGTGCAATGTGGTGCCAAAATATCTACCTTCGTTTCGGGCCTTCCGGAAGCTCAAAAACGTGGACTAGCCTTCGTTTTCGGCTTCCCGGGGCTCGGGTGTCATTTTTCCCCAAACTTTTTCGTGGGGTCTATCATGACCTTAGAGAATCCTCATTGCCCCGGGAGGGACATCCGAATCCCCGAAAATCAATATCACTCATGCCTTTGGTGTTCTGGCGCTCACACCAGTGTCTTGTAAAACGCCCTTCCAAGCCCATCAGGGACCGATAAGCGATCCCGAGGGTCTCCCATATCCCCTAGGGGTATTCCGTATGATGTGGTGTTAAAATATCCACCTTCATCCCGAGGCCTCCCGGAAGCACAAAAAACGTGGATTATAGCCTTCGTTTTCGGCTTCCCAGGGCTCGGGTGCCATTTTTGCCCAAATTTCTCCGGGGGTCTTTCATAACCCTAAAGTACCCTTGGTGCCCCGGGAGGAATATCCAGATCCCCGAACTTCAATATCACCCATGCCTTTGGTGTTCCAGCTCTTCCACCAGTGTCCCGTAAAACGACCTTCCAAGCCTATCAGAGACCTGATAAGCGACCCGGATGTCGTCCTATATCCTCTAAGGGTGTTCCGTGCGATGTGTGCAAAAATATTCACCTTCGTTCCGGGGCCTCCCGAAGGCCCAAAAAACAAGGATTATACCCTTGGTTTTCGGTTTCCCGGGCCTCGGGTGACATTTTTGCCCAAACTTGTCCGGGAAGACTATCATGACCCTAGAGGACCCTCGGTGCCCCGGGAGGGACATCTGGATCCCCGAACTTTGATATCCCCCATGCCTTTGATGTTTTTGTTCTATACATCAGTGTCTCGTAAAACGCCTTTCCAACTCTATTAAGGACCAGATAAGCGACCCCGATGCCTCTCATGTCCACTAGGGGTATTCCGTGCGATGTGGTGCGCAAAATATCCACCTTTGTTTCGGGGCCTCCCGGAAGCCCAAAAAACGAGGATTATAGCCTTCGGTTTCGACTTCCCGGGCTTCGGGTGTCATTTTTGTCGAAACTTTTCCGGAGGGTCTATCATGACCCTAGAAGACCCTTGATGCCCCTTGGAGGGACATATGGATCCCCGAACTTTGATATCCCCCATGCCTTTGTTGTTTTGGCTCTCACACCAGTGTCTCGTAAGACGCCCTTCCAACCCTTTTGGGACCGGATAAGCGACCCCGAAGCCTCTCATTTTCACTAGGGGTGTTACGTGCGATGTGGTGTGAAAATATCCACATTCGTTGCGGGGCCTCCCAGAAGCCCAAACAACGCGGATTATAGCCTTCGTTTTCGGCTTCCTAAGGCCCGTCATTTTTGCCCAAACTTCTTCGGAGGGTCTATCATGACTCTAGAGTACTCTTGGTTCCCCAGAAGGGATATCGGGATCCCCGAACTTCGATATCACCCATGCATTTGGTGTCTTGACCCTTACAGTGTCCCGTAAAATGCCCTTCCAAGCCTATAGGGATCGGATTAGCGACCCCGAGGGCCTCTCATGTCCTCCACGGGTGTTCCGTGCGATGTCATGCGAAAATATCCCCCTTTGTTTCGCGGCTCCCGCAACCCCAAAAAACGTAGATTAGCCTTCGTTTTCGGCTTCCCAGGCTCCGGGTCTCATTTTTGCCCAAACTTCTCTGGGAGGTCTATCATAAACCTAAAGCACCCTCGGTGCTCGGGGAGGGACATCCGGATCCCTGAATAAATTATATCCCCCATACCTTTGGTGTTCCAGCTCTTACACCAGTGTCCCATAAAACGCAATTCCAAGCCTATCAGGGACCGGATAAGCGACCGCGATGGACCTCCCATGTCCCATAGGGGTGCTCCGTGTGATGTGGTTTGAAAATATCCAGCATCGTTCTGAGGCCTCCTGGAAGCCTAAAAACGTGCATTATAGCCTTTGTTTTCGGCTTCTAGGGACCCGGGTGTCAGTTTTGCCCAAACTTTTTGGGGTATCATGACCATAGAGTACTCTCGGTGCCCCGGGAAGGATATCCAGATCCCCGAACTTCGATATCACCCATGCCTTTGGTATTCTGGCTTTTACACCAGTATCCTGTAAAACTCCCTTCCAAGCCTATCAGAGACTGCATAAGCGACCCCGAGAGCTTCTGATGTCCCTAGGGGTGTTCCGTGCGATGTGTTGCGAAAATATCCACCTTCGTTCCATGGCTTCCCAAAAGCCCATAAAACGTGGATTATAGCCTTCGTTTTCGGCTTCCTGGGCCTCTGGTGTCAGTTTTTCCCAACTTCTGCGGAGGGTCTTTTATGACACTAGATGACCTTCGTTGCCCCAAGAGGGACATCCGGATCCCCGAACTTCGATATCACCCATGCCTTTGGTGTTCTAGCGTATACATCAGTATCCCGGAAAACGCCCTTCCAAGCCTATCAGGGACCGGATAAGCGACCCCGAGGGCCTCCCATATACCCCAGGCATGTTCCGGAGCCTTCGTTTTCGGCTTTCTGGGGCATGGGTATTAGTTTTGCCCAAAATTCTTCGATGAGTCTATCATGGCCCTAGAGGACTCTCAGTGCTTCGGGGAGGGTCATCCGGATCCCAGAACACTCCATATCACTCATGCATTCGGCGTTCTAACCCTTACATTGGTGTCCTGTAAAACGCCCTTACAAGCCTATCAGAGATCCGATAACGTACCCTGGTCCTTATGTTCCCTAAAGGTGTTTGTGCGATGCAGTACGAAAATATCCATCTTCGTTCCGGGACGGGCTTCCCGAAAGTCCAAAAAACGTGTAGTAGCCTTTGATTTTCGGCTTTCGGGGGCCCGATCTCCGTTTTTGCCCAAACTTTTCCGGGAGGTTTATCGTCACCCTAGAGGACCTCCGGTGGTTCGAGACGGTCATCCGAGACCTCGAAACCCGATTTCACTTATTGGACATGGGACATTGCGCTTGTTGGGCGCTGGGACATGGGCCACCCATATTTTGTTTCGATAAATTTTTGATGTATTTAGATCATTTCGATCTATTGTCTACTATGATAATCTTTGATAGAATAACTTTATAACAGATTATTCTCAAGTTTGTTAATAAAAGGCTAATAATCGTTTCCTAAGCACTCGGTTAAATATAGATCAAAGTTTACAGTATGAATAATCATAATAAGTAGAACTAATATTGTGTAACAAACAATGTCATTTAGGGGTAGGTACCTCTTACTTCTATAGAGGCATCACACAAGCCAATGAATTGACTTTTTTTTTTTTGGGTAAAAGGCTAATACACGGCCAGTGAATGACTGTAACACCCCGAAATTTCCGACCATTTTTTTTTTTATAAATACATAGCAGCGGAAAATAAACGGAACTCCCAAGGTGCTAAGCCGCATTTAATAAATTAAGTGCAGGTCCAACCAAAACTAAACTAAATAATACCAACATTAATAACTTAATAATTAATTTCCAACTTAACTAAACAAAGTCCAACTTAAAACATAATTACTAATAACAATAATAACTGCCAAATTATAAATCAACTAAAACAACTTAAATAATGTTCGAGACAAAATCTATCAATTCTTCTATCTAGCGTCCTCACTCCAACGCTTATCCATCAAACTCACCTGTGTAAAATATATAAGAAGAGAAACAAGGGAAAACAAAGAAGAAAATCAGCAAAAGCTGATAACTCTACTCTACCCCGTAAAATTCATTTGCAAACCCTTACCTGGATTTTCCAAAATATTTTGTTTAAATTCATTTCATACACACATAACATCAAACCAAGCACACACACACCAATCATATATTTATTCATTATTCATTAGGCCATCTTGTTTAGAGGGAAGAACGACAAGACAAAATTCCACCAATGGAGAAGAGATTTCAACCTTTCCATACCATAAATATTTCCACCAACTGATCAGCAAAAAGTCTAAGTGTGCACACCCCCTTCTAAAACCTCTACAGCTTAAAAGGACGACAATAGAGTACCACTAATACGTCTGTACTCGTCCAATTTGGACAACCAATATAACCAAACTCATGGGATCAATGCCCTAAGAGTCAAAATAATATAGAGCTTGCGTAAACCGCAGTCCTGCAAGATATACAAGTATCCACCATATCTATGTCTAACCTTTAGGGGATCCTACCAAAAGGTCTCTTAACCCTCAACATAGTTTTAATACTCGTGATCATACCAACAACAATAATTCACACCAGTTATATCACAAAAGTTCAATAATAATCCAATTCCAATATACTCATATTCCACATGAACCAATCACAAGGTTCTATCCATTACTCACCATATAAAGTCCAATATCAATATCAATTTATCGATAATAAGCCAATATTCCATAATTCAACCAAACCATACTTCCCATAAAATTATCTCACATAATTAATCCACCACATATAATCTTTCCATATAATTAATCCACCATAAATTAATTCATCATAAAACCATCTCAAATAATAAATCGATGACCATACAAATCAAATTTAATGTAGTCCATCCAAGCATAGTCAAATATACCACTTAGCACATACTCAAATTTTTCATGGGGTTGAGTAAAATTGTAGACATAGAATTACCTTGATTCCTAAGCTTCAAACCAAAAAAACTCAAATCTGAAATCTGAAATAAGCATGCGCAATCTAAAACAAATTCTCGAACGGAGCATCAAACGAAGTCCATATCATCTAAAAATTGGCATACAGGCTGAGAACATACTAATGTTAAATTACACTTAAGGGTTTGTAAAAATCATGTGTAGGTTTTGAGTTATCATAGAACAAAGTAGGCGGATCTGAATCTCGCATCAGCACTGCGCTGCTTCAAGAGAAATATAATTTGGGGTATCAAACGATCTCTAAAAATTATGAAACTTTGAAGTATGATTTTAGACATCTGGTTCTCATACATATTCAAAATTCAAGTTCATGAGATAATTAGAACATGAAAAACGGATTTTTCAATACAATAGTTTGTGCTGGACAGTTTTTAGGGTTTTTATGAGGCTTGTGAGAGAGAAAACGTGAATGACTTTTATGGACTCACTAGGACACGAATGGAGAGGAAAATAATCAGATTTAGGAGTGTCAAGGGCTATTTATAAAGGTCTAAAATCATTGACCAAGTTAGAATCCTAATCCGACTAGAACAACACAATTAAGGAAACTATCACAAAGGAAATTGTCTTTTCCTTTTCCAACACCAAATAATAAGGAAATAAATATTAATAAATATTCTTTTGTCCAAAAATCCATATTTCAAAATCAAATAATCACATTATTGCATATTATAAATATTATAAATATGCGGGGTATTACAATGACTATTACCATGACTTGAGGGCATCCATCCCCCCAACATTTTAAAATTTTACCTAAATATATTAAGAGTCAGGATGCGGATGAACCTCTTCAAATCCCACCTTAGTGTTGTTTTAGTTTTATTTACAATTAATGATAAAATTAGCACCAAAAAAGATAATTAAAAAAAACTATTACAACAAAGTTAGAAGCGAGGCAACCCATCAGCAAACATCAAATTAATCAAAAAAAAAAAAATAGTAGAAACATCTCATACATCACATGATACACTAGTTTTATAAATGTAAGAGTAAAATTGTGTATATTTAACCTTACTTTTCGCGTGATCCTTATCAAAAGTGTTAGAATAGTTATAATGATAGAGGAGTTTAATTCAACCTTCTTCTTTTTTTTCCTTTTCGCCAAATAGAAATTTAGTAAAATATATTAAAAAAAATAAAAAATTAAAAAAGGTCTACTATGAGGCGGTCTCAAGTTGAGCCTCCTCTATAACCAAACATAACGTCA
Source organism: Tetragonia tetragonoides (assembly GCA_038025085.1). NCBI lineage: Eukaryota > Viridiplantae > Streptophyta > Magnoliopsida > Caryophyllales > Aizoaceae > Tetragonia > Tetragonia tetragonoides. The sequence continues at coordinate 6,923,859 of CM076140.1, read as the reverse complement.
TGCTTATTAGAGGATGCCTCATCTTAATACCACCTCATACGAATTTTTGGATAAAACATATATTTCATTCCTACCCTTTTTTATCTTTTTGGGGGAAGGAAGAAACTATAGTCGATCTGAATATCTTAATCTGGGTGATCAAATTAAGGATTTGAAAGTGGAAACGTATAGAACGAACATGATGGCCAGGCTATAAAGAGACCCTAAAGACATGTTTGGTTTGCAACTTTTTTTTTATAATCACATTTCACATGGGTACCAAATTGACCGGCTATGAAATTAAACATTTCTCAATTCTCTGATTTTCTTCATCCAATCACATTAGTTTTGACCCAAACCATGATACATTACGATCTCCATTTGTATAATATACAATCAATTTTCATACCCTTAGCTGGAGCTTAACATTAAATATCTTTTTTTTTCCATTAAAAAAAAAACGTAATGCCATTATCATGTAATAGTGGTCTCGTGTGATTAAAGTATGTGAAAGTATTATTTCCCGTTGAAATAGGTTTTGTTGACGTATTTTTAAGTCCACATTTCGAACACAACCTAAATTGCCCAAGTCTTTGGGTTGTCAAACCAAGATAGGTTGGTGTAGTGGTTGAGCACTTCATCCCTTAAACAAGTTGTTGGGGGTTCGAGTCCTAACTCTTGCGAATGGAAAAAATTCCTCGGCCAGTCCCCTACCGCTTAGTGCGCTAACAGTTGGAGTGAGAGGATTAGTCATTGTGATCGACAGTGGATACCCTTGACAAAGACAAAAAAAAAATAGTATATCATGTTCATGTCATCACATCACATCAGTAATATTCTTTTCGTGTCTTAAATAAGTAATAAAAGGACGATTTTTGAATGTAGATGTTATCATTTTTTATTCCAATTCACATTAACAAAGGAAATTAAGGGTGCGTTTGATAGAGCTTATCCGGTCAGTTTAGTTCAGTTTAGGTGTCAATTTAGTGATTTCAAATTCAGTTAAATGATGTCGAGTTCAGTTCAGTTGGTGCTGAGTTCAAGAAACATAATTTTTGTCTCACATATCAAATTGTGTTCAATTCAGTTCAGTTGTGTCCAGTTCACTTCAATAGTATCCAGTTTAGTGATGTTGAATTCAGTTCAATTCAGTTGGTAAGTTCAGCTCTAACAAACGCACCCTAAAGGAAAATGAAAATATCCTATTTGCTAGATATTTTATATAGGATAATTATTTGAGGTGCATGAAATCAAAGTTAAGAAGATATTATATTTTAATAGTCCTTAATTTATTCTGTTTGAGATGCCGGGGAATATTGATGTTACACAATAAGAGCTTATATAAAAATAAAAAATACAAAAATTTGTTTTAAGTTCCATAAATTTGTGGTTTCTATTGTTTAGACATAAAGGATATAGAAGTCTGACCATCAGTAAGAAACTAGCCTAAATAAATGAAAAATAGCTAAAATACCACTCACTTTATTCATCATGTGGCATTTGCCTCAAGCCCTCAATAATTATCATGTCGCCTTCTAATTTTATGGTGTCAAATTCAAAGCTTCAATTCGAGTTCCATATTTTCCAAAGCCACCATTGGGCCTTGGCCTAATTGTAACTGGTTTGGGGTGAGATAGATAGGGATTAAGGAGCGAGTCATCTTTAACCACCTAACCTGCTGGTCGGATCCCAGATGAATTGGTCTATTGACCCAAAATGTAATAAGTTAGATGGATCATTTTTGATTTATTTTTACAGTAAAAAAAAAAAAACGTTTTAACCTCCTTCCCATCATGGTATCATAAGCATTCAAAAGACTTTAAGTAGTACATTCAATCATCATCAAAACCACGCACAATTATGTCTTTTTTTGTGTTAACCTACTCGTAATTGACTTGGATCGATTAGTTATCATGATTGTTCAATATTTTCTGTATTATGTTTGTTGGTGAGAATTCACCGCCCATATCTATAATATATACTAGTATATAAAAGACACCACATACATAACTAGTATTTTCTATTTCAAGATTAGGTGAAATTTATGATGAGGAGTATAATGGGGGGAATGTGGGACATAGAGGTTTCAAGTAAATTATTGATAAGTGACAACTCTTTTTTACTTATTTTCTAGATCAGAGAAAGCTTTACAATGACGTTATTATATATTGGTTCGGCATGCAAAATTATATTGTTAATCAAATAATAAACCAAATATATAATTGAATGAGTAATATTATTTGTATTTTGTAATGTTTATTAATTAACATTAATTAGAGTGCAAGATATCCGAAGGAGGATTCTTGGAAAGATGCTGGTGCCTGCTTGTTATTAAAGCTTGTTTTTAGTAGCACGTACAACTGCCCAACATCACTAAATTGAGTCCTTATTTCACCTTCACATGTTCTCTGTCCCCCTCTTGCACCATTTAAACACACACACTCACTCTCTCTCCCTCTTCCATCGCTTACAAACAAACAAGTCCCATAATAATATTTATAATTATTAATTTATAAAAATTAGCAAGGATGCAAAAGATAATATTTCTCCTTTAAAAAAAAGATAAAATATATTTAATTCCATTGTAGATTTTACTATTAAAAGTTTTAATTTTCAGAAATAAATGCATAATGGGAAGATATAAGTTATAAGAGTGTGTAATTTCTTAAGTATATATATGCATAGTTTAGGTGTTGTTAGTTGTTCTCTGTTGTTACCAAAATAATTTTCGTCAAAATTGATTCATGATAATCTTACTATGAGTGTTAAATATAGAATTTGTGGCATTTCTCTATGTTACTCAGGAAATTTAGCCTCTATTATTTTGTTGATTCTAGAATTTGTTAGCAACATTTGTGTATGTGATAAGTCTCCCTATTTATTAATTTTCTAACATGTTATCTACAATATGTTCATAGTTTCACTAGAGTTTATCTCTTGAACTACAAGAGCTCTTATATCCCATATATTATTGCGTACATTTGTCTCTCACTATTACCTTTCATATCAAATTTAAGCTATTTTCTACTAATTTGTTTTAATACTCTAACTTTTCAACTAGTTGTACCGAACTTAATCTAAATCTATATTAGTTTCAAATTTTTGGTTGAATAAATTTATTCATATTATCCGCCATCCTAGAAATAGTAAAGTTAAAAAGAAGAAAATACATTGCATTTTTATTTTACAAAAAAAGAAAGCGTCTTATATCTCAAAGTCTATCCACCCTCTTATATCTCAGAGTCTATCCACCCTAAAAAAAAATACATTGTGTTTTTATTTTTATCGCGTGCATTTTATATCGGTGATATTTTTAGACCCTCACTTATAATTCCCATGGATTTTTACCAATTAGCTAAAATATTTTAAGCATTGGCAGTGTGTACTATCTCCACCACCCATGGCAATAAAACCCAGAAAATATTTGCACCTGAAATAGAAAAAAAAAACCTAGAAATATCCCTAAATAGCCTTAAATAGTTAAATCTAACCCCTGCAGCCCAAACAATCCCAACACTTACTAATAATTGAGAAATCCCAATCCCTCCACCCCCAACAAACAAACAAGACCTCAAAGTTGTAATTGAAATTAAGAACTCCTCACATGAAATTTGCTCAAAATAGACAAGAGAATAAAATGGAAAAGCCTAACTTCAAGGCATTATTATGACCAATCAAAATTTAATCTAATGGATAATTTGGGTTTAGATTCACTACTTCATTCATTCTGTTTGTTTCTCATTTATTCAAAGTCATAATTTTGACTTGAAGACTTGTTAATTTTTAGCAAATCACAGCATTTAATGAAATCCCTCTTTCTTTAACCATTTAACAGAAAAGGGAAGCCACCAGGAAATCAAAAAAAAAAAAAAAAAAAAAAAGAAGAACAAAAAGAGACCACCATCTCATTTTTACTGTCCTTTGACTCTCTTGTGGATCTCCCTATTAGTAGCTTCTCTTAATATCTATTTTAATCACCAATTTTTAAAAAAAGAGAAATTCAATCAATCTCCATCCTCTCTTTGTCCTCTCTCTCTCTCTCTCTCTCCCCCCTCCATAATCAAATCAAATCTCCCCCATTTTTGCCTCTGTTAAACTCCATCCCCAAAAGACCTTTTATCTCACCATCACCACAACCAACAACAACAACAACTAACCTCTCCAAGAAACCAGAAGATTCCCCCACCACTACTACCCCCTCACCCCTTTCTCTTTTCCCCCTTTCCCTCCCTTCCCTTATCCTCAACTCCATCCCCTGCTCACTTAGAGAGAGAAACAAGAGAGAGAGAGAAAGAAACAAGAAAAAAAGCAGCACAAGAACCAAACCAAAACCCAAAAGGTCCCTGTTCTTTCCCCCAAAATCACACATTCTGAGCAAGACCCAGATACCAAAACACAATTCCAAGCAAAACCCAGATTTTATTTTTTGGTCAAATCAAAATAGTGGATTTACCCATTTAGGTCTCAGGAGAGAGAAAAAGAAAGAACAGGGCTTTTGTTTCTGGTTTGTGGGATTTGCAATTTTATTTTTTTTGTGAGCTGTTCACCATTGATTGACCCAAAATGCCTCATCTAGACAGCAACCCATCAACACCAGGCAAGTTCAAGATGGATAAATCACCTTACATTCACCATCGTTTTAGGTGGCACACAACCCCTTTAGCTAAGCTCACATTATGGTCCTTCATTTTTGTATGCCTCATTTTAATGTTTTTCTTCAGATCATCCCCTTCAAGTTCATTATCTTCATCTACAAACAGCATTATATCCTCATCTCAATCAGATTTATCTCGTCGCTCTCTCCGGACCTTCTCATGGGGCGGACCCGATTGGGAAAAACGGGTCAGGAACTCGGCTAAGGTTCGGGCCCCGAATGGGATATCCGTTTTGGTCACTGGTGCAGCCGGGTTTGTAGGTACTCATGTGTCTGCTGCTTTAAAGAGAAGGGGTGATGGTGTTCTTGGTCTTGACAATTTTAATGATTATTATGATCCATCATTAAAAAGGGCTAGACAAGCTTTATTAGAGAGAAGTGGTATTTTTATTGTGGAAGGTGATATAAATGATCAAGCACTCTTGAAGAAATTGTTTGAAGTTGTGGCTTTTACTCATGTCATGCATTTGGCTGCTCAAGCTGGGGTTAGGTATGCTATGCAAAACCCTGGTTCTTATGTTCATAGTAATATTGCTGGATTTGTTAATTTACTTGAAGTTTGTAAATCTGCAAACCCACAACCTGCAATTGTTTGGGCATCTAGTAGTTCTGTTTATGGGTTAAATACTAAAGTGCCATTTTCTGAGAAAGATAGAACAGATCAACCTGCTAGTTTATATGCTGCTACTAAGAAAGCTGGGGAAGAAATTGCACACACTTATAATCATATTTATGGGCTTTCCTTAACTGGGTTGAGGTTCTTTACTGTTTATGGTCCTTGGGGTAGACCAGATATGGCATATTTCTTTTTCACTAAGGATATTTTGAAGGGGAAATCAATTCCTATATTTGAGGCTCAAAATCATGGGACTGTTGCTAGGGATTTTACTTACATTGATGATATTGTTAAGGGGTGTTTGGGGGCATTAGATACTGCTGAGAAGAGTACTGGTAGTGGGGGTAAGAAGACTGGTCCTGCCCAATTGAGGGTGTTTAATTTGGGGAATACCTCGCCGGTGCCTGTGTCTGATCTGGTTTCTATTTTGGAGAGGCTGTTGAAGGTTAAGGCTAAGAGGATGGTGATGAAATTGCCTAGGAATGGTGATGTGCAATACACGCACGCCAACATTAGCTTCGCGAAGAGGGAGCTTGGGTATAAACCCACCACAGATCTGCAGTCTGGGTTGAAGAAATTTGTTAGATGGTACCTGAGTTACTACAAATCAGGGAAGAAGAGCGCCGAATGATGTTAAGTACTTTGCACGGTAGGATTTGTCAAATTCTTGTTCATTGATTCGTATAATTGTTTTGATCTTTATCTGCTCGTTGGCCCCAATTATCGCCTATTTGTGTATCGTTAACGATGCTTTATAATGAGAAACACTTGCTTCCCCCTGATGGGGAAGTTTTGGGATTACAGGACATCATTCGGGCCTTATAAGTTGTACAAGAGACATCCATTTTCCCTTGCCATTTTTACCTTGTTTTTGGTGACTGTAATTTGTTGTAGTTTCAGCTATGTAGAATTCATGATCAATAGAGTGTGCGCCAATTGGTAGACATGTACTATTGCAGTGCAATTCAAATAAAACTAGGAAACAATATCTTTATTTTTGTATTCTTTTTGCTATCCTCTTGAGATATTGTAATTCAATTATCTAAATGAGTACGCAATATTTATTGTTCTTGGAGATACCTTCAATTGGATTGTTAGCTCTTGGTGCTATAATTTCTGTGAAGTTGTAATGATATATCATTTGTAGCTTCTAAATGCAGAGTCTTTAGTGCACCCTGTGGTTGTTTATTAGTCCGAGTAAAACAGGTTTTCCACTTAGCAGGAATAGAAAGTTATATGATCTTGCTGTGGACACTTATGTAGTTATGTTGCCCTCTCTCAGGCATTGAGACTTGAGAGTCAAGGATCCCTTTGTTTTGTGTCATATACACAGATCAAGGTGTTGAAACTTCTTGTTGGAAAAATCATACATTAGCTTTCATAGTCCTTATTCCTCAAGTAAATGGTGACTAAGAACCTGAAAAGGCACCATATCATTGGTAGCTTGCTGATTAAGGAAATGTTTCCAATTTTCTCTTTTTTTTTTCTTCTTTTTTTTTTCTTTTTTTTTTGTCCCCTTTTTTGACATTCTTCTATGTGCCTTGGAGTGCTGGAACACCTTTCTTTATAGTTGAAGGGCGAGCCATAGCAGTGCAATTTGCAAAGAGATAAGATATCCATGTTAATAATAGGTTCACCTATTGAGCCACTAGCATGGCTAATAGGAAATTGGGTGGATATTTGTGGTATATCCATATTGTACAATGCAAACCTTAGGCTTTTGTCTGGCTACGACGGTTTTTCGTCATCCAAATTTATACTACTGGATATGCTTCTTTACTGTAGCCTAGTTGAATTGACTAGGACGAAGGATGCAGAATATTTTTAGTAGATAAGCATTTTTATTTATGAGCACCGCCGTATATGTTATAAATTTTCTACTTGGATTTCCAGTTAATGTTTTGGCAACTGTGGATCTAAGTTTGAATTTGGTATTGTAATTGTCTGCTGATCTATGGAGATCCTGTCTTATTCTATTGTGAAGACATGCACCCCAATGAGAGATACTAGATCCAATGCACAAACCCATGGTTGCAGCACATGTAGTCTCTGCTTTTAGTGTTTTCTGGTACTGTTTTGAAGGAGAGCCTTTGGAATAATGATAATAGAGGAATTGTTGTAAGATCTTCTTCAAAGGCCGACAAATGGATGAGTACCTTCTTTTGGTCTAAGTTGCAACTCCTTTGAGTTGGTGGCGTAGGTGATGTTGTTTCTCCTTTTCATCTTGATTAGATAGGGTTTTGGGTTGATCCTGTAGGTTGTTTAATTTTAGGTGTTTGTTTGGTCTTGTGGTGATCGTGTGTTATGATGTTATGGGTGTTTGACTTTGACCACATCGGGAGTATGAGCTTTTGGCTCAAATAGGCGTGTGTGTTGTACTCCAATGGTTGTATGAGCTTCAGCTCTTTTTTCTACCGTTTAATAAAATGGACTATTAATTATCAAAAAAAAAATAATTGTTGTAATGATGTTTGTGTTAGTGTTTTTATCAAGCAGTATTTCATACATTGGACTTGAAGTATAGGGCTAACTTTGTAGTTCTCCATAATGAAGGATTAATGTAATTCAGTAATTTTGCTCCGTGAAGTCGATAATTTGCGAGTTTTGTGTTAGTGATTTACCGATTGCCTTTTCTCCATTCACCATGACTAGGAGGGATCGATTGCACTAGAAAATGCTTTACTTGATTCTTATTCATGTTATGGGCCTCGGCATGGTCATTAAAACTTCTGTCTATGTATACACACATTCTTCTTGTGGATGGAAATGAATGTGAATGCTGTAATGCTGATGCATGTGAGATTGTACTAACATAGTGAAAAGGACTTTTGATGGCTGTCATCCAACAAACTCGATGAGAGGTTAACTTTCTTGATTAGCTATTCTAATTGTTTGAGAGTGAACTTCTTTCCGTTCTGTTTACATTTCAATCAGAAACTGTCTGTTAGGTTCCTCCCCTGTATGTCGATTTTGCCTGTGTCACTTTCCTTTGAAGGATGGGCAGCTGGCCACATCTTCTGAGCAGATTCAAGGGCTTCTATGTCATTGTTTGATTATCTTGTTAGGTTCATGTTATATCCGCTAAACGATTATACGTGCTTGAATAACTCGTTATGTGAATAAAACCTCGGCTCAATGGTGAAGGTTTACGTCTGAAAATCAGAATGTCCTTATATTCATTTTCTTCCAGCATTATCCAAGAACATCAGATCTTGCTATGTAGATTCTAATTCAGATAAGGATGAAGTTTCTTTTCACTATCCGAAACGAAAATGATAAAAGAAAAACAAGGAAAAAATAAGGTATCTGAAGACATTATTTGGTTTGAGGGGGCACGGAGCCCTCCTTTGAATGCACTGCTAATGGTGTTGGCTGTTGCTTTCATAGGAATGGACAAGGCAATGGGCTTCTCTGTTGCTTTGAATTGTGATATGCTTACCTTGTTTGAGACTTATGCCTTCTGTAAAATTCATGATGAAGTTCAAAACATATGTCATGTAAGGTTACCCCATTTCTCTTTTTGGGTACAATGGGATACATTATTGTCTGAAACTGCAAGTCTGAAAAATGTGTTAAAATCTTACTTATAAGACAGCATGCATGTTTCAGGTTCTTCTCCTTAAACTTTAGCAGCTGTGAGTATCTATCTATCTGTTGGTCCTTCAGAGCTTCAAGATCCGTGACTTCAGATCTACTATTTGTACCTTTTTTGTTGGATTAGCATTAAATGTGAGTACTTGTATTCAAAATAAATAAATAAATAAATCACCAATGACCCACAAAATTCAAATCTTAATAGATATTTTATTGTAATTTGTGGCCAGAAAATTTCTTGTGTGACCAATGGAAATTTTCCTCCCTTTTTCCTTTTTAACTTACTGCTGTTTTATGGGTCATCTCAAAATGAAAAAATTGAAAAGAAGAAAAAATGATTAGAAAAGAAAGGGGACAAGGGGTACTGGTCTCAAAAGAGAAAAGAAAAGTAAAGAAAGAAGGGGGAACTGGATGCTTGGGGTATAAATCATTGCCCACTTTTGTCACATGTTTTGTGCTACTGAAAATGAAAGGAGTCGATATATGTTAACAACAGTTTGGGATCCTAATCCTGATTGCGCCTTTTCTTTTAATGGTCCCGTTAACGAGTTATCCGGTTAATTTGTTAAGAGGAACCCAAGTAAACTAGGCAAGGTTAGTGGTAGTAATGTATATTTGGAAATCATCATGTCTGAACTCTAAAGGTTGTACTGTATTCTTCTTATTGGAGATGAAGGTAAATAAAGTTCCCAACTATAGCATAAAGGTGCAATTTTGAGCATGATGATCATATGTTGATCACTTCATCTGATTCAAAATCCAAGATTATTTCAATGGGTTTATAAATGTGACATACATAAGTCCAAAAGACTTCCACTTGAGGTAACATGTTGGCTTTATTATGGGCTCTCATCTGACAAGAGTATAGAGTATAGAACAACTTTCTCACATGCTCTAGCCTCTACAAAAGCAGTTTCCTTGATTATTCTTGGATCAATTTCTGCACACGTCCTTAAAAAACCATTTGAACTCGGTAATTTTCAGAGAGAATACACTCATGAAGTCAAAGTCTTCATACATACAAAGCTATTCATTTCACACATAACTAACAAGCAAGTCAAATTCTGTCAGTTCAATGAATCCAGCATTTGATAATTGTGTCCGTGTGTCAATTATATTAGATCTCGATTCAAAGCTGGCATGAGTTTGTAAAAGAAATTTACTTTTCCAGGCTATAGTGCTTCTTCACAGCTTCAATACATATCCCAAGTAATCTTCATTTTTCCTCAGGGAACACAATACCAGCTCCAAGTTTATTTGTAACACCATCAAGCAGTAGATTATTCTAAATATGTGAATCTCAAAGTTTATGATTCATCATTGAACACAGCACCACGATCCTCTTCAAAATGACTCTAGATCTAGTCTCAGAACTTGAAAGCATAAGAATCCTTTCTAATTTAGATCATAACACAGCTCCAATAAAGAATTATTCTAGCTAACATTAGCATGATAGTTATATGTGAAGCTAATTTAGACAATCATGCTTGAGTTAAATCTCTATAGGCATCTCAAACAAAGTCTGCAAATCTCCCCACCAATAATATTGCCTTTGTGTTGCTATACGTAAATCGCAAATTACTAAACGTAAATCCCCACTTCCCACAATACCCCTAAGTAATTTTCAGCCATTTCTCTCTCTTCCTTCCTTTTCTCTCAACCAATTTTCACTCCCTCTCTGTCATTCATCTATTCTCCCCTTCCTTTTCGTAATGATGATGATGAATTGAGGATAATGGTGTAAAGAAAGCAATTTAGATGCCTCCTCACCTCCAATGCTCTTTCTCTCTCTTGTCTCCGGTGATCTCCAACACCGTTTCTCTCTCGTCTCTGCGCATTTTCTCTCTCCTTTCTCCAGCGACTCAAGGCTCTCTCTCTCTCTCCTCCATTCGTTGTCCCGTTCTCACCGTGTCTCCTCTGTTTCGTCGCTGAGTGGCCGTCGACCACCGCTTAGTGGTCGGAGACCATAGATCCGAGGTCTCCGACCTCGGAAATGTGGTCTCCGGCCACTAAACTATGGGTGTGAGTGAGAGGAGAGAGAAACAACTGACATTGTGCGTTGCGGGGGGAGGAGGCGGGCGGTGAGGCGCCAGCGTGAGGAGACATCTCCGGTGGCGTGAGGTGGCTGGTAGCGGTAGGGGAGGGTGGTGCACAGAGAGATAGAGGTGTGTGTGTGAGGAGAGGAGAGAGAATGTGGAGGTGGTGGGCGCCGGCAACAATGGTGGTGGTGGTGCGAAGGAACAGTGGAGTTTGGGGAGGGTTTTTTTTTTTTTTTTTTTATAATGAATCCCTGATTATAGTTTAATGAATCTGTATCTATAGTTTAATGAATCTGTTACTTTAGTTTAATGAATTTGTTAGCAAAGAAATCATCCATGTTGATAGTAGTTTAGAATTTTTTTCAATGTACGGAAGGAGTATAATAAGGGGAATTGAGAGCAAAAAAAATAGGAAAGAGGAAGGTTCTCTGAAAACAAAAAGGGTACTTTCGGAAAGATTGTGTAAAAGATATTTGCGTTTAGTAATTTAGAATTTACGTTAAGCAGTTCCGTATTATAATGACAACACATACTTGAACTATTCAGATAAGATTCATGATTAACTTTATCAACTAGCTAGGGATAACATACTATACCCATTCAGTATAACAATTAGTCACAACTCACAAGCACCAAAAGCTGAATTGAAACCAAACATATACAGTTTGTGCACTGTAGGGGGTGAATAACGTAGACAAGAAAGATGGTAGATCATAGATTATTCATTAATTACATTAAGTGTAAATGATTAGAGAGATCTAGGGAACTGACAGGTTGCTCATTGAAATTCTGTTACCCCGAATCCTATCTAAAGGACCACCTGAAGCTTGATACAGTCAATTGAACTCAATTTATAGTAAGAATGAACAAGTATACTCCAATGTAATATCTATAATCCAATTAGCATATATACCTAACTAAAACAATAATCGAAAACACCTAAAATTTCACAAACATAAAACCTTGAGTATGATATGAACCTTTTAGTTAGCACGTGCGTGGCACGCTTGCTGTTGATTAGTTGTGTGCTATATAAGTCAGTAGCTGACTTATTTACACTTAGCTAATGAAATGTTAAACGCCTTGTGTCTTTTGTCTGCTTCTCTCTCTACAATTTCTCCCATTGTAAATCACTTCTGCCATTAATACAAGCTTCGAGTTCTGTTCTTTTCTCAAGAATTCCTCCTTGTATTTTAGTTCTTCTTCAACTGTTTCTCAGTTCTGGAAAGAACATATCAGAGTACTGCTAACACTGAATTAAGTAATGCTAACACTGAGCAAAATCCATAAACATTCGAAAACTGAGCAAAATCCATAAACATTCGAAAAATGAGCAAAATCTAAGCAGAAGCAAGCATAAAAAGCAAATTCGAACATGAAATCGGCTAAGTCAAACAGTGATTCTCGATCTATTTCAATTAACCAGTTGGATATAAACTAGAAATCATTAAATTAGGATTTGAAAAATCAAAATTACCTGAACTAGGGTATTCTGAGACGATGGACGATAATCGAATGGTGAACACTCGAACTGCACATGGAGGACGCCAATTGAACGGTGAAAACTCGAACTGCAAATGGAGGAGAGAGAAAACTCGAACTAAAACCAGCGAAATAATGGCGTGAGGAATCAGCGAAAATGGTGAAGAGAGAGAAAATTGAAGCTTAGGGTTTGAAATTGGAGAATATTTGAGGGAGAATGAGAAATCAACGAACTAATTTGGTGATTGATTCTTTAAATGTTGAAGGGAGAATGAGAAAAAGAGAGACAGGGGACTGAGAGTGAAAGAGGAGAAAGGAGGAGAAGGAGCGAGGGTTATTACTTGACTCTATTATGTCATTTTTTTTATTTTTTTTTTTCGGTAATACGTGGTATTTTTTCTAAATTGCTACGGAATCAGGTGAAGATGTGGCAGTTTTGACTTTGCCACCAAATCTCTCCCGCGCTTCATGAATTGTGGCATTTTTTTTTTTTTGCCACAAATAATTTTGCCACTAAAGTTGATTTTTCTTGTAGTGACGATCACCAGCTCCAATCTCAAAAGATCCTTCCTGCCCATCAATGGAAACCTTCACTTTACCCTCCAGTAGGTACATCGTCTCCGTCGCCTCGAAAGTCCATGGGAATTTGCTTGGCTGACAGACCCACCTATTCATATTTCATGTTAGTATACTACATCCAAGCAGCTCCCCTCATGAAATTCAGCTTTTAATAAACAGTCTTGAAGATATATATGTAAAACGATAAAAGAGTATGATATATCGACATGTCATGCAATATATTCTCACAGCAGGTGCAGATTTTTAGTTCTTCTGTAACTTAGCAGGTATGAAAAACGAAAAACATCATCTCTGTGCAGTTGTAGGAGCAGATAGGAGGACTCACTCAACCATTCTTCTTGATATGCATGTGAACTGTGAAGTTTAGGATCCTAATCCTGATTGCGCCTTGTGTTTCTTTTAATTTTAGTTCTAACGGTCCCATTAACGAGTTATCTGGGTAACTTGATATAGTAATGTTAGTGGTAGACTGATATGGTAATGTCTTTTTGAACATACTAAAAACATTATCTGGAAATCATCATGTATGGACTCTGAAGTTTGTATTCTTCTTATTGGAGATGAAGGTAAGTAAAGTTCCCAACTATAGCATAAAGCAGGTGCAATTTTGAACATGATGATCATATCACTTTATCCAGTCCGTCTTGCGTGGATTTAGTCCACCGTAAACCAATGATATAATTCAAATATTTAGAAACATAAAAGATATTTTTAAAAAAGATTTGGTCAATTGATTTACCGTGAACTAAGTACACACAAAATTTAGTACACTTTATCTATTTCAAAATTCAAGATTATTTCAATGGGTTTATAAATGTGACATAAATAAGTCCAAAAGACTTCCACATGAGGTAACATGTTGGCTTTATGGGTTCTCATCTACAGAGTATAGAACAACTTTCTCACATGCTCTACAAAAGCAATTTCCTTGATTATTCTTGGTTCAATTTCTTCGCAAGTCCTTAAATAACCATTTGAAGTCAAAATCTTCATACATACAAAGCCATTCATTTCACACATAACTAACAAGCAAGTCAAAGCCTGTCAGTTCAAAGAATCCAGTAATTGGTAATTGTTTTAGTGTGTCAATTAATTTATATTAGATCAATTCAAAGCTGGCTTGATTAACAGGAGAGTTTATAAAAGAAATTTACTTTTCTAGGCTATAGTGCTTCTTATTCACAGCTTCAGAACATATCCCAATTAATCTTCATTCCTTCAGGGAACACATGAATACCAGCTCCAATTTAAATAAACAACCCTTCGGGCCCATCATCAATGGAAACCTTCACTTTAAAAAAAAAAAAAAAAAAAAAGGGAGGATTACGCCCTCCATGGGCGAATTTAGGGGGTGCCCCTGGGTCACAGGCCACTGAATTAATTCCAAAAAAATATATATACATTAAAAAAAATAATTTATATTCCCCAAAAGGCCCGTGTTTTTGAATAATTGAAGGGTCAAAGGAGTCATAACTCTAAAGCTAAAAAAAAGGCACTGAAATCAAATTGAAATATCAAGGCCCACTTTATTCTCTCTCCTCTTTTTTCTCACGTTTTCCTTGTCAAAAAAAAAAAATTCTCTCATCCATTTTCTTCTCTCTCAGCTCACTCACGACACAATCCCTCTCTCTCTCTCTCTCAAATCTGACCTCCACCCTCCACGGCCGCGCCTGCTGCATACTGCAGCGTCATCCGCCGTCCAGGTACACCCGGCAGCCGCATCCCGCAGCCCCTCAAGCCCCTTTTTGTTATGTTTTTCAAACTCTAACTTTTTTCGATTTCAATTCTTATGATAATTAGATCTCAAATTGGCACTTTATTTATGTAAATTGTTATTATTATAGGCCTTATGATGATTTATGTATGAAATTGAGTTAGATTCTTTGGTTTTGTATATTTGTTAGTTGTTATGTCAGTGAGTTTTAGAATGAATCAATTAGTTGTTTTTTTTATGAAAGGGCTAGATTATTTGGAAGTGTTAAATCCTTGTTAGCATTGAAATTTATAAATTGATGATTATGAGTTACAATAGTTAGATTGCAATTTGAGGCATGAAGCTTGTCAAGAACAAGGGGCAGAATAGTATGGGTGATCCAATGTTGAATGATTGTTTAGTTACTTTTATTGAGAGAGATGCCTTCTTGAAAGTTCCCGATGACGACGTCATTAATCGCTTTCAAAACATGAAGACCCGACAAGGGCAATTATAACCCCATACCCTGAATATTTTGTATTTTCCCGTAAAACAATGTGATTGTACTTTCCTACTCGATTACTTTGTAATATCGAACTTATACTTTTTAAATTTTTATTTGGCCACCCCATTATTATTTTTCTAGATACGCCACTGACAGCCTCTCTGGGCGCCCCCATAAAAACTGTCAGCTTACGCGTCTCAGAAATTCATGAAAATTTCACCTATTGATATTTCGTATGAATATATCCAAGCAGTTCCCCTGATCGATCATGAAATTCAGCTTGCCAATTTGTAGGGTTCATTTACGACTTTGCGAATTGGCCGGAGAACAAAAGATATCATAGTTGTCAAGTTGTGAAGCTAGTTATATAGGCAGATATGGGAGGTCATCATCAACCATCCTTTAATTTGGGCATCCAAATATAATTGTGCGTGATGCAGCATGCTTGGTGAGACCTTAAAAGCAGTAGCAAATCAAGCACACCTACAGCTTAACCAAATAATTAATATTCTACCGGGGAAGCTAACATTTACCATTCTTTGACATTTCCCAAATTACCATTCTTCTACATAAGCATTAAAATTAACAGTAGTGTCGATGGGTACGTACGTACGTACATATCAACAGACAATACACTACAAAAAAAACCTCAAATAACAACGGATTAAAATTCCATTGCTAAACTAGCAACGGAGTAGAACTCATCCGACACTAAGATAATCTTAGCAACGGATAGAAATTCCGTCACTAGCTAGCAACGGATTTCGATTTATCCGTTGCTAAGCTGGCAACGGAATTGTATCAACCGTTGCTAAGGTGGTCTTAAAAAATAAAGGAAAAATCTTAACAACGGAATATATTTGATTTCCGTTGCTAAGTGTACGTATTACGGTATTAGTGGTATATTGGTTTGTATAAATGAATGAGCGCTTTGCCTCGTGATAATTATAGGTGATGGACACCAGTGCTCGACCTGAAGTGGCAAGCATGTTTTCTTTTTCCTAATTTTTGCTTCTCTTTGGATATATGTACATCTGCTATTATTGTCGTTGAATCAATATGATGTCATTTCATTGACTCTGGTTTTTCACATTGCTATGTTTCACTTCCCTGTTTTTAATTTGTTTGACCTCATTAAAAACTAAAGACACATAGGCTTCTTGTATTATTTTATTTAACTTTTCCGTACTTTTCCTTGAACTAGATATCAATTTCCATTTGTGTTTACAGTATGATGTGATCTTATTATAACCAATAAGTGGTCCTTTGGTTTCATGTGAATAGTTGCATTCCTTCATTTTTGTTAACCAAATAACTTTCTACTTTTTCACTTCCCAAGAAACACAACTTTTTACATATTTTTTTTTTTTACGTGAATAACTTTTGACATTTTTAATTATCAACTGAAAAACCACATAATATAAATATTTAGTGCAAATATAAGTTGAGTTTACCTTTTCCCTTGTGAACTGTGTTATTGAAAATTTCCTACTATTGTTCAAAGTCTATCATATTTCTATCTACCTAGTACCTAATTTATTTAAAATTTAAAATCCACAACAACAGCCTTGTAATTAAATTAGAATGCTTTTTGCTGGTCATGTGGTTAGATTTCATGACGAAAGTCAAGTGTTTATCGACATTATGCCTAACTAGTGTTTTTACACGGTTATAATCAAACTAATATAGTAACAAACAACATTCATATTAAACATTTGAAATTTTACTGTGTAGTAAAAAATAATTAGCTTCTAGGGCGACAAAAATGGTTGTCATGAAAGGAAAATAATACTCCATCTCGATCACTATTGAAGATTTTGCTGCAAACTTTGTTAGGGTAAGCAGGAAATATGACCGGATGTAAATTCATGTGTACATTGTAGCTTATTCATCTAATACCATTAATAAATTTGATTAATTGTTATTTTTTTTGAAGTACAATATGAATCCTGCTAAAAGAAAAAAGAGTTGCCTAATCAGCTAATCTCCCAACTTTGTAGTACTATACAATAGCTGCAGCGCCATAGATAAGCATTCTTCATGTGCAACTATTATTCTTCATTTGAAGCCGTTTTCGCCATCTACAGAATGCGAGAACAATATAGATGAGTAAAGACTCATTCTCTTTCTCACATACTAGGCAACTAACCAACCAATGTAGAGAGTATATAACCCAAACCACTCTTAACATATTTGAAGCAAGCAGAGTCACCAATCAGCATACTATTACCCAAATGTGCTCTTGTTCAACCATTAAAACTCATCAGACAACCAACAATATTCCGAAATCGAGACTTTCTTTGAAAGTAGAAAAAACGTTCATTTGCAAAAAAAACGTTCATTTGCAAAAAAACGTACATCCTCAAAGGAATTTGCTCAGTTAGAAATAATAATCATACACACCCTACAGAAAACCATGCCAGTAGTATGTAAGCAATTTGCAAAATCAGAGTTCTCACATGATCACTAATTAATTCTATTCCTTGCACTCGGTTGTATAACATCCTTTAGTCCCTTAGCAGCTATTAACGCTATAATATTTCGTTCTTAATTTGCCGAGCATATGATTTGACCTTCAGCAACATCTACAGGTCACCATCTTGAGAAATGTGTCAACAATTATGATAAAAGCTCTTTGCCAAGATGATGCCAGCAAACTAAAAAGAAACATTTGACCAGAAATCATGAAACACACAAAATCAAATTAAAAATTTGGACAGAAATCATGTTTATAATATGACTCTTAGCATGACTTGAACTTTTTTCAAAATTGGGTTCATTGGCAAAAAGGCTTATAATAGGAATCCCGCATCGGCCCATACAGACCCACTCCTAGGCCATTGTAAAAAATCAGGTTCAAATCTATTTAAGACTTTACGTTATAGCTTTCTATTACTAAAGTTAGTGTAATCTTTACATTGTTAGCTCAGCTTGTATATAAGCTCCTCCCCTATACAGAAACAACATACACTTCATTACATCAAATATAGAGCTACACATGCTGCTTGATATCCTAAATTCTTTCTCTGATTAAATTTACAAATCATAGAAAACAGCTTTTATAATTCTGCCCATTAATCTAGTGGAGTATTCCTGTGCATAAACAGCACAAAATACAGGCTGGAAGTAGCATATTTGGGCATTTAAGTTCATAGTAAAAAAGCTAATGAATCTGAAATTGATCAGAGGATATAAGAAAGAGATAAAAGCAAGAGTAGGAAGAGATGCAGATCACAGGTCATAGCTCCGATTCAGGTTCAGATTTATGCTAATAAGTAGGACATAGCAAAGAGATAAACCCAAGTGTCTTTTGATCTGAAGTATCTAAAAGACTAAAATAGCTAAAAAGAGCAAGATAGTTACCAGAAACCCAGCTGTTAAGCTGCCATCTATGAACTCGTCTGCAGCTTATCTAACCTTTAGATGTATGTATCTAAACCAACCTATAAATGAAATAACCAATTGAACAACCCAAAATCATAATGAATTATCACTAAAATGTACCTTCGAGACTGATATCCATTGTGTTCTCTTTTTCTTTTCATTTTTTTTGGCGCGACACCTTTAAAGACATCTTGCTCCTCACCATATACTGCAAGAGGACAATTGAAAATGAGATATATGTCATGGAAATCACATAACCAAAATATAAAGAGACCAAGAATCTAAAGCAAATGGTATAAGAAACAAATGCCACAATTAATAATCAATAAAGAAGAAGGTAGTCATCATATAACAGAGTATATGGCTAATTGGTCTCCAAAGCCAAAGGCCGTTTCCACCATATGTGTTTATTTTGTTCTCCGACCAATCAAAGGTATAGAATTCTAGATTAGCTCCTAGGCTTTCTTCCCGCAAGGTGCGCTTAAATTGAATGCTATTTAACACTTACAGAGATTATTTTCACAACACAGAAGCAAATCAATGGATCGAACCCATCACAGTAGAGGGGCACACCATTTCTTTAATCATTGGAGGACATTTAGAGTTTAGACATAATGGAGATGGGGGGTTAGTTAGCACTTTAGCAGGATGTGCTTTTTCTCCTAAGTTTGAAGAACACGATGAAAACATAACCTCTCAAGCGAGCTCATAATTCTAAACCAATTGAACAAATTTTTTTTTTTTTTTTTTTTTTTTTTTTTGCTGAAAACCGAAAAAACTTTGCTAAAAAAAATATAATTCATTGTATTTTGTAAGTTTCACGGGAGCAAATTTACACCAGTAATATTATCTTCAAATACTCTCATATACTTGATTACAATTTGGCTAGTTAGAATAGGGAAAAAGAATTACATAGTAAAGTTTTACCTATTAATCTCTGAATTCATGTGTGATCTTTTCCAAATCTGATATAGGTGGTTGAGGAGGATCATGAATCAAACCCTTTGCGTTTTCCACTTGCCCTAAACCACAAAAACCATTGTTAGTAAGATTATTTCGCCCAACCGTTTCACACTTCAAGAAAGCATTGAAATTTAGTAATTTACCAATTCCAGAAGACTGTAATACTATTAAAAGGAAGGAACTCTAAATTGCACAAAGAATAATATATTAGGAATCACAATTGGAATTGACTACAACATTCATAATATAATGAAATAAAATCGCAATTACCTTTTATTATAACTATCATTATCATGGAGTAAGAGATGAAGAGCAGAGGATAAATGATGAGAGAGCAGAGAGTTTTATTTACCTCCTAGAAACCCTAATTTGAAGGGAAGAGCATACTTCACTTTAACAATTAAAAAAAAAAAAATAGAAACGGGAGAGGTAAACAGTTTTAATCCGTGATATGAATTGAAAGAAATAAGAATGAGTAACTTAAACAGACGTCAGTTAATAGAGAAGTTGAGAGTTTTACTCCATTATTTTCTCAGCAACCCCACTTTCTCTCAGCAACCCCATTCCTAGTCAAAGAACTGATATTAAACGTGGGTGTAGTGAGGTTGTGACATTTTTTTTTTTTTTTTTCTGAGATATATTTTGGGAGATAAATTTTCATAGCTTGCCACGTGGATATTTTAGAGGAGCAATTTTCCTAGCTTGTCACGTGACTAAGCATTTTTTTTTTTTCCGTGGCAACTTCTTTAGTATTAGTATATAGATATAGATAGATAGTTTGACGGTTACATGGCTTCAATGCTTTCCAGCAGGAACTTGACAATGTCGTGGTTTGTTTACTTCTTGGTGGCACTAAAAGCAAGATGCTTGACTATATGTGCAATTCCCCGCACATTTTCCTCTTCAAAGACAGAGACGTCATAAGTATGTGTTAATCATCAGTATTAAATAGTCATAACATAGGTTTAAAAAAGAATGAAGATATAAAACGATGATGAAGGAGCATAAGTTCAATGAATTAATTCTTCCACCTGGAAAATATTTCAAGCTCACTCATCTTATTAACCCCGCAAATTAGATCTAAATGAAAACAAAAGACAGGACTACCAATCATACTTATACATTCAAGTTATATTTGGCTTTTCCGATCATTTAGGCTCTGTACGATGCCAAGCAAGACCTCTCTTATCTCATCTATGTTAATTACTTACATGAATTAGCTGTGAAATAGTTTAGCAAGCAAAAAAAACACTCAATCCATCTTTCTCTATCTCATCATCAAATTGATGCCAAACTAAAAAAATCCATGATTACCACGAAATGAAGAAGAAACTTTTCTTCATCCTTGATCTTGGTGGAGGAATGAGGAGAGCAGAAGTGAAGAAGAAACTTTTCTTAATAACAATGAAAAATAAACTACGCAAAACTGTTCAGTTTGTTGGAGAATGGAGAGAAAACGAGCCTTTTTAAACTTGAAATGAAAGAAATGGAGAGTTTTTCTCCATGATTTTCTCACCATCCGTAACTGGTTATCAGTTATCACTAACATGTATTTTTTTTTTTTTAATTTTTTTTTTAGGGTGGGAAGGAAAAGAATTTAGGAGAGATTGACATCTGGCTAAATTTCATTTTCAATTTAGGAAAGACTTACGCGTGGCTAAATTTTATTTTCTATGACAGCTTCTTTAGTATTAATATATAGATTATAAGTGTTGAGATGAGACTAACTGAATATGTGATGTGGATTTCCACATGTCCTTATAACAACTATCCAATTTAATTATATATATGGGTCCCCTTGAAATGATAGTATTACAGTATACGGGCTCTTTCTATAGACATCCTAATCCTAAACTAATTAATTTTATTTATTCTTTACATCTAATTGTGCTAGTTAGAGGTCGATAAGAAAAATATAGAATTCATGTAGACATCATTACTTTAGCACACAAAAAAGGACAAAAGAACAAAGAAACAATTGATTTTACTAGCTTTAAAGAAGAAAGAAACAAAATCATCAGCATGTATTTAAATATTATCATTTACCTACTATGACACATGGTCTTTCACAGCTCAATGGTCGCGCGCGTTATTGGCCTAGAGTACTACGCGGAGGTCAGCGGTTCGACTCCCTTGAACTGCTGCACTCCTTGTTATTTGCTTTCAGTAGTGTACTTATGTGAGACTACATTAGTCGTCTACACGTGTTAAGCGCCTAACTCATGTAGGGAGGGAATCAAGCTGTGGGGACCACGTAGAGACGTCTCCCCCTGTACGCAGATACAAAAGGCGTATTTGGGAAGGATGGAATTGTAATCCCGCGTTCCTTGTAATTTTAAATGTATTTATTTCGTATTTAAATTCACAGCAACGGATTACCTAATAAATGTCGTTGACATAACAACGGGTAAAAACAAATCCGTCGTCGACATAACAACGGGTAAAAACAAATCCGTCGTCGACATAACAACGGAGTTCATTATTCCGTTGCTAAGCTCCTTAGCGACGCAGTTTACGGAATTTCATGTCTCAGCGCATCAAAATCATATATTGCATCATAACAACAACAACAACAACAATAACCTAATAAATGTCCCGTCGAGGTGGAGTATAAGGAGATCCAGATGTACGCAGTCTTACCCCTAACTAATTGCCTAGTAGAGATATATATGCAATTATGCATGCATGCTCTTGCGTGCTTGCAGTGCATTAGTTGCAGGTGGTGGCTTGCGGATGAGAAAAACATGACAGAAGGCTTTGATGTCTTCAAATTGCTGGTGAATATCGCGGTTGGTGTTCTCATTTGCAGCTTCCTCATTTGCTTCCTGTATTAAGGCTTGGCAGAGCGCATTTGAGTATCCAACTGGGTTGAACACAGCATACCCATTGGCGTATCCGTGGGTACAAGCATCGACCATCTTTTTCGGTAAATTTTTTTGTCAAAGTTTTATAAAGTATATATATTATGAAAGGCATTTTGTATCATAAATACTTGTGTGGAGTATTGGTATGACCTCTTTTGTGTTACCTTATAGATTGTAGGTTCAAATCTTAGGAGCAACTATTTCCTAACTATTTTTCTTCTACAATTCTTCCCTTCATTTTTTGATCTAATTCGTACCTCTTTCTTAATTTTATACATCATATGTGCTTTATTTTTTGATATTATCCATTCTTTTTTTAAGTTTATGCATCATATGTGTATTATTGTATACCTCTATAAGTATACAATTAAGTTTCTACATTGAGTGTCAAATGAACCCATATTTAAATAAATAAATAAATAAAAACCTTCGGATTGTACCCCCAGTACTAAATTCCTGAATACGTCACTGAACATACCTCAACAAGGAGCAGCATCGTTGTGATTGTAGAATAATAGAATGCTTGAGTATTATTGATATGAAATCCCCCTATATATAGGGATACTAGACCCCTACATATAATAAAACCCTAATACAAAATATACTAAAAGATATAATGAGAATATTCTAGATACACTATAATATTCTCTAATACTCCCCCGCAATCATAACGGGGGATAAGATAGGACGCTATGATTGGACCAATTACAAAAGAAATAATTAATAATTACACATATGGAGATCTTGACTTTCAACCCAAGATAAATTGTAGCCGAACTTGTACCACTGCTTTATAGCCAGCATCAATTCACTTATAGAATAAACCAAGGCCCATCCAAAATTAGGTGAGTAAATGGGCTAAGAAAAAGATAAAGAGGGAATGAAAAGGGGAAGGAGAGGAAAGAGGAAGGCCCACGGTATAAGAGAGAAATATAGAGAAGAATACATGAAGGGCCAAAGCCCAAAATAAAAGGAGAAAAGGAAGATACCCACGTGGTGCGAGACTAGGAAAATAGGCAGGGAAGGAGATTTGGGAGAAATAAAAAAAAAAAGAAGGAAGAATTAAGAAAATAACAACTAAGAAACGTGGACTAGAAAGAATGTTGTGTCTGTCAAATACAGGGCGATGAAACATGGGAGAGGGGCCGTGAGTTTCGGAAGAATAAGAAGATGGAATGGAGGAGACACGGCGGCGATCGTGGGGACCACCGTTGACAAAGATACCAGAGGAAGGCAGAGGATGGAGAGTTTGGCTTTGGCCGACGTGCAGGGAAAGGGCAGAGGAGGCCGTGATTGATCGTAGACGGGGACGAGTAAAGAGATGGAGTAGAGGGATAGCAGTGAGAGTGAGAACTAGAGAGGGTGGTCGTGAGGGGTCTAGAAGAGAGGGAGTGAGGTGGCGAGAGGGGGCCAGGCCTGAGGCGGCAAGATGCGGCATCAGGCGGAGAGAGATGGGCGACGTTAGGTGACGACGGTGAGGGCCAGGTCGTCGAGCAGATCTGGTGAGCAAGGAAATTAGAGATCTGGTGGGTGACCACGGGCTCGAGGACAGCCTGAGCGGGGGAAGGTTGAGGCTGACAATCGTAGATCTAGGGATGCCGGTGAAGGATAAAAAATTCCATATGTACCGTATGCAATGATCACAAATAACGAAAACGGAAAAACAAAGAAATTAATTTGTGTGGGTATAATTTGTGTGGGATGGAATCATAAAGGTTGAAAATTAAATTTAGTGGTCCGCCGGATGGTTTAAGGTCACACCATCCGGCGGCTTAGCGGAAGCTTAGGGTTTTAGGCTATCAGGAAAGTAGCCGTTCTGATACCATGTAGAATAATAGAATGCTTGAGTATTATTGATATGAAATCCCCCTATATATAGGGATACTAGACCTCTACATATAATAAAACCCTAATACAAAATATACTAAAAGATATAATGAGAATACTCTAGATAATAAAGTAATTATGCTTAATCCGTACATCGCACGGGCTTCCAAACTAGTATTCTCTAATAGTGATGGTCGTCCTCCAGTTTCTGATGGTTTCGCACACTCCATCTTAATTTCGTCAACATTTTGCCCAAAGGAAACCACGGCCAACAGAGCAAGGTTGACAATCACCATCATCATCACCATTCTATTTGTATTTATTATTTTTGCCATTTTAACTCTACTCGTAAATAATATCGAGTAATTCTTAATTAGTTTTTGAGGGAGGGAGGGATGGATGATGAAATTGCCTATTGATGGGGTTGTTGTTTGTTATATATATATATATATATATATATATATATATATATATATATATATAACAGGCTTTGTGAAGAGTGCCTAAGTTACTATACAGGGGGGTGAATAGAGTGACTCCAATTTCTTGCGTTTATTAAACTTGAGAACAATGTAGAGAACAATGTTATGGACATTGTTCCTATGTAGTGAACTAAATACAAAGTAAAAGACTGAATGTAAATAACACAAGGCTTTTGTCACGTGGAAAACCTCCTAGGCTCAATAGGAGTAAAAACCACGATCCAGTTACTTGGGATTTTGTCACACTACTTCTCTTATAACCAGAGCCAAAACAGGATACGTTACGGTACCCTAACAACACCACACACTGTCACTGATGTGTTGCCAATCCCTCCAAGTCACACACTGACCTGAGGGAAACTCTACGCTTGTTACTAAGCTAGAGCTATTACAAATTACCAGATTGTTTGTCCTATAACACGCTTCAATACTAAGCAAATAAGACCACAGAAAACCTATTATGCAATGACCAATCTAAGCAAGACTCAAACTGACCAGGACAGGGAACAAGGTTCAATGTTGTTCTTGTGAGCACATGACGTATCTGATTTGGACGATTAAATACTTTGCACAAATGATTCTGATCTCAATAATGCACGCAAAGCTTAACCCTACAATTGAGCCTATTAGGCGCCTTATATAGGCGGCCTAGAAGCTCAGACCAATTAGGTTAAATCTAGGTCTGGCAATGGGTGGGATTTGGGTCGGGTGGAGCATCACCCGCATCCACCCATTTAATTTTTAAGCTTCACCCGTCAACCCATCACCCACAAAATACTCCACCCACATCCAATCCACCCATCACCCACGGTGAACGGGTGGATACGGGTGGTAAACGGGTGAATAAAGAGCTAAACTATATAAAGGGATTTCGACAAAAAATCAACTTACAAATCAAATTTTATAAAATTAAACCAACATGTTTGAGTGAAAAAGTGCAAGAGTCCATAACAAAATCTCATATTACAAAGAAATCCTAGTATTACTAAGATACATAACCCCAAATGTCTTATTTAAATTTTTTTTGATGGTCTTTTTTTTATGATGCACAATAAAATATTAAACGGGTGATGGGTGGATTCGTGGGTCGGGTTCACGGGTGGAAAATCATCACCCTAATCCCACCCTACCCACCATTTGATCCACCCACCCCCCACCCATTCACCCGTTTCTTCGGGTTTTCACTCATTTATTTGAGGCGGGTGGAGCGGGTTCGTGGATATCCACGACCCATTGCCAGGCCTAGTTAAATCTCTTCAGAATATAAAAGATACTTCCTCCGTTTCATGAAGATATTTACACTTGTTTTTTCGCGGTCTTCAATGCACCACTTTGACCGTACATAATTGTAATTACATGCATATATGAATTATAAAATTATAAGTTTTCAAAAGTATTCTTTAAAATGAATTTAACTATAGCATTTTTACATTATAAATCTTTGTATATTTTCACCAATTCATGGTCAAAGTTTGTGAACTTTGACATTGAAAAATGAAGTGTAAACATCTTGGTGAAATGGAGGTAGTAATATTTACCAAAAGATAGGATAGAGTTTAAGTAAAGATCAAAAACCTTTCCTTAACTCAACCTATATCATTAAAACCGTCTAAATAACTTAACAGAAGTGATTTATCAGGATATACTCTCTAAAAGATAGTTAGAAATATTCCAAAAGATAATTCACTTACCTTAAACAATATAAACTTGGCCATTAAGTAAAATACTTTTCCAATATATTATCTTTTCAAAATAAAATACTTTTCTATTTAAAACACGATTTTGCAATATTTATTTTTCCAAAATAATTTATATTTCTTTAGACGAATATTTGTGTGAAGATCAAAAAAGATAATACACAAATATTCGTAGAAATAATAAATACGATATTACGCAAACTCGTCCAGATACACAGCTAGAAGGAACAGAGTCCAACTCGTTGTTCCCCTTTGGTTCCTTCAAGCTTCAGTGTTGATCATAGAGAACAGGGTTCACAAGAATGCTCCCCTGTACTCATAGACGCATGCACTCAGTCCTACAACCTTGTTCCCTTGTCATGATCAACTTAGACTCTTGCTAATTAGTCAAGCATAGTACATAAAGACTAATGACAAACGTACTTAACTACATTACATTGTCTTCATGTCTTGTGAGGATCAAAGCATCTTCATGAGCAGTCATGCTTTGAGCATTACAACTTCTTGCAACCTTAAGTAAACCTGCCATCATAGTTAACTCACACAAAGATAAGGACACTATGTTTGTTGTCATCAAAACCAGGAACCCAACACTTTACTTAGCCTGCAATCGACCGGGCTATTTGTTTATACTATTAGCAGCTGTAAACAGGAAGATTAAAAAGATTTGCAAATCAACAATAATATCATTCTTTGGAGTCTTATATCGCTGTCACTGCAGTTTATACTCCCTCTGTCCCATATTTACATTGGTAGTTTCTAATTTGGTCCGTCTCTTATTTACATTGGTATTTTTCTTTTAGGTAAGAAAAAAGTAATACAATTACTTATATACCTTCCTTCTCTTTATCCCTATTTTCAATAAAAATGGGTCACCATATTCTCTCTCATACTTAAACAAGGGTCTTTGAGTCATTTTTGGGCTAAAGTTTCATTGTCTTAAATCCCGTTCTAAGTCAAACTACCAAGGTAAACATGGAACAGAGGGAGTAGAACGTACTAACAGCGACATGAATGTAAATATATTTTCATATTTTCCTTCAATTATTCTTCTTCTTCATAATAGTTGTTGATCAGATCATCAAAGAAACTAATTACTAACACTTTGATTGCTTGGGTGAATGGCCAAATGGGTTGGGTTTGCGTATTGCGTCTCAGCCATTATGCAAGTCGTCCATGATTTGATAAATGTATAATCATTATTTTTAGGTCCTGATATTATGATTTGCTATATTTAATAAACTAGAGTACATATTAGGCTTAAAATTCTACCTTAATATTAAAAATAAATTCATGAGTTGGTGCTCCGATTAAGGTTGCCGGCCTTTCTGGTACACACGATCAATTGTACCGTGTTGATTCACTTTACAAAAAAAAAAAAAAAAAAAAAGAAATTGTACCGTGCGTTGACGATGTATGCATGTATACAGTTAAGGTGGACCTTTTGTGCTTACACACTTTGCATTAGGATTTAGGATTGTTTGAAATGAAATGATCTATTTATACTAGTAGTGTAATAGTAAAACTGCTTGGTTTGCTGGAATTTATACTCTTAGATGTTGTTTACTTGCTTGCAATCAAATGTAATGCAATTAATTATTTTATTTAGTAGATGTGAGATGAAATATGAAAGAGATGAGAAAAGTGAGATTGATTATATCATCCAAAGTATTATCATTACATGTGAAAAGTTAAGCAATTATGATTTCATTGAATGACGCAATCAACCTCACTTTTCTCATCACTATCCTCACGCTCCTTCATTTTTCACCCCACATTTCTGTTCTTTCGTCGTTTCCATGCAGCATTCCGTTCCGTTCCAATCTATTTTGTTCCGTTCCGTTGTTTCGCGTCGTTCTGTTCCGTTCTGCGTCGTTCCATTCCGCTCCGCATTTTGTACTTCATTTTGTCTCACATTTCCTTCCATTATCCTCATCGTGCTGTTCCGTTTCGTTATGTTCCAATCTGTTCCGTTCCGTTCTGTTCCTCACCGTCCCGCACAATTCTGTTGAAAGAGAACAATTACTCTATAAGATGATTGCATTGCATTGCATTGCAGTTGATTGCAAGCAAGTAATCGAGCCCCGTGTATTTTATGCATAAAGAGTATACTTGTTTGATAAATAATGTAATTATTTTTTTGGGCGCAATAAATAATGTGATCTTTAATGTGTTTCAATTTACGTGTATAAGTTGAAAAGGCCCTTGGGGTTGCTCATCCAATCCCTGATAGGTTTGGAAGGGCGTTTTATGGGACACTGGTGTAAAAGCTAGAACACCAAAGACATGGGTGATATCGATTTTTGTGGATCCGGATGTCCCTCCCGTGGAAGCTAGGGTACTCTAGGGTCATGATAGACCCCCTAACAAGTTTGGACAAAACTGACACCTGGTCCTCGTGAAGCCGAAAAATAAGTCTATAATCCACATTTTTTTGGCTTCCTGGAGGCCTCGAAACGAAGGTGGATA
Organism: Tetragonia tetragonoides; assembly: GCA_038025085.1. NCBI lineage: Eukaryota > Viridiplantae > Streptophyta > Magnoliopsida > Caryophyllales > Aizoaceae > Tetragonia > Tetragonia tetragonoides. The sequence continues at coordinate 6,895,032 of CM076140.1, read as the reverse complement.
TTTTCACACAAATCGTAGGGAACACCCCTAAGGGACATGGGAGGCACTCGTGTTCGCTTATCCCGTCCCTAATATGCTTGAAAAGGCGTTTTACAGGACACTAGTGTAAGAGTCAGAACACTAAAGACATGGGGGATATCAAAGTTCGGAGATCCGGGTGTCCCGCGTCCTCTAGGGTCATGATAGACCTCCCGTAGAAGTTTGGGCAAAAATGACACCCGAGGCCCATGAAGCCGAAAACGAAGGCTATAACCTACATTTTGTGGGCTTGTGGGAGACCACGAAACGAAGGTTGATATTTTCGCACCACATAGCACACAACACCTCTATAGGACATATGTAGGCCATCAGTGTCGCTTATCCAGTCCCTGATAGGCTTGAAATGGCGTTTTACGGGACACTGGTGTAAGAGCCAAAACACCAAAGGCATGGCTGATATCGAAGTTCGGGGATTCGGATATCTCTCTCGGGGGTACTTAGGGTACTTTAGGGTCATGATAGATCTCCCAGAGAAGTTTGGGCAAAAGTGACACCGGTCCGCGGGAAGCCGAAAATGAAGACTTATAATGCATGTTTTTTGGGCTTCTTCCGGGAGGCCTAGAAACGAAGGTGGATATTTTCGCACCACATCGCACGGAGCACCCCTAGAGTACATGGGAGGCTTTCATGGTCTCTTATGCAATCCTTGATAGGCTTGGAAGGGCTTTTGATGAGAGTTGATTTTGAAACAAAAAGCCCTTATTTGCACTTACTTTAACATGAGAGAGTTAGACTGTGGGTTAATAGTGGGTTGGAAAGTAATGGTGACAAGAAAAAATAATGATTTTTTTTTTGGTGCGCAAGACAAAGTAATGATGATAGGTCTTTTAACATCTAAATTATTACTAAAAAAGAAAATAATAGGTAGGAATTTTTAGAGCAGATGTAAAAAGAAAGTGGGTAGGAAATTTTGAAACCAAGAGTATATAACAACAAGACAGAAAATGTGTATGTATATCCTCAGCCAAATTAGGAGTTTGTATTACATACAGATACAGTAGTGTTGATGTGTACATATCAACAGACAATTAATAGCTTGAAATCAAACAACAACAACAACAACAACAACAACAACAACAACTAATATATCTGGAGGTCCAGATGTACGCAGCCTTAATCCTAATTAGTCATAGTCGCCTAGAAAAGAGGCTGTTTTCCATAATAGATTGAAATCAAAGAAATTAATTAATCATCACAAAGTCAGGCACCCTGGAGGGAAATGAAAGAAATTATGGTATATTGCAGCCTAGTGGGACTCGCAATCCTGGTGGTAGACATTATAAATAGGAGAATGAATGTTTTGACAAAAGCTTTTGATTTGGTCAAACTGCTGGCGAATTTGGTCGTTGCTCTCCACTTCCTTGGCTTCCTTCAAGGCTTGGCAGAGCGCATTTGAGGATTCAACTGGGTTGTACTCATAAACATATCTCTGCAGGGAGTAGCAGCAATACGGCGAGGGTCCTTGTGGCCTCGCACACGCTTGTTTTAGTTGGTCAACATTTTGCCCAAACGAAACAACCGCAAACAGGGCAAGGTGAAAAATCACCATCATAACTACCATCATTTTTATTGCCATTTTCCCTTTTCCTTCCAATCCTCACTCTTTGCAAATTTTCTTTTCCTTATAAAAAAAGATTTTGAGGGATGATGAATTGCCAATTTGGTTGGTTTCTCATCCTCTATATTACTCCACTATATATAATAGCCTAATTATCCTAGCCTGCAATTGCATTCGGCCGGACTATTTGGGTTATTTAATTCAATTACCCACTCATCCATCACAATTCATGTACTCTAAGGTCCTGTTCTATTCAACGGAATGGTGCGGGACGGTAAGGAACGGAATGGATTGGAGCGGAACGAAATGCAGCAAGGAAACGACGATAAGAACAAGGCATTTTCTCTTCAACGGAATGGTGCGGGACGGTGAGGAACGGAACGGAACAGTGCGACGCGGATAACTCAAAAAAATGTGAGACAAAATGAAGTACAGAATACGGAACGGAACGGAACAAAACGGAATACAACATGGAAACGACGAAAAAAATAGGGTCTTAGTATTATTTAAAACACTTTAATTGAGGCTGAATGGGTGGGTGTGCGTCCCATTATGCACATCGTCTATGAACTGAAAAATGTATATTATCTTTTAATTAGGACGTGATATATCATGTTTAGTTTGCTAACTACAATTACAGTACATATTAGGCTTACCATTATACCCATAATATTTTATGTTGCTCATTTCACTTGTCACCCAAAATTTTATACATATTATATTGTTCTTCAATTTGCATTTCTGTCATTGAGCCAACAAATTAATAAATTATAAGTAGTTAAGTGACTTGGTGCTCCAGGTTGCCCTTTGTGCTGTACACGATCAATTGTGTTGACGACGATGTGTATGCATGTATACCAATTAAGGTGCCCCTTTTGCGCTAGAAACTTTTGCATTGAGATTGTTTGAAATGATGACAAAATCCACGAATATGAATATTTGTAGGATACGTACATCCTTGACATATTCTAACAAGTGTATTTTCATCTTAATACCGTCTCACACGAGTTTTTGTGTTGCAAGATATACCTTACCTAGCTAGCTAGGGAAAAAACATTGATGCATCCTATTTCCGAGTTAGCTGATCTTAAGCAATTAGTTGCTTATGCACCATAAAAATCTACTACATGAATAAAAGTATATAGTACATATAACACCTCAAACACGGCAAGGTTCATCATAATCACCATTCTATTTCTATTTGCCATTTTTTTCTTTTTTCAGAGTATACTTTAGGTTTTTAAGGGATCGATGAAATTGCCAATTGAGGTAATTAGCCTAGCCTGCAATTGCATTCGATCGGCTGGACTATTTAATTTGGTTTTTGTTGGGGTAAGTCCCAACTTGCGGACCCATAGAAGAGTAAAAGAGAAAAATAAAGAGGAAGAACCAAGATTGTTCTCGGTTATGTTGTGTGGTGGGTTTGAACCCACATGTTAAATGTTGTTGGATGGCCCACCCCTTGCCTTTGTGTGTGACTTCTATTGGAAGAGTGAGAAAGCTTCCTTTGGAAGCTAAATTTGTGGGATGATAAAAGGAGAGCAAGGGACGGCTTTTTTTGAAGTGTGCCCAATTGTGGAGTGGTGCACCAGTGAGGTTGCCGCAAAATGAGAGCAAGGAGGCTGGGGCCTTCTTGTTTTGGTGAGAGGCGTAATTAGAGTGAAAGCCTAAAAGAAGGAGGGTCTCTCTTCGGTAGTGATGGAAAGCTCTCGTCTATAGTGAGGGACTTGAGAGTAGGAGATATCTGATCAGGGGGAGACCTAATCAGATATGGTGGAATGACACAAACCACGGATGAGTGAGAGTGTGAGATTCGGGTGGCGCGCAACGGCTCATGGAGGTAGCCGAGACTAAGTCGGGGTCACAGAATCGGAGAGGCTCTCAAGTGGTGGTTTCGTGTATGTGGTGGATGATCGAGGTGGAGATAGTTCCGACACAGGAATAGACGGTATTCCGGTTCGGCGACATGTATCTGGTGAGATCTCTGGCATTCGAGTGGGTACTAATTAGTAGACGTTACTAGTTGTACTTAGATGTAGAGATAATGTATACTTGTCGTTTGGCATAGTGTTTGGATCTTGTTGTACTCTCTTGATTATCATAGTGGATTATTGTTTAGTGCGTGAGAATCCGCACCGTGGTTTTTACCCTTTGTTAAAAGGAGTTTTCCACGTAAAAATATAATGCATTCGATACTCTTTTACTGTTTGTGTTGTGTGTTTGTTTTGTGCTGCGCCAATTTCCCCAACAGTTTTATAATTCAATTACACAATCATTCATGCATCATCGGACCAGCTAGCTGGAAACAGGAAGATTAAAAGAATTAATCCTTGAAAATCTGTTATGCCATCGACCCATCGTCCATGAATTGAAATGTATAATCATTATCTTTTAGAACGTGATATCATGATTAATTTCCTAACTTAAACTACTAGCTAGCTATTCTTACAATTCTACTATAATGCTCGTTTCACTAGTCACCCGGAATTTTATACATTATTTTTTCAATTTGCATTTCTGTCATTGAGTCAACAAATTTATAAATTATGAGTTAAATGAGTTGGTGCTCCCATCAAGGTTGCCCTTCTGCTACACACGATCAATTGTGTTGATGATGTGTATGCATGCATTATGTATACCAATTAAGGTGCGTGGACCTTTTGTGCTATACAGTATACACTTTGCATTGGGATTGTTTCAAATGACAATAATCCACAAATATGAACTATGTTTTTGTTTTTTTTGGTCTTTACCAAGGATATCCCCGTCAACCATAGTGACTAATCCTCTCGCCTCAACTGTCAGCACACTAAGCAGTAGGAGACTGGCCAAGGAATTTGTTTCATTCGCAAGAGTTGGGACAAATATGAACTATGTGAGGATCTTTGTTTTTCAAAAGTTAATGAAATGTTGGGACATCATGACGTTTTTTTTTTTTTTATCATCTGACACAAGAGTATAGAAGAGCTTTTTCACATGCTCTTCAAGCAACTTCCTATAATCTTGCAGTTCAATGAAAAGAAAAAAAAAAACAAGAAAACTTCCTTACTCTTAGTTCGAATTTGCAGTTTTGTACAAGTCATTGAACAACCATTTGAACATTGTAATTTTCAGAGATGATATACTTAATCAAATGATCTTCACAAACACAGCATTTCTTCATACCCAACTAATAAGGGTCCAGCAAGTCTCTCAGAGAATCCAGCACTATCTGGTAATTATGTCAGTGTGTTAATAGTACATTAGATGAGTTCAAACATGGCATAATTTGTCACAAGGGAGTTTGTAAAAAAAAATTACTTTTCCAGGCTATAGTGCTTATTCACAGCTTCAAGCACATCCCAAGTGATCTTCATTCCTTTAGGGAACACAACTAAATCACCAGCTCCAATCTCAAAAGATCCTTCCTGCCCATCAATGGAAACCTTCACTTTACCCTCCAGTAGGTACATCGTCTCTGTTGCCTCGAAAGTCCATGGGAATTTGCTTGGCTGACAGCCCCACCTATTCATAATTCATGTTACCATACTATATCCAAGCAGCTCCCCTCATGAAATTCAGCTTGTCAACACAGTCTTGATATGTACAACAGTAAACTAGTATGATATATCGACATGTCACGCAATAAATTCTCACAACATGTGCAGATTTCATCTGTAACTTAGCAGGTATGAAAAACGAAAAATATCATCTCTGTGAAGTTGTAGGAGCAGATATGAGCACTCACTCAATCATTCTTCTTGCATTGTTCTACCAAATATAGTTGTCATGCTCTCCCAAAGAACTTGGTGACACCTCAAAAGCAGTAGCACATATCATCACAACATAAGCAAAAAGTGCACATAGCAGCTAATATTTAGTAGGCCTTCTCTGAAAATTTATTCCGCTACGCAGATTGATATACTCCCACATAAGACAAAGATTGGTACTATTGACCCATTTTTAATGGTCATTCTCTGGCACGTGTAGTGCAGGAGATTTCAATGTAAGCGCGAATCACCCCTCCCCTTCCCCCTCCGTAAAACCAAATATAATTTTCATGCATTTCTACCAAAGAACAAGACCTCCAAAACAGTAACATACTGTATACCAATGACAGGCAGCTGTATTTACACACCCTTTGAAATTTAATCTGCAAAGAAGATTTATCATATTACAGAACATGTCACTGAGGCTGCGTAACATGGTTGATCTCTGGCACGTGGAAGACAGAACATTTCAAACATGACTATGAGGACTAATCATCAAATTAGGTTCTTTTGAACCAGTACACAATACACATAACTAATGGTTGCATAACAAATATGATTGCTTATCTGTCTGAAGTAGTGCAAGCCAATCTAATTTAGCCCATCGCCCGTCTATTTTGATCATAATCATTATTCATGCTCGTATGAATTATCTATCTCAGCAGAATCATTATTGTATACTGCAACTTATAATGACCCGGGCCAACTGAATCCTTAAACACTCCTCAATTAAGCCACAATAGTAAGGCGTTCCCAGAAAAACTGTATGCCTAGTCAGCTCAACACAAACCCAAACAGCACCAGGTTCAAGAGAGTTGATAGCTTATCTCTATTCACATAGAGACTAAAATTTTTGGGCACTGCAGACTCAGAAGGAACAAATCAACAGGCATCTCTTCAGTAATTCTTTTCAGGAGTTCCCCTTAATCTAGTTAAAGTAATCCCTGGTGGCTAATAGCATCCTTCCTTGAAATCAACATAACCAACTTCTTATCAAGATAGTGAACAATTAGCTTTGGTATGTCCATTCATAAAGGTTTTCCCTATTTGACTACTATCCAAACACAATCCACCTACGCCCCCAAATGGAGCAAATCAATAGCTATCGCTCTTGGACATTTGACAGTAGTCTACTACTACAAGCTAGTCAGCGTCACTTCCGGTTGAACAACGGCTTTAACAACTTGGTTCAATTAGCTTAATTTCGGCTGTTTGGCATCAAAGGTCTTACATAGAACAAAACAGAGGATTACAATTGTTTTAAATGCATGTACAAGCATACAAGATCTTCCTTTAGCTAAATAACATTGGTAACAATTGCTCCTTCAAGTGCTAAACCGCTAACAATGCACCAAACAATAGTCTTTTGACATGTTCTAAGCACAGAGCTCATCAGTATAGCATCATTATCTGGACTTCAGCATCTAATGAGTACTTCAATGAAATGTGAAACAAATATGCCCTTCAATACAGTTCAGTTTTTCTTTTCTAATTAAGCATTCAGGTTATCCTTAGGCTTCCCATTATATGCTTGATTATGATATTATCTCAGACAGTAACTACAAATTGACTAGGTAATTAAGTAATTTACCAACTTGCATTTGCTAACAATCAACATAATGCAACCACAGTGCATTGCAGGAGTTCCAATAACTGCCATTGCTCTAAAACAACTACCAAAATTGCCCTCTTCAAATATGATGCATAAGAAAAATTAAAATAAATAAAAATGATACCCCATTTAAAGATATCAAAGAAACACGAAATTGAAACAAAATCAAAGTAAATAATGAACCCCAATAAGAATATCAATGTCAAAAAAAAGGGGGGAAGAAGAAAAATGATTACTTGGGCCAGGTGGTGACTGCGAGCTCATCAAGCTTAGATTGAGGAGGATTCTTTTCAATCTTGACACCAAATATTTCAGTTGTTTTGTTGGCCATGTCAATTTGCTGAGCTTTTTGTGGGATTTTTGTAAGTAAAAAAGAGGCAGCGAAGAGAGAGATTAGCAAGAACAACAGTGATTGTAGTAGCAAGGGTTTTGCCATCAGCGTTGACATGATTTGACATTCCCTGGAAATGTAATGGCACGCACCACCATGGGCGGTCTACTGGGCTTCTTTCTTTCTCATGTTTTTTCTTCTTTCTTTACCAATGGGCAATGGCTATTTGGGTTAGGCGGGTAACCGGATAAGCAAACGCATTGTTTACTGGGCCTCATACCAAATTTTACCGAGGACAATGTAAGCATTGGACCTAGAGATGGCCATGATCCACTTCGTGCCTAAGGCTTCAAATTTTTACCGTATTGGGTAGCCCTCGCCCCTCTTAGTCTTAATTGATTATTCCTGTAAAAAAAATTAAATGATTATGTTCATAAAACTACTTATTTATAAAAATGGGGGCTCTAAAATAAATAAATAAATAAGTATCAAAATTTGTACCAAGCTATCTTATACTAGTGTGCATGCCAGTGCGATAGAAGTTCAAAAGTCCGGATGACACTCCTATAGGCACCCAGAGTCCTCCAGGGTCATGATAGACCCTCCGAAGAAGTTTGGGCAAAACTGTTACTCGTGCCCCCGGAAGCTAAAAACAAAGGCACCGGAATATTCCTAGGGGACGTGGCAGGCCATTGGGGTTGCTTATCCGGTCCCTAATAGGCTTGAAATGGCATTTAGACACTGGTGTAAGATTTGGAACACAAAAGGCATGGATGTTATCAAAGTTCGGGAATTCTGATGTCCCTCCCTGGGCACCGAGGTTCCTCTAGTGTCATGATAGACTCCCGGGAGAAGTTTGGGAAAATATGACACTCGGACACTAGGAAGCCGAAAACGAAGGTTATAATCCACGATTTTTGGGCTTCCGGGAGGCCGTTGAACGAAGGTGCATATTTTCGCACCACATCACACGGAGCACCCCCAGGGAACATGGGAGGCTCTCGTGGTCGCTTATCCAAACCCTGATATGCATGGAAGGGCGTTTTACGGGACACTAGTGTAAGAGTCAAAACACCAAAGGCACGGGTGATATCGAAGTTCGGGGATCCGAATGTCCCTCTTGTGGCACCGAGGGTACTCTTGGGTCATGATAGACTCCGAAGTTTGGGAAAACTGACACCCGGTCCCAGGGAAGCCGAAAATAAAGGCTACATATAATCCACGTTTTTTGGGGTTCCGAGAGGCCTCGCAATGAAGGTGGATATTTTCACACCACATCGTACGAAAACTCCCCTAGGGAACATGGGAGACCTTCGGGGTCGCTTATCCAGTCCTTAATAGGCTTGGAAGGGCGTTTTACGGGACACTAAAGTAAGACTTGGAACACAAAAGGCATGAGTGATATCGAAGTTCGGGGATCCAAATGTCCCTCCCGGGACACCAAGGGTCCTCTAGGGTCATGATAGACCCCCCGAAAAAGTTTGGGCAAAAATGACACCCGGGCCTCGGGAAGCCGAAAACGAAGGCTATAATCCACGATTTTTGGGCTTCCGGGAGGCCGCAAAACGAATGTGCATATTTTCGCACCACAACATACGAAGCACCCCTAGCGTACATGGGAGGCCCTTGGAGTCGCTTATCCAGTCTCTCATAGGCTTAGAAGGATGTTTTACGGGACATTGATGTAAGAGCCAAAACACCAACCACTGATTGTAGTAACAAGGGTTTTGCCATCAGCGTTGACATGACATGACATTCCCTGTAAATGTTATGGCACCAACGACTCGGTCTGTTGGGCTTCTTTCTCTCTCATGTTTGATCTTCTTTCTTGCCATGGGGTAATGGGGTTGGGCGGGTAGCTGGATAAGCAAACCCATTGTCTTTTTTGCTCATAAGCAAACCCATTGTTTACTATGCTTCATACCAAATTTTACCGAGGACAATGTAAGCATTGGACCTATAGAAGGCCATGGTCCACTTCGTGCCTAAGACTTTGAATTTTTATTGGGTAGCCCTCTTAGTCTCAATTGATTATTCCTATAAAAAAAAAAGGTTTCAAATGATTATGTTCATAAAACTACTTAATTATAAATAAATAAATAAAAAGGGGCTCTAAAATAAATAAATAAATAAGTCCCAAAATTTGTAACAAACTATCTTATACTAGTGTGCATGCTTGTACAATAGAAGTTTGGAGATCCGGATGATCATCCAAAGGTATCCAGAGTTCTTGAGGGCCATGATAGACCCTCCCAAAAAAATTGGGCAAAACTGATACCCGTGCCCCTGAAAGCCTAAAACGAAGGCTCCAGAACATGCCTAGGGGACATGGGAGGCCTACGTGGTCGCTTATCCGGTTTCTAATAGGCTTGGAATAGTGTTTTACGGACACTAGTGTAAGAGCTGGAACACAAAAGGGATGGGTGATATCGAAGTTCGGGGATACAGATGTCCCTCCCAGGGTACCGAGGGTCCTCTAGGGTCATGATAAACCCCCTGGAGGAAGTTTTGGCAAAAATGACACCCGAACCTCGGGAAGCTGGAAACGAATGCTATAATAATCCACGATTTTTGGGCTTCCGGGAGGCCGCGAAACGAAGGTGCATATTTTCGCACCACATCATACGGAGCACCCCTAGGGAACTTGGGAGGCTCTCGAGGTCGCTTATCCAGTCCCTGATATGCTTGGAAGGGTGTTTTACGGGACACTAGTGTAAAAGCCAAAACACCAAAGGCATGGGTGATATTGAAGTTCGGGGATCCGAATGTCTCTCCCGTGGCACCGAGGGTACTCTAGGGTCATGATAGACACCCCGAAGAAGTTTGGGTAAAAATGACACCCAGTCCCCGGGAGGCCGAAAACGAAGGCTAATCTAACATATTTTGGGCTTCTCGGAGCCCTCGGAACAAAGGTGGATATTTTCGTAACCACGTCGCACGAAATACCCCTAGAGGACATGGGAGACCCTCGGGGTCTCTCATACAGTCCCCGATAGACTTGGAAAGGCGTTTTAAGGGGACACTGATGTAAGAGCCAAAACACCAAAGGCATGGATGATATCGAAGTCCGGGGATCCGAATGTCCCCCTCGGGCCACTGAGGGTACTCTATGGTCATGATAGATCTTCCGGAGAAGTTTGGACAAAAATGACACCCGGGTCGTGAGAAGCCGAAAACGAAGGCTATAATCCACGTTTTTTGGGTTTTCGGGAGGCCTCGGAACGAATGTAGATATTTTCACACCACATCGCATGGAACACCCCTACGAGACATGGAAGGCCCTCGGGTCGCTTATCCAGTCCTTAACAGGCTTTGAAGGGCATTTCACGAGACACTAGTGTAAGAGCCGGAACACCAAAGGCATGAGTGATATCAAAGTTCGGGGATCTGGATGTCCCACCTGGGGACTGAGGGTCCTCTAGGGTCATGATAGAACCCCCGCAGAAGTTTGGGCAAAAATCACACCCGGGTCCCAGGAAGCCGAAAACGAATGTGATAATCCACCTTTTTTTGTGCTTCCGGGGGACCCCGGAATGAAGATGGATATTTTCGCACCACATTGCACGGAACACCCCTATCGTACATGGGAGGCCCTCAGGGTGGTGCAATGTGGTGTCACAAGGCCTCCTAGGTCTCCTTGGGGTGTCTCGTGCGATGTAGTGCGAAAATACCCACCTTCGTTACGGGGCCTTCCGAAAGTTCAAAAAACGTGGATTATAGCCTTCGTTTTCGGCTTCCCGGGACTCTTGTGTCATTTTGCCCAAACTTCTCTGAGGCATCTACCATGAGCCCACAGGACCCTTGATGCCTTGGGGCATCATCCGGATCTCCGAACTTTGATATCACCCATGTCTTCGGTGTTCAGACTCTTGCATCAGTGTCCCGTAAAACACTCTTCCAAGTCTATCAGTGACCGGATAAGTGACCCAAAGGTTCTCCCATATCCCCTAGGGGTAGGAGTGTAACCGAGCCGAGTCAGGCCTGGCTTGGGCTCGGCTCGGCTTGTTTTGGCTCAACTCGGGCTCGGCTCGAAGCTCGCCGAGCCGAAAAAATCAAGGCTCGAGCTCGGCTCGATTTAGGCTCGTGGCTCGCCTCGACTCAGTTTGGCTCGGCTCAAATTCAAACTCATCATTAGAAACATTAGAAAATATTGCTTTAAAATAATTGCAATTGAATTTGACTACAAGTGATCCCTTGCACGTTCTCATATGAAAAAAAAAAACTTAAAAAATAAGAAATCTTTTAAATTATTTAGTGGTTTTCTTCGAATAGAGAGGAAAATCAACTAAATCGAGCCGACCGAGGCGAGTCATAGTAGGCTCGGGCTCGGCTCGAGCTCGGTTTGACCCGAGCTCGAGCCGAGCTTTGACCGAGCCAAGCCTGAGGGCTCACCGAGTCGGCTTGACTCAGTTACACCCCTACCTAGGGGCGTTCCGTGCGATGTGGTGCAATAATATCCACCCACCATTCTGAGACCTCCTGCAAGCACAAAAAAAGTGGATTATAGCCTTCGTTTCCGGCTTTCAAAGACCCGGGTGTCATTTTTGCCCACCGCTGGGTTTATCATGACCCAGAGGACCCTCGGTGTCCCGGGAGGGTCAATCGAATCCCCAAACTTTGATGTCACCCATGCCTATGGTGTTCCACCTTTTACATCAGTGTCCCGTAAAATGCACTTCCATCAGGATCGGATGAGCGACCCAAGGGCCTCACATGTCCCCTAGAGGTGTTACGTGCGATGTTGGGCGAAAAAATCGTGGGTTATAACCTTCGTTTTCGGCTTCCTGGGGCCGAGTGTCATTTTTGCCAAACTTCCCCTGGGGCTCTATCATGACCTTAGAGGACCCTCGGTGCCCCCGGAGGACCATCCGTTTTGACCCTTACATTAGTGTCCCATAAAAACGCCTTTCCAAGCCTACCAAGGACCCGATAACAGACCCCGAGGGCCTCTTATGTTCCTTAAGGGTGTCCTGTGGGATGTGGTGCAAAAATATCCATTTTCGTTCCGGGGTCTCCCGGAAGCCCAAAAAGCGTGGTATAGCCTTGATATTCGACTTCCCGGGAGTCATTTTTCGTTTTTGTCCAAACTTGTACGGGGGGTCTATTGTCACCCTAGAGGACCTGAGGTGCATCAGTACGTTCATCCGGGTCCCCGAACTCCAATTCACCTATGGGACTTGAGACATGGGACTGAACTCTGGGACATGCGAGATGGGAACATGGGACATGTTGCTCGCTAGGTGCTGGGACATGTTCCTCGCTGGGCGCTGGGACATGGTCCACCCAGATTTTGTTTCAATAGATTTTTGATGTACTTAGTTTATTTCAATACATTATCTACTATTATAATCTTTGATAGATTAACTTTACAAGAGAGTATTTTGAAGTTTGTTAATAAAAGACTAATAATCGTTTCTTAAGCACTCGGTTATATATAGATAAAAGTTTACAGTTTGACTAGTCATAATAAGTAGAAATATAATACGACAAACAATGTCGTTTAGGAGTAGATACTAGATGCCTCTAACTTTTATAGAGGCACCATAATCTAATAAATTACTTTTTTTTTTTTGTTTGTCAAATGCTAATACACGACCAGTGAATGACTACTTCCATGACTTGATAGTATCCCTTCCCCAACATTTTAATATTTGTCCTAAACAAATTAAGAGTCAGGTTGCGGATAAACCTCTCCAAATCCTGCCGTGGTGTTGTTTAAGTTTTATTTACCAGTTAATCACAAAATTAGCACTAATTTTTTTTTTTATTTTTTATACAACAAAGACGCAAGACAATCCATTAAAAAACATTAAATTTTTAAAAAAGATGAAAAGAGCTGAACATCCCATATACGACATGGAATGCTGAGTAGTTTATTCTTAAAGAAGGGGGACTAACCCGTTTAATTCCGGTTCTCGTGAGTTTCAACCCTTCTATTAATGGGTTTCGGCCTCTTGGGTCTAAAACTCTTTCCAAATAGCATTCCTGGGCCTATAAAAAACAACATTAGGGTTTAAGCTGCCCCTTTTTGTGTCGTCGCAACCAGAGTGAGTGTGAGAGAGAGAGAGAGCGCAGCAGCAGCCGAGAGAGAGCCGCAAGTCTGCAACAATGGTTAATTTCCTTTTCTCTCTCTCTCCATCTACGTGATAGTGTAACTTATTGAAATTTTGATCTGATTTTTCGTTTTTTGTTTTGTAATTTGTTGAGTAGTCGTTGGTTGCTGGTGAAGATTTTCAGCACATTTTGCGTATTTTGAACACCAATGTCGATGGGAAACAGAACATCATGTTTGCCATGACATCCATCAAGGGTATTGGTCGTCGTTACGCCAACATTTGCTGCAAGAAGGCTGATATCGACATGACCAAAAGGTAAAGGTTTATAATTCCTTATTATTTCAATTTATTATTCTCTCGTGGTATAATTCATGCATTCATTTTAATTATTATTAGTACAAAGCATCTGATTTGAATTCGTGAAGGTTTTTGTTTGATTCGTTACTGAGTATACTTGTAAGAAATGAATCTTGGGTTTTAACTGAGTATAGATTGGGAATGGAGAAAGGGATCAGCTTTAGTAGAAGGGCTTAAGGACTCTGTAGAAATGAATAATTTCCAAGTTTCTAGGGTTTTATGGTTGTCCTGTTTTATGGGTAGGAATTAATTTTCGACATTGTTGCAAATACAATACTAAAGTAAGCTTTAGGAAATGATAGTTGGCATGAAACCATAAGAATAAGAATAACCCACTTCAAGGTTTTAATCTTCTATAGAGTTGTAACTCTTCTTAGAATAACCTCACATGAAAGGTTTTGTTTTTTCTTTTGTTTTGACTTATGGTGCTCGTGGCGAAAATGGGGTTTCAGACTTTCAGTTAGCTGGTATATCAAATTGTTTCACAGAGAGCTCTATTTCAGTTTAGGTTAGTAATAGTTTATAGTCCCTCTCCCCCCCTGATAAGCAACTGAAGCACTCTTTCAAAATCCAACTATCATGGGGTTTCCTACCTTGTGAATTGAGCCAGTTCAAGATCAAATTCTTTGACAAAAATCACTGTTAGTTTCGGTCACACAGTGATAATCTCTGACATTGAATTCCTGTTTTTACTGTAACTAGGTTTCAAAATTGTGGTAGACAGTTGGACACAATCTCATTGTAGTACATTAAATATCTCTTTTCAATTGCTGCTCAAACCCATTTTGACATTTGTAGAACAAAAATATATTTTGTTAAAATTCTTTATATTATTTCCTCCGTCCCTCATTTACTTGTGCACATTGAAATGGCACGGGTTTTAATGAGTGGTAACTTTGGCATGTATTTTCCACTTATGCCCTTACCCCCTCCTTTCTCTTTCCTCCATTTCTCTCACCCCCAACATCCCACCAGCCACCAGGCCCACCACCACCACCACCACCACCCTCCTTTCTCTTTCCTCCATCTCCCTCACCCCCTTCACCCCACCGGCCACCACCCCCACAGCCAACCCATTTTCGCACCCACCACCCTCACAGCCCACTCCATGGCCGCCCCACTTTCGCACCCACCACCCTTACGGCCCCACCTTCTCACCCCCACAGCCACCACCCTCACGGCCCCACCTTCTCACCCCCACAGCCACCGCCTTCTCTTCTCTCTCTCTCTCTCTCTCCTCAGATCTTGTCCACCAAGAAACCAACCAAGAAACCCCACACCATAACCACCACCCTCCAGCCACCGACCTCCACTAACCACCCTCCAGCCACCGACCTCCACTAACCACCACACAACCTCACGAAACCACCATCCAGCCCTACGAAACCACCACCCCCGACCCCACCACCCAGATCTACCCACAAACTCGACCATCCCTTTCGAATTTCGATCTCGCCCCATTTTCAAGCCAACAATACCCACCAGGCCACCACCATTCCAGCCACCGGCACTAGTTTACTGGTGGGCATTTAGGAGAGAGAGAAAGTGAGGGGAAAGAGAAATAAAGGGACTGAAAAAAAAACAAAGAAAATAATATGGGATAATGAGAGGGTAAATTAGTACTTTCATTAGTTTTTTCTTTCCAATTAAGGATATGCCCAAGTAAACAAGGGACATCCCAAAATGGAATGTGCCCAAGTAAACAAGGGACGGAGGGAGTACCTTCTTGACTTATTGACAGTGGACTGATTGCTAATACTCAATTTAGCTAATTGTATTTTTGGGTGTACAAGGCTTGCGTAGATAAAGGTCTCGCTGCTTATGATGGTTTGGTAGTCATTTTATTTGGCTGATGTAATTTTGAATTTTCAACAGATTGGTCTAAGTGGGCAATTTGCGTAATTTTGGTGTTACTTCTTTTATCTGTTAAGAATTTTGCTTTCCACTTCCATCTTCTTTACACTATGTATCTGCTGAAATAGTAATAAAATTCTGGAATCTGGTGATCCTTGTTTCTTTTTTACCCTTTTTGTTTCGGTTATTTACTTGAGATAGTATTTGTTCCTCTCTTTTCTTATTTGTTGTTTGCTTGAGTCGATGCTAGGGTACTTTTAATGAGCAGAAAACTTGTTGAATGGTGTGGGTCTTCCATCTGTTCATAATCTAAATTTTGTAAATTGTACTGCAGGGCTGGTGAGCTTTCTAATGCAGAGATTGAGAATCTGATGACTGTCGTACAAAACCCTAGGCAGTTCAAGATCCCAGACTACTTCCTTAACAGGCAGAAGGACTACAAGGATGGCAGATTCAGCCAGGTTGTGTCCAACCAGCTTGACATGAAACTGAGAGATGACCTTGAGCGTCTTAAGAAGATCAGGTGTGTTTCTTTTGTATTTTTTTTTGCTCGACCAACGCAGAATTTCTTTTATGATATGGCATAAACCTCACGTAGTCCATATCACACAACACTAGTGCTAGACTTTAACAATGACTTGCCAAGCAAACTACAATTCGTCACAGCCAGTGAGTTGGATATATCATTAATTGTGCTCAACCACTTGGTGTGATGTATATTGAAAAAATTGTAACCTGCATTGTGTTCTTAATCTATTATTCTGTTCCTTGTTTTCTGAATCTTATGTTTCGGCATGTGCTGCTTTTGTGCTGTATCTGGTTTGTCATTTACATGATCTATTCTTTCATGACAGAAACCACCGTGGTCTTCGTCATTACTGGGGCCTCAGAGTGCGTGGACAGCACACCAAGACAACTGGACGTAGAGGAAAGACTGTTGGTGTGTCAAAGAAGCGTTAAGGACTTGGGAGTTGTCTTCTTTTTTTGGATGGTCGGAGAAGTTGTTTGTTGTTTTTACCTTTGAGACTAATGTTTAGTAAGTCGAGAATTTTGGTATTATGGCCAAATTCGTTCAAGAGATGTTAGTATTTTTGTAGGGTTGTAGCTTCAAACTCTTGTTGGTTCTGTTGAGAGAATATATGGTTGCAGACTTGCGGTCGTAATCATATTGAACCTGTCTTTATAATAGTCATGAGAATCGAATATCCTTACATTCTACACTCATACCAGATTGGATCCATTTAAGCTTTGTGAAATTGTGATCTTGGAGGGCTTGCTTGTGGTGGTATTTGTATCTGCCCATGTCTGGTTGCGTGGTAAAATGGTAGTAATGTGTTTGGATTAGCAGTAATACTAGCTTGGATTCTTGACTCCAATGTTGAATTCTGGATGGCTGCTTGATTCTGAGTTTCTGATATATGCACCATGGATTAGGCTGTATGTGCATACCCATCATCAAGCTGCTTGATTCAAGCATGCTGAGACCTTGGAACCTTTGCTGCCAAATCTCGACACACTAGCCTAGGATCACTCGGGTCCTTGGTAATAGTGAAAAAAACCCAACATTAAGCAGCTTTATCCTTGGTAAAAACTGAGGTTATATATGTTGGTCCTTTCCGTCAACAATCAACATGTGCAATTGAAAAAGAAGTAGAAGAAGTATGAATTCCAAACTTCTTGAGTCTTCAATTGCTGCCTGAGCCAAACAAGCGCATTCATGTTTGAGACAATTGTATGGTTTGTAATTAGGCATTGTGAATTGTGATGGTATTTCCCAAGTCAAATGGGTATATTTCTTGATCGCGAGGCACTTCACAAATCACAACAAAGAAGGCACTCCACGGGAACTCTAGAGAAGGGAACTCTAGAGGATCCAAACACAAATGCGAGGGCCATAATAAGAGAGAAGAGACTTTAACAAATTGAGCAGAACATGAACTGCTTTCTTTTTTTACTGTTCTTGCGGATAAATAGACACCTTTAGTTCATGTGAAGCCTAGCCCAGAATGGAAGGACGCCTAGCTTACATGTAGCAACTACTCCCAAGCAATGAAAGATCTTCGGACACTTCTGAGAATGATGTACATTGCACTTGCTCTGATACCACCCTAGGATTTTTCATTTTCCTAGTCATTTGATCCGTTTTACTCAAATGCCAAGACACAGGTGCTTTTGACAGCAGATTTAGTGGGTGAACGTGAACCACCAAAGCATTCAACTCTTAACATTCTAGATGAAGGTACAAGATAATGCCGATTGCTTATCATTCTCATACTTCCCGTCTCAGAGAAGACATACTCCAACGCAATGACACTTTTTTTTTTTTTGATCATTCAACGCAATGACACTGATGTCAAACACAGTTGAGGTATTGATCCTTATTTGCTCCAAATAAACGGACAAAATTATACACTAGAAAACTAACATTATCTGCACCAAACAATTGACCACAGAAGAGTGCAGTATTACAAGATGATCAGAAACATACTTCATATGACTGATTCTCACTGTGATAGACACACTTGTGGCTAGGCCATGTTGTCACTTCATTCACGGTTTACCACCTAAAAACAAGAGCAAAACTGCAGCTATTCAATCTAACTCTAATCTTCTGCCTCCTCTGATTCACTTTCTTCTTCACTTTCCTCCCAAGTTCAGATGATTAATATTCCTTTCTAGTGGCGGAAGCCCGTCGTCAGACTCACAAGAATCGGCGTCTTCATCATTCCTTGCCCTGTCTTTATCTTCTTCATTTTGCAGGGCTTTGGAGACCTGCGGATTTTGTTGTTGGGATAACCAATTATTCTGAACTTGAATGATCTCACAGCTATCTTTGCACTCCGAATAACCCTTAAGCAGCTCCTTGTTAAGTGACAAGAACGCATGCCCCCACTTGAACTTGCTAAGCAACATATTCCCAGTTTCCTCTTCGCCACAAATCAGCAAGGCAGCAGACAATGCTTCGACACAAGATAGTTGACATGGCCTGCCATAATTCACCGGATTCGCTGCTACCAGCCATGGCAATAACCGAGGAGCACCACACCGGAGTTTCACAAATGGTACATCACTTAAACGGGCCCATGAACAGTCTACTACAGCCAATCCCCGCTGCTTGATTAGTGGGTAGTCCTCCCTTGAGACACAGTGGGTCCCAACAGGGCTCAAGACAACGCCCCCAAAACCCGTAGTCACACGTAGTTCTTTCAGCATGTTAAATCTGGCCAGTTTCCGTCCGGTACATCTTTTTGCGTCACATTGTCCAAAATCCCACATAGCAAGCTGGATTTTCGGGCTTGCAGATTCCCTTTCTCCATCTATTGTGCATTCAGATGGGAGGGACTCACCTTCCCCATAGTGGTCACTACTGGAGCTAGGTTGGCCTGGGTGGGAGCGGTGGGGGTTTTTCTGCTTCCTGGGCTTGTTGTAGCCCATACCAGAAGAGGAAGACAAGTCGGTAAATTACCTTTTACTGTAACCTCTGCACCCTGCAAAACAGTCATATTTAAGGACTTTTGATCAAGAAGAGCTGATGATCAACAAGCAAAGCAAAGGAACACTGATACAAAGATGAATTGAGAAAAAGTCTATGAACACTACAACTTTAAGTCCCTAGCAGGCATCCCACTATGCTTATGGGGACTGATAGGCAGTTTGCACACGGGTGGATGGGCAAATGCACACACTCGGCCAAAAGAAAATGCTAAGTTTGAGCTTGCAAAAGAAGAAAAAGAAATGTGTTCTTATGAGACACAACAGCTTATAAATACCTCTGAGTCACCAATTGCTTAAACTATTTCCATAAATTTAATTGATTAGTGCCAAATCCTGCAGTTTTGCTAAAATTTCTTAGAAATGCTTTAGCCAAGTGAAAGAATATATGAATCGGTTTACAATTCTACATGCCCCCTCCTCTATTTTATTTTACACAATCAACTCAAAGATGAAAATCAACAAAAAGCTCAAAATTTTGAACAGGGAAACCATAACTTTCTCTAAAACGAGTGACAAAAAGAAAGCTAGGAATTCTCATCACTCTTTAGGTTACACAGACAACCGATGCCAAATTGCACAATTAGACAAACTCGGTATTATAACTAAGAATCTTAAACACTGATGAATGTAATCTTACCACTAAGACCAGCTTTTTAACCAGTATAAATAGTTATAACCATCACAAGTGACAAAATGACACCATTTATCTCCCAGAATCATCATTCTCAAAGTCCACAACCAAGGCAAAAGGTAGATACTGAATAACAACAATCCCTCAATCGCCCAGGCCAAAACCCATCATCGTAATAGCACGGGCAGCACAATTTGCTTCACTAACAGAAGAGGAAAATACGGAAAAAAAAAATAATGAAACTTTGGATCATGGCATGTAACTTGGATGATATTAACTCACTGAATAACGAACAAGAAAAAGAAGCTCATATTATAAAGCAACAACTAATGGAAAAAAATGAAAGAAGTAAAGAGAGAGAGGAGAGAGAGAGAGCGTACTCAGATGGTGAAAGGCGGGGATGCAGCCACCGGTAAAGCAGAGAAAGCGGAGCAAAGTGCGTTGGTTTTTCTCCGCGATGAAGGATAGTCGGTTAACTTAAACCTAGCTGGTGCCTGGTACTAGCTACTTTATTTTGATCGGTTTCCTTTTTCATCTAATAGGGCTGGGTTCATATGAATTACTCTAGAGCTGACAAAAACTGACCCGTACTTGACACCCGTCACAGACCCGACCGAAATCCGACCCGAAAAGTTTCAAATCCAAAATGACTCGAGATCGAAATGACCTGATATGAACTGAACCCGAAAGTTATGAGATAATATTTGTCAAACTCGTTGGGTAATCTGAAATTGAACCCGTATTCGACCCGATGTATGTGACCCATATTTAACGCGGCCCATATTTGACCCGATTCGAATCCGACCTGATCGACCTATTTGCCGGGTCTAATTATGAAAGCATGAGATTGGGTGAGAGCATGAGAGCAACTAGGTTAGAAAAACAGGGACACGCTGGTCATTCATTTGTAAGTGAGGGGGTAAGATCGGTTTCTCAGCCTTATTTCTCTCACAGTCACCTCCAACCCCAGTCCATCTCTCTCCTCCCTGCCCAAACCAACCCAGCTCACCCACGAGCCACGGCGAGTCGGCGACCAATCGGCACCTAAACTCACCAGCCTCCCCGCCTCCAGCGTGACCAAGGTGAACGATGACCGGCGTTCTAGGTCCGTCATCAATAGCCTCACCGGTGAGGAGAGAGAAAGATCCCGACAGGAGAGAGAAATGGTGGCTCGTGTGGCGACTCGATGAGGCGGTCGCAGTGGTTGGTGGTTCGAGGCATGGTGTTGGCGGTGGCTGAGTTTGGTGGGTGGCTGGGTGTGGTGAGGCTGGCTCGTGGTTGTCGGGCGAATTGGTGGTCGGGGATGTGCGTTCAAATCATTCTTTGGTTTGTAATCTTTTGTTTTTTTGCTTTTTTTTTTTATCATCATTTAATATAAGCCATTGGATTGTGGGTTGGAGGGTGTATATATATTATTTTTATTATTATTTTATTACTGTATTATTTTTATCTCGAGTAATAATGTTTTTCTTTTTTTCTCCGATACAAGTAGACCTGACAAACGGGTTATTTGGGTTGGGTTCAGATCGGGTCATTTCGATTTGGTTTGATTCGGGTTATCTCTATTTTCGATTTGGGTTCGGATCGGGTCGGGTATATTTGGGCTCGGGTAGATTCGGTTCATGTTGTTTTCGGTTCGGTTGCGGGTCGGGTCGGGTCAATCCGGTTTGGGTTGAATTGGGTTATGACGCACTGTACTCGGTTCGGATTCGGGTCGGTTCGGTCCGAGTATATTTAGATTCGGGTTAATTCGAGTCATGTTGTTTCAGGTCAGATGTGGGTCAGACAGATTTCAGTCACAATTTTTTTTCATGTTCGATTTAAGTACAGTTTTCCTCGATATCATTACTACATTTTGAGTTCAGGCACAAGTCAAGTCAATATCAGAATGATTGCACACGTTTTTGTCAATATCTTATCACAATGTTGTGAGTCACATATTTCAAAGTGGAAAATTAAATTGGGACGGAGGGAGTGATTTTTTTAAGTGACTGCAATTTTTAAAGGAGTAAGTGTAACAGAGATAAGGAGATGTAATCAACTGCGTTGTAATTTTTGTAAGAGTAACTATTATAGGGCCATAAATATATAATTGATCGTATAAATAGATATTTCAAGTGTAATCACAATGTTTTAAAAGATTTTAATTTTACTATTTTTAGAACACTAACAAATAAATAAAAACAAATAAATAAATAAAAATAAATATATAAATAAATAAATAAAAATAATATATTATCAGTTTCGGTTCGGGTTTGGGTTCAGGTTGGTTTGGGTCACAATTTTCGGGTTGTGTTCGGTTCGGGTCCCTTCGGGTTATTCAGATTGGGTCGGTTTCGGTTTGGACCAGATTCGGGTAACGGGTCATATCGGGTTTGCTAATTTCGGGTCGGTTCGGTTTGGATCGGGTTGTTTCGGATTTTCGGTTCAATTTCGGATCTTGCTATTCGGGTTGAATCGGGTCACAGATCGGATTATTCGGATCGGGTTATCGAATCCGGGGCAGTATTGCCAGATCTAGATACAAGTAGTAATGTTTTAATTGAGGACTTATGTAAATTCTATTCAAGTGCTGAAATACGCGTATTTTATAATGTATATAGATTAAAACAAGATTAAGATAGTGAAAATATTCATTGTAAATATTTACTTATAGTTTTGCAGATATTTTTTTAACAAAAAAAATATATATCACATTAACTATAAAGATGCACACTTCATCCTTCCTTGCTGTGTTAATTGTCATAAATAAAACAAAAAGTTTGTTTTTGGGAAGAAAAAAAAAAAATCTGATTTACAAATATTAAGGGGGTGTTCTTTCTCATTTACTCTGTTGGTCCAATTCAGTTTACTTCACTCCAATTCAGTGATCTACTTTTTCTCACATATTCAATTCAGTTTATTAGAAAAGAACACCCTCTAAGGAACCTTTATTGGTGTGGTGTGCTTAGAGAGGAGAGAGAGTGTTCTAGAGTGTGCCAAACCAATGTTTGGGATTTTAGGCACACTTCAAAATAAGCACTATGCTTATTTAAGCACACTTGCTTAGACAAAAAAGGGGGCCACAAAGGGGATGAAGGAAGGAGGAGGTGGGGACCACGTGTTGGAGTTAGGTGGTATAAAAATCTTATGGGGTAGATGAGTGGGGTATTTTAAGCACAATATGAATAATTGGGTGTGTGCTTATTTGGGAGAGGCGTGCTTAAAAAGTGAGGTGACAACTTCAATAGTGTTTTAAGCAACATTTAATAGTGCTACCAATAAGGATGCTCTAAGATTGTTAGAAGATAAGCTCTCGTTTTTTGCTGTCTGCAGCTAAAACTCATCAATATAGGCCTTGTAAAGTTGGAACAGACTAACAGTACTTTAGAAAACACATTTTTGCCTTGTCCTCTGCTTGATGTTGCCTAAAGAATAAAGATGCGTGGAGCTGATTGTTGTCTCGTGACTTCTTCAAGTAACATTATATGCAGGGATGTTGGAACCCTGATTCCCTGCATATAATACTGCACACTTGTAATGCTGTGCAGATCTCTTTAGAATTTACATCTCTTCCCCATCAAAGGGCGCAAATTTCGACATTTTCATGTCATTCGCAATTCAATAAGTTAGGAACCAAAAAGAAAACACACGAGGGGACATAATCTGAAATCATAGCTCAAAAGAGGAAAAGAGATCACTCAACATAACCAATACAGTGTCAAGTTACATGGACTGTGGCATTTTGTTTTGCTATAAGAAAACATATCAAACATCGTCTTAGGCGTATAAGAAAATAATGTCAAATGACTTAACAGTGTGTGTTTGGGAATTGGATTTGAAATTTTAGATCTGTGATATGGTGCATTTAAAATCTCAAAAGTAAGGAAAAGGGAAGAAAAAGGAATTTCGAATTCCGTTTTGGTTGGGTGTCATTTGAAATCAGTTCAATTCCGAGGCTTATTGAAAGACCAAGAATTTGGACCAATATCAAACCTACAATAATCTTAAGACAATGACGTACAAAGTCATCTCGAATTCATGATTTCAAATTCAAGTTTTCAAACAAATCACAAATATCAAAAGGTACCAGCTTTCTACTGGGCCATAATTCAATTCTCTCGAAGTATTTAGCTGGGACGACACCATCAAAACCTTCCGTCAAGATTACCTTATTATCAGATAAGTAAACCTTCATCCCGTCTGCCAAAGCAAAATTTGATAAACCATGGAATAAGTTGGCAACTTGGCATAAAAGCTACAGTATTACTTTCTTGGAGAAATAATGTATCTTGAGAATAACAATGATGTTAAAAATATGCACATTTACCTTCTATAGCTTTCTTCACATTGAGGAAGATTAGCAAATCAATATCACGCCTCATACCTAGAAAAACAACCCATATTACATTATCTGAGACCACAGAAATTTTCTAAACTACAACCACCACTACCTATAAACGAGCATAAAATATGTATATGTGTGTGCTTTCTCGAAAGAGTTTCTATCATGTTCAATATTTTGGGTAGCCAAAAGTGAAGAAAAGACATATTAAGGTCAGAAAGTTATGGCAAATGACCAGCAGCCCAAAAAGAATGCAAGATAAGAAAATGACTGCTCATATATATTTTGTTTGCTTTATTAAACATTCTTTACCACTTATTACTTCTCCATCTGATGGCAAGCCGCAAGAGAAATGAACATGTATTCTACTCTTTCGCTGGAGACCAGACTTAAGAATAGATTCAAGGTACTTCTTGTATGTGCCATGAACGCATACTGCATATAAATTAAACGCAAGGGAATAAATTGACATAAAAGTAAACTTTCAGCTAGCAAATGATGCTCTGAGTACTGAAGCATTATCCTTACCAGGGATTTCTTCGGCAGACAGAATTGGCTGCAATAAGCTCTCAGATTGTACAGTCTGAAAAGTCCTCGAAAAAAACGGGAGTGAGAAAGAGATAGAGGAGACATAGTCCAGAAGTTTCAAACGATACAGAAGATAAGAGTAGTGAAAAGGCCGTCTTTTTAGAACATCTAAATTACCTGAAAAGGGCAACATCAGATACAAAAGAAAAGCTAGAACTAGAAGACATGACGCTAATAGTAATAGGTCCAAGCGCACTTGCAAACACTATCACCAAATTCCAATTTTTATTTTACTTTTTTATAATGATAAAACAAATTCCAATCTTAAGCACCTATAAATCCAGATTCCCATTGCACTGTCATGGCTTCGTACTAACGTTTTAAGGGATATTAAATGGAAGAAGCTCCCTTAAGTCCTAATATTACCAGTCTTACTTGAACTCCTCTCAACGCCATAATAATCCATTGTTGTTCTCTAAATAAGTAGGCTTAGAAAATTGTCCTTTGATGTTGTACTAAACATTTAAGTCGGAACGGCCTAGAAAACTTGCAATCTAGCACCTTGTCCTTTAGTGTAGAACATAGAGAAGATTGAGAGATGGAACTTGATATCACTACATGAAAATAACTTGGCTGCATGTTCTGTATCATGAAGTTTAACTGCACCACATCTCACCTCTACAGAATGGCCTTGGTTTGCACGTATCAACAACTCTCCATTCTCATCCAAAAGGGCAAGCCTCTGTTTATTGTCTGTCCTTACAGCCTGACAAATGTGTTGTACACGGTCAAAAAACTTATGAAGGCAAAAGCTGGTGCGATAGTGCACAAATCAATTCCGGACATAAATTGAGCATAGAAGCACTGAAGCAGACAGAGAGAGCTATGTAAAAAGCAGTAGACAATCTCTGCATTGTTAATAGCTTCAAAGCTTGCATGTTTGCAGGTAATAGAAGTAACAGAAGGTAACAGAAAATAACAGAAAATCATACTGAATCTGTATTAGGAAGAAATATCCCACATACAGTTTCAACCTTTTGCATTAGGAAAGTTTAAAGAATCAGAAGGTAAATTATGAATGGCAATGCACATGTACAAAAAATTCTAAACATGAACTACATACTTTATCATCTAAGATAGTAAGATATGAGCATCTTCAAATCATATGTTTATGGTAAATGGTTCACAATATTGGCTGTTGAAGGACCAGTGATCAAATAAGGCTCAAAGTTGAGTATGTTACAATTTATGGGCATAAGATAAGCAATGAGAGTATGAGACCACGAACGAAGTTAATGAAAGCGAATTGTAATGACACAAGATTGTCCGCTCATGGACAGAAGCCACCAATTGCATTAGGATTTCATATAGATGGAAAGATCATCAAAACTTGACAATGTGGTCTCACTTTTTTTGACCTCAAATGGGATATGACAACACCGCGTCCACTCCAGGCAACAACAAGTATCCTTCTCCTTAACTACTAGCCATGACAAGGCATCGTTTTGGGGGTGGGATACAAATGTTAAATGAAAGTCGCCTCATGGAATGTGAGGGGTTTGTTAAAGTGCTAGACTATTTGAGGGTTAATAATATTGAGGTTTGTGGAATTCTTGAAACAAGTGTAAAAATGAATAAGTTTAGTACTATTGTGAATAGGAGGTTTGATAAATTTGGTGTAGTCTGAAACTACGATTATCATCGTAATGGGTGGATTTGGGTAATATGGAATAAGTGTAACGTGGATCTCCAGATTAGTAGTATGTCTGATCAGGTGAGTCATGGAGTTCTTGTGTACAAGCTGCATAACTTCAACTGTACTGTGAGTTTTGTTTATGCCAGCAACTCTGCTATTCAGAGATCACGTTGGAATGAGTTGCAAATGAAAGCTGCTACAGTCCAGGGGCCTTGGCTAACTCTCGGGGACTTCAATGTGGTTTTAAATGCTAATGGAAAAATCAGTTATGCCAACCTAATATACAGGATGTGAATGATTTTGCATCTTGTGTTGCTCAGGCAGGGTTAACCTATCTTCCTGCCTCTGGTTGTTTTTTCACTTGGTCAAATAGAAAACAAGCTTCAGAGAGAGTGTGTTGCAAAGCTAGATCGAGCTATGGTGAATGCATCCTGGTTGATGCAGGGTAATGAAGCTGATGTAGAGTTTTTACCAGCTAGAATGTCAGACTATAGCCCTGTTATTGTCAATTTTCATCAGCATTGTCCCAATGTTAAAAAAAAACAATAAGTCTTGTATGAGGCCGCCTCAAGGTGAGGCTACCTCTATATACAAGCATGACGTCGGCATGACATCATGATTGTATGAGAGGCCTCACCTTGAGGCCGTCTCATACGAGATTTTGTGTAAAAATCAATTTGGTGTGATGTAACCTTGTATAAACATTTTCTGGGAAAGGCTCAAAGCATTCATCTCTTCTAATAACTTACACATAACTGGGATGAACTGTTCAGACTTTGCTTGTTGCCAATTAATCCAGCAGTTGGCAAATTAAAGCACATGATTTATTGTCCCAACTAGTAACAAAAGCCATGTTAAATAAAAGGTATTATGAGTGTCACACTCTCTCCCAGCACAAGCAAAGGCCTAGGGAGCATGACTAACTAAATACAAAGCACAAAACCCCAAAAAAAAGAAAAAAAGAGAAAAAATGCAAACAAATGATGACTAACACAAGTTCAAAAAAAGAGAAAAAAATAAGGGGGGTGGGGGCCTTCTAAAAGTGGTTACAGAGGTCAATCCATTTTTTGAAAAGTTTCAATTTAAGGAATGGAACCCATTTATGCTGATATTAGTACTACAACTAGTAATTTGCGATAAACGGAAGCACAGCCAAGTACCAAACAAAACAAAGAAAAGCAATGATGGAACCAACCTCTCGAACTTCATCAATAGAATGTGAACTGAGTGGGATTTTTGCCCTTGTTTGCAAGTTCAGCTTCAATAAATCTTGAACCGGGACATACCCATCACTTCGCATATCCAAATTGAGCTCTACTGCCATATGCCTTAATATCTTTGTCCTAAGAAGCATTAAGACTAAATAATTATAGTGCCTCTTATTCGTTAAATGCACAGACTAGACCAGAATGCCCGCATTAACCAGCCAGAAACAATATTTTCCTTGCTTAATTCGAAAATCCAATACAATTTCCTTTATAAGACATATCACATATGAATAATTGAGTCCCGTAGAAAAGGGACAAAAAGGAAGTTAAATTTTCTTTTCACACGGTGAAAGGAAGAAAGAAAGTTAGGAAGTGCTTACAAGAGTCTATCAAGTGCATCAATTCTGTTTGTAGTACCAGCACCAGCACCAGCACCAGCACCAGCAACACGACCACCACCACGGCCACGGCCTCTCGGTCTCGGAAATTTACCGTCCATTTCCGTACTATCCTCTCCTCTACCTCCACTACAAATTATATCGGAAAAAAGATAAACATCAGCATTGCTTTACCCAGAATCCAACCCTTTCCCAATGAAAAACAATGATAACTTCACGTCTTCACTCTCCAGAAGAAATGCATCAATGATAAAAGTAGTTGGTTACACGAGTTACAACCTAACACACCTTCACTAAGATTGCCCGATACCAGCTCACAAAATACTACTTAATTCTTTTTGATTTTCAGTTGATTAACATTCAGCAGTTCCAAGTCTTAAGTCTTAACCGCTTCTCTTCATCACATAAGATAACCAATATCACTCGAGCACTCCTTTTGTCCCCAATAGCAGTGCAGCTGTTTCGAATTTAGGTGTTTCCTCAAACAATGTACTTTCCCTCAACTAATAACAGTATAATAACTTGTATGTTTTTTTCTTTCTTTTCTTTCTGTTCCGCATTAGCTTGACTAGTTTACTCTTCCCCAACTTACCCAAACAATCTCTATTCTCAACTCGCCCAACCAATTACAGGCCAAAAGGACTCCTAAAATTACACCTATCAGGGCTATCACTTCAATAATTTGAAACTACCCTCTTCTAAGATGGAGATGAGCTTCAAACTTAAGCAGATAAACTACTAAAACTAAAATCACATCGATCACACACACTCTATAATAAAGAATTTTCAAAAAAAATAAAATTGCTTTACAAAATAACCCATATCAATATCCAAATTCATTGATCAACCAGGATAAAACAAACAGCATTGACAAATAATCTCAGGAAACTTCACAAAGATGTTTTCTTTCAAAAAAGAGGGGTACTTTACAATCAGACTATTAAATCTATTATACTCTAACAACTATAATTTTTGCCACTGAACCAAATTAAACTTTTAACAAAGAAAAAACCCAAATAATGTTCATGGGAGAGAGACGTACCTGCGAGATGATTGAGGAACGGGAGAGCAAGATGATGAGGTGGGTGTAGTGCCCTTTCCTCTGTAGATGATGATGACGAAGGAGATTAAATCCCAAACCCAAATTAGCGTTGATTACTGTATTTGTAAATGTTGCTGACAATTTAACCAACATTGATCTCTCTCTCTCTCTCTCTCTCTTCTCTCTCTCTCTCTCTCCTCCTAATGAACAAAGCGGTGCAGGATAAGTTCGCCCGGGGACTTCCGTATTGGATATTTTAGATTTATTCCATTTCCAATATTCTTCATCCCTTTGTAGTGGGAAATCTCATTGGGTACAAAACGCAGCCGTTTCATAGCTAAAAAAAAATAAAAATTCAATACAGACATACCGTTATTGATGAAATTGAAAGAAAATTGAGAAGAGCGGAATTACAAAATTGAGTGAGAATTGACACTTCAACCGTTACCCATATTTTGCCACCTAGCTTAGCCACCACCCTTAAATTTCTATCCACCACCCATAACTCGATGAATATTATAAATAAATAAAAAGTTCAATGCAAATTAAATTGTTTACCTTAAATCATAACTAATTGCATCAAGCAGATAGAGAACTTTGGGAGGAAAATGAATTATGGGAACTAGAATTATTTTGGGTGACTAGAATTTAACTATTTGGGCTGGGTGACTAGAATTTGAGTATTTGACTATTCGGGGAGTAAAGTGCTCGTGAGGCAGACAGAGTACGGGAGGAGGGAGAGAGGGAGATTGTGGGAAATTAGATTTGTGTAATTGGAGGGGTATTTTGAGAGAAGGGATTTGTAATTTCGTAATTTAATATTTATATTTAGTAATTTTTTATGTATTTATTTTGGTAAAATTTTATGTATTTATTTAGAGATGGTACTAGCCGCGGTTAACATGAGGCACGGCATGATACAACACGTTTGTTACACTACATTGCATCAGGTGGGAGCAAGCACGGACACGAGTAGGTGCACAAATGAGCTTTTGCACTTTGAGGCTTTGAGCAAGTAAATAACTTAAGACTTTGTTCCGCTCAACTTGTTTTTGCACTTTGCTTGGAACTTTTGCTGCATTTAAATAAACAGTAATTCTTATGTAAAACCAACTTACAGAAAAATGGGGTTATTATCTAAAAATGTAGGGGTTACTAATTATAAGCAGTGACCCTTATCTCACTAAAAAGTGGCCCTCGTCTCACTAAAAGTTACGGAAATACCATCTCAAACAAGTTTTTGTGTTAAATAATTTGGGGATTGCTTAATGTAAATCAAAAATTGCTTAATGTAATTTTTTTTCCAATAATACCCCTAGCTATTCTTGACCCATTTTCTCTCTCCTTCTTTTCTCTCTACAGTTCTCTAATTGAGTCATTGGTGCGGGTTGCGGCGGGTATCGGGCGGGTCGCCGGAGGAGTCCTGGGTGGGTGCTGGGGCATGGGAGTGGGGAGGTTGTGGTCGTGGGGGTGCGGCAGGAGTGTTGGTGGTTGTGGTCGTGGGTGGATGGTTCATGGGTGGCTGGGGTCGTGGGGAGGCGGCCAGGCGGGTGACTTGGTGAGGGAGGGGTGCACGGTGGTGACTTGGTGAGGGAAGGGTGGTCGACGGGGCTGTGGATCTGAGGGGTTTAATTAATTTATTTTTTTGAAATAACTTGTTGTAAAAAAAAAAAAAAGTTATTAAACCACGACCCAACAACCGCACCCTCCCCCACCACCGCCCAACCGCCCCTCCCCCTCCCCCACCACAGCCCAATTGCCTCCCCCACCACCACCTCGCACCACCTCCTCTTACCACCATAGACCACCGCCCTCTCCCACCCAATTTTTCTCTCTCCACCTCAAAACTCACTTTTTCTTTCTCTCCAACTGCCCAGCCCGCCGCCCAAACAACCCCAGCCCGCCGCCCAACAACCCCAAACCGCCACCCAGCAACCCCGAGCCCACCATCTCCAACCACCATCCAATAAACCCTAACCTACCACCCACAAAAACCTTAAATAATTAATAATTTGAAAAAAAAAAAACTAATCTAAATGATAAAAATTACCTAATATCATCATTAATTTAATCAAAGATATTGTCTTGATGGAAAGAATCATCCATATTAATTGACTAGAGAGAATGATGGGCGAGAGAAAAAAGAAGAATAAGGGAATGCTCATTTACAAATAAAAAGGGTAGTTTGGTAAGTTTTGTGTCAAAAAGATTTACGTTAAGCAATTTCTGATTTACATTAAGCAATTCGAATAATTTTTGGAAAAAAAACAAACAAACTTAAGGGCAGTTTTTCTTACCGGTTACTGGTAGTCTCAGTCATCACCCCAAACACCAAGATTTCGAATTCTACGTTTTGTCACTCCCTCAGTCCTCCCAAACCACTCACTCTCCTGTCTCCACTTCAGTTTCAGTTTCACCACTATCCTTCATTGCTTCTTGTCTTCCTGTGCTCCACTTCTCCTCTCCTCTCCCCTCTCTCTCTCCTCTTCCCTCTCTCTCTCCTCTTCCTCATAAAACACACCCTTCTACTCAAAGTTCACATCTTTTCCCCCATAACCCAAAAAAATGGACCAGACCCATTTCCTTTTACTCCTTTTATTTGCATTCTCTCTCCAATGCCCACCAACTGTTTGTTCAAATGCCGAGCTGAAGACCCTCATTGCCATAAAAACAGCTCTTGACCCTCAAGGCACTTACCTCTCCTCTTGGGCTCTTGATGGTAACCCTTGTGGGGGTACATTTGAGGGTGTTGCTTGCAATGAACTGGGTCAAGTGGCTAACATTTCCTTGCAGGGTAAAGGGCTTGATGGGGTCATACCATCTGCCATTGGTGAGCTCAAGAGCTTATCTGGGTTGTACCTACATTTCAACAGGTTAAGTGGTGAGATACCCAAAGAGATTGCTGGGTTAACTCAGCTCATGGATCTGTATTTGAATGTCAATAATTTGAGTGGGAGTATTCCTCAAGAGATTGGAAGTTTGTCTAGCTTGCAAGGTGATTTTAATTTTGTGGTTTCATTTGCAAAGTTTCAAACTTTCAATCTTTATTGGGTTTCTTGTTTAATTTGGGTTTATTATGGTGTTGTCTAGAAAAAGAACATATTAACAAGTGTTGGGGCTAGGTGTGCCTTATATATTTGGCTATTTTAGCAAATCTTTCCTTTTCTTCTAATGGACAAAGTAGGATGTGAAAAAGGCACAAGAATCTCACTATTTCTTGTAGTTGACCCTTTTAATTGTCCTAATTTACCTTTTTAGGAATATTTTTTTATGAATTGTTGGCTACTATGTGCTATAGTAGAATAGTTGTCAAAATCTTTTCTTGATTATTTTTGTTTTGATTTTAATGTTATGTCATACTCAAATTGATGTAAAAACCTGCTGAAGGGTGCTTCAATGTGCTTGTCTTGCGGTGCAGTTTTGCAGCTGTGTTATAATAAGTTAGGTGGGAATGTGCCCACACAGCTGAGTTCTCTCCAGAAGCTTAATTTTCTTGCTCTGCAGTATAATCAGTTAACCGGGGCTATTCCTGCTAGTTTGGGAGAGTTGGACAAGTTAACGAGGTTGGATTTAAGCTTCAACAATTTTTTTGGTTCAATTCCTGTCAAGTTAGCTGAAGCACCATTGCTGCATATTCTTGATGTCCGAAACAATACTCTTTCTGGCAATGTACCCGCTGGTAAGTGGTCTTTAAACAGTTATTATCTCAGTTCTACTCGTGCTTTGACTAAGAAGCGTGACACTAACCGACATTTTAACAAATGTAGCTTTACAGAGGCTGACTGATGGATTCCAATATGAGAACAATCCTGGTCTATGCGGAGCTGGGTTTGCTTCCTTGAGAGTTTGCACTGATTCTGACAAGCAGAATGCAAAGAAACCTGAGCCTGTTGTATCTGGTTCTGGTGGATATGCCAGGAAAGACTTACCCGAATCAGCAAACCCCCAGTCAAATTGCAGCCAAACTCGGTGCTTAAGTCCTTCTAAGCGCTCCCATGCCGGTGTCATTTCTGGAGTAGTTGTAATTGCTTTAGTCACTGTTATTGGGCTCTCCATGTTCTCATGGTACCGTCGTAGGAAGCAAAAGATTGGGAGCACCCTCGATACTTCTGATAGGCGGCTTAGCACTGACCAGGTTAAGGATGTTTGCAGGAGGAGTGCTTCTCCTCTCATCAGTCTGGAGTATTCAAATGGGTGGGATCCTCTGGGGAAGGGTTCAAGGGAAGTTACTGAGAGTTTTATGTTCAACTTGGAGGATGTGGAATCTGCTACTCAGCACTTCTCTGAAGTTAATTTCCTCGGAAGAAGCAATTACTCAGCTGTATATAAGGGTGTGCTAAGAGATGGGTCTCTTGTTGCTATCAAGCGCATAACCAAGACAAGCTGCAATTCTGATGAAGCTGAGTTCTTGAAGGGGTTGAAGATTTTGACTTTATTGCAGCATGGCAATCTTGTCAGGTTGAGAGGGTTTTGCTGTTCGAAGGGGAGGGGAGAGTGTTTTCTTATATATGATTTTGTTCCAAATGGAAGCTTGCTTCAGCATCTACATTTACAGGATGGTGACGAAAAAGTTCTTGAATGGTCTACTAGAGTTTCCATTATCAAGGGTATTGCCAAAGGTTAGTGTAGCTTATTTTTCTTATTTGGTATATCTGCTTTAGCAATGTGCTTGAATCTGTGTCTTCTTCAATTAGTTGCTTATTCATATGCCGTCTATGAGGTCCTATATCTGATTTACGTGAGCAAAAGTCGAAGTGGCAGTATGATGGCTAAGTATTGAAAATTTTACTTGATTGTTTTTGCATGTGAATGAGTATGTAAGTCTTTACTTCTAAAGATATGAATCCTTATCTTAAACCATGAATTCCAGTATTTAAAACTTCAGATTTTGAGATGAGCTTAGACAATAGAACTCTGAGGTCACTATCTGTTTCAGGTCATTACATAGCATCTGTAAAGATGGTGTTGGTGTTACATTGCATATCAACCCTTAAGGAAAGCACAAATCTTTCTTAAATGAGTGGGATGGATAACCTATTCTGGAAGTTGATC
Organism: Tetragonia tetragonoides; assembly: GCA_038025085.1. Classification (NCBI taxonomy): domain Eukaryota; kingdom Viridiplantae; phylum Streptophyta; class Magnoliopsida; order Caryophyllales; family Aizoaceae; genus Tetragonia; species Tetragonia tetragonoides. The sequence continues at coordinate 6,861,102 of CM076140.1, read as the reverse complement.
TTCGACTCAGTAAATCATGTAGTGCTCTTTTAATGGTAGCCTACACGGCTACACGGCATGCTAGAAGCAGTAGCTTCCAAAATGGCAAAATATTATCCCAGAAGCCTTTGTAACTCTAGAAGCTGAACGAGCTAATTAGTTGCCTTCATACTAGTTTGTTGCATGTTCATTGTTCAAGTTCTAACTTTTCTTCTAACCCATTCCTGACCAGGCATTGATTATCTACACACGCCACAAGGAAATAAACCTGCTTTATTTCACCAAAATATATCAGCTGAAAAGGTGCTGATTGACTGGCGGCTCAATCCATTACTTTCGGGTGCTGGTCTCCACAAACTTCTGGCCAACGACATTCTCTTCTCCATGTTGAAAGGCAGTGCTGCCATGGGCTACCTGGCTCCTGAGTACACAACCACCGGAAGGTTTACGGACAAAAGCGACATCTATGCATTTGGCATGGTTGTGTTCCAGATCCTCTCTGGTAAAACTAGAATTGACATATCGAACCGTCAGGGTGCTGAGTTGGGCAGATTCGAAGATTTTATCGATGCGAATCTTAATGGAAAGTATTCAGAATCTGAGGCTGATAAGCTTGGTAAAATTGCTTTACTGTGCACCCATGAACTCCCTCATCAAAGGCCAACAATAAACACTGTCAGACAAGAATTAAGTCTTTTTGGTGACAGTTCTTGATCTGGAAGAAGCTCTTTTCCCGGACGATCTCAGATTAGGTAGGGGCGGGTTAATGCTAACTATTTGCTAATCGCATTGTCATTGTGTAGGTCACTGATTTACCAGCATATGTAATTGTTGTAGTGTAAGGGTAAAGGGAGGTCAATCTGTTGTAATCTTAGAAACTTTAGCCGCAAGCGACCAATGTTGTAATCTAATTAGGATTTGTCAGGTAGGTGTACTCACTAAGCTGATGTCCTGTATTTGTTGTATGAAACTTATTTCTAAAAGCTGCCAGTTTGACAGCTTAGTACTGGTCTCTAATCTCTTGAAAGTTTATTTAAGCCAACTTTCTTGTGATCTTTCATTTCCACCTGAGTTTTTTATAGGGCTTTGCTTCTGTGTAGACGAGTAAATTTAGGAGGTGAAAAAATGGCAAAGCACTGATTGTTACGAAAAGGGAACAGGGGATAAAGAAGTTCACTTCAGATTTATCCTCTTTTGGAGATATGAGTCAGATTTTCTGAGGGAATTGAATTTAAACTCAGGAGAGTAGTAGGTTTCAGTGTTTCACTACCACCTTACTCCATTACTCAATTATTCATACAAAACTGAAACTTTCACCCTGCTCTTGTGTTGTCTGTTTTTCAAATCCCAAATTGCCTGATACTCCGTTGTGTTCCTGGTAGCAGACATGAATCTTTTAGGCGGCTTATGAGTTGTTGTGGGACAATGATACTCATACAATCAATGTACCTTACACTCTTTTTTTTATGTGAGGGAAGCGACAAATTTGCCCATGCTCCTTAGGATTTCAGGGGATATTTGTGGTAGAGTGAAAAAGAGGAGAGGAGAGAGATAGACACATAAAAAAATTGTAAAGTACATTGATTGTATGAGATTCATTGCCCGTTGTTGTGGGGAGGTGCTTAATTAAAAGAAGAAACAATTTCTACAAGCTAGCAGTTGCTGCTGTAGTTAAGCAGTTAGTTTGACATATGCAAAAATATTGTTTAGTTTTTTTGGGGTTTGTTTCACATAGTTGGTAAAAGTAATTGCTATAAAAATTCAAAGACATCTTCATCAATACTTGATAAACAATTCAAATGATACCCGGACATACCCCCAAATGCAGCCACAAGCTATCTAAAAGTTACTTTCAAATTTCAAATTATTGATGTTCTTTTTGTTCACTTATTGCTAAAGGTAAGCCAGTTTTCATGAAGTTGGTGGAGTGAAAAAGCATTGGTACCACTACCATTTGTATGTGCAGACTAGAATTTTTCAACACATCCAAGTAAACATCAAGCCTGTTACAGTTTTGTGGAATGGTACAGATTGAGCACAACTATGTCATAAACTCATATGTGGGCTCGTATGGGCCCCTACTGAAGAAAGCTACCTATCTTTAATAAGTTCACATGTGAACTGTGGCCCTGCCCTCCATACCCAAGTGACAAGAGTGGAGCTGGAGGATACTGCTCTCATTGTGTTTGTGTGACAGAACAGTATGCAAATTTCTAGTTGAGAACAAAAGGCAAAACAGACCCATCAGTCCATCACTTCTTCCTTCTTATCTGGTCTCCCAACTTCGTATTCACCCATGGTTTTGGTGTTTGAACCTTTTGAGTAGGCATCAAGTAAAACGGTCGTCGTATTCTATCTGAGACCCGGTAACCGACCCCGGGGAACTTTCACGTCTCCTAGGGGTGTCCTGTGCTATATTGTGGGAAAATAACAAACTCCGTACTGGGATCCTCAAAACGCCCCAAAAAATGTGGATTATAGCCTTCAATTTTGGCTTCCCGAAGTCCGGTTGAGATTTTTGGCCGAACTTCTTCGGGGGACCCCTTGTGATCCAAGGGGGCCCACGGTGTCCCCCTTGGGCAACCCGGAGACCCAACATCATATTCACCTATGGTTTCGGTGTTCGCACCTTTAGAAAGAGCGACCAATAAAACAATCGTCGTAGCCTACATGGGACCCGGTAACCGACGCCGGGGGATTCTCATGTCCCCTAAGGGTGTCCCGTGCATTGGTGCGAAATTAACAAACTTCGTCCCGAGGCCCTCCGGACGCCAAAAAAAACGTGGATAATAAGTTAATAATCTTCAATTTCGGCTTCCGGGCGGTCGGTTAAGATTTTTGCCCAAATTTCTCCAGGAGGTCCACTGTAACCCAAAAGGGCTCACGTTGTCCCAGGGGAGCCATTCGGATCCCCAACATCGTATTCACCCATGATTTCAGTGTTTGGGCCTTCAGAATTAGCGATCAGTAAAACAATCGTCGTACCCTATCTGGGACCCGGTAACAGACACCGGGAAACTCTCACGGCGCCTATGGGTGTCTCGTGCAATATGGTGCGAAAATAACAAACCCAATCCCCGAGCCCTCCGGATGCCCAAAAAAAGTTTATAATAACCTTTAATTTCAGCTTATTGGGCCCGATTAAGATTTTGTCCGAACTTCTTCCGGGGGCCCAATGTGACCCAAGAGGGCTCACATTACTTCGAGAAGGACATCTGGATTCCCCAACATAGTATTCACCCATGTTTTCGGTGTCGGGGCCTTTGAGGTGAGCGTCTAGTAAAACGATCGTCGTAGCCTATCTGGGACGGGCTAACTAACCTCGAGGGACTCTCAAGTCCCTTAAGGATGTCCCGTGCGATATGGTGCGAAAATAATAAACTACATCTCGGGGTCCTCCGGACGCCCAAAATATGTGGATTTATAGCCTTCAATTTTGGCTTCTCGGGGTGTTTGAATTTTCATTTGAATTGCTCCGGGGGGAGGGAGGCTCACTGTGACCTATGAGGGCCCATGATGCCGCGGGGGAGCCATCAGGATCCCTCAACGTCGTGTTCACCCATGGTTTCGTTGTTCGGGCCTTTAGAGTGAGAGACCAGTAAAATGATCGTCTTAACCTATCTGGGACTCTGTAACCGATCCCGAGGGACTCTCACGAGTCACTGCCCCTCGAGTAGAGCTGATCATCGGGCCGGGCTGTCCGGGTTTCGGGTCAAAAATTCATGTCCATACCATACCCGGCCCTATCGGGTTTCGGGCGGGCCAGTGGGCTTTTCGGGCCAAATCGAGATATCGTAAATTTTCTTTTTTTAACCATAACTTTTGATCCCGAAATGCGTTTGAGGTGATTGTTTTTTTGAATCCATATAACTTTTCGAGATCTACGCAACCATAACCTCATATTTGCAAAATTATATTTTCGAAAAAGTTTAAATTAAAATTACAGCAAGCAAATTAATAGAAAAACATGAAAAAATTCAAAATAAATAAACTTTCGGGCCATTCGGGCTGGGTTTGCGGGTTTGACCTTCATCCCAAACCCGTCCCAAATATGGGCAGGTTCAGGCCAAGCCCGCGGGCCGGGTTTTTTTATTATCAGATTTACCCTCGAGGTGCCTCGTGTGATATGGTGCAAAAATAATAAACTCCATCATGTGGCCCTCCGAACGCCAAAAAACATTGATTGTAGCCTTCAATTTCGGCTTCCAAGGCTCGATTGGATTTTTGCCCAAACTTCTCTGGGTCCCATCGTGACCCAGTAGGGCTTTTTGTACCTCGGGGTGACCATCCAGATCCCCAACTTTGTATTCACCCATTGTTTTGGTATTTGGTACTTTAGGGTGGGCGACTACTAAAACGGTTGTTGTAGCCCATCTAAGACCCGGTAATCTACCCCACGAGACTCTCACGCGCAGTCCCGAGCGATTTGGTACGATTATTAACAAACTCCATCCTGAGTCCTCTGCACGCCCGAAAAAACCTGGATTATAGCCTGCCCCGATTAGGATTTTCGGCCAAATTTCTTTGGGGGCCCATTGTGACCAAAGGGCTCTCGGTGCATCGGAGGGGCTCCCAACTCGATATATCCATTGTTTTGTGGTAGATCCTTTAGAGTGGGCGACGAGTAAAACGATCGTCGTAGCCTATAACCCATTAAACGATCTTGGGGGACTTTCACGTTCCCAAGGGTGTCTTAGGCAATATGCTGCGTAAATAAATAAAAACTACGTCTCCAGACACCTGAAAAACGTAGATTATATAACCTTCAATTTCGCTATCCCGAGGTGCGGTTGAGATTAACGCCCGAACTTTTCCGAATGACCCATTATGATCCAACAGGGTCCTCGATGCCTCGAGAGGGTATCCATGTACCCCAACTTCGCATTCACCCAAGGTTTGGTGTTTAGACCTTTAGAGTCGATGACTAGTAAAAATGGCCGTCATAGCCTATTTGGGAAACGATAACCGACCATAAGGGATGTCCCCAAGAGGTGTCCCGGGCGAAAATAACAAACTCCGTCGCGGGGCCCTCAAGACACCCAAAATACGTGATTATGGCTTCAATATCGGCTTTTGTAGGGCAAGTGGGATTCTCGCCCGAACTTCTCTGGGACCAATATGGGTATTTTGATTCTCCATAGCAACTTGTCATGTTGGAACAAAGGTGGTTTCATTCACCTCAAAATCTAATTGCTCTTGTCACCAGAATAACAAAAAAAAATAAAAATGTCATTGCATTCGAATGGTTCTTATTGCACATTTGCACGTGAGCAAACTTGTAAATAAATTAATACAAAGATTCCAATTTCTGGGACAAGTATATCTCCAAATGGATACAACATTGTTGAAACTCTCAACATGTGAATGGACCCAAAAGTTCCCTCTCCCTCAACAGAAATGCTAGGATGGAAGAACAATACAATAATAGTATACTGTATACCATGCTCTAGCCTCCCCTTTATTTTACACAAAACCTCATGTTTATATTTGTACATGTGTACCCTTATTGGCAGTTAGCAAAAAGAAGAAACGGAATTTTACTGTGATGTTTTCTTGGTAACACCATGTGAATATTTCTTGTCTTCAGTGAGTTGTGGGCTTGTGCTGTTGTGCAGCCTGTGCTTCTTTTCTCACTTTGAGTTCTGTTATAAAAAGTTCTCAATAATTATGATTTATGATCTTCTGAGATACTTTAAGTTTATATTACTTGGACTTGAGGATAACTAGACAATAATCGGCTACTGTATTTGAGTGACATTGAAGTTATGTAATCTCACTGTATTTGCTCGCGTCATGGGTTGGACAGGTTCAACCATTTAATGGACAGGGTCACAGGGATAGTTAGGTATGATAACTAATCTCTTGTGCTCGAGAATATAGTACTAAAATGCTTGGTGTTGGCTTGATGCATTCATCTCAAACATTGTTGACAAGTCCCAAGACTTTTATGTCTAGCCTAAACAAGGGATGAAGGCAGCAGAGATATGAGTAACATGGTTGCCTACTGGCCTTAATCTGAGACGACTCATGGTTTTGCAGTGAGAGCAAATCGTAATTTTACAAAATAGCAGCTGCTAGACGAAATATAATCACACTAGAAAGCCATACCTGTACAAGTTTAATGTCTATCCAGTAGCTTGATCATATTGTGTGTCTGACACCATAGCTGATCTTTTGCATCTGCAAAGGTGCATAAAAATCAAATTGTGGAGTCATTCTCCAAGATGGAGGATCTAAGTAAACTTAGGAAAGGAAGCCATAGACACCTTACATTTTCAGAAGGTTGTCCATCCATAGAGGAGAAAAAAGAGCATATGACACACATTTGCAACCAATAGAACGGAGTCGCTTCTGGTTGTAAATAAGGTTTTCCTTTTGTAGGGTTCTATCTGCAGCACGTTAATTTACACCCGAACTAGTTCACTACTTGCAGCTCTATGACTTCAGATTCTGGCTTCGAGCTCAACTCTGAAACATGAAAGTTATGCAATAGAGAATATACCTCTCCAGCATGAGGATGGGCTTTATCTCTAACCAAGAATTTGGACAACACCATTGAGTATAATAGAACTGCAACCAGGAAGTTTCTTTAGAACTCTGTCTCCCATTATGGCTCTGCTCCTGCTAACATCATCCCACATACCAAAACTAGCATACATATTGGAGACAGGAGAGGAGCACATAAGAGCTCGAATAACTATTATTGAGCCTAATTAGATGCTCTGCAACCTGCTCCAGAGTTTCCTCTATATGATGCCATTTGGCTCAATAGGCATCTCATCAATAAACTTTCTTGCTTCTTCTAGGTGCCCTGCTCTACCAAAGAGGTTAGTCATGCATCCATGATGCTGAAGCTTTGGCTCCACTTTGTGAACTCTCCTCATCAGCTCGAAACACATTTGTCCAAGTTTCACCAAACCAGCATGATCACAAGCATTTAGTACCCCGATGAATGTAATATCATCTGGGACTGGCTTGACAAAGAGCATCTCCATCTCCATGAAAATCTCAAACGCCAATTCACCAAGCCATGAATTGCCAATCCTCCTATCATAGCATTCCAATGTCGACATCCTTGGCCTCCTAGCCTGAAGTTAGGAGTGTATCGCGATACACTCATCAACACGAACTAATTGGGCAATGGCACACAGAACTATTGACAAGGTGGTTTTATCAGGGAATAAATTATCCATCTAAAATATACCATTGTAGAAATCCAATGCTTCCAGGAAACGCCCATTTTGAACATAACCAGTGATCAAGGCATTGAAAACCACAATATCCCTCCCAAGAACTTGATCAAACATATTCCGAGCAATATCAAGATTACCTTTGTTTGCATAACCATCTATCATTGTAGCCCAAGTAATCACTTCCCTTCTAGGCATTCGATTTAATAAGTTAAGAGCAACTTCCATCTTCACAAGCCCATCGATCATCAAATAACTCCCAAGCTTTTATCAAGTTCATCTTCTAACTACACATACCCACCCATCATCGAATTCCAAGATATCAAATTCCTATCTTCAATCGGCATACGATCAAATAATTCCCTGGCAACGCTAACAAAACCCGCCTTCACATACCCATCAATCGCCGCATTATAAGAAACCGAGCTCTCTTAGGCATTCTATCAAACACTTGGCGTGCAAGCTCAACACACCCACATTTTACATACAAAGATAAAAGACAATTTTGCTGATATGCTCTGACCCAAATTCCAATTTCTCAACAGCCCATGAATCTGCATCCCTTCATTTAGCAACCCAAGCGGAGAACAAGCTTTAGGAACCCATGAAAACGAGGATTTATCCCCAACAAGTACGACTCTCAAGCATGAGAGAGAGAACAAAAATAGCCTGCTTTGGGTAATCGTTATCAAGGAGAATGACTTATTAACAGCATTAAAAAGAAAAGGATCGAAATGGGTCTGACGTGGTTGAATTATTGAATGTTGGGATATCAAGAGATTGCGAGCAAATTGAATTAGGGGCATAAATTGAGAAAAACGGATTTAAAGATGAGTTTTGTGGTAAAAGAAGGGATTTTGATAAACCCAGTGGTAATTAGGCGAGCATGGATTTGTTTGATGTCGTTTAAGGTCTTGCAATTTTGGAAGATAGAAAGAGTGGATTAGGTCGAGTTCCATGGTTGAGTTGAATTTGCAGAGAGCAGCATGAAAATTAGCGGGAAATTTAGTTCAAACTTTATTACCTTTGTATAAAAATTGTTGCATATAGATTAAGATACTCTCCAATACCTCATTTTCCGCAAATGTTTACCACATGTTAAAGATTTAACTTTATCTACTTTATTGTATTCAATTTAACACGTGGCAAGCATTTACAAGTGTAATGCGTAAATGCGGAAAATTGGGATATTGAAAAGGATCCAAACCGCTAGCTAGTATAGGCCTATAGCCACTAAACAATTAGTTTTAACTTTTGATACGCTAGACTCTGTTCTCTTCAACTTAACTACACTCACTTTGCACCCAAAAAAATTTGAACAAAACATAAAACTTCCTTCCATTTCGTGGAAGATGGAAAATTTTGATTGTGCGGATAATATATAGAAACCAAACCCATGAAGATTCACTTGCTATCATTTTCTTTCCTTCCATCTTTGATTCCAAATAAGTATATATTGCCTCAATCAATATAGGAACTTGGAAGCACATTCATAGATGTGAGAGTTCTTGGAGTCACGTTGCTTGTAGTGCAATTATATTGCTAGTACTTTAGTCCAATAATTCATTTTTTAAGTTCTCAAATATTTGATTTGATAAACTTAGTCACAATGATTAGTACTTGATGGAGTAGCATCAATCAAATTTATTTATAAACAATAACTTGACTTTAATTCTATACTAGAAATTAGGCAAAATTTTGAATGAGGCGAGTACCTTTCATGTTTTAGAGTGACTTTTTTCAATTCTAAATTTTTGGTGTGATTTCTAACTATTTTGAGTAGTTTTTTGTCTCACAAAAAACTCGCACTTTAATTTACTTTGTTTGTACCCATGATTTTGGTTTCATTTAAAAATAATAATAATGCAGAAATCACTTTTTTGCATTAAAGTTGTGTGCGTGATGCTAGATCGATCTTCTTTTAATATCCTATAAAGACTTTATTCATCGAAATAAGCAACATTCACCTGATCAATACCCTGGATATAGATCTGATTGAAGGTACTAGATTAATTGTATCAAGAATAGTAAGCTTCAATTCATCTTGCTTCAAACATAGATTTGTTCCATTATTTGGGGCTATCACTAGGACTTTTACATAGTACCATACAAAGAACAGTAGAGTAGACCATACACATAATTGGGACTAATAATACAACTGCCCAAACAGGACATAACATACAACTTCAGATTCAATTAATGGGTTTCTCATAGCCCCATACAAAGAACAGAGCAGGAAACATGCATCTAAGCTTTTTCAAAAACCACAAAGCTAGATGTGCATCACATAGTGCTCTAAATATTTACACCCTAGATCGGAGAAAACTAAAAGACGATTACATCCGTTCACTTATAATAGGTGGGTAGCTTTTCTAAAGGATTTTTGTGTTAAAATTATCGGAAAAAGACCATTACACCGTACGTCCGGTACTCCAATTCGATTGGGCTAATATTTTGCAGAAAAATCTAAATTATTCGATTTTTCTAAAACATTTTTTCCCCAATCAAATTAAGTCTATGCTTGAATCACTTTTGGTTGAGGAGAAGTGACCCTAAACACATGTTCCTCACCTGTACACTTATCCACTTTAACTATCCATTTGCTCTTTTTTCCATTAGGCCCAATACCATAGTCCCTTACACTATGGTGAGTCTTAGGCACTCTACTCACAAGCAACCCTTCTCCAATAGGTAAAAAGTGACCCCCTAACCCAGACCATAAGGGCACCATATGTTGAGCGTTATACCCAACGACTAAGACCTCGCTCTCGGCGTGGATACTACCCTTAAAAATCGATTTGTGACCGTTGATGTCGCAATCAACGGTCACAAAATCCGCTCCCTTGTAGTCATTAGTGAGCAAGTTAAGAGGGTTCCCTACCACAAACTCTATACGATCTAAGTAACGTGACAACTCGGATTTGGACAGCTTAAGCTCCTTCTGGCCGGGCAAAATGCAGACCACCCGGCCACCGGTCTGAGAAGCGGCTGCCACTAGGGCTAAGGTGGTGGGGCCTGCAATGGACCCACATACTTCTACCATGAGCTGAGCGTTATTGCCACCTGCTAAGGCTGATATGAACTCGGCCACATCAGGCTCTTTGCCTCTTTTTCCCTGCAAAATATTGAAGCATCATAAAAATTAATCACTGGATTATGAAAACTGTAAATACTATTACATGAATTGAATGGAAAAGTAATTATATTATTGGTATATATGTTGGTTGAATAAACTTACCATAGTGATGGTTCTGAGGTAAGCTCTAGTAGCATTTTCAGCGGACCAATGAGAATGAGCCATGTTTGATCTAACAAGTTTTGGTAATGTGGTTTTATGTATGGTGATTATTTGGAAGCTTAGCTTGAAGAATATTAATACAACTGCGTTTATATGTGTGTATATATAGACAGCAAGAATAAGGGAGCATTGGGTTTAGAAATGGAAGCAACTTAGGCAGGTTCTTCAGTAGTATTATATTAATTGGAAAGATTGAAGAGCAAAAAAAAAAAAAATTAATTGAAAAAAATAAATGGAAAAAAGGGGCCACGACCTTACCAACTAGTTGCTGACCAAGAAATATTTGTTAGATTATTGATTTGTACAATAAAATATTTGTTCACTACTAATGTTTGCGTAGTTAGTTTTTGTAGAATATGAATGGAATTTTTTAATACTCGAGAACAGAGAAGTATTAATCGAGGTCTACTTGTTTTTGGAAAATCCCTCTCTTATCAATTAAGAACTCCCAAATTCTTCAAAATCAAACTAACCTAGTAACACAATTATAATCTTTGATTTGTTGAAAATAATTCACGTACTAACACTAATTGAGTAAAAGAAATTTTTGCTATTAAAATTCTTGCACCAAGTGCACTCAACTATTTAGGCTTGTTCAAAACTATCTAAATTCATGATGATCGGGTTCACACTACGAAGTACCCGATCCGAAAAATTATCTATCTAAGCTCTTGCACCAAGTAACTCACCTGCCTTCATATCACCATGTTTTATTTTATTTTTAAATTTAAATCATTTTGACACTTTACTTTTCTTCTTTTTAATTTCTTAATATTTAGAAATTCAACCTGAAAATTTTAAACAATTTCTTCTAAAATGTGCATACATGAAACCCAGAGAAACTCCAACAATTTACCATGCTTCTTGGCCCAACTTCACATGCAACAATACATGCACATCATGGAAGCACAGAACAATTCTATGTTCTAACGTGCCCTAATTTAATTTGGTGTTCATCCTCATCCCTAGATTTTTCATTTTCTAGTGATATGAAGACCACCCAAGAAATGCAATACTTACATTTATTCTACTCTTTTTTCTGACAGAGGGTATGGGAAGGAGACAAAGAGAAGTGCTTGAGAGTGTCTGTGGGGCATTTGAGAGGGATGAGTTCATCATGTTCAGAGTTTATGACTAACACTAGTACTATTTAAGGTTGAATTAAACAAGTATCAAGATTGGTTAGAAATCGAACTTCAGGAATAAACATAAGGCTATGAATACCATCTGGATTTCGAGAAAACATTGGTCATCACTTGAAAAAAGTCATAATTTCAGAACACAAAAACTCGTATGATGCGGCCTCAAGATCATCTTAAGCGATGATACGTAAGCCAGGACTCAACACAATTTATCATAAATCCAGAACCAACGAAATATCAACAAATTTAACAATCCTTTCAGAGCTCCATTAAAAGTAGACATGATATCTGCTAGCTAATTACCAAAAGCTTCAGTTGAGAAGTTATTAGCTGACCGACCAACCACACACACAAAACACAGATTATTAGTCTTCATATGGAGTCTTGTTAACTCCCACCTCAGAGTCAAAGATATATTATGGCTAACAGATTAAATTGATATATAATTTATTGTAAACTGTACAGACAAGATATAAGTAGATCTTACAATGAAATCTCATGTAAGTTTATATGTACTTATATATACAAATTAAATCCTAATCACAGTTTCCCTTTATCGGAAATGTGTCAAGAAAAAGGTGCACATGTAAATTCAGTGAGCTCAATAGGAATTTGATTATTTGATGTATTTAAGTCGCAAAAGGAAAAAGAAAAAAAAACGAAATTTGGCATCCAATAATGCAAGTGAACATGATGAACCACTCCAGGAAGCACATATAGAACATGTCGCCAACTAGACCCTTAAATGGCTGCTGCAAATTCGTCAGACTAATCCCCAGACATTAGGACACATTAAATTAATTCTTTTTTTCTTTCCAAGAAATTGAAATATTACTACTGATTATTAACCATCGCTGAAATTAGTTGTTTTGTTTTCTAAATTACTTGTTAGATAATGGGTAAGGCCCTGTTATTTTCGTCGTTTCTATGTTATGTTCCGTTTCGTTTCGTTTCGTTCCGTTCCAATCCATTTCGTTCCGCGCCGCATTCTGTACTTCATTTTGTCTCACATATTTTTGAATTATCCGCGCCACGCCGTTCCGTTTCAATCCGTTCCGTTCCGTCCTATTCCTCACCGTCCCGCACCATTCCGTTGAAGAGAACATGGCCTAAGTTAGGGCGCGTTTATTAGAGCTTATACGGTCGATTTAGTTCAGTTCATGTGTCAACTCAGTGATTTTCAAATTCAGTTAAATGAAATTCAGTTCAGTTCAGTGATGCTGAGTTCAGAAACATGCGCTTTGTCTCATATATGAAATTGTGTTCAATTCAGTTTAGTTATGTCTAGTTCAGTTCAGTAGTATTCAGTTTAGTGATGTTGAATTCAGTTCAGTTCTGGTAATTTTTTTTTAAGGATGGACTATGATGTCCAACAAAACAATTTGTTCACATTCGTTTCTTTAGGAAATTGGAACTTGTATTTGGTTTGGTCGAAGTTGAGTTGATCGGCTACCAAATGTTTCAAACTCCAAAGTATGTATTAGCTGTAATGTCCATGATTACACCTACCAAAATTACATTTATCATAATAAAATGGCATGTACATTTATCATAATAAAATGGCATGAAGATTCGAGAATACTTATTGTCATGTAGTACTCTGTTTATTTCCATAACTAAACAAATAAACCAGAAGCAACGGCCTTGTTCAGTTGTTCCGTGAGGCCAAGACCAGCAGAATTTGATGCCAACATTTAAGCCATTAGCCACACGAGGAAATATACAATTCAATTGCACCTTGCAAGTTGTAATTCAATATACAGTCCAACCATGAATCACCCATAGATTCTATATGCTACCAGTTTATCTGGTTTCTCTGTTATACAAAAATCATATTTTTTATAGTGAAACAAAAATCATTTTTCTAGATGGACAATTATATCCAAATATCAAAATCGCCTACATGTTTTGTTAAGTTGATGTCTTGGAAGTCTTGTATCTAGCACTCTAAGCGAATTATGCAGAGTCTTGCTGCCCAAGTGCCCAATCAGCAAGTCGGGTATCCAGGGGTCTTCGATTGATGTTGAAATTTTGCTGTTCTTTCTTGCATCTGTTATAACATGTTTGCGGTGTTCTAAGTTCCGTCTTTACTTAATAATTACTTCAATTGTAATACTTTTCCAGTTCTCTATTCCTCATACCCCAAACACACAAACTATGCCTTACGCGGTTCTAAAGCTCTTGAGAAATGCCCTGCACTGCATACAACCTGAAAAAGTGAGTAACAAATTTGCAAAATTGCTCCCGACAGATAGCACAGAGATCCAAGAGAAGTCATTTACGTATTTGTTAAATTAAGAGAAATCGTACGTTGTATCTTGATAATGACAGCCCACCCCTTTCATAATTTTCATCCTTTCTGCTCTCTCTCTCTCTCTTGTTTTTCCTTATTGGCATATTAACATCGTTTTTCCTTTTTCTTACTTCGATTTTTTTCCCCTGAATTGAAGAATAAGTAGTATTTTCCTGACAAATAATAAGCCACACTATATTCCCTTCACGTGAACTTGTCAGAGTAAAGGTGATTTATCCACTTACCAGTTACCACTAAACTACTAGTAGATATGAGGAGGGACATCATTTAGAGTTTAGAATTTGTGTTTTCATTTTTCAACTTTGGATGCAAAACAGCTGGCTGTAAATCCAAATCAGAAGTTAAATGCAACTCAAGATAATTTAAAGCCCTATGAAAAATGGTTACTTCGTTCGGTTCAATAAATTTGGACTTAAGCTTTAGCAATTGTACCAACTAAACCCATACTACAAGAAAACTTGGGGGATGTTTAGTTTGGGGTATTCAAGGAATGTAAAACTCTAATTACCTTTGTTAGTATTTGGTTCAGAAAAGCGGGAATACTACTCGTGAATTGATTGTGAGAAGAATCTTGTATAACAGTGATAACGGCAGATGCCAAAAGAAAGAGAAAACAGCTCGGATGAATTAAAGACATAAAAGAGAGTGGTTTAAGGTGTTTCTTCATTTTACATTCCTTTCGTATTGATTTTTTTTTTTTTTTGTTGCTGGGCGTGTTCTTTTCCACTTACTCAGTGGTTTCAATCTTTCAATTCAGTAATCTACTTTTTCTCTCACATATTATTATTCACATTTGTGAAAAAGGACACGCTCTTGTCGTATTTCACCTTATTTTGTCACCTTGTGACCTTCACAATTGAGCATCTGGATGAACAAGTGGGATATGAGCACTACAAGATGGATTCTCTACCAGCATGTGATTACCAGCAAGGAAACGACTGCAGTTACAGATATAAATACATTTAAAAAATCCAAAGGATTGGAGGATCAGACCGGCCATTAAGCACTCAAAGGAACATAAATATAGCTGAATAATTAGACTAGATATGCGGAAACATGCAAGGAAAAATGGTAGTTAACTGTATTCAATTATGAAGGAACATAACAAGAAACCAGGTTTCAGTCTCACTTATGATTTGTCAACTCAAGTGACCTTAAGAAAGAAGAATCAAATACCATAACACCACCATTAACGTTTCGAGTGAAAATATCTCTTTGCATTTCTAAGGGGCAGAGTTTACACATCCCACCACAAGCAACCAGCGAGACACTTGACTTGTGCTGCATTTCTAAGGGGCAAAAGGCTTATGTGACACTTCAACTTGATCTTTTAAGGAAACAAAGACACATTTCATCAACTACAAAGAAACGCAAACTCAGAGCAGCCTCAAACAAATTCTGTTTGCACAACACCATTGTAAGAGATGAAAAAAATATCAAAGAACTAGTAGCTTTTCAGATCCCTTTATTTTTGGGAACATTTTCAAGTAACCACCAAAATGTACACTATGCCAATGGCAGTAGAAAGTGATTTGAAATGAATGTTTTCTTACCAAGCAACTCAGAATCCTATAACTATTTCAGAAAGGAAACAAAGAAAACCTATCCTTGTAGAAATAGTGCAACATACATGAATATCTCCTACGAGTGATCACCGCAGATGTCCAGCTTTGAAAGCCATCCATCTATTCAATAGGGATCCTGATGACATTTTTGGTTCGCCCACTAGTCGAATCAGCTCTATTTTCGTTGTTGGGTCTTCTCTCCCAAGAGTCTCCAACGTGCCTGGTGGATGGAAGAAGCAATCCACCCCAACCCTGCATCTTATCTGCTCGACTGCCGCTAGCTCCTGCCACATCAAAGCAGAATACAATGAAACCAAAGACAGTGAGTTTGATCATAGAGGTACTCCATGACCACCACAAAAGACACCACTTCATGGAGGAAACATATGTATTGGCAAACAGGAAATTTGAAGCCTATAAAATTATGAAGCAAAAACATAAGAAAAAATAGGGACTTTTTGATATGAACACATTGGCCAAAGCAACTACCTTTCAAGATACATATGGAAAGTAGCATCTTAACTATACCCAGTCCACAAGAGTTCCCAGTCAACAAGAATGTAACCATGTATTCACTACTCAAATCAGAGAAAGAATTTATGTTGCAGTATGAAAATTTACTAGGGGAAACATCTTAAATCCAGCGTATAGCCCCATGCCATCAAATTTTCATCTTACAGGAACACACACTCCAATCAAAAGAGAAATGAAAGCAAAACGACTTAACAAATGCATGCACAATTGCAGTATGAAAAGCAAGGGATAGAGAGAGAGCTGTTTCAAGAAACAAGTCATCCAAATTGCTAGAAACCATAATAAGAAAGTTAAATTTACACACCTGCGAAAGGTGCCTGATGCATTCCACTGTTGCCTTTCCAGGCGTCTTCAAAACCTCCAAGTTCATCTAGACAAGATTGGAAAAAATTCTTCAAGACAACTACTTAGCTAGCAGATAACTGATTTACCAAGTGAGTTGAGCATATACTGACCTTCATTGAGGTTGTGCAGTGTTTGCAATGTCTCAACTTTGCCATCTGCATTTAGCTTCCTAGTCACTGAATGGCCCTGTAAAACAAGTTCACGAAAACAGAAAGAATAGGTCATTTTTTGTGATCTGCAGCCTGAACTATCAGGCGATACATTTTCCCTTTTCTCTAAATATGATTGCATTGACAAACAATACCGAATCACTCAAATCTGCAAAAATAATTGTAGCATAAATCCCTCGCTGACAGAACGTGATGAGAAATGTTATGTTAACAAATTCCAGAAAAGCAACTTGTCGAGTTGGATTAGGCACGAAATTCATACCAGGGAGAAAAATCAGGTGTCAGATTCTCCTGATTCCAGCAAATAAAGTAACAAACATCAAGTAGAACATTTGGCACAAATTCAAGTGCTGTTTCTCACTAGACTACCTACTATCTTGTAAAAGGCAGGGGAGCCAGCTACAAATGTCTTCCTTAATTTGTCATAACATTAACACAAGAGTTTCTCATCCCTCCGTCTACTCAAGGCTATTTCTTAAATACAATTTTCTAGAAGCAGGATTACTTAAAGTGACATGAAACATGTTTTTCCTTCCCTTTCTACTGTTTGAGGGCTCAAATCTCTCAATAGAATACCACAACCACGAAAAGCCAAATACCCAGCACACAATTCAAATGCTAACTACTGTATTTCAGGAGTCTTCCTATCTGTAAAAATAGCACAAGAAAGGATCTAATAAAAAACCTTATCATGGAGTCCCCTCGAAATCCTGTGTGTTGCTTCACCTCTTGTCTTGTCCGCCTCCTTGCACTCTTCCATGATCACCTAGAAACAAAGAAAATAAATTTGCTTGGTTTCAAAGAAGTGACACACAAGACACACCAAAGAATGTATAAATGCTTACCCCATCACTACCCATCCTTCTAGTTGATGAAGAAGAGTAATACACTCCATCAATACCTCCATATGAGACTTTGCAACTATGAACTTTAAGAGTTTGGGCCTGTGTGCCTACCGCCCTGTTGTAGTCTGTCCTGTAGTTTGCATTTTCACTACTGCCTGCCAAACATAACAAAAGAACATGAAACGGGAATCACAAGGCACTGCCAATACAGTTGCTACCACTGCCACGAGAACATACAGATTTAAAACTACGAAATGTTATAGGTGCACCTAGAAGCTGATAAAGCAGAAGATTTTATTCATCTGAACTGTGTGATCTAATAAGTTCCTTCCATTTAAGGCTCATTTAACAAGTTATTCAACCTCTTGCAAAACAAGAGAGAGATTTGAAGGTAATTACCATCAGTTTCATCATCTGGATGATCGATAAGGGGCTCATTGTTTTGTACTGCACCCTTTTGACCTTCCTCCCTTTTATTTTCCATTTCCTCTCCTCCATCATCATCACCGTCTTCATCATCAGAGGTGAGTTCTCGAATGATGGGTCCATTTGATGGAATTTCTGGGAAGGAGTCACCCATGCCAAATGGACGTGTGAAAAATGGATCATCAAAAGGATTCCTTCCAGAAATGGAGCCGCCAAAACTACCAAACACGCCGAATGGGTCCCTCGGTCCTCTACCCCCTATCTCGTCCTTCATTGTTGCTCTATAAAGATGCAACTCAAAGATAAGGCTTGAGAAAAACAGAATGTGGTGTAGAAAATGACAAGGCCTCCATTCACACAATCATCCATTAGTTTGAACAAAGACAGGAACAAAATTAGTTCAAATCTGTTTTCACTACTTCACAAATTGCCCTTACAATACACCAACGACTGCATTGTAACTTTCTAACCAAATGACCAATTATCTTTCTCCATTGATCCTTTCAAAAGAAAAATCTTTCTCCATTGATGATTAGCAGTGCTTAGCAAAAATGCAATTTATCCACAAGAAAGGAAAAAAGAGTAAACATCACTAATGTAGAAATGTTATTAAAGGGGACCTCTATTTCTTTGTACCAATGTTTTGAAAGTTCACCGATATCAGATGCTAAGATATAAAATCACCAACCATCCATGAACCATAATGCCACAATACTCAGAGCTGCAGGTAGGTAAGGTCCTTCACTGTAGCAGGCTAGCAGCCCAAACGAGAATGGGCAAACAGGCCAAGTCTGTTAGGCAATTTTTTTACAACACAGAGATCTCACAACACACAACATAAAATAGTATACACGAAAATTTTGACATGGTTCAGCACCGATTTCCGACCTCTTATATGGCAACAATCCCCTAACACAAATAACATCAGCATACAAGTTATTCACAAAATTGCAAACCCTAGCCACCACGGAAACCAACCTTCAAACCTGAGGACACGCCCACTCAAGGGTTACAAAAAATGATCACACTATACACATCTAACTAGGTGAATTATCTGTACCCCTAATTACCCACACACCATGTTTGGATTCCCAAGACACCCATGACTCGTTCCAATCAAGGGTTGCATGAGGTAATCACTGACACTCGCTTGCTTAAATCGAGAACATATATGGTATGTTCTTGAACAACACAAGGAAGCTTTACTTACATAAAGGACCAACACAACTTACACAAGCTTCTCATATGTTCTACAAACATCCACTAACTACTCTAATTAACCATTGGAAAGTTTCTTCCTATTGGCACAGCCAGACAATTCTTTTCTATGCACCTTGCACTTACTTTGATTTTAAAACTATGGCTACCAAATTGACTTTTTTTTTTTTTGGTCAAATTGACTTTGTTTAACAGTTTAACATACATCTAATACTACATATTTAAGCTGTCATTTACTCCATCTTTCTTTTGGTTGGTTGACGAAATCGCACTCAAAAACCTCTTCTGTTTTGCCCCTTCTTTCCTCAACCCAACATAATTGGGATACAACCCAACTCTCTTAATTAATTTTCGTCATTTACCTATCCATGAAACGCTAAAAAACTTCTTATTATCAAAATATGGCTACAAAAACAAAATCATAGCTTATGAATTACTTTCTGAGCACCTTAATAAGGTAATAAGAAAAAGAAAAAAAAACGAATTGACGCTAGAAGGAGGGCTTGAACCTCCGACCTTGTGGTTAACAGCCACACGCTCTAACCAACTGAGCTATTCCAGCTTGTTGGTGTTACAATCAAACAATAAAAATAAGATCATAAAACACAGAATTTCATCCGATAAAATAAACGATCGTAGATTAATGTCGATGGCTCCGATTTTCGCTAGAAAATCTATAACCTAAAGTCAATAATCATCTCCAAACACTACCTTCTATAATGTTCTGCGATTATTAAGAAACATTTACGAGTAATTCATAAACATAAACATATGTTAAGGGATGATCGTAATTTGGACATTTTCTTTCGAAAGGCGAAACCCTAATTTTAGAGAGAGAAAGAGAGAGTACCTGAAATTGCCGATGAGGACTGGAGAGAATGCGACGGATGTTTCTGGAAAGAGAGAGAAGGAACTCGAAATTCCTGATATAAAGCAACAAAATATTCCTCGTTAAAAATGAAATACTTCTCGTTTTATATAGACTACAAAATGTGATGAAATGAAATGAGATTAAAGAAGCGGGAGAACGCTAGAAAGGGCGGTGATTTGAGGCGTACGGTAACGTGACACGTGTCGTACCCAGACCAACACATTTTTGAATTGTCTTTGTTTTTCCGAGGTGATAAAGAAAACATACGAGAAACTTCAGGAATTTGCTCTAATCTCTTTGATTTTTTCCTTTTTCATTTTATTGTTTATATATATATATACTTCTTCTATTTCACTTTGAGTATCCACCAAGCCTTAAAAGAAGTGTAGGCAACTAGTTAGATGGGATTCCCCACCCTTGAATTATGTCAAAATTAACTTTGACGAATCCCTTAATAAGTATGGAGCAATAGCAGGATACATTATTAGAGATACATTTGGGAAACTTCTGAAAGCAAGTACGACGAATCTTAGATCCTCATCAATCTTAGTGGCTGAAGCCACTGCCATGAGAAATGGGATTCAAGCAGCGGTGGAAGCAGGCTATGAGCACATTCAAGTGGAAGGCGACAATCTCATTGTTATTCAAGCAATGAGAGGGGAAATTACTATACCTTGGACTATATTCAATATCATTATCGATGCTCGGAGATTCCTAGCACGATGTCGGCCATGTATAGTCAACCATACTTTTCGAGAAGGTAATAGAGCTGCTGATTGGTGCGCTAATCTCGGACATTCTATACATGGAGACCAAACATAGAATGAATCAATGTCTTTAGAATTAGATCGTATTCTCCTTGAAGATCGACTAGGAGTCACCCTCAAGAGGAGGAGCTCCTAGTATCACCTATTCCTTACCTCCATAAATAAATAAAAAATAAAAATAAAAATCCACTGTTGTATAGCTTAGTGACAAAATGTGCATCAATGACACTAATGAATAATCGAAGACTTGAAGTGGAACAACGGATTATTCCTTCATCTCGCAAAATTTGCAACTCTGTGAATTGTCTTTCATTAAATTTATAGTGTGTGTATAATTTTAATTTCTTGGATTATTTGAAATTCCAATCCTAATTTATTTACTTGCTTAGCAATATTTTGTGACATCCCAAAATAAAAAGTTTCCCGAAATTTTAGGAAACGGGTGAAATAAAAGCTTAAGAAAAACATTACTAATAAATTAGAAAAATAAAATCAATTCTATTCTATTCTTTTCTTCTTTTTTTCTCGTCAATTCAATTTTGTTGTTACGCAATCGACATAACAATCCTTGAAACCCAGCTAACAAGGATTTTCAGCTAATTTGTTATCACTGGAGTAGGTTTGTCATTGTCTTGCTTGGAGGATCTATAGATTTTGCTAAGTAGGTAAAGACAACCAAGAAAAAGAAAGGGGATCAATCAACAGAGCTCCTCCAGCCCCACTCTCTCTCTCTCTCTCTCTCTACTATTGTATGTCGGTGTGTTGAGAGGTCAGAGAGTGGCGTTAATGGAGATGGCTTTAAGAGAGCTTCATTCTGCCGCCATTAAAGCTCCCCTTCCTTCTTCATCACATAAAACCCTTCTCTCAAAACCCAATTCAAAATCACAATTGAAATGAAACCTGCTCATGTTCTGCTACTACCCACCTCCACTGTGCTATCAATGTACATAAATTGTAATCCATTTAGATAAATTCGAAATATATCGATACATATGGAGAAGACGTTGATAGACGAGATAGTGAAGGGGTTGTGTAAATTGAAGAGAGAGAATTGAATGAGGAAGTCCCCATTCAAGGTAGCGACTTTATACGAATGAAGTCGCTGTGTCAGCGACTTTAGGATACCCAAGTAAGTCGCCATTCAAGGTAGCGAATTTATACGGAATGCAGTCGCTGACAAAAATAGCGACTTTGGGAACCCGAGTAAGTCGCCGTTCCAGGAAGCGACTTGATGGGGAAGAACCCTTTCGCGATAGCGGCTTTCTGCGGCAGAAGTCGCCGATGCCAATAGCGAGTTTGTGATAGCCGAGGAAATCGCCGTTCAGGGTAGCGACTTTATACGGCATAAGTTGTCGATTGATATTAACAGCGACTTTGGGTTCTCAGACAAAAAAAATGAGGATCATCTTATCCGATTATCCTACATCGCTACATGGACTATAGTTTGTGATTTGTGATCTCAGTAGAACCATATTTGCATTGTAAATTTTCACCCTTTTCACCTTCTTGTCAAGCATTAGCACTTGTACCTCTTTTATGTTAGCCGAGTGTCTGTTACTATCATCACGAATTATACACACAGAAGAAGACTCTTGCGTCCAACTCCAGCAACTAGCCTCCTTATTCTAATGTCATATTTAAACCTGCATTCCGCCTTGCTATAATGATGCCTTTAATCGTAGTGAACTTCCGCTTGTTTTCAGCAACTTCTCCTGTATGTTCATACATTGACATGCGCAGACAAATAGAGAGAGTAAGAAGTTGCCTTTTATCAAGTTTCACATAGCAATTTGAGATGCATGATACACATATCCAGGGTCGTCTGGATTCTTACATTATCAACAGCTTCTTTACGCAGACTCTTGTGGGTAACACAGTAAACTGAAGGTATAAGAATGTTGGTGTAGCCTAAACCATGCTCATAAACTGAATCCCATTCATGGTCAAACTTCCTCCCTTGAAACAGTTCAAAATCAATTAACAACAGTTTTCAACAGCAACCACCACCCAGTAAGTATCCCGCCTAGGGCGGAGTCTGGGGAAGTCCAGATGTACGCAGTCTTACTCCTAACAGTTTTCAACTTGCTATAAACAAAATTTAGAACTCCTCAGTTTCTTTTTCTTTTTCTTCTTTAACTTTATTGGCTACATGAAAAAGTAGCAATATTCAGCTTTAACAGATTTAACAGTACTACAGAACAACGAAACAGAAGTGGCAAACATTGAGTGTTGGACTTATCCAGCACTGGTAATAAACATTCTAAAACATAGAAGCTTCAAAATATTGGAAAAATCATAGTTTGCTTTGATAGTTGGTTGCAAAAGCATCTACTATTGCAAACATATGATTCCCATTTCAGGCAATATCTTTTTTACAACCTTCCACAGCTAATGCCTCAACAATTTAGCAGCTTTCTCATTTTCAAGTCAAAAAGCTGAGACCCAACATGTTCAACTTCAACCTGTCTCTTTCATAGAAGCAAAACCTGTTACTCGTTCATAATTGAGTTCAGGTACACAGTGTGGGAACTGTATTAAGTTCAGATAGTACATAAGGTGTTTCAGGATGACCCTGAATAAGCAATAAATAAAGGAAAACTAATGAGTTTCTTGCCCCATAGTGGGGACTAATTTCGAAAGTACTTTAATTTGCATTTTTCATTTGATCCCAAACATTCAATGATGTAAAAAGGAAAATCACATAACTTCCCGAGACCCCTAATACTAACATTATTAACCCCATTACCTCCAAAAAGGCTCACAAGTCATACCTAGACAGGATAAATAGGGTCGGTTGTACCCGTATGAGAACAGATAGGCTTTTTCGTGACCCTTGGGATCAAGTGCGAATACCATCAGCAACTTCATTCCTCACACACTGTCCCATAATAAACTCATTTAAAAGCCATGATTACTGATATTTGAGAGCTTAAGGTTTGATTACTCATGCAACAATGTGCTCCAATCCATATTGTAAAATTTAGCACTAACAAAAATAATAATGAGTACAAAAAAAATGAAAAGATATACTAATAATAATAAGTTGAGTAGTGGTACAGTGGTAGTAGCTAGACTAGATCACAGAAGCCTCATTAATTGCACAACACAAGTACTTCCATGATTTTGTTCGCCATCAAATTTTGCGTACACAGATGAGATCCATTAAATTCAAGCATCTCTTTTTAACTCTCTCTCTCTCTCTCTCTCTCTCTCTCCTATAAACTAGCTAGCTAGCTAATTAATACAGTAGCTATGGCATGTACAAATTATTCCGGCACTTGCAACGCCAAGCTTCAGGATAGTACTCTAAAGGCACACTAGTCCCTGGTTGAATAGCCACGTGTACTGCCTTACATGGTGTGCATTTCCCACACTTGGATCTACACGTGGGTGGTGATGATCCAGGCCCGATCAGCCTCCTTCGGCCCACTAATAGTCCCAGTAGCCCAATGGGCTTTGACGATGGGAGGTGCTGGGCTGGGTTACCCGGCCCAATGGTAGAGATTGAGACCAAGATGAAGAGAGCTGCAATTGTAAGGATGATGATGGCCCAGCACCGGTGGCAGCCCGGGCCCATTGCCGGTTGATCAAAGCCGCCGCCGACGACGACGACGACGACAACGACTGCAAGTACGGTTGTTGCACCTGGGGATGGGATTATATGATATAAATTTATCTTTATTTTTTGGTTTGTTTGTTTGAATTTGAAAGGGGGGCTGCTGGTTTCAGATTTGGGATGCTGTTGTTGTTATAATTGCTGGAATGTATGAATGTATGGATTGTGGGATTGTGAGTCCAAGTCAAAGACTAAGACAGAGCTTTATGAAGAGAGAGAGAGAGAGAGAGAGGGGGAGAGGGTTGTGTGAGAGTGAGAGTGAGAGTGAGAAGGACTGACCTGACCTGACTGTTGTTGTTTTCTTCTTCTAATATATGTTGGCAGAAAAGAAAAGAAAAAGGAGAAGAGCATGGAGATGGAGCCCATCTCTGAAAATGACAAATGGAAAAAAGGGCAAAGATGAGTAGAAATTTACTGAAATACCACTCCATTATAGTACATTAGTAGTACATATAAATATAATAGTGGGACTTACGGGCTTGAACTTAAGTTGCACAGATACGGAAATGGGATATAAAAATGTAATGTCTATTAATACAAAAGAGTCGTGTTTCGGACATATGTTGGACACGGACACGTGACGCGCCCTATAGGGAACTAGGGAAGTAGTACATATTGTAGAGAAGCCTAGAAGAAGGACTGAAAGGAAAGCAATGGCAGGTTGGGTTGGACCAGACCAAAGAGGGTTGAAAAGAGGAAAGTGGCTAAAGTTGTAATATGGACTAAGAGAGAGGGGCTGACTGATCAGGTAGTAAAAAAGGGTATGGCAGAAGAGTGACAGCACCCGTGTGGTAGCGTACTTGTTTGGAGTATGGGGGGTTGAGCTGTCTCGTACTGGGGGGCCATTGGAGAGAGAGAGCAAGAGAGAGAAATGGGAATAATAATGAATGTGTGGGGAGGGGGAACTCAGAAATTGAAAAAAAAAGTTGCATCTACTTTTGTGTTCCTTGTGGTTATTACGAGTCCTTAGACAAACTTAATATCGATCCTGTAAAAGAAAAAAAAAAAAAAGAGAAGAAAAAGGTGCTTGGAATAATACATGAAATAATTTTTTTTTTCTTTAATGACGCATGTAATAGCCCGCAAATCAACTCATTTGTAATGGGCTGACTGACTCAAGCATAAGAGAAAATGAATAAGGTAGAAATTTGAACCCTTGACCACTGAATTATAAGAATATGACTCTTACCGCTTAAACTTTCGCCTCATCCTAAATAGATGAAACAGTTACAGTTAGGGGCAATGTTTCAAAAAGAATTAGTCAAAAAAACAAGTCCTTACATTTACAAATTAAGCATAGCATTGGGATGGGCCAGCATGGTTTTGGCCTAACCCTTGGATGAGCACAGGTCGACATGATGGTCTGTTGTTGGAGATTGGAGTCATGTCTGGACTAAGGTTTGGGAGGAAAAAAATATACTTTTGAGTGAAACACGTGATAACCTGATAATGACATGATTTTGAAAACAATCAAAATTGAAATAAAGACCTTAATGAACAATGGTGGCATGACTCATGAGACGCGTCGTGCTATTAGGGTGAGACTACACGACACAAAATTCACTGGCACACGGTTGGATTTCTTGGAATTTCAAGGACGTATAGTCATCATTGAATTATCCTTGAAATGAAACCTTAGCAAATTCTTTTAAGAATATTATGAATGTATTTTTTTCCACGCACCCAAGACTAAACTGAATAGTAATAACTCTAAAAGTGAGACAATAATTATGTCACAGAAGTGAATTAAAGTGATCCGAGTCGATTTAATTACGAGTACTAAATAAGTGAAAAAGAACACCCCATATATCTACAAAACTAAAACATAGCTTAGGAGAGAAATTTCCCAGCACTTAGTCTCTACATTACCGTAACAGAAAACAAAATAGAGAAACATTTGAAGCACATCATCTGACAAATCATTTCAATGACAGCTCTACCTAGCCTATTAATGTTTTTTTTGTTTGTTTGGCAAAGAGTAAATTTTTTTCCTCTTTGGGCGTTGCTAAATGGCATCTCCTAACGTACAGCCTCGGGTATTTCACGAATTAATTTGAGTAGGTGCTCCCAAGGAGATTTATACAAGTTACAACTTGTCTACCAGTGAGCCGAACACCTCTTAGGTACCTAGCCTAGAGATGTTAATCATCAATAATAAACCACCTAATGAGGTTCTCACGAAAAAAGAATCGTCAAGAAGAGGGCTTTTGCTTGAACCTGCGACCTTGTGGTTAACAGCCATACAAAGCACACAAACAAACAGAGCTATCCAACTTGTTGTTCTTATCAAGCAATAACACCACAAAACAAAAATCACAATTTCATTCAATATAGTATAACATAATTGGTCATATTCTTACATTATTGATGGCTAGAATTTCCGTCCATAAAAGATTTAACATAAAGTCAATACATTATATTATAAATATCAAAACACTATTTCTATGATGTTCTCCCATTACCAATAAGCCTTCCCTCCATAAAATATTGCTAGATTGCTAGGGATGATCGTGACAACACAATTTTAGAAACCCTAAGTTTGGAGAGAGAGAGAGAGAGAGAGAGAGAGAGAGAGAGAGAGAGAGAGAGTACCTGGAATTGCCGACGAGAACGGAGAGCTGTGATGGATGTCACCGCAAAGAGATGGACGAGACCAGAAATTTCCTATTCCACCCGACAGTTCCATGTTAACCAGTTTATATCCTCAGATCATTTTAATTTGGTTGTTTGTCAAATTAAGACCATGGTTAAAGGCATAATGATCAATCAGGAATAAACTGATTGTATATTTTTTTTTTTGGACAGCTGACCGTAAAATGTTACTCCGTATCAGCGGAGAATAGTGGTGTAGTCAGAAATCAGTTCACGCGGAGATTCATGAGCAATATACGTACGAGCAACAAGAGTCTTGTGTTTGATGAATAAATTCAAATTCCTTCACTCAGCAAGCAACAAGACGAATAGAATAGAAGAGGGCAATTCTGGAGGCACTTTGGTGCTATTAGGAGAACATTAAGCTATTGACTTCTTCCCCAGTAGCTCTCCCTTGAACCATATTGTGGTATTCTAATGTAGCAAATCTGCAAATCAAGAAGAACAAAGAAAAAAGAATTTATTGCCCCCATCAGCAAAAACTTGCCAACCAGTAAAACATTGTCAGAACCCAATACCTTTCTGTTCTTTCATTACAATATTGCACTTCAAACGCAACAATTACATGCTAAGTTTCGACGTATCAAAAATGGTTTTGATCTCTTGACAATAGTGACCTGGCATTGCCAATGCTACGCTACACTGGAAACCAAGAACATACAGAATGCAGAGCATCTGCTGCCTTGCAGCTGGTCTTGGT
Organism: Tetragonia tetragonoides; assembly: GCA_038025085.1. Taxonomy (NCBI): domain Eukaryota; kingdom Viridiplantae; phylum Streptophyta; class Magnoliopsida; order Caryophyllales; family Aizoaceae; genus Tetragonia; species Tetragonia tetragonoides. The sequence continues at coordinate 6,833,470 of CM076140.1, read as the reverse complement.
ATACACAACTGTACTTTTTTCCTGAGTGATATGCTATCTGATCAGCATCTACTCGAAAGAAGATTGGCCTCTATTTCCTAAGTGGATTCATCTTGTCCCTGAGATAGTATAGCTTCGCCCTTCTCACCTTCTTCTTGTCCAGCACTTTTATCTCCTTTATGTTAGGTGAGTACCTGTTACCACCAAACCATGGAATATTACTGATCTACCTATGATTAATCACCATCAATTTTCTTGAGTTTATTTCTTCTAGAAAAGTGAAAAATTGTAACTCCAAACCAAGTAAATGCTATTAGCCCTAGTAGTCCAAAATTCAGAATGACAAGTATTTCAGTTTGTAAGGGAGTGATTTCCAAATACACATACAGCGGGAGAAGACTCTCTACTCCAATTCCTGCTACCAGCCTCCTTATTCGAAATGTCGTATTTAAACCTGCATTCCGCCTTGCTATAACGATGCCTTTAATCGTAGTAATCCTTCGTTTGTTCTCAGGAACTTCCTGTCCACATAAACACACAGACACAGAGAGGGAGTAAGAATATAGCTGGTCAGCCTGTAAGAACATAAAAACAAAGAAGTTACTTCAGTCAAGTTTCACATACCAATTTGAGCTGGATGATATATCCAGGCTTTATATCAGGAATTTCTCGTTGGGTCTTTACACTCTCAACAGCTTCTTTATCCAGAATCTGTGGGTAACATAATGGATAAAAGGTAGAAATATTAGTGAAGTAATCATGGATTCCACATAAAAAAAATAAGCAACAAAAGCAAGTACCTGCATTATGTTTCTCGCAGTTTTGTCAAGCCTCTTGAATTTTATGCGGGTAGGCACATCAATTTCAGGAGCAGTAGAGTCATCTGATGCTGATTCAATAGGATTAGCAGCTGTCGTAAAGCCTCTCCTATGAATATTTGCTGAGACATATGCACTCCGGTTTAAGTAAGCTAACGAAGGCAAACCATGCTCATATACCGAATCCAATTCATGACCGTTCCTTCCCTGAGACAGTGTAAAATCAATACACAACTAGTTTCAAATTGCAATAAAGGAAAACTGAGGAAACAAAATTCTTTTTTTCTTTCTCTTTTATCTTCTCACGACTACATCAAAAAAGGTAGCAGCACAATCGTCAGCTTCAACAGATTTAACAGAACCACACAATTACAAAACATAATTGGCAAACATTGCGCCGGACTTCCAGGACTGGAGACAAACATAGGGAGAAACAACAATTGAAGCTTCCAAAATATAGAAAAATAATAGTTTGTTATCATAGTTTGGTGCAAAAGCAGTTGAAGCCACATCAAAAACTGCCACCACGACCACCACGGTACCCCCCCAAGAAAAGGAAAGGGCATAGAAGCAAATACAGGATACATGAGTAGAACCATAAAGAGTCAACTTAACAACTTTCTAAACATGCTGCACTAATTCATGATTGTGTACCAGAATGCCACCTCCCCAAACCACATATATTTCCCATTTTATGATTATCTTTCTGACAACCATCTACAGAGCTAACCCCACAATTTCGCGGCTTCCACACTGAATAATGACCTACTTCAAGTTAAGAAAACTCAGACCCAACAAATTCTAGCTGTGTCTCACTCATATAGAGATAAAACTTGCTATTTCATTCATAATGGAATTCGGTAATAGGTGGCACTGTATTAAAGCTGAGACCTAAAACAAGTTCAAGCTGTCTCTTCCCACATAGCGGACTAATTTCGACTATACTATGCATATTTCATTAGTTACTAGCTCAGAGAAATATTCGGGTTTCCATCTAATGTCATAGAGAAATCACAAACTTCCTCAGACCCATATTAATCAAATTTGAAAATGCAAAGATTATTGAGCTTTGAAAGCTCAGAAGGTACAATTACTAATTAAAAAGTTTCAAATTCAACAAACAAGCACTACACTTAACAAAATACTATAAATTCATCATATCAACCCAAGACATTTAGCTTTTATAAGCCCCAAAATCCAGCCGTTTACACTACCAACACAATTCAACAACCCTAAGCCAAAATACTCAAAAAATCGTCATGTTGATAAACCAATACATTTATATAAAAACCACCGAATGCAATACAAAAAAATTACCGATGAGAGAGAATTGAAGCTACGAACACTGTTGTTGGTACTAGTACCATCAAATGCAGATGAAATGAACCTCGAAGATCTGATTGAACCCACGTCGCAACTGATTCTGCATTGCGACCGAACAGCCCTAATGAGAGATTGCATCTGTGTTTGTGGAGAAGCCAAGCCTACAGGATAAGAAAATAAATTGATTGATTGATGAATTTGAGTACAAAAATAATCAAAAAAAAAAAAGGGAAACAATGAGGGAGTGTTTGGTTCAGCAATCGGAAATGGAATGGAATGAAATCAAAGAGGGGAAAAGGTAATGGAAATGGCGACACAAATAAAAAATCCAAGTAAAACAGCTTAAATTTCTACGATTTTAAGCTTAGAACCAAAACCCTAAACCCTAACACTTGATTAATTCAGAAAGAGAGAGAGAGAGAGAGAGAGAGAGAGAGAAGAGAGAGATCAGAGAGAAGAGAGAGATGGATAGAGAAGAGGCGCACCTGGGTGGTGGCTTGGAGACGCCGGAAGCTGACGACGGCTGGAGTGGAGGCCGTGAAGGGCGGTCGCCGAGTGGGTGAGAGAGAGTGTGAGAGAGAAAAGCCTGGGGTTTTGGTGAGTGTCGCTTGTGCTTGTTTAGGTCGAGGTAATAGTATTTTGGGGTCAAACGAAATGGTTAAAAAAAAAATAAAAAATAAGCTTAGCAAAAAATAAAATAAAATAAAATAAAATAAGGAAATAGCAGTGACCGGTCAAGACCGGGTCGGGTCGGCCAATTGTCTGGGTCGGTCACCGGTCCTCGGTTCAGATTTTCCGATCCTTGACCTGGGTCGGTACGGTCTGGTTTTGGATTGGTGCACACTAGAAATATATGGAATATGTCGCTTCAGAGCATGTTTTATAAATTACACCATAGGCCACATATTAGGGATTAAGGTTTAAGGCTTCATTCTTTTCAATTGGTCAAACTGAACTGAAATGAATTGATTTTTTTAGCTTGATATTTAATAATTTAAAAATCGTCCAAATATATTCACTATTGGCTTAATTTAAAAGTATCCTTTGGAATCTTTCTGAATGACATAATTAATTATCATCATAAATGATAAACTTACACATAAACTGCACTAAACTGAATTTAAGTGAAATTAACATGATGAGAACGGAGCCTAGGTTTGGATCGATATAGGACTCACGAAAGATGTTTATTTATAGCCTATATGTCAAAACCAACGCTCTGTAAGTATGTACTGGAATTTGAGTTAATAACGAGGGCTTTGAACCAAAGCCCGTTCGAAATTCAGATTTCCAAGCAACTTTCACGCAACTGTCAAGAAATTCAAGAATATGCAAGAACGACTCAAATCAGCAGAAGAACAAATGCTCAGATAAAAAAATAAAAAATAAAAATTGACATCTATAAACATTTTGCGTCATGCTATGAAACTTAATTCTCTCCCGTGTCTAGACCCCTCTGGTGACCTTTTGAGCTGAACATATTATGATACATAAAAAATACACAGATTGAATCAATGTTGTAAGCAAAGCCCACAAATGCTTTTCCCACCACACTGCCAGTTCCTGTATTACATCCCCCACAACTCCCATACAGATTAGACAATTAGAACATGTAAAAATAACCCAGCCCCTCTAAAGCACTATAACCTACAGTTTGCTGTCTTGCCAAGCTGCTCCTCTGCGAACTTCAACATTCTCTCTACTTTTTATCACCTTATCTTCTCCCGTGATGGTTTTGCATTAAACGCGAAGAATGTGGAAGAAGACAAAAAACAGACCCCCAAGTCATACCCACTTGATCAAAGATATGAGGTAAAATCGGCATTTCATGAGGGCTCAGAATCTACAGCCACAACGAATAATCCTGAATGTAAGTCTTGGAGCAGCCAGACGTCAAAACTCTTGTGCGTCAAGGTCAGGCTTGGAAGGATAATCAAGACCCTGAAGTTCTGGCATCCTCCGTATATCTTCTTCAGAATATGCTGGGATGAACCAATAACGTGTGTCCATTCCAAATACCTGAAAGCCACAGAGCACTGTCAAGGAGAACAAAGGGAAAACCAACCAGAGAGAAAGAGGGTAATGAAAAAGGTACCACATAAAATGCTTGCAGCCAAGTACATCAACCCGACATGAAATATGAACCTAAATAGACCCAACTCTATTATGTTGACTTTCTCAGTTTGATTTCATCATCATTCTATGTATATTGCATCAATTAGAATAGATGAAACAGATTTCACTGAAGTTTCACCAGGTATGGGCAAACAACAGGCACACCCAGTCATGCTTGATGCTTGAGGCAAGTAAAGAGCATAAAACTGATGATTTTTTTTTTGGGGGGGGGCAAGATGGGAAAAAAGTTCAGAGACCAAGCAGAGTCTAAATGGTGACTCTTTCAGCTTTTCTCAGGCCGGCCAAGCATAACCCAGGGCATAATATTGTACTGATCAAATCTCTGAGTCAATCATCATTCACTCGGACGTTTAGCAACAACCTTCGACAATGAAAACTGCCTGCAAAGGATTGCTCAAAGTTTTCATGGCAAAAGTTTACATGTTCATGACCTTAAATATACCCTCAATTGTATTTTGGCACGAGTGTTGAAATGGCATGTAAATTTCAACTCCTGGTTCAGGAATCCTGCTATCAGAATTACATTAGAATATGCAACATGGACACCGAAGGTCTAAGGATAAACTTGCTCACTTGTCTAAACATATTTTAACCACATCAGCACATGAATCCTTATTATGCAATTTGCTTGTAAAGTTAGTATTGTTATCATTATTACATGAACTGTCTTTAGATGAGTTCACCATGGGCAACCTAATGATCCAGTTTAGCTCCGGCAAGATAATTTTATATACTCTCAAGGATGGTTGTAAGGAAGATATCCGACAATCCACTTAAATAAAAACTGAACTAGTTGCATTTTTTCTACAAACTTTGAGTCAATCAAAGTCTTAAAAGTCCAATCTTGAATTTCTTTAGCCAAGCGAAGCCTAACAGAAATTACCAACCTGCTCAAAATTTTTCTTTTTGCCAAGATCAAAACGCCATTTCGGACTCGTCTTCTTTTCATATGCCTAATAAGATACCAATAAGAAGTTTGTTAGCAAATAGTCATAGAAGTTCTCCTAACACAATCTTCAAAATAATAGCTAGATTACAGAGGACAATTACAGATGGTATCAGATCCAGATACATTATCTTCAGGTTGATAGGCAGAATAGAAACAAAATCAGTGTCATGAAATATCACGTCTCTGTGCTGTGTATGCAGACATCCCCCGTTCTTTTTTACTCTTTTTTCTTTTTTTTATTTCTTTATTTATTTGCTTGTTTGCTTCTTTTCTTTAGACATTTCAGTATATGTGCTGGATGAGCATGCTCCTAGTCATACCCAACAAGTAACACAGGTGCGCAGTCAACAAGGAGCAACAGTATGTTCATGCCCGAAGTCAAAACTTTGTCCTGATAGCTCAGTCATCTACGAAACTATAATAGGACATGTTTTAAAGGGGAATGATGGAGCAAATCCAAAACTGGGGGTCATGACTGCCGCAATTTAACTTAAGCAACTGTTTAAGAAAAGGCAAAGGGGTGCTTCATGTGAAACTTTCCCTCAGGCCACTAAAATAACCTCAATGCACTACCTAATTGGCTATACCTTTTGTTTTTGGGGGGCTTCAGCACATAGGACAAAGCCAAAGGTTTGGAACCTAACTCTCATTTCACAAGTACAAGTACAACCCTCTTGAGATTTCAGCAACTAAGCAGTTGAAATCCATAGGCTGCGGCTAGACCACACAATTAAGAAGAAACTACATAAGATCTGAAGATACAACCAAACAAAAGTTATACATACCTCAATAGTCGTGGTATTAGCTGCCACCAAAGATATGTGCATGATAAGAAATCCCATAAGACTCAATGCGAAGGCCAAGTTCAAAACTGCAAAAGAAGTAACTTGTAAGGTTTGGGAATTACTAGCAGATACACGGTAAACAATTAGGTCTCAAACATAAGTGGCTTATCAAACATTACCAAATGCAAGAAAAGTAGTTGCAAGGCTGCTTGGTGATCCAGGTATCTCTCCATCACTAAAGAACGCTATAAATTGTGGCAGCAGTGATATTGTTACAAGAGTGGTCTCCAGAAATGTGTAGAACTGCATTTAAACCACACACAGCACCCCAAAAAACAAAGATTAATCAAGATTTCCAATGTGGATACATGAGAGAGAACATCCTAAGTTCACACCCAAACATCTTTTTTAAAACCACCAACATACACAGCAAACATAGTTCATAACTACAGGAAATGTCAGCATAGGAATAGTTATCCTCATCGATGATGGAAAGTACACATTCAGCAGTGAATGCACTTGAAGCTTGCAAATTAGCTCATGAGAAGTCAAACATGTCTCACAAACTTACTTTCAGAGACATAAGAAAAACAACTGCAAAGGCATAGTCAAACAGCATGATAGAGCATCATTTCAGACTAGTTAAGAAGAGTATATGTGGTGGGATCTATCAGCATGTCCAAACCCTCGAGTTTTGGTGTCTTGAAGTGTTTGGGTGGTAAAGTGCTTCTTTATCTTCACATGCTTATAATAATGGTCCCAAGCCCAGCAGGGTAAAGATGATACAGCAGAATCCAGCTTTAGGTAGTCTTTCTCTTTCCTCTCTTTTTTTAATATATGAGATAGACTTGTATATTCTCCTTCATAAAGAATCTTTAGTGCAGAACATGACAGGGGAGGACAGACCACTTCCAGGGTATTCCCATAACAATATTGTATATGGGAATTTGAGCATACTCGCTCGCCTGGCAGAGTAAACAATCGATCTGGCCTCTAGCAGAACCCTTGCCCCACAATAAATGGTGGGATCCTAGACAAATACAAGTACAAAATCTCAGACGATCAACACTACACAGCCACTGATAAGAACTAGAGTGTTTAGAGCCTAGAGGCTAGTCAAGAAGTCAAAAACTCAACAAGGTCAGCAAAATGAGAGTTCTCCTCTCCTGCAAACTAAACTTCCTTAAACGAAGTAAAGAGTCTCTGCTAAAAAATCCCATGAAGATAGACTTAAAAACATGTGTATACACTATACAGAAGTCTACTGTCAGTACCAGAAACCGGATCGAAATTTTGGGTTTTGGACATGATGTTTCTATCTAAAAGCAGAAGTTATATGAACCCAAAAAACAATGAGAAATGGATCGAGCCCGACCCTGCCCTTGGAGTTGGATACTCATATTGATGGATGAAATGTTGATCAAGAAACCTACCCTTATTTTTTGTATGCCTCCTCCACTCTCTTATTCCCCTTATCTTGAGAATGGTTTATGATTCTCCTCTCTCTTCTCTTTATTCAGCAAACTGGATAGTGGGAACCTTCTTTCTCTCACCTACAAATGGACGACACTCCCCTATGGCTATGGCCCTACCCCCCTAATCAAATCTCTACTCGTGAGAGATGACGTAACATGTTTTTTACGCAATATATAAATCCAAAAAAACAGTTAAACACAATATTATCTCCTTTATATTCATCAGTTTCTTTTCTCTATCATGATAGCTCATATTTTATGTCATTCTTGTCATATCACTCTTCAACATAAACATCAACATCACCCCAGTGCCTCCAAAGGAGCTCCCGCCTAGGCAGTGTAAGGGGGGTCAGTTGTAGGCGGGCAGGCGGCCTTACCCATGTAAGAACAGTCTCACAGAGAGGCTGTTTCCGTTTGACCCTTGATCCGAAGTGCAACAGCTATTGGCAACATCACAATATATAAAAACTGCCAACAGTTTTATGACCATTTTTATTTAGTTAATTATATTCCGAAGCCAAAAAAGTAATGAATCTTTTGGCTCCACTAGAAATGGTGGACTATCACTCTTTCACATCCCTATATTATAAGTGTCACTTTACTAGGGTACAAAATGCGATAATAGGCCATTAACATTTACTTGCAACTAAAATTAATTAGGAAAATATAGAGAATGAAAAGACAGTTTTGACCTGTTAGGCTAACCGAACACAAGAAATAAGGGTCAGAGTCAGAGTAGGGGTTATCTAGTCCAACTTGAACTCGATACACCCCACCTAAATCTGACCAGTGCAACCTGATCACCACTTATTACCATCCATGTCCTACCATTACTCCAATTTGTCTCAAGGAAGTCCCGCCTAAAAGAGGTAGGAGGAGGTCAATCACAAAGAGGCTAATTGTAAAGAAGTTGTCTTTATTAGACCCTTGACTAGAAACTATCCATGTAGATCCTTGACTAATGCACTGGTCTTCTGCTAATTGACTACAATGAGAATCACAAAATAGACTAATGAGCTATTTTGATTTAGGCCATCATAATCCAAAGCTAAACAATTTTGCCAGATACTAGATCAAGCACCTTTTGTCAAATAGAAACCAGAAACGGAAAATGATTAACCAAGTTATCAAGGATTATTCCAAGGACACCTAGATTAACCTCATCGAGCAGTCAAGCCACAAAGCTACCTAGAGTGCCTTTACTTTCCAACTTGTTCTTAATAGTGCAATAGAGATCCAAGAAGGCAGCAAATTGACTATATTGTGGCTCTATATTAATAAACCTTTGATGACATAAAACTTGCCAAAATATCGAGAAAAGAAAGAGTTTAAGGATTACTCTGGCTTTTGTCATCTACATCTCTACATGGAAGGTTACATTTCTATCCTAAAAAGAGAACTCCGACATTTGGGAACAATAGAAAATCATTACAGCCTACCAGATGGAACTCATGGAAGGAGTATGGTTAAGGAGAAGGGGGGGGTCTCTCACTATTACCAATCTAATGGTGCTATTCTTACCACTTTTATCTTACACAAATTTATCTGTTATAGGGTTTCCATCTCAGTCTCCCTACTTATATGGGTAGAATTGTGTCATTGTTCCCTCCTTAAGACATGCCTTCCACGCAATCCCCAGTAGGTAGTTGTTATTGGATAGAAGGTGGTCTGTTAATTTGAATGAGACTGCTTTGTGGTTTGATAAGATAGAAAGTGTCACGAGATAGCTCGGGGAAAAGGAGATGCGAAGTTTCTCAAGACATTTCATTTTCTACTGAATTTTATTGTTTTAAGTAGGAAGGCACAATAACCTGAGGACAAGACCTAGCATAACTGTGAGATAGTTCCTAACTAACTGGCCTTACTTGAGGGTCTCCCATGGCCATGGGAAGAAGTTACTCTCTTAGTCTTGGATTTCTCAAGGAAACCAATTCCTATAGGAAAGCCTCCATATATTGGGACTTAGACCCTTTGGTTTGGAAGATTCAATAACAGTTATCGGGAGACTCCTATAAAATTGGTTTTGGCCTCTTAAAATTGTCTTTGTCTAAGGGCTAAGTAGAGATCATCTAGTAATCCCCAATGTAGAGCCTCAATTGGTAAGTGTTAAATCCCACCACAACCCCTCACCTCAATAAAGCATACAAAAATGTTACATCAACACCACATGGCATAAATGACGAGTTGATGACAAGAAGTAGAATCCAGGTCATAGATATTATTATAAACATCTAGCATGCGTACAACCAAACAGAATGAAAAATGAACTCCAATCAATGATAGTACTGTACTCTGAATCAAAAGATATACAAAGTAAAATATAGCATTACACAAAAACCACATTCAAGCAGGCAACAGAACTCATATTTGGTCTTTTGCAAAGAAAATGAACCAGTTTTAGAGATGGCATACCAGGAAGAGCAAGAAGTACTTGTAGTTTAATGCCCCAACACAATTTACAACCCAAACACAATGGTGATCCATTTTTAGAACACACCTCCCACCTGATATCAAAAATCAGTAGCATGTAAATTATTAACACATTGGCAAGGCACTTAAGGAAATTTGAAGAAGGCATCAATACTCACAAACAGAGCAATGATGGCATCGGGGAGGTTTCAGCTGGTTGCACTTCCGACAAAATCTAACTTTCTGATGAGAGGAATCTGTTGCCACTCCACTGTATTCTGACAAAGTCAATGGATCACTCTCCCCTATCTCCTCATCTACTGTGGGCCTCCAGTTCGGGGGCACACCGCCTGGATCAGTGAAAACAACAGAGAAGTAACTCCATAATAGCATCCCTAACTGCATGTTAACAATGCGACGCATCTCATTAGAATTAGCATTACTTGTCAAGCCTCAGATAACCTAATGGCTAACATTTTGAGGCAAGATTATCATTCCAATTCAACAAAGACCTAATAAAAAAGAGTTTTAAGATAAAAGGTCAAGTTTTCTACAAAGACATAATAAGAGATATAGGATCAGCAGAACAGCACCTAAAGTAAGACAACTATGATTACAAAAGATTTGCCAAACAAAAGAAAAAACAGAACCTAACATGCCACATTCGAAAATTATACCCACAAACCCACATCACAGACTTGCAGAACTAGGCTAGGCAGCTGGTATAGAGCTCAGAATCTAATCTTCAGTAATACTAGATTGAGCTAACATGTGAAGTCTCAGAAATTGAACTCACTAGCAATCAACTACCCTTAAAACAGTAAATAAATAAATAAATAAAAATAACGGCAATTTTTCCCATTTAATGCAGGAAAACCCAGAACCAGAAAATTCAGAGAAATTAAGCACAACGCAGAAAATAAAATAAAATGCTAAATCTAGAAAATCCCAATTTGTCAAAGTTAGCAAATTGAACTCACCAAACCATGAAAGGGTATCAAAACTGCAAGGGCAGTGAGAGTATCAAGACCACCATCAGACAAAGCAGGGCCATAATTGGTCAAAACAACAGCATAATAGGTGACACCCACAACACCTAAGACCAACAAGATCATGATCGAGCCAAGACCCTTTAGAGCCGTGCAAAACCTGAAGACATTCCATGCCATTACAGTACCGGATCTGTACATAATTCACCCAACACAGAGAGAAAAATTCAATTGAAACAAAATTCAATAACTTCTGAAAGAATAGTTTAATCGACAACAAATTTTGATTTTGATGTTTATTTGTTGTTCCCCTCGTGATTTTTCTTTACTCTTTGTTTGTAACCCCACCCACCCTTTTCCTTGTTTTGAGCTTTGGTTTTTGTTGGGTTAATATTTAAGTGGGAAAGGGAGAGAGGGGTTTAGGAACATGAGGAGAGAGAGAGAGAGACACACATAAAGGAAAAATGGAGAGATTAAAGAATAATACCAACCCCTGGGCCGGGGTAGGGGCGAATGGGCGATGGTCTTTGCTTGATAATGGAGGAATGCTTAGGAGAAATTAAATTTAGGAAAATTTTTAAAATGGGTACTTGAGATTTGAGCTAATTATAAAAAAGGTACTTGTAGCTTATCTAATGTCAATTAGGGTATCTAAAATATGAATTCTATCTCAAACTCAGTCTTTTGGCAGACAGAGTTTAGTTTTCCGTCCAATTCTTCACGTGCTCATGTTCACGTGATTAAATAGTTGGTGAAAAGACTAAAATGCCCTTATCCTCGCGGGACAAAGAACACTATTTTATAGAGAGGAATTATTTATGACCATTGCCTAGTTTTAAATGTCAGGCATGGATTAAATCTTTGATCAAATCATAGCCCTTGATTAATTATTGTACCGTTGAAAAAGAAATGTTGGGCCAAACATAAACATACACAGAGATAAGGGCATTTAATAGGAAACAGCCTCTCTACTAGGCGACTAGTTAGGGGTAAAGCTACGTACATCTGGACCTCCCTAGACCCCGCCCTGGGCGCGACATTTACTGGGTTGTTGTTGTTGTTGTTGTTGTAGAGATAAGGGCATTTAAGTCTTCTCACAAGCTAAGATAAGGGCGTTTAAGTCTTCTCACAAAATATTTAATCACATGATCATGAGCACGTGAAAAATTGGACGGAATACTAAACTCCGTCTGTCAAAAGACTGAGTTTGAGACATAATTCATATTCCAGGTACCCTAATTGACATTAGATAAACTACAGGTACCTTTTTTATAATTAGCTCAAACCTCAGGTACCCATTTTGAGAATTTTCCTTAAATTTATTTAAAGCCTGCTTTGCTTTGATCTAAGTAAATAAACTTACGGTCTTTATAGCCAAAATTGACCAATTATTCGTACCCAAAAGAATTTGACTTTCCTGTACAAAAAAAAAAGAATTTGACTTTGTTATAAAAATTGACTTGTTTCTATTTTATTTTTTTTTTGTTCTTTGTCAAGGTATTCACCGTCGACCACAGTGACTAACCCCCTCGCCCCAACTGTCAGTGACTAAGCGGTAGGGGGCTGGCCAAGGAATTTTTTCCATTCGAAAGAGTTGGGATTCGAACCCCCAACCACTTGTTTAAGGGATGAAGTGCTGAACCACTTGTTAATTGACTTGTTTCTATAAAACTAAAAACAATTGATTATTAAGAAAAGTATTAAAAATAAGAGATATCTTTATCACCCCATGAGACGGTCTCAAACAAATTTTAATCTTGAGTGAGTCGATCTCATATATAAACAGTTAGGCCCCGTTCGACTTATCTGGAAAAAATCTTAACTGAATTTAACTGAATTGAAATGAACTGAACTGAACTGGTTTTTTTAACTTGACCGTTAACCATTTAAAATTCGTCCAAACATATTCAATATTGGACTCATTTGAAAGTATGCATGCTTTGAGATCTTTCCGATAACATAGTTATCATCATTAATTTATTTTGAAATAAAAAGTTATCTGAGTGGTAAAGTTACACATGAACTGAATCGAACTGAACAAAACTGAAATAAATATAAGTAAAATTAAGTTGAATTAAACAGAAACTTAGTTATGAGAGTGTTCATCCAGACAAAAAGTTACGGAGTATATATATATATATATATATATATATATATATATATATATATATATATATATATATATATATATATATATATATATATATATATATATATATATATATATATATATATATCATTTTGGTTGGCATGAGAATATGTGAGCTATAAAATACTAGCTACGAAGTGCAAATTAAGTGAGATATGTGGTTGTCACTTGTCAAATAATTAGCAAAATGGAGGGGTAAAGCCTTCTATTAAATTTCAACTTTTTTTTAACAATAGTAAGAACCGACTGGGAGAGACTGGAGAGGAGATAAATATTTTTAATGGAAGAGGTGAGGATTCAAACCCTACACTAGGGATGGCAATGGATCGGATATGGATCGGGTGGAGTCATATCCATATCCATATTTATTTATTTTTTCCCATCCATATCCATTTAGTTCAACTCCCTCCGTCCATATCCATATCCGATGGACGTAAAGGAAAAAATGGATATCCATTGGACCTCCATTATTTTTCCAAAAAAATCTTAAAATTATGAAATTAACTTAAAAAGTACTTTTAAAAAAAGCCAAATTGATACCTTACATAATTCAAATAAGTACATAAATGGGTTATTGTCATTTGCAAACACCTCTAAACAAAATAGCAAGGCATGCAAGGGTTTTGGGATAAATATTCTTATATATATATGGCTATTTCTGTATTTTAAAAAATATAAATAAATATTAATAAATGGATGGATATCCGTCGGGTGGATAAATGGATGATAAATTGTCATCCATATCCTACCCGCATATCATTCATATCCATATCCATATCCTATTCGTCAGTCATCTGTTTAACGTCATCCATATCCACTTACGTCGGGTCGGGTGGATCGGATATCCAGCGGGTGGGGGTGGAACTGCCATCCCTACCCTAGAATCTCTAAAATTCAAGTGAGTAAGTTGTTTTCTTGGCTAATCTGTCATTTCCCCAATAATTTTCACTTATTACAATATGGACTTACTCCTTAGGAGTTAGAAATCAGCGCAATTGGATACCCATTCAAATATCCACTTTTCAAATTAGAATCGGATTGCTCGGTTCTTATTTATTTTTTTAAAATTGAAATTGGATTAGTAGGTACTATATACTGATTTCTGGAATCTGATTCGGATACGGTGGGTATTTTGCGATTCTGAACACAGTTGAACCCCTTTTAAAATCAGGATTTATTATTTTTAATTTCTGTATTTTATTTTATTGTCTGTGGAAAAATAAAAAAAATAAAATAAAATTTGTATTTTAATATAATAATGAAAACAACAATTATAATATCATACCAACAAAAATCAATTTTCAAAAAAAAAAAAAAAATTAGAAGATTTCTCTCATCTCTCAAGCTATGCTCTCAGTGTAGGTTACGCTAACTTGCACTGAACTTGGGTTTTCATGGCTGTTGGGAAGGGGAAGGATAGAGGGCGGGGACAACCACGAAAACATTCGATTCAGAAACGCGGTAGTTCAATTGGGGTTTCTTCTCAAGGGGGCTCGGTGGGGAAGAATGCCTCGAAGGCAGGCACACAGGAAGCTGAGATTGATTCGACCACTCAAGGAGATGCGAGTTTTGTGACGCCGTCGGTTGAACCTAGTGCTCCGGTGAACAGTGGTGGCACGGGTGCAATTTCTACTTGGGCGGTGCTTCTCGTGCTGCTCGCCGCCTAAATCTCAGTGAACCATCTGCAAACCCTAAGGAGCAGGGGAAGGAGAACGAAGATGAAGATGGGTCATCTGAAATTGGTACCAAACTAAAGGGATTGGGCATGAGCTTGGCCTATATTCCTCCTGTGATTGAAATTGGAATTCCAGTTGCTAAACTGGATAAAATTGAGTTTGAGCGAGAGAATGAGAAGTGGAAGGCAGCTTTAATTGCTTATGTGGTAGGTGATTCTCCTGGCTATAATTACATGGTTAATTTTGTCAAATCTTCCTGGAATTTGGATAATCCACCTGAGGTGTTTTCGCATGAAGAAGGCTATTTTGTGATCAAATTCCAATCAATTGAGAATAGGGATAAAATCTTTTTCTCTGGACCTCATATGATTAATAACAGACCTATCATACTGAAACCATGGGCTGCTGATTTTGATTTCAAGCGTGAATTTTTGAGAGATATACCTTTATGGGTTCGTTTTCCTAATTTACCCATGAATTGTTGGGGATGTGATTCATTGAGTAGAATTGCTAGTGTAGTTGGTAATCCCATTCAAGCGGATGAATGTACTACTACTCAGTCTCGCATCTCTTTTGCTCGTGTGATGATTGAGACGAATGTCACACAACCTTTACCCATTGAGATTGATGTGGAGGATCCCTCGGGCAGGAAGTTTAAACAGAAAGTTGAGTTTGATTGGGCTCCAGCTTTTTGTGTTAAATGTCAAATGGTAGGGCACTCTTGTTCAAAGGATGATCAACGTCCTCCAAATCAGGAGGATGGGTTTCAGAAGGTGGTGAGACGTAAGCGTAAGCCAAAGAAGACTAAAGTTGTCTGGAGGGAAAAGATTAATGCTGGCACAAATGAAGGACCTGCTGGGGCTCCTGACATTAGCACCACTGCTACCTCAGGACAAGATAAGGGCAAGAATCCTGTTACCAACTCAGTTGATTCACCAGTTCTTGCTATTGAATGGTATCCTGCTGCTTCAAACAACACTACTTTTATACCTTTAGCAAATGCGTTTCAGAGTTTGTTTAACCATGAGCCTATTATTGAGGAAATATTTTTTGGCCCTGAAAAGGGTGAGTCCTCCAAATCCATGTTACCATGATGAATTGGTTATGTTGGAATGTCAGAGGTATGAATAAGGGTTACAAGCAGCGCGAAATAAAGAAGTTTCTGATGCATAATAAAATTCGCTTAGCTGTGTTAGTAGAGACGAGGGTGAAAGAAAAGAATTCTGAAAATGTCAGACGTAACCTGGGAAATAATTGGAGTTTGTTACATAATTATAATTATGCTAGCAATGGGAGGATTTGGCTACTTTGGGATGAGGAGATGTTTGATATTACTTTCATATCTGGGACTGCTCAGGTCCTTCATTGCCTTGTTTCTAGTAGATATGGTGATTTCAAATGCTACTTTTCTGCTGTCTATGGGTACAACACGGTAGAGTTGCGGAAAGATCTCTGGAGGGAACTTAGCTCTTTAGCATCTACTATTAATCTTCCTTGGCTGATGCAAGGTGATTTTAATGCTATGTTGTCTATTGATGATAGATATCAGGGTGTTCCTGTTACTGATTATGATGTGAGAGATTTTGTTGAGTTTATGGAGCTTCATAACTTAGCTGAATTGAAGTGGAGTGGTGATTATTTTACTTGGTGCAACAAGCAACAGGGTGAAGACCGTGTTTGTAGTAGACTTGATAAATCTATTGGGAATCCCCAATGGTTTTTGCAGTATGGGCATATTATGGCAGAGGTTCAACCCCCTTTTATCTCCGACCATTGTCCCACTATGATGAGTATTCATGAGGATATCCACAGGGGCAAGAGACCTTTCAGGTTTTTGAATTGTCTTGCTGATCATCATGCTTTCCTGGATACTGTTTAGACTGGATGGGGAGCCTCTTGCCCTTTTCCTACTTTGAAGCTTATCTAGAGCAAACTCAAAACAGTAAAACAGGAACTAAAGCAACTGAACACAAATGAGTTCTCTTCTGTGCAGCAGAGAGTTACCACTGTTAGAGATAATCTTCACCAGTTACAACAACAGATGCAGGATCATTATAGTGATGAACTTGCAGTTGAGGAGAAAATCTGTCAACTTATGCTTGAGAAGTGGTCAGATGTGGAAGAGAGTATTATTAGGCAAAAATCCAGAGCTCAGTGGATCTATGTTGGTGATTCCAACACAAAATATTTCTTTGTTGTTATGAAAGCTAGGCAATCTGCAAAAAAGATGTCTGTTTTGTTTGATCAAAATGGCTCTAGATTGTCCAGACCTGGTGATATTGAGAAGGAAGTGCTCCACTTCTACAGAGGCTTGTTGGGATCTGCTGCTCATTCTCTCCCTGCTATTGATAAGCTCACTATAAGAAGAGGTCCTATTCTATAGCATCAACAGCAAATGCAGCTTTGCAGACCCATTACTAGAGAGGAAGTGTATGCAGGTTTATGCTCTATTGGTGATGACAAGGCCCCAAGTATTGATGGTATGAATGTTGTTTTCTTTAAAAAAGCATGGTCTATTGTTGGTACTGAGGTGTGTGATGCCGTTATTGATTTTTTTGAGCATGGTAAGATGTATAAGCCTATAAACTGCACTAGTATAACTCTCATGTTATACTAGTGCAGTTTATTGTTGGTACCTAAGGTTGTTAATCCTACTCATGTTAAGGATTATAGACCTATTTCCTGCTGCTCTATGCTGTACAAACTTGTGTCCAAAGTGCTTACAAATAGGCTTCAAAAGGTTATAGGCTCCTTAGTTAGTGAGTCACAATCTGCTTTCATCCTAGGGAGGCAAATTGGGGACAACATTATCATGGGGCATGAGCTGGTTAAATCTTACAGTAGGAAACATATTTCGCCTAGATGCATGATTAAAGTGGACATTCAAAAAGCATATGATTCCCTTGAGTGGCCTTTTTTGAAACAAGTCATGATTGAGTTGGGGTTCCCTGCTAAATACATCTCATGGATTATGGAATGTGTCACTTCTGTGGATTTTTCTATGTTGATTGATGGTTGTCCTTCTGCTCCCTTTGAGGCTGCCCGAGGGTTAAGGCAAGGGGATCCCCTTTCCCCCTTCCTGTTTGTGTTAGCTATGGAGTATTTGAGTAGTTGGATGAGTTGAAGGACTGCCCAAATTTCAACTTTTATCCCAAGTGTGCGAAACTAGGTATCTCTCACCTAGTGTTTGCGGATGACTTGTTGTTGTTTGCTAGGGGAGATCTTATATCTGTTACCATTCTTCATGAAGCTTTTCTCAAATTCTCTTGTGCTTCTGGTTTAGCTGCAAATGTAAGCAAAAGCTCTGTGTATTTTGGTGGTGTACCCTTGGTTGACAGAGAGAAGATTATTGATAAAATTGGCTACCAATAGGGGGAACTTCCTTTCAAATACTTGGGGGTTCCTCTAACCACAAAAAAGCTTACAGTATGTCAATGCAAGCCTTTGGTTGATAAAATTGTGTGTAAAATCACTTCTTGGACTGCAAAGTTTTTATCCTATGCTGGTAGGGTGCAACTTGTGCAGGCTGTTTTGTTTGGTGTTCAAGCTTATTGGGCACAACTGTTTATTCTTCCTAAGAAGGTCGTGCAACTTATAGAAGCCTATTATTGTAGAAGTTATATCTGGTCTGGAGCTAATTCAATCACCAAGAGGGCTCTTGTGTCCTGGGAGAAGATGTGCACTCCCAAGTCTGTAGGTGGTCTGAACTTACTGAACCTGCATCTATGGAATAAAGCATCCATCTCTAAGGTTTTCTCGGCAGTTGCAAAGAAGAAGGATAAATTGTGGATACGTTAGATCCATGTTTATTATGTGAAAAACAGAAATTTGCAGGATATGGACATTCCCCAGCAAGCCTGCTGGATGATGAGGAAAGTGCCGGGGGTGAGAGACTACGTGCAAGAGCTTGATGGCTGGCCTGAGTACATGGAAAATAACTCTGCTAGTACTAAAGAACTCTACAAAGAGTTTATAGGACAAATGCAGAAGACTGATTGGAGGCATCTTACTTGCTATAATTTTGCGTGTCCTAAAGCCAAGTTTATCCTTTGGCTTATGCTATTGAGAAGATTGAGTACAGCTGATCGTGTGCGTAAGTGGGGCATCAATTGTGACACCATTTGCCCTATGTGCAAGAGACAGGATGAGAATATTGAGCACCTTTTCTTTGAATGTGAGTATTGTTGTTCACACAAGACTTGTTGTTCATATTGAAAGAAGGGACAAAAAAATATTAATCAATGAAGCTTTGTTAAATGCCTAAACGTGGGAACAAAGGTGTTTTCTTCTGAACTTATTGGAACTGATTTAATTTGATTATAAAGTTAGAACTACTGATTCAATAAGGTCCCTATATTGATTGTACTGATCTAATTATAGGTTACATGTACTGATTTAAGTAGGATATACTGCTTCAAAAAGGATTGACAAGTATACCGATCTAATTATAAGTAGTACATACTAATGTAATAAGGGTGTATTTTTTTCCACTTAGGGTTTGTTCTCTTCAACTTCTGCTTGAAGTATTCAGTAAATTTTAGTTCAGTTCAGAAAAATTGAGTTCAGGTTGGAAAACTAGAGTACAATTTTACTCTTTGTAATTGTAGATTCAGGAAAAATAAGTTCTGTTTAGAAAAATTCAGTTCAGTGCAGTAAATTTAAGTTCAGTTCAGTATTGTGCAGTCGTGTAGAAAAGTTCAGTAAATAGAGGTGAAGAGAACATAGCCTAACTTAGCAATTGGTTCGGTCCAGGCCAGTGAAGTTCAGTCCAGTCTAATAATCTATTTTTTATTTTACATATTACTATTCAGTTTAGTAAAGTTTAGTAATGATCTACTTTTTCTCTCACATATACTCTTCAGTTTAGTGAAAATGAACCTATTCTTAAGTACCGATAAGTACTCCGATCTAAAGTAGCCTCTTATAAGTAATAATAAAATTAGCTATAATCATAATAAAAACAACATATATAATATATAATAGTACTAATTATAAGCTCGGATCAACAAATTGGAAAATAAACTTGGCCCAAATAAATACCCCGCTGTGCAAATCACTGATCATCTTCATCTACTAAAAGCACCCACTACAAATAAAACTGCAAAATTCTCACCCCAAAACACCGATCATCTTCATCAAATATGGGAGGAGGAAACGGCAAGTCAAAGAGCAAGAGAAAGGTTTGTCTAATTAAGCGTATTTCAATTGCTATGCTATGCTATGCGTGATTGTTGAAGAGTACTTTTTTACTATGCTATGCGTGATTGTCTAACTAAGCGTATTTCAATTGCTATGCTATACTATACTTTCAATTGCTATGCTATACTTTCAATTGCTATGCTATGCGTGATTGTCTAATTAAGCGTATTTCAATTGCTATCCCACCATTCTTTTTTCTCCTACGTACCTTTTTTTACACAAAGTTTAATGAGAGTTATTTTTGGAACAAAAATTTCTTATTTGCCCTTACTTTAACATGAGAGAGTGTGTGAGTTAGTAGTAGGTTGAAAAGTAATGATGACAATAAAAAAGTAAGGATAAATGGGTATTTTAATACTCAAAGTAATACTAAAAGGGAAGTGGGTAGGAGAAAAAAGAACGAATGTAAAACAACTGTGGGTAGGAGAAAAAAGTACCACATTTACCCGATCTAGATCTTCAAAATTCTACCCATTGTTATGTTACATATGAATATTTTTATCGATCTACACATTGTTATGCTATGTATGAATATGAGTATTTTAATAGATCTAGACATAGTTGTTCTTGTTTTAACTACAGTAAGGAGGAACTAGCTAAAGAATGTCACCAAATTCGTTAACAATTAGATATTAAATAAAAACAACATACATTCATAGATATACAGATAAACACACAATTACAAATTTTGTAGACTTCAAGTTCTATTATCTATGGCAATGTCCGTCACATCATCAATTGTAGGCTCAAGCAACGATTCCTGGAAAAGGGGGGTCAATACACAGTCCAGCAATGGAATTAAAAGGGTTCAAAACTGTATAATCGATTCAGCTTTGAAACCTAAAATTTCAAAGGCAATTGACCACACTGACATGGTAAAATACGATGCATAACCAGTTATAAATCCTAATTTACCCTATTGGTGTTCTGTAGCTAGATTTTTCTCAAACAAGTCTACCATGGCCTTAATTTTACCTTCTCTATGATACCAGGATACACTATTCAAAATTCATCTGCATATATCAATTGGTAGATCAAATATAACCAAGATGCTCGAAATATAAAAGAAAAGAAATATCTTGAAAAATGAAGCGCAAACATCTTGTGAAACGGATTAAGTAATATCTAATTGTTAACGAATTTGGTGACATTCTTTAGCGAGTTCCTCCTTACTGTAGTAAAACAAGAACAACTATGTCTACATCTATTAAAATAGTCATATTCATACATAGCATAACAATGTGTAGATCTATAAAAATATTCATACGTAGCATAACAGTGGGGTAGAATTTTGAAGATCTAAATCTGGTAAATGTGGTAATAAAGTACTATTCAACAATCACGCATAGCATAGCAATTGAAATACGCTTAATGAAGATGATCGGTGCTTTTAGTAGATGAAGATGAAGATGATCAGTGATTTGCACTGCGGAATATTTATTTGGGCCTAGTTTATTTTTCAATTTGTTGGTCCGAGCTTATAATTAGTATTGTTATATATTATGTTGTTTTTATTATGATTATAGCTAATTTTATTATTACATATTCAAACATAGCATAACAATGTGTAGATCTATAAAAATATTCATACGTAGCATAACAGTGGGGTAGGATTTTGAAGATCTAGATCTGGTAAATATGGTAATAAAGTATTCTTCAACAATCACGCATAGCATAGCAATTGAAATACGCTTAATGAAGATGATCGGTGCATTTAGTAGATGAAGATGAAGAAGTGATTTGCACTGCGGATTATTTATTTGAACCTAGTTTATTTTCCAATTTGTTGGTCCGAGCTTATAATTAGTACTGTTATATATTATGTTGTTTTTATTATGATTATAGCTAATTTTATTATTACTTATAAGAGGCTACTCTAGATCGGAATACTTATCGGTTGTTAATATAAACGTTGAGATTGATTGAAGGCTTGTAGAATTACATTGATGGATACATCTATTTATATACAAGCTATTGAAGAGAAAGTATCTATAGAGAAGGCAACTAAACTAATCTAGTGCTATGATCAAGGAGTAGAATATTAATCTAGTGCTATGATCAAGGAGCAGAATATTAACACCCTAAGAATAAAAGATACATAGATAAAATTAAGGAAGAGAATAACTAGAAATAATAAAGGAATAAATGCAAGAAGATTCTCTGATTATTCTCTAATACGCCCCGCAAGTTGGACGTTCGATAGGAGAGTCCAATCTTGGAAGTGAGACAGGAGAAGCAATCACGGGAGAGCGATTTAGTGACTACATCCGCAAGTTGATAATTTCGTTGATGTGTTGATGTATTGATGTGTTAGTTAGATCGTTGGACCCGTTGGTGACATGGTGACTCGCGCCACTTTCAAGGAGCCACATGGGGTTTGGTGATGTTTGAGTGGTTTGTGCGACTTTGGCGCGAGGGGAGTAATTGGTTGGGTTGGGTGCTCGGTTTGAGCGAGGTGGGAGTGGTACAACTATGTGCGGAATAGTTTTTAAAATTCGGAACATTGGGAGAGTATGTGACCTTAGGTACGACACCCAAGACATTTGTCGAGAAAGGGTTTCTAGTGGGTGTTGGATTGGTGGGGTTGATTTGCCGAGGAGGTGGTGGGACGGGTGAATGGTCGTTTGTAGGCAGCAAGGACCGATCAGCACATGCTTTAATGGATTGCATTGAGTCGGTTATGGTTTGAGTTGTTTTGATGATATTGTTTAGGTTAGCCTTAGTTCGGAGGATGTGACCTCGGGTGGGTTTGTCATAGGTGTTGGCAAGAGTTCGTCATGCCTTAGCAGTGGTGGTAGAATGACAAATAAGAGATCTGACGGAGGGTGTGAGAGTGAAAAGAAAAATACCAAGATTGCATATAGTCGGTTATGGTTTGAGTTGTTTTGGTGATATTGTTTTGGTTAGGCTTGATCTGGAGGATGTGACCTCGGGTGGGTTTGGTATAGGTGTTGGCGAGAGTTTGTCATGCCTTAGCAGTGGTGGTAGAATGACAAACAAGAGATCCAACGGAGGGTGTGAGAGTGCCAAGAAGAGCAACAAAGAGTAGTTGGTCTTGACAGGTCCACGAGAGGAAGGTTGGGTTTGAAGTGGTGGTGTCGTCGGTATTGGTGGGGGTGCCGACAGGTGGTGGTGTTGTGCCATCAACAAAGTGATGGAGGTGATAACCAAGGAGAATGGATTTGATTTGCGGAAGCCATCATGGTGGTACAGTTTGAAGGTTGGATCAGTAAAGCTCTGATACCATATAAACGTTGAGATTGATTGACGGCTTGTAGAATTACATTGATGGATACATCTATTTATATACAAGCTATTGAAGAGAGAGTATCTATATAGAAGGCAACTAAACTAATCTAATGCTATGATC
This sequence comes from Tetragonia tetragonoides, assembly GCA_038025085.1. Lineage (NCBI taxonomy): Eukaryota > Viridiplantae > Streptophyta > Magnoliopsida > Caryophyllales > Aizoaceae > Tetragonia > Tetragonia tetragonoides. The sequence goes on along the minus strand of CM076140.1, from coordinate 6,810,213 downwards.
AAGGAGTAGAATATTAATCTAGTACTATGATCAAGGAGCAGAATATTAACACCCTAAGAATAAAAGATACATAGATAAAATTAAGGAAGAGAATAACTGGAAATAATAAAGGAATAAATGCAAGAAGATTCTCTGATTATTCTCTAATAGTTAAGTGTGTGTTCATTTTCACTAAACTGAAGAGTATATGTGAGAGAAAAAGTAGATCATTACTAAACTTTACGAAACTGAATTGTAATATGTGAAATAAAAAGTAGATTATTGGACTGGACTGAACTTCATTGGTCTGAAAATTTTGCATGAATATATATGGTTACACAATGCCTATCTAATTAGAAATTAGGTAAAATTATTGTGTTTCAATTAATGCCTCTTCTTTTCGTCGTTTCCATGCTGCATTCCGTTTCGTTCCAATCCGTTCCGTTCCGTTCTGTACTTCATTTTGTCTCACATTTTTCTGAATTATACGCGCCGCGCCGTTCCGTTCCGTTCCGTTCCGTTCCTCACCGTCCCGCACCATTCAGAACAGGGCCTTAGTATACTAGTAGTATTAACGATTGTTCTATTGCATTATTGCAATGCAATCCTCAGGCTCCATGGAAACGATTAGGAGTGAGAACTTGTTGTTAATTACCACCAGTCCACCACCATCAACATCACCATGGCTGGTGTATACACATGGAAATGAGAAAAATAAAAAGATTCAAACTTTCTGCACCATAAGTCCCTTACCTCCAAACAATCAACTCTACATTAAGAGCATCCCTGCATTGCGTGACAAATACATAGCGGGTTCTTCTCATGGCTGGTTAATCTTGTTGGATCTCGGTGATAACAAGTTATTCTCTCTCTGGAATCCTCTCACCTTCAGACTTATCACTTTCCCTCCATGGCTCCATTAGAATCCACTCAATGGTGTGATCAGAACCTTTTAGCATGTGCTTTGACTTCGGCCCCTGCTCATGATAATGATCATAAGAATTGTGTTCTCGTATTGTTTGGTAACCTGTTTATTTTTTCATGTCGGGTTAATAATAATAATAATAATAATCAAAGCCAAGTAAAAGGGACTTGGGCAACCCAAAGACTTGAGATGATGGATGGTGAAGCAGTTGAAGTGATCGACAAAGTAGTAGCTTGCAATGGGATCAACTATGCTCTTGCAGATATCGCTAATTGTACTACAAAATTGGTCACCATAGAAATCAATGATGATGACGATGAGGAGGAGGAGGAGGATGACGAGGATGATGATGACGACGACAATGATGATGAGGAGGAGGGCTTGAAGTCAGTGATTACTTTACGTCCCATGAACCTGGGGCTGCCACTCGCACCTGGTATAGGAGTAGCAGATTATCTGGTAGAATCTTGTGGTGTGGTTTACCTTGTTTCTGTTTTGACACGGAACCATGGAGAGCGTTATGGAATCAGTTCTGTGAAAGTTTGGACATTGGACTTAAAGAACATGACTTGGGTTGAGGTTCACTGCTTGGATAATCGTGTTTTTTTCCTAAGCAATGATAACAGTTGCACCTGGTGCTGGGCAAGTAATAGTAGTAGTATTGTCCCTGATGATGATGATGACGAGTCCAAATTTCATCAGTATCAGTCTCCTGGGAATAACGTTATTGAAGGGAATTGTGTGTATTTTATGATGCCTCATGACGGAGAGCAAATCCTGTATTTGTACAGGCTAGAAGATCGCAGTTTGACACCGTTACTTTATGGCCATGCCAAAATATGAACTCACCTTGGCACGGCCCTACATGGGTCATGCCACACCATCAAAGGTTGGTAACTAGATTAATTGTAGTTGTTAATTTTTATCTCGGGTCAAACGGAAACAGACTCTCTCTGTGAGACTTTCACAGGGATAAGGCTGCGTATGACCGACCTGTATTCGTTGGTGATATGGGAAATTGGCTTCAAGTGTTTAGGTTCAACCATTCAGATAGCAAGTGGGTTGAAAAGAAAAGTTTGGGAAATCACATTTTGTTTATTGGTTCTAATTCGTCTTTATCAGTCGTGGCAATAGAGGATGAGATGAGAAATAGGATATATCTTCCAAGGCTTTATGGTGACAAAATCGTCTACTACTCTCTAGACAATGAGGAGTATCATGCCGGTGAAGATTCCATTGAGGATTTCTATGGTACAACAGAGCATCTAAGGTGGTGTTGGATTTAGCGGACCATAGTTGTTTTTGTTATTATCTTTGCCTCATAAGACTGTATTGTAGCTTAAAACACAGTAATTCTAATTAGTTTGATTGAGTAGTGATCAATAATAAATTTGACTTCTTATTACTTACTGTATTATACTATGTAGGAATATTTCTCTTATAGGAGAATTAATGACATCAACAGTTTTATCTTTTGCGAATCATAGCTATTTTGATGTGCACAGGTTATTAGGCACTGCTATTAACTTTGCAGCTATAAAATAGAATATTTTAGGGCTGGGAGGTTAACTCTGATGAATTTCTAGATATTCAAATCCAAGTTCAGATTCACAGATAAGTACTCGTACAGACGAAAGTGGACAAAGAGGACTGAGAATGCCAAGAGTTCCTTGTCAAAAGTTGAACACTTGAATTCCTTGTACTAGTACAGTACGTATTTCTCTCAGTATCAGATCTGAAAGTACGAGGTGCGGATCCAATACGGGGCCTCAGGGTCCCGGGCAACCAGTTTTTTCGGAAAATTTTGCTAAATTACCCTAGTCTTTGGAATTTATTGCTAAAATACCCTAACAATTTAGTTTCGGTACCCATATTATTTAATAATTCAGTTTTGGCACCCATATTATTATTAGTTTTCTAGATCTGCCACTGAACTGCAACTTACTCCAGACTTCAGAGTTCAGACCTGAGCTTGCTCTTGTGTACTTTCCAGGAACTTCTGGTATTTATACTACAGGGCTCTACGCCTTTACACAAGATTTCTGTTGTCAGGCTATGTATTATCAGAAAACAGTGTAATAACTTAAGCTATAAAATTAACAAGATGTCTGTTGTCAGGTATTAAACGAAAGTGTTTACTATAATTGGCCCTAACCTGAGTCCTGAGCAATTGTGCTACACCATAGTTGCCCACACACAGGACATCTAAAATTAGCCATTAGGAGTGAAAAGCAATGGGACAGAGGTAAAGCTTGGGTGCTCATTCACGAATGTTGAAATGTAGAGTTGGCTCAACTTTGAGTTCGCCGAGGATTTTGGGGTGGAAAAGCTGCAGACAGGCTGAAGTTTGGCTTGTGCAACCAAGGTAGCTCTGTGTTTTTTTTCTTTTTTTTTTTGGTGAAAATATTTGGGTTACAATTGTTGTCTGCATGACATGCACTCAACAACAATAGAAGATCATATGAGCCTCTGATTTAGAGAGCTCTATGAGAAAAGAAAGGGGAAGAAAACAACTATACAGAGTCTGAATGCAAATTCAGCACATGATGAGTAACAAGTCCAGCAATAATGTTCCTTGACACGATCACGACCTGAATGAGTAACAAGTCCAGCAATAATGTTCTTGAGATGCCCTGGTTTACATCTTTGAGTCACAACTTGAAAGATACTACAAGTCTCATCTATCAAAGGAGAGCCTACTCAAGCCTACCGAGATATAACCAACCAACCAGCCGACCATGCCATGAGACTGTGCTCTTGATCTTTGAGTTGTGAAATACCTTCCTCCCTTTCTTCATGTCCCTGCATTTTACAATACATATCTAACAAAGACGACGACTTTATAAACGCGGTTCTTGTGAATTCGGAGTACTTTTCGTTTTCGAAGACATAGGCATGAATCTCCTTGGCCAGCTTCCATGGCCCAACTTCCGCGGTCAACAATGGGAAGAATTATAGTGAGCAGTCACACGACTGAACTAGGAACTATCCCTTCACTTATTAATATCATCCACCTCATGTATCTTATTGCTTCTTTCTGCAAATGATTATGTGCAAACAGAACAACATGTCTTTCAGGAATTTCATCAAACAGTAGGCAGGCAAGCTTTAATCCTCCTACATTTAAAGTATGTATATATCAATCAGGCTAGTCTTAACTCTAACCAATGCATTCCAAGCATGAACATTGTCAAAGTCTTCATCATGATCAAACATCAAACTTTTTGCATCATCCATTGACCCACAAGAAGCATACATCTCAACAGTCTTAGTTGTAACTTGTAAGGAATTTATTATTGGTTTCCAGCCCATTTATCCTAATGTGGGCATGTATTTATTTCGGGTAAATTAGTGATTTCGAGCAAATGCAAGCAACAATTAGGTGAGAGAAAGTTGTTGCATTTATTTACAGGTATGCCTAAAATGGTGAGAGCCCCTTTGAGCTTGTTTATTCTTGCAAATTTCTGAATATCTTAGCAAATGGCATGTGGGGTTTTCTGGATTAGTGAAATTGACCAGGGATAAGTTGTGTTTCTTCTTTGTTTACTAAACTGGGGCCTTTAGTTGAGAAAAATTTGGGGATTTTCGTAAATGGTGAACTTTTCAGTTCTGAGCTTCATAACTTATTTATTCACCCTAGGAAACGAAACGGAAAGAAACGATGCAGTGTGGATAATGAAAGAAAATTTAAGACAAAGTGAACTACAATATGCGGAACGGAACAGAACGGAACAGAACGGAACGCAGCATGGAAAAGACAGAAAGAACATGCCTTGCTAGTATTATTACGAGTATTTAACTATTTAGTACGGGTAGGAGTGTGAATAAAGATACAATGCGGTAATTCTGATTTCTGATCACTAAAAAAAAAGATAAAATAATTCTGAGTTCAGAAGAAATAGTATATGATGGGGGATAAATACGGAGATAAGGGATCTCCTTGGCGAAGGCCTCTAGACGGATTAATAGTGACACATTGATTTATCCAATTAATCCATTTATCATTGGGCCTTAGTTGTTTTAAGGTTGAGAAGAGAAAGTCTCATTCAATTTGATCATAAAAGCTTATGATCGAATTGAATGGGACTTTCTCTTCTCAACCTTAAAACAACTAGTGTTCAATGATAAATGGATCAATTGGATAAATCAATGTGTCACTACTGTTAGCTACTCACTTCTTATTAACGACTCACCATGTGGACTTATAAATCTGTCTAGAGGTCTTCACCAAGGAGATCCCTTATCTCCGTATTTATTTATCATGTGCATGGAAGTATTAATTAACTCAGCGACTTATTAAAGCTTCTCAAGACAAACACGGAATTGGCATCACAATTAGTCCGGGAGGACAAAAAATTACATGCCTTCTATTTGCTGATGATAGCCTCCTTTTCTGTCGGACTAACAGGCACGCAATATCTAAACTAAAAGAAATTCTCAACCATTTTTCTGCACAATCTGGTCAACTCACCAACTTTCACAAATCGACATTAATATTTTCACGCAACACTACTAGTCATTAAAAACAAGTCGTCAATGCTTATTTTGACATACGAATTAGTCATGTCACGTTTCAGATGGGCAAGTATCTAGAATGCTTCTTTCCAGAACAACGAATTAGTCATGTCACGTTTCAGAATATTGTGGAAAAAACTCAAGCTAAACTTGAACCATGGAAAGCTACCAATCTAACCAAAGCAGGAAAAACCATTCTCATACAGGTTAATTTAGAGGCTCTTCCCTCGCATGTAATGCAAAGTTTCAAAATTCCATCTCACACCGCAAATCTTCTAGATAGTCTGCATCGAAAATTCTTCTGCCAAAGCTCGTCTAATAATGGTCTCCCCATAATAGCATGGGACAAAGCATGCCAACCAAAATCTGCAAGGGGGCTTGGACTTCGAAAAATGAAAGCTGTAAACAAAGCCTTCTTGGCCAAATTAGGATGGAAAATATTAACGGAGCAAAATAACATATGGGTTGCTATTATTCGTCACAAGTACTTGCAAAAACATGGATTTTTCTCGATCAAGGCAAAAAACAGTGGCTCTTGGATTTGGAGACAAATATTGAAGCAACGCAATATTTTACAACAAGACATTCGATGGATAATTGGTAACGGTAGAAATATTTATTTCTGGAAAGACAATTGAGTTTTTAATACGAACCTCATTACTCACTTGGGATTAAATCCACAAGATATTTCCAATATTGATAGTAAAGTAAGTGATTTCATAAGAACTGGCAAATGTTTGGACTATCACAAATTAGCACAAACTATTCCAATATCTATAGTTAATGCTATTAAAGGCATTCTGATTCCCTCGACTGACGCCCCTGATCACTTTTGTTGGGGACCTGACTCTACGGGCAATTACAACATAAAACTCAATAAGGAAGACTGTAAATCATGGCCTCATAAAGGGATTTGGAAACTTAATATCGCACCAAAATTACAAATATTTATGTGGCAACTCTTTCATGATGGACTACCCACTCACAACACACTGGTCAAAGAAGGAATTAATTTAGATAATATATGTCCCTTGTGCAACCAGGAGCAAAAGGATCTCTTTCATCTACTATCCACTTGCCCTATCTCGCAACAAATCTGGCAACAAGCCAGTAATAGTGGTTGGATTCCACATAAAGAGCACAATCTCCACATTTTTGAATGGTGGAATGAGCTTCGAGCAAAGCACATGATAGACGAATTAAACAAAAGTGTTTATCTAATTTGGTATATTTGGAAAGCAAGAAATCAATTGATCTTTCAAAACATACAGCCAAATATCATGTAAATTGTAATCCGGGCACAATCACTCTACAATGAATGGGAAATTAGGGATCATCTGGATAAAGAGTATCAAATTTACACTATCCCAGAACCACACACTTTTGCTCCTCCTCGTCATCCTTCGACTATCCATGTTACATGGGAACCCCCTCCAATCAACTTTGCAAAACTCAAATTTGATGGCTCAAAACAAGATAATCGTTCAGGTGCAGGTTATGTTATCCGTAATAACGATGGGAAGTTGATAAAGGCTGGCAGTGAATTCCTTGGGGAAGCTCCAATACTAGTGGCAGAAGCTATGGCACTGCGTAATGGATTAATCCAAATCATATCTTTAGGCATCAATAATATTATTATTGAAGGTGATAACAAAGTTGTGTTACAGGCTTTCCAAGGACAAAGTAAAATTCCGTGGATAATCTTCAGCCTAATCATGGATACAAGGCATTTACTCCAACAGATCGGCCATTATCGGATTCAATATAAATTCCGCGAAGCAAATCGAGCAGCAGATTGGATGGCAAAAAATACGACGACTACTACCGACAGTTACCATTGGACTAACTATCCAACTGTTACATTTCGTAATATTTTACTCTCCGATACGATGGACATCCGAACCTGTGTGAGACTAGGAATAGGAATAGCAGAGAGCTCCAATTCAAGCATCTCTTTTTAACTCTCTCTCTCTCTCTCTCTCTCTCTCTCTCTCTCTCTCTCTCTCTCTCTCTCTCAATTTGATCATTCAATTTCGCAATTTTGACATGATCGTGCTTCCTTTCTTCAAACTCCGAGGATTCCTGTGTTTGTTGTGCTTTTGCTTTTGTTTACCTGATCAAGTGAGTCGAATTTTAGGCTTTAGAATGACAATTATACCATGTTATGAATGACGTGATTCTTGAGATTCTGCATTAGCGAAATGATGACGGGCAATGTGGATGTGGTTCAGCATTTGTCTTGGAGGTTGGAAAGGAGTTTTCAGTTTTGGAGTGCTTCTTAATTGAGTCCTCGCCTCCTTGGAAATGATCACTACTTGAAGCTTCATTTCGCCATGATCGTCGTGCTTTAAAATTTTCAAACTTCTAGGGTTTCTTTATTTGTTGTGCTTTTGCTTTGGTTTTTGTCATAAAGTGAGTCGAATTTTCAGTATCAGATTGACAATTCTGTTATTGTGTAAGTCGATTACACTCGTTACATGTTCAAATAAATGACTCCTTTTGTGAACTGCTTGATTATTGGGATTTGCATTTGTTAAAGGATGACAGAGAGACTCGATAGTATCTGAAGAAAGCGTAGGTGATGTTAGTTCAACATTTGGCTTGCTTGTTCATTTAATGATTCCGTGGTCAAGTCCTTGAAAATGATCCCTACTTGAAGCTTCATTTAGCTTACATGACATTGATTCTTAGAATTTGGATGTTATGACCATGTGAGTGAATGGCATTGATGTAGTAAATGATGCCTTTTCCTTCAAATTATTGCGGTTTTGGCCTAACTGTGATGTGTTTAATAGTACATAATGATGCATTGGGTCGATGAGCATGATTTTTGCTTGTTTTGGGTTTATGACTACAACGATTTGGATTCTGTTACTGATGTGTAATTTTAGGGTTGTTGTATAGATGCTCAAATCAACCTCAGGTGAATCAAAATCATGGAAGGTATGCTCAAGTAGATGTTCGTCTCAATGTTACGTAATCTATTTCTAGTAAAATGAAGAAAAGATGGTTGTCTAGTGAGTTATGCTTAGTTGGTTGTACATGTTATGTTCTTGATGAATAGCACAAAATCACATCCATTTTCATTGTAGAGGGACAGAAGAAAGGAAAGCCTTCAAACTGATTGTTTGACTTGATTATGTTTCTATTGGGCGAGGAACTAGTAAATTTTTATACACCGAGATGCTATAGGTTAGTGATAATGTAAAAATAGTAACTACGGATTATGATTATGAAAGACAATTGAGATTAGAAATTCAAATGAGTTGGAAATCTAGCATTCTTCTTCTTCTTCTTCTTCGGGGTGGTCTGCATCCAAATTACTTATTTGCTTTATGATTAACAGATGTGGAACAGCTTTTGATCTATTTACAAAGAATCTATTATATATATGCACAATTGCTTGATGGACAAGTGGACTTCCACATAAGCAAGGCACATCCACATAGCTTGGCATGTCATCTTTATTTAATATGCATGAACCTACATTAATACATATTCTTTTATTAAATAATGTTTTCTCTACAAAAGTCAAGTACATGTATCTTACACATACATTTCATTAAATTTTTTTATAATAATACATTATATAATAATCACAAAAAAAATATCTATTTGCTCAATTGAGTAGTTGTATGATTAAAAAAGCGTTATAATAACTTAAAAATTTGTATCATCCTAAGTCCAGTGTTATTCCACATATTTTCTTTTTGTATGGTTTATTTTTAGTTACGTTTCATATTTCATAATATGATTACAAGTTTGTGCCTTGCATGGGCCATATAAGAAAATATAAAGAATTGCTATATTGACATGTAGGCTTCGATACGTAAGCAAAATATTGACATGTCATCAAATACTTAAGATGCATGTATCTTATTTTACTACTATTAGCTTTCAATGAATGGTATACATGGTTGTTAACTAATTAAATATAATTTCACTGCATCAATTTGATATTTAGGCCATCCTCTTTTTTGGACTCGACACAGCAGAAAACTGCAGCAAAATCTAATAGTAGTAGTATGGAAGTAGTAGTAGTGGTGGTCTTTTGGACTGGATATAGAAGTAAATTGCAACAAAAAATAATAAACAAGTTTGGCTATACAAAATCAGGTTTATATTATGATTAACAACAAATGAGATATTGTATATTTTTTATATTTTGCCCTAAATTTGGTGCAATGTGGTAGGTTTGTGCATATTAAGGGATCGAGAGGTCCATAGAAAAGTATATTTTTGTATCCATATATAACATATGCCAAAGGTGTCTTGGAAGTTTATACCTATAAAAATATTTTATTTAATATTAACACACAAACCGTGCATCGCACGGGAATGTAACTAGTATAATTTAGGAGTGATTTGTTGAAAATGGAAAAAGGCCCGTCGCTTGACCATCTTCTCTAAAAATTTTAGTCCTACCATGTGAACTTTGAGGCCAGAGTGAGGATCTTTACTCCTACCAGCAGATTGTCATAACATGCCTTTGACGTTCTCCTTTTTCTTCAATTGCTGTCATCATAAAGGAATATCTGCCAGTAGTTTTTGCCATTCAATTATAATTCCCATTGTCTGAGAAACATCATATACATTATGATTAAATTCTTCACATTTAGGTTCTGATCATGGACAAAGTCACTGTCAAAGTTATGTCATCATCGTGCAAGATGGCAGATATCACTGATTTAGGAATTTCTTGTATGTTTTTGTGGATCTAACTTTGTATATTTCTAAGGATAAGATGCCACTATCACCGGCCTGTAAAAATGTTTCAGAATCAAACCCACTTTTCAAATACTATATGGACAACTCTTCTTATTTAACTTTGCTTAGTTCATCTCAGTTTCCATTTTTTTGAGCATTTACATGGCTACGATGTGATTTCAGGCTCTAGTAGTTTATCGTTCACTAACCACTTATTTAACGCAGTGGTGGAAGATCTTTTCACGAGAACTGGAGAAGAACCAATGCGCTCAATGGATGCTATCTATTTCATTCAGCCATCAAAGGAGAAGTAATTTTTTTTCCATTCAACACCTGAAAATTTTAAGATACGCCGCTATTAAATTTATTCCTTCGTGTAGTATCTGTTCTGAATTCTTTTCATGAAGCAAGAACCTGGATTAATGATATGGTATATGACTGAATTTATTGTCTTGCTTAATTGCAGCATGGTCATGTTCTTGTCTGACATGTCGGGAAGGGAACCTATATACATAAAGTATGTGAACACTCGATATGCCCAAGATCTTTTTATACCGTATTTCCTAGAACCTTATAGTCATTATGGTTTCTGTTTGCTTGAATTGCTTGTTTCTATGTTCTGTTTCCTATCCTCGGGCATTTGTGTTTTTCAGTGTAACTGTCCCAAAGGAATTAGTTAATCACATCAAGAGTGACATGAGCGTGGTACCCCGTATAGGTGCACTAAGAGAGGTTAGAGGAGATCTCTTGAGTCTCTTGTTGAAACTATCGTAATATCAAAATATTAAATGACCTTTTATCATTTATTGTGCAGATGAATTTGGAATTCTCTCCTGTGGATAGCCAGGTATTTAAGCACCCACGTTTCGTGCTCCTCCCTATATATGCATGTTCCATAGAATATGTAAACTAGTTTTGGCACGCGTGAAAGGAAGATTGTGAAAACTAATTCGGATTGAGTTGAAGTTGAAAGGCCTCCTTATCTTATTTTTTTGTGTTACTGTTTTAAGACCAGTACCTACTGGTAGAAGTGTAGAAGGACTAGAGAAAAAAATGAGGTAGCCTTTGTGGATTTGATTGTATTCTTCCTTTTTCAGCCTGGAAGAGTCAGGATAAATTGCAACTAGTGTGCTTAGCTGCTGAGAAGAGAAAACAAGTATTCTTCTAGCCAATTCCACCTATAGAATCATAGCTCAAAACATTTCATCTAGGTAGGCTTTACTACTGAATTTTTGGACTAATTCATGGGAAAATATATCTCAACTACCTTCTGGATTGCAGTTTTGCAGAAACTGATTATGAATGATAGCCTTTGTTTACAACACCAACACTCTGTTCTGAATAAGCATGAACGCGCTCTAGGGGAATAATGTCAAAATGATTGTAGATCACTTAGAAGATACTTTAGCCTAGGATAGAAAGGTTGTAGTAAACTTGTGATCTCGTTAAATATTCGACATGTTAGTTTTCTTATACAGACTTACAGCATCAGATGATCATCAGAGCTTCCCTAAATAGCATGAACTATATGTTATTCTTTTCTTGGAGTCAGAGAGTTGATTTTCCAGTCCATGATACTAGGAGCATCATTCAGATTCTTGGGTGGATGGCTCCTCACATAACATACAAGACTGATGTTAATAGAGCTAATCACACTTTGTATGGCTATGGGGGGTGGGGGGAATGAAAGTAAAATCTTACAGTATTCACATCAGTTTAATCTGCTCCATATTTCTTGTCTGGTTCCTTCTCTGAATGTACGTATATTTTTCTGATTACTTGCTGTTCTTTATTGTGTGTTGTCTTCCAGAGACATTTGTTTCATTTTATTATATTTGAAAAAGAAAGTAAGAATTTAGCTAATTTAGATGCTGCTGATATAGGTGTTTGTTACTGATCATGACATGGCTATGGAGGAGCTTTATGGGTAGAGTGCAAAAAATTCTCGCAAGTTTGATGCTTGTTTGAACACAATGGCAACACGTGTTGCTTAGTCTTTGCTTCGTTAAAGCTACGCAGCTGTAGTGTAACATTGCCGTAATACTTCAGAAGGATGAGATTTCTCTTTTTATCATCTTTCATTTGCCTAGACACATTCCCCACAATATCATCTCTTCTGTTTTTGAAGGCTTTTTCCTCTTTTGTTTTGAGAGTTCTTACTGTGATCTTTAAAGGTTTGATAGAAAAAATATTCTTCAAAAGTAGTTTCAGTTTCCCTATCAATTGCAACGATTGCCAACATCTGCTGTGTTCCTCCTACTAATATTGGGCTACAAGATTAAAGATTTCGTTTATTGGATTTCCATCTCAGAAAAAGATTACTCATACAGTCAATACTTTAATTTTTTTTGAAAGTACAGTTAGTACATACTTCCTTAAAGACGCAGAATCAACTAGATAGATTCAATGTCTTTTTGTGTTAATATGCCTTGACTTGGGAGGCTGGAGTCCTGGACTTTTGGAGGTATCGATACTCATAATCCTGCTATATATTGAATATGGCGGCACATTATATGCCTATATAGACTACACTGGCGGACAACTGTGGGGTAATTCGCTTACTTGGCGGAATCAAGGTATATGAAGGAAACCCCAAATGTCTCAATATGAATATAAGACTACTTTTCATGTCTCTAAATCAACAAGATGAAATTTGCGTGTAAAATAATTCTGAAACAAAAACATCCTTCTGAAGAGTGTTCCTAAATGAAAATATAATGTCAACTGAAAATTCAAGTGCAATTTATGAATTAAGAACATAATGCCAATTAAGCAGCGAGCTTCTCTTTTCCAGATCCTTTGTTTTTCTTGGTACCTCCACGGCCAGTGGTACGTGCTGCAATCAAACCGACCTTTGCACCAGGGACTGCAGCATGAGAGACGGTGCTACCATGACCAATGTGTTGATGGTTGCCACCACCATGAGGATGGTCCACTGGGTTCATGGCCACACCACGAACCTTGGGCCAGCAATTCCTCTTTACCCTAAACTTGTGATACGCATTCCCTGCCTTCAATAGCGGCTTCTCTGTCCTCCCTCCACCTGCGACTTGCCCTATCATTGCTCGGCAAATGCTTTGGATCACCTTCTTTGCTCCAGAGGGAAGCTTGATCCTAAAATTAATTGAATTTCCATACCATAAACTGCATAAATTACTATGAAGTACTAGGTAATATGATAATTCTAGGATGCAATAGAGAAAGGGAATGAATGCATGTGTGTATGTATGTCTCATGGCCATGTGCACCTCCAAAAGTCATAGCAACAACGGTGCGACCTGAAAGTGATGGAATATGAGACCATCCATCAATGGAGAACCCTAAATGGTCCTTCTACATCCGAAGAATCTTTTTGTGACACCTTACATTTGGGATACACAAATACTGGTAGTAAATTTGCCCCAAAATAAATTTAAGTAAATCCATCACATTCACCATCCATGATGATCTCAATATATAAATGGATAAATTCATTTGAATTTTGTACAGACGAATAAATTAAACTCGATAGGAAGAATTTCAACTTTTAACATGAACAAAGGATGCAAGATAATAGATAAAAATGCATATTTTCATGTGTACTAATTAGTTCATAAATCGTGCAAAAAAAATGAAAAACAGCATTGTAAATAATAAAACATATCCTGAAGTATGTTAGAATATTTATGAGTTGGGAGAAGAACGCCTCTTTAAGTATTTCCCCCTACAAGGTTGCAACTGGGTTCAGAGAGAGTTGGTTTGTACGCAGTAATAATGGACACTTTACAAGAGAATCCTTGGATTGAGGACGACATTGATAGTGAGAGGAACACCAATGCATAAAACAGGAATGACATCTGAAGGAATTTATCAGAGGTCATGTCAGAATGGAAAGTCTGAACCAGATATGGATTTAATTTGTTTAGAGACATGCTAATGCCAATTACAGTGCCCAAGACCTAAGACCTATAGGGTTATAGGTGTTCCTATGTGGGCAAGAATTAATATGCAGGTCAAGACCTAAAATTATCTCAATTTAATCTAACTCCTTTTCGTTTCGGCTTTGTTAATGACTTAATGCATCTAAAGCACCCTCCCTCCCCTCCTCACTAATTAAGATTAGACTTTAGACAGTATTTATCTCAATGATGGATCTGTTTCCAAGTTGGTCTGTAATTCTGACTTTTTTTTTGTTTATCATCTTGTGGTAATTTGGAAATAAAATTGGCAATTCATTTCATCAGATTGTGCCTATGCAGGATGAGATCTAGGATGCGACACATGTTTCTCAAACCAGGCTTCTTTCCTCGGCTACACGAGGCAAGCTTCATCTTTTCCCCCCTTTAATTTGCATCAGAAGTATTTTATGATCGATTGACAATTATAGTGTTCCATTTGATGGAGTAAAATTGGAAAAGCAGACAGTATTATAGTAGAAATCAGAGACGATGTATGTCAAATTACAATTTACCCTTTGGTTCCAGTCCCAAATATACATATACTATTCCAAAATATATCAAATTTAAAGAATGTCAACTACATAAATTCATAATCCACTCTTCATTTAATTTTAACATTGCGTCCTTCAATTCAGAGGTTTTTAGTTGGTAAAGAATCCATCTTTTCATATGTACTAATTGATTCTTAAAACTTACAAATGATTCAAAAACATCACAGTATATAATTTAACTAACAAAACAAAAACAGCACACTGAAAACATACACTAATTACGTACCTAGTTGTGTCATTATCAGGATTATGGCTGACAATAACCGCATAATCTCCCGAAGCCCTAGCCAACGCTCCACGGTCTCCAGCCCGACTCTTGACGTTACATACAATGGTACCCTCAGGAAGGGTGCCAACGGGTAGGACATTACCAACAGCAAGGTGAGCCTTTCTCCCACAATACACATACTGACCAGTGTACATGCCCTCAGCCGCTACAAAGAGTTCCTTTTGGAGTCCATACCTGACCGGGTCACGAAACGAGACCCGAACAAGGGGAGCTCCACGACCGGGGTCGTGAACAACCTCTGTGATGACTCCTTTGAGGTAACCCTTACGCTCGGACACGTCTAAGGGACGGAACTTGGCAGGGCCCTTACGGTGATGGGTGTGGGACTTGAATACTGAGCCAGCGGCTCCCTTACGTTGAGCTCTTATCACACGTCCCATTTCTCTCGCTCCCTTGTACTCCTTAGGTACAGACTGTCTGTGTTATCTGTTTTATATAGAGTTCTAGTAAAATTCCTTGGAGCCCAAGTAATAAACCGTCTTAAATGAACCGTACCCTTTTTTTTTCTTTTCTTTTTTCCTCCCTTATTTTCCTTTTTTTTTTTTTTTTTCATTTCCTTTTTATCTTTGGCCTTACCGTTCCCTTCAGCCGGTCACCCCCTTACCTCCCTGTTTCCTGCAGTTTTAGATTCGTTTGCAGTCACATCTCATCTCACTATCTCAAATTTCCACCCTCATCACTCCTTTTCTTTCTCCATAATTTCCATTCCCTTTCTTCTGTCTGACTCTTTACTGATATTCCTTCTTTCTTTATCTTCTCTTTCAATTTCAGGTTTTTGATCACTTACTTTTACTCCAATTTGCTTGTTTGTTTAGGCTATTCAATTAGGTTGTACAAATATGGCGAAAATGAATGGCGGTTACCAGACAACAGAACTTAATATGCCCACGTATTACGACTGTTGATACTCAATCTGGTATTATGAGCTTCGTCTTTGGCTTTCTCTAAACCTGGTACCACTGTTTGCTTCTTGCCTGGGTTCTGGTTTGGGTGTTTTTAATTTCTTTAAATCATTGCAAATCAAGTAGACAATTTTAAGGTTCTGAATTTCTGATATTTCAGTATAGCTGAACTCAGACTTGCTGTTGATCATTATTTAGGAACCATGATCATATATTTTTGAATTATGACGGCTGACCATGAGGAAATTGAGGTTGTTTAAAGATAGTTTGCTATTGACCTTGATTGGTGGGTGCCGTGAGGTGATGGCGGCTGAGTTGGGGAGACCTCTTCCAAGAAGATAGTTCCCATTCCTTTATTTTTTGCATGTTTTTTTGACTGTCAGGCATTGCTTGTTTGTTCGGGTAATAATTTCCTAAATTTTACAAAAGCACAAGGCTGTGGCTGTAGCTGTAGCTGTAAGAAAAAACAGTTGTTTTGATAAGATGTAAGAAAAAATAGTTAGTCGATATGATGATTAAATCATTTGCATATCTATTTCAACAAGATTGAGGGCCTGACTTATCCATACCATTTTGTAGGTCATACATTGGAACACCCAAATCTTTAGTACTTGCGAGCTATAGGAGTTTCTCATTTGCGAGCTGATTAAGACACTGTGTGAAGGCCAGGTTGTAGACTAGGAAACATAGAGCGCTATGGAGTTTCTTATTGAATCGAGTAACTTATTATTCTTCATCTTGCCAACCAAAATAGAGTGCACTATGAACTTGATATTTCAGAGCTACTTTTGGAGCTCATGGTCCATAAACTTTTTTTTCCCATTCATTTCTTTGGTAATAATGTGTGTACTCTATTACCACTCACTAATCGGCAGTAGCATACACACCATAAGGAGAGAAGTAAAGGCCTCTTACTAGGTAGAGTTCCCTATACCACACCTCAAGCTCATAACTTAGCTATTACATAATCATGTGGGTGACCTTAAGCTAATGATATCAAGACCGTAGGGCTCTAATCAATTTTGGAATTAGTTGATATTTTTGCGCTTCATATAATTTGAGAGACGATGATAGATTTATCTGGATGAGGAATTCCTTAAATTATCCTTTTTTGTCTAATGATTTTCGTCCATATGCAAGGCTGAACTTACTTCTTCTCGTCCCAATTCCGTCCTTGCTGTGTACTTTGCTTGATCTGTCATTCAACCCCCGTCTTTAGATTTTGGGGCTCTGAGGCCTGAGCTTTGTATTTGGTGTTTGGCTTTTAATTTCTGGGTTCCAGTGCTGTGAACAACATCCTCCTATGCTCAGATTACTAAGCAAGTATGTTAGCTTTATTGGGTCCATGTTGCAGCAGAGAAGTTATATCTAAATTCCTTTTGTAGTATTTTAATTTAGAAGATTGGGAAAAGGGAGGAAAGAGCATTGGAATTCTTGATGAGACATTTGATTGATTTGGGAGTTTTATATAACTCAAATGTATTTATGTGAAAAGTTCTCTTCTATTATGTTCGTGAGAAGTTCAATTTTTCCCGTTGGGTATTGTATCTTCTAATGATCTCATTTTCTGTTTGTGCAGGTTGCGAAGGAGGTTAAGGCTGCTACTCCATCGTCTATCCTGCCCAACTTTGGCTGTGGCAAGAGTGAGAGGAACTCGCCAATTTCTTAATGTGGAGGTACCCCAAACTCTAACTGTGGACAATCAACATGATGTGAATGTGAATAGAGCAAAGGATGAGATCAATGCACAGCAGAGCAACACCGGTAAAAACAAGTTGGCTTGAATCTCTTTGTTGCTCAGTTACTTATTTTCAGTCACCATCTTCTCTCTGAGATTTTTTAATCTTTGACTTCTTTGGAAGTATTAGAAGTGGAGGCATCTTATCAGAAACCTAACCTCCTCATCAGACAGCATTTGGAGTTTATTTGAAGCTTTAACTGTAGTTACATGTTTTAATTTGCATCCATCATTGGCTGTCTCTTTTGGTATGGCTACTTTAATGTTTGTGGTGTTGATTTCAATGACTATAGCAAGGTTGGCATATACACGACTTTTGCATATGTTTTGGATCATTTGAGCATGGTTTTATTACCTTGTTGTGACTACAAAAATGAAACAACTCTTTTTTCCCGGATCGTTTTCGTGTTGTAGGTAATGAAAGCCGAGTTAGAGGCGAAGTTCAACTATCACGCAGGGTTATAACTTGACAACATCGACTTAGAATGATGCACAAGACTCATGGATATTGTTGACTTGGTGTTCCTGTACTTCCATAATACCAAAGACGGGTGCATCAAAGAACTCATCGTTCTTCATCCTACACGGCCTCTATGCTAATGTAATGCACTAATGCAGACAATATTGGACCTAAAATCATTCATTAGTTTTTGTGTATGTCTAGTGTCCTAGTAGACCTAATATAAATAGTGACGCGAGAGTAATTTAGTAGTGATTTTGCTAAAACAGAGGAATGCTTTACAACTTTGGGCATTGGTGCCTTTTTTTCTCCTTCCCCCAACCTTACGGAGTTACGGGGAGTTTTTGCTATGCCCGCATAAAAACTTTACTCGGTTTCACATATTACATAAGTCAAACAAATATCATGAAATTTAGAAACTTGTAATAAGATAGTGAAGTTGGATGTTGATTTGAATGATTTCTATGGGATATTGATGGCACAGATGTTTGTAGTATTTACCAACTTAATGTGAATCTATCTAAATAATCATCTTATTTTACAAAGCAAATTAGATAAGTACTTATCAATACCAAGCAGTGAGGGATGCTATGTGCAACCTTATCTTGGGGGAGCAAATACACATAAGTACTTGTAAAAGAAAAATCAAAAAAGATTTTCATCTCCCATTGAAAATGCTTATGTGTCCTGTTTCAATTAGGAGGTGTAAATTGCAGCCTCAGGGTGATGCTGCACATAGCACCCCTCATACCAAGTTGATGTTATTTCAGTAATGACCAACTTGGGGGGTCTGTGTGCATCGCAAACGGACCAACAACTAATTTTGTGAAAAAAAGGCGTAGAGGCAACATGGTTTAATGATCGAGGCCAAATAATAAGTACTCCGTAATTGGTCATTTGCTACTTAACTTAGGCCCAAGATGCAATATGTGGTGGGTTGTAACCTTGTAAGTAAATACTTAGTAAATGATAACTAACGGATGACTTACCATCACGATTTTTGCATATTGGTAGGAAACGTCTTGCAACAATAATTATAGTATGACTTGTCCACGAGATGGTAATCTATGCTCGTAGTGTTTAGATGACAATTAAATTGTGCCCTTCAACTTGGATGTCTCTGACACCATCTTCCACCACAGCTCGTACTCCATTGCATCTGCATGTTTGTTGCTTCCGTGACTACAATTTAAGTATGTCCCAACTTGTTGGCACTCACACGAAACAATTTTCCATAGAAATCGCAAATGTTTAATTCCTAGCGTTGCCTTTTTATCATTAAACGAGCCATTAAAGTTAACTGTTACGTAATCAAGTGGTTGTGATAACCATCTGACGAGTATGAGTACACGATATCAATGTCCTATCATTAATTAGTTATACTTCCATTTTAGTCTCCCGTTCTTTTTGACAATTTATCGCTGGGGAGAAGGTTCGCAAAATCGTAAGATACTTAACTTATCACACCACACCAAATTATATGTTTTGGGGGAGTTGGGATACTCTCCATTTCCTAAATGAAGTGTTAGATCTCTTTCTCTCATTTTGCCTTTTTAAATTCTTTTAATTTAAAATGTGGTTGGAAGGAGATTTCACCCTCCAATTGCTAAATGGAGGCCTCCATTTCTATGGAGAGGATCTCAACTCGTTTTGGGGATCTAGACTCATTAAACCCCCTCAAAACATTTAATAAAAAAAAGGATTTGAGGGAGTAAAACGACACCGTGTGGTACGAAGGTTGGCAAAGGCGGTTTTGGAATCAGACCGTTGTAATGGGAATAAAAACTATATGAGCAAAATATACATACACAGTTGACAGTAGTAGCGTAGTACTGCGCAACACGTCCATGACAATGAGTATGGTGGAAAAAAAGAAGAAGAAGAAGAAAAAGATGGGGGAGAGGAGAGAGAATCAGAAGACCCACACAAAAATAACGACCTCCTCTTACACCCCGCCTTGTTTCTCGTCTCCCCTTACATTTTCCCTCTTTTCTTTCTCTCTCCTCATCTCTCTCTCTCTTTCTCTCTCCTCATCTCTCTCTCTCTCTCTCTCTCTCTCTCTCTCTCTCTCTCTCTCTCTCTCTCTTTCCGCCATTGTTTTGCATTTTGGAACCTGTGTGAGAATAGGAATAGCAGAGAGCTTCAATTACGAAAGTGAATGTCGATGTCGGATTCTGAGTTCTCCGGTTCAAGCCGTGGAGCTCGTGATTACAAGAATTTCCGCCAGACTAGCCGTGACAGTGCGTTTCTCTCTCTCTCTCTCTCTCTCTCTCTCTCTCTCTCTCTCTCTCCTCAATTTATCGTAATTTGGATTTTGAGTCGTTTCAATTTTATTTCGCAATGATCGTGCTGCAAATATTCAAAATCCGAGGGTTTCTTTGTTTGTTGTGCTTTTGCTTTGGTTTACTAGCTTGATCAAATGAGTCGAATTTTAGGTTTTTGATTGACAATTATCTTATGGTGTAAGTAGTTACATTCACGACATTTCAAAGTGTTGGGGAAAACTACGGTATTTACCCACAATCACAACAACAGATAAACGGAAAAATAAAGTGCAAGAACCCAAAAAACAACACAAACAATTTTACGTGGAAAACCCCTCTCAATTAGGGGAAAAACCACGGTGCGGATCTCCACGCACTAAACAATAATCCACTATGATAATCAAGAGTACAATCGGCAACAATCACAAGATCAAGCAACAAGTAAACAAACTATCTTTGGTATTAGTACAAATTGACAAACTCTAACTCAATTTGGTACTCCCACAAAACCAAAGATACACCCACAAATACCTGTCGATGACCGATCCGAATACTCCGATTACCTTCACCCGAACAAGCCGAATCAACCGTGAACTGAAACAAACCTCTTTGGAGAAATACTCAATTTCTCTCACTCTTTGTTTGTCTCTCACTCACTTGGCTCTCCCTTCTTTCGTTTTGTTTGGGCTTCCTTTCACTGCCAAACTCAATCACTCGGCCGTTTCTTTTTATAGCCAATCAAAGGCTTTTGCCTTTCCAATCATCAACTATTTCTTTCAATACTAAAGAAAACCAAAAGGCTAAGACCTTTTGTTTTCCCAACCTTTTAACTTCTTTTCTTTTTTTTTTCTTTTGTTTTATTTTATTTCTTTACAAAACTAAAATAAAACACAACTAAATATTATTTGGTATTTGGGGCGTTACCTCAACAAATCCTCCCTCGACCCAAATCACCAAATACTTCCACCTTGTCCGAGAAACGGACCTTTTTCTTCACGGTCTTGCTCCTCCCTATGCAATGACCCTCAACATAACACAAGTTGTTCTCCGCCTTCTTTCCTTGCACAATCAAAGTAGCACCACGATACACTTTGCACCACCTTCCCGTACCAATGTATCTACACCCTTGCGATGTCAACTCACCCAACGAAATCACGTTAACACGAGCATCGGGTACATACCTCACATTGTGGAAGGTTCTAGTCACACCACCATGGAGCTCAATGCGGATGCTTCCCATCCCTTTGGCCTTCAACTTACCACTCCCCATGTTAATGTCACCATACTCACCATCTTGGCACAAAGTATCAAACATACTTTGGTCTCTACAAATGTGAACCGAAGCGCCGGAGTCCAACACCCAACTCTCTTGGCTTTCCTTCCCCTCATTGTCACTAGCCAAGAACAACTCCTTATTACCATCACAAGACATAATTACATTAGAGGAACCGCTATCATCATCAATTTTGGTCTTGCCCATCTTCTCTTGCAGCTG
Organism: Tetragonia tetragonoides; assembly: GCA_038025085.1. Taxonomy (NCBI): domain Eukaryota; kingdom Viridiplantae; phylum Streptophyta; class Magnoliopsida; order Caryophyllales; family Aizoaceae; genus Tetragonia; species Tetragonia tetragonoides. The sequence continues at coordinate 6,788,450 of CM076140.1, read as the reverse complement.
CTTGAAACTCTTCAAATCATCTCTCATCTTTGGGCAACGACTCTGAATATGACCCTTCTCACCACAATAGTAACACTCCACGTTACTAAAGTCTCTCGCGTGCGACTTCGACTTACTTCTCGGGCCACCACCTCTTCTCTCATGATTCCTCCCTCTTTCGGACACCTCCGCAGCTAGTACTCTATCTCCTCCATCACTAGGAGATACACCATCAACCTGCAACATCATCCGATCATTCTCTCTCAACACTGTCATTGCTTCATCTAGTGTAATCTCTGTCCTCCCTACAAGTAATGTCTGCACAATTGGCCTGTAGGACTTAGGTAGTGAAGCCAACAATAACAATGCCTCCTCTTGATCAGAGATCTTCTCATCTGCATTTCTCAACTGACATACTAGCTGGTTAAAAACTGTTAATGTGGTCCTGCAACCCTGTACCTTGCTCCATCTTTAGCTGGTACAACTCATATCTCAAACAAAGCTTGTTAGTCAGTGACTTTGATGCATATACACTCTGGAGCTTATCCAACAACTTCTTTGGATCTGTCTCAGTCAAGTAATTATACTTGATCTCCGGAGCCATAGCTAATCTAATAGTACTGACAGCTTTCTTCTTTTTCGATGTCCATTGGGCATCGGTCACCTCACTAGGCTTTGTCTCATCTAAAGCCTCATCTAAATTTTGTTGAACCAACAAATCCTCAACCGTACTCTTCCACACAGTAAAATTAATTTTACCATCAAACAAAGGGATATCATATTTGGGCATACTACCAGACATGTTACTTGCACAAAATAATTCCTCCTTCAACAAATACAGTAATTTTCCCACCACCGATCCTACAACCTAAAGCTCTGATACCACTGTTGGGGAAAACTACGGTATTTACCCACAATCACAACAACAGATAAACGGAAAAATAAAGTGCAAGAACCCAAAAAACAACACAAACAATTTTACGTGGAAAACCCCTCTCAATTAGGGGAAAAACCACGGTGCGGATCTCCACGCACTAAACAATAATCCACTATGATAATCAAGAGTACAATCGGCAACAATCACAAGATCAAGCAACAAGTAAACAAACTATCTTTGGTATTAGTACAAATTGACAAACTCTAACTCAATTTGGTACTCCCACAAAACCAAAGATACACCCACAAATACCTGTCGATGACCGATCCGAATACTCCGATTACCTTCACCCGAACAAGCCGAATCAACCGTGAACTGAAACAAACCTCTTTGGAGAAATACTCAATTTCTCTCACTCTTTGTTTGTCTCTCACTCACTTGGCTCTCCCTTCTTTCGTTTTGTTTGGGCTTCCTTTCACTGCCAAACTCAATCACTCGGCCGTTTCTTTTTATAGCCAATCAAAGGCTTTTGCCTTTCCAATCATCAACTATTTCTTTCAATACTAAAGAAAACCAAAAGGCTAAGACCTTTTGTTTTCCCAACCTTTTAACTTCTTTTCTTTTTTTTTTTTCTTTTGTTTTATTTTATTTCTTTACAAAACTAAAATAAAACACAACTAAATATTATTTGGTATTTGGGGCGTTACCTCAACACAAAGTAAATGACAATTTTGTGAATGACGTGATTCTTAAGATTCTGCATTTGTGAAAGGATGACATGAAATTTCGCGCTCCAAGGTGAGCCATGTGGTTCAACATTTGTCTTGAAAGGAGTTTCTTTAATTATGGTATGCCTGTTAATTGAACTTAATTTATCAAATAATGATTCCATGATCAATTCCTTGGAATTTGGAAACGATAACTCCTTAAAGCTTCATGATTCTTAGAATTTGGATGTTGATGTACTTGTGACTGAATGGCATCGGAGTAGTAAATGATGCCTTTTCCTTTGAATTTCAATGGTGGTTTGCCCCGAATGTGATGCGTTATTAGTATATAGTGCTGGATTGATCGGTGAGCATGATTTTTGTTCTTTTGGACTTATGACTAAAAGATTTGGATTTTGTTACTGATTTGTGATTTCAGGGTTGTTGACTGAGATGCTCAAATCAACCTTTGGTGAATCAAAATCATGGAAGGTATGTTCACTGCCGTTCAAGTAGATGTTCTTTGTCTCAACTGTCAAAGTTACATAATGCTAATTCTATGTATGTCTGTAATATTGCGAAAGGATGGTGTTCTAATGATCGATCAAAGCTTAGTATGGTTGTACATGTTATTTTCTTGACGAATAGCACAAGATCACATCCATTTTCTTAGTAGAGGGACAGAAGAAATGTAAGCTTTCAAACTGATTGATTGACTTGATTCTGTTTTTATTGGTTGAAGAACTAGTAAAGTTTGGAGTTTGGACACTAATATGCTATAGGTTAGTGATAATGTAAAAAAAAATATTAGTTAGGAATTATGATTATGAAAAACAATTGAGGTTAGAAGTACATATGAGTTGCGTATCTAGCATTCTTCTTCTTCAGGGTGGTCTGCACCCAAATTACTCCTTCGCTTTCTGATTAACAGATGTGGAACAACTTTTGATCTATTTACACAGAATAAAATTTAGGAGTGATTTGTTGAGAATGGAAAAAGGCCCGTCGTTTGACCATCTTCTCTAAAAGTTTTGGTCCTACTGCCTGAACTTTGAGGCCAGAGTGAGGATCATTACTCTTACCAGAAGATTGTCATAACATGCGTTTGACGTTCTCCTTTTTCTTCAATTGCTGTCATCATAAAGAATTTTATGCGGAACTATTGCCATTGTTACCTCAAGTAGTTTTTACCATTCAATTATAATTCCCCATGTATAGATACATGTGCATTACAATTAAATTCTTCACATTTAGGTGCTGATCATGGATAAAGTTACTGTCAAAGTTATGTCCTCATCCTGCAAGATGGCAGATATCACTGATCAAGGAATTTCATGTAAGTTTTCGTGGCTCTTACTTTGTATATTTCTGAAGGTAAGATGCCAACTTTTCACTTGTAAAAATGTTTCGGAGTCAAACAGATCACTCTTCAAATGCTGTATGGACAACTCTTCTTATTTAACATTGTCTTCATCTCAGTTTCACTTTTTTGAGTTTCCTTGTCACTGTGTTTTTGAGGGAAAATTCTTGGCTACATTTAGGAGGAGCCAACTTGGCTACACCCACAATGAAGTAGTGGTTGTCCAAGAATGAAGTAGTGGGCTAATAATAATGAATTCTACTACATTTTGAAAAAAATTAAAAAATAAAAATAAATATAATGTGAGAGGGTGTAGCCAAGTTGGCTTTACTTAGGTGTAGCCAAGAACCATTGGTTTTGGAGTTCAGTTTGATTTCACTTGAGTGACTGATTGAAGATCATTTAGGAAAACTTATTGTTCGTTTGTTTATTTTTTTTATTTTACAATTTAATTTATTGGTTTGTCATATTTTCTTCCTCTTAAAGTGGCATGCCGGGTCAGAAGATCTGATATTGTTGATTCTAGCTCAAAGTATTGCCAAAATTAAGCAAGATTATTGATAAAAATGGTGCATCGATCTGGCTTGATATCACATTTTCTTTTTCTTAAGTTAATTTCGCAACAAAAGATCATATACATCCTTCGTCTGTCTCACATTTGCTCCCATAGTGCTCCAGTTCACCTTAGAAAGCATAAGTCTATCTATTGGTAAAACATACAATTTTATTTATAGTGTATTTTCCAGAGAGGTACCATATTTGTGCAATTCTTAAACCAATGCTACACAGGTATATACTACAAGCGTTCTAACTCTCTTGAAGCCAAAGCCCTCTTTTCTCCTCTACTTTTAAATTTTTTCCCTTCTCTGATCTCTCTATGAGTTGTGAGTTATGACCCTTTGAGTTTCTTCTTTTATGTTAAAGGATGACCATGTCTTGTAGTAAATTTACTAACTTAGTAGTATACTGCTCATTGTCATGCTTATACCTTATATTCTGAGGCAATTGTGTTTTTATCTTGTACATTTACCTGGCTACAATTATTCTGTGGTAATATAGATGTGACTCCCTCTAGTAGTTTATCTTTCACTAACCACTTATTTATTTGCAGTGGTGGAAGATCTTTTCAGGAGAAGGCAACCAATGCCCTCAATGGATGCTATCTATTTCATTCAGCCATCAAAGGAGAAGTAATTTCTTCCCCATTCAGTACCTGAAAACTTTAAATACCTTGCTGTTAAATTTATTCCTTCCCGTAGTATCTGTTCTGAATTTTTTTTCATGAAGTGAGAACCTGGATTAATTATATGGTATATGACTGAAATTATTGTTTTGCTTCATTGCAGCATGGTCATGTTCTTGTCTGACATGTCAGGAAGGGAACCTTTATACAGAAAGTATGTGAAGACTCAGTATGCGCAATATCTTTTTATATCGTATTTCCTAAAACCTTATAGTCATTATAGTTTCTGTTTGGTTGAACCGCTTGTTTCTATGTTTTGTTTCCTGTCCCAGGGCATTTGTGTTTTTCAGTGCAACTGTTCCAAAGGAATTAGTTAATCACATCAAGAGCGACATGAGCGTGGTACCCCGTATAGGTGCACTAAGAGAGGTTAGAGGAAATCCCTTGAGTCTCTTGTTGAAATCTATCGTATTATCAAAATATCAAATGACCATTTCTCATTTAATGTGCAGATGAATTTGGAATTCTTTCCTGTGGATAGCCAGGTATTTAATCACATACATTCCATGCTCCTCTTTATATATGCATGGTCTATAGAATATGTAAACTAGTTTTTGGCACGTGTGAAAGGGCAGTGTGAAAACTAATTCGGATTGAGTTGTAGTTGAAAGGCCCCTCTCTCTCTCTTTTTTTTTTTTCTTGGTGTTACTGTTTTGAGACCAGTAGGTACTGGTAGAAGGACTAGAGATAAAATGAGGTAGCCTTTGTGGATTTGATTCTATTCTTCCTATTTCAGTGGGAAAGAGTCACGATAAAGTGCAGCTAGTGTACTTAGCTGCTGAGGAGAGAAAAAGAGTATTCTTCTAGCCAATTCCTCCTATAGAATCATAGTTCGAAGTATTTCCATCTAGGTAGGCTTTACTACTGAATTTCTGAACTAAAAAATTCATGGGAAAATATTTCTGAACTACCTTCTGGATTGCAGTTTTGCAGAAACTGACGATGAATAATACCCTTTGTTTACAACACAAATTCAACATTCTGTTCTGAATAAGCATGAACGCACTCCATGGGAAGATACTTTAGTCTAGGATGGAAAGGTTGTAGTGAGCTTGTGATGTCATGTTAAATATTCGACCTGTCAGATGCTATATGGACTTGCAGCATCACATGATCATCAGAGCTTTCCCAAATAGCATGAATGCTATTCTTTTCTGGTTCTTTTCTGGGAGTCAGAGAGTTTATTTTCGAATCCATAATGTACTAGGAGCACCATTTAGATTCTTGGGTGGATGGCTCCTTACATAACATACAAAACTGATGTTAATAGAACTAATCACACTTTATAATGCTATGGGGGGGGGGTGGAATGAAAGTAAAATCGTACAATATTCTTTTTTTGATAATTAGATGTCCACTTTATTAAATATGGAAGATAAGGAGCCGAAGCTCATACACCTTTGTAAACTCTATAGTATTCACATCAGTTTAATATCTGCGCCATATTTCGTGTCTGGTTCCTTCTCTGAAAATACGTATATCTTTGTTTTTATTTACTTCCTGCGGTTCTTCATCTTGTCTTCCAGAGACATTTGTTTCATTTCATTATATTAAAATAAAGAAGAAAGACTTTAACTAATTTAGATGCTGCTGATATAGGTGTTTGTTACTGATCATGACATGGCTATGGAGGAGCTTTACGGGGAGAGTGCAAAAAATTCTCGCAAGTTTGATGCTTGTTTGAACACAATGGCAACACGTGTTGCCACAGTCTTTGCTTCGTTAAAGGTACTCAGCTGTAGTGTAACATTGCCGTATTACTTTGAGAAGATGAGATTGATCTTTTTATCATCTTCTGTTTACCTAAACACATTGGGGGATGTAATCCTCTCACAATATCATCTTTTCTGTTTTTGGAGGCTTTTTGCTCTTTCGTTTTGAGAGTTCATAATTGATCTTTAAATTTTTGTGAACACAATTAGATAACATGGTTATTCGGGCTTTGCTCGACTAATCCCATGGGCCCTGAACGGCCGGAAAAACCTGCAGTGGCCCTGAGTAGGCTTGAACCTAGTATCCTATTTGGATTGGTCCTTTTTGTTGTTGTAGGCTTCCTGATTATTTTGAATATTAGGTGGGCACAAGGTGTTTATCATAACTGATATGGCATAACTTACCAGCTGATTTGTGAGCTTGTTCAATTGTTCATTCAAATCTATAGAGATGACTGCTAACCCCAGTAAGCACTTTCAACTACTATGCTACTATCGCTGTGTATACAGATTCAAACTTAACACAAAATCCACCTCATCTTACAATGTCGCAAGATCCATTTCCTTGTCAATATTTTGTAGCTGTCAACCCAGTATTAAGGGGGACATGCATGGAGGAGGTCTCAAATGTTACCTACCCACTACAACTTATAGAGAATGATGCTAGTGACCTCAATTTTGAACAATTTATCCTCAACTTATATCATTGTCATAACATCATTTCATCCACAATTTCTGCAGTGAAGTCAGCTATATAGCTTCTCCATTCTAATCACGTTCTAGCATTAGCGTAATTTCTAATATTGGGATTAGATTAAGTTGAAAGTGTTAAAATCTAAGTCTCTTTTACTGTTACAGGAACTACCCTATGTGCGATATCGAGCTGCAAAGGAGCCTGATACAGCACTTTCAAGTGATTTAGTTCCTTCAAAGCTCGCTTCAGCAGTTTGGGACTGTCTTACAAAATATAAAACTACCATTCCCAATTTTCCTCAGAAGGAAACCTGCGAGTTACTTATCCTGGATAGATCTGTTGATCAGGTTAATACAGTTTTCTTTCATAAGACCTCACGGCTCATGTTCCATACTGGTAGTACCTTTTTTGTCACTGAAAATTTGGACATTCATGTTTAGATTGCTCCAGTGATACATGAATGGACTTATGATGCCATGTGCCATGACTTGCTGGAGATGGATGGAAACAAATTAGTGTTAGAGGTTTGTGCTACTGTTTTTATTATCCGTCTCTATTTGTGTCTATTTGCTTTTCTGGAAGTTCTGTGTGAAGCTTATTGTTGCTTCACAATAGATCACCAACAAAGCGACAGGTCAGCCTGAGAGAAAGGAAGTCCTTCTGGAGGACAGTGATCCTGTGTGGTTAGAGATCCGTCATGCGCATATAGCGGAAGTATGTTTTCTGGACTTGATTCTCAAAATTCAAGTGCTATACCATTGAATAGTTTAATCAACCACGGCGTCTCTCAGGCCAGTGAGCGGCTGCATGACAAAATGACCAACTTTGCATCAAAGAACAAAGCTGCACAGCTCAGTCAAGCCTCAAGGTTAGGAGAGTATACTTGATGCCCCTTTCTGTAACATATATATGAACACTTTTCTAATGTTTTATGGGGACCTTTTACCATGGAAAATATCTTCCCTGCCTTTCAGATGGTGCATAGGATCTTTGCTTATTGCATTGTGTTTTGCTTCTTTTTTATTTTATTTTTTTGGGTGAGAATTGTGTTTTGCTTTTAAAATCTGATATTTTAGTTATCTTCTTGCCTCTTTTAGTGTGCATATACGTTACCACTCACAAGTCATGAATGAAGTACCAGAAAAAAATTGTGATTATCTGAGATGATCTCTTGCATATTTCATGTACGATATGGTTTCTATCTCCCCCTTTTCCCTTTTCTTTTATGAAAGATTTGTTCTACTTAGTATTAACAGGTAGTTAATATATACCTTACTGCATCCTAGTAGACTATACTAGATGAAATTTATTTTGTTGGCTGTAAGAACTCTCTCTTATCTGTAAATAACCACAGTAGTAATCTTTTCACATGGCCTATGAAGACAATTGAATGGAGGGACAGTGATTTGAATCTTTTTCATACTCGCTTGAGATAAGGTGTTTACTCTGTTGTTTGCCCGATAGTTGCTTCAACCACTTCGCTTTTAAGTTCCATGGTTCTGAAACTATTAAAAGAGTATTTGGTCATATTTAAATCCTTTTCTCAATGAAAGAGGGATGGATAAGACTCGCATATGCATACACAACCTTGTGGATTTGGACCGTGGTCTGAGTTGTGGCAAGTATACATAACAATCAACCTGTACTCCTGTAGCATTGACAAGATGCACATTGAGGGTCCTTTTCGCCTAGCTTTTAGGAATTCAACTTTTACCTCTCACATCCCTCTACTCCCATACCCTTTTCCTCCACTTCTAACTTTTAAGAAGTTGAAATGAGGCTAGAAGTTGCAAGTTGCAACATCCAACTTCTAGGCCCATTCAAACTTTTTAGAAGTTAAAAGTGTTTACTAAGTTTTGCATTTAACCATGAAACAAAAAGAGAAAAGAAACGAATAAGTAAATTGCACTTCTTCTTCTTGGTTGTTACTCTGGAGTCTGGACCAATTACTCCTTTCTTCTTGTAAATTGCACTGCTTCTTCTTGATCTACCCCCTATGAATTGGCATGAATAAGTCAAAGGCATTCAGATTATGTTTAGTTGACATTTCAAAAGTTTTCAAGTTAAAGTTACTCACTGAGAACCCACTTACAAAAGGTGGTTAGCTATTCAAAACTTCGTTGAAATCCAAAAAAAAGGTTACTTACTGAGACTATCGGTATCATGTAGAGATGGAGCCGAACTTTCTACACGCGACTTGCAAAAAATGGTTCAAGCTTTGCCACAGTACACTGAACAGATGGAAAAACTTTCTCTTCATGTGGAGGTTGGCTCCTTCCCTTGCAAGCATCGTTTTTATTTTATTTGAAGCTGCATTTCCATGTTTGCAACTTGACTTCATCAAGGTTGAAAATGCTTTAGGAGAGATGGTAGATGGACCTATCTTTTCCCTATATTTCCAAGTTTGTTCCCCTCGTGTCTCAGTATGATCAATAGTTACTTTGTTCAGACAATATACAAATGAGAAACAGTGATTCAGTTAACCCCAGCATCAAAGTTGATGTTCAATTTGCCTGTAACATTATTTAATTACTTGTATTGTTGGCAAAAACTTGGTGAAAAAGTAGCTATTTTCTATAAAGCCTCTCTGAAATGTCTTCCTTAAAATATTTGGAATTTCGAGCAGTTCCTACTATAAAAATCTTATGCTTTGAAGGCTCTGTCATTGCTTTATGTAGAAGAAGTAATGGATTTCACGTTCTCAAGAGAAAGGAGTTCCTTTTTTCTAAAAGATCCAAGATCCATATCATAGAGCTTGAGAATTTCTAGTTAATTATTTAATGCGTGACTGGAGCTTATGTGCTCAAAATTCTTCTCATTATCTGGTGCAGATAGCTGGAAAAATTAACAAAATTATCAGCGATATGGGGCTTCGAGAACTTGGGCAGTTGGAACAAGATATAGTCTTTGGAGAAGCAGGAACAAAGGAGGTCATCACCTTCTTAAGAGAAAAGCAGGTTTTTATCTGAGTTCTTGCATGAATATTAAGAACTTCTGTATATTGAATTCTAAATCTTTACTTATTTTATTCATGAAATACATATATATTCAGGATTCATCTGCTGAGAATAAATTGCGCTTGCTGATGATTTATGCATCAGTGCACCCTGATAAGTTTGAAGGAGACAAGGCCTCGAAGCTAATGCAGGTAAGAGTACAACTCCAGTTCTATGTGTTAGGAGGCCGCTCTCATGCTGCTTTAATTTATGACCTTGAACATCTGATGAATTAAAAGCAGTTAATTTTCGCATGGTGCACCTAATACATTAAACTCGAACATTTAGTGGACTTGTACTACTTACTGTTATCTGCAGTTCTATTCTCGGAGGGATTCTAGTTATTAGTAACTTGTGTTTCTGCTTCTGATTATCTGAGCATGATGGTTGTCTAGCCTAGTTGTAATAGTTTGGATCGGAAAGAACAGGGAAAGGTAGCAGCCTGATCTCCTGTTGAGTCCTTATAGTAGCGTAGCATTCTGCATTGATTTGTGCAAATATTTTTATGTGACAATATACATTATTTCACTTTTCCACTGCCATCTTGGTTTCTAATTACTCGAGTACGATTATGTCTATAGCATGCCTGTTTTCATAATCAAGCAGTTCTCTGTGATTGTGTTATACATATAAATCTAGGTATTGAATGAACTCTGCAAATTAACCATTAGCAGGCAGCAGTTACATCTTCCCACCATTGTAGAACTAGTAGTCAGCAGGGAAACATCTTCTTTCTGTTTTCCTTCTTCTTTTTTTTCTAAGATTAGAACACTTGTTTGGCTTCTTTCCAGTTAGCAAAATTGTCAACAGAGGATATGAAGGCTGTGAAGAATATGAGATTGCTTGGTGGATCCTCAGATACTCAGAAGAAAAAATCAAGTGGGACTTTCTCTCTAACGTTTGATGGTCAGAAGGTAGCATACATGAAAATAGGTTTTTGTGCAAAAACTTCTGATTATTGTGTTGTTATCTATCACAAACGCTTATAGGTTTTCGCATGATCTATCTATCACCAGAGGAAAGCTGCAGCAAGAAAAGACAAAACAAATGCTGAGGAGGAAACATGGGCATTATCCAAATTTTATCCTATGCTGGAGGTTAGATTACCCAAAAGTATACTAATATTGCCAAATTCTCATTGCCATGCTTCTGAAACAATATGTATATGTGGAATTTCTGTTTGGGTCTGTTCTGAAATAGCTGTTCTACTGGAAGTTAACAAATTGATAACTTAATGGTGGAAGGAAATTAAGAGGAGAAAATCAATTCTATTCCTCCTTAGACTTTTGTTCTTGTCATATATATTTGGTCACTAATGTATTTAGCATGTATTGAAGCTGCAGTTATATATGCAACTTCTTAATCGCAGAAGATCAAAAAGTTCATTTTGAAGATGATCAACAAATGGCCAGAACGTGCACTACAATAAGAGCAGTTTTTACTTATAAAATTGTCACTTGACGTTGCAAATAGATGATAAGCAGTATTTTTATGTTCTGAGCCGACCACTTTATTGGTCTTGTAACCAATGAACATTACAGAAAGTTGAGAGTCTTATACACGTTCCTCTCTCCCCTGGGGAACTGATTTGCAAATTGATTTTTTTTGTTTTTCCAACTTTTTAGGAACTGATAGAAAATATCAATAAAGGTGATTTGTCAAAGAATGACTATCAATGTCTAAATGAACCAACTTCAACCATCAAGGAACGTGGTCACAGTCAGAGTGCATCAATCAGCACAACTACTGCTACAACGACTGGTCCACGTTCAATGAGATCAAGGCGGACAGCTACATGGGCTCGCCCTCATCATTCTGATGACGGAAGCGGGTAAGTTAGCGTTTATTTCTTGACACTCTCTTCTGTCTTCTAGCTTAGGTGCTGCAAACATTTACCTAATCTTCTCTTCCCAGTCTTCTTTTAACTGTTCATGTCCCTTGGTGTCCTTTTCAGAGATTCAGTATTAAAACATGCATCCAATGATTTCAAGATGATGGGTTCACGCATTTTCATATTTATCATTGGAGGTGCTACTAGATCCGAGGTAAATTCCATGCATAAACCTTCAGCTACAAGGTAACTATTGGATTTATTTGTCAACTGAAGGTCTTTCCCTTCTGTTCTCAGTTGCGAGCTTGCTACAAGCTTACAACAAAACTTAGGAGAGAAATTGTACTCGGTGCAACAAGTATAGATGATCCTCCACAGTATATAACGGTACATTCTCTCTCACATGTCTCTATTGTGCTACGCATATGACGTTTGGAAGATCATAAAAGAATCATATCATTCACTTTGTAAGTGCTTGTTTTAGTTTTGCATTAAAATGGACGATAGGATGTGCAAGCTGTCCCCTATGAAAATGAACAGGAAAAGGAAAACATAAACTTTCAATCAGGGCAGTAACAAAATGTAGCCCATGACATATCCCTCTCTTGGTTTACAATTCATACCAAGTCTCCAAGTTGAGCTGTGTCTTTCAATAACTTCACCTGAAACAAGTTTTTGCTGAGTAACAACTGAAACTTTCCTTGTTAAACAACTGTGAAGTTTCTCAATTTTCCTTTCTCAATTACAAAACGGTATTGGTACTTTCTTGAATTTTGTCATATCTGGCCTACTTGTGGTGCAAGTGCAACTTCTTCATTCATTTCAAACGTAATTTGATCAATAACTTCATTCCAAGTGAATGAAGAATCACATAATAAATATTTCCACTAGATGATTTGAAATGAACAGGTTAATTTCAGTGTGAGTTTTGGCTTGTCTGGTGGGGCTGCGTACTTTTTGACCTCCCTAGACCCTGTTAGTGGTCGCAATCCTTGTTTGGTGGTGGTGTTGCTTCGCTTGTACATGACATTGCAGCATCCTGCTTATGCATGAGACTCGTATAATTTATGCTTGATGCTTATGTTTGTGTTACTTCTGCAGAAACTGAAGCTGTTCTCAGAAAAAGATCTCTCTCTAGATGGCCTTAGAATTTGAGTTGGCAACTACAGCAGGAGCAGCTAGGATGCTTTTGTTTGATTGACTAGTTGTAACTATAGATGTGTAATTTCTTTGATCATCCACGCCCCTCTATTCAGGTCTCAACTAGGAATTATTGCAGTGAAAGATTTATAGCGAATAGTAGCTACTTGGAGAATGCTTGATCAAAGCTGACGCACTAGTTTAGATAGGGTTGTGGTTCATTCTTCCTTAATAGTCGAAAAAGCACAATTACAGGTTTTCAGATGGAAGGATCTTTACAGATGTGGTGGGAGAAATTTCGCGCAATTCTTGTCCCAGCATTTTGGGGAAGATTTTGCACTGTAATATAGGGTGGTGCTTCTAGAATTAGTACCATTATTCTGCTTTCGGTAAGCATTCAGCTTAACAAACGAAAGTATACGTCTAAAAAATGATGCTTGTTAACATTTTTACCATCATTTGTATGACAAGAAAAGTAATTGATGCTGTCCTAGAGATGGACATGCCAAGGCGGGGGTGAGTTCTTTGCTACTTATTGAGTCGATTTTCATTACTTTTCAGTTCAGATTTAGAAATATAATTTTCTCTTAAATCATATACTATCAGTTTAGTTCAAACTAAAGACACACTCAAAATATGTCAAATAATGCTGTCAAATTAACTATAGATGCCATATATCAATTGATGAAAGTTTGTTGGCCGTTGAGAAAAATAGAATGAGATATTATGCAAATTTGTGATGTAACGTAGCCTTAAACCTTGTTTAAAGGGATTTGAAGCAACAAATAAATAAATGTGTACCAATTAATAAGGCGTGGTGGAAGCACTAATGCAAAAAAAACATTCCTAAATGGCACTTCAATATTGACCATTAATTTTGTTTGTATATAATTGGTAAATCATGGTTTATACAGTTTTGAAGTAATGACATAATATTCATTGCTCTTTAAATCAAATAAAAATATAAAACACATGCAAATTGCAATAACAAAGAACACTCAATATAAAATTTTTTAGATATTGAATTTGATTTAGAACACATAATAATCTCTAAGGTGGTTCTTCTTTTTTTGTCTTTTTTGGTATGTGTTTAATAAATAAAAAATTTCGTCATCGAAGTAAATGTTTTTTCAATCGAACACCCAACAAAAAATCTATAAGCTATTGAAGTCACATAAATACTAATAAATGGATTTGTCTTCTACAAATGAATATTATAACGCACTCTACTAAACTCCATTTATTATGTTTATTTTAGGCCGCTGTTATTGCCAGGCCGAAAAGTTTTAATGTCAGGTCATTATTTGTTTGAGTTGACAAATTTGTCCTTCATAATAATAAGGCAAGGCCTATATTCTCTCCCCACTATCTTTAATTGCCTTATTTACAAATAAAATTATGGAAAGTCATTAAAATTAGAATCCTACAACTCCATCAATTTAGCAACAGAATTGGGAAGATGTTTTTTTTGCAAATTTCCCATATATACCTTCTTTTCACAAAAACTCGTATGAGACGGTTTCAAGGTGAGACCTCTCATACAAGTATAATGTCATGCTGACGTCATTGCTTATATATAGAGGACTCACCTTAAGGCGGTCTCATTGGAGACTAATTAGATTCTTTTTCCATATACTTGCTAGATAATTGTATCTTGATTTTTCCAATCAAATAGCTTAAAAAAAAAAAAAAACTAACTAAACTTTTTTTTATAGTTTTTTCCAAACGTATACTGCTAAAGAATATATATGCAACTTTCTTATTAATTACTTGGATACATGTTCTTTGTAATTTGTGTGACGTGAATAAGAATCACGTGGATATTTGTAATTTTGACGAGAGTTTTATATGGCTATTATTATTATTCAATTCTTAAGTACTTAATATATATGTAATAAATGGTAATTGTAGACAAAACAATATTTTGAAGAGAGAGGAGGTGCGTTCTTTAGAGCTTACTCGGTCAGTTCAGTTCTGTTCAGGTGTCAGTTCAGTGATTTCAATTTCAGTTAAATGATGTTTAGTTCAGTTCAGTGGTGCTGAGTTCAGAAACATACTTTTTGCCTCACATATCAAGTTATGTTTAATTCAATTCAGTGGTGTCCAGTTCAGTTCAATGGTGCCCAGTTCAGTGATGTTGAATTCAGTTCAGTTCAGTTTAGTTCTGGTAAGTTCAGCTCTAAAGAACGCACCCAAAATATAGGTTTTCCTTATTAATACGGAGGACAAATTTGTCAACTCAAGGAATTGATGGTCTGGCATTAGTATATATTGACTTGGCAATAACAGCGGCCTTATTTTATTCCGCATTAGGATTATATTCACGTGATTACATTTTGTTTATGAGAGTGATAAAGAACAAATGATCGAGCATCATATTAATTTGATTAGGTTTGCTTATTTTTTTTTATATTATTTTATATTTTAAGGAAGGCTGACTTGTTATCAAAGTTTATGAGTATTTCCTACTTGAAAATCTTTTTTTTTTTTTTTTGGAGGAACTACTTGAAAATTTTTTTATGGGTTGTTGGTGGAACTACTACTAGAAAAATTGATTGTATATGGTCTATTAATATGAGTAGATTCCTCCTTTAAAAAAATAAATAAATCAGAAATAGAATCATTAAAGAATTTCTTATCTAAAAAAAATAAATTCTTAAATCAAAATTTTTTCCCTATCTCAAATGGATTTATTGAGAGAAAAATGAGACACACTTGACAAAAATTAAAAATGGTGATGTGGCAATCAAATGGGCCAACTATGTCGACGTGGAAATTTCAAAAAGCAAATCAACAATTCACATCCCCTTCCAGTTCCATCAAAAATATCAAAACACAGAAGGCAACGCCTCAAGAAGTAAGTACTCGCCAGTCGCCACCATTTTCGTTACATCATTTCTTCGACCTTGATATCATATCATCATCACATCCAACACTCCACATTTCCCCATTTTCTCTCTCATCTCTAGCGATCTCCGCAAATTAGGGTTTCTGAACATCGACCTGTAACGATTTCCAGTACGAGAAATTCAGTTCTCAGAAAATGGATCCTATACTTCCGATCATAGCTCTATCAATACTTTTGGGTGGAATAATTGCTTTTCTCGTATTTGGAAACTATTTCAGCAAACAGAAAGCTGAAGTAGAATCGCTTGCTAAAGCAGAGCTCGTTAACGATGCGAATGACAAAAAACCTACGAAACCAGCTCCTTCGAAGAAGTCTCAGTCTAAACACCACCACTTTGATAAGGTAATTCTGTTATTGTATGGTTTTCTAATTATACAATTTTCTGTTTGTGCGATTTGCTCGATGTTGTTGTCGAAGTTTGAAAGGTTTGATGTATGAATTGATGTTTGATTAAATGAAAATGCAGGAACAAAGCAAGAAGCATCATCCATTGGATTTGAACACGCTGAAAGGTCACGGTGATGCTGTTTTTGGTGTCTCTTTCTCACCAGATGGAAGAAATTTGGCCACAGGTCATAATCTGATAATTGATTTACTAAAGCCTGTTTTTGTTAGCCCTCTTTTGTTTTTTGTTTTTCCTATGGGTATACATGATAAAAATGTACTGGTGATTGCTTCACTCGTCATCATATAAGCTTTGATTTGGGGGAAATGGATACTGAAGAACTCTAGAGTGTATGACTGATGCAGATTTTAAGCAGTGTTTAGTGGGTGGGGAACTGATGCCGGACTTAAACATTGAATTTATCGGAGTAATATGATGATGAATTGCTGAACCAAATACCGTGGATTAGCCTATTATGTCCCGTAAGAGACCCTTCCAAGCCTACCAAGGACCTGATAACCTACCCCGGGGCCTCCTATGTCCCCTAGGGGTGTCCCGTGACATGTGGTGCGAAAATATAGACCTTCGTTCTAGGGCCTCCCGGAAGCATGAAAAACGTGTATTATAGCCATCGCTTTCGGCTTTCCGGGGCCCAGTTGTCATTTTTGCCCAAACTTCTCCGAACTCCGGGGGTTCTATCATGACCCTAGAGGACCCTCGGTCGGGAGAGTAATCCGGATCACCGAACTTCGATATCACCCATGTCTTCGGTATTCTGGCCCTTACATCAGTGTCCTGTAAAACGACCTTCCAAGCCTACCAGGGACTGGATAAGCGACCCCGGGGGCCTCCCATGTCCCCTAGGGGTGTCCCGTGCAATGTGGTGCGAACATATCTACCTTCGTTCCGAGGTCTCTCGGAAACCCAAAAAACGTGGATTAGCCTTTGATTTCCGGCTTCCCGGAGCTGGGTGTCTTTTGTTGCCCAAACTTCTCCGAGGGGTCTTTCATGACCCTAGAAGACCCTCGGTGCACCGGGAGGGTCATCAGGATCCCCGAACTTCGATAACACCCATGCTTTCGGTGTTTAGGCAATCAGGCTCTTACATTGGTGTTCTTACATTGGTGTTCTGTAAAAACGCCCTTATTAAGGACCCAATAAAAGACCCTGGGCCCCTCCCATGTTCCCTAGGGGTGTCCTTTGCGATGTGGTGCCAAAATATCTACTTTCGTTCTTCGGCCTCCCGGAAGCCAAAAAAAGTGGATCATAGCCTTTGATTTTCAACTTCCCGGGCCCGGGGTAGCGTATCTCCGGGAAGTTTATCGTCACCCTAGACGACCTCTGGTATCCCGGGACGGTCATTCGGTTCCCGAACTCCGATTGCACCCATGGACATGGGACATGGGACATGGGACATGGGCACGCTTGCTAGGCAGTGGAACATGGGACATAGCCGCTCGGTGCTGCTACGCCATGGGACAAGGGTGCTCCAGCGCCAAGGGTCATGGGTGTTGCGTCATGGGTCATGAGACAAGGGTGCTGCTCCATGGGACAAGGGTGGTGCAACGCCATGGGATAAGGGTGCCGCGTCATGGGACTAAGTGTGTTGGAGCGCCATGAGTTTTTTTTTTTCTTTTCCCTATGGATATACATGATAAAATGTACTGGTGATTGCTTCATTCCTTGTCATCATAAAAGCTTTGATTGGGGGGAAATGGACACTGAAGAACTCTAGTGTATGACTGATGCAGATTTTAAGCAGTGTTTAGTGGAATGACTTAAAACGTTGAATTTATGGGAGTAATATGATAGTGAATTGCTGAACCGAAAAACCGTGGATTAGCCTCCGATGTCCCGTAAGAGGCCCTTCCAAGTCTACCAAGGACCCGATAACCAACCCGGGGGCCTCCTATGTCCCCTAGGGGTGTCCCGTGTCATGAGGTGCGAAAATATAAAACTTCGTTCCGGAGCCTCTCGGAAGGCCGAAAAACGTTGATTAATAGCCTTCACTTTCAGCTTCCCGGAGCCCGGTTGTCATTTTTGCCCAAACTTCTTCGAGGGTCTATCATGACCCTAGAGGACCCTCGGTGCCCCGTGAGGGGCATCCGGATCACCGAACTTCGATATCACCCATGTCTTCGGTGTTCCAGCTCTTATACTAGTGTCTCTAAAACTCCTTTCCAAGCCTATCAAGGACTGGATAAGCGACCCCGTAGCCTCCCATGTCCCCTAGGGGTGTCCCGTGCGATGTGGTGCGAAAATATCTATCTTGGTTCCAAGGGTGTCATTTTTGCCCAAACTTTTCCAAGGTGTCATTCATGACCCTAGAGGGCCCTTGGTGCACCCTCGGGATCCCCGAACTTTGATATCACCCATGCTTTTGGTGTTTGGGCAATCGGGCCCTTACATTAATGCTCCGTAAAAACGTCCTTATCTCCGGGGGCCTCCCATGTTCCCAATGGGTGTCCTTTGCCATTGGTGCGGAAATATTTACTTTTGTTCTGGGCCTCCCGGAAGCCAAAAAAGGTGGATTATAGCCTTTGATTTTTGGCTTCCCAGGGCCTCGGTGTCGTTTTTTCCCAAACTTCTCGGGGGATTTATCGTTACCCTAGACGACCCCTGGTACCCCGGGACAGTCATCCGTGTCCCCGAACTCTGATTTCACCCATGGACATGGGACAATGTCGCTCGATGCTGCAGCGTCATGGGACGAGGGTGCTGCAGCGCCAGGGTCATGGGAGTTGCGCATGGGGGTTGCGTCATGGGTCATTGGACAAGGGTGCTGCTCCATGGGGGAATGGGACAATGTTGGTCCAGCGCAATGGGACAAGGGTGCTGCAGCGCCATGGTTTATTTTCCTATGGATGTACATGAAAAAAATGTACTGGTGATTGCTTCATTCCTTGTCATCATATAAGCTTTGATATGGGGGAAATGGATACTAAAGAACTCTAGAGTGTATGACTGATGCAGATTTTAAGCAACTTAAACATTGAATTTATTGGAGTAATAAGATGGTGAATTGCTGAACCAAAAAAACGTGGATTAGCCTTCGATATCCCGTAAGAGGCCCTTCCAAGACCCGATAACCTACCTCGGGGGGCCTCCTATGTCCCCTAGGGGTGTCCCGTGCCATGTAGTGCGAAAATATAAACCTTCATTCCGGAGCCTCTTAGAAGCCCAAAAAACGTGGATTATAGCCTTCGCTTTCGGCTTCCCGGGGCCGGGTTGTCATTTTTGCCCAAACGTCTCTGGGGGGTCTATCATGGCCCTAGAGGACCCTCGGTGCCTTAGGAGGGTCATCCGGATCACCGAACTTCGATATAACCCATGTCTTCGGTGTTCCGGCTCTTACACCAATGTCCCGTAAAACGCCCTTCCAAGGCTATTAGGGACTGTATAAGCGACCCCGGGGGCCTCCCATGTCCCCTAGGGGTGTCCCGTGCGCTGTGGGCCTCTCGGTGTGGATTGTAGTCTTTGATTTTCGGCTTCTCGGAGCCCGAGTGTCATTTTTGCCCAAACTTCTCCGAGGGGTCTTTCATGACCCATGAGGACCCTCGGTGCCCTGGGGGCATAAGGATCCCTGAACTTCGAAATCACCCATGCTTTCGGTATTTGGGGAATCGGGCCTTACATTGTTGTTCCGTAAAAACGCATTTATGAGGGACCTTATAATGGACCCCGTGGGCCTACCATGTTGCCTAGGGGTGTCTTTTGCAATGTGGTGAGAAAATATCTACCTTCGTTCTGGGCCTCCCGGAAGCCAAAAAAACGTAGCCTTTGATTTTCGGCTTCCTGGTCCTCGGATGTCGTTTTTGCCTAAACTTCTTCGGGAGCTTTATCGTCACCGTAGAGGACTTATGGTGGCCAGGGACGGTCATCTGAGGCCCGGAACTCCGATTTCACCCATGGACATGAGACATGGGCGCGCTCGCTGGGTGCTGGGACATGGCTGCTCGGTGCTCTTGCGTCATGGTGCTACATCATGGGACAAGAGTGCTGCAACGCCAAGGGTCATGGGTATTGGGTCATGGGTGTTGCGTCATGGGTCATGGGACAAGGGTGTTGTTCCCGTCTTGGGACAAGGGTGCTGCAGCGCCACGGGTTTTTTTTTTTTATTATGGATATACATGATAAAAATGTACTCGTGATTCCTTCGTTCCTTGTTATCATATAAGCTTTGATTTGGGGGAAATGGATACTGAAAAACTCTAGAGTGTATGACTGATGCAGATTTTAAGTGGGTGGGGAACTGATGCTGGACTTAAAAGGTTGAATTTATTCGAGTAATATGATGGTGAATTGCTGAACCAAAAAATCGGGGATTAGCCTCCGATGTCCCATAAGAGGTCCTTCCAAGCCTACCAAGGACCCGATAACCTACCCCGAGGACCTCCTATGTCCCCTAAGATTGTCTCGTGCCATGTGGTGTGAAAATATAAATTTTCGTGGTGGGGCCTCTCGGAAGTCCGAAATACGTGGATTATAGCCTTCGCTTTCGGCTTCCCGGGGCCCGGTTGTCATTTTTGCCCAAACTTATCCGGGAGGTTCTGTCATGACCCTAGAGGACCATCTGTGCCCCGGGATGGTCATCCGGATCACTGAACATCAATATCACCCATGTCTTCGGTGTTCCAGCTCTTACACACTGGGGACTAGATAAGCGGCCACGGGGACCTCCCCTATCCCCTAGGGGTGTGCCGTGCGATGTGGTGCGAAAATATCTACCTTAGTTCCGGGGTCTCCCAGAAGCCAAAAAAACGTGGATTATATAACTTATAAGTCTTTGATTTTCGGCTTCCCGGGGCCCTGGTGTCATTTTTTCCCAAACCTCTCCGAAGGGTCTTTCATGACCCTAGAGGACCCTCCGTGCCCTGGGAGGGTCATAAGGATCCCCGAACTTTGATATCACCCATTCTTTCGGTGTTTGGGCAATCGGGGCCTTACATTGGTGTTACGTAAAACGCCCTTATCAGGGACCCCATAACGGACCCCGAGGGACTGCCATGTTCCTTAGGGGTGTCCTTTCCGATGTTTCGAAAATATCTATTTTCGTTCTAGGGCCTCCCGGATGCCAAAAAAAGTGGATTAAAGCCTTTGATTTTCGGCTTCCCAGGGGTGTCGTTTTTCCCCAAACTTCTCCAAGTGGTTTATCGTCACCCTAGACGACCTCTGGTGCCCCGGAACGGACATCTGGGTCCCCGAACTCTGATTTCACCCATGGACATGGGACATGGGCGCGCTCGCTGGGTGCTGGGACATGGGACATGGCCACTCGGTGCTGCTGCAGCGCCAAGGGTCATGGGCGTTGCGTCATGAGTCATTGGACAAGGGTGCTGCTCCAAGGGACAAGGGTGGTGCAGCGCCATGGGACAAGGGACAAAGGGACAAGGGTGCTGCGTCATGCGACAAGGGTGCTGCGTCATGCGACAAGGGTTCTTTTTCCTATGGATGTACATGATAAAAATGTACTGGTGATGGCTTCGTTCCCTTGTCATCATATAAACCCTAGAGTGTATGACTGATGCAGATTTTAAGCAGCGTTTAATGGGTGGGAACTGATGCTAGACTTACAACATTGAATTTATTGGAGTAAAATGATGGTGAATTGCTGAACCTAGAAAGCGTGGATTAGCCTCCCATGTCCCGTAAGAGGCCCTTTCAAGCCTACCAAGGACCCGATAACCTACCCCGAGGGCCGCCTATGTCCCCCAGGGGTGTCCTATGCCATGTGGTGCGAAAATATAAACCTTTGTTCCGGGGCCTCTCGGAAGCCCGAAAAACGTTGATTATAGCCTTCGCTTTCGGCTTCCCAGGGCTCGGTTGTCATTTTTGCCAAATCTTCTCCGGGGGGTCTATCCTGACCCTCGAGGACCCTTGGTGCCCCGGGAGGGTTATCCGAATCACCAAAATTTTGTCCCGTGCGTTGTGGTGCGAAAATATCTACCTTGGTCCTGGGCCCTCCCGGATCCGAAAAACGTGGATTATAGTCTTTAATTTTCGGCTTCCTGGCCCGGGTGTTGTTTTTGCCCAAACTTCTTCGAGGGGTCTTTCATCACCCTAGAGGACCCTCGGTGCCATAGGAGGGTCATAAGGATCCCCGCACTTCGGTATTACCCATGCTTTCGGTGTTTGGGCAATCGGGCCCTTACATTGGCGTTCCGTAAAAACGCCTTTATCTCCCTGCGGGGGTCTCCCATGTTCCCTAGGGGTTTCCTTTGTGATGTGGTGCGAAAATATCTACCTTCGTTCCGGCGCCTCTCGGAAGCCAAAAAAAGTGGATTATAGCCTTTAATTTTCGGCTTCCCGTGGCTTGGATGTCGTTTTTGCCTAAACTTCTCCGGGGGGGTTATCGTCACCCTAGAGGACCTCTGGTGCCCCGGGACGGTCAACCGAGTCTCCGAACGCCGATTTCACCCATGGACATGTCACATGGGACATGGGAGGCTCGTTGGGTGCTGGGACATGGGACATGGCCGCTCGGTGCTGCTGCGTCATGGGTCATGGTGGTGCAACGCCAAGGGTCATGGGTGTAGCGCCAAGGGTCATGGATGTTGCGTCATGGGTCATGGGACGGGGGTGCTGCTCCACGGGACAAAGGTGGTGCAGTGCCATGGGACAAGGGTGTTGCAGCGCCATGGGTTTTTTTCCCCCTATGGATATACATGATATTTTTTTTCCCTATGGATATACATGAGAAAAATGTACTAGCGATTGCTTTGTTCCTTGTCATGATATAAGCTTTGATTTGGGGGGAAATGGATACGGAAGAACTCTAGAGTGTATGACTGATGCAGATTTTAAGCAGTGTTTAGTGGGTGGGAAACTAATGATGCTGGATTTAAAACATTGAACTTATTGGAGTAATATGATGGTGAATTGCTGGACCAAAAAACCGTAGATTAGCCTCCGATGTCCCGTAAGAGGCCCTTTCGCTACCAAGGACCCGATAACCTACCCCGGGGGCCTCCTATGTCCCCTAGGGGTGTCCCATGCCATGTGGTGCGAAAATATAAACCATCGCTCCTGGGCCTCTTTGAAGGCCGCAAAACGTGGATTATAGCCTTTGCTTTCGTTTCCAGTGGCTCGGTTGTCATTTTTGCCCAACTCCGAGGGGGTCTATCATGACCCTAGAGGACCCTTGGTGCCCCGGGAGGATCATCGGGATCACCGAACTTCGATATCATCACCCATGTCTTCGGTGTTCCGGCTCTTACACTAGTGTTCTATAAAACGCCCTTCCAAGCCTATCAGGGAATGGATATGCGACCCCGGGGGCCTCCCACGTCTCCTAAGGGTGTTCTGTGCGATGTGGTGCAAAAATATCTACCTTGTTTCCGGGGCCTCCCAGAAGCCAAAAAAACATGGATTATAGCCTTTGATTTTCGGCTTCTGAGGCCCGGGTGTCTTTTTTTCCCAAACTTCCCTGAGGCGTCTTTCATGACCCTAGAGGACCCTCGATGACCCGGCCTCGAACTTCGATATCTCCCATGCTTTTGGTGCTTGGGCAATCAGGCCCTTACATTGGTGTTCCGTAAAACGCCCTTACCTAGGACCCGATAACGGACCCCTGGGGCTTTCCATGTTCCCTAGGGGTGTCCTTTGCGATATGGTGCGAAAATATTTACTTTCTTTCCGGGGGGCCTCGGAAGCCAAAAAAATTGGATTATAACCTTTGATTTTTGGCTTCCCGGGGCCCGGGTGTCGTTTTTGCCCGAACTTCTCCGGGGGTTTATCGTCACCCTAGACGACCTCTGGTTCCCCGGGATGGTCATCCGGGTCCCCGAACTCCGATTTCACCCATGGGACATGAGACATGGGCGGGCGCTAGGACATTGGACATGGCCGCTCGGTGCTGCTGCGTCATGGGACAAGGGTGCTGCAGTGCCAAGGGTCATGGGTGTTGCGTCATGGGTACAAGGGTGCTGCTCCATGGGACAAGGGTGGTGCAGCGCCATGGGACAAGGGTGCTGCAACGCCATAGGTTTTTTTTCCCCTATGGATATATAAAAATGTACTGGTGATTGCTTCGTTCCTTGTCATCATATAAGCTTTGATTTGGGGGAAATGGATACTGAAGAACTTTAGAGTGTATGACTAATGCTGATTTTAAGCACTGTTTAGTGGGTGGGGAACTGATGCTGGACTTCAACATTGAATTTATTGGAGTAATAAGATTAGTTTTTACTTGCATTTTGAATGATTTTCAAACTGTAATGGGTTGATTTGATTTTAAAATTTAAGTGCAAATTAATGAACCCAAAGGGCATTGTCAAGAAGTCAACTGATATCAAGCGTAATGGTAGTGTTCAGACATTGTGAGAAGTGGCCAATCTAGGTTGAGCTCCTGCTTTCATTAATTCGCCAAGTTGCTCTGGCAAACCAGGACTGCTGAGTTTATCTCCCACTGGGTCAAAATCATAATTTTGCCAGGGCTCTAGCTTAACTGAGAGAACTTTAGAGAAAGGAGGTTCAAGAGATTATCTTTGTAGATAGCATGGGTATATGGGCGTCAACCAAGTGACCCAACTAATCCCATGGGCCATGAAGACGCATCACATTGTTCTGTTCCCTTGTATTTTCAGGCGGAGGGGGGTAGTGGTGGCGGCTAGCTATATAACTAATTTTCTTTTTCTCATCTTCATTTGTTCAATGAGGTTTAACAATGTTATTTAACGAAGTTATTGTTGTCTGAATGCAACTTGTGTAAAAGAAGTTCTAGATGGAGAAGTAGGCCAACTTTTGGTACTTAAGAACTTGGTTTGGTTGCAGGGGTTCTGTAGATGACGTTCAAGTAACTCAAGCTTGTTTTGGACTTAGTTACATGGCAATTATTACATTTGCCCGCAGATTGTGTTCTTGACCTAGTTGGCCCAAGTTTGAGTGGGCCAATAACATGGCATGTCGAATCAATCTCCAAGTGACTGCGCCTGACCATGCGTTGTGTGTTTTTTCTTTTTTTCTTTTTTCCGGGTGTTGGGGAAGTTAATGAAGAGATGCAGTAAAACAGTAATGTAGAAGTAATACTTAGAGGTCCTTCACAAGTTCTTCAATGACATGCTTGTTTCTTTATCGCATACATGGGGGATCTTAAAAGTTAAATGCAGGGTGACCTCTGTCTGCTTGACCTTCTCTGCTCTATTTACTTTAACTTCAAGATTAAGTCTTCTTTTTGTGGTCTGTGGATGATTTTGAGGTGAGTTGAAGTTGCGGCTACTTTTGTTTTGAGTGACTGTTCTAGTCCACAAAACTTCAATCAATATAGATATTGATGAATCTATTGTTTGAATTCTTAAAATCAAATCAATAGTGGGTAGCTCAACTGGTCAGAGCTCTGAGATTTGTTCCAGAGGTCTCTGGTTTGAGTCTCCGTAGGGCCACTGGAGGCTTACCTGGTCGTTAACTTCATGTTCCAAGGGATTAGTCGGGCAAAGCCCAGATAGGCGGATACCCATGTAATCTGTGAAAAAGGAAATTCGATAGTGAAGCAGCATTAAAGATGAGTCTTGACTAAATTTTTGTCATTCTTGTATAATTATGGCTTTTTCAGGGAATTAATTTTTAATGTAAGTTTGGCTTCTTTGGGTATTTCTGTTCTATAATATAACTTCGCATCTTTTATGGGCTAGCAATCACAAAGGATAAAATTGTGTGAAGCAAGCTACTTAGATTTTTTTATAACTCGACGTTGTAAGAATATGATTTTGTAGAAGCCCAGACCCTCAAAACAGAATTGAAGACAGATTCCATCTATCATTTCTAAACCATTCAACCATCAGAATCGTATGCCTTCACACACGGCATTTTACTTATAAAGCGGTTTTGCTAGAGATTATAATAACACTTCTGCTAGGATTTTTTATCAAAAAAATAAAGAAACAGTTATGGAAAGAGTTTATAATTACAATTAAGAATGAACAAAGAAGACTGAATCTAGATACATACACAATCATTGTATATGATACTAATGCATTAAGTGGAAAGACATCTGAGTATGTTATCAAACCTTGAACTTAGGTCCATAATTTTCTGGTATATGTTTAAGTAATTGATATGAGTACTGATAAAATTAGTACCTTTTTTTTAACATGTAGAAGTAGATCGTCTTCTTCTTTGATTACATATGTAGCTAGTTCAAATGTTTCAGAATCCAAGCATTTGCTTTTATGGTAGCAGAACTGGAACAGAAAGCACATGTTGAAATGTACCAGAGTGCTTGTATTGAAAAATGACATTCTTCTTAGCTCAGTTGGCAAGACCTGAAATCTATTCCAGAGGTCCCATGTTCGTGTCCCCTCAAGGCCACTGGAGGTTTTTCTGGTCGTTAACTTTGGGGCCCATGGGAATAGTCAAGCAAAAAAAGCTTGGATACCCATGTTATCTAAAAAAAAGGAAATGACATCCTTCTACCCCTGTATCTGTAACTCTACTGATCTACTTGGAGATCTGAGATGGTGTCTTTTCTCTTCTCTTTTTTCCACCCCTCAAATATTTGGGTGCGTTGCCTTTAGATAGCATGGATTTTGCAACTTAAGTATTATGTTTTTGGAGAGGTTCTACTTCTAGTTGTTCATCTGAAACAGAAATGGAGAAGAAGGCGGTTCTTGTGAATCATTTTCTGCTTGTTTTTCAGATAGAGACGAAGGAAAAGAATGCTATGATTTATTTTTATGCTTGTTTTTCTCTTTTGTTATATCACTAGGTAGTATATTTGTTTCTTAGGATAAAGAAAAAGTATATTTTTGAAAAATCATTTGTACAACAAAAGAGAGGACAAGGTATTCAAATTGACATTGTTCTACTCCAGAAATGAGTGTCAATAGTGTTATGTATCAGCAGTGGCGGATTCAGTACAGGGCACCGGGGCCCCGGGCAACCAGTTTTTTGGGAAAATTTTGCTAAAATACCCTAGTTTTTGGATTATTTTTTTAAAATTATTGCTAAAATACCCCAACAATTTAGTTTCGGTACCCATATTATTTAATAATTCAGTTTTGGCACCCATATTATTAGTTTTCTAGATTCGTCACTGTGTATCAGGACTATAAATTTTGGTTTTAACATTTTTGTCCGGGTTGCTTATTTTCATGAAATAGCTATATATATATATTTTGAAAAAAATTATTTATTTATTTTTGCATGTTTTTATTAACTCTTTGGTTCTTCTGCAGCCTGTGCAGATGGTGTGGTCCGTGTTTTTAAGCTGGATGATGCTTCTAGTAAAAGTTATAAGTATGTACTTATAGATAACAGTATTGCCTCATTGGTTTTTAACTTGTTACCGTAATGTTTGATGCTGATAATAGTAATATCATCACTCTTATCATGTATGACTCTGCAGGTTCTTGCTCATTAACATGCCAGCTGGAGGCCATCCAATAGGAGTTGCATTCTTAGATGATGCATCATCTATTGTAGTTGCTACTCAAAATCTTACTGGTTCCTCGCTATACATGTATGGGGAGGGGACCAAGCCTTCTGGTGAAAGTAAACAGCAAGCCAAGCTTCCACTTCCTGAGATCAAATGGGAACATCAGAAAGTCCATGATAAAAATGCTATCTTGAACTTATATGGGACTATAGCAAGTTATGGAAGTGCTGATGGAAGTTCTATTGTTGCCTCCTGTTCAGAAGGTACCTATTATTATTAAATATAAATTTTCTGATAATCCATGTTCTGTGAAATTGTTTTCCCCTTGATCTTTCCTGTTTGTGTGAATAAAAGTTAGACCTTAATGTTTGTTGCTCTATTTTTTGTAACTAGGAGATACTGTGGTATACTTGTATAGATACTTATCTCATCGATGAAGTTTGAAAATGTATTACTTACTTCGGTTGCCTGATCATCTGACTGAATTTTTCCTTGTCTATTGTATTGGTGTTTAAAATACATCAAATATATGAAGCTTGCCATGTCAAACTTCAAGTGTACTCTAGACTGCATTCACAGAGCAGATTGTTTCTTGGAAGAACATTGTTTCTAGTGTTCTGTTAGGTTTTACTTTGCATAGAACTAAACTCACTTTCTTTTTCAGCAACTGAAATTAAACTTTGGCATGGGAAATCCGGCAAGCTATTGGGGACAGTCGACACAAACCAGCTGAAAAACCACATGGCTGCAGTATCTCCCAATGGGCATTTTATTGCTGCTGCTGCATTTACAGCAGATGTGAAGGTGGGTATCCCAAAAGTATGCTCAATGCATAGTCAAATAGTCCCTGTGGCTGTATGTGACACATAAGGAAGCACGGATGGTCTGGATAGGTGCCATGTTGCATGTCCAACACACAGACACAACATGAAACATGTGTGCAGCACATCTTAGGCTTTTGACCTTCTGCAGATGGTGCTTTCCTGTGTTTGTGTTGTGCCCATATTCATCTTCTTGCCCGTGTCTGTGCAACCTAGTGAGGCCTTCAACTTTCAATGTTTATACTTCTTTCTGGCATTTTTTTTATGCGTATCCCCACCAGTATGATCAGCATTGTTTCAGTTATCTAACATATATACACCTTGTAAAACCTCTGAGATCTATTCCAGAGGTTCCAGGTTCGAGTCCTCTTAAGGCCACTAGAGGTTTTCCTGGTCGTTAACTTCAGGGCCCATGGGATTAGTCAAGCAAAGCTTGGATACCCATGTTATCTAAAAAAAATAAAAGTTCTGATCATAGTCATAGGATGCTTTCATCCGGTAACTTTTTCTGCAAATGTATTATGTATTATCCACTTTATCCATACTGGCTGTGGCATTGATTTTAGCATATATATCTTCTAACCTAATATTGTCTTGAATTAGTATAATCCTTGGTTCATGCTCTCCTTTTCAATGCAAAAATATGTGAAAACTTTCCTGTCGGTGATATATTATTCCTCTCCCCCCCCCCCACACACACACACTAATTTCGTCTTGATTGGGCTTTGAGCTTTGTGAGACTTGTGATTGACACCCTTTTATGTAAAGGGACGAAAAGGCATTGTAATAGCCCCTACAATACAAGTACTAATTCATTTGTTTATTGTACATTACATCTGGGACATCATGCCTTATCTGAGATTCAACTACAAGAGCTTTCGTCTAATTAAATCACTATTTCGCAGATCTGGGAGATAATTTACTCTAAGGATGGTTCTGTCAAGGAAGTTGTGAAGTGTATGCAGCTAAAGGGGAACAAGGTTATTTATCATCCTTGCTGCTATATTCATATCTTTGATATGTTTTCTGAATTTCTTAAATTATTTTCGAACAGGAGAGATTATTTATTAGTGAAGAGTAATCAGTAATTACCGACATGAGATAAGAAGTCATCAAAAAGAAAAACTAATTACAAATCACCAAACTGAACATCAGTGAGGGACACCCCTTCAAATTCCCCGATCGCTTGGCCCATAAAGATGCCAAATACCACCTGGTCCCAATTAAGCCCAAGAAGCTTTCCAACCCTAGTAAAAACTCTCAAGTTCCTCTCCAACCAAAGGCACCAAAGAACCGCCAAAACAGAGCACTTCCCAACAACTTATAGTCCTTTCCCTTTCCCTAACAACATCTCGAACCTGCAAAAGCTGAACAATCGTAGCAGGCCAAACAATGCACTCATTCCCCCCCCCCCTCCACTAAACAGCATATTCCACAAAGTTCGAGCAAAGTCACAATGCAATAACAAATGCGAACAGGTCTCACTAGCATGGTGACACATGACCCACGCATCTGGCAATGAAGCCCAACTGGATCTCCTCCACTGTAACATATCATGTTTTAGGGACCTAAACAGGAGAGGTGGATCCATTTGCATACATAATTTAGGCAATTAAGCATTAGTTCATGCTGTACTTCCTTGAGTTTATGTTTGTCTAAGCTTCATATTGGACTTTGATTTTGGGTTTTGAGACATGGAAAGGTTTTGGAACGCTATTGCTTGGTATAATGTACAGCATGTATAGGCCATACATGTTTGTAATTCTCATGACAAAACTACCCTTTCCTTTATATGTCACTTTATCATTTATTGTTTATATCTTTTCAACAAAACCACCGTACAAATGTTTTTGGTTAAGTGGACCGCCTTTTCCGAACAATCGGTAAAATAATAATTTAAAATGACTATTTTGCCCTCATTTCCATGCACATCCCTCTTCATGAATAGATGCCCCTAGACCACCCCCCATCATTTCCCAGCCATAGTATAGACCCAATTACCACCTAGTCCCACCAAAACCGAAAAACATCAGTGCACTTAAATGATGCACATGCGTGGAACATGAGGGCAAAATTTGAACTTTATATTCTACTATAAAACACCTATAAGGGGTTTAAGTCATGCGAGAAATTAAAGAAGGCGGTTTTGTTTAAAAGAAAGTTGTAAAAAGCGGTGCTTTACAAGATGTGATAAATGAAATAGTTTCCTTCTCATAAACAAGTTATTCGTGTATGGGATGCATCATTTGCTCCCATGTAAAGCCTGCCAGTAACTAGCAGCTTATAAACCTGATGGGGTAGCTCAGCTGGTAAAACCTCTGAGATCTATTTCCGAGGTGCGAGGTTTTGAGTCCTCTTAGGGCCACTGGAGGTTTTCCTGGTTGTTAACTTCAGGGCCCATGGGATTAGTCAAACAAAGCTTGGATACCCATGTTATTTAAAAAAAATAAATTCTAGCAGCTTATGATGACTACTGTCTGAATGTTCTTCCTCATATGTTCAATGTTTACAGAGTGCAGTAACTTGGTTGTGCTTTACTCCAAACTCAGAGCAAGTTATAACAGCATCTAAAGATGGTACCTTGAAAGTATGGAATATTAACGGTGGGTGTTTTTTCTTTAAATTATGGTTGGCTGTGTTGAGTCCTTGATGGCCTATATATACCGTATAGTTACTTCATCATGCTAAACTATTCAATTATTGCTCTGGATGCAATATCACTCAATCTTTGAATTACTATCTGCTGTGATCTATTATGTCTTGCTAGTTTTTTTTAAGATTCAAAGACTAGTGTACTTTAGCAGCGCCCATCTCTGTGGTCTGGATGTATGGATGAATAATTTACAAATGTGCAAGATTGGAGGAGCATGGAGTTAATGTTTGGTTGGTCGAGTTCATGGACTTGATGGAGCAAAATAATTTCCTCTAGTTTTTAGAGGCTTAAGCTGTTTTAACCAGAATAGCTGAAACAATTTATCCTTCAACGTTTAAGGTACAGAAATATAAATTTGTGATATACCATGCGTAAAATGACCAAAAGTTATGTGATCGCTTGGACCTAACCTCCTTTTTTGGCTAGATTTCTTCTTGCAATCTAGAATGTTACGCAATAAAAACAGATTCTAGAATCAATACCGCTAAAATGATATGTAGTTGTTTTTTGACCAGTACTTTTATATATCTTGTTACCATGAATGTTTGAGCCGTTTGATGATTTGAATTAATTGAGAACTTTGACCTTGCCTACTCTGATTTGGGAGGGGGGGGGGGTTCTCGAAGTTCAGTCCTCTTTGGTGAATTGTTAAGATTTGTTATCATGCATGTCCTCTTGACTAATTTTGTTTTATTTGTCATTGCAGTTAGGTACCATATGGATGAGGACCCCAAGATTCTAAGAGGATTTCCTATTCCTCTTCATGATGCAAGTGGTACAACCTTGCATTATGATCGTCTCAGTATCTCTCCTGATGGAAAGATACTGGCTGCCACTCATGGTTCCACATTGCAGTGGCTTTGTGCTGATACTGGAAAGGTTTTGGACACTGCCGATAAAGCCCACGATGGTAAGTCCATTTATTTAGTACCTGAAATGGACAGGAATCAGTAAATGGAACTAACCAACACTTGTGCATGCGCATATATCCACCACCTAGTCATTTATATGCACTCAGAAATGTGTAGCATCTGTTAATTATTCTTTTCTTGTTTAGGGAGAGGCCCAAGACCTAGCCAATGCTGAGACTCACCTGAGTGTAATTGCTGCTGCTATAGAGGCAGGCCGTTAGATAAAATTTGTGACTTCATATGCTTGCAGTTTGTCTACAACCCAGGTCCTGAAATATTATCATGGTTGCCCAAGCAAGTGTTTGAGTGGTGTTCATTTATACAGTGATAATAGTTACTGGAGTAGAAAATTTTTCTCCTCTTCCATTGTCATCAAAATGTCTTGGATTCTGAAACCTAGCTGTCCAAAATGAGTTATAAGTACAAATTTTTCAGACTTATAGGCTAGAATCCAGTAAAAACTTGAAGAGACTCCTTTATGACTCATCACTCATGC
The DNA here is from genome assembly GCA_038025085.1 of Tetragonia tetragonoides. NCBI lineage: Eukaryota > Viridiplantae > Streptophyta > Magnoliopsida > Caryophyllales > Aizoaceae > Tetragonia > Tetragonia tetragonoides. The sequence continues at coordinate 6,756,366 of CM076140.1, read as the reverse complement.
ACCCCTGGAAATGTTCCTGGAAATGTATAATTTGAAGTTCTAATCATGAAAAAATCATGGAAACTTTATCCTTTTTAGTTATTCTATTTTGATTTTAGAGACATTTATTCCTTGTTTATACCCTGGTCACTGTCTTGTTTTTCTTTCCTTCATGATGGTTCTATTGTTGCTTGGGCTATAAGTTCTGGTTCGTTCTTATAGCTTTTGGCCAAAATACGGGTTGTAAGATTTTCTTTTGTGGCGCTTGCATGAAACACTTCTGATGAGAAGAGTACTAAGCTTCTTCTTTGATATGGCATGATGCAATATATGTTTTTGTATGAAACATGACAACTTATTGATAAATAGATAATTCCAAGCATGTTTGTAGCTTCTTTGCTACCTCCCTTTTCTGCAGTTCCCTGCACCCCTTGAGGATATGGGAGCAGGTGTTGATACAGCTTGCAGATGGTTGGTTATTAGGTTCTACTCATAAAATAGGAGGCACTAAATTACTGCTGGGCTAATATATAGGCCATATCTTTTTATGATATGGTTGCCTGCTGATGTTGATGGTTTAGTTGAGTTGATGAATTCTCACTGATTACCCACATGTAGGTATTCATTTATTTATTTTCCCAGTTATGGGTTTTTGCCCTACATGTTCCCTGTTTACCTCAAGTTGATTGCCTAAGCTTTCCTTCATCTGTGCCTTGTCTACTTCTTCTCTTTTTATTGTGTTTGTTGTTACTTCTAAATGGTTTTGTATGCTAGTTGTCTGCAATGGACTAAGCTTCTGTCATGCAGGTGATATAACATGCATTGAATGGGCACCCAGAGCACTTTCTACGGGTATTCTTCATAATTTAATCATCTTCTCTAATTCCCTTTCACTATTAGAAAGTGCATTATACAGTATTATGTTGTGTGTTGATCATTTAATTCAGGGAAGTGTTTGTTTCTTTAAACTAGTACCCTTGTACCTCCTCCTTTGCAGGGAACACAGAAGGCACGATCTTGGCAACAGCCAGTGTTGACAAGAAAGTTAAGTTATGGCTGACACCTCCTGTTCACCTGTCATGAAGAAATCGGAAGAGGCATTACTAAATCTACAAAGGAGTCGCTCTTTCCTGTAGTCACGCTGGAATGCACTAAAGTTTTGTAGTTTTGATGCTGCTGGTTCACCTTATCTGTAACTTTGCCTATGTTGCATAATGTAACATGCCTCCTGACAGATCACGAGGCTCTAAGAGTTTTCGATTGGAAGCTAAAGAAGCTCACTTTTCTGGATTTACAAGAGGTTTTGACAGTTGCGTACTTGCGAAGTGATAAAATTGGGCTGCTTGATGAGGACATTGACATCGACTAGAATAACAGGATCCTATTTTATAGTCTTGTACTGGTTCTTTAAGAGGCAGAAGCTTGATTTATGGTGTATGGAGAGAACTTATTCCGGCTTTGTATGTACATGCTTAGTTTCAACTTGGTACTCTTACAGTCTTACGTAGTCACCTTGTGAAGCAAATTTGTTGAGACTAAAGGCCTGTGACTTGCGAATTTTTGATCTTTTGTTTTTCCTTGTTTTTGTTTTTCCTTGTTTTTGTTTTGTTTTTGTTTTTGTTTGTTTTTGAGAGAGAACGCTAACATACTTGATTGTATAATTAGGTGACAAACTTTTTTTTTAAAAAGATAGCATGAGCCACTTTTTATGTTTCTTTGTGTCTATGGGATCCAAGCAATCACCGAAACGGAGAAACGCGTGATAAAATGGCGGAAAAAAAAGGAGGAAACAATATACATCGCCCACCGTGGGGCTCGAACCCACGACCACAAGGTTAAGAGCCTTGCGCTCTACCAACTGAGCTAGACGGGCTTGTGCTATGATAACCTTTGAATTCATATAAGCGAAAGTAGCCAATGAACATGCTGATTAATAGTAATACAACAATCTTTATTGAACCTTTACGAAGGCTCAATTACAAGGAGTTTTCTTTCTTTTTCTTTTTCTTTTTCTTTTTGTTTGTGAGAATAATAATATGAAGAACTGAACAACATTTTGGGTGTATGTAATTGTCGAGATGTTGACGGTTTTGCTTGTAATGGTTTCTGAATTCTGATATTGGATATTTGGATTTCATTGTTTGGGAGCATACGACAGAAGAAAGCTCTTGGTCTGTTGTCTCCTGGCCTGGATCTGGGAGATAACTTGTAAGTTCTTACATGGCAACATGTCTAGAAGTCTAGAACTGAAGCAGCTAATAATTGGAAAATGTAATGCTGCTTTTCATTTCCCAACTTTTTTTTATCATACAGATTACAGATAACTGATGCCTGAATTCGTATGTTGTATAATCTGAAATGCCATCCTGCAAAACTACAAGAACTACATAGCTTTAGACCATAAACCAAGATTCATACTCACTTTGGTCGTACGCAAGTTCTCAGTCTTTCACTAATCAAATGCTACAGTCTTTATAAATACATATTACAAATTCTTGAGGATAGTTCTGACTTCTGAATGTGTGGTACAGCAGAGAGTCGCAGACGTGTACTCAAGAACGCATCTGTAACTATTTTAGAATCAGTTGGAGCTTGGCACACCAGTAAATCAGTTATGAAATGGGTACACAACGGCAATGCGTAACATTTTCTAAGAGAACATCTTCTACGGCTAATACAACTAATAGATGCCCATATGTACAGGGTAGGATCTACTGCTGAAAACAAAATTTTACATATGGGGGATTGCCAAACGAAAAGAAAAATAAACCCAAAATACTGCAGAGTAAACCTCATTTCCTTTGACTGATATATACAGGTACTCTTGCCTAGGAAGTTTTTACTCAGCTTTGCTCTTTGGAAACCAGAAATCTTCTCGCTTCCTCATCAGCAACATCACTGATTAAGAGCAATGCATTAGAAACAACGGGAACAAAAGGCATGGGTGAAAAAACAAGAAATAAGTGTAGCAATGCAGAATACCAGTTTGTTAAGTAAAAGCATGAAACGAGGGGAAAAAATGGTTTAAAGATTAAACCTGTCTATGGCTTCTGATTTTGTGATTAATGCCATCCCTTTTGAGGCAAGAAGTTCACAAAAAGCATTCAAGTCATGTTCTCGGCAGAATCTACAGAGATATTGCACAAAGTCGTTGAATTGCTTAGGTTCCTACAAGAAGCAAACTTCCAGAGTCAAATCACCCAGTGGTTGAAACACCACCAATAAGTACATTGTGCAACCATTTACAATGGAAATTAGATGAGGCCTACCTGTTCAAGAACGCAGCCTTTTCGAAGAGCAGCTAGACATTCTACTGCTTTGTCATAGTTATCCCCTTCATAGGAGTCCTCCACAAGGTCATAAATTATGTTCTTCATACCCTTGATTGCTTTTGAAACCCAATCTGGGTTATCTCTACGTGATAGCATAGCTTCAAAATCCTGGACTGGAGTCAGATTTCCAATCTTCTCAGCCATGGTGGTAGAATTATTTCCCATAGACACAGAAGGTTTTTCATCCCGTATCTCGACCTTAACTGCAGAAATGTCTTCAGTGCTCTTCAGAGGTTTCACCTCAGGAGCTTCGACAGCCTCTTTCTCATCATCTGATCCAGAAGGTTTCTCCCTGAATGACTTCGCAGATTTCTTCCTCTATAAAAAATAAGAAGTTAACACCCGCCCAGAAACAACCATTGGTAAGAGTTCTTTTTTTTTTTTTTTTTTTTTTATATTCCAATAATAGGTTAAAGTTAGACTAGCCCTTTACCTTTGGATTCTCCTTAAGTTCAAAGCATTTACGAAATTCATCAATCACAGACTTGTTCTGCAAAAGAAGTTCCGGATCAGGTTCAGTTATACTCTTCAACGCTTCATCAAGTGGAGGCACAGCTGAGTCTGGGTGCTTTGCTTTTAATTCGAGAAAGTGGTAAAACCGCTGTGAAACACAAAATGGCTATAGTCAGTCAAATAATTACACAGACAATATCAGAGTAACATTTATTTCCCTATTTCTGTACAAACACGCTTTTGAATTATGATTTAGAACCGTAAAAAACTGGCATCAATGTTCTCATTCTTCAAAATTTTGAGCTGGAAAGCTCGATATCATAATCCAGTTCCAGTATGTCAAGAACTGAGGAAAAATAGATTATCTCATCAAAAGTCCATTATCAAATGAAGATTACATGAGAGCTTAGGGTGGGTAGCGCAGTGGCGCACCCCCCACCCCCCACCACTTGTTCCCAGCGATGACCTGTGTTCAAGTCTCATTTCCAATAAAGTTTGAGGTTACTTTGCCGTTCCAAAAAAAAATGAAGATTACACGAGCAGAAATACTATAAAGGTACCTCCAGAACAGGATTTGGAGTAAGTTCAGGCTTTAGATTCTCTTCCTTGGCCGGTGGCGAAAGATCAAGCATCTTTACCAAGTTATCTGCCACCTCCTGCTGTTCTTCAGTAGGCTGAAATGCTGCAGGGAGATTTCTGAAAGAAGGAAATTGGAACTCTCGGACATCCTCAGCAAATGGGAGTACATTGAAGTACAATGAATCAGGCTTCAAACAGAGAGCACCCAGACGAAGAGAATTAGGGGGGAATACTAGAAGGCTAGAGCAAAAGAAGATGAAAGAACAAAAGAATATGTAGATTGCTACAAATATATTGGATGGTCAAAACACCAAATGGCATCTTAAAACACTTTATCGACCAAGATGCAATCCAAAATATTTTTGCAATGTTAAGCACTTAAGCTAAGAAAAAAAAGGGTCCTTTTGCGTATATTCCCTGAAAATGTTGTCGCGGATGTAAATCTTCAACAAAAATTAGTACTATCTGCATTAATAGTTTAGGAAAGGAAAAAATAATACCGCAAATTAATTTTTAATAAATAAAAAAGAGTAAATGATCAAACACCTAACCATAGTGATACCTTCAGGGAATGCGGAATATTACATTTTTAAATACCCAAATTCACCAGACTAATTTCAAATACCAATCTGGTTGAATGAGTGTTTCAAAAAACCATTTTGGCTAATCGGAATAAATATAACTGTTCAAAAAGAAAAGAAAAGACCTTACAATATTGTCCTTGACAGATATATGTGGTGTCAAGACTCCAACCACAACAGCTGCCTGGCCTTGCCTCCAAACACAGCGCACTATGGCCACCTTATTCATTTCCTTCATTGCTCTAGCCAAAGCAGAAATTGCAATAACAGCTTCTGGCTTGCCTGGTTCAGCAATGAATAGGTTGACATCTTTCATGTAGTACTGCCTGCAAACATGAGAAGATAATAAAATGTTTCTGTGAATCATTCATTCCTCTGACAGATGCTAGGAAACAGCAGTACACAGATCTCAGTTAAAATAGAAATGCTCTTACCGTAATATGTTTTTAGCATCAGTGAAACCAAGAAGCTTCACACCCTTCTCAGGCTTAAACTTGAAAGCTTCCCATGCATCAGATGAGATGGGGACCACTTCAGGTCCATAACGGTAACCTTTAATCCGATGTTCTGGAGGTACAACTATGCTAGTGTCTTGAGTACTTTTATATTCATAATCCACCTTGATTTCATGCGTCGCAAATCTATCAGTTGGAGGTGCTTTGTCCGAATACTTCTTCAGAGTAGGAAATCTCTCTTCAGAAGTTTTCTTGTACACCCAAACCTATTATTTAAACATAATTGAGAAATTTTAATGTCAAATTCCAAGTCTCTGTCATAACAGAACAAAAAGAATACAGACACTAAAGCAAAATAGTCACAACCACATTCAAACATGAGAAACACAAAATAGCAATCAGTGCCCGAGGGCCCTACCAGCATAGGCAAGTAACAAGAACATGAGTAAAATACAGGAACGAGATTTTATCAAGAATATCAACTATCAAGTATCATGGAGTATGAGAATTGTTCCATTTGCCTTGAACATGCTACTTTAACACATAATAAGCCTCACCTTGATCTTCAGTGTGGAGCTGACTTCAAGATCACCCCTGAATATTGTAACAGGTGCTATGTTCCGAGTCCTCAGTGCTCCTAACAGTGAAGTTGCACTTTCAACATACACAAGCTTTGTCAAACTTTTCTTGGTGAAGAGGTCTAACAGATGGTCATTCTCGTCCATAACGCTCTTATCAGCATGACTACTTAGCTTGCCTCTTACAACTATGCATTCAAGTTTCATGGCCTGGCCAGTCATTTGGGCAGCAATGGTGCTGACTTGATCTTCTTTTGTTCCTTCATATGGATCTCTTAGATGAGAAAGTGCATTTGTGATTAGACAAAGGCGTTTCTTCCCTTTGTTAGTTGGCCCATACTTCTTTATAAGCATATCCATTCCAACAACAATGACATCAAGAACTACGAGTGAAATCAAGGATGAACTCTCAAAGTAAAGGCGTGCATAATAAATGCGGACTGACTGCCAGGAAACTTTGTAAGCCACAGAAAGTGAACTGTAACCTATAGTGATTACTATAAAAACAGACAACAAAGAAAAGCCCAACCCATTTGGTGGAATAGGCTATAGAACTTATTTTCCATCAAACCTTACACAGAGTTGAAAACACTAAAAAGACAGCCATGTGAGAGAAACAGGAGCACAAACACACTACAAATAACCGAAAGTGGCATGACCTATACCAATTGTTGATCCACAAAACATTAAGCTGGAGCAAAAATGAGAGCATAAAAAATAAAAATAAAAAGAAAGTTCTGATCCCGTGCAGAACACAGGAAAAGATTCTCAATATAAGAACAAAACTTTGCCCCAGTGAACCCAAATAGGCACCCACCCAATTATTGTAAGGGGGTCGGTTGTACGCAACCTACCCTGTGAAAACAGAGTGGTTGTTTCCATTTTGACCATTGATCAGATGCTTGACGACATCTGCAACGTCACAATAAATAAGAAGTGCAGAGAGTTTGATGAGCCATTTTGATTTAGTCCATTATATTCCAAAGTCAAAAAAACACAACATGAGACCAAATAGCTCCACGAATAGGAAAAGAAAACTAAAACTGGAAAAAGGAAACCTAAGAAATATATAATCAGAAGTTACATTATCTATATGGAGGATTCAGAAGCCGTACAAACATAAGTCATTCACAAGTGAAATCAGTAGTATTATGGTTTCACATGTATAGGATGTCAAACACTAGCACAAGACATTCCACCAATAATGTGTCCCAAAATTAACATTCCATCCATTTTTGCGTATTGAAACTCAAAAAGTTAATGCTTAGCAAAGCACAATATTTTAGCTCACTAATGCAGAAATGCATATCGACATCAGTTTTTGGAGCTATATAAACAATACTGCTCCAGATTGAAGCGGCGCCAAAAGAAGGCAATCTTTAGTACAAGAATGTATGGGTCTTCAACTCTTCATGGTCCGTAAACAATTAACATTACATATTCAATATATGAGTTCTCTGGTCCAATTAGTCATATTTTAAGGTAGGGTACTAGACTACTAGTGCATTGTAAAAGAAACCTGCAGGCACACACTAAAGCATAAAGCATGAATAAATAGCTAATCAAGCAGGATACAATCACCAGGAACTGTCCCCCGTGGAAGTTGCTCCACAACATCAACTAAATCCCCATCTACAACTTTTATATGTCTCAGAACCACAATATTTTCATAGCCGCCAACTTCAACTGTGAGCTCATTGTTTGTTTCTGAGATTCAAAGTCAGAGGTCCATCAAAAAAATCATCAAATTGGCTTTCAATCCAGACAAAACGAAGCAATATAGTAATAACTAGGGAGAAACAATAGGCACAAACACATTTAGCAGAGGTGATTGCATCCCGCTCTCATTGTTATCACTAGTTGCTTTATTTTTGTCCCCCTTTTTATTTAAGCCTTCAACAGAAGAAACAAGATCAAGAAGATCACAAAGTATAAAACCAAGCTCTCCAACCTTTCATATAACCCAAAAGTCATCAATATAACATCCGTAGAACAGTGTGAACTTTCATATCTTTGCATATTTGCACCATGTATATTGTTATGTACTATAGTGGATGGGAAGGCAAAATAGGCCTTATTTAGGAACTTTCATCCGCCTTCTCTTATCTACCTCTTTTCTCTAGTATTTCTCCTTCTAACTAAAAGCTCAGGGCAGGCTTTTTTTAGGTTGCTACTAATATACATTAGCACGAAACAACACATAAAATATTCAAATTGAAACACGTCTAAGGACGGTGCAAAATGTATTACCTTCAGTTCCAAATAGTACAATTCCCACTTCATCAAATTTGTTATAGATGAGCTGCATGCACAGCGAATAAAACATTTCAGACAAGGCTTTGAATAATTAATTAAATCACTAAAACTTCATTTTACTAGTCAAGCACTATATACACATAGCAAGATAGAGATAGAAGCATCACACATCACCAGAAGAACAATACCATATAAGGGGACACATCTATACATAGCATTATACATAGACTGAAAGAGTGAAAGGAAAAAAGAAGAATAGTTAGCAGTTTGAACCTTCTTCTCCAGAAGCATGGTACAGACTTTCTCGACCTGTGGAAGAAGACCATGCATCTTTGGACCAACATCAAGCAATAAAACCAATGACTCCTGTTACCAGAAACATAGATGTATATGGAAGCATTAGTATAACTCACAAATGAAAATAAGATGCTGATCAAATTGATTTTGATTGTATGAATATACATATTGATGCTGGTCATGTTACTTTCTCTGACAATGTAGTCTCCAATATACTAGGACTTTATCACTCTTCTTAAATTTGCAAAAATGAGAAGAAAAATAGGAGAGGGAATAGGGCGTCTTCTCAAAGTTATCAACCTTCCAACCGAAAGAAGTTCTAACCATCTCTCAGTGGTAATATGGTTCCCTATGGGAAGTTGTATCTCCCTTGAATAGGAACTTCCTATGAGGCCGAAATAGTTTGTACTGGGAAGTAGAACCTCTTGCAGAGAGTTCCACTTACGAACTACAAACGTCTTACACTTGGGGTAAGTAAGGAAGGTACACTTCCTCCATTATTGTTAACCAAACAACATTGTATTTTTCTACAACTTGTTTGCTTTTCTTAACCAATTGACCACTATACAGATATTTCTTTTAAAAAATTTACTGTCTTCCAAGCAATGGTTTAGTCAGGCAAAAGATAATGGTTTAATGCTGCAATCAATGTAAATTCTAGGATGGAGGAAGTAAAACATACTAATCTCTCAATCAACCCAAATTGTTCCGTCCAAATCACTCCCCACTCCCCCGTTCTAGATAAAAAGAAAAATGGGAACAAAAGTATAAATAAATTAATTAATTAATTTTTAAAACCTTTTCTACTACATCTGTCAATAAAATGGACTCAGACATGGGTCATACATATACTCTTTATGCTCTATATATATAAGGGCATGAAAAGATTTCAACTTTCAAATATAAAACCTAGCTAAACCAAATCACTGAGTAAAGTCCAAACTAAATTAAAATCCATAATGTCATCACTAACTCAAATAAGAGGCATGCTAACCCAGAAGGCCAGAAATGGTGGTTTCAAAATTAACCAGGTTTCATAATTTCATGACGAAATTAAAAGAATTGATGACTTAAATTAATTAAAATACTCAATACCAACATATACTAACCAACAAAATGAGTTTTAGAAAGATTATCGTACAAAGGTTGAATTTTTTATCGCTAAATTTAATAAGAAAGTACCCCAAAAAAATTAATCGAAATGGAGCTCCAGAACATACAATTGCTAAATACGAAAGAAATCGCGAAAAAGAAGTGAACAAGTAGGGTTTACCTTATTGCGAGCCATCGTTAGAGAAGAGAGAGAATTCCAAAATGTTTTCGAGGGACTGATAGAAATTGCTGAAGAAGCTTGAAATGGTTTTGACTCAATTGAGCAGAGACTTTTGAGTTGCTCTTTTGTTTTGTTTTGTTTTTCGTTTTCGTTTTTGTCCAAATGCTAATGCGTCGTGCTTCCCGCCCACTCTTATGTTGACCAGGCCCAATAAGAGGTATCACTTTTTTTTTTGTTTGGAGCCGGAGGTATCACTTGTTGTACACCGTGGTACCATATTTTAGCTCATACAATTACAAGCATCATACCTCACAAGTTACAGTGTCGTTTTATGTATGTGATCGCCTCATATAAGTTTATGTGATTCACCAGAGACTAGATTATGAGACATTTCAGAAACAATTACCAACCTTTTATGGTTATAAATATACAAGTTTATGAGCAACTCTATTAGTTTTCCTATTAACAAAAGATCAAACAACACTATGAATATGAAACAAGTTCTAGATCACTTTTTTTTAGTCACTTTTACACGAGATAAAAAAGTAGATTATACCCTTCGTTTTCGACTTCTCGAGGCTCGGGTATTATGTTTGCCCAAACTTCTCCGTGGGGTCTATCATGACCCTAGAGAATCCTCGGTGCCTCGAAAGGGACATCCAGATCTTCGAACATCAATATCACCCATGTATTTGGTGTTCCGGCTCTTACATCATTGTCCTGTAAAACGCTCTTCCAAGCCTATCAGGGACCCGATAAGCGACCCCGAGAGCCTCCCATATCCCCTGGGGGTATTCCCAATGATGTGGTGTGAAAATATCCACCTTTGTTCCGAGGCCTCTAGGAAGCACAAAAAACGTGGATTAGCCTTCATTTTCGACTTTCCAGGGCGGGGTGTCATTTTTGCCCAAACTTCTCCGGGGGGTCTATCATGACCCTAGAGTACCCTCGGTGCCGGGAGGGACACCCAGATCCTCGAACTTCGATATCACCCATGCCTTTGTTGTTCTTGTTCTTACACCAGTGTCCCGTAAAATGCCCTTCGAAGCCTATCAGGGACAGGACAAGCGACCCCGAGGGCCTCCCATAACCTCTATAAGTGTTCCATACGATGTGGTGCGAAAATTTCCACCTTCGTTCCGGGGCCGCTCGGAAGCCCAAAAAACGTGGATTATAGCCTTCGTTTTCGACTTCCTAGGGTCCGGGTGTCATTTCTGCCCAAACTTCTCCGGGGAGTCTATCATGACCCTAGAGTACCCTCGGTGCCCCATGTGGGACATTCGGATCCCCGAACTTCAATATCACCCATGCCTTTGGTGTTCTGGCTCTTACACTAGTGTCCCGTAAAACGCCCTTTCAAACCTATCAGGGACCGGATAAGCAACCCCGAGGGACTCCCACGTCCCATGGAGGTGTTCCATGCGATGTAGTGTAAAAATATACACCTTCGTTCTGTGGCCTCCCGAAAGCCCAAAAAAGTGGATTATAGCCTTTGTTTCGGCTTCCCGGGGTCCGAGTGTTATTTTTGCCCAAACTTCTTCGGGAGGTCTATCATGACCCTAGAGTACCCTCCGTGCCCCGGGAGGGAAATCCGAATCCCCAAACTTCGATATCACCCATACCTTGGTGTTTTGGCTCTTACAATAGTGTCCCGTAAAACGCCCTTCCAAGCTTATTTGAAACCAGATAAACAACTCGTAGGGCTTCCCATGTCCTCTAGGGATGTTTCATGCGATTTGGTGCAAAAATATCCACCTTCTTTGTGAGGCCTCCCAACGGAGATTATAGCCTTCGTGTTCGGCTTCCCGGGCCCCGGGTGTCATTTTTGCACAAACTTTTTCGGGGGGTCTATCATGACCCTAGAGGACCCTCGGTGCCCCGGGAGGGACATCTGGATTCCCAAACTTTGATAGCATTCATGCCTTTGGTGTTCCGACTCTTACACTAGTGTCCCGTAAAACGCACTTCCAACCCTATCAGAGACCGGATAAGCGACCCCGAGTGCCTCTCATGTCCTCTAGGGGTGTTCCGTGCGATGTGGTACAAAAATATCTAACTTCGTCCCTGGGCCTCCGGAAGCCCAAAAAACGTAGATTATGGCCTTCGTCTTCGGCTTCCCGGGTGTCATTTTTGCCCAAACTTCTCCAGGGGTCTATCATGATCCTAGAGTACCCTCGGTGCACCGGGAGGGACACCAGGATCCCCGAACTTCGATATCACCCATACCTTTTGTGTTCTGGTTCTTACACCAGTTTCCCGTAAAATGCCTTCCAATCCTATCAGGGACCGGATAAGCGACCCCGAGGGCCTCCCACGTCCCCTAGGGGTGTTCCGTACGATGTGGTGCGAAAATATCCACCTTCGTTCTGAGGCCTCCTGGAAGCTCAAAAAACGTAGATTATAGCTTTCGTTTTTGGCTTCCTGGGCCCGAGTGTCATTTTTGTCCAAACTTATTCGGGGGATCTATCATGAGCTTAGAGAACCCTCAGTGCCCCGGGAGGGATATCTGGATCCCCGAGCTTTTGGTGTTCTGGTGTGAAAATATCCTTCATGCATTTGGTGTTCCGACTCTTACACCAGTGTCCCGTAAAACGCCCTTCCAAACCTACCAGGGATCGAATAAGCGACCCCGAGGGCCTCGCATGCCCCCTAGGCGTGTTCCGGAGTCTTCGTTTTCGGCTTCCACGGGCACAAATATTAGTTTTGCCCAAATTTATTCGGGGTATCTATCATGGTTTTAGAGGACTCTCAGTGCCTCTGGGAGGGTCATCCAAATCCCCAAACTTCTATATCACTCATATTTTTCGGCTTCCTGGGGCTCGATTCCGTTTTTCCCAAACTTCACCGGGATGTTATGTCATCCTAGAGGACCTACGGTGCCTCGAGACAGTCATACGAGTCCCCGGGCTCCGATTTTATCCATGGGACATGGGCGCTGAAACATGGGATATGGCGCTCGCTGGACGCTGGAACATGAGACACCCATATTTTGTTTAAACAAACTTTTGATGTATTTAGTTCATTTCGATATGTTGTCTACTATGATAATCTTTGTTAGAAAATAACAGAGTATTCTCAAGTTTGTTAATAAAATGCTAATAGTAATTTTCTAAGCACCCAGTCAAATATAGATCAAAGTTTACAATATGACTAAGCATAATAAGTAGAACTACTATGCAACAAACAATGTCATTTAGGAGTAGATACCTCTAACTTTTATAGAGGCACCACACAAACCAATGAATTGGCTTTTTTTTTTTTTTTTGCTAAATGCTAATACACGGCTAGTGAATGACTATTACCATGACTTAAGGGCATCCCTCCCCCCAACAATTTAAAGTTTTTCCTAAACAAATTAAGAGCCAGGATGCGTATGAAGCTCTCCAAATCCTGCCTTAGTGTTCTTTTCGTTTTTATTTACCTGTTAGTCACAAAATTAGCACAAAAAAAGAAAAAAAAGAAAATTATTACAACAAAGTTAGAAGCGATGCAACCCATCAAAAACCATTAAACTGAAAAAAAAAAAACCAAAAAAAATTGAAACATTTCATACATCGCACGAACATGCACACTAGTAATTTCTAAAATATATACGAGCCCGTTCGGAATATGGGGTAAAAACCTAGTTCTTTTAGTGGATTGCTATTTACCGCCCAAAATTACTACCTACCGCCCCTAAAAATTACCCATTTGCCCTTCACTCATCCTCACTCATCACTCATCCTCACTCATCACTCATCACTCATCACTCATCCTCACTCAAACTCATCACTCATCCTCACTCATACTCATCCTCACTCAAACTCATCACTCATCCTCACTCATCACTCATCCTCACAAATCACTCATCACTCATCACTCATCCTCACTCATCACTCATCACTCATCACTCATCACTCATCCTCACTCATCACTCATCACTCATCCTCACTCATCCTCACTCATACTCATCCTCACTCAAACTCATCCTTACTCAAAGCAAAACCACCACCACCACCCCTCACGGCAAAACCACCACCACACCATCACAACGGAAATGTCAGGGGCTAGCGGCAGCGGCAGAGGCGGTGACGGGGACGGAGGCAGCGAGCATAGCGGCGCGGGGGTATACATTCGAATTTTTTTTGCTTTATTTACTCTAATTTGCTTTGATTTTTACGAAATGTGTTGATATAGGAGTGTTTTTATTCGCGGTTTATAGACAATTGAATTGAATTTGTGTTGTTTGAAGTTGTGTTGATTGATTTGTGAATTTTCGAGTTCGTCGGAGTAGAGTCAGGCGTCTGAAATAGACGACTCACCCATGGGTGAGTCGAGATCGGCAGACGCCTCGCCCATGGGTGAGGCGCCTGTCGCAGACGACTCACCCATGGGTGAGTCGAGATCGGCAGACGCTTCACCTATGGGTGAGGCGCCAGTCGCAGACAACTCACCCATGGGTGAGCCGAGATCGACAGACGCCTCACCCATGGTGAGGCGTCTGTAGCAGACGCCCGAGGCAAAAAAATATATATATTTTTTTTTATTATTATTTATTATTATTATTATTATTATTATTATTTATTATTATTATTATTATTATTATTATTATTATTATTATTATTATTATTATTATTATTATTATTATTAGTTGTCAATTATTATTTTATTTGTTTATTACTGATTATTGTTTAATTAATTTAAAATGTGAAATGATAGAGGGGAGGAGCCGGTAAATCGGTGCCGAGGTTATTCGCTGGTTCAGGACCGCGTCATACGAAGATGCGCGGGATTGATGCCTCTGTACGGAGACAGAGAGAGGCAGTTCGGATGAGGGAGATGACTGCTGAGCAACACGATTACGAAACTAACGAGTTCTACTCCGGGGATCAGTCCATGGACGATGATCAGATTGGCGTCGAATCATCCTTAGATTGGCGCGTGGTGAAGGGCAGAGGCGGTAGGTTTGTTAGTACTGGGTCGTCCAGTACTAGCAAACGATCTAGAGCGGAGGACGACAGTACGTGGCTTGTTACTGGGAAGGTGGCCGGTGGACCGGCGGATGATAGCGTCATACCGAGCTTCCTAGGCCACGTAGCGTCTCGTATGTGGATGGGAGAGACGAGGGGTCTGTTGAAGTGTCAGAACTGATTCAGTGTTTGTCAGCGGCTGAGTGAGTGGCGAGCGGAGATATCGCCCGAGGTGAGGGCGCAGATCGAGGGGACTGGGTTATCACACCTGACAGACATTATGTTCAGACATATCGACTTCTCCCTGATATCTGCATTCGTTGAAAGGTGGCAGCCGGATACGAACTCGTTCCACATGCCGTTCGGAGAGATGACGATCATGTTGCACGATGATCTTATTCGGAAGAAAGAGATTCCAGATCCACCTAAATAGATGGACATAGGCAAAACTTCAAGAATTTGACCAAATATTCTTCTATTTCTCTATTAATGACTTGGTTCTCAGAATCACATTAAGCATCAATCATACATATTCTTCAACTAAATTCACCATTATTGAGCAAGCAAATGCTCATTCTAGTAAAGTATAAAGCTCGTCCAAAAGCGAAATTAATTATTGATATCAAAGTTTCTTAAATGGAATTAAGATGTAGTATCTAATTATTTAAGTTTTACAGCATTGACAAAGATTAGGAGAAGGCTTGATAAATTTAACAGGGCCACAGTGAGCAGTGCCTGGAGATAATCCCTTATCTTTGCATTTTGCCACACAATCATCCTGACCTTCACATGTACCTATAATCTGCACTCCTCGCCTAAACAATCAACAAAAAAAATCCAAAAAACATAAGCACATAAACAATATATCAAAATAAGTAAGTCTTGTATGAGACCAACTTACATAAAATGGGGTCACTATTTAGAATTATTTGGGTCACTTATTATGAACAGTGATCCTTAATTCACTAAAGTGATCATCGTCTCATATAAAATTATAATAAGACCGTGTCAAACAAGTTTTTGTGATTAGCATTACCCTGTAATTTTGTTAAAATGAACCAAACAGGGGAAAAACAAAAATGAGAGAGTAAAGATATGTACCGTTGCAACTAGCAAAAAGGAGGAGAGCGACAAGAGCAATGTAAATAAATCGGAGCCTTGAAGACATCATTGCGTTCAATAAGCAATTTTGTTCACTCTAATAGTATTTTTTATTTGAGGTGATTTTTTCACTCTTATATGGCTTTAGTGAATAGAGTACATACAGGGGCATTCTCTTTATATAGAGATGGATAGGGAGGACTATAAAAGTCATGGAATCTCTTGTTAATATGTTGCCTTTTTTTACTTTTTTTGGTGCAAAGTATGTTGCTATTTTAAAAGGGTGTATATATGGTTACAAATCAGTAGGTATTATCTTCCAAAAAAAAAAATAATAATAATAATAAATAAATAAATAACTCAATAATATCAATATAGAAAGAATTCTACAATTATTGTAGTAGTAGTGTAGTGTAAACAAGTTGAGTCAAATCAAGGTGAGCTTTATCTGGTTGAGGAGAAAATTAAATAGCATTTGTCGATTGGGTGCGTTCTTTTCTACTGATTTCCACTAATTCTCACTGATTGGGGTAAGATCCTGTTACTGATTTTCACTGATTGAATAAGGTTCTGCCACTGATTTCCATTGATTCGGTAAGGTCCATCCACTGATTCAGTAAGATCATACCACTGATTCTGTGAGTAGAAATGTGGGTCCTGCCACTGATTCTGTGAGTAGAAATGTGAGTTCTGTCAATGATTTCCACTGATTGATTAAGGTCATGTCACTGATTCTCATTGATTCTCACTGATTCAGTAAGTCTAGGCACTGATTCCGACTGATTGGGTAAAGTCTTGCCACTTATTTCTATTAATTGGGTAAGTTCCAATTAGTGAAAAAGAACATACCAATATTTCACAAAGAAAGAAAAAGGGGTATCTAAAATCTTCAAATAAGAGCAAGAAGTAAACTTCAAACTTTCATACTAGCTCATAGCTGTCCAGTACTTCGAACATGAATAATACCATTAATCAAGCGGATTGCTATTTACCGCCCAAAATTACTCACCACCGCCCTTGGAAATTACCCATTTGCCCTTCACTCTCACTCACTCCTCACTCATCCTCACTCATCCTCACTCCTCCTTCCTCTCTTCCTCACTCTCCTCACCACCACACCATCACACCGGCAAAACCACCACACCATCACAACGGAAATGTCAGGGGCTAGCGGCAGCGGCAGAGGCGGCGATGGGGACGGAGGCGGCGAGCATCGCGGCGGGGGGGTATACATTCGAAATTTTTTTGCTTTATTTACTCTAATTTGCTTTGATTTTTACGAAATGTGTTGATATAGGAGTGTTTTTATTCAAGGTTTATAGACAATTGAATTGAATTTGTGTTGATTGATTTGTGAGTTCGGTGTCGTTTTTTTCGAGTTCGGAGAATAGGGCGTCTGCAATTTCCGCCTGCCCCTTCGGCAGACGCCTCACCCATAGGTGCGGCGCCAGTCGCAGACGACTCACCCATGGGTGAGTCGAGATCGGCAGACGCCTCACCCATGGGTGCGGCGCCAGTCGCAGACAACTCACCCATGGGTGAGGCGTCTGTAGCAGACGCCCGAGACAAAAAAAAAAAAAATAGTGTTATTATTATTGTTATTATTATTAATATTAGTGTTATTATTATTATTGTTGTTATTATTATTGTTATTGTTATTGTTGTTATTATTATTGTTATTTAGTATTTCCAGATAAATACTAAAAAAGTGATGGCAATATTATTATTATTATTATTATTATTATTATTATTATTATTATTATTATTATTATTATTATTATTATTATTATTTATTGTTATTATTATTAATATTATTATTGTTATTATTATTTGTTATTACAATTATTATTAGTTATCAATTATTATTTTAATTATTTATTACTGATTATTGTTTAATTAAAAATGTGAAATGGTAGAGGAGAGGAGGAGCCGATAAATCGATGCCGAGGTTAGTCAGTGAATTAGCTGGTTCAGGACCGCGTCATACCGAGCTTCCTAGGCCACGTAGCGTCTCGTATGTGGATGGGAGATACGAGGGGTCTGTTGAAGTGTCAGAACCGATTCAGTGTCTGTCAGCGGCTGAGTGAGTGGCGAGCGGAGATGTCGCCCGAGGTGAGGGCGCAGATCGAGGGGACTGGGTTATCACACCTGACAGACATTATGTTCAGACATATCGACTTCCCCCTGATATCTGCATTCGTTGAAAGGTGGCAGCCGGATACGAACTCGTTCCACATGCCGTTCGGAGAGATAACCATCATGTTGCACGATGTATGGCATATTCTTCGGATTCCTGTAGAGGGACAACTCGTTTCCAGTGAGGGACGGGATGGGCAGCTGCAGGCGACGGCCATGGAGGTTCTCGGGGTCACCCGAGAAGAACTGATGCATAGCCATTGGCAGGGCGGTGGGGTCCTCACGGAGTCGGTTTTTGACCTTTGCCGAGTGGTGGACCGAATGGAGGACATGCAGGCGGTAGCTTGGATGTGGTTACTTATTGGATCCACCTTGTTTGTCGACAAGAGTGGTAACCGTATTAGACCCTCCTGCGTGATGGAGGTGAGGGACGGTGTCGGAACGGCGCATGAGTTCTCTTTGGGATCTGCTGCCCTCGCCTTCCTATATCGTCAGCTCGGTATAGCTAGTCGGGGGGATTCTCAGGGCATCTGCGGATGCCTAACTATCCTCCAGGCATGGATATACGAGTACTTTCCCTGCTTCCGACCTCATCGGTAGCGGATGATTGTCGGGGACGGCGAGGCTCCCCGTGCGTCCGTATGGAGTGCCCAGGCTGAGGGCAAGGACGTGGTTCGACTGCACTCCTTACGTAGACGCTTGGATCAGCTGCGAGCGTCAGAGGTACGTCATGCAGTTATCGGTGTTCATGATTTATTTCGTCGTTTGCTATGTTTTTTTTACTTCACCGTAACTTGAACATTTCTACGTAGGTGGTGTGGCTGCCGTACGGTTCTGACCCGGTTGCATCTGTACCGAGGACTGTATTCATGGGGTGGCTACGGTATCGGGATATTATCGAACCGTACATGCCTGGTCGTTGTTTACGACAAATCGGTTACGTACAGAGTATCCCTTTCCCGATAACTAGGCAGAGAAAGCGATCAGGTCATGGAGCAGTCGTTCGTACAAGGTTGTCTACCCCGTACGAGTATCATCTGATGCCTGGCGTATGTTCCCGGGATGTTACATTCTTGGTCTCCATGGGTTTCAGGCATCCACGTCAGATCCCACAGCATGTACGGATGACTACCTCGCATGGTACTACCGTCACTCCCACCCTCTGCTGATACGTGACGATGCAGCACCTGGATTTGTGATTCCTCCACGATCCAACAGCGATTATGTAAGTGATTAACTAAAATATATATTTTTTTACGTATTACATATCTCTGAACTCACACTCATTGTTACTTTTTTGCAGTGGGTGAATCGTCTAGCCGTCGCAGCTGAGTCTTTCATTAGTTTGATTCCTCCGGAGCAAGCGGAAGGTTCTCGATCGATTATGGAGGAGTATATGAGAGATTGGCGGGCTGCCAAATGATGTATTGACCCTAGATGAATTTGTTATATATTTATATAAGAGTTTCATTGTTATTGTTATTTATTTGTGTTATTGTAATTTGTTGTTTCTTATTCACCTAATTTGTTTTATTGTAATTTGTTGTTTTATTTACCTCCAATAATCACGAAAAAATATAACATGCAAAATATAACAATCACACAAAAATGTGACAATGATATAAGTAGAAAAATATAACAATCACGCAAAACATTCAATTACGTCGACCTCGCTAAACGATCCCAATGTGCTCTTCGCCTAACATACATTTGCTCCCAACCAACGACACTATCAGAACGAGAAGTAAACCATGCTGCGCATATCGGAGGAACAGGGAAATCTGAGGCTAAATTCAGACGGATATAATGCATGTACGAATCACCTAAATGACCTATGACAATTTCCCTACTTGGACGTGTAGCAGTCGAAGGTGCTTGCAACGGTAGCACTGTGTAACAAGCATATAACCCCCTTCCGCTGCCGTATCCGAATAACATAATCGCTGCATTGAAGAGGTTGGCAATCGGGAACAAATCCTCAAGTACTATCATCCAGTGATCATCGTTACACGCACCTCCGTCCCACATAATACGGCGGTAACCAGCGTCGACCCCATCAACGTATATGTTTTCGTACAATGCTCGGTTAGCTAAGAGTTCATTTGCAATGCAAACTCTCGTCAATCTCCATTGCTCTTGGTCTCCGAAAACGTAGTCCGCAATGACACGGAAACCGCAATTACCATCCCCAAGCACATCGAGATATCCTTCAATGAAAGGTATGATGATTCCCGAAATTTTGTTAACATGATAGAATTCAGTGATATCTATTCCGTGTCCAGCTGCAAGACAATATAATAGAAAGTCATTAATAGTACTTATCAAAAAGTAATTAACAACATTATGTACATGTTAATAAATTATGGGTTTTCATACCAGTACTCCGCACGACGTTACTCGATGAGGATGAGGTACGACCACGCCCGCGGCTCGAACTGGATGACCTAGGGCGACCACGACCCCTCTGGGAGTACTCCCATGAACTAGGATCACGTCTGGTAGAGGAACTCCTTCTCGGTCGACCTCTGACTGTCGTGTTCGCTTCCGGCTCGACGTAACTCGCTTCGTCAGGATGAAGCTGCTCATTCATAAGGACAGATATGTTGCGCACAACTGCCCGGTCGCTTGAGTTAACCTCGTCGACCAGAGAGTGAAAGTATCGATGGTCCTCAGATGGATGCTCAGTCATGTCAAGCGTAGCTATCTCCACTGCATCACTAATAACGAGTGTTCGCCAAAATTTGTGGACACTATTCAAGCTAATTGGCGTGCCCGTATCCGTGGCCTTTTTCAACTCACACGCACACGGGATCTGATGAGTGGATCTCAATACACAACCGCAACGATCAAATACTTGGTGACTCAATTCTCTCATCCTCTTCAGCTCATTCGATAATATTTCTAAGCAGTAATGGGAAACATACCCGATCAGATAGTTGAATGGGAAACCCGAGTACATCACACTTCTTCGTCTTCTGCACTCTTCAAGTGTGTACTTGATCTCAGTTAGTTGTGACTCGATTGACTTGTTGACCTTGTTCCAAACATTGTCCAAAGCTCCAGTTGAGGAGTTTAACCACTATTTTAGCGCGGCATGTGCACTTTCCACCCTGCAAGTCGTAGTGTTGCCAAGGTGTAGCACCTTATTCGTCCATGCAGCTACAAACATCTCTTTGTATCTCAACCAGGTCTCCTCTACATAGGATATCACGTGAGGGTAATTCTTCCAACTATCCTTCATCATACGCACTGCTCTATCGTACTCAGCTTCTGTGGAAGCTTCCATGATAAATTTCCACCTCCCGTTCTTGAACCTTTGCGCGGCAAGCTTATCTTTTCCACAAAGTCTGTACACTTTGTCTTCAACGACTTTGTTAATGTGCCATGTACAGAGCAAATGGGCACTCTCGGGAAATATTTCTCTAATAGGTGTCATCAACCCTAGCTCACGATCGGTCAAAATTGTTGTTGGGTGTACATCATTTCCAATAAGCATCCTCAACTTATCTAAGACCCACGCATAGCTTGCCTCAGTCTCATCCTTCATAATGGCATAAGCTATGAGGAAGTTCTTATTGCTTGGAGTCATCCCCACTATCTCAAGAAACGGCATCTTATACTTGTTTGTTTTGTACGTGGAATCTAAGCCAATCAACCAAGGAAAAGACCGAAGTAACTGAATTGATGTAGGGTGTGCCATGAACACGTGAGTTACCTCATTAGTAGCTGGGTCGGCTCTTGTCCAATGTACGTACTTATTCTCCACAGCTAAATGAT
Organism: Tetragonia tetragonoides; assembly: GCA_038025085.1. NCBI lineage: Eukaryota > Viridiplantae > Streptophyta > Magnoliopsida > Caryophyllales > Aizoaceae > Tetragonia > Tetragonia tetragonoides. Next base: position 6,734,620 of record CM076140.1, on the reverse strand, counting down.
GAAACTGACCAATGACATCTCTCTCTTCAAAATCAAGTTTCCTTATACGATCTCTGTGGTTGTACACATGCCGTCTAGTTGCATTGTCCTCGGGAAATTTTTCCTTAATAGCGGCCAAGATAGCACATGGCTTTGTTTGTGCCGAAGTCATGTCACGAACGAGTTGCTTTGACCCAGGACTAAGACCACTCATCTGACGATATCCCTCAGGAAACACAGCAAAGTCATGGTTGTGCGTACCCCTAATCCCAGGCAATGTGACAATCATCCAACTACTGGACCCATACACTTGCTGAGCTCTTAACTGGAACGTACATTTACAAGCCTTTGTTTTCGAATTCTTCCGAGCAGCAGTATCTAAGTCTCTTAATTCCCCTCTGTAGCGTTCACCTCGATTGCATCTTAACAATTTTACGCTTCCATTCTTCTTGTGTGACGAAATTATCAACTCAAACCCGATAGTAAGGGCAATTTGTTTTGCCCAATTAATTGCATCTGTATCACTATCAAATAACTCATCAGTGACGAAATGCGTACTGTAATCAACACCATCACCACCGAACCGCTCCAAAGGAACCTAACGAAAACAACGAAAACAATGTTAGCTTAATCTTAAATTCAAACGTCTATCAAAACCTACTGAACCAAGGGACAGGCGTCTGAAATTTACGCGTGGACCATGGAAGAAACGGAAATCACGGACGCCTCGGCCATGGTCGAGGCGTAAATCTCAGACGCCTGAACCATAGTCTAGGCGTCCGTTATTTACGCCTAAACCATGGTGAAGACGTCCTTGATTTACGGCCCGTCCATGGTTTAGGCGGAAATTTCGGACGCCTCGTCCATTGACAGGTCGTAAAACACGGACGCCCGCGCAAAAAAAATGCGCAAAAAAAAAGTTTACCTCCGCCACCGTCGACGGCACTTCCTGGTCGCCGGCAGACATCCGCGGCCGTTGCTTGAGTGAATGTTGATGAAGGTTGGGTATGAGAGTGGGTGGTAGAGAGGGAGAATTGGTGTGAGAGTTAGAGAGGGAGAGGATGAGTGAAAATGTAAAAAAGGGCAAAATTGGAATTTCTAGGGGCGATAGGTAGTAATTTTGTAGCGGTAAATAGTAACACCCTTCTTTTATTTAAATTCACCACGTTGATTTCATGTTGTTGGCCTCAACCTTTTCTTTTTGCTTACCGGCCTCAATTGGGCATCCAAAGGCGAGGAAAGAAACTGCGGCTACCGTCCACACCCTTCATTTACATTTTACCCAACAAAAAGGCTCAAAACAAACCTTCATAAAAGTACCAAAATTCTTTGCTTGGAAGCTTCAAAGATTGCAAAAATGGCATCAATGGCATATCCAGTCAGTTACAACTACAACCCCAAAAGAACTCTACAACAAAAGGCTTACCAAAATAGTAATTACAGTATTGCCCATCTCCGTATTTTCAGCTGTCAAGAACAGCAGAAGCCCAGTGAGCAACTTAGTCGCAGGGAAATCATTCTTAGAAGCAGTGAGCTGGCTACTCTAGGAGCAATCTTCCATTTCAGGTATTTATTTTGCACAAATTATGTTTTTGGTCTCTCAATTTGCTCAAAAAGTCTATTATTATTATTATTATCTTGAGATTAATAAAGTTGTGAACTTTAACTAATTGTACTTGTTTTTCATTTTACAATGAACAGTGGAACAAAGCCAAGTTATCTGGGAGTGCAAAAGAACCCACCAGCATTGGCCCTGTGTCCTGCTACTAACAACTGTGTTTCCACTTCTGAGACCTCCACTGACCTCACCCACTATGCCCCTCCCTGGTATACTTATCTTTTTCTCAAGCTAGTCAAACCTCTAGGTTAGAGTTCCTTTGACTTGTTACTAATGTAGTCAATCGAGATTTGGGTAGGTTGAGACAATGAATGGCGATTAGAAACTCACTGATAGAGATGCAAGTGAAGTAGCTGATTCACTCAAGTGTAGGTCAGAATGTCAGATCAAGAATGTTGATCATCTTTGGAGGGATAATTTTTATTTTTTTTGGTTCAAATCAGGGTACCACATTGACTATTTTCCCACGCGCACGCTTGTATGCACCTCAAAGATCTTTGGAGGGGTATGATTGTGTAGGTTTTCACGTTCTGTTCTGTTTGGTTCAGCTTAGTTTCAGATTAGATTATTTGGGATTTGGGTAGTGTCCTTGTCTTTTGATTAATGTGATGAGAAAGGTTTTGAAACAGGTCATCAAGATTTCGGATCATACTGAATTGTTACCAAAGGCTGAAATTTGACTGCTATTAGTACTTAATAGTACTCCATTTGTCATCAGGAACTACAACCCTGAAGGAGGGCGGGGGAGCAAGAAACCTGTTAGCAAAGAAGTAGCAATGCAGGAGCTTCTTGATGTTGTAAGTTACCTTTACAGGTTACAGATAGTACCTGAGAATCACCTACAGGATATTTCAGTTTCTTCCATTGAGCTATAAGTTGTGAATTGTGATAATTCAACTAACAACCATTACTGGTACATACAGATAAAGTCGACGAAACCAGACAAATTCACACCACGGATCATGGACAAGAAAGACGATTACGTGCGTGTGGAATACGAAAGCCCCATAATGGGAGTAAGTTTTCAGCACAAAAATATCAAATGGCACCCTGATCTAAGCATGAAAATCAGTATTGACTCACATGTGCTTTTTGAGTTTGTGTTAGTTTGTTGATGATGTTGAGTTCTGGTTTCCACCGGGGAAGAAGACCATCGTCGAGTACAGGTCTGCATCTCGTTTGGGAAACTTTGATTTCGATGTGAATAGGAGAAGAATCAAGGTGAGAAGAGAGATTATACACAGATACACACAGTATCTTTTTCATACACACAGTATCTTTTCATTTCAGTCTCCTAAGTCAGTTTTCGGTAAAATGCATTCTAACTTGACAATTCTTGAGGCAGGCATTGCGGCAAGAGTTGGAAAAGAAGGGATGGACTTCAGAGAATACCTTTTAACCATGGTGCATACGTTGTAGAACCATTGTTTTGCCTCCAATTTTAGCTCCGCTCCGATTGCGTATTAACAATATTTAAGGATGACAAAGTTCGGACAGATTATCAGGAGGAACAATGTACTTGCAGATGTAAAACACATAACCATTACATTGTAAACCCTTTTCTTGAAATAGATCAATTGTTGTCAAATCTCATTTGAGTACATGTACAGATCATATTTATAGCTGATCCCATCTAACAGTACTCTACAGTACAAGTCAACTTGTTAGAATGAGCAATGTAAGATTCAAAGACCTTCCAACTTTTGACATACAAGCTTGAAAGTCACCGTGTCAAATTGCACATAGGAAGGTAATACTCCGTATGAGGATATGAATTATGCATATAGGTGCGCCTTACGGCTTACCTCAATTTTCAGACAGAAATATACTGCAAGAAGCACTCGAAAATAACTTAATTGTTCCCCTTATGTTTGGTAACAAAGCTACTTCCATAATTTTAATTGTCCTGATGTTTGGTAACAAAGCTACTTCAATCTGAGTTACAGATACAAGACATAGGGGGCCGATTCCTCCTAACATGTTAAGTGTTGCTCAGAGGCCATGCTGTGCCATCAAATATGAAAGGGAACAACAGCTTAACGTACACATTAAGAGCAATATCATCACCCTTCAGACATAAAAAACAATTGAGAGCAACATCTCTTCGCACATAGAAATCAATCTTTCCTAAGCTCCATGTATTCTCGACGAAGACCATCCTTGTTTAGAACAACTACTTCCAGCTTGTCTCCCTGCGCAAACAAAATATATAGTCAATAAATGACCCACTAAAACAAGTCACATAATGCCCTTTTGTCATGGATATGTAACAGTCATTTAACCAAAACTTCACATTTTCACATTTGGTAAGTGGGAGAGGGTGATAGCACAGCCTGTAATTGGCTTGGAGCCAGGAGTTAGTACTACTACTCCATTCGGGGGAAAGACTAAAATAGGGTATAACCCAGGCCCGAGCCTTTATTCTCGCCACCTTTTACAAACAAAGGGAGAGTGCTATCCCAGGACTTCATCCTAAAGTGGTGTGGATAGAAGGTGCAATACCCATTACACAACATCAAGTTACAAGCTATTTGTGTACATATAATAGCAGTTGGGTGGTTCAACAGCTTTAATTTTAGCAGTAATGCAAGCCTCCAATGCTAAATTTGACGCTTGCCCCACTACATAGGGCAAAGTTCCATGCAAAGAACCAAAATAAGATTTTAGTTAATGAGAGACAGGTAAAATATTGTGGAATATTTATTCATATGGCTAAAAGCTCATGTTTTTGCCATCCCAAACATTTTGTTTCATGAACTGCATTCTTTGGATTCCAAATAATGACAGGAAACAAGTGATATTGACAAGAGAAGACTTACAGTGTAAATGTCCCTCTCAGTTGCCGATGCAAAGGCAGTTCTCACCAAATCAATGGCTTCTGATTCTGACAGAGGGGTCACTGCATCCTGCGTATGCCATGTCCTTTCATGTGTCAGACACCCATACTAGGGGAGAAAGTAGGGGTAGACCCAAGAAGAGAAGGGGACAAAGGAAGGGAAATAGGAGGAGGGGGGAAATAACTATATATAAGCAAGGAAAATGAAAAACACACCACTGCAGGTAATAAGAGTGGGCTGGGAGACTTCAGCTGGTTATCCAGAAAAGGCATGATGAGCTTTGCACCAGAACCCTGGGAACTGTATCCAACCTTCTCATAAGAACCAACCGCATCATATGTGAAGACACAGCCCTTACCTGTAGCATCCAGAACATGAATGAGGAATTGTCATTGGACTCTGCTTCTCAGCAGTTTGAAAAAAAAGGCACATTAGGAGCACAGAAAAGAAAGACTTTAAGATTTTGCTAGCTACCTTCACTATCAAGGCCACCCAAAACATTGAAAGCGTAATATGGGAAGAAACGTTTATAGTAGAGTGTGTTGGAAAGGAGTTGAGCCATTGCAGGGCAGCTCATCTGCTTGTTGTGCTGATGCTGGTAGATCTGGGTGCAATAAAAAACACATTATGAGGAAACTTCAGTTTAGCTGTCAAATCTCAACAGATCAATCTTATCCTAATCACCAATTAATTCATTACAAGATACCAGTTGTAATTTACAGAAAAGCTAAAACCCTGGGATTTTATCAAGTTATTACAACAGCAACAGTCAAGGGACTTTTAGCTAAAATAACCAGGAGAATAAAGCTTTTTCTATTCCATTTAGCCAGGCAAAAGGACAATTCCGGATAAATAATGAGTTAACATTTGAGAATCAACCTACGTCCCCACCCCCAGCCTCAAAAATTCAATAACACATAATATTCAAGATTGGATCAGATTACCATATACACTATAGAATGAGTAGAAAAATAAGTTTCATGAAACATATCATATAGCCAACCAAAATAGAAAGAAAAAAAGAAGAAAATCAGATGGTAAGTACTTGTGTGCCAAATGTACACACATTATCCCTCTCATAAAAAATAATAAAAATGTACACACATTATCATACACAAAAAGAGGATCTTCTATCTTGGGCATTGCCCGTAAAACAACATCATACTATGTAGGAGTTCTACATTTACTCTTGAGTCCAACAAATCCACCAGACACCAAGCGCATTAAATTTAGGTACAAGAAGAAAAGAGGGGGGAAATCTTCCTTGGAACTGTTTTCAGGACATCAGGAGTCATAATCTTCCTAAGATTACCTGAACTTCCACTATACCAATACATCAAATCCATCATCTAACTTACACCAACACTAGGGTATTTATAAGTTATATCTCGACATTAAATTAGTTGTATACGGCCCTTCCACACAAGACGAGGGACCTGAATAATGAACATGAGTAGACATTATGCCACTCAGGTGAAACAAATGCACTAGAAGGTGCTCCATCCAAAATTTGTAGAGCAAATAATGAGCTCTTGAACCCCAAAAATTGAACACTACATCCACCTAAACCCAAATACAACTTTGGCTATTTACAAAATCCATAAAACACAAGTTTCTCTACAGAGGCCCAAAGACTCGAGGAATATTCACCTTTAGAAAAGCTTCATATTATTTTTCTTAGTATTGTTTTTCCGAGTGCATTCTGCTTAAAAACACCTCTATTACAAATGATTGGATGCAGAATCAGTCTCATCCAAACTTCTGTCTCTTTTGTTCATAATACCACTGCTTCCATTGCCTTAAGAATTTACATGAATTAAGTGACAAGCCAAAGGTGATTACTCTGTATCTCAAAATTTAAAAGCAATATATTGCAATAAGTACATAACCCAGCAACGAACTTGAACGAGTCTCTCCTCAAGTGAGAAGAAATGCAATTCAGAGTTTCTGCCAGGGATAGATGTTACTGGCAACCATACTGTTCCAAACACCCAACAATCTTTCCCTATATGTTTGTAGATATCCTTACCAGGTGCCTTGCTTCTAAATGCTTCTGTAAGGCCCTCACATCAGCCTGAAATCCTGATGAAGCCAACACACTTTTTTCAGCACTGCAGACCAATCGAAAGAAAAGTCAGATGATCATGTAGATATGATGAAAGTGACTGATGAGCTAGTATGTTTTTAGGCAAATTACACAGAACATAGTTACAATTCTTTCTACTTCAGTAGCAGCCTTCTCTGAAGAAATATTTGGAGAAGTGTAGAGATGAGGCTGTAGTGTGTTAAATATATGCTCATTTGTAACAACTAATAGCTGAAGTGGATGTGCAACCTATCTTCTCACAAATCGACAAGAGCATCCTTCTCTAGGCGTAACCATTCAGCTAAGGACTCATAGCCTAAAAGCTAGTACTTAAAATTCAACATTGCCAAAATTGGTTAAAAAGAAGATATATCAGGCAAACAAAAGCTCCATTTGCAATATCACATCTTATTCTGAGTCCTTTGAAGGGCGTAACCATTCAGCTAAGGACTCATAGCCTAAAAGCTAGTCACTTAAAATTCAACATTGCCAAAATTGGTTAAAAAGAAGATATATCAGGCACACAAAAGCTCCATTTTGCAATATCACATCTTATTCTGAGTCCTTATGACTTCAAAGCTTAGGAAATTCCTCAAAATAGATACAGAGCCCCGATCAACCTTTAACATTTAGGGATCAAATTGATTATGCCTAGCTTTCCCAATTCCGCTGACTGTTGACAAGTCAAGATTCATTCAAAAAATGTATGTTTTCGACATATCTATTGAGCCACTTCCCCATATCCAGTACGCAGTGGCAGTATTGCAGTATCTTAGTTCAAAATTTCATAACCTATACATAACAATAAATCAGTATTCATTGTTTCAATCTCAAACCCAATCGCAATTGATCGAAGAAAAGAAATTAATACCACTACGATTGCCTTTAAACCCTAAAGGAACCACCAACATAGAAACTCAAACCACCAATTTACCCCTAAATTAAGCAAATCAAACCCACATATAAAGCATTAATATTCAGCAATCATCAGAAATTGCAACAAAACAATCGACAAATTGAAAACAACCACAATGAATTAGGACGGAAAGTAACAAAATCATACAGTTTGCAAATCTTGGAGTAATCGCGAGTGAGAATGTTGTAGCCAGTAGACATTCGGGTATCAGCAGCGATCACACAGTAATCAGCACCAGCTACCGCAACACAAGTTCTGATTTTAGGACAAGAAATCAAAAATCAAAACTTTAGAAATTTAAAGCAACTGTAGATAAAGATTGAAAGGGGTTCAAAATACAGAGGAAGAGAGAGAAAGTTACCCTCCATTGAAATCGTAAGGAGACCAGTTTGCTTGTTGCTTGGTCATGGTGTTTTCGTCGATCCAAAATTCGCAGAGAGAGAGAGAGAAGAGAGAAGAGAGAAGAGAGAGAGAGAGAGAGAGAGAGTTAGGGCGAAGAGAGAGAGTGAAGAGCTTCAAAAGTAGAGGAGTTTCAGCCCTAGGTAATATATATGCACATAACACATTCCTTTCTTTTTCCTCAAGATTCAAGTATGATGATCAAACGACACCGTTTGCCCACTTCTCAACTTTTTTTTCTTTCTTTGTTTACCTCAAGATTCAAGTATAATTTTTTTAAAATTTTATGTTTCTTCATTATATCTTTATCCTTTCTTCTTTTCTCTTTTTTTAAAATTTAAATTGATCTACTATTATTTATTTATTTATTTTTGGCTAAAAAAGGGATTTTCATATTTTGCAGTGAGTGCATATTTTGGCTAAAAAAGGGATTTTCATATTTTGCAGTGAGTGCATATTTTGTCATAGTCATAATCGTAATCGGTGGGTCTTCAAGCTTGGGGTGGGTAGCACAATAGCGCATCTCCCACTCGCCTAGCAATGAGCTGTAACCAAATGAGACAGTCGAAACTAACACCTTTCATTTAAAAGATAGCATTTCTAATTTTTAACACCTTTTTCGACTACCAAAAGTTTTAAAATAAAATCTTTTTGTCCAAAAATGTACAAAATATAACGGGTCTCAAGGTGTCTCATGTAAGACCATCTCATATGAGATTTTACGAAACAACAAACTGAATATTGAATAGTGGATAATCATTGGCCGAAGGGGATCAAAATACGCTTACAGTACCAACACAAGAGAACCCATATATATCATAAATAAATAAAGGTAGCAATGAAAATTGAACCTAAAACTTGAGTCCTAACCATAAGGGGTTTACTGCTTAGTGCTTACACCCTCATCGATTCAACAGAAGACTGATACTGACAACACCCACACTCATTTGCCAACCATATGAATTGATCAATAAGATCAAAAGTAGTTCCCCAACATATCTAGCATATAAAGCATTCAACATCTAACTTCGTTCATCTGTGCACCGGTACAGTTGAATTGGGGAAAGCTCTAATCCAGAACCTCTTTCGTCCTAATATCTCCTCTTGTGATTAGCTGATTAGCATAAAAGTCAGACTAGCAGCAAAGAAAACCTACTGCACCCTGCATTTTGAAAAGATAAGATAAAAAAAAAAAAAAAAAAAAAAAAAGCAAGATATCAAATCACAGAAAGGGGAGAATCAGCATGTTTACACAAGCTTGAAACTGTTAATGACCACCATGGTCAGTGGTCGATATATTACCCTCCAGGCAAGGATATATTGATATCAGTTGTTGACGTCCTTCGTTCCTGCATAGAATGTGCGTTTGGCCAATTCTCTCTCTGAAAGGATGCAGGAGAAGTGAGATTCGGCATTGGAACAACAGAACTGTTATGCCCCTGGCCATTACAGGCTTCCCTGTCCGATACAGAATCTGGATGTGGAGCAGCTGTAATCGTGAAAGGAGTAGGTGCAGACTGAACTTTGGGCTTCTTTGGCTTGAGCTCAGGTGGGTTACTCGGTAAGAAACTCCCAACAACAATCTAATAAGAAAGGCAGAATAACACAAGCCATGTTAGGACTTGGACATGCTAAATTTCAACTGATCATTGTTCCTTTTCACTATGATGAACTCACTCAGCCTTAGCAGTATGTCATATAAAACAGGATCTTCGGAAAATCATTTACCTACTACAAACACCCTCAGCACTCAGCATTCATAAAAGACAAACATAAACAAAAGAAGGTATCAGTTCAAGCAAGTTAATTTTACCTGAACAGGACTAGCAGCAATCAGTAGTCCAGCAACACATCCCCCGACAACTTGACCATTTGGGCTTGACAAGGATACACTCAGCCCACCTGCTCTATATCTCGTACCTTCTCTCTCAGTAGGTGTAAAAGATCCACACAAGTTTACAATTTCAAAGCGCCCCTAATTAAGTAGGAATATATGTTATCTGAATATAAGCTAATTCTAGAACATATAAAAACATGTGAATATCATGAAGGATAATACACGAATACAATAAAATGAATCTTCGATATGATGCCACCGGGGGTTTTCCTGGTCGTCAACTTCAGGGCCCATGAGATTAGTCAAGCAAAATTTGGACACCCGTGTTATCTAAAAAAAAAATTGAATCTTTGATATGATCAAGAAGAGGAGAAAAAAGGGACAGAAATATAAGGGTAAGAAATACAGCCCATTAACACTCGGTCATAATCCACCATAATTTGCACACACAAGCGCAGGTGCAGCATGCTGAAGAATCAAAACTTGACCGATGGAAGATTTGGTTTAAACTTTCCAAGGCAAAGGAAAGCCCTAAAATCTTCAAGTTATCGAGTTCCAAGTCATCTAACTATCTGGACTTATGGTCATTGTTCCATTCAGTAGCTTGTCGTAAGATAGTCTCATTTACTAAGTCGTGAGCTAGTTCCAGATGTCAATTTACAAGGAAATTAGACTCGACACTTGAAGCAATTTTTCTTTGAGAGATATTTTGCCGTTAGGTCAATACTACTCAGTTAAGAAGTATTTGCAAATATGGTCTATAGCTGCTTTTTACTTGGAAAGATGGCTTAGATACAGAAAAAAAGTGTAGAATGAAACAGCCAGGACGGTGATTCCTACGTGTTTCTCCAGTTCATTGTTGAAGGCAAGAACAGAAATGGCGTCCAACTACGGAAAAAAAATGATTTAGCCAAAACATTAATTAAAAAAAAAAGGATTTTTTTATACTATGAAACAAACTTACAAGAGAACTATGAGTCCTTAGAGAAGATATCATACAATAAATCCTCTAAATATCAATCAAAAACAACCTTAGAGAGACACTAGCAGCAAAAACTATCATTGGGCACTTTTTTGATCGCCCTGCATGTTTTACTAGGTAAGTTAAGGTCTTATCTACATTAGATTTTGACATGAGGTGCATTTTGTTAGTTTGTTACCATTCATGAACAAAAGAAAACAAGTCACTACCTCATATAAATTAACAATTAGCAGTGGTACAGCAAGTTAAGAAATTCTGGGGATCCTAGATGACAATACAATAATAAAATGAGAAAGGAACGGAATTTGCAGAAATAAACGCTTACCTCATAAGTCAATGTACCCCCAGAAGAGTCTGATTGACGAAGTGAAGCGTTAGAGACCATTCCATTGGCTGAAAGAATGCATATAGCTCGTGGTCCTTGTTGACAAAAGGATATGATTTTTGCTGTAACATCCTGAACAAACCGGTAGGCGATAGACAACCAATAAGATCGAGTGGGGGGCTTTTCACCATAGGGTTCACTCAATTGTATACTAGAAAGCAGAAAAAACTAAGCATCTAAACGCACTTTATGGACTACCAAGTCCCAAACATATGTACATATTTGATTGAGGAAATTGTCCATCAGCATAGTCCACATTACTGTATTATGCTTCATGTGAAATGGTAAGCAGATATGTTCACAGTAATTATCTAATTCGAACATGTAGAGAACTAAACATATTATGGCGACAATGTGCCAAATAGAGAAGTTCATGCTGACATGTCAAATGGCAGAAGCCAAAAAGACCACAAATATAGGATGCATTGCTAAAGTGGAGACTGTGGACAACTGGACGTTGTTTTGCAGGATTGCAATTGATAAGCTGTTTGAATTCTAATCACAAAATCAGAACAAACTTCCATGTGGTACAGAAGTTTGACCAAGTAGTCACTCATATCTTCTGCAGTCTGGGTTGCCAGGGATTAGGTCATGTCATCAACATCAACATTACCCCAGTGCCTCCAAAGAGGCTCCCGCCTAGGCAGGGTGAGAGGGGTCGGTTGTACGCAGCCTTCCCCCTGTGAGAGCCTCACAAAGAGGTTGCCAGGGATCCTAGCCTCCTAGGTCATGTGACAAGTGATATTAGGTGGTAAACCATCTGTTCATAATGGGTTGAGTGGTTCATACAAACAAATTAGAAGTCAGGTGAGCACCTCTTCATAATGGGCTGACTAATTCCAATGTCATGTTCTTCAATGTGTAACCTACTGCATATTGAAGTCAATCAGCACTAGCGTGGTTCACCAGTCGTTGACCTAGTGGGAAAGATTTTAAAGACTGTGAATCACATTGTTTCCATAATCGTATTAAACTATAGGAAAAGCTTTCCCTAACTTTCCAGCACCAATCTTACTTACTAGTACACAAAACGAATTTAACGAACATAAAATTCATTTGATATCTAAACATGTTTCACTGCATGCTGGAAATAGGCAAATTCATATATTTAGATTTAGAAAAAAAATCAACAGGCTACACCCCTATCCAAGCATAAAGACTAGAAAACGTGAAGTATGACATCACACATGGCCAATAATGGCCACATGCAACTTAAGGAGAACAAGCCAAGCAAAAAATGTTTTTAATTTCATGAACACTGGGGAGGGGAGCCTTCATATACTGACATCCACCTCTGGAGAGATACAAACTCGTCTACGTACAAACTATAAAAGCGATACCCTTGATCTAATAATTGGTTCGCATTTCAGGTTGCACCATCATTTCATGACACAAGGCACCCATTCACAAAGACAGGCACATGAAATACACATTCCAACAGTCAATTGAAAAGCATTATATTGTAGTATATCCCTTACAACTCATTGACATACCTCACCAACGTTAACTGTTATGACATGAGGAGTGAAGTTAGCACCATCAGTACGCCCAACTCCTTCACCTGCATCAAGATAAGTAAACATTGTTTCATTACAATTGCAGGACAATAGATAATGCTCAAACTTTTCGTCCTTTGTTTCGCCTAATAATTGGAAAATGATGCTCAACATCTTCTTGCATTTTGGACAGTTTAAGGACAGCATGAAGTAGATACAGCACAAACCATATTACCTATTGCAATGCTTGATCTTTAGGTAAATATTCCTTTCAATGACCAGGATATTCAAATATTTAGCACTACTACACAGCTACACGCAAAGATGACAATTTGAGTATATTGCGAATGAGATCAATTTCTGGATAAACACTCTTGCACTGTACTTCCATACTGATGTTATACAGCAGTCAGCAGATAAACTAAATGCAGTGACTGCTCTCTTCATATCCTCTGAGCATTGAGCATCCACTCTCAGGCCTCAACCATTCGACAGGTAACACTATCAAACAGTCAAACTTTGATTCTCACTAATGATAAGAAGAAATCTAAGAGTGAAATGCTTTACATAAAATCTAATGACTTAGGTGATCCTAGGGTTAAATTGATATGAGCCAAGCACTAGCTAACAATATGTCAGCTTATGCATCCAAGATGGTTCCGATCAGAGTCGAATATGATTGCAGAGGTTCTTTAAAATCAGTCCTAAAGATCAAAGTGCTCCCAGAGATTAACGTGCATAATACATGCCCACATTGGATCAAATGCTTTAATGAGGAGGTTCTAAGACCAACAATATTTTGGGGGTATTGCTACAAACTTTAAGACAATGAAGTGGTCCAATAATTCTATTTGTTATACCCCAAGTTCTAACCCTTTCCATTTTACGTAGTTTAGGTCTCAATATGTTGGCCTCAGCAACTTGTAGCCCTTGTCACGAACGAAAATACCTGAGACAACCACTTTTGAGATTAAAACCATGCTTCAACCCCCTAACTTTCTGTTGACTTCCAGGCGCGAAAATAAGGAGATGGAAGCATCTACACTGACAAGAGACAACTTTTGACTATAAAAAAATTAAAGTTCAACTCCGGAGTTCCTATGCCCACTTTTAAGTGGACATTGACTACATAATCAAAGCACAAAAGGAATATGTATATGAAAGCCTAAAGATCTTTATTCTTTTCAAATTAGTGGTTATCTCTTTTTCTCTTGTAAAGATTGACAAAAAGGATGAATATGCTTTCTGGATATTTGTTTTCATTATGGACCACAAAGTAAGATGATTCATAGATGATATGTTGTACACTTGTACATAAAGATTTGTGCCTAACTAGTGTTCCATGATCAGCATCAAATCCGAACCCCCAGTTGGTGAACTCAAAAGAATAATACAGTATCAAGCTCAGAGAAAAGCAATACACAAGGAATTAAATCACCATACATCCCATGAAGCTGGTCAAAAGACATCTGTTTACAACTTCTCAACTACAAGCAATTTATGATTTGTTTCTGCAAACGAGAATACATTTCCCAAACATAACAGAAACCTTATGAAACATAAGAAGTAAACCCCATCAAAAGCATTACCCAAAAACATTATTATTCATGCTATTCTGTGAGTAGTATGAATACAATCCAGATTCCTACATAACTCGATCATTGCGTATGCAATATTTGCACTCTATATTTAAATTTCCTGCATTGTTTTCTTTGTTCTACATGTGTACACAACAGACATATGCCAGTAAGCGCATGGCACGTCAAATGTATATAACTATACTTAAAGGACTCAGATATTCAAGAAGCAAAAGACCAAATAGTACATACATTTCGCATGCAAAAAGATTCCCAGAATGAACAATTATCTCAAACACTTGCAACTAATTAAGATATCTATCAGACAGGCTTAAGCATCTGCATAATTAAAAAGAACATCCCCTTACCCATAGAAACCATCTCAAATCTGGGCTGCTGTTTGGCCACCGAAGCGGCAGACTTCCCTCTACCCCGCTTTGGAGCTGAATAACTACCAACAGCTGGTGGAGCTGATGATGAAATCGGCATTGGTGACAGCGCCTTCGTCACGCTACCATCAGGGCCATACTTCCGAGGCCGTCCCTTCTTCTTTTTCGCCATTATTCCTGGCATACTGCCACCCACCGGGGTCAGAACTCCAGCCGGTGACACAGCTGGTTGGGGAGGGGCTTCACTCCTAGGTGCTACATGATAATTTGACGGAGCTTCTGCTCCAATTACTGTCACCCCTGAGGTCATATTTTCTTTTGCCTCCATGCACATATATATATATATTCCTCACAATGTGATATCTTTTTCTAAAACACTAAATGTATCAATTCAAGCTTGCTTCCCTGCATGCAAAGTTTTTAAAGAAAAACCCTTGTCAAATAACATTTGGACAGGAAAAAAAAAACAATTATAACAAAACAAATGTCTATCAAGTGGTAAGTATGTGCCCTCCAAATCAAAATAAAAATGATAAGCAAAACCTATAGAATGTTCACTTTTGCAATAAAAAGAAAATCAAACATGCATAACATAATTAAGGGATAGTAAACAAAAGCATTTGGGATAATAGAACACCAAAAGAACAACATAAATCAGCAAACCCACACAATAATGAATTTTCTTCTGATTCAATTTCCCAGCCAGAATTAAACAACTATTTAAATTTCAACTACTAATCATTCCAAAAAAAAAAAAAAAAAACACATTTTATTAAAAAGACATTAATACTCACCAAGCCAACATCATAATTTCTAAGCAAAAGCTAACATTTAAGATTAGAACCAAATAAAACACATGAAACAGGATTATGCATGATTTAGGCACCCACATAAGCTACTTAAACAAGGGAGTGTACTGCACATATACAAACCTTTAACAAGCTTAAAACAGCTCTTCAATGCCATCAAACGACACCGTTCTCAAGGATCAAATGGCAATATGACATAACACCATCTCCAGAGAACTGAGCCACCTTTCTCTTGACTTTCCGGTGACCCAAATACACAACAAAAACAATAACAAAAAAAAAAATTACTTGAAACAAAAAGGAAAAAACTCTCTGCTTGTCTGAAAGGAAAAGTGGGAGAGAGACTGTGAAAGAGAGAGATTATCAGGGAGAAAATCAAGAGTAGTGAAATTAAAAATGAAACAATAATAGTGTAAAAACTTTGGAAAAAGAAAAGAAAGGAAATTACTGTATTGTGATCTACCAGAAAATAGTAGCAGTATATAGTAATATAGTAAATTATAATTAATTTCAGTTTTTGCCAAAATCGAAAACAAAATTCAATTTGAGGAGATCTTTGGAGTCCGGGAAAGAGAGTTTGAATTTAAGGGGTAGGGTGGTAAATTAGTAGGTGAGAGGTAGAAGGGGAAAAAAAAAGGTAAAAGTACCAATCTGGAAGAACTAAAGTAAATTGCTTTTTTTGAAAAAAAATAGAAAAAGAAGATGTTTAATCAATTAAATTAGTGTGTACATGATATAAAAATTGATAGCAACAAGAAAAATGATACTTATTCAAAACTTACAACATTCAAATCGTATTCTTTTACGTATAATTGACATTCTCGCATGCAAAATCAAAAATTGTAAAATTTAAACATTAATTAATTAAACATATTAAATTATTTGCAATATGGAATTACACTTTTTGATTCCCTCTCAACAAATAGCTCAGGAATTATAAGTTTTGTTTAATCTAAAATCATGTTTGAGGACAAAAAAAAAAGAGAAGGGTCAATTTTGAGAGGGTTCTATAATTTACTCCAAAAAAAAAACGCACAAAAACTTTTACGCGGGGGAGAAAAAAGTAATACTAGTGAAAGAAGAAAAAAGTAATTAATATGGTTGGATAAAAAAAATATACATTGCACGACTAAAAAGTGATATTTTTTACCTTCTCATACGTGAAAACACCTCATAAGATAATTATTAGAGGTGTCTATAAGAAAAAAAAAAAAAAAAAAAAAAAAAAAAAAAAAAGAAAAAGATAATTAGCGGTGACAACATTTTTGAAAAGGAAATAGTGTATGTTATTATGTTAGTAAATTATTAGATTTCACTAGAGCTGTCAAATAGGTCAGGTCAGGTCGTGTTCGTGTTCGTGTCAAGGTTAAACATGTCGATAATCCCTTGACCCAAATCTAACCTATTTACTAATCGTGTCGAAAATTCTTGACCTGCACCTGACCTGTTTAATAATCGTGTTACATGTTAACCTGTTTATCGTAACTTATATTCTAAACTTATTGAAATATGAGAAAAAACATAAATTTTACCTATAAATTTAAAGTTCTAACCATATAAGTGTATATTTAACAGTGTAAAATTATTAAAATGCTCAAGATAGGTGAGATTCTATTACATTATTTACTTGTTACAAATTATTTGAACTTAAATTTGACAATTAAAATTAAACGTGTCGTCAACAGATTGTATTCGTGCTGAAAATCTCAACCTTAACCTAACCCATTTAACCAACAAGGGTGGTGGTCTAGTGGTTCCAAGCTTACTCCCAAGTGGTTTGGTAACGCAAGGTCATGGGTTCGAATCCCCATTCCCCCCATGCCTTGTGACTGCTGGCTTCTAGGAACTATACTAGCCCATTGTTGATGCTACGTTGACGGGCCAGTGCTTGCGCTGATTGTTCGGCTAGTCTGATATGTTCGCTATTGAACACGAGAGTCCGAGCATGACGTAGCAGGGGGTGCCTCGGTCGCCATTCACTTGCACCCTCTTTTTAACGAGCAAAAAACTTAACCCATTTAACTAAACGTGTTACTCGTGTCAACCCATTTAATTAAACAGGCCGAAATCTCTCAACACTAACCCGCTACATTCGTGTCCGGTTCGTGTCGTGTAGTCGTGTCGTGACAGCTTTTGACAGCTCTAGATTTCACGATACTTGGGGTGTGTTATTTAGAGCTTACTCAATCAATTCAGTTCAGTCCAGTTTTAGAGAGGTATCGTATCAGTTCAAGGATTTTCAGTTCAGTTCAGTTAAAAAATATACATTTTGTCTCACATAAAAAGTGGGATTTAATTTAGTTCACAGATATTCATTTTAATTTAGTGGTATTTATTTCAATTTAACCCCAAATAATACACCTTTAATGTTACATTATTACATGTCTTTTCCGTTTTATAAATACAGTCTAAGTTGACTTTAGATATCAAACTAATAATTTGTTTACCACGATTTCCTCCCAATACATTTTGTTAAATACTCACCTTAAAAATTTGCATTATAATTTTCAAACAAAGTTTATTAGAAAAGTGAAATCAAATTTGAAATGTTTTTTTTCTTTTTTGAGGGGGAGATGGAAAGTGACAATAATGTTAAATCGATACTTCATGAATGCTTTGTTAAAAAAAAAAAACGCTAAAAATATTCGTTTAGTAATAATTTATTAATTTATGAATAAAAGACTCCAATATTTATCAAATAAAGCTGCCAACAGGAGCACGGGAGGAGTAAATTAGATCCTTTTCAATCCCCATTGACCAAACCCTTGTCTTTTTCAGTCAATACCAAGAGTGTATTTCCTAAAATACCCTTAGAGTTATTGCTGAATTACTACAACCTTTGCTAGCCTGACATATCATATGATGCAATTACCAGCAGGTGACATCAAATTCACGAAAACTTGTTTAAGACGGTTTTACGTTCTGTTTTTTAGAGTTTATTCGGTTAGCTTAACAATTTAGTTCAGGAGTGTTCTCATATCTTAGTGATTTTAATTCAGTTCAGTAATATTGTGTTCAATTCAGTGGTGTTCAATTCATAAACTTATATTTTGTCTCATATAGAAAGTGAGGTTCAATTCAGTTCAGTGGTGTTTATTTCAGTTAAATTGTATTTATTTCAGTGGTATTGATTTAAGTTCACTTCACTTCACTTCATCTCCAAATAACTCTCTATCGTAGTTTTTGATAAGATGATGGTCACTTTTAGTAAAATAAGAGTCGCGACTCATAATAACTAACCCTATATTTTTAAATAGTAATCCCTTAACTTGATCTTATACAAAACTTGTTCAATAAAATAAAAAATTTGTCAAAAACAAAAAGGCGTAAAAAACTGATTTGTCAACAAAAAAAGACAAAAAAAAAAAAAAATGAGGCGGGAGTGCACAAGAACAGTGAACACTGAAGGGCGGGGTTTTTGAGAGAGAGAAAAAAGGCAAGGAGGGTCATTATCACATGGAGGGGGAGGGGGAGGGGGAGGGGGAGTCAAAAATGGGTTTGGATTTTCTCCAATAAGATTGCGGCTTTGAGATAACGGTAAGGATGTGATTAGTGCTTGTAATTATCATTATTATTATTAATTTAATAAAACCCCTAACTCATTTCACACCATTTGCATGTGCCTGCCATTTCGCATTGTTTGTCTTTTATAACAAGATAGATATTTGGGATTCAAAATCAATCAAAAAAAAGTGGAAAATATCAATTCAGATATTGACCTTAATTGGCTGGTTTTTTGACTATTATAGATACATTGAATTTAGTGCTAACTTTTGTCATGACTGTATTTCCAAATGTCATGTTGATGATAGTGTGATACCCATTTTAAAATGGTAACATTGAGAGTATATCATTTCCCAAACTTCTTTGTTAGTAAAGTGAGAAAGTATTAGGGGTGTGTTTTTTTATTTATTTATAATTATACAAATATAATTTTCTCGTCTTAATTGTCAGCGCATTAAAGGCATGTTCTTTCCAGTTTTCACCAATTTTTCCCAATTTTCACCAGTTACCAATTATAAAATACAGTTTTGCTCAGTTTGACCCACTTTTGCCCAATTTATCCCACTTTTGCCCAATTTTATCTAATTCATTCTATTTTTCCGTGATAAATATTTTTTTAAATATTTAGACAAATTGAACATAATAGTTAAAAATGCAATAAGTTATATCGAAAAATAAAAAATAAATGTATATTGAATTTGTATCAAAATAATAATAATATTAATAATAATAATTACATTTTTATACTTTTTTTGGGGGGGGGGGGGAACTCCATTAAAAATTACATTTTTAAAACCATAGTACCGTTATTATTAAATAATAATAGTAATAGTAGTAGTAGTAGTAGTAATAATATTTTTATTATTAGCATTATTTTTTATTATTAATATTATTATTATTACTACTATTAATATTAATATTAATATTAATATTATTATTAGTATTAGTATTGTTGTTGTTGTTATTATTAATTTTATTTATTATTATTACTATTATAATTACTAATATTATTATTATTAATATAATTATTACTATTACTATTATTATTATTATTATTATTATTATTATTATTATTATTATTATTATTATTATTATTATTATTATTATTATTATTATTATTATTATTATTATTGTCAACCGAACAATCAATATTACAGTTTTGCCCAGTTTCTCCAAGTTTTCCCAGTTACTAGTCACCAGTTCCCAGTTGAGAAAAGAACGAGCCCTAAGCGGTAGGGAGCTGACCAAGAGATTTTTTCCATCCGTAACAGTTGAGATTCGAACCCCCAACCACTTGTTTAAGGGATGAAGTGCAGAACCACTACACCAACCCATCTTGTTTAAAACGGTCTTATCGTAACTTTTGGTGAGACGATGATCACTTTTTAGTGAAACAAATGTCACGACTCATAATAAATAACCCATACATTTTTAAATAATGACCCTATTTTTTTATGAGTTGGTCTCCCACAAGACTTACTCTAACATTATTAGTTTACTTTATTTTTATTTCAATTAAAGAGCAAACCTAAGTATGTTTAAACTAAAAATTGAGATAATCAACCTTCAAAAGGAATGAGAAAAAAAAAAACTTCAAAATAAATAACTACTAAATATAAGACCCTAAGTATGTCTTGGTCTATTATGAAGACACGAGTTTATACTATATTAACTTTCGATAAGAGGCTAACTACAGCTGCAATTGCAAGGTAGTGGCGGAGTTAGAATTTTTACTAAGCGGGGCTAATATCCAAATTGTGCTACGTATTTGCAACAACTTTAATCAAATTTATATACTTAATATTAAGATCAACTGGGGTCAGCCGAAACCGGTGCTTTGACCATAGCTCCGCCTTCTGCTGCAATATGTGCTTCCTAGGATCTAAATGTGTAACTTGCTTGTTGTTTACTCACTTTAAAGGCTGAATATCTAAATTATGGGTAAATATTAAATTCGGTTACCAAAATGACTTATTGGAGGTATATGGGATCCTCTTGGATCACAATGGATCCCTCATAGAATTTTGAGTAAAAATCTCAATCGGGCTTATGAAGTTGAAAATTAAAGGCTATAATATACGTTCTTTAGGGTTCGGGAGGCCCCAAAATGAAAGTTGATATTTTCGCACCACTTGGCATAGGGCAGCCTTAAGGGACATGGGAGGGCCCTAGAGTCTATTATTGGGTTCCTATTAGGTTTGGAAGATCGTTTTACTGATCACCCACTTTGAACGGATAAACACTGCAATCATGGGTGAATACAAGTTCGGAGACTCGAATGACCTACTGGGGTCACAAGGGTCTTTTTGGGTCCAATAGTTCTCTTGGAGATGTTTGGACAAAAATTTCAACCGAGCTTCGGGTAGCCAAAAATTGAAGGTTAATCCACTTTTTGTTTGGAGTTCTAGAGGCTTTGGAACGAAACTTGTTTGTTTCTAGCACCATATTGCTCACTCTTATGGGTTATGGGAGGGCCAAAAAGTTGGTTATTGAGGCCCTATTAGGCTCGGGAGGTCGTTTAATGGTCACCCACTTTAAAGGTCAAATATCGAAATTATGGGTGCAAACAAAGTCCAAAGATCCAAATAGCGTATCGATGTACGACTGTACGAGGATCCTTGTTGGATCTAAATAGACCCTCTCGTAGAAGTTTGGACGTAAATCTCAACTGTGCCCCAATAAAGGTGAAAATTGATGGCTAACCCCTATTATGAAACATTGGCCAAGATAAGGCACACATTGTGTTTAACTTACCCTTTCACCAATTTGATTTGGTAGAAGCTTTGAGGCGGTATGGTATTAGCGAGCGTTTAGAGAGAGTTTTTTCATTTGAACTTACCTGCCTTATAATTAACATGGTCTGACTTGAACTTAAGTAGTGAATTAGTCTAAACTGACTTGATCTAAACTTAGTAATTAACATAAACAAACCCAAAAGTGAATTGGATACTAGTGAAAAAAAAAATGTGTAGAACACTAGAACTGGATTGAATTGAAGTGGACTGAAAAGTGTATCATGGGTCAAAACACATCCAACCTTCACTCAAAAAAAAAAAAAAAAAAAACCCTTAATCATTTACCACAGAAGTCAAATTTGTAGGTGTGGACTGTGGAGTGTGGTGTGGTTAATTCCTTGATATACTTCCTAGTTTCTACCATAGCAAGAGAGCGTCAATCCCAGCAGAGCTGAGAGAGAGAGATTACAGATAACTTGGCGGTACGTAGAGAGGGGTTTTAGCTTTAGGCATCCAAAACCCTCACTCACTCAACTCTCAACTGCTGCCCTGCCTCTCAAACTCCATAATCTTTCTTCAGGTCAGTTTCTTATCCCAATTTTCTCTCTCTTATTATATACATAGGCATATACCCTGTTCATTTCCGTTTGGATTGTATTTAGTTTAGGTAACTATGCATTGATATTGATATGCTATAATTCCTTCAACCGCCATTAACATGGACCCAAGGTTTTTTCTTTCATCTCCGCTCAATACCACCTCTTCCACCCCTTTAACCATATTTATCTCACACAAAATCTCAATACCTAAAAACCTTATCTTTTCCCATAAACCCCAATTTTCTCACTCTATAAAATCCTGTCCTAGGTCATGTTTCTTGGGCCAAAGCTTAATTTTGAGGCAAAATGAATTTGGGTTTTGCAAAATTAAGAAAACCCATGTCCCAATTTCCCCAATTAGAGCTGCAGTTAAGAGAAGGAAAGAACTTCCATTTGATAATGCTATTCAGAGAGACAAGAAGCTTAAATTGATTTTGAAAATTAGGAAAATTTTAGTGAGTCAGCCTGATAGAACCATGCCAATTCGTGAGTTGGGTAAGTATAGGAGACAATTGGGCATACAGAGGGGCCGTCGAATGATCGCTTTGCTGAGGAAGTTTCCTGGTGTTTTTGAGATAGAGGAAGAAGGGGCGTATTTGCTTAGGTTTAAGTTGACCCCTGAGGCTGAAAGATTGTATTTGGAGGAGTTGAAGATTAGGAATGAAATGGAAGATTTGTTAGTTGTTAAGTTAAGGAAGTTGTTGATGATGTCATTGGAAAAGAGGATTTTGTTGGAAAAGATTGCCCACTTGAGGGGTGACTTTGGGCTTCCTTTGGAGTTTAAGGACACAATTTGTCATAGATATCCACAGTACTTTAAGGTTGTGCATACTGATCGAGGTCCGGCATTAGAGTTGACTCATTGGGATCCCGAGCTTGCAGTTTCAGCGGCAGAGATGGATGAAGAGGAAAACCGCGTTAGGGAGTTGGAAACAAAGGATTTGATCATAGACAGGCCATTGAAATTTAAAAGGGTGCAGCTACCTAAGGGTCTGAAACTGTCCAAAAGCGAGATGAGAAGGATTTCTATATTTAGAGATATGCCCTATATATCTCCATATTCAGATTTTTCGGAAATAAAGCCTGGTACACCTGCAAAAGAGAAGCATGCTTGTGGTGTTGTTCATGAGATGTTGAGCCTCACTGTTGAAAAGAGGACTCTTGTGGATCACCTGACTCATTTTCGAGAGGAGTTTAAGTTCTCACAGCAGCTGAGAGGAATGCTGATTAGGCATCCTGATATGTTTTATGTGTCGCTTAAAGGGGACAGAGACTCAGTTTTCCTTCGTGAAGCCTATCGAGGCTCACACTTGGTTGATAAAGACAAGCTTTCAGTTGTTAAGGAGAAGATGCGGGCTCTTGTAGATGTTCCACGATTTTCAAAGAGGGGCACTCGGAGGAGTGATGGTGCACCAGGTGAAACTAGTGAGCAGCCGGATCAAATTAGTGAGGAAGAGGAGGAGTGGTCTGATGATGACAATGATATCAATGATGAGTTTGATAATGATGAAGAAGAAGAAGATGATGATCGCGGTGATGAAGAGTATGAGGATATTTGGAGTGATGAAGATGAAACGCCACCAGATTTTGATGATGGAAGTGACAGTGTGAGGGTTGGAAAAAGCAAACCAATTGAGCGATTGGATGCCCTACCAGTGGATGCAGAGGAACGTGAACCTGTCTTTCCTGATGGTCGGCCTAGGGAACGCTGGTGAAAGGGGCATCATAAATTTTTTGACGTGATGCCATGACATGCATTTCATAGCAAGCGCATTAAATTGTTCAGTTGCCAAGTTATATCATCCTTTCTGGAGGAAAGACCTTCATCGAGGCGGCACTGTGTGCTCTATCGTTTTCTCTGAAGGAGATCGTTTCAGCGGAATAGAAAACTGTACTTCCATACTCTATGGAGAATGCAAATAGCTCTTCTTGATGGTGATTGAAATCTCATCTTGTTTCTGATATGTAATTGTTCTTCGACTTCAGTTCATACAATATGTTGTTATTAGAGAAAGAGTGGCATGAAGTGTCTCTTGACCTGTTAATTTTTACAGGAACACGGAATCAAATAACTTTTGTACCCTGCATTTTTGGGCTTATGCATACCCCTCCCCCCCCCCCCCCCCCCACTATTATTACTAATTCTCGAATTTATTCTCACAGCTCAGTATGGAAGTGCAATTGCCAAAAAAGATAAAAAGTAAAAAGCTTAAAAAAGAACTAAAAATTGGAGACATAGTTTGGAAATGAGAAATGAGATGTGTTAATAGTGTTTGGCTGGATAAAAAAGCAAAGAAAGGTATCTTGTGGTTGTGACATACATTTGCTTTAGCATAGCAACCATCATGTCATGCTACTGCAGTGAATGTCTGTTCTTATTATCACAATTAAAAGTTGCATTGGTTAATGGCGTGGGGTTTTAGAAATAGCTTTGATAAGATGGTATTAAGATAGAGTTGTGGCATAAAAACTATAGATGAAATTACCTTGTGATATTAGCTTCTTTCTGTTTTTTCCCCTTTCGGGTGCGAAGAGAGCTGCTGATAAAATGGCTTTCGAAACCCAGGTTTGGTACAACCTCCAGCGAATTTAGTGCCATTGATACATAGAACTCAGATTTTTATCTCGGGATGAAGGGAAAAAGGGTCTTGAACTGTGGCACCTTTGGTTCATAAGCACACATCTTTTGTTTCTTTATTACATGAGCTGTGTATGCCCCATTGTGGGGATGCTCCTGCGGTAAGCTGGATGAAAAATCAGTAAGATACCTGTTTAGACTTTTGTGTTCTGGTTCAAGTGGGCAAACAGCTGATAAGTGGTAACAGCATCCATAGTTAGTGTTAAAATGACAAATGAAGAACCAAGAGGCTGCTTGGAAATGACAATATCCTTGTCTACTGACTTCAAAAGACTGCTATCTCAGGCCATTTTTATGTTGGTATGAATCACCATACCCTGTTATATTTCTGACAATTTCTTTGCCCTGTTACTCTTGGGGCACTATTGGTGCAGACTCATATAGATATCGAAAGTGAAGTGGAAGGTATTCTGTCTTTTGTTCCTGGGTGTCTGTATATATGGCTCAAAAAAAAAAAGAAGGGATGTTTATTTGTGTGAATTATGCAGGATGTCTACGCAGAAGGTGTTGAGCAGAGTTACAGTTTGGTTCTTCAGGTTACCGTGGACAGCTGAAGATCAGTCACTCACTTTATGCTGGTCTGGCTTATGGTATTTCGCTTAATTAACAGAGTGTTGGAGCATTGATTGTTCTCCGCGATCCCATGAAGCATAAGTGTAGCTAAAATGGTTGCCTTGACTTTGTGTAGGGGACGGCATGGTCAGGTACTTCTTGGTAGCTTTGTTTGTTAAAATTATATGAGTTTTACCAGGTTTGCGTGGTTTCCCTGTATATATGCTCAACAGGTGACCAATTTTTTGCAGTTGACGTTCCTGGATGGCTGACATTTGGGTTCAGCAGAGTGAAAGTTTGATCAGAGATCAGTTTTTCATTGCATCAGTATGAACTAAGGGTATGCATTTTTGTCCTCTCAAAAACTCCCTCCTTTTTCCTCGTGTAGTTAATTTGCCTGTTGCATATATTGCTTAAGAGGTTCATATGGAAAATTCGAGTTCATTATCATTGTGGTTGCTGATATACGATTCATTTCTGACAATGACCAGTTATTGTTGATATTTTTTCTCTTTTAAATCGGGATATACTCAAATAAAATTTCATCATCCGGATCTTTTCACTTGATATTTTTGCAGTTGTAGATGTTTTTACATCTCTCTCTTTCATCCAACCACTTGTAGTTCTTCCAACCAAGTGTGACTCAACCTGCTTAAATATCCGGTACCGTCTGGGATTTTGGTCTGCCACACACATTCTTCATCCCAGACTATAAACAATGTTGAATATAAATAAACAAATATCCAAATGTTATAAAGGTAACTCTAAGAGAAGAATCAAAGTGAATGATCAATGAAATATGAAGCGTCTCATAATAGACACGTGAGACCTTTATTTTAAGATGAAGCAACGTGTTTAAAACTTCTCAATTACATATATGAAATATGCTAGTATCATCATGGATCATACCGTCTAGAGCATAAAAGGTAAATACACAGCACTGAAGTCTGAAACCATAGCTTGATTCAAATGAGAAGAAAAATCTCAAGAATGTCCAACTGAAAGAAAGCAACGTAGCAAACAAGGGAAATGTTCATGCAATTACAAAGCCTGGGAGGCAATAATGGTGAATCAAAAACTGCTGAACCCAAATGTGAGCCATTTGCCTACAGGCTTCAACAACCTCCTCAAAGCTTGATAGGATATAAAAGTCTCCAGATTTTCAAAAAACCAGAATCCGACTTTATTACATCGCTGAAAGATGGCTCAAATCAATCTGTTCAACAGGTTTGTTATGCTCTACAATCTTCTCAGACACATCAGCTAAGCATTTGAGGTTGCAGTTGATTAGGGCTTGAATAAAGGAGCATGTCTCTTCCATGGTGTTTCCGACAGGTACGTCAACAACGAATGATTCTATGACTAATGTTCCTGGCTCCCCATCAATTGTCTCCGGGTGAACTGTGATGATCGACGAGTAATTCTGCAGCGTGATAGGTGAGAAACAAATCAGATATCGAGATAATGGAAAGTTATAGCACTGACCATTATTGTTTATACAATTATACCTCCCTGACCATAATATATGATGATACTAGTGCCTCTCAACCCAGCTAAGGTGGGGTGAAGGGGTTAGATAATAGATGTACGCACTCTTACACCGACAATCACAAACAGATTGTTTCCATTAGATTGTGATCGGAAACACATTAGTAATAGCTAAAGAGTGCATAATAATTCATACTCCTTGAGTCCCTCTTAAATGTCTGATTTACTGTCCTTGGATCAAGGTATTACAAGTTAGCCAGACTTTGAAACTAGTATGTTTGAAGTAAGGTTCAAGAGGGAAACTGAGATGATGTAGTTGATCAGGTTGTCAAATCAGTATCAATTACTGCATAGTCTAAAAGTCTAAACTTCTTTAGAAAAGAAGATTTTCCTTTCACTTGTTGATTGAGACACGAGTTTCAGCAAGCAGTAAGATCATACAACTGAACCAACAGGTAGAAAATAAGGGAATTTCAGAAGTTAGAGATGTCATTACCCTTAGCCTATGATCACCACCAACAATTTTGACACCAAAAACACGGTGCTCATCATCAAGAAGTTCCAACCTCTCAGCGCTAGTTGTGGCAGGAAGCCCGGATCTGACATTTACATCCCTGACTGTTCCGACTTTAAGGTCTCCCCTCATAGTGCACCCGCTAATGAATGGTTTGTACTTCTGAGGTTGATCAAACCTCCTCACCAAGGACCAAACCTGTTGATTCAAGGAGCAACTTTGTTAAAAGAGAGCAAACTATCCAACCCCTGGTTTGGGGCGGAGCTCAATTTCGACACTGCAAATGAAAGATTGATCACATTGATGCATTTTCATTGTCAGAGAAAATTATATAAGAAGTATCAACCCTGCTAGCTTCCATTTTGGTAGGAAATGTGCATCATGTGAAATTACGAGATCGAATACGGTAAGACAAGAGTTATAGTCTAGCTCTGAAGTATCAAGCAGTGCATGGTAGGAAATGTGCATCTTATAGGAGGTAACAACTGTGCTAGCCTCCATTGTTGCATCTGTTTTCTGGGGTTTTCAGTGTTTGAGGCTCCAATGCAAAGTCTAAAATCAACATTGTAAGTTGCTTTTATGCCAATTAGTAGCCTTTTAAGAATCTTTCTTCTGCTAAGCCTAAACCTATGGAGAAGATGAGCAACATCACATATAAACTCCTGACTGAGATTTCTTCCAAAATAATTTGCAAATGCCATTAGGTTGAATAGCCATGTTGACTTATATGCCAGTTTTTGTCCCTCTTTTAGTCTTTTCCATCAATGAAAACCTTATTCTTATTTTCATAGACTTAACAAAATTCAGTAATTTTATCCTTTCCTAATACTCTCTTCTCTTCAAGAAGAATCCTGTTCTTATTCCTACTATTCCTTCACTTCTATTGACATTTCTGTACCAATATAGAATCAACCCTCTAGTTGCAATAATCATAGTATATTAGTATTATGTAAAACTTAACATAAAATTTAACTTTGATTTTATGTACTCATTAAAAATCAAAATTAAGTACTGTTTCAGAGAAACTGAAGAACAAAAAAACAGAAGTAGAGAGAGAAGAGAGAGATTACTATGTCAATAGGAGCTTTGATGCGTTTGGTGAGAGAAGAGAAGCACTGGTTATCCCCAACCTGCTGCTGGTGGTACTTGCTGATGATCTCAGTCTCCTCCATTTTTGTTTTTCTTTTCCTTTTTCCTTTTTATTTTTCTGTTTTGGGATATGAATAACTCTTGAAGTCTTAACAGAACATGATATTTATGGAAGTTCACTCAAAAGAATCTAGAGGAAATTGATGAGATATGAAGCTTAAAAAAGGTTAGAATAGAAAAAGCAACTTTGTCAACAGAAAACGTTTACTGCTGTTGTACAAAAAAGCCACCAACCTTGACGCTACAAGTGGCTGAGAGAAAGTCCATCCTATTGTGATATGTCTTTTTCTTGTGTCCCTTCTTTCTGGTTTCTATCTTTTGCCTTGAATTTGGTTGGTGCTCATGGTCCAATTGCTGCCTTAGCTTTGTCACCAATACTTGGGAGTTTTTTTTTGGAGATTATTTGCGTTTGTCCTTGCTCCCATCAATTTCTATTCGCTCTCGAGAGAGAGCCTCCTAATCTCCCTTTACCCTTCTTACCTTATTGAAAAAAATAATTTAAAAGGGTTACTATTGTAATTTCCTTCATTAAATCATGATAGTATGCCTACATGCGATCAAAAAAAATGATAATGAAAGAACTTAAAAGAGTGTTTTTGTAAAACGTTTTTTCGGTTGTATTATAGGTATTACTAGATTTTTGCTAGCTATTTTAGTCTCACAAATCACCAGAATTTTTTCAACATATTTTGTCGATACTTAAATGTTTAATCAGAAACTTATAAAAACATCACTCACATAGTCATTTTCCATTGTTATTGCGCAACTTCTACTTATAAATTCATTGCTTGTCATAAATTTTGGGATGTTAATAGATTTGTGATTCACTTGATTGTTGATAAAGTAGTATGTATTCGCAATCAAACTTCTTATTAAAACGACAATCTTTGATTTCTGATTCTCATTGATTTTTCTAGAGTGAAAGTTTCACAATTCATAAAAGATACCGAGAGCATAGTATTGTACCCTCGAATGTGTCAAACATGATACTACACTCTAGAACTTCTAGTAATTGAGTAACATATATTTTTCTTTGTTTTTGATCTTTTGAGTAACATATATTCCTTTTGAGCTGTATGAGATACTTGTAGTAATTGGATTATGTAGTCGCTTCTTTGACACGTGTTCAAAGTATTAGATCCTGTGTGAAACATATTAGGAGGTTGCTTTTTTTTTTGTTTTTTACCTAACACAGTTTGATAGAGTATAAGTTTTGGAGTACGTTGATTAAGGGTGTTACTATTTACCGCCATAAAATTACTACCTACCGCCTCTAGAAATTAAAATTTTGCCCTTCTTCACATTTTCACCCATCCTCTCCCTCTCTAACTCTCACACCAATTCTCCCTCTCTACCACCCACTCTCATACCCAACCTTCATCAACATTCACTCAAGCAACGGTCGCGGATGTCTGCCGGCGACCACGAAGTGCCGTCGACGGCGGCCGAGGTAAATTTTTTTTTTTTTTTCCGCATATTTTGAACGGGCGTCCGTAATTTACGCCCCGTCCATGTAACAGGCGTCTGAAATTTCCGCCTGGACCATGGACGGGGCGTAAATCACGGACGCATCAACCATGGTTGAGGCGTCAATCACGGACACCTAGACCATGGTTTAGGCGTCTGAGATTTACGCCTCGACCATGGTATAGGCGTTCGTGATTTCCGCCCTTCCCATGGTCAAGGCGTAAATTTCAGACGCCTTTCCCTTGGTTCAGTCGGTTTTGATAGACGTTTGAATTTAAGATTAAGCTAACATTGTTTTCGTTGTTTTCGTTAGGTTCCTTTGGAGCGGTTTGGTGGTGATGGTGTTGATTACAGTGCGCATTTCGTCACTGATGAGTTATTTGATAGTGATAGAGATGCAATTAATTGGGCAAAAGAAATTGCCCTTACTATCGGGTTTGAGTTGATAATTTCGTCACACAAGAAGAATGGAAGCTTAAAATTGTTAAGATGCAATCGAGGTGAACGCTACAGAGGGGAATTAAAAGACTTAGATACTGCTGCTCGGAAGAATACGAAAACAAAGGCTTGTAAATGTACGTTCCAGTTAAGAGCTGAGCAAGTGTATGGGTCCAGTACTTGGATGATTGTCACATTGCCTAGGATTAGGGGTACACACAACCATGACTTTGCTGTGTTTCCTGAGGGATATCGTCAGATGAGTGGTCTTAGTCCTGGGTCAAAGCAACTCGTTCGTGACATGACTTCGGCACAAACAAAGCCATGTGCTATCTTGGCCGCTATTAAGGAAAAATTTCCCGAGGACAATGCAACTAGACGGCATGTGTACAACTACAGAGATCGTATAAGGAAACTTGATTTTGAAGAGAGAGATGTCATTGGTCAGTTTCATCATTTAGCTGTGGAGAATAAGTACGTACATTGGACAAGAGCCGACCCAGCTACTAATGAGGTAACTCATGTGTTCATGGCACACCCTACATCAATTCAGTTACTTCGGTCTTTTCCTTGGTTGATTGGCTTAGATTCCACGTACAAAACAAACAAGTATAAGATGCCGTTTCTTGAGATAGTGGGGATGACTCCAAGCAATAAGAACTTCCTCATAGCTTATGCCATTATGAAGGATGAGACTGAGGCAAGCTATGCGTGGGTCTTAGATAAGTTGAGGATGCTTATTGGAAATGATGTACACCCAACAACAATTTTGACCGATCGTGAGCTAGGGTTGATGACACCTATTAGAGAGATATTTCCTGAGAGTGCCCATTTGCTCTGTACATGGCACATTAACAAAGTCGTTGAAGACAAAGTGTACAGACTTTGTGGAAAAGATAAGGTCGCCGCGCAGAGGTTCAAGAACGGGAAGTGGAAATCTATCATGGAAGCTTCCACAGAAGCTGAGTACGATAGAGCAGTGCGTATGATGAAGGATAGTTGGAGGAATTACCCTCACGTGATATCCTATGTAGAGGAGACCTGGCTGAGATACAAAGAGATGTTTGTAGCTGCGTGGACGAATAAGGTGCTACACCTTGGCAACACTACGACTTGCAGGGTGGAGAGTGCACATGCCGCGCTAAAACAGTAGTTGAACTCCTCAACTGGAGCTTTGGACAATGTTTGGAACAAGGTCAACAAGTCAATCGAGTCACAACTAACTGAGATCAAGTACACACTTGAAGAGTGCAGAAGACGAAGAAGTGTGCTGTACTCGGGTTTCCCATTCAACTATCTGACCAGGTATGTTTCCCATTACTGCTTAGAAATATTATCGGATGAGCTGAAGAGGATGAGAGAATTGAGTCACCAAGTATTTGATCGTTACGGTTGTGTATTGAGATCCACTCATCAGATCCCGTGTGCGTGTGAGTTGAAAACGGCCACGGATACGGGCACGCCAATTAGCTTGAATAGTGTCCACAAATTTTGGCGAACACTCGTTATTAGTGATGCAGTGGAGATAGCTACGCTTGACATGACTGAGCATCCATCTGAGGACCATCGATACTTTCACTCTCTGGTCGACGAGGTTAACTCAAGCGACCGGGCAGTTGTGCGCAACATATCTGTCCTTATGAATGAGCAGCTTCATCCTGAGGAAGCGAGTTACGTCGAGCCGGAAGCGAACACGACAGTCAGAGGTCGACCGAGAGGGAGTTCCTCTACCAGACGTGATCCTAGTTCATGGGAGTACTCCCAGAGGGGTCGTGGTCGCCCTAGGTCATCCAGTTCGAGCCGCGGGCGTGGTCGTAGCTCATCCTCATCGAGTAACGTCGTGCGGAGTACTGGTATGAAAACCCATAATTTATTAACATGTACATAATGTTGTTAATTACTTTTTGATAAGTACTATTAATGACTTTCTATTATATTGTCTTGCAGCTGGACACGGAATAGATATCACTGAATTCTATCATGTTAACAAAATTTCGGGAATCATCATACCTTTCATTGAAGGATATCTCGATGTGCTTGGGGATGGTAATTGCGGTTTCCGTGTCATTGCGGACTACGTTTTCGGAGACCAAGAGCAATGACGATTGACGAGAGTTTGCATTGCAAACGAACTCTTAGCTAACCGAGCATTGTACGAAAACATATACGTTGACGGGGTCGACGCTGGTTACCGCCGTATTAGGTGGGACGGAGGTGCGTGTAACGATGATCACTGGATGATAGTACTTGAGGATTTGTTCCCGATTGCCAACCTCTTCAATGCAGCGATTATGTTATGCGGATACGGCAGCGGAAGGGGGTTATATGCTTGTTACACAGTGCTACCATTGCAAGCACCTTCGACTGCTACACGTCCAAGTAGGAAAATTGTCATAGGTCATTTAGGTGATTCGTACATGCATTATATCCGTCTGAATTTAGCCTCAGATTTCCCTGTTCCTCCGATATGCGCAGCATGGTTTACTTCCCGTTCTGATAGTGTCGCTGGTTGGGAGCAAATGTATGTTAGGCGAAGAGCACATTGGGATCGTTTAGCGAGGTCGACGTAATTGAATGTTTTGCGTGATTGTTATATTTTTCTACTTATATCATTGTCACATTTTTGTGTGATTGTTATATTTTGCATGTTATATTTTTTCGTGATTATTGGAGGTAAATAAAACAACAAATTACAATAAAACAAATTAGGTGAATAAGAAACAACAAATTACAATAACACAAATAAATAACAATAACAATGAAACTCTTATATAAATATATAACAAATTCATCTAGGGTCAATACATCATTTGGCAGCCCGCCAATCTCTCATATACTCCTCCATAATCGATCGAGAACCTTCCGCTTGCTCCGGAGGAATCAAACTAATGAAAGACTCAGCTGCGACGGCTAGACGATTCACCCACTGCAAAAAAGTAACAATGAGTGTGAGTTCAGAGATATGTAATACGTAAAAAAATATATATTTTAGTTAATCACTTACATAATCGCTGTTGGATCGTGGAGGAATCACAAATCCAGGTGCTGCATCGTCACGTATCAGCAGAGGGTGGGAGTGACGGTAGTACCATGCGAGGTAGTCATCCGTACATGCTGTGGGATCTGACGTGGATGCCTGAAACCCATGGAGACCAAGAATGTAACATCCCGGGAACATACGCCAGGCATCAGATGATACTCGTACGGGGTAGACAACCTTGTACGAACGACTGCTCCATGACCTGATCGCTTTCTCTGCCTAGTTATCGGGAAAGGGATACTCTGTACGTACCCGATTTGTCGTAAACAACGACCAGGCATGTACGGTTCGATAATATCCCGATACCGTAGCCACCCCATGAATACAGTCCTCGGTACAGATGCAACCGGGTCAGAACCGTACGGCAGCCACACCACCTACGTAGAAATGTTCAAGTTACGGTGAAGTAAAAAAAACATAGCAAACGACGAAATAAATCATGAACACCGATAACTACATGACGTACCTCTGACGCTCGCAGCTGATCCAAGCGTCTACGTAAGGAGTGCAGTCGAACCACGTCCTTGCCCTCAGCCTGGGCACTCCATACGGACGCACGGGGAGCCTCGCCGTCCCCGACAATCATCCGCTACCGATGAGGTCGGAAGCAGGGAAAGTACTCGTATATCCATGCCTGGAGGATAGTTAGGCATCCGCAGATGCCCTGAGAATCCCCCCGACTAGCTATACCGAGCTGACGATATAGGAAGGCGAGGGCAGCAGATCCCCAAGAGAACTCATGCGCCGTTCCGACACCGTCCCTCACCTCCATCACGCAGGAGGGTCTAATACGGTTACCACTCTTGTCGACAAACAAGGTGGATCCAATAAGTAACCACATCCAAGCTACCGCCTGCATGTCCTCCATTCGGTCCACCACTCGGCAAAGGTCAAAAACCGACTCCGTGAGGACCCCACCGCCCTGCCAATGGCTATGCATCAGTTCTTCTCGGGTGACCCCGAGAACCTCCATGGCCGTCGCCTGCAGCTGCCCATCCCGTCCCTCACTGGAAACGAGTTGTCCCTCTACAGGAATCCGAAGAATATGCCATACATCGTGCAACATGATGGTTATCTCTCTGAACGGCATGTGGAACGAGTTCGTATCCGGCTGCCACCTTTCAACGAATGCA
Organism: Tetragonia tetragonoides; assembly: GCA_038025085.1. Classification (NCBI taxonomy): domain Eukaryota; kingdom Viridiplantae; phylum Streptophyta; class Magnoliopsida; order Caryophyllales; family Aizoaceae; genus Tetragonia; species Tetragonia tetragonoides. The sequence goes on along the minus strand of CM076140.1, from coordinate 6,700,053 downwards.
GATATCAGGGGGAAGTCGATATGTCTGAACATAATGTCTGTCAGGTGTGATAACCCAGTCCCCTCGATCTGCGCCCTCACCTCGGGCGACATCTCCGCTCGCCACTCACTCAGCCGCTGACAGACACTGAATCGGTTCTGACACTTCAACAGACCCCTCGTCTCTCCCATCCACATACGAGACGCTACGTGGCCTAGGAAGCTCGGTATGACGCGGTCCTGAACCAGCTAATTCACTGACTAACCTCGGCATCGATTTACCGGCTCCTCCTCTCCTCTACCATTTCACATTTTTAATTAAACAATAATCAGTAATAAACAATTAAAATAATAATTGACAACTAATAATAATTGTAATAACAAATAATAATAACAATAATAATATTAATAATAATAACAATAAATAATAATAATAATAATAATAATAATAATAATAATAATAATAATAATAATAATAATAATAATAATAATAATAATAATAATATTGCCATCACTTTTTTAGTATTTATCTGGAAATACTAAATAACAATAATAATAACAACAATAACAATAACAATAATAATAACAACAATAATAATAATAACACTAATATTAATAATAATAACAATAATAATAACACTATTTTTTTTTTTTTGTCTCGGGCGTCTGCTACAGACGCCTCACCCATGGGTGAGTTGTCTGCGACTGGCGCCGCACCCATGGGTGAGGCGTCTGCCGATCTCGACTCACCCATGGGTGAGTCGTCTGCGACTGGCGCCGCACCTATGGGTGAGGCGTCTGCCGAAGGGGCAGGCGGAAATTGCAGACGCCCTATTCTCCGAACTCGAAAAAAACGACACCGAACTCACAAATCAATCAACACAAATTCAATTCAATTGTCTATAAACCTTGAATAAAAACACTCCTATATCAACACATTTCGTAAAAATCAAAGCAAATTAGAGTAAATAAAGCAAAAAAATTTCGAATGTATACCCCCCCGCCGCGATGCTCGCCGCCTCCGTCCCCATCGCCGCCTCTGCCGCTGCCGCTAGCCCCTGACATTTCCGTTGTGATGGTGTGGTGGTTTTGCCGGTGTGATGGTGTGGTGGTGAGGAGAGTGAGGAAGAGAGGAAGGAGGAGTGAGGATGAGTGAGGATGAGTGAGGAGTGAGTGAGAGTGAAGGGCAAATGGGTAATTTCCAAGGGCGGTGGTGAGTAATTTTGGGCGGTAAATAGCAATCCGCTTGATTAATGGTATTATTCATGTTCGAAGTACTGGACAGCTATGAGCTAGTATGAAAGTTTGAAGTTTACTTCTTGCTCTTATTTGAAGATTTTAGATACCCCTTTTTCTTTCTTTGTGAAATATTGGTATGTTCTTTTTCACTTATTGGAACTTACCCAATTAATAGAAATAAGTGGCAAGACTTTACCCAATCAGTCGGAATCAGTGCCTAGACTTACTGAATCAGTGAGAATCAATGAGAATCAATGAGAATCAGTGACATGACCTTAATCAATCAGTGGAAATCATTGACAGAACTCACATTTCTACTCACAGAATCAGTGGCAGGACCCACATTTCTACTCACAGAATCAGTGGTATGATCTTACTGAATCAGTGGATGGACCTTACCGAATCAATGGAAATCAGTGGCAGAACCTTATTCAATCAGTGAAAATCAGTAACAGGATCTTACCCCAATCAGTGAGAATTAGTGGAAATCAGTAGAAAAGAACGCACCCAATCGACAAATGCTATTTAATTTTCTCCTCAACCAGATAAAGCTCACCTTGATTTGACTCAACTTGTTTACACTACACTACTACTACAATAATTGTAGAATTCTTTCTATATTGATATTATTGAGTTATTTATTTATTTATTATTATTATTATTTTTTTTTTTGGAAGATAATACCTACTGATTTGTAACCATATATACACCCTTTTAAAATAGCAACATACTTTGCACCAAAAAAAGTAAAAAAAGGCAACATATTAACAAGAGATTCCATGACTTTTATAGTCCTCCCTATCCATCTCTATATAAAGAGAATGCCCCTGTATGTACTCTATTCACTAAAGCCATATAAGAGTGAAAAAATCACCTCAAATAAAAAATACTATTAGAGTGAACAAAATTGCTTATTGAACGCAATGATGTCTTCAAGGCTCCGATTTATTTACATTGCTCTTGTCGCTCTCCTCCTTTTTGCTAGTTGCAACGGTACATATCTTTACTCTCTCATTTTTGTTTTTCCCCTGTTTGGTTCATTTTAACAAAATTACAGGGTAATGCTAATCACAAAAACTTGTTTGACACGGTCTTATTATAATTTTATATGAGACGATGATCACTTTAGTGAATTAAGGATCACTGTTCATAATAAGTGACCCAAATAATTCTAAATAGTGACCCCATTTTATGTAAGTTGGTCTCATACAAGACTTACTTATTTTGATATATTGTTTATGTGCTTATGTTTTTTGGATTTTTTTTGTTGATTGTTTAGGCGAGGAGTGCAGATTATAGGTACATGTGAAGGTCAGGATGATTGTGTGGCAAAATGCAAAGATAAGGGATTATCTCCAGGCACTGCTCACTGTGGCCCTGTTAAATTTATCAAGCCTTCTCCTAATCTTTGTCAATGCTGTAAAACTTAAATAATTAGATACTACATCTTAATTCCATTTAAGAAACTTTGATATCAATAATTAATTTCGCTTTTGGACGAGCTTTATACTTTACTAGAATGAGCATTTGCTTGCTCAATAATGGTGAATTTAGTTGAAGAATATGTATGATTGATGCTTAATGTGATTCTGAGAACCAAGTCATTTATAGAGAAATAGAAGAATATTTGGTCAAATTCTTGAAGTTTTGCCTATGTCCATCTATTTAGGTGGATCTGGAATCTCTTTCTTCCGAATAAGATCAAAATTTTTCTTTGGAAATTTTGTCTAGATGGTTTACCAACAAAGCATAGGCTCCAACAAAGCAAAGTTTTTGTGCCTCAAGAATTTGTTTTTTGCAAACATCATTCTGAAGATAAGTTTCATTTATTTTTTGATTGCCCACACTTTTTCCAAGTGTGGGACGAAGTTCAAACTATTTTTGAAAAACGATTAAACATATTAGTCCCGGACTCGCTTTCCTTTGTGGATCGTTTGAATGCACTACATAAAAAGCTTTCGGAATGGGATTTCATTCTCTTAATAATGACATGGTGGTTGTTTTGGTTTGCCCGTAACAAAATAGAATTTGATCAGTTAATTACTAATCCTACCCAAATTGCACATTCAGTTAGATGTAGTTTTGTAGAATGGCAAGCTTTAGCTAATCAGGAATTTGATTTTGATACCGGTGGGGCTGGTGTTAAGATAAAACCAAAGAAAAACACTAGGGATAACACTCAATGGGTTCCTCCAAGAATTGGTTATGCTAAATTAAATTTTGATGGTTCAAAGAAAAATAATGCAAATGCATCAGCTGGATTTAGTATACGTAACAACCAGGGTGAGGTAATTTCTTTAGGTGCTAGATCATGTGGTGATAGCTCTATTCTTTTAGCAGAAGCTATTGGGCTCAGAGGAGGCGTGCGTGATGCAAGAGTAAGAGGCATTAAAAATATTACCATTGAAGGAGACAATTTAGCAATTATTAAAGCCATCAGAAGAGAATGACACATCCATTGGGAGATAGAAAACATTATGATCGATACAAAAAAGGACTTGCACTTCTTTGATAATATAGAAGTCCTTCATTGTTTTCGAGAAGCAAATGCGGTGGCAGACTTTATGGCTAATTTCGGTCATTCTTGTCCTACATTACTTCTTTGGTCGAATTCGTTCGATCAATCCCTCACTAATTTAATAGTGAAGGACAACTTAGGATAATCTCATAAGGAGGTTGTCCTGACTTTCTTGCTTTTTCCAAAAAAAAAACAAACAAACTATTTAGACAGTTCTATTTTCTTTTTGATTTTTGATTAAAACATGGATCCTAAAAGGTCTCAACTCAACACCCAAAGGGCAAAAAGCCAAAAAACTGATATTAATCAGATTAGAGAATATGCAACAATACATTCTGGGGATCAATTGCTACTCAAAATCCACATTAAAAATAAAAATTGAAATAAAGATGTAAATCTAAAACTCTAAAGAAGCAGCCGCAGCCAAGTTTTGACGCTAAATCTAGAATGCAGAAATAAGAACGACCTTATTCTCAAAAGAAAATTCAAATGAATAGGTGGTAATTGGGCAAGTTGGACGGCTTTGTCACATGTAAATTAACCTCAACATATTCTAGCACATATTTAGCCTCGAGGTACTCTAGCGCAAATTTATGTGCCCTTTGATCACACGTAAAGCTTTTTACACAAGTTAACCAATGATATTAGCAAAAATATACTCCCTCCGATCCACGGAAATCTTTACGCTTTCCACTTATGTTTGGACTATAGAAATCTTTACGTTTTCTTATATAATAATGTATTTGAGCACCCTTTACTATTTTACTCCTCCCACCTTTTCACCCCCATGTGCAAGGAAATTAAAAAAAAAAAAAAAAAAATTCTCATGTCACTAGCTACAAAAGTAAGGAAAGTAATACAAAAACAAGGAAAGCAATAAATATCCACTAAAATATTATTTTTTCTCTCTTAATACCTCATGTGATCTTTTAAGGGTAAATCTGAAATTTTTATGCTAAAATGTGTTTTCCTTAATATTAGTCATATTCTCCAAACGTCAAGATTTCCGTGGACCGGATGGAGTACTCTATTCGAGTTTATATTTTTATTTCAGGTAAAACTATATATTAAAATATATCTATAAATATTGACAGAGTATTCTCGCACAATCCTGCATTAAACAGATTAATTACCAATAGCAATTAAAATGGGCGAAAGAAAAGAATAAGTATTTGGGATAATTTTTCTCGTTTACTTCCTTTAACAAAATATTTAAAATTTATATTTTATTTATTTTATATTCAATTAAAATATTTCATTTTACAAAACAAAAAATCTGATATGAATCTTGATTACGAGCTTAATTTGTGTTCAGAATCGAATATACTTCACATAAATATTTTTTTTTTTTCAAATGTATAGTTAGTGAGATTACACAATTCAAAATTTTCGTATTAATATATGACTTAGCTTAGTGGTAAGCGAAAAATGAATGTAAACTAAGCTCAATAAGAAGTTTTATTTTTTTGGATCTAAGAGCATCTCCAATGTAAAATTTTTGGAGAAGTTTGTGAGGTGAAAAATTCTCCCAAAAAACCTCTACCCATAGTGATAAATCTATAAACCTATTTTTTTTATAAACCACTTTGTCTGGACAAACCAGGTTTGTGGCATACTCTATTTCTAAATTGGGTCCCTCACCTAGAGGTTTTTGGAGGTTTATACCACTGGAAAGAAGAGTTTAAATAAAGAGAAGAGGTTAAATAAAGAGAAGAGGTTAAGTAAAGAGAATTTTTGCAATGATGATGTGGCTCAAATAAAAACCAATTTAGAAATTTGTAGCATTAAAAATGCTCTAATAAAAAGTTTTTTTAAAACACTAGCTAGAGATCTACAGATCTACCCTTTCATACGTGATCATAGGAAGAAATCATATCAGGTTGAATAGGACAAAAATCTGAAAAAAATCAGGTCTATAAATTCCCCTGACAAAAATCTCACCTACAGACAATATCAAAAGAATTCCTAAAATAGACAACAATCTCACCCGACACATGTCTATATATAAATTCCCCTGACAAAATTCGGTGTCAAATTGCTTGAACTCTAACATACTGTCATATTGCTCATACATACTCTAATATGTTATACATCCTCAGGGTTTCTAGATATATTACTGCTCATATTTTTTATTTTTTTTTTGTAATCATTATCTATGTATCAAGAAACACTATTTTGAACTGCCAAAAATAGGCTTTTCGCACAGTTGAGGGATGGAAAACTCCTGCACAAAACTAGGTTCCTGAACTAAGCATGATGAGAACCTTGACAATGTTAAGATTGTTAACCTCCTAGAAATCAATCAATGTTCAACTAACAAGTTGTTGAACACCTTAAAATTGCAAACCAGATTCTACTGTCCTCGCAGGAAGGACAAAACCAGCTCTTATCTCCTCAAAGGAATAATCAAAATTTCCACCATTCACTATTTCATCAACTTTAAGAGAAGCTGGAGTGTAAGGACTAACTGATTTAGTGGAGAACATCGAAGGGGTGATTGGCACCGGACTTGCCAGCTTCTTTGGGGTGCCGCCACTCTGTTGAACCTCATCAGACTTCAATTTAGTTGGTGTACTTCTTGGTGTCTTGCTGGCTGAAAGTGCTTTTGGAGGAATTAACATGTCCTGCTTTTCTGGTGCATTGTTTGGGTTCACAGGCGTAGAGTATGTTCCAGGAAGAGGAGAGAAAGGCTTACGGCTCTTTGGTGATCCGAGATCTCTTGGATTTGAGGGTTTCACCTGTTTCTTAGATACGCGACCAGCAGTGGCATTGTTTCTCTTACCTGCGTTCAAATGAGTATAGCATCATAAGTTGTCAGAGAACAGTCTTTAGCACAAGATAGAGGAAAAAGGTTAAAGAAGTAAAAGACCTCCATTTTGGTGGTGATTAAGGAAACCATTTTGGTGGATTTGGCCTAATTTATTGATTGGATGCAAATGAAGAGCAGTTCTTTCAGGTTTTGTGTTTCGCTTCAGCAGTTGGGAGCCACCAAGAGAACATCTCTTATTAGTTACAGCTGCGCCACCCATTGAATATCTAGGAGCCTTTATACTGCTCTTTGTTGGGCTTGGTTTTGACCCAAAAAGTGTCTCCTGCTCTGCCAGAAGCCGTCCCTGAAGTTTCCTTTGATCCTAGATTAATGTCAATTGATGCCAGGTTAGTGAAACTAAACATGTGTCCCGAAAAACAAAACAAAATAGAATAGTGCATCAACATACTTTCTGCCTTTGACGCTCTATCTCCTTCTCTTGCCTTAAGATGCTGTAATCTTCAAGCATAGTAAGGAGTTGAACCTGGACGAGGTTGACAGGGATAATGCATAGGTCAGTACAAACAATCACTCTAAGAAGAGTCTGAATACAAATGAAACCTTATACCACACAATGCAGAGCTTTATGGGAGCAAGGAACGGATATGACTTGACGAAATGAGCACCAACAAGAAAAATGCTGAAACGAGGAAAAAAAAAGGGCTTACCCCATCATAAAAGAACTCTGTGCCTCTTTCTTTCTCCCATGCCCTGGTTTTGGAAGTCAACGTCTCCACCATAGCTGCTCCAATACAAGCCAAAACACAAATATTACTTAGACAGCAGTGCATATGCATCTGTCAGATGCAAGTCAGAAATATCAGCAAATCCCCAAGAAATGTTTATCCAGCTTCTTAGAATTAGAACCTCAACGGCTGTCTAATCATGTGACTCCAAATTGCCTTCTGATTTATCTTTTAATCATATGGAAAGCTGACCTGTAATTCTACCTTTTAAGCTTTGAGCATGTCTGCTATGCAGCCAATTTTATTCCATTAAAGACGGACATCAGCCTAATGATTTTGTGGAGTTCAAAGGATCTCAACATGATTGATTTGACACTATATTTTTTTAGAGAGAAAAATTGGAAAGCGGACAGAAGATCCAAGTTAATTCCAGTTTAAAAACACCAATGCAACCTCAATGACAAATAGGAACCTCAAATACATTTCATGTGTTTTAGAGTCTAAAATAGAGTAAAAGGAGATTGATTACCTGGAATTTTGGTGACTAATGTACGAGCCTTTTCAGCACGCTTTAAACTAAGATGTACGCCTCTTCCACCATTGTAACGACATTCATCCTGAATTGCCGAGGATCAGTTAGAAATGCCAACAACACAATTCAATCAAATGCTAAAGTGAAAGAAGAAATAAAAGAGTAATCAGTGTCCCGCTCACTCTATTATATTCCTCTAACCAGCATTCCTCTTCACATGCAGCCTTCCATTTCTCAACTCTTTCAAGTATGTCCTTCCTGCTAAAAGCTTCTTCTTTGGCCTCTGAGATTTGAAGCTCAATTTGTTCTAACACATGAGAAGGATCAATGGCCCCTGTGAAATACAAGAACAACAATAGAGAAAGATTAAAAAAACACTATCATTGCAGTTACATAACTAGCACCAAATCAGCAAATCTATAGAAAAAGCTTTAGCTAGTTTTATTGTTAATTGCCTCATTATCCCAATTTGCCTTCTAGCAAAATAAACTAAGAGCAAAAAGGTATTTTTATTTTGTTTGGTTTTTTATTCTTTTATTATTACTTCACTGGGTTCTAGTTCTAATTATAAAGCAGTTGAAACTGTTTTTCTACGTACATTATCCTCAGCAATCTGGTTTCCAATTGTTACCTGAATCTATAGCTTCAACTGAGAATTGCTTTACACTCTGTGCTTCTAAGATCATATGCGAATGGCAGCATATCTCTTCCAGCTCGGACTTCTTTTTCAAAATGAGCTCTTTCATTTTGCTTGACTTCAACTTGTCCAACCTCATAACTTCAGCCTCAACCTGCAACATAAAAGCAATACATTTACTTCTTATTCAACAAATTCAATCTCTTGAATAAACAATACACACTATTAACATTGTTATATTTTTATTTACATACATAGCTGATGAACTCCAGCGAGAGGCAGTCCGGATCAGTAATTTCATCTTCTGAAGCAGCTATCTTGGAAGTCACATTATGAAACATACGCTGCTCATCTGAAGGAGTATCCATCAAGTTCCATAGCTCCAGCATCGTGCTTGCAAGGTCTTGAAGCTGGAATATTGTTAGGGTGGAAAGTAGGTTTAAAGCATAAAGAGAAACCAAATAAAACTCGCATCATTCAAATACTAACCCTTTGAAGCCTTTGTGTCTTGATTTCCTTCAAATTCTGTATGGTAACAGACAGCCTTCCAATGGTGTCATCACTTATGTTTTTGGTGCCCTTGCAATCCTCCAGAGTCGGATGTACATCATGAATCTTTTCCTTGAAATCCATTCCAAGCACCACACACAGACAATTCAGTGTATTCAACTTGTCTAGCACCTGCTTCAGACGGTCACTCTGCCCAGATGAAAAAGGAGATGTAGCAACGAGATTGTCAATAGAAGAATTAGCAAAGGAATTCCCACAATAGGTCAAACAAACTTCCAACAGAACTTCTATGTGAAAGAATATACCAAGACAGCAACACATTTGACAGTGCAAATTTATTTATATGTCACATTTTCTAGCTCGCTTATTGCATTCATTCATATCCATTTCATGTCCGTAAATCAATTTATTGTTTAGTAGCTGAGTGAATTTCTTTCCCTTGATGATTTAGCTTGTTGATCCAACAATAGGTAAACTAATAACAATAATGCGCTTATTTGCATTCTCAAGCTTGTTAATAGCAGGGTTTTCTTCTTCTATATTCTCCCACATAAATGATCTGACAACCTAAAAGAAAAGCAATTGAGTAGACCTTCTCTTTCTGGAGTGCATGAAGCTGGGTATGCAGCTCTTCTAATCTCCTCAAAGATAAATCCTTCTCGTCCACAGACATGTCGTTAAGACAACTTCCCGGAGATCTATGGATCTCATTTGAGATATCACAAATTTGGTTCAAAACTTCAACAAATTGCTTCTTTCTTACACTTTTCTTCTTCCTCATCTCCTCCAGGAAAGGTGTGATCATATTCAATTCTTCCTTCAAGTTAACAGCTTTTTGATCAGGCTGAAAAACAAGAATAACAACCCCAAGTTATGACCTTAAAATTTAACCAGAAAGGAAAATAAAGGGTTATAGGAGTACGACATTTCGAGATTCTCTAACCTGCCTTATATTCGCAGGTCTTTCACCCATGGCAGAGAAGATTGTGGCAAGCTCTGCTTCAGCATCAGCAATTGCCTGATGTAACTGAGCCCTGTATTGATATGCTTGATCAACCTTTCTCCTGTATGCCTCCAGACACTCTTTCTCAATTTCGACAAGCATGTTGTCTCTTTCAATCTCAGGTTCTCCCACTTCTTCCCATATTTCCTAATATTAAAGGAAAACAACCATACAAAAATAATTAACCAACATACACCCAATAAAGTCTGTGCTTGCTGTAGCAGCATGACAAGACCATCAAAATGCTTGCTTACTAATGGTCATTTGATCAACTGAAATATAATCAAAGTAGATGACCCAGGTAAGTCTGCTTATATTTGATCACAGAACATCAATTGCTGCACTTACTCATGGCCACTTCAGCATTTGTAGCTGCTATTCTAGGTCACCAAACCGGACGAAATCTATAGTTATCCCTTCTAACTACTGAATATGGACTAATGATTGAAATACAACTATGGTAACACCTAAAAGGCTAAAACAACTTACACATTAAAATCTGCTCATCATACTAATTTTGGACTACTCCAGGGCTTAATGTTACAGAATAATGAAATTAAATTACGAAACCTTATGCCTTGAACTATTATTTATAACTCTCAAATCTCAATTGTTCTAATGGGTGCAGGAAATTTCGGCAAAAGAAATATCAAAACTAAATCATAGACACTAATCTAACAAACCCCTACTTAGTTTTGCACCCCCTAATTATGAAAGAATAAAACTTTAGATTGTTACCATTATAAGGACTTTGCCCTAACTACCCCCAAAAAAACCAAGAAAAGAAAAGAAAAGTAATTAAAAAATTGGAGCATGCAAATAACATGAACATAATTTGTATGCAAAATGAATTATAAAAATTGAAGAAGAAATAAAGAAATGAAATTGGATTAAGAAAGAGAACCTGCAACTCATAGAGAAGGGACCCGCAAGTGGTTTCCATTCTAATGAACACGTTGCTTTGACGAATATCCATTTATATACGACTATTTGATCAACAGACCTTTATTATCTGAAAGATTCATGTAAAATAGAGAATTATAAGGGAAAATCAATCACTAGTGAAAAAAAAAATGATATATAAGCAACTGAATAGATCAAAATTCTTGATGATCAAAGATGGTCACAAAATGGAAATTCCAAGAACAAGAGATAAATTATATAATGATCAAAGAAATTACGTGATGGGTTTTAGCGATTCAAAGGTTTTGGAAGAAACCCTAATCTTTTTGGCGATTAAGCTGCTAAATTGTGCTGAGAGAGATGGAGCGAAGAGCCGTTGGATATGAAAGAGGAACGCAAAAATTTCCGTTACACGTTTTGGGGTCCGTAAGTTGTGTCAATTGCTAATTAAGGTAAGAATTAGAGAGGGAAATCCCATTTTTTATCTCGTTTTAAAATTCAAATATTGTAGAGTGATCATTCATTTAATTTTAAGTTTTTTTGAATGAAGTGATCATCTCATTTAATATTTACCAAAAGAAAATCTCAGAAAATCTATAGTTATCTCCCCCCAAAAAAATCTCCAAATATTTGTAAGGTAATTATTGTTTTAGGCAAAAAGTTGAACCGCGGGTGTAATAATTAACAAAATTGGAAGGTGAGTGATTATGATATTAGAAGAAAATAACTAATGAGTGGTTTCAACGAGTATCAACATATTATTATCAAAATAAGTTGCTATCTTTTTATTCAGTAAATTATTAGGTGCTTTCAGAATAGAGGGCACGAGGTTCATAAGAAATTGGCGAGCTAGTTCATTACATCGAAGAATGATAGTTTTTATGAGTTTTACAGCCTAAAAGTCTTCTATCTAAGGCTCTGTTTGATTCACCTTAATTTTGCTTAAATTCAGTTCAGTTCAGTCCAGCTCAGTTAATGTGTAACTTTATAACTTCTTATTCCGAAATAATTTCATAATGATAATTATGTCGTCGAAAAGATCTCAAATTATACTTTCAAACAAGTCCAATATTGACTATGTTTGGACGAATTTTAAATGGTTAACGGTTAAGTTTAAAATACCAATTCAGTTCAGTTCAGTTTATTTCATTTCATTTCAGTTCAGATCAGTTTTATCCAGGAAAATCAAACGGAGCCTAATTCTCGGAACAAAAGATTTGTTTTTGTGAGTTTTACAGTGTCTTGCTCTTGAGGTTGACACAAGTGTTCAATTGAACTAACTTATCCAAGAGATCAGTCACTGCCTCACAGGTAGCTTAGGAAACAGTCATTCAAAGCGAATTTGGGCAAAAGAAAAGTATACGAGAAGACAAAAGAAAATGTCAGGGAAAAGATGGCTTTGAAAAACAGTCAAAAGATTTGTCATTAAGTTAGCTTATGAAAGTAGGCAAGCTTATAAAAGCATGATCACTAAAGCAGTTCCAACCAACTGATATCTAATCCTCTTCATTGAAACTTTTCAGCCGTATGTCCACCCCTGCACCTACAAGGCGCAATAATTCTGCTCGAAACCAATGTATACAAAGTGACTTGCAATTGCCCTTTTCTCATAATGAATCGAATAATGGAGAACTCCTAAAAATCTGGGATGTTTGTGGATAAAAATTACAGATGTCTCCTCCAACCTCTTCAAATTATGATGTTCAGCAAAGACTGGTAAGAGAAGGGCATCATATCTCTTTTGCACCCTCATGCAACTAAAAAAGTTGGTGTAAAACTCACATTGAGGATAAGACAACCTTAGTCTTCATCTCGCTTGCTTCCCAATAACATGAGGATGAGACAAAGGGCACATGGCCATGTAAGCCAGTTATCAGGGATCTTCACGCATATCTGGCCGCCTCTTTGCTTGTATTGCAAGGCGCGCATCTCTTTCTCGCTCATATTCCCGGTAATCTGCCCTTTCCAGGAATGAAACTTTATCTAGATATTGATTTGAACTCTTCTTGTAGGCACCCAATTCATCCTCCAAGCCCCTGTGTTCTTCTTTGAATTGTCCCCAGTCCTTTTTAGTTTTGTCGAGAAGACTGAGCTTTGGTTTCTTTCTAATTTGATCGAGAACAGCATCCACAGCAGAGGATGGCCCTGCTGAGACTTGGGCCTTATCGTTGGGGTCAACTAGCTTCTTCAATTCAATCGCTTCTCCTGCAAAGTCTCGAATCTCAGAGACCTGTAGCAAGACAAAATGCTAAGGGCGTATGAGTTATGAGGGGCGGATGCAGAGCGGGGCACGGGGCAACCAGACTTTCCTTAAATTTGGCTAAATTGGTAAAGAAAAAAGGAAAATAATAATAACAATATCCCCTAAATTTTATAATTTTGCTGTGCACCCTCATTATAACTTTTTTGTATCCACTCCTTGTGACTACAGATCCTTCCATGCATCAATGCTTCCGGGGTTTATGCTAGAAGGGATTAGTGGATAGGCCAGAAGTATCTTTCAGGGCCTGCCCACATGAAGTTTCAACCACGATGCGAATTCCAATTGTGTGCCCAAGCAAGGCAAAAAGAGAAGAAAAGGCCCCGAGGAAGCTGATGAGCTCAAACATGCAAAAACTCATGAAAAGAACTAGGCAGTAACACCATTCGCAGGCCCCAGCCCCAGGGCTGGGAAAAAAAAGAAAGAAAAAAGAAAGCACTTCAACAAAGATACCCCACAAAAGAAATACTACCATATCAGTTATATGAAATAGAACAAAAAAACCTAAACAGTGGCAAAAACAAATGAAAGTAATTACAAAAGTAAAAGAAAGTGAAAGAGAAACAGACACAAGTACATGTGTTTAGCGATTACCTCGACCTTTCCCTTGCTTAATGCAGCAGTAGCAGAAGCAGAAGCAGCATCTTTGGCTGCTGCAAGAGCGGCAGCAGCAAGCTTCTTGGCCTCATCACTGGTTCCGTTTTGTGTAGTAGTACTTTTCACTTCCACAGAAGCCCCATTTGCTACTCTTTTCTTTGATCCCATGCCCAAGACTGACATCCAATTCTGTAGAGATGAGCATGAATCAGACTTTTAGTCGTATATTCCCAAAAAGATTAAACACAGAATTTCCTAACATATCATACATGGGAAGCTTTGTCTTTCTGCAGAGTTTTATTTTCAGTTGAAGCACAACTGTTCACAATGGAGTTCAGTGTCTTGGTGGATATTCCTTTATTCATCTGCTCCCACACAGCATCAACACGAGCTTTGGTTTCTATCAAAATGATGCGGCATCTTTAAGATTTCACGTAGAAATAAACAGACCATATCAGTAACAGGAACATAAATTACCATGTACTTCTAGCTGAGCCTGTGAAGACGGAAGGGCAACAGATGCATCTTTTGACTTCTGAAGTCCATCCATTTCCTGCATCACCTGAAAAACATCATCCAACTAGAATACATCAAAATTTTCCAAACCATGACCCTTGTACCATACAACACCATAAACTACCCACATATCTCTTACAAAGTTACTGGCTACGGAAAAAATAAAGGGTCTAAAGGGTGCAGCCTTATCCTTATGAAGGCTGAGACACTACATTCTGTTAGACCTCTAATCGGAACAACATTAATTAATTTGTTAGTACTTCACAATAAATAAACAGTGGGTAATCTAATGAGATAGTTTATTTGATCCATTGTAATCTAAAGCAGAAAATCACCCAATAATGACCATTGACCAGATATCACAGTGCAAGCAGCAACATGTGCACACATTTTGACCAAGGTTGCTCATTTATGCAAATTCAGAATAACCTCAATCATATCTATAGGTAAAGATTGGACAATTGACTCGCATTCTCTAGGAAAGTTACCACCAAGACAAGAAATACATATTAAAATCAGCACTCGCAGCAGGCACTGAACACATGAAAACAAGTTCCACAGCTTCCAAACTCCCTGCATCCTAACCCCCAAAATAAACTAATAAATGCACAATGCCAACAATCATCTGCACTATGAATGATGACACAAACACATATAGACTTGCAGAGAAAAAGACGAAGAAAAAACAAAAAGACGAACATCCAAGACTCGATCAACTACTTACTTTTGACTGGGATATCAACTAATGACAGCTTTGTTATTGTTGTGGTTTTTTTTTTTGTTAGGGGGGGGGGGGGGGAGGGCGAAGTCCCCAGAGGCACCAGCAAGCTGTGTTGTCTCGTCTACGAGGCAGGAAGCACAACACTCGGCTAGATATCGCATTCCTAGTTTCACAGATCACCTATGATGATCCGATCTGGTCTTTGCTCTTGAACGTGGTTGGGGTATTCTGCTGCTAAAATCAGACTGGAGTGAGAGCGACTCTCCCCCTGGAGTCTTGACGCCCGTACTCCAAAATGGAGGGTGAGAGGCTCACATGGGGAGGGAGAGAGTGACCCAGTGAGAAACGAACCTAGCTCGGCTAAGAAATGGAATAACCATGTCTTAACAAGCATTTGTTATGCTGCTGTATGCATGATACTGGTGTTGTGGCAATTTTGCCACAATTCCTTAATGAAATGGTCCAAGATTGAATCGAATGTCTTCATAGAGGTCAAGACACTATAGGTGACTCACAAAAATAATCTGATCCCCATCTCAAGGAAACAAAATATCTAGTACTGGCAGCACCACTACAAAGGCATTTTATACAGGCATTTCTACACAGCGATACAAATACAAGGGCTGACGACTGACTAGGCCTTCCAGAAAGATTGAAATGTCATAGGAAAGCCTCTCCGGATGAAATTGGTTTAAGAGGACATTTTCTCATGTCGGCCAGAAGGTGTAAAATTTATTGATGGGCCAAAGACTTAATCAAACAACAATTCCTTTTCTTTCAAAAAAAAAACAATTCCTTTTCTTTCAATGAATTTGTTTGACGCACCTTCCCCTAGTCACTGACTAGTTCATCCAAGAGAAGCCTTGATTGAATCAAGTACCAAATAAGATGGGTGCATATCCAAGCCAAGCAAGAAGCCGAAGAAACTCAAGAAGGAAGAATTACCTGCTTCACAACCCTGATTAAGCTTTAAACCAGCTGTTCTGAGGAAGGTTATGGTTAAGTAGTTTGAGTTAATGTCTAATGCAATTACGAGTTCTCACTCCTTCCACATCTTTAATTTCATCCCTTATTCCCTATCTCTGACTTTCACATCATAACTAATAAGATTTGGATTGTGAACATTTCATCTTCTCCCTTCTTCGATTTAATTCATTCTTAAACTTTCTTTTGCATTTTTTTCACTGGATATATTTAATCCAGTCACTCCTCCATCAGCTAGTAGCAAAGGACTTTATTCCAAATCTCTCACTAGGGGGGAAAACTCAAGGAAAGTAAGCAACTTCGACAGAACTGTAATTAGATTTTTATAGAACATAACGTGGTAATGGAAACATCACTATCTTTATGTTAGAACTTGGATTATAGTACCTAGTCAATGCCCTACGTCCCGCCAAATATCACACCTATGGTTTACTCTAATCTCTCAAGGAACTTCCTAGATCATGACAATGATCCTGTAATCTAATACTAGAAGCAAATAATACAATTCATCTTTTAAATACATATCCATAGGACATTCCCAAAAAAAGCCCCTAATACACTCCCTAACTGTTAGATGAAGAGCATGATCAAGAGTGAAGACGGTCCGCCTGTACCCTGAGGCCCAATTCTGCAGATTAGACTACACAGACTGTCATTTCATCCACTGTACTACGGTAAACAATTCCAGAAACAGGCACAAAAAATGTGTCTTGATTTCACTTCCAATTTATTATTGCTGTAAATAGATGATAATCTGGTTCTTGAACAATTACACTAACCCCATAGAAACCCACCACCCACAAATTAAGTATAATCCATATAGTCACAGCAAACAATAGAGATTTAATGTACAGTTTTCCTCACATTCCCAGTAAGGTAAAACTGTCGAATTAATTCGAGATTTCTTCCAAGAACAGCAATCAAAATATCGAAAAACCCTAGGCATACAAAATTGGAATAAAAAAAAAGGGCGAAACCAATCAAAAAGTGAGCCCCTCGGTTGTAAATTACCGGTCTTACGGCACCGGAGATTACCGGCGAGAGAAATATACAGCGAGAGAATGGGGAGAGAGAGAGAGAGAGTGGAGAGAGAGAGAGAGAGAGAGAGAGAGAGAGAGAGAGAGTACCAGAAGGTTAGGTTGTGGTGAATAATGTCTTCTCCGGCGACAGTCGACACATACGGTGGGGGTTGTTTGATGTTTCTTTGATTTTCACAGCGTAAACGCCAAGAAAGATAAAAAAAAAAAAAAAAAAGCACGATGAATAGAAAATAGAAGTTTATAACGACAAAATTCACTCGCTAGTCACTACTCTCTTTTGGAAATCCAGTAATGTTGAGTTGTTTGTATATTTAGGTTCAAATGACGAGGTGACTTTGAAAAGTGGGAATGAGATCATGAAATTATGGGAATGGGAATGAGATTTGAGGGGATAGGGAATTTGTACAGTTAATTCTACTACCCTATTTGTTGTGTGGTTATTAGATTAGGAAATATATTGGGAATTGTAAAGTTAGTTTACCAAAATGCCCTTAAATAAAAGAGGACACAAAATCTACAATCATTTATATATCTTTTTCGTAACTTTTGATGAGATAAAAATTACGTTTAATTGAAACAAAGATCATGATTCATGATAAATAACCCCTGCATTTACATTCAAAATGAAATTGAGGATACTCACAGTATAAGTTTTGCACGAATTTGATTCATCATATAGTTACACTTTTCTTTTTTTGGTGGGAATCATATAGTTACACTTTAAAAGTACACATATGTGACTTCGACTTTGAGGTGGAACGACTTCAAAGTGGCTCTTGTTTGGTCCATCGTATCGCACTTTGTTAGATTAGATATTCTCAAAGTGTGCATAAATTGTACATGCTAGCTTCACTCTCGCACATTTTTTGGGTGCTCCCATAAACACCCAACTAGGTACACTCACTTGATTTTCTAAATAGACTGCTTGATATTTTAAATCAAACTCACTTGATTTTGTAGATCAAATCCACTTGTTTTAAAGCCCACACCTTTTTTTAAGGTGCATATATTTGGATACACATAGGATTACCCATAAGACATTGCTTAACTCCTCGCCTAATCAGCTTTATATTTGTGGTGCAATAACCTGGTAATTTCTGAAGAAAACAGAAAACAGATAGAAGTATCAAATATTAGGGTTAGTTTTGAGAATATCTTATACAGTATTAGCAAAATGCCATTACTACATCTAACGCCCCTTGCCCCTTGAGAAGCAGTAGGCATAATGACATGATATTATACAACAAAAATATTCTGCTCATTTATTTGCCTGTTGCAAATACTTGCCCTTCAGTTGCATGAGGATTAAATCCTTGAGAATTGCACCAAAATACTGCCTGATCAAAGATTACACTGAAAAACAGAGACGCGCCTGCCTGCTGTGCTGGATCTCTGAAGTACTAAACAACTACTGCTGAGTGCTGAAACATATAAAAGGTCACTTGTGCTACTGCTGACTTGCTGAGTGCTAAAACATATAAAAGGTCACTTGTGCTAACAGTAATATGTTCGAACAAGATTCGACAAATTGTGTGGCTCTAATACTTGTTCAAGCGTTAAAGTTTGATCTCCTGTGGTCTATAATGAATTCAACTTACCCAACTTTTGTGGGTTCAACTGTGAGGATTGCTGGAGAGTTTCGCTTTCGAAGCTGAAGGTCCACAAGCACTGGCTTTTCTTGCTTGAATATGTTCAAGTTTTCAAGAGCTATGTGAAATGGAGCACTATTTCCAATCTGAAATTAAGGTTCCAACAAGGTCTGATTGTCTCCCCCCCCCCCCCCCCCCCCATCTGAGGAGCAAGTCAGTTAACTACTTTGTAAGTCTCGTGTATCTTAGAGCTCGTGGCGGCTGTTTCGTTGGTTGCTTTATTAAGTCACTTGCTTGCTCTTACCTCTTTGTTGATCTAACCATTTTCAGAATTTCTGACCACTTTTTTGCTAATTGCTTTGATGCTCATCTTGTTTCATTTTGCCCCTTTGATGGTCTATCTAGCTTCAAGAGAGGGAAGGGTCAGTTTTGGGGTCTCTCTTGGGTTGATATCCCTGTGTTCTCCAACCGACCCTTAGGTAGAAATACCCTAAATCACCTCTCTTTTTCATACCATCCTCCTTTACCCCCCATAGAGTCTTACCCAACCTTTTGTCCTTGGTCACTCTTATGGAGTGTACTGCTTTTACTATGATACAGCCCATACTTTGCTTGCTTATGTGAGCTGTCAGTATTTATTTTACATTTTGCACCAGAGTTGTTTTAATTCAACTCAAAGTACTTACAATCTTTCGGAGTCTGGTATATATGATGCTCTGTGTATCTACAGTCCAGTCTATGCTTGCTCGCTTGCTCTTATGGTTTTTCCTTGGAAAAATCGTGGACATATCTTTGGTGATGGCACTTCATGGTTGTGCTCTTTTGGTCTTCGGTGCATCTTGCTGGCTAGTGTTGGTACGTATGATGTTCTGACTATAGGCCTTCTTGTTGCTTATGGCGGTGTTTTGGGCTGGAATGGTAGCTTTGTTGCCAGTGAATTTTGGGTACTTGCTAGTTTTACTAGCTACTGGAGAATAAGTGAGAATGGTCTTTGGGCACATTACCTAGCATGTTTCCCTGCTACCAACTTCATCAATTTTGTGATCAAGTACTCTATTGTAGTGTTGTATTGTAGGGTGATTGATAGTAACGAGAAACTGATCTGCTTGTTTGCTTATGTTTTATGTCTTAATCTCTCCCTACCTCTCATTATGATTATCACTATTAAAAATTTGATTGTCTCACAATGTAGATTTTTATGGTTACTGATGGGGACTTGTATCTGCCACTTACTGTCAATATATACAATCTGGAACCCTAGTTGGATGTTGTGGAACAAATGTATCAGTACACCTTGGTTAAACTTGTTCATCCTTGGCACTGAATCAATAATCCTCCTTAAGTGGAGGTCTTGGATGACGAGGTTATTAATGGGTACTGCTAAGTATACTCGAAATTTTTTTGCTAGTTTTTATGAATATTTGTTCCTCTCTTTGAACAGGCTTCTGTATTTCTGCCTCCTTTTTATGTACTGGATTCCTAGGTCTATTTTCAACAATCTGAGTACTGACTTCATTTACTCTATGTGCTATGCTTTAATATTCAGCAACATATATTTTTTGTTCTTAACTTTATGTATAGACTTTATAGTTTGTTTGCATAACACCTGCAGTTTTCGAATGATTCCGTTTTTTGCAACTATAAAAAATGATACATATTTTGTAGACACTCTTGGTCATAGTAATCTGTGTAGTGGATGCTATCTCTGGTCTGATCTTGCACAACTCAGGTCATTTTATGAACAGTTCATTCATGTTAAATGGATTTTCGTCTTGGATAGTAACCCTTTGTGCTGTAGGAACCATTTGACTCATATTACTCCCTTATCCTTTTATTACTCGGAGTGGTGTTGGATTCATGACATGATCTGGAACTTTGTCACTATCTTTTTTAGCAAGTTGTATGTGTTTTCTAGTGTTGTACAGTTATACTACCAATTAGCTCTTATTTTTTACGCCCACGTTTATCTTTGGATTAGCCCTGTTACTGAGATGCTTTTGGAGTTTTTGTTTGGGGTATTGGCCATTTTTTATCTCATTTACCAAAGATACTCATATGACTGGCTTATCACTTTCATTAAGAATGTGTACTCGATTCTTCTTGGAAGACCTTTTCAGTCAATTTGGCACCTCTTATTAAAGAAAAACACTGGTTGTGACAATTTGTCCTTACTACTTGCTTCTCAGCTACCAGACACGATCTTGCAAAGAACGCTTGGTTGGAAATTTGTGAATTGGGCTCCTTGCAGTACGCCTTGCACTAATCAGAGTGCGCCAGGATGCGCATTTTTCTGGAATATGTTCTCGACTGTCTTTAGTATTTCCTTCAGATTAGTATGGTATCTGATCCATCTTGAATATACTCTAGCACCACTTCCACCACTATTCATATCTATGTTTAAACTTAGCTGCTGGATAGTTTGGTACTGCACTTTCCTTATGCTTATCTCTAGTACTAGACCTGCAAGTGAGCTTTCCTTCAGTTTTTTGCTCTCTTGGCACTATTGGTACTTAGATATAGACCATGGCAGAATAAATTTGAGCACTTCTTATCACAATTGGCTTACTACCAATTATAATATTTCTTTAGTTAGATACACTACAAATGTGGAAACAATACTAAGCAGAAGTACAAGGCATGTCATACTCATTAACCTCCTTCGTGAGTGCTGTCTCAAAGCCCCTTGTATTAGTTTTTTACTAAACTTTCTTTATCACCCTTACCTAGGGACAAGTTGGCAGGCTAACAAGTCTTATTTCTTGATGATTTCTTTTTTTGTCCTTTTTGCCTCTGTTGCCTAATTTTTTTGCCTCTGATCGAATTATTAAGTTTTGGGATTTTACGGGTCATTATGGTATGTCTAGTTCAGACTTTGTAATAGTAAGTTCTTTGTCTACACATTTAAAGAACATCCACAGGAGCTGCTCTAGAAACTATTGTTCCTTTATTGATTGGATTGCTTCTCCTAAGTTTTGCCTGGTTCTATCTGACTTCTTTTTGTGCAGCTTGCATAGTGTCTGTCATTTTCTAATGACTACCACGGATCGAATTATGGTCTATGGCAACTGTGGGGAGGTTTTTCCCCTTTTTCTCATAGTAGTTAATCAATGAAGATCTTATGTTGGAATATTCAGGGAGCTAAGAAATCACAAGCGGGTGGTGAATTGCAATTCATTAAGAAAACCTACAATCCTGACATCATGTTTATTATCGAAACTATGATTAACCCAACTAATTCTAGTCGTCTTATTCGGAGATTAGGCTATGAATACTATGACTACGTTGACCCTGTTAATCACTCGGGGGGGTTATGGGTACTCTGGCACACTGCAAACATTAATGCCAAAATCATTGCTAAGCATAATAGATACATCTCTTTAGAAGTTCATGACCTCAAATCCAATAATCACTCGATAATTACGGGTGTTTATGCACCAGCAAGAGAGACCGAAAAAAATGCTTTTTGGAACGAATTTCAGTCTGTAAACAACGCGACTTCCTTACCTTGGTGCTTAATTGGCGATTTAAATGAATTAGCATCACGAGATGATAAACAGGGTGGTTCTCAACTCCACTCAACTAGATTTACCATAATCAATTCCTTTTGTACCCAACTTAATTTTGAAACTCTTCCCTTTGAGGGAAACCCCTATACTTGGAAGCGAAAAATTAATGGTAATCTTGTTTTGGAAAGATTAGACCGGGCTTTAGCTAGAAATGATTGGAGCACCCTCTACCCTAATAGTGTTGTCCATCATGGACAATTCACTTGTTCAGACCATGCCCCTTTATGTCTTAACACTGAACCACTCAACTACCACAAAGGGCGACCATTCCGGTTCCAACCACTTTGGACTACCAATAGTGATTCAGGTCGTGTTGTCACGGAAATCTGGAAGCAAAGAATTAATGGATCAAAAATGTTTAGAGTAGCTCAGAAATTGAGAGCTATTAAAACTGAATTTAAACAATGGAGTAAAAAACATTATGGTAACAGTCATACTAAGCTCACCGAAAATTACGAGAAACTTAAGTATGCTGAAAATGCCATCCTTGCAGCCCCGAATAATAGAAATCATCATGAAATGTACAACAGACTACTACTTCAAAGGGAGAAACTGCTACTTTTCAACCAAAAATATTGGGGTAAGTATGCAAAGAAAAAATGGCTAGTTGACGGAAATCGTAATTCCTCTTATTTTCAGAAATATCATAATAGTAGGAAAAAACGGAGAAATATCTTTCGCATACGAGAAAACTCGGGAGCTTGGCTAGAGGATTCAACCCTCGTCAAGAATCATATTAGTAGTGAATTTAAAAAGCGGCTTACGACTGACCATTGTGACCGGTCTCCCCCCTTACTCTCGGACTTGTGTAAACGTGTTTCCGATGAGGAAAATTTAGCTTTAACTGTGCCATTTACTAACGAAGAAATCAAAACAGCAATTTTTCAAATGAACCCTCACGAAGCCCCAGGACCAGATGGATTTGGTGCCGGTTTCTTCCAAATTTATCGGAATATCATTGGAAGTGATGTATGTGAGGCTGTCAAGGCTTTCTTTCACCATGGAAAATTGTTAAAGGAAATAAATCATACTTTTATAGCCCTTATTCCTAAAGTTAATGATCCGCTTACTGCCAATCACTTCAGACCAATTAGTTTATGTAATACTATGGTTAAATGCATATCTAAGATTTTGGTTAACAGACTGCGACCCCTCCTCAACAAACTTGCCAACCCGCTTCAAGGGGCTTTTATTCCCGGACGATCTATCCATGACAATATTCTACTAGCTCACGAAATAATGAACACTTTTAAAAACTCCAAAGCCAGGAAATGCTGGATGGCTATTAAGTTGGATATGGAGAAAGCGTATGATAGACTCGAATGAGACATCCTCTTCTAATGTCTCTGTCAACTTGGGTTTAGTGAAAAATGGATTAATTGGATCCAACAATGTGTTACAACTGTTTCTTATTCAGTTTTAGTAAATGATGAAGCTCAACCCCCTTTTGTACCTTCGAGAGGTCTACGCCAAGGGGATCCTTTATCACCGTACCTTTTCATCCTCTGTATGGATGTACTTATTAATCGGGTGGTTACCAAGGCTAATGAGCGCAATTCAGGAATTGGCATTAAAATTGACAATAACGCACCACTCATTCCTTGCCTCATGTTTGTCGATGACAGCCTCCTCATATGCAAAGCTACGAGAGAAACATGCACGAGCGTGAAATATCCTAGAAAATTTCTGCACTCAATCTGGACAGCTCATTAACTACCATAAATCAGCTGTAGTTTTTTCCAAAAACGTATCAGATTCCGCCAAACAAATGGTAGCTGCATTATTTAACATACCGCAGCAGAACAATTTAGGAAAATACTTAGGATGCCTTCTGTTTAATGGGAAAATTGATTCAACAGCTTTCTCCGAAATCCTTACCAAAGCAGGAAATAGAATGAACTCTTGGGCAGCGAACTCTCTCTCTAGAGCAGGGAGAGCAGTACTGGTACAAGCCAATCTTGAGTCCATTCCGTCTCATACTATGCAATGTTTTCAATTACCCCCTAAGATTACTGGGGAACTAGATAAAATCAATAGGGAGTTCTTTTGAAAAAAAGGCTCGGAAGGCAAAGGAGTTCCAATGGTAGCGTGGGATACAATTTGCAAACCTAAATCTGCTGGAGGGTTAGGATTACGCAAAGCTGGTGCAACAAACAAAGCCTTTATTTGTAAATTAGCATGGAAAGTTCTATCGGAACCAGATAATATATGGGTCAAAACAGTTAATGCAAAGTATTTAAACGATAATAATTTTTTTAGCAGTAAAGCTAGAACCACCTATTCATGGGCAAGTGCAGAGAACTCCTTCAAAAAGGATTACGTTGGAAATTAGGTAATGGAAAGAAAATCAATTTTTGGTTTGACAGATGGTGCCACCCGAAACCCATTGTTGAAATAATGAATTTGGACATAAACAATATGAGTAGCCCAGATGCTAAAGTGTGCGATTTTATTAATGACGATAAGTCATGAAACCTAACTGAATTATATAAATTGTTACCATCCCACATAGTCAAGCTCATCATTGGTATCACGATACCCATTCATGATATCGAGGATGAAGTGTGTTGGGGACTCACAGGAAATGGAATATTTTCCACCAAAACGGCAACATGATTGGCGCACGATCTTGACATTGATAATAAAAATAGTTGGAACTTTAAATGGATATGGAAATTGAATGTTAATCCTAAAATCAAAATTTTCCTTTGGCAATTATTTAGACAAGCTCTTCCCACACGCGCAACACTCCAACACAAAGGAATACAACTACCGGCCGAGTGCCCATTCTGCAGTGGTAGTGACGAGACCATAGACCACCTTTTTGTCACTTGCCCAATGGCCTCACAAGCTTGGGCTAAAGCTTCGGATGATGGATGGATTGATTCTAATGGACCTATCAATCATTTAATCCAATGGCTCCACTCAGCCAGGATGAATCACCATTTAGATAATGATGATATTAGTAAATGTGCGTACCTCTTATGGAGTTTATGGAAAGATAGGAATGAAAAAGGTTTTAATGCACAGGAACCAAACCCCATACGCATCCTCTATAGAGCGGTTAACTGCCAAAAAGAATGGATAACAAGAATGGAAATAGACTCTAGCAGTAATAAGAAGGCGAGGTCGTCATCTCGAGTGACCACGACTAGTAGCGAACTCATTAGATGGTCATCACCACCGCTTGAGTATGTGAAGGTTAATTTTGATAGCTCGCTTAAAGGCCAAAAGGTAGCGGCAGGATTCATAGTTCCTGATTCTTATGGAAGATTATTGCGTGCGGGCGCAAGTAATTTGGGACATACCTCAATTTTAGTAGCAGAAGCAACGGCCATGCGCAATGGAGTAAGAACCGCAGTGAAAAAATGGAGCTAAACACATCCAAGTAGAAGGGGATAACTCAATTGTCATCCAAGCTCTGCGAGGAGAGATCATAATTCCATGGACAATTTATAATATTATTATCGATGCCAGGCGATTTTTGGCTATGTGCAACCCTGTAATTGTTAATTACGTGTACAGAGAAGGAAATCGCGCAGCAGACTGGCTGGCTAATCTTGGCCATGCTATTATTTCTGACCTCAACTGGGAACGCTCGTGGTCGAAAGAATTAGACCATATTCTTCTAGCAGATAGGTTAGGAGCTACCCTCGAGAGGAGGCGCTCCTAATATCAACCCTTTTCTTACCTCCATAAAAAAATTAAAAAAATAAAAATATTAGCAAATTATTGGATCACAGTATATGTCACTGCGACATAATACGGACTGAACATTCGCATCAATCACTCGTAGAAAGATACCACCACCAGTGCACCAAACAGGCAACGAACATCACTAAGATCTTTATATGCCTAAAATAGTACTAGCAACAATACCAAATCAAGTTAAGCACAATCCTAATGGCTGCAACAGATGCAGCAGCAGCACTAGACAATGAAGCAAGTTCACTATGCTGGAACCCTCAGGTGTGCGCAGTGCGCAGGTCAATCTAGATACTGGAACAAGCAGGTCACAAAGTACAGTGTAAAGATGCTTTCTAATTGGGATCCACATTAAAAATAACAGAACGAGAAAATTTAACAGGTTCTGCAGCAGAAGTACAAAGTACTTCATTCTGCATAGAACCTCCATCTGGTAAGTACGGCACTGCAATGTCATGCAATCAATGGAATCAAGAGCAGAGATTTGTCAAAATTCACAGATCTACAATTGTTGATTTCAAGCATTGCACTGTGCTACTGTATACCAACTACAGAACAAATGCGATAACCAAGTGATCATGGCCTCCTCCGGTCCTCCCTACCAAGCACCAACTAAACACCCTGCCTACCAAATGTCCCAAACCATTGTTTTAACTCCTAAACTTGCTGAAGTGGAGCAAACCCACTCCTTGTAGAGATTAGAGAGTCAGTGCCATTTCTCAATTCATATAGATATACATAAGATTCACCCTCCAAAGATCAACTCAGGGTCTTCAGGAAATTTGGCTAAATTGCGTAAATCTTACTCCCTAGTTGAATAAATCAGGCTCCCATGCTAGTGGCCAATTGACTTGTCAACATATAGGCTTACACCAACCTCCATGTAAGCATTTACAGACCCAATTGACCAATTCTCAGTACGCTCAAACAGAGCTCCTTTGATTGGGAATGTTGGTTGGCCGAATTCCCCCATAAACTGCCATTGCACTTCCTCCTTAAAATCAAGGCTCAAAGAAACAAGAGTTAGTATGAGCTAAGAATTCCAACATATGAAAATACCAAGGTCTACTATTAGTATCACAGGTTAGCTATCACTTCAGCAGCCGGGTAGAAGTGATCAGAATTAAGGCCTTAAGGGGAAACATTTCTCCCCTATGTGCCAAATTTTCATCATGCCTAATTGGCTAATACTTCATTTTGAACAGAATATATGTGATAATTTCACACATCTGGGACCATATGCAATGCTTCCAATAAATGATAATTACTGGATACTGCTGAGGAGTGAGAGAAAAGAAACTTGGCAATATAAGCAGTTTAATCAATTGTACTTCTGTAGTAATCCTTGAGGCCACAGTTTCTTCACCCGTCAGATATCAGACCAACACTGAAAATGATAATGGTGCTCACCTTCATGACAAACTCAGTAAAAACTTCAAAATCATGGATCCAGATACCCACAAAAGCCCTTGTCTACCTGCAGCTGCTAAAAGTTACAAGAAGACAATCTAAGGAGCATTCTCCAGTTCATACTATTACAAATAAACAGGCATATGACATCAGATGTAAGCTTGCACGCCATCTAGAAAATCAATAGGTAAAACACCAGAGGCCATTGAACCTGTGAGCTCTACAGAAAAATTCGACCTCAGGACAACTCAGTTCAGAATTCAGATGTTAAAATAACAAATTATCCAGGTTGCATATAAAATTTACTACTATAAGATACGATACTTGTGCGAAAACTTTGCAGCAGGTAAAGCAGGCAATGATAAAACCAAAATGAATTCCAGGATGAAAGCTGGTCGTTAACTCTTACCAGGATGAAAGCCAATATGCAAAGATGACATCTGAAGTAAACTGCAAAGGACTGGGTACCCGCTACCCAACACCTTTACAAGAGATACTTGTCATGGCCTTCTACAATGGCGCTTTTATAAGACGCAACTTGAAAGATATAAGATGTTCCAAAATCCTCAGTAACGACAGTGAACTTAGATATTTAGGTTGTTGCTTGAAAATACTACAGCAGATGCAAAACGTGCCTCCAGCTCTTCATTTATGATATATTTGAGTCATGACTTTAGAAGAAGACAGATACGAGTAAACAGGGTAGATTAAGAGATTCCATAAAACTGGCATACATTGAAAGCCAAGATGTCAATCTGTACGAACTTGGCGTGATTAAATCATTTCCATAAAGAAAGAAATAGGTCAATCATATGCAAATATGCAATACAAATCGAGCTAATAGTCTCGAAAAGATTACAAACAGGGTGAGTAATGAAACAAGGTATGTGCAGCAAACCCAACCAGTCATAATTTACAGGACTAGATTCAAGAAAGAAGCCTAAAATGGATGTCAGATGTCCAATTTAGTCCTTCTGTATACATAAAATACAACCCACCCAGGTCAACAGAGAGGCAATCTTCTAAAAAAAATTGTAGCTAAATCAGGGTGGCCAATTCAGCTATATAGAATCTACACAATCTCCCCATGTCGGAAACTATCCCCACAATCTGTACTGGAGTCCAAACCACAAGGAGAATCATACCATTTCGGATTCTCTGGATAGAAACTATCTACCTGAATACCAACAAGACCTACATCTTCATCTAAATTGTCATCATGCCTTATGCGCTTAGTTAGCTTAGAATCCTCCTCACACTCGAGAATACTCTTCTCATCAAACTCGCTGCTATTCAGCCATTTGTCAGGTTTACAACTGTCGCTAAGCATATCCTTCTCGCCTCTACACTCCGTCCTCATATGATCCCACGGTGCAACTTCCCCTAACGTCCGGCCAAAACTGTCATCATCTTCCTCAATCAAATCCGTTTCCTTGCCATCCCCATACAACCCATCATCGTGCGGATCACTCCAGGGAGGCAAATTGCCTTCCCCAACCAGCAAATCATCGGAGTGTGGCTTATCAGAAAGCAGTCCCAACGACTTTGACGCTTCATCACCCAACATCTTAACCTTATTAACAATAACAAACAAGTCTCGAGAAACTGATTCCAGCAACTCCTGTGGAAGTTTTCCTACTCTACCTTCCAGCAACCCAACTTCTGACCTCAACTCATGTACCTGCTGCAACACTGAATGATGAATATTCATATCCCCTTCATCCCTCCCTACACCAACAAAAGGATCATTCTCCATCTCCTCATTCACCCCATACTCTGTCTCCTGGTCTGTCAAGAACGCACCCTTATGCCCAACAACCCGATGCATAATCCTCGCATTCCCATCCAACGGCCCAGGCTCATGCCCCGTATGAACAGCATACAACTTAAAAACCGCAACCCCTTCCTCCTGATACACAAAACTCTTATCCTTCTCATTATAATTCGCAATAGGCACAATAGCCCTAATCCGAAACCCACACCCACACCTCTTCGAAGCATACGGTTCCCTCTTCAAAATCTTCGATTTCTTACTCGAAGCAGGCTCCCCAGCTCGATGACAAGCATAATCCTTAACCTCGGCCATAAACGGCTTATATCTAATATACTTCTGTCTGATACAAAGTACAACCTTATGCTTCTTAGCCAACTGTTGTAACTTATTAGGCACCTCTTTCGCCGGCACATCAAACGACTCCGTATACTCAAACCGCCTTCGTTTCGGCCTCCCACCAGAAAACCCACCACCACCTCCACCACCATCACTAACACCAGAACAAACCCGACACGACGAAATACAAACCCGAATAAAACTCTCAGGAATGCCATAAAACTTAGCCCCAACAGTCCAAACCTGTTTAATCTTATCAATAGTTTCTCTAAGTCCTAAATGTTTCAAATCAGAATCACTATGAGAGCTCATAACAATCTCTTGCCACTGATTAACATGAGAAACAAACTGATTTGAATTATTCTTAAAACATAAGAAACGATTACCGTTACTATCAACATGAGCTTGTAATTTATCTTGTATACGTTTCCACGCCGTTAAATACGCTGTATCTTCATTACGATCTTTCCAAACGGACCGCCATGATTTGAGCACGTCGACAGAAGTAACGGCTCTGATTTCGAGAGGTGTAGCGATACGGTGGTCAAGCAAGCAGGTGATCATTAGGTCATGTGATTCAGTATTGAAGGTGTAGAATTGAGAAGAGATGTGTGAGGATGGGTTGATTTTGGGGTCAATTTGATTTGGAATTGAAATTGAAATTGGGGGATCTAGGGTTAGGGTTTCATTTGATTTCGGGGAAATTGGTTGTGGTGGAGGAGGTGAAACGGTGTCGTCTGATGAGGATGGGGAATGGCGAAAGAGGAGAGAGAAAGTGGGGTCAGGTGGAGTGGTGTCGTAGACGTCGATGATTGGACGGTGGTGGTGGTGATGGTGGTGAAAGTGATGGTGGTGGTGAGGAGAGAGAAAAAAGGGATCGGAATCGTGTTGTTCGATTTTGCTGGTGTTCATGGTTTTTGGTGTTTTTTTTTTGGTGGGAGATTAGATGAGATGAGCTCAAAAGTGAGGGAGTTTTGTTTTGTTTCTGGGTAGTTGTTGTTGTTGTTGTTGTTGTTGTTAAGGGGTGATGTTATGTGAGCTTTTTTGAGTTTGTGAGTTTATTTTGGGAATGTGACGACAGAAGAAAGAAGGAGGGGTCTGACATTGGAGGAGAGAGAGTGTGTGTGGGGTCTTTCATTTGTCTACTTTGACTTCTATACCTCGTGGAGGGACCTTGCTACTCGTGGAGTGGTCTGTATTTTTTTATGTCTGCAAAATGTGGAAGAAAAAAAAAAAGGGAAAGTTAAATTTAAATAAAATGGGTTTAAAAAAGGGAATAATTACGTTAAACTTGTGTTTAGAGCCGTTGGAACTTGGAAGTTCCGACTGTACTAGTAGTGTACTACTCTTCCATAACACCTTTAAGGCTTTAACAAGTGAGTCCTTTGTCTCGCATATCCTTGACACCTTTTGTCAACTAGTACGCTATGATACTAAATACTCAAATTATACTTGATTTAAGTTTAATTTACTAGTTAATGTGAAAAAAAAGTATACCGTCATGATAAAAGTAACAGGGGTGCTATGTGCACTAATAAATTAAAACTGCATAAAAGATTATGTGGCTTATTTTAATTAGAGGGTGCAAATTACAGTCTCAGAGTGAGACTGGTAAAGTACTATTGATGTTTTAGATTGGGTATCAAGGATTCAGGCTCAAAATCTGCCAACATCAACATTATTATTATTGATGATGATGAATTATCATGTATTGATATAGCTCGCCGTGAAAATACACAAGTTCTTTTTGAAGTGTGTTATATATTGTTGAAGTGGGTTTGTGTCCCACATGAAAAGATTTGGTGGTCTTGAGCATACATATAAAGAGGTGGGTTACTCCACCCATTGTCAATTGGTTTTGGATTGGAACCTCACTTGTCTTGTATGTGTGCTCACTTGTTAAGGCCAATAAAATCGCAGTGGCCTACTCTCTATCAGTATTCCACATTTGCAGTTATGTTGCCAAAATCATATTACCCACTATCAATCTGCGTGAAGGAACCAATTCAATAAGTCGGTTAAAATGATGGTTGAAAGCTCAAACAATGTTATAACTTTCCTCCTCCCCTCCCCACCCACAACCACCCACAAATGTCAATTGTGTTTGAAGTGTAAGTGATACAAAACTAGCACTCTTCATACCTTGTACTGAAATACTACACTTAAAAAATGGGAGCATATGAAATACTACACTTAAAAAATGGGAGCATCCAGTATGAAAATACAGGATCTGTTAGAGTCATCTGACTTATGCGATGTGAGTAAACCAATTTACCGTCAATGATAGGAAATATATATAGGCTACTCCTTATAAGATTTCATTTTTTATTTTTTTGGGTTGAAAAAGTGGTTAGATTCAATAAATAAAGGGACATGATAAAATCGACTCTTTGGTTTTTCTGCTCATCATGATAGAATTGTTTCATGAACGGTAGAGTAGAGGTCACATAATAAAAGGATTGACCTTTATTTGACTAAAAAGTAAAAAGTAATCACAGTCTCACGAAATATTATGTTAAAAGCCGTTTTCCAAATTAAAAATCTTAACCCATACGAGTATCAAACATACTTGTAGGCTGTAGCCCAATTTTACCAAATTAGATTGTTGGGCTGTCCAACTTTGGTCTTTTGGGCTTTACATGGTCCAAATTAGGGAACCTGCCCCATAAGGCCATAAGTGCTCTGCTCTGCTCTGCCAAAGCACGTTTCCGCAGCTGTCAAATGTTTCATTTCTTATGCAAACAGTGACACACATCAAATTTGCAAGGCGAAAAAAAACAACAACAAAAAGAATCATGAAGCAGCAGCTCACTATCGATATCGAAAGGCTTATTCTGCCTTGTATTTAAAGGGGTTATAGTTATAAATCATGATTCCCAGCAATGGAACCTTTGATGAACAGCAGTTTGCCACAACAAAAGATACAGTTACAGTTACAGTTACAGATCAGATTACATATTACAGGCAGATCAAAAACACAAAATGAAACCAACAAAACTAATTGAGGAAGACTATATATTCTTCTGATCTCCATATATGACTAATAGTAATATGTAATTAGCGAGGTTCAGACTTGAACTTCACCCCGGGCAAGTACTTGGACACAAATTCTCTAGTCAGCGTTTGAAGATCACCATCCTCGATTAACAGCTCGTCGTGCTGATGATAATCAGTTAGATTGCAAAAACTGGATAACTCCGCTGTTGCTGCTGCTACTGGTACTGCTGGTGTCAGTTGGTTATGTAAACCGACGTTGTCAAATAAAGGCATAGAAGCCGTGGTAGTATTAGTAGTTGTTGTATTAGTTGTTGAAGATGAAGATATTTGATCTAAGCAGCTAAGTTGAGGAGTTGGATCTACAGAAAATGTCACTGGAACGCGTTGAAAGGTGGATAGCCGAGCCTGGACAAAGGCCAACTCTGCCTGCATACTCAGAACCTGAAACACACAAAATGACAGCTTAATTAGAGTCAAATTAGTTACAATTGCATAGCCTTACTGGTTACTGCCTTTGTGTTTTACTTTTATCGTCTATATGTTATACTCATACTGGTACATAACAACATAAATGCGATGATAACAAGTGTACAACATGAATACACGTTTAAGATTTACGTTGACATTTCTAATTTTGCTAACATAGTACTCCCTCTGTTTTGGAATAACCTTAACATTTGTTTCTTGATCACGTGAACGAACTTGTACTAAATTCATTCGAGTTATATTCATTAGTTTTATATGTAGGTGTTAGATGAAGAGAATCGCCACTCTGCAATTTCCAAAGGTGAAGCCCATTGACAGAAGTTTTAGCATGTTAAAATATAATAGGCTCATAAAATTGATGCTTAATATTGAACTGGGGAGACCCCATATTTATAGAGTACAATAACTTATTTTTCAAGCACAATTAATATATCCTAAATATACTAGTTTCTTAAATACATTAGATCACTAGTATAATATCCTAAACATATAATATCATATATATCTTGTTTTCTAAATAGATAAGGAAAAGATATTCTCATAATATTTTCCCGATATCATATCTCTGACATAGCACAAAACTTTTTTCTGTTGTTATGATAATGTTTCTAAGTCCTCTGCCTATATATTCTTTTTCATTCTCTCCTTTATTTCATAGTCTCCCCAAGTTTTTATCAAAAACCTAACAAGCTAGCTAACCGAATATAAGTCAATAAGATCGGCCGAAAGCAAGGTGGAATTTCACCTAATTAAAGTCTTACACTTATATTTTTATTTATGCACGGCTAGATGGGCCATGTTGCTAGCAGGTTTATCAAACGGTTAAAAGACTAGGAATGTTACGTTTTTATTTCAAGAACTTATGACAAAATTACTAAGATGGCTAGAGACACAGTAATGAAGGGAACGTATGAACTATACTAAACATGCAGGCCGTAAGCTACCATAATAATGCTATTCTTATGACTAATTTGAGCTGTTAAATTGGTTGTAAATGAGTATGAGCTTCAAGTTCTATGGAAGGAAAAATGTTAATTACTCCACAGTGCACATTAGTGTTTGGTTGATAACAGAGTCATAAATAAGATTATATATATTGAATCAAAAAATGATCAAACTAGTTATGAGCGAGACGGGTGCAACCGTGCAAGGCGGTATCTACCTTTATACTCGCCTCACTGCCATTCCTAGAATTATGTAATGCCATATACATTCATACATTATGCAATATATTTTTTATCTTCTGATTACTAATATTTGATTGATTGCATCACCTTGCATCTACAGACAAGACAACAGGTTATAGGCGATTTCCTCATCTTACGTATACCAAACAATACAAATAAAAATAAAACCAAATTTAAAAGCAAATAAACAAAATCAATGACGCGGCTCATAACTCTATCCATGCGGCGATAGATTGATCCAAAACTGTAGTCAAACATTTTATACTCCACTCGATATTTTCAATATACTCACTACATTATAATTAGCCCCCAATAAGTTCCACACATTATGATTTATAATTTTCTGTTGGGTTTAATTTAAATACTCTAATATACAAGCAATGGTGTAACAAAGTCAAATACTATGATCGAGAACATGTGTGTATAAAATATAAAAATAAAATAAACTAAAATTAGTACTATTCTCGAGCTGCTTAAATTAGTTTAGCTTGCTAGTTCCGGCAAGCAACATATGTATGACCTCTATGGGAAAAAAAATAAATAAATAAATAAAAATAAAAATGAAATGACATGAATGTGAAATTCTCAAAGCAAAGGTTGAGAAAGAAGAACAATAATGTCAACCAAAATTATAGGACTAATAATAAATGTGTTCTAGGAAATAGCAAACGTACCAAACCAAAATTAAGCCTTGTTCAAACTTCAAACTACAAATCTAACCGCATTAATTAACTTATTGTAATATGTTTGACCAGCCGGCCATACTATTATTCTCACAAACCAAGTTTTTACTACCGGCGGATCATTAATTTCGTCTGAATTTCGTTTTTCAAGATTTTTAAATGCTAAAAGAGCAAACACCCAAAAAAAATCCCTTGAAAATTGAACCCTAAAGCTTTTGGAGTATACGATTTTTGTGGGAATTTTCCAGTCACATCAACTCTTTTTCTCTCCTTTTTTAGTCATGAAAAAAAGATAAAAGTAGGTTAAAAAACTAGAAAAGATCAAAACCATACATATATCTTGATAGGATTGCTCACTAGCTATATGATGTGTCATTTCATATTGTTACCATCAAAGAATTAAAGCATGTTTCAAAATAATTACAATATCACATCATGCAATAATAATGGACTCTTTCTACTATAACTTGTATATTTCTACTTCCCCCTACAATTCATTATTTGATTTTCTACCAATTGGTAGCTTAGTGCTAGTTCACTAGCTAGTTGAGATTTTATTTTATTTTATTTTATTTTTTTTAAGGTTAGAATTTTGGGGAGACCAGATAGAAAGAATTTCAAATAAACAAGCAAAATCTCAATTTATGAAAAATGAAAATACATGAATAATGAATGTATGTACCTGTTGTTGGAGAGTGAAAATGTGGGAAACACAACCATAAACAGGATCACGAACCCTAGACAAAGCCTCATAACAAAGCGTAACAACAGCATCAAGGCGTTTATGAGCAGGAATACGAAGCAAAAGCTTTGAAGCATTACTAGCACCAAACACCTTATGAACAGCAGCAAAATGAGCTGTGCCTTGTTCTGAGTCAAAATATGGTGCAAAAACACACCCTTTTACACATTTTCTCCTAAGATACTTACAAGCACCACAAGGACCACCATTATTATTATTATTATTATTATTATTATTATTATTGTTGTTGTTGTTGTTGTTGTTGTTGTTGTTGTTGTTGTTGTTGTTGTTGTTGCCATTTGTAATATTGTTGTTGTTACTTGTTGGTCCATTATGATGATGCCATTGATGTTGTTGTTGATTATGCTGGTGATAATTGTGGTTGTGGTGGTGGTGGTGGTGGTGATCGCTCATTTTAGGAGAGAGAATTGGGAGAAAGAAGGAAGAGGGTAAGGGTGGGGCTGGAGATTGGTATTTAAAAGGGGAAGGTGTGTGAAAACTGAAAACTGAAAACTGAAAAGGGGTTTTGATTGCTTGGAGAGTTTATTGAGAACGTGAGGGTGGGGAGGGTTCTGGACTTCTGGTTTGTTTTATTTTTGGTGGTGGGTCACTTTGAGGAGCTACTTGTGGAGTTTATCTATCTTTAATTCTTTAGTACTAGTTTTTTTATTTTACTTCTATTGGTGGATAGAACATATAATATGACTATTTTCCATTCATATGGTCCTCTGACGTCATTCTTCTTGGTGTCTATGTTTGTTTTTTTTTAATATTTTGGCCCTTATATAAAAAAAAAGTTGGACTCTCGGCGCCCTATGAACTCTGTCCTAACCGATTATGACGGCGGTGAGTCGCGCAATGCCCCTTGTTAGTTGTTACATTATTAATTAATAATAATAAGGGTTAGCCTCAATTTGATTTAAATGTATGTCTATATAATCGACCTATGGTCTGACATAGTCACTATTTTAATTAGTTACTATGTCAAGACATCATTGATATAAAGTTAGCCTATATTGATTTGAGTTTTTTTAGATTGCATCTTGAGATATAATCCTTTAAAAAGGGTCCATGCTACTAAAAATTATTCTCTTATCAAAATTTGATGTTACATGTAGATGTATTTAGGTTTTTCTAGTAATAGCTAGTACAAGAGCTTGCCTTCATATATTTACCAATTATTTTGTTCTACTATCATTTTTTTTTTTTTTTTTTTTTTTGGTAAGTTTCTATATACTCCATCAGTTATGAGATCAATCTTCCCATTGAAATGCTCTCTTGCCATGCATGTATCATGTATATATGCAAGAATTCTTGGAAGTTTCATGTAATAACTAATAATTTGATAATTAATTTGGATAGATTACATGTTTTCATTGAAAATTTATAAAAATATTTGCGCCATGTACGATATATTTTTCTAAAACTTGTTAAAAGTCAAGAACTGCTTACACTGTTTTTTGTAAAGCTAATATGACCCCGGCTCTGATCATTTCATTTCAACATTAATTGTTTGATTGAGTGTCTACACAAGCAGAGCAAAAAAAACCTGACATAAAATGGAAGAATAATGATATTTTTGCTCTTTTTTAAGTCAATAAAATCTATGAAACAAAAGAGAGATCTAAGAAATTACTCAAACAAAGCAAGAAAACATGACCTAGATATGATCTCAGAAGAAATAGAAACAAGAAGAAATGGGAGAGTGGTACGTACGGATCGGAGGGAAATAAAATTTCGAAGGGGAAGAGAAGAATAGGAGTATCAAATATGGTTGAGTTTGTGGAGAGGAGTTAGCTTATTGGAGTAAAACTTTAAAACCACGACAGACAGGAGAATATATCAGACGCAGGGGAAACCCTCTTGCGTGAAGCAACACCGCTATTTTATGTCAACATACATACCCATTACCATACATTACATAAATTATATGGTTTTCATCTTTTCGAGTTATTTTAAAATAGATTTGATTCAGTTCGATTCGATTCGATTCGATTGAGTTAGGTTCAAATTAGTTTACCGTTTTACCTTTTCTCAAATATATTATTTCTAGTATTCAGTTTCATGGAGTTCTGTCCCATTCAATTTAATAAAAAAATACTCCACACATACTTTCTTTTTTTTTTTTTCTCTTCACAAGGCAAGAAGCCGACCAAGAATCCAAGACTCGAAAAAAATTACAGAACACAGAAAGTAAATATAAATGAAACTATTTAGAAACAACTTAAATCCAAATGAAAAGATTACGACAGATGTTTTATCAACTTCTAATTTTTCAATCCTATAGAAAAATTAAATTAGAATGACAACCAAACGTATATACACAGATCTTCTATCGTCAGGATCACCACCACCTCCACTATTTTATGTTATTTTTGAATAATTTCTATGGAACCAGACTACCATAGAGAGGGAGGGTATGTATCTCCATAAGGAAAAGATAAAAGAAAGAGGAGGGAATGGCGATTGAAGAGGAGAGAGAGAATTAAAAGGATGAGATCACTGTTTTGCAGCAGCTCAGTGCCCACGTGTGACTCCTCCCTCACATGGGACAAACATCCCATCTTTTCTATCTTTCTCTGTCTCTTGTGACCTTTATATTTCAGCTGCTATCATTTTAATTTTAGTAGCTCTGTTTTAACTGCTATAGTGCTATTCCTAGTACTTTTTCTTGCTACATGTCAAAAGCGGGTTGTGTACTCTCAAAATGAACTATTTTTCGTTGACAAGGAGGTTTTTGATTGATGAATGCTGTAAATTTGAGAGAAATGACTTGGGTATGTATCATAATTGATGTGTAAGAGAATGTATATACAATTACAACTCAAAACACTCAATTTACTATTGCTTGAGATTAGTAGAATTTGTAGGGGTTACGGAAAAAGGAAATAGATTTAGATTTGCAAAAGGAAATTGATTTAGATTTGCAAATTATGGATTCTCACTCATTAGTTAAGATTCTGACACTAATTCTTACAGATCAGTAAGATTTTTTCACGAATTTTTCACTGATTGGGTAAGGTCTTGCCATCGAGTTCTATTAATTCGGTAATGTACTTTCACTGATTCAGTTAGGCCCCGCCACTGATGCAATTAGGTCCCGCCACTGATCATTTGAGTAAGAATGTGGGTCCTGGCACTGACTTCCAGTGATTGGTTAAGATCCTACCACTAATGCTCATTGATTAAGTAAAGTTCTGTCACTGATTTTCACTAATTAAGTAAGGTCTAAGTCCATTAGGTGGAAAAGAACACACTCTCAGAGTAGTTTTCAATTGAATACGAATTGAACTGGATTTCACATAAATTAAAATAAACTAAATAGTAATATGTGTAAGAAAAATGTATATCACTGAATAAAAATGAATAATCTACTGAACTTAGCCAATTACTAAATAAGGGTGCGTTTGTTAAAGTTTAACTAATTAGAACTGAACTGAATTCAACATTACTAAAGTGGATACTAATGATCTGAATTGGACACAAGTGAACTGAATTGAACACAATTTGATATGTGAAACAAAAAAACATGTTTCTAAAATCAGCACCACTGAACTGAACATCATTTAAGTAAATTTGAAATCACTAAATTGACAACTGAGATGAATTAACCGTATAAACTTTAACCAGCACCCTAAGTGTAAAAATAAAATACACCCCTAAAAATATAAAAAGAAAAAAAATGCAAACCACGAGCATATAGATTAGCTTGTGGGTCTCCGTACATGTTACCGGAACAAGAAATGTAACAAGCTTTTTCCGACTAAAGCATTCCCCATATAGAAGCTTCTTTGTGTCGTTAGACAATTATCAAATGTAGAAGCTTTGATTGAGTGTGAATTTATGCAAGAAATTATTTTACAATGATATGGCTCGTCATCTGTTGTTTTCCAATCAATCATTATTAATATCATATCAAAGGAAAATTAAAAGAATGAGCTCATATAGAGTCGTTTTCCCTTGATCCTTAATCTTAGAAGATAATTTTGATTGGTAGGAGGATACTCTATACAAAATACTCATACAAACCACCACATATTATTGTTTAACAAGTTCACCGGTTTCATGGTGTCATGGATGGCTCGACTCTAGTCTTTTTTCACAACTAAACTGAAGTGAATTAAATTGAATAGTAATATGTGAAAATTAGATTACTAAACTGAAACAATCATTGAAAATGATCTAAGAAAGTAACACACCTCAAAGTTCCTTTAACGAACATATTACAGGCGGGTACTTTTTCAACTTATGTTTGTATCTTTCAATTTAAGTGGTGTTCACTTGTAAGCAATGATGATTACAGTGTTATTCATCATTTTATAAAGTAAATGTGGATAGAAAAGGAAGGGAGGGGGGGAGAGGAGAAATATGATATTTGGGAGCTTGATTGAATCATCCAATGTAATCATCTTTACGACTTTACATGTTCTAAAGTAGAACAATTGTGATTACAATGGATGTTGTAATCAAATTCACTTTTTCCATGTTTCGCATCCCCCACCTTACTTTTCTAACCCACATTTATCATATAAAATGGTGCATTACAATGTAATCACCATTACATTCAATTAAACGAGCCCTTAGTATTATTTAGAAATATATTTTTCTCTGTCACGTAATCGCCCCCCGAGGTATATGATGCAATGGTAAAAGGCGGATCTATAAGGTGGGTAATACCGAGAGTCACCAACACAAGTCTCGCATTTGATTCCTGGCGATTGCGTCGTATATCTTACGATTGACTCCTCTATAAGAATTTTGTTTAGAATATGACTCATGAAAGCGTCCAAAAAAAGCGTAATTACGTTTTAGTGTTTTACAATCCATGGAGTTCATTTAAAAAGAACAGATCCTTGTTCAAATTCCAATGGACTCTCTATGAGACATCATTCAAAACGGTTAAAGCCCAAAGGAAAATCCAATGAACAGTTGTGAGAGATCATTCAAACGGTTAAAGCCCAAAGGAACCTTAACCATAGACACGTCTCAAAGTCATAGGCCATAGCTTTGGGCAAAATAACAAGCTACATAGAGTAACCTACATGCTACATCGATTGAATTGAGTGTGTGAGTATTAAAAAACCAAACATGTGAGTGATGGACATAAAGTTTCTCCAGTCAACACGAAATTGATTTGATATAAATTTGTAACCATGTACAAGATTAAAATTACCAACTTAAAATAAATAAATAAATAAATAAACAAAAAAAAACATGGCATGCAATTGATAGCAGTGAAGTGAGTCAGTCAAGCCCACACTGAGTATCACGAAATACCAAGCGCCCCCCCCCCTCTATTTTGCTTACTTACCTGTCCCCCCTTTTCCCTTTCTATTACCCCCTTTGCTCGACACGTGTCCTTTTTCATTGTTCATTTGATCATCCTGATCTCCGTAATCCAGTTGTGTTTTGCTCTTCTGCCTTCCGTTTCAAGCAAAATCAAAGGGAGGAGCAGTCGGTTCAACAGTCTTGCTCACCTTGCCTGTATTATGTACATAATAAAACCCCTTACTTCATGGCAATATGTTTTTGGTAGAGCTAATATTGTTGACTTGTTGCTTCATTCACACAAAACTTACACCTACATACATTAGCTAAGTAACTGGAGTAGGACCCCCATCAAAAAAAAAAAAAGGTAATTGGACTAGTAAATCTTAGTTTTAGAATAAATCATAGATCATATCGCTCAACGGACCAAATTATTGAATAAGTGGAAATGAATATACCATTGTTTTTTTTATTTTCTTACATAAATTTCTTTGAGTTAAACATTGGTTAACCCGTTTTATGATCATAGTTTAGACTTGGTTGTTGAGTCAAGTAATGAGACTTGATCTCAGGTCATTGTTGGAGACGAGTGAGGATGCGCCACTACATTACACTGACTTTCCAAAGTAATATGAATCTTAGACCTGTCAAACGGGTTGACCCAACGGATTACAGGTCGGATCGGTACGGGTTATTTTTTGGATCGAATTCACTTTTTAGTTCAATTTACTAGGTTGTAAACGAATTCAGGTCAAGAAAGTTTTAACAGGACCCTGGAAAAATGGGTCGGATCGGATCGGATCATCTTTTGACAGCTCTAGATATGATACATTGAAAGCTAATGATCCCTTTTAAATTATATGTATAGATCATCAATCTTCTATAATTGACAATTGACAGTCAGTCTAACTCACAGACTCACTCTTGACTCTACTAGGGAGAGTAGTACACAAATGGAAAATGGCCCATAAAAGACCGGCCATGATGCCAGATTGTATTGGAGAGAGAATGATGTGGGCTCCGTTGAGACCAACAATCTCTTCAAAGGCCCAGATTCAACACAGACTATACTCAACAACATCCTAATCCAAACTCGGGCCCCGTATTTAAACACATACGGGGAGTACTGTCCCCACCGACCAAGTCGAACACGGCCTCATTAATGACTGGCGGGCCACATTGTTCCTTTAGCTTTAGGGTGGCACTGTGATCTATGTAGGCCCAATCCGCCTAAGATAACCCAAAATTATAAAGCACATTTGTGTTTAGTGTGGTGCTATGGAATTATGGTTCCTATCCAACTTTCTAGTGCACATACTATAATGTTAATTTATTTTGTTTAAAGTCACGAAAACAATATTTTGGTTTTATAGTACACTTTAAACAAACTCAAATTAGATATGGACTTGTAAGTTGTAACATAACAAGTAGGGTTCAATTAAGACAAGCTATATTTCAATCTAGTGTAACTTTTTCATGTATATTTTTTTCATCCTTTTATTTGGGAATCATGCATTTTCGGAGCACTTGCACATGTCTTGTTAATTCCCTCCCCTCCCAATAAAAACCATATTTTGACTTTTATATGAAGAATACCCAGATACCCGACAATAGCTTCCAAGTCAAGAACTCAAAACGGTAGGAATCGAGAAGAATATGGGAAAAAACTTTATTGATTTATATTGATTCTATATATAGTAAGGGCACGTTCTTTTTAATTGGAAACTGGAACTGGTAACTGAGAGAAACTGGACAAAAATGGAAGAAACTTGACAAAACTGAAAAGTCTAACTGGTAAATGGGAAAAACTGGGTCAAACTGGGAGAAACTGTAAAACTGAAAATTGTTTAATTTTCACTGTTAATAATAATAATAATAATAATAATAATAATAATAATAATAATAATAATAATAATAATAATAATAATAATAATAATAATAATAATAATAATTATTATTATTATTATTATTATTATTATTATTATTATTATTATTAAAACTGGGCAAAACTGGATATTATAACTGGTAACTGAACAAAAGTGGACAAAACTGCAAAACCAGTTGAAAAGAACATGCCCTAAGTAGGCCTTACTAGATAGATGAAACTTTTTTTCGGATTATGATTTTAAGCTTATAAATATTTCTTAGACGAAAACAAGCTAGCATGCTGATTAGGGAAGTTATTCTAATTAAACTCGAGTCCCTAGTGGTGCATCCTTAATAAAAGCAAAACATCATCCCACGCACCAACTTGATCGAAGAACATACTTTTTCTGTATGCAACTTTTTGAGTGACTAATTTAAGAAGTCATTTTCATTATTAATCCTCATATATGCGACAATTAGTCAACACGAAGAAGAATATCAACGCAACTTAATCGTTAATGCCAAGACCAAGCTAATTAAGATGGGTTGGTGTAGTGGTTCAGCATTTCATCCCTTAAATAAGTGGTTGGGGGTTCGAATCCCAACTCTTGCGAATGGAAAAAAATCCCTTGACCATCCCCCTACCGCTTAGTGCGTTGACAGTTGGGGCGAGAGGGTTAGTCACTGTAATCGATAGTGGATACCCTTGGCAAAGACAAAAAAAAATGCCAAGACCAAGCTATGAGAAAGCTACATAACACAAAAATATCACCCAATTTCACATAAAGACAAAATAATGGACCATCCAAATTTCATCATA
This sequence comes from Tetragonia tetragonoides, assembly GCA_038025085.1. Classification (NCBI taxonomy): domain Eukaryota; kingdom Viridiplantae; phylum Streptophyta; class Magnoliopsida; order Caryophyllales; family Aizoaceae; genus Tetragonia; species Tetragonia tetragonoides. The sequence continues at coordinate 6,656,691 of CM076140.1, read as the reverse complement.
GGCTCTACAATCTACATGCGATAGTTAGGGTAGTTTCAAAATCAACTGACTATAGCAATTTGTACTACAACTTTGCTTGCTCGTGTTTCATTGATTCAACTAACCACTCGTATGAGTTCCATCAATGCAATTACATTTCAAAGCCTACAGCAAAAGTTGTCATGTAAAAGCTGCTACACGATCGATCACATTCATTAATAGCTGATTAGACAAAGTAAGCTCAATCAATATATAAGAACGTGTATAGTGTTAGGCTATGATACAATCCGCTAACTTTTCAATAAAAACTATTGTGTGAAATTGGTTAATAGTGTTTTCTACCCTTAACTACCTAACAGTTAGGCAAAATATTGAAACTAGAACTACATCTAATTTTGTGAAACTATTCCTATTAGCGCTTTTAACTTACAACTACAACTATAGCTACGACTAGTTTATACATTTTTTTAGCAACTTTTAACTTTTTTTTTTTTACTCGTCAACTTTTAATACTATTTTTTTTATTAATTTCTATTATTTTTAAGCATTCCACAACTAGCTACACCTAGTTAGGTACACTTACAAGTTTACAACTACAACTATTTTTTTTTTTCCAAACATACCCTTAGTATAATTATGGAATAGATAGATTGTCCAGTTTCACTTTTGTGTTACAAAGTTCATAAAGTAGTACTACTAGCTATATAATCTAGGCTTTCATTATAGGTTGGTCCAAACCTGATCTCTTTGACTAGCTCCTTTTTAGCTTTACATGTTATTTATTGTAATTATATATCAAATTCTTGCTTCCTTTTCTTAAACTTCACTTTTCACTAATTAAACTCTATCAACAGTTCCCTTGTCGTGCCACAGGGTGACATCCTGTTGTTAAAAGTCCTTATGGAATACTTATGTGATTGGCAATATATTATTTATATGTGAAAGTCATGTTTAAATTAAAGTCCACATATTTGTTGCATGATTATACACCATGGTTCTTTATAGCTACTAAGTAGCAAACATCTTAGGAAAAGGGATTTGTGTTTCCTAGATTTTTGACCGCACGAGTGGTACATCTAGCTACTATATGATTGAGCGTGGCCCAATAGAAGTATAGAACTATTGATTAGTCAAAGAAAAAGGTCAAATTAAGCAAAGATGTTTGGTTATATTTGGTTAATCACAAAGCCAACAAGATAGTAGTCTAGTGGTTTCGAACTTACTTCTAAGCGATTTGGTTAGACAAGGTCATGGGTTCGAATTTTCATTCTCTTATGCCTTGTGGCTGCTGGCTTTTAGCTTTTAAGTGCTACGTTGAAGGAGTCAGTGCTTGTGTTGGTTTATTGTTCAATTAATCTGATATATTCGTTGTTGAACACGAGAGTACAAACATGACATTGTTCGTTGTTGAGCACGAGAATACGAACATGATGTGGTAGGGGAGTCTCGATCGCCATTAATTTACAGAGCTACATTTTTTTCACTAGTATAACCATACGACTGTCAGTCTGTAACTAACCCAAAGGTTTGAAAGGATACAATAAGAACTACTCCTACCTTTGAAGGGCGAATGGCGGACGATAGAAGCAATTTGAAGAAATTCACACGTGGTATATATGAGAAATGCTCAACTACTCTAATGTCTACTTCAAGCATGATCACATAAATGATGTATTCCCTATTTCATTTATTTTTCTTTATTTTTTCTCTTTCTTGTATGGTATCTTTTCTTTGTTTCTTTTGATATTCGTTAATCGAGGAACAAAACAAATAAGGATCCACTCATCTTTCTCCTCGATCTAAATATTTTCTCAAATATGAACATGATAAAAGCAATGATAAATTATATCAATCATCATAACGTATTCAATATTATGTATTACCAACATTTTGAACTTTATGTGATATTTACTTAAATTATATATTGTTGAATATTGATACCAAAGAATTGGGTTAAAAACTCGTTTATATGGGCTTTTTGAATTTGTGCACTCAAAAATAAGATGTCATGAAGAAGTATTAAGATTAATACATGTAAATTGTGATACAACAATCAGTAGTAAATATACACATTTATCATAACTAACTTTTGAAAGTAATTTAATGGATGGTACAATAGATTGGAGGATCAAATTAAAGACTCATAAATTGATTTCGGTCAATTGGCCATTTCACACAAACCATTTATATTTATCTTTTTTTTTTTTAATAAAATGTAAGATGAATTCAACACCATTAGAACCCTTTTTTTTTTTTTTTTCCGGATATTCTATACACCACTCTACAAATTACTTCTCCGTTTCAGATAAATGTATACATTGATACTTTTATTTTGTTTCAGATAAATGTATACATTGTTGATAAATCAAGTGGTCTCAATGACATTTTTATCATTATACCCACTTATCATTGCACCCACCAAATGACCCCATCTCCCTTTCTTCCCAAAAAGCAAGGACAATGTTGTAAAGTTGAAGCACTTTTTTCCTTGTCTTAAAAGTAGTGCAAAACAACAATGTATACATTTATCTGAAACGAATGAACTACATAGTAGTCAGTTGATGATTATGAAAATTATTTACCAAAACAACAAGAAAAACCCAACAAGTAAGATAAGAAGCTAAAAATTGGGTGGAAATTGGAAATTGGAAATTGTCATAAGGTATGGACTGTGGAGAGGTTATGTTGACATCAATAAGCAATAATGTTTGAAAGCAAAGATAAGTTAAGCCATATTGTATTTTCATATTCATAAAAGGAGGTCTTGACAAATGACATGTAATATTTCCTACTGTAACAACGTAAGCTGCCAGTTACGGGACAGCGAAGAACAGAGTTGTAGTCAAGAAACGTGGCAGTCAAATTTCTATGAGCTTTCTTTCTTTTCTTTGAACCCTTTTTTGCATTTGCTTCCTCTTCCCACCACACGCTTTGGACAATCACCGGACGGCGCGGCCTTTCGCCGTTACGTACTCTTCTTCTTATTCCCTTTTTCTTCTTTTTTTGGTTTATTTGTGATTTATGATACCACAATTGTATCTCATATTTAAATGTAAATTTATAGCAATATAAGTTGCGTTCTATTTCACTGAATTTAAATAAATTGTGGTGAACTGAAGTAAATTGAACTAAATAATATGTGAGGAAAAAAAATAGATCATTAAACTAAAGTGAATACCAATAACTGGTTGGTGTGAGTGGTTCGCCACTCTTATTCTTTAAGCAAGGTCGAGGGTTCGAATCTTGTAAATGGAGAAATCATTTAGTGGGAGCACTTTACCCCTTCGTGGGCCGACCCGGTGCGAACAATATTAGCCTTGACCCAAAGAGTTTAGGTGAACTTGTGGTTAAACCAAAATAAACTAAAGTGAATTGAACCAAATATTGAGTAAGTGGAAAATAACCCACTCTAAAATGCAGTGTGCTCCTACTACTTACACAAGTAGTGACACTTCTAGTTCTATTTTATTTTTGTAAATAATACTTTGTACTCTATTGTATTAAATATTTATCCGAGCCTAAACTTCGAAGACATACTCAATACACCTTTAAAACAGAAGTTTGAGTAGTAGTGATAGTGTTTCTATTCTAATCTTGTGCAGTAGTATATTATGCTTGAGTTAAAGGGTGCATTGTTTTTGAATGAAGTGAACTGAATTTAATTGAATTGGGTTGAAATAAATAATAATCCGTAAGAAAAAAAAAAGTAGATTAGTAAATTAAGTTGAATTAAACTAAACTCCATTAAACCGAAGTGAACCAAACTTTAAATAATCAGATTTCTGTACTCTTCTTTATACGTATAAATTGTGATTCCAATCCCCTTTTATACTATAACTAGTGATATTCCCGTGTGTTGCGTTGCACGGCTTATTTAAATAAATTTGTGTACATTTGAAGTAAAAGTAGCAAAATATATAATTTTATCCAAAAATAATAATAATGAGTAGTACTCCGAAAATATTAAGCTCTTGCATTGAGATTCGTTAAAATATTGTCAAATCACATCTTTCTACATTCATATCTAGGTCCTTATTTTTTCTAATAAGAAATGCTCATCTATATTCTCAATATATTTAGCTTGTAAGATAAACATGTTTTTACTCTTCATTTAATAATTTGAGCTCCGATCAAACTTGGCTACTCCATCCGATTTTACTCCACATCTTTCCATACTATTAAAATTGCTGATCAATTGTATCTGAAAATAGTTTCGTATTGCTATTCTCCATTGCGGTTATTCAACCTCTAATAAATATAAGTTGTGTATTCGAATAACATGCATATGATCTCTTCTAACTTTTTTCATACTATATTAAAATGTAATTAAATGGAAATATATAGCATGTGAACGTTGAATCAAGTTAAAAAATCTAAGTCCCCATATGCTCATACTCTATTAGCTTTAATCATGGTGTGTTCAAAATTTTCAGCAAGCATTTAGAATAATTTGATTAATGACTTAGGCTCCGTTTGATTCACCTGGATAAAACTGATCTGAACTGATCCTAACTGAATTAATTTTTTAAACTTGACCGTTAACCATTTAAAATTTGTCCGAACATAGTCAATATTGGACTCATTTGAAAGTATGCTTTGAGATCTTTCCGATGACATAATTATCATCATGAAATTATTTCGGAATAAAAAGTTATATGAATGCTAAAGTTACGCATGAACTGAACTGGACTGAACTAAACTGAATTTAAGTAAAATTAAGGTGAATCAAACAGAGCCTTAGATCAAGGCCTATTTTTTTCTTTCTCGGGCTGAAATAGAGGCCAACTTTTGTGGGTAAAAAGTAGATTTCTTAAAATTTTTGAAAACTTAAATGTATAGTTGACTAACGTGTATAACATTGTTTATAAATGAATAATGATTAGTAATGAACTTGTTCATCCAATGCCTTAATGTCAAGACATGTACATGCATCTAAAGAAAGAAAACATTTAGGATTCTTAAATGCTTTAATGCAATGTGTGAAGGAATTAAAATTACCATCATAAATTATATGACCATTTGCTTATGTGTCACACAATGCTTATTTGGCAAATCCTATGTGTCATTGTAGCATATAACATCATTCACTTATATATATATATAGTCTACTACTACTCCATAATATATTTTTCTTTCTTCCTATGCCCCTTGGTTTGTAATCCTTATTTACCCAGTCAAGCCTTCAACCCGTTGGCGTTAACTCTTAACTGTGAGAGGCAGCAGGAAGAAAACATGAGAGGAGAAAAATAAAAAATAAAAAGCAAGAAACGGAAGAGTTTGGGACCTTTGGGTTTGGGTGCCCTTTTTCTGGAAGCAAAGATATAACGGCGTGTGGAGCCCATTTAATTGATGAGGTCATTATGAACCGGCCAGTGGCCTCACTAGGACACTCACAATTCACCAAAGTATCACAAATTCACAACTCACAAGTGTGAGTTTCCTTCGCCATTAATTTTTTTTTTTGCTGATCTTCATCTGATCAAGAAAGTGATCTCTACATATTTGGCTTTATCATGCTCTAAATTTATTTTTATTTTTATTTTGATTTAGTTTAGTTCAATTCAATTCAGTTTAGTAAGGTAATTTGCCCCCGAGGCACATGGATGGCATCGGTAGATAACGGATCTATAAAGGTTATATTGAGATTTGCCAACAAAAAGTCTTGGGTTCATTTTTAATTGTTAGGTCGCACATATTGAAACTGACTCTCCCCCGTAATTGCTCATAACAGGGTTTATAGGAGCATCCAAAGAAACCATATTCCATTTCTTTTTAAAGATTTTAAAAAAATAAAGTCATTATCGACTTATTAAGCTAGAATTATAATTGAGGTACGCTATAACATATAATCTATCAAAGAAAAAAGTTTATCGGTTGAAAGATACCAAATCTTAAGGGGTAGAATTGCACTGTGTTTTCTTTTAGTACTTACTTAGTAGTTAGTTCAATTCAATTCAATTCAGTTCAATCATTTTTTCTCTTAGTTATTACTATTTATCCAGTTTAATTCAGTTTGGTAAAAAAAAAACACACTCTAAATTTTCAAAAAATAAAATAAAATTGTAAATCTACCTCGTATTCACATTATATTTTTGTCCTTTGTCAAAATATTGTGGTCAGTTTGTTACGGATTGTTGTTGAGATAATAATCTTACTCAAAATATTAATTCTGAGTGGAGAATGTCTCACTAGCGCCTCTAATTTCCCCCATGATCAAAGAGGGCGCCAATGCCAATTTTGGAATTTCTCAATCTTTCGAGCTATTCAGCTATTGGTCTCAACTCTCAAGGTCATACATCCTATTCCTATATATATGCCTCTCAAAATTTAACCTTCCACTCTTTATTGTCGTGACTCGTGAGTAAAGTTAATTTCTTTTCTTTTTTTTTTTTAAATTCATGACTAAATAAACATTAGGGTACTAAAGTAGCAAGTAAAAGAGTTCATCAACCTTTTTTTATTTTCATTTTGTTGCGAGAGGGAGATAATAAACTTTACAATATTAGAAAGTTTGACTTGACTATATTATAGTCAAGTCTTATCCTTGGCCTCTTTATAGCCTTTTGTTGTAAGTTTTTGTTTTATGAGACCATCAAAACTCTTTGGTCCAAAAGCATCTTTTTCCTTTACTTTCGTAGGTATCAATTTCTTGCTCACATTTATTCCTTTTTGATTAAAAATTTTTACTTCAAATTTAAGTAAATTTGACATGCAAATTTTTTGTATTGGTAAGGATATGAAGTAGCTAAGTATGCAAGGCACAAATTTATGCCGAATATATTGTACCGCATTATACATGCTCAAAGCAGTTGGCATATCTTACCAGCTCGAGCCTCACATTCTGTGGCTCGCGTTCTTAGCTCAGGCGGATGTCTGAGCACGTTGAGTGAGGATTGCACATTTAAAAGGGATCAGGGCTTATGTTGGTTAATTATCAAAAAAAAAAAAAAATAGGTTGGTGCTTTTCGCACGTAGAACAATTTATTTTATTTTCTTTTACATAAAATTTAGCAACAAACAGTGCAATTTTGTTGCCTCACTTAATGACGAGTGACCTGAAATTTTTGTCACTGACAACTGCTATTGAGCGTGTTATGTTAGTGAACTCGCTAATTATTGTTGTCTCTCCTAGAGTCCATACATTGAGATTTTTTTTATGTGGAAGTATTTTGTCGGTAGACCCTTTTAGCAACGGATTCTCGATATGAGCAAAATGACAGCTGTATATTTTTTCAGTTATGTTTTCATTTTCACATGTACCTCGATAGATACACATTTGAATCACTTTGATTTGCATCTTCTTTAATCAGATGTTGAATTAATTATCAAATCTCATCTGGTTGCTTTCTACTTTGCCCAAATAACGCTTGTAGGTATCCACAAAATCCGCAAATTAAAGTTGCCAAAATTGGTATATGGATTCATTCAAACCAAAAATATGTACGTATGTCGCACGCGCCAATGCATGTGATGAAACGCGTGTAATTCATGCTCATATGAACTCAAGTACATTTAACATTATATTGCTCAAAGAAACCGCTTATCTGAGAAATCTAGGGGCCCGCCACAAAGGCCGCTGGAAAACAACTTGTGAACGGGGGCAAAATCGTCAAATTGTACACTTACTATACATGAGTATGACAATTAACAACCAATCTACATCCATAATTGGGAAAAGCTTTTCAGTTATGCACATATGTGAGTAGTAAATTACTAAATTACCTCCTAATCCATATATAACAACAATAAACACATACATCACACAATTAAGTGAAAGCTGAGTCGTTTTCAACACAAAGGGAAAGAAAAATAAGCTTGCGTCTTTTGGCCTCTACGCAGCTTGAAACACGCAGCTAAGAGCATACTATAGATAGACCCCCAAGGACACGTTTCACCCTCTCCACATCCACCCTTTTGCGAGAGAGAGAGAGAGAGAGAGAGAGAGAGAGAGAGAGAGAGAGAGAGAGAGAGAGAGAGAGAGAGAGTAGTAACAGTCTAACAGACCCATAACACAAAAGCAAATAAATTACAAAGATTATCATATCATAATAATATATACACATCCCTATCTATTTAGAGTGACAAGCATGAAATTTGTTGATAGAGAAATTCACGAGAGGAATTAGGCATATAAATTAGAAAAGGGAATGAAGTTGAATTGAGGGAGACTGAGAGAGAGAGAGAGAGAGAGAGAGAGAGAGAGAGAGAGAGAGAGAGAGAGAGAAAAGAAATTGAGAATGAAGTGGTGCTTCGAGTTAAGCTAAGTAAGTTAGGGCTTATCGCATGTTTGCTTCACGCAAGCAGCTAAATCGGTGTTTGCTCTCTCGCGTGGCTTTAAAGTTTTCTTCTTCTTGTTCATCTACATCTTCAAAACTCTTAAAACATTTTACAAAAATTTACAAAATTTAATACCCAAAAAAAAAAAAAGACACCCTAAAAAACCAAACCAACCCAATAAAACACTCACCTACCTTCACAAACCCTCTTCCTTATATCACCACCTCCCTAAATCCTAATCCTCATTTCACACCACCCACAAAAACAAAGGTTGGATTGTGTTGATCAATTTTATAAAATCATCAAATGAGTTGTGCAAACCCTAGCAGTAGTAGCGGGGGAGCCGCGGGTGGAGGAGGAGGAGGAGGAGGAGGTGGTGGCGGTGGCGGTGGAGGTGGAGGAAGCGGGGGGCCGTGTGGAGCGTGCAAGTTCCTACGTAGGAAATGCGTGGCGGGGTGCATTTTTGCACCCTACTTTGACTCAGAACAAGGTGCTGCTCATTTTGCTGCCGTGCATAAGGTGTTTGGGGCTAGTAATGTGTCTAAGCTTCTCCTTCATATTCCTGTTCATAAGCGACTTGATGCGGTTGTCACCATTTGTTATGAGGCTCAGGCTAGGCTCCGTGATCCTGTTTATGGTTGTGTTGCTCATATTTTTGCTCTTCAACAACAGGTATGTACATACATATACACATATATTTGATCACTCGCTCTATGGAAAATTCTTTGATTTTTGATTCCTTTTAGTACTAGTTATATATACTTGGGTGCGTGGCATTCATGAATTTTTTTCATGAAATTATTGATTTCCTTTTGTTTTTTCCGTTTTCTTAAAGCAATCGTGAAATCAATTTAAGTGTCTTCGCATCATCCATTACTAAGCTAGTTAGGTGATTCTTATGTATGTAGTTGATGATGGATACCATTACTGTGAACCAGAAAAATAAAATAAAATGCAATGGTATGAAATCGGCTTAGCTTCTATAAACCCTTAGTGAAATTTAACTAGTTAGAATTCAACTGATGATGTTCTATTCATAAAAATCTTAAGATTGAGATTCAATAGATCATTTTTTCATGTGAGATCGATTCATACCTTATTTTTTTTCCCCTTCGGGATGTAATTGAAAAGGTTATAAAATTGGAACTTAAAATGATCAAAATTCAATGGATTTGTTATGTTCCTATTCATGGTATATAAGGAGATCAATTATCATATTCTGTTTCATCACTTGGAAGGCAATTTAAACCATACCCAAGTTGGATATGTCTACAAATATACTTAATTAATTCTTCAACTTCTTATGTGTCAAACATTTTGATAGTGATTTAGTTCACCATCGATTAATAAATGTAGGAAAAACTTCTAAGCAACTACAATGTAGTAAAATGTATGTTCAAAGTAATGCAATTTCTTAGTTAACATTAATTGACAAATTCGAAGAATCAAGGCAAACAATTAATTAATTAAATACACCATATTGGAAACTAAACAACTAGTACATTGTCCATGTACATCCGAATTTTTTCATAAATATAGAGATCTAATCAATATTTGGTTTCTAATGGGGGTGTTACGTTGGTCCACTTGTCTAAGCTTTCTATAAAGAGAGAAAACGATTGTGCTCTCTCAATCTAGAATGTCTCAAGTTATATAAAATTATATTTATATAAAAAAAAAAAAAAAAACAACTACAGCTTTGAGGGAATTAAGAGAGAGAGAGAGAGAGAGAGAGAGAGAGAGAGAGAGAGAGAGAGAGAGAGAGAGAGGATTAAAGAGGAACAAAATTAATGATTGTGATTGAGGGAACAAATACTGAAATTGAGGGTACATTTGGATTGCAATTAGAAAAAAGAAATCAGAATAACCTTGTTGGTTGTTAAGTTTGTATGTCTGGTATTTGTACGTGGTGTTATAAATTATATTATGAAAAAAAAAGTTGGTTTGCCAAATTTTTTGTGCTACGCGAATTTAGCAGGTATTAAGGAACTGGTCGGTTTCTGGTTTCTTTTTTTTTCCTTCTTCTTTCGTTATGTGATCCCCAAATTTCTGTTTTTTGGTTTACCAATTCCCCCACAAGCTTAATTCATCAATGGGGTGATTATGTAGGTCTTTTGACTGATCGAACTAATAAGTAACAACTGATCTGAAAATTTATCCCCCCATTTTCTTGGTCTTGAGTGTGCTCTAAGGTAAGTAGTTACCTTTATTTTATACATTTCATTTTACTAGTACCAGTAGCTAGATGTATTTCTTTTGAGATGCATGCATGGTTGCAATTTATTAGTACTATTTCATGTGTTTAAATAAATACAAGAAGTTGTAACTTCTATTGGCTATATGTTAGGAGTTAGGACTTAGGAGTATCATGTCACCATGTTTCCATGTGAAGCTATTTTTGCTGACTATATTAGAAAAACTATATACTTATAGATTTGTGTCTAACAAATTATGTAGAAAGAACATATAATGACATTATAGGTCAAACTTTGTTGTGGTCATTATTAATAGGGTTGTACGAAATCATATTCATACTGGAATTAGACCACCTATATTTTATAGGACTTGTTCGACCATTGATTCTCATTCTTAAAGGGTTTGATTTTCCAGTCTGATTCAGGCTTGAATTGAGATTTTTTACTTTAGTTTGAAGTTCTTTCATACATTTTCATGATTGAAAAACCTATAAAAAAACAGGGATTTTTTTTTGGTAATCTATAAAGAACAGAGATTAAATTCATGTTTTGTGTACACTTTTGTCTCTTCGTCGTGATTGAAATATCTAGAAAGAACCGGGATTAAATTCATGTTTTGTGTACACGACTATATTATGAATAATCGAATTTCATGTGTTCAAAGGGAAAAAACTTGATTGAATATTAGAACTAGTGCGCTTAAACATTAAGCATTTTAAGCAAGTAACTACAAAATGAACTTTTGATAGAAATTCAATCCCTGTCTTGTGGCTTTATTGACCAAATCTAAACATAGTAATAGACATGTATAACTATATATTATTTTAGAATGACAAAGTAACCTACAAATTTGTTGAATATGAGACTTAAATCCATGTTATTTCTGGGAATAAGTAGATAGGGGTGCGCCACTGCGCTTTACACCCCAAACAAAGACCTACTATATAAGTTGTACTCGATTTTATGTGAGAGCATTTCACGATAAAACAAGGAAAAAATAACACTTTCTATAATGTCAAATAATGGTATAGGGCAAAAACTTGAATGAGACGGGATGACTTTCAGATTATCTTGCTTGGAATAATTTTTAATTGTTTTTGAGGTGACTTTTGTATTAAACAAGATTTGCTAGCTCGTATTGACTTATTATAGTGTACGTTAAAAGTGATTATTCATTCTTTGTAACTAATTTGACAAATATTGTAACAGGTGGTAAATTTGCAAGCAGAGCTCTCATACTTGCAAGCACATCTAACAACCTTAGAAGTTCCAACACCGCCTCCACCGCCGCCACAACCACTAATGCCACCACCACAATTATCAATCTCCGACCTCCCATCCGCCTCGACCGTACCCGCCACCTATGACCTATCCACCCTATTTGACCCAATGGTGCAACCATCATGGGCCATGCAGCAGCAGCAGCAGCAGCAACAACAACAACAACGTAGCCCAATGGACCCTCGCCAATTTGGGTCCATAATGGATAGAGTCGGCCCAAACCATCATGGTTCTACCTCTAGCAATACTGGAGGAGGGGGTGGTGATCTTCAAGCAGTGGCACGTGAGCTTCTCAATAGACATGAATCGCCACCTCTTGGTCACATGCATCATCATCCATGTAACGCCTCACCTTCGTCGTCCTTGTCTAAATGAAATCGATCGTTAATTTAAGTTAACTTGTTACTTTTGTTCGAAATATTTTCTAATGATGATCAGAGTAATTAGGAATTTAAGTTTTACATTAATACAATTTGAATAACTGATTTACAAAGCTTTGTCGTAATTATTATTGTTGTTACTATTAGTTAGTCTGTAATTGGTTCATTTTGCTCTAAATTACAAATAGCTAGACGAAATTAAATTAAAAGCTCGTTCACAGTACTGCTATGTTAATTAGTATGTTATATTATCATATGGCTTATGAGATTCGCAGCTTCTAAATGATTGTGAGAATAATCAGCTTGTAGGCAATGTTCAGTTAGCATTGCGAATTTCCGTATTTTTTTTTCCCTCTGACCATTAAATATTCCTTAGATCCACAATTTAAAATTCCTCCCTCACGGCCCCCTCCCCTATTGGATGATGCCGATGAATAATGATGATGATAGTGATTTTTTCAATTGGTTTGGTAAGGTAAGATAATGAATTCGATTCTCCATTTTCTATATCTTGTAACTGCAGATTTGTAGGAACTATACGTACTTTTCCTTGATGGTGCTATATTGACGAGTCAAAAATGTTTGCCGTTGTAAACGAGAAATCGAATATGACATAGCTAGCGATAGGTACGTCGATTGCCATTCACTCGCCAACATGTCTTGTGTGGTTTTAGTCCATCGTGGACCAAGTAATTTTGAAGGGTGACTCCAAGTGAAGTAGGGGGTGACTTCAGGTAAAGTAGGGGCTGGGGTGGCTCCAAGTGAAATAATTTTGATTAATTTTGAGAGGTGACTCCAAGTGAAGTAAGGGGGTGGCTCCAGGTAAAGTAGAGGGGTGACTTCAGGTGAAGTAGGGGTGGTGCCAAGTATAAATTTGAGGGGTGGCTCTAGCTGAAATAGGGATGGCTCCACTTTTAGAGGGAGGTGACTCCATGTGAAGTTGAGGGTGACTCTAAATATTGGTCCAGCATTGACTAAGTCCACACAAGTTTTTGTATTCACCCGCAACTTCCTTTTGTGTAAATTGTTATGACTTGGGTTGGGCGTATCTTATGGGCCAGTCCATATAAAGCTACGCCCAAAAAATAACCCTTGTGTATGATGGGCTCAATGAGCTAGTCGCCAGTAGTTTGAATGGGTTGGGCCATGTACATTATGGCTTAGAGCCATTAGCCATAGTGATCAGTAGATGCACAGCATTGAATTGGGCCATGTACATTATCTTCCCGCATATTATGTTTGGCCCCAAAAAGTGAAAATAGTGTAGCATTGATCTGTCATCTGTGATCTGATCTCCATTTTTTTTTTTGAGTGGAGTGATCTGATCTCCATTAGAATTTAGAACTTTGGCATAATTTTTGATTATTATTCATAACTTTGGCATTCCCAATCCCAAATCCCAATAATAACAATCTCAAAAAACAGAAAAATCAAATATAAACCCAAAATGTTAACACTATTATTATATCCAAGATTTACATGTTATATTCAAACAAAAACAATATCTCAACTCCTATGCATTTTCCTCCACCATTAGTATATGCATTATTATTGGGCCTAATGCCAACCACGGTACAATGCAACATGGCTTCCAAATGTACCCATAAAAAGAAAAAAATTTAAACAAAATCCAAAAACACAAATCCTAATATTCAAAAATTCAAATGCCCATAAAAAGAATTTTTTTTTTTTTTCGAGTGAATAATAAAAAAAATCAAATAAATTAATACTCCATTCAAACACCACACACAATTCCGTTGACAAAAGATTTACACTCACATCGTCCTCTCCACATCAGCCAATCCCAAATCCATGTGTTAGACAAAAAAAAAAAAACCCCCCCAAAAAAATCACAAAAATAGATCATACAGACAAAAAGAAACAAGGACTCTTTGAGTAATTCACACAACTTATACTAATAATCACCTAAAAAATATCAGAAATCAGAAGATCATCTTAACTCAGTCACTCCTCTCAAGAAAAAAAAAAAGAAACCCCCCAAATCCCCGATCTCAATCCATTCCACCATTTCCCCCTCTCTCTTTCTCTCTCTCCTCGATTCATCAATTTTCTCTCTCCTAACTCGCCGGAGAAACCCTAACTTCTCCGATCACTCACCGGAATACCTCCATTGTTTCCGATCTCTATCAATTCATCGGGAATGGCTTCTTCGGAAGCCGATTCCCGCCTTAAGCAGGTATTGGCTCCATCTCTCGAGAAAATCATCAAGAACGGATCATGGCGTAAGAATTCAAAATTAGTTCACGAATGTAAATCTCTCCTCGAAAAACTCAACTCTTCGAATCCTCTTTCTCTCTCCACTCCTGAATCTCCTTCATCAGCAACAGCTGCCGGTGCTGACGTCGCTACTACCGGCGGTGATGTCATTGGACCACTACACGACGGCGGGGCCCACGAGTACTCAGCAGCAGACTCTGATGTCATACTATCGCCATTTATAAATGCGTGTTCGTCTGGTAATACTAAGATCGCTGATGCAGGTCTTGATTGTTTGCAAAAACTCATCGCGCACGGTTATCTTCGAGGTGAGGCTGACTCGTCCGGGTTAAATCCTGAGTCGAAGTTATTGTCGCGAGTTATTGACTCGGTTTGTAAGTGTAGTGTTGAAATTAATGATGAAGGTGTTGAGCTTTTAGTTTTGAAAACCTTACTTTCGGCTGTTACTTCGACGAGTTTGAGAATTCATGGTGATTGTTTGTTGCAAATTGTTAGGACTTGTTACGATATTTATTTAGGGAGTAAGAATGTTGTGAATCAAACAACGGCGAAAGCGTCCTTGATTCAGATGCTAGTGATTGTTTTCCGGCGGATGGAGGCTGATTCGTCGACGGTTCCGGTTCAGCCGATTGTGGTGGCGGAACTTATGGAACCACCGGAGAAATCTGATGCTGATCCTGGGATGACTGTGTTTGTTCAAGGGTTCATTACTAGGATTATGCAGGATATTGATGGGGTTTTGAACCCTGTGGTTGTGAATGATAAGGGTGGTGGGGCGGTTGTTCATGATGGGGCGTTCGAGACGAGGATTAATGCCACGGTAGAAGGGACTAATCCGGCGGATTTGTTGGATTCTACGGATAAGGATATGTTGGATGCTAAGTATTGGGAGATTAGTATGTATAAATCGGCGTTGGAAGGGAGGAAAGGGGAGTTGGCTGATGGGGAAGGGGTTGTGCAAGCGATGGTGGAGAGAGATGATGATTTGGAAGTTCAGATTGGGAATAAGTTAAGGAGGGATGCGTTTTTGGTGTTTCGTGCTCTTTGTAAGTTGTCGATGAAGACACCACCGAAAGAGGCGTTGTCAGATCCTCAGCTTATGAGGGGGAAGATTGTTGCTTTGGAGTTGCTTAAGATTTTGTTGGAGAATGCTGGTGCTATCTTTAGGACCAGTGACAGGTAAAATTAATATATTGTTTTTGTTAGCTTTCTGATGCTTTTAAATTTGCTATGTTAAATCATTGTATGCTTTGATTATGGTGCATTGTATGAGAATGGAATATAGTAGCTACATTGTTCTTAATGGGAACATGCCACTCTTCAATGCAACATTATTAAAATTTGTCAAATTGAGTTACCTTGTTGTTCATTTAAGGAAACATTTGATCCTGCAGATATTGGAACTTGCTAGTTGGCTAGTATTCATAACTTACAAGCTCTATATGGATAAAATGATGTCTACATATACTACGTTTGAGTTAGATATATCCCTATCCTATGTTTAGCAATTCATAGAGGATATATTTGTAGTTGTTATTACCTTGTGTATACTGTGCTGACTTAACTGATAGCAAGAACATAAATATCACCATAGACCATCATCATAACAAACCAATATAGGATCAAACCACTGAAATGATCCCTGATTTTATCAAATTCTGAATTCGGCGTTAGGATATTATCAAAATTCATACCCCCAAGGGTATGACCAATCCTGACAAATAGTCTTTGAAAATCACTTTCTGAGAGCACAACTGTCATTAATTGGCATTATACAACATGTCAATTATGGTCCACCAAGATTTGGAGGCACTTAGAGCATGCTGGCAATATGCTCTCTTCTCTTGGCTAATGTCCAATCTTTCCTTGTGGTTGCTGATGGTGAGCAAGAAGTGATCATGTAATAACCGTGGTCTCAGCCACAAAGAGGTGGGGGCTTTTCTTTCCTGGGCACGGGAGAGGGATGGGGCAGCTGAGTTGACTACCCTAACTTATTGCTGATGGCATTGCTGGCTGGAGAAGTGAAGGGTTTGGTAGAAGGATAGAAGGGAATGGGGCTAGAAAAATTGATCAGTGACATGGATAATGTAATGCTTGCTGTATTGCAGCTTGCAGTTGTTAATTATTTGATCAAAGAGGAGAAGGGGATGATTGAAGTTCAGAGAGTTGAGGTTGTAGCCCTGCACGATGACCAATGGGTTCGTCAGGACCAATGGGCTCGTCAGGACCAATAGAGTTTTTCAAGACGAGCTAAAATCCAATCACACATACCAGATCAAAGAGGTCCCTATGCCAATGAAATTTCAGGGATTTTCACTGCTATGCCATCTTATAGCACTTTGTTGTGAGACCTCTGATGGAATGAAATTCTCCCCATAACAGAACTGTGGCTAGGGTTATTGTGCAGCAGTGGAGTTTTAAATTGGTCGCAATGAAGGTTGATGAAATCTTGTACTGCTATTGCGGGTATAGGGAAATTGAGTTGATTTCCGATAGCTTTTGCTTCACGCGTGTCCCACAAGAGGGCCAGGGCCTAAGCATAGAGCCTCTTCACTTTTTAGTTTCGCGGATTATTTCCCAGTGGTGCCAGCTTAAGTGACATCTAGGTTGCTACACTAGATGAAGCTGGGCCAAGCAATATCTTGAAACGACGTCTCTCTCAAGCAAACCCGCTCCCCGTTTTGCCACCTTATAGTTTTTTCTTAATCATATGCCTGCTATTAATCTTCACCAAAATAAAAAATAAAAAATTGTAATACTTTTAGTTTCAACTAGTATGTATGTCGAAAGTATTAGTTTTATTTATTTATTTGAGGATTAATACTTTCCACAATTGTGTATTATCTTTTGTGGGTTGGCAACTAGCTAAGGGTAAGGCTTCGTATATCTGAATGTTACCAGACCCCTGCCCTTGGTGGGATACTTTTGGGCTGTTGTTTTCAAGGAGCGTGTATGTATGAGGCTTGTTGTCCACTAATTTTTGTTTATGTTTCCTGTACATGGTCACCTAGGACATATTTGTATCTCCTTGGCGCCTTCTGCATTTCAGCATATTACTCTTTTCAGTTCTTTGATATTAGTTCTAGTGACTATGAAGACCGCCTTTTGGGATGGAGCCACCATCATTCGGTGCTCTGCACCCTGTGGCTAAACATTAAGCTATTTCTAGTGAGCATTCTGCTCACATTTTTGAAGCTCGCACACTCTCGTACGTGAAGTCGTTGATACAGGAGTAATTGTTCAATGTTGTGGTTCTTGTGAGAAGAAACAAATCTTAGTACACACTTTACATTTGTCTTGATGTATTTCTTTTGAATATTAAACTTGTTGGAGCGGTGTTTAGGAGTTCGTTCACTTCATTCTTGACTCCTTATTGGAACAATAGGCATTAGCCTAGCAAGGTCATTGATTTGGTTCTCTCATGTGTGCTAACATAAAATAATATTTTCCTCCTGCATCTGCTACCTCTGTTTCTCGGGGTTGAAAATGTTCCTTTTCTTGGATGTAAGAAAGTTGCCAAAGCTAATAAACTTGATGCAAAGATAGTTCCCCGTTACAATTATGAGATGGGGTTTAACATGTTTTTAACTCCCTGGCTGGTCTAGTGGGTTGTCAGGTTCAACAGTGGCCGCTTACTTATCTGGGGGTGCCCCTCGGGGGTAATCCTAGATCGGTTTCCTTTTGGGAACCGGTGGTGTCGAGAGTGGCTAAGCGTCTTGATGGTTGGAAAGGGGTGTATTTCTCTTTGGGGGGGAGGATCACTATTTTACATTCCTGCCTAGCTAGCATCCCTCTTTACTACCTTTCCCTTTTTAAAATTCCTGTTAGTGTAGCTAATAGGATTGAGAGGATGATGAGGGACTTTCTTTGGTCGGGGGCTGGCTAGGGTAAGAGGGATCATTTGGTTAGTTGGGACCATGTTTGCCGGCCGAAAAATGAGGGGGGCTTGGGTCTTGGTAGGTTGGTGTCCAAAAACATTTCGCTAGTGGGTAAGTGGCTATGGCGTTTTCCCCTAGAATCTGACTCCCTATGGCACCGAGTTATCAGGAGCAAGTACGGTCTTTAGCACAATGGGTGGGACGCGCAAGCCAGCTCCACTGTCTCCCATGCTTGCCCTTGGAAGTTCGTTTCCCAGGTATCGTCTTTATTCTTTCCCCTGGTCAGGTATAATGTGGGTAATGGGCAACGGGTCCGGTTCTGGGAGGATGTGTGGAATGGTGAAACTTCTTTCTCTTCTGCATATCCGCGAGTTTTTCGTTTGTCCACTCTTCACGAGGCGCCTGTGGCTGATTTTTACTCATGGGTTGGTGGTTCCTGGGACTTACACCTTCGACGGCCACCCCGCAATATAGAAATGGAGGAACTTGTTTCCCTCCTGGGTGTCCTTCACACTAGGCTTCTGGTCCCTAGGGGCGATTCTCGGACTTGGATTGGGGACTCCTCTGGGGTTTTCTCTTCCAAGTCCTTCCTCCACCAACTTAGCCTTCCGTCACAGTTTCCACATTTTCTACTTTCCTCTTATATTTGGAAGTCAAAGGTTCCTCTGAAGGTTCGTGCTTTTGTGTGGACTTTGGTGCTTGGTAAGGTGAACACGAGTGATATGGTGCAACGGCGGAGGCCAAATATATGTGTCTTCTTCCCAGCATGTGTGTGATGTGTCGGCAAGACGGAGAGAGTTGCTTGCATTTGTTTGTGATGTGTAACTTTCCGAGGGCCGTGTGGGATAGGCTGTTGTGTGGGGAGCCTTTTGTGTGCCCCGCTACTGTGGGGCAATTCCTACAGATGCGTTTTTCTGCTATGCGGAGGGGGAAGGAGGGTAGGTTGTTGTGGCGGTGTGCCTATTTAGCCATTCTTTGGTGCACTTGGTTAGAGAGGAACTCGAGGATTTTCTCTGACGCGGGAAAGAGTATCGATTTAGTTTGGGAACATATAGTTTATTTGGCATCCCTTTGGGCGAAGGCGGCTGGTGCCTTCAAGGGGGTGCCACTGACGGTCATTCAACGCCATTGGCGTGACCTGTAGATACTTTATTTTAATTTTTGTTATTTGAGGATACCTTATCCTCCATTTTGTATTCTTTCACTATTTGATTAATAAAATTTTTCCTTATCTAAAAAAAACAATTATGAGATGGGTCTGAAAGGTTGATTTTGAAGATTCTACTGGATTTAAGTGAAGCTCATAGCCTTTTTGAGATATGTGACCTATCCCCATTGCAAACCTGAAGAAGAGGTACGACGTACACGTACCCCTACATTTGATCCTTCTAAACAACAGTTGGGTCCTACTACTAGCGGGATTGGGAGATGTTAAGATATATGCAACTTTCCCTCCTCAAGACTTATTTGATTTGTTTGGAAATGAAAAGACTTCATTGAAATAATTGGGTACATAGAGATGATAAAAATTCTTCATTGAAACGGCATTTATCCCCTACATTTGATCCTTCTAAACAACAGTTGGGTCCTACTACTAGCGGGATTGGGAGATGTTAAGATATATGCAACTTTCCCTCCTCAAGACTTATTTGATTTGTTTGGAAATGAAAAGACTTCATTGAAATAATTGGGTACATAGAGATGATAAAAATTCTTCATTGAAACGGCATTTATTAGCAACTGCTAGTTATCCTGCCAACCCCTCTCTTCCCTTGTCATTCACTGGCACTCTGGCAGCCTTCCCCTCTTGCATAGTTTCCAACACATGCTAACTCTCTTGGTAGGCACGGCCAATGATTAGCAGCCTGTGAAATAAGGAAAGAGGAAAAGAGCAGGATAGGGAAGTGGTCGAAACAGGGAGATCTTAGACAAATGTTGGTTGGCTTGAGGATGGAAAATTTAGGGGTTCTTCAAAGTAGGTTGGACTGGTGATAGAGGAAAGCTAGGAGCACTGTCTCTCCTTTCTCCCATTTCCCCCTTCTCCCCACGCTGGCATCGGGGCGGTGATCAGTCTTGCTGCAGTAAAGTGGCTTAGTTGCTTAGATTAGCAACTGCTAGTTATGTAAGAAGTTGTCGGTTTGCATGGGTATTGTAGGAGAAATATCACGGGGGCTTAAAATTTTAAATATTACTTTCTCCTGATTTCTGAACCAAAGGAAATCAAGTTCTCTAGAGGGACTGGGATGGAAGGAATCAACAACAAAGGTTTGGCTGCGTCAATCAACCTATAAAAGGACTTATTCGCTACCTTTTGCCTTCTTGAGTGAAAGAGGCGGGAAGATAAACATTTCCCTAGGCCCTTCATCTCATCCAAACTAACGAGTATCTTATCTCACATGGTATAGACCAGTATTATTGTTGCTGTCATTTCATTTATATAACCGCCTCTCCAATAAAATGCGTTTATTTCAATTCTCTTTTCATGCAGAACTTCACTTATAACTTGATATAAATTTTTGTAGTGTTTGTTACCACAAATATAACTTTTTGGAGGCACCAGTCCTCACCGGAGAAGTGGCGCATTGTTTGTGTCTAATCTTTATATGTTCTGCCAGCGAAATCCTTTTACTGCCTCGTAATTGCCAAAGTTTATTTTTTCCCAGTTCACGATGTTTTCTTTGAATTATTTTTCTGCTAACCTGTTGGTAGTAATCCCTTTATTCTAATACTTTCGTGATCAAGCAGATTTTTGGGTGCCATCAAGCAGTATCTGTGTTTGTCATTGCTCAAGAACAGCGCGTCAACCCTCATGATTGTTTTCCAGCTTTCATGCTCCATCTTTATGAGTTTGGTGGCCAGATTTAGAGCAGGCCTGAAGGCTGAAATTGGGGTATTTTTCCCCATGATAGTTCTAAGAGTTTTGGAAAATGTAGCTCAACCAAATTTTCAGCAGAAAATGATTGTGCTGAGATTTCTAGAAAAACTCTGCGAAGATTCTCAGATATTGGTGGACATATTCATTAATTATGACTGTGACGTCAACTCATCTAATATATTTGAGAGGTAAGTATCTTCTAGCTGTGTCTAAAGAAGTGTGCTTTTTAAAAAAATGTTCAGATCAAGCGTTCTTGAGTATGTTGTGGTAGTTGAGGATGCGTATTTCGTTTCTCTTACTTGGGAGTGCATATTTTCCTTTCATGGCTTTATTGTTGCAGAATGGTCAATGGCCTTCTTAAAACCGCTCAAGGTGTCCCACCGGGTGCTACCACTACATTGTTGCCACCACAAGAAGCAACTTTGAAATTTGAAGCAATGAAGTCTTTGGTGGCTGTTCTAAAATCTATGGGAGACTGGATGAACCGGCAATTGCGGATCCCAGATCCTCATTCAGCAAAGAAGTATGAACCAGCTGAGAACAGTCCTGAAGTTGGTAGTCCTCACTTGGCAAATGGAAATGAGGAGGAAGCTGCAGAAGGAGCTGATATTCATTCGGAATCCTCCAATGACGTGTCCGATGCGCAAACAATTGAGCAGCGCCGAGCATACAAGCTGGAACTTCAGGTAAAGTTGGAGTGAAGTGTGGACTCTGTGTTTAGATGTGTAGGAGATGAAAGTTAGTGAAAGGAGCGGAGGCGATTAAAAGATGGAATGCTTCTTTCTATTTGTTGTTCTGGTCAAGTAGATTCGAGCCAAAAGGATTCACTACTCTTTTAGCTTTGGAATGTAATGGACTAAATCTAAATGGCTCACCAAACTGTGTGCACTTTATTGTGAAGTTGCAAATCGTCGTCAGCCATCACGCATCGGAACAAGGGTCAACTGGTAACAGCCTCTCTGTTTTCACAGGGCTAAGGCTGCTTACATCCGGCTCCCCTATACCCTGCCTTGACGGGAGCCTCGCTGGAGGCACGGGGGCAATGTTGATGTTGGTCAGTTAGTAATTAAGATTGAGAAAAGAGGGAGGGCCTTGCTTTTATTATTTACGGGGAAGGAAGAACAGAAGAGAAATGAAGTACTCTCTAAATCGTATTTGGGGTTTTGTTTGAACAATTTGTATGTATTACTATTTCATTTTTAGTTCTAATGCATAGTTTATGGCAGGAAGGTATATCTCTTTTCAACAGGAAACCGAAGAAGGGGATTGAGTTCCTCATTAATGCTAATAAGGTGGGGAATTCGCCAGAGGAAATAGCAGCATTTCTTAAAGATGCCTCTGATCTGAACAAGACATTGATTGGTGATTATCTCGGTGAAAGAGAAGAAATGCCATTAAAAGTTATGCATTCATATGTGGATTCCTTTGACTTCCAAGGAAAGGAGGTAGATGTAGCACTTAGGGTATTTTTACAAGGCTTTAGGCTGCCTGGTGAGGCCCAGAAGATTGACCGGATCATGGAGAAGTTTGCTGAGCGTTACTGTAAATGTAATCCGAAAGCATTCTCTAGTGCAGACACCGCCTATGTCCTTGCCTATTCCATTATTTTGCTCAACACTGATGCACATAACCCTATGGTTAAGAATAAGGTATATTAGATATTTGTCTTTTCTGTTCAACTGTTTCAAATGTTTAAATCAGCTGTCACTTAGCTCCCCCCCCCCCTCTTTCCTTGGTTCTTTTTGTGCAGATGTCACCTGAAGATTTCATTCGAAACAATCGTGGCATAGATGATGGCAAAGACCTCCCTGAAGAGTATATGAGATCTTTGTATGAAAGAATCACAAAAAATGAGATTAAGATGAAGGAAGATGACTTGTCTCTTCAACAAAAGCAATCTATGAATTCCAACAAAATCTTAGGCTTGGACAGTATCTTGAATATGGTGGTCCGAAAGCGAGGAGAAGACCATTTAGAGACCAGTGATGACCTCATCAGGCATATGCAAGAACAGTTTAAAGAAAAAGCCCGCAAGTCCGAGTAAGATCTTGGAATCTGCTTATTTTATTTTTGACTTTTTGTCCTTCATAAATCATAACATATCTAGCACAGAAGTTTATCATAGAATCAAAGTGGTATAAACCAAGACCTCCTTGGTTTCGTTCTTGTCGAGGCTCATTCAATGATCTGGGGTTTGATAATTGATAGTAACCAAGTCTTTGCCAGCAATTTCAGCTTAGCTGGAGTTTCAACTTAGGTTGAGGCTTTCTGCTTAGCTCATCTATCCTAATGCGCAGAACTGCACTAGTAAACAATCAAATATTTTCAAGTTAGGGGGCTTAAGTGAAAACTGATTGGTTTCATTACAACTCGTACCATCTCTTTATTGCCTTTTTTTTATTATTATTACTTTTTATTTATTACTCCCTCCGTTTTATGAAGATGTTTACATTTGCTTTTTCACGGTCTCCAATGCACCACTTTGACCGTACATAATTGTAATTATATGCATATATAGATTATAAAATTATAATTTTCCAAAAGTATTCTTTAAAATGAATCTAACAATATCATTTTTACATTATAAATATTTGTATTTTTTCACTAATTCATGACCTTGAAAAATGAAGTGTAAACATCTTGGTGAAACAGATTAAGTATTTTTTAGATAAGAATTTTTTTTATTAATCAATTGAAGAAAGAATACAAATGAGGACAAAGTATCCTCAAAGAATAAAAACAAAATATAACATTTATACAAATCACGCCAATGGCGTTGGAGAACCGTAAGTGGAACACCCTTAAAAGCCCCAACAGCTTTAGCCCAAAGGGTGGCCAAATAAACTATATGATCCCAAACCAACTCAATATTCTTCCCTGCATCGGAGAAAACTCTTGAGTTCCGCTCCAGCCAAATGCACCAGAGGGTAGCCATACACGCACATCTCTACAATAACCTTCCCTCCTTACCCCTCCTCATAGCAGTAAAACGCAACTGAAGGAAGTGGCCCACCGTAGCTGGACACACAAAAGGCTCCCCACACAATAGCTTCGCCCACAACGACCTCGCAAAATCAAACATCACAAACAAATGCAAACAGTTCTCCCCATCCTGACGACACATAACACACATGGCTGGAAGAAGACACCAGCCCAGCCTCCGCCGTTGCACCATATCACAGGTGTTCAAGTTACCAAGCACCAAAGTCCACACACACAAAAGCATGTACCTTCAGAGGAACTTTGGACTTCCAAATATAAGTGGAAAGGGGGAAATTGGGGAACTGCGAGGGAAGGCTAAGGTGAGAGGGTAGATGCTGTTTATCATGGTTTAGGATAATTTATCTTTCAGTTTGCACCATATGAGGTGTTTAGGGAGACGGGCAAGGGTGAAGAAAAAGGCAGGAAGGGGTGGATGGAAAGAAAAAGGGAGAGAGTGAAAAAATTGCTCAAAAGAAAAGAGGCGAAGGCTACTAAGTAGAAGTTTAAGGCACTTCCCAAAAAGTCAAATAACATAATTGTTCTTTTGTGTGATGACAAGTTTTCGTTTATCTAAAAAAAAGACTTTCTAAGAAGTATGAATTTGAGAGTTTAGTGAAATGTAAAATGTCAATAAAGGACATTCGTTTTGGCCTTTTGGGTGTTCTTGACCAAAAGTATGATGAAAGGGGAGTTATTCTTCTGCCCCTTAAGTTTTGATGGTTACTGCTTGCTTTTAGAATTTAGGCTGGTAACTTGTTTTAGTATTATTTTTGTTTTTCTTTATTTGGCGTTGGGGTGAGGGTTGGGAAGTAATGGCGACATCCATTTTCTTGTTAAAAGCCATCCAAATTCCAAGGGCAATAGTCTACAATTTCGACGTTTGAGTATATGCTTGATAACTAGTGATCGGTATGAAGCATGGGTGACTCTTTGAGTCTTTGGGTTCCTGGTGATTCCATTACTTCATTATTTTTACCCCTTGGTATTCCACTTGTGAAGAGATCTGTTGTGTACTTTCTAGTAACTGACATTATCTAGCCATTTGTAGGTCAGCTTATTATGCAGCAACAGATGTCGTGATCCTTAGATTCATGATTGAGGTTTGCTGGGCTCCTATGCTGGCCGCTTTCAGTGTTCCACTTGATCAAAGTGATGATGAAGTAATTATATCCTTGTGTCTTGAAGGTTTCCGTTCTGCAATCCATGTCACTTCAGTGATGTCTATGAAGACACACAGAGATGCTTTTGTAACATCACTGGCAAAGTTTACCTCTCTCCATTCACCTGCTGATATCAAACAGAAAAATATATATGCTATCAAGGTTGGTAATTCAGTGGACTACATGTAATGAATCTAGCAAAAGCACATTCTTATACTGCCTAAATGAATCACTATTAATTACGCCAGAATGGAGAAAATTTATTTAGAGTGGGTTACTTTGAGTCTGTGACATCTGACCGAGGATTATATAGTTGCTATGTATCGTAAAGACAATGATGAAAACTTTCTGTATCAGCTTAGAATTCTTTAACTTGCTATTGTACATCTGCTGAATGAAGTGTTTGTTATAGAGAATCATTCTTCAAATTATTAGCTCGTATAGTACTTTTGTCTACCTAAGGCGAGTTTTCTGTCCTTTCTTGTAGTCTAACTTCCTGGTTGACAAATTCTTTCACTAGCCATGGTATTTGAAAACTGTTAGCTTACTACAACTGCCTGTTGTGCCTTTAATGGATAAAGGGAGCATTAACGATGAGTCTTTGGCGCGATAGTTCTCTAAAATATGAGTAAATGAAGGTGTTAATAGGAAACTGTTGTTAGAATATGGACTAATTGACATTTCCCATAGGTTAGCTTGGAACAGACCATAGTAATTTTTTCATATTTTTTGTGTGGATATTTTCATGGTCATTTGCTTACAGACTGCGCTTTTCTTTTGGTTTATTGTTCGGCAGGCAATAGTTGCAATTGCAGATGAAGATGGCAATTACTTGCAAGAAGCATGGGAACACATCTTGACATGTGTTTCCCGTTTTGAGCATTTACACCTCCTTGGAGAAGGTGCTCCTCCTGATGCAACTTTCTTTGCTATTCCTCAAAGCGACCAGGAAAAGTCAAAACAGGCCAATTCTAATATCCTTCCACTTTTGAAGAAAAAGGGAGCTGGCAAAATTCAATATGCAGCAGCTGCTGTTAGAAGAGGTTCTTATGATAGTGCTAGCATGGGTGGCAATGCTTCTGTCACATCTGAACAGATGAGTAACCTTGTCTCTAATTTGAACATGCTTGAACAAGTTGGAAGTGCTGAAATGAATCGGATATTTACTCGAAGTCAGAAATTAAACAGTGAGGCGATTATCGATTTTGTTAAGGCACTATGCAAGGTCTCTATGGATGAGTTACGATCTGCCTCTGATCCACGAGTTTTCAGCCTGACAAAGATTGTTGAGATTGCGTAAGCATCATGTGCCACCTTTATTTATTTATTTAATATTAAAATTAATAATAATATTATTATTATTTGGATGCTTTATCATTTGTTTTTTTTTTCCTTTTCATAACAGGCACTATAACATGAATCGCATTCGGCTTGTTTGGTCGAGCATCTGGCATGTGCTTGCTGACTTCTTTGTAACAATTGGCTGTTCTGAAAATCTGTCTATTGCTATATTTGCTATGGATTCTTTGCGTCAATTATCGATGAAGTTTTTGGACCGAGAAGAGTTGGCTAATTATAATTTTCAAAATGAGTTTATGAAGCCCTTTGTCGTTGTAATGCGGAAGAGTAGTGCTGTTGAGATTAGGGAATTAATTATCAGATGCGTGTCTCAGATGGTGCTATCCCGAGTAAATAATGTCAAGTCTGGATGGAAGAGCATGTTCATGGTATGTAGGTCGTCTATTCTGTGTTTTCTTGGTTGTCTACCTCTGTTATTTTGGAGTTAATGGAGACTTCTACTAATAGTTTTATATTACTTAGAAATGAAATAAGCAAGCAACATACTGATGCAAAGGGTCAAATGGGAATGGGTGAAGGGAGTGAAACACTAGGCACCTGGGGTTAGCTGAATGTTTAACTAGGTTTTGGTTTTATTTTTTCTCTTTTTTATTTTCCCCCTGGTGGTGTTACGGGGAGGAAGGGGTTGGCTTCGATGAGGTAGAGGAAGCATAAAAAAGATGAAGGGTAAGGACTGTTGTTTTTTTTTAGATAACCTGGGTGTCCAAGCATTGCTTGACTAATCCCATGGGAGCTGAAGTTAACGACCAGGAAAACCTCCCGTGGCCCTAAGGGGACTCGCAAGTCGCACCTGGGACCTCTGGGATACTTTTCAGAGGTCTTACCAGCTGAGCTACCCCCTCAGGGTTAGGGTAAGGGACTGTTCAGTTACTAGTGATGTACTGATCAGTCCTGCCAGTGAATGCTAAATTTTTGTTTGTTATTGATGATTAACACTGGCACGTGGTGGCCGTTGCCCAAAAAAACTTTGCTGGTTTGTGATTCTCATGGGATATTGCTCTCCTTGCGTATACAAGGATCATGAAACTGGGAATTTGATAGGATCGGGTATGTTTGATGGTGGTGCTGGTGATGGGTGTGGCTGTATTTTAATGTTTGTCGCTCCTTCTTTTTTATGTTATTGGGCGGTAGAAGTTGGTGGTGGCTTAGGCTAGAAGGGTTTAGGGAGAGAAGAGGCCCTTTGTCCATCAACATATAACAAGATGGTTTACTCGTAGTGCTGTGAAGCCATTTGTCTCAAATTTCCGGTACCATCTTTTGTTCATGAGAAAGATGCACGTCCTTCCTTTGATTGCTGAGGGCAAAAAATATGGTTTTCTCGGGAAATATATAATCGTTGGTTCTAACTTGCAACTAGTTTGTTGTTTAGGAGAATTATATTGATGAAAACTATTATTGACTGTATTCTCTCTGCATATGTGCAGGTCTTCACAACTGCGGCATATGATGATCATAAGAACATAGTTCTCTTGGCCTTTGAGATAATGGAGAAAATCGTACGAGATTACTTCCCATATATCACTGAAACAGAGACCACTACCTTTACAGATTGTGTAAATTGCCTTATTGCATTCACCAATAGCAGATTCAACAAGGACATTAGTCTCAGTGCCATTGGCTTCCTGCGGTACTGTGCGGAGAAGCTTGCTGAAGGAGATCTTGGCTCTTCAGGAAAAATTAAGGACAAGGAAACTTCAGGGGATCTGTCCCCATCGTTATCTCAAGCAGAAAAAGATGGAAAGTTGGAAAACGGGGAGTTCAGTGATAAGGATGATCACCTATATTTCTGGTTTCCTTTGTTGGCTGGTAAGAGCAATTCCCACCCGGTCTATAGCTTATAATATGCGTTATCTGAATGTTACAAAATGTAAAATTAGAAGAATACATGATGCAGCTGTTCCAGAGGTTTTCCTGGTCGTTAACTTCAGGGCCAACTGGAATAGTCAAGCAAAAAAGCTTGGATAGCCATGTTATCTAAAAAAAAAGAATACATGATGCAGGGAGATTTGGCACAGTAGCTGTATGAGCAAATGCTGCAACATTTTTTACTGTTTGATTGAATGATTTGCATATATTGCGATTGGAGTTTGTGCCTATAATCAACTTCCTATTAATTTCATTCCTACCGTATCGTGGTCATCAGAAGTCAGAACATTGCAGTTCTTGTGTTATTACTTTTGTTCTATTGAATTTCACCATCTGTTAGTTTTTTCTGGTGCCTTGCTCTATTATTGATACATTGGTAGCTATTGTGTGAGAATTTAACTACAGTATCTTTCCTTCTCCTTCACAGGACTGTCAGAACTAAGCTTTGACCCTAGACCTGAAATCAGGAAAAGTGCACTGCAGATACTGTTTGACACACTAAGGAACTATGGCCATCATTTTTCACTTCCTTTGTGGGAGCGAGTGTTTGAATCAGTTTTGTTTCGCATATTTGATTATGTACGCCATGCCGTTGACCCATCCATGGAGACCTCATCTGGAGAGGGTGGTGATAGTGAGCTAGCCGAATTTGATCAAGACTCTTGGCTGTATGAGACCTGTACTTTGTCTCTTGAGCTAATAGTAGACCTTTTTGTTAAATTCTATTCTACCGTGAATCCCCTTTTGAAAAAAGTTTTGATGTCATTGGTGAGCTTCATCAAGCGTCCTCACCAAAGCCTTGCTGGAATTGGTATTGCTGCCTTTGTTAGATTGATTAGCAATGCTGGAGATCTCTTTTCGGATGACAAATGGCTTGAAGTGGTTTCTTCATTGAAAGAAGCGGCTACTTCAACATTTCCTGATTTTTCCTTTATTTTAGATGGGGATAGTTTAGTTAGGAGTAATGAAGAATCTGTTAGTAGACAAGGTGCTGGGGAATCTACTGAATCGGATACACCTGATAATGATTCAGAGAACTTAAGAACACAGCAATTTTATGCTGCTATATCTGATGTCAAGTGCCGGTGCGCTGTCCAGCTCTTGTTAATCCAGGTAA
This sequence comes from Tetragonia tetragonoides, assembly GCA_038025085.1. Taxonomy (NCBI): domain Eukaryota; kingdom Viridiplantae; phylum Streptophyta; class Magnoliopsida; order Caryophyllales; family Aizoaceae; genus Tetragonia; species Tetragonia tetragonoides. Next base: position 6,627,104 of record CM076140.1, on the reverse strand, counting down.
ACAATTCAGTGCCTATTCCATTCCCTTCAAAACTGTTTCTTATTATTTGTTGTTTTCATAGTTCTCATCTCGCTTATGGTAAAATGAATATCACTTTTTCTGTTCCTTTTTCTTTTCTTTTACTTTTTAGTTTTTTGAATAGAATATCTCTTTTTCTGAGCAAGGCGTTGTTTGCTCCAAGCCCCCCGCCCCCTCCCTCCACCCAACACATAAAGGTGCATTTGCATGTAAACACACACTCTAACACATCCATGTGGAACATAAATTTAAAAGGAGGGTACATTCATGTTTTAAGGGTCGGTATACTTAAAATCATGTTATGGATAAGTGGCCAAAACTTTGCTACATTTCAGGAAGAGCAGGATCTTCCTGAATATGTTATCAGGTTTGTCTGAGTTTGTACACTTGTGTGTGGTGTTTCCTTTGATGTCTTCCTATTCTGAGTGCATCCTTGTTGTCTAGGGTTAGATTGTTGTAAATAAACTCCAATCATATACCATGTTGAGTTTCTGAAGTTGTGAGGCTATAGGAATCAATAAAAGGAAATTGGTTACCTGAATGGTAAAGTCCTGAAATCATCTGGGCATTATAAATATATCAGCTTCACACGAGTCACCATTCTGCGATTGCAGGATTAAAGACTAAAAAGAACATACTTTTTATTGGCTACAGAACTTATAAGGATGTGCTTTCTTTTTGTTAAATTTGGCAGGCTATGATGGAGATCTACACGATGTACAGGGCTCAGATTTCGACTAGAAATGCGTATGTTCTATTTAATGCTTTGCATACAGTGGCATCACATGCACATAAGATAAACTGTGATGCTACACTTTGTTCAAAGCTACAAGAGCTTGGCTCCATTACCCAGATGCAAGATCCTCCACTGCTACGCCTTGAAAATGAGTCCTACCAGACGTGCCTCACGCTGTTACAAAACCTTATGCTGGATCGACCTCTAAACTTCAATGAGGAAGTAGAATCCTACCTTGTTGAGCTCTGCCAGGAGGTGCTTCAATTCTATATAGAGGCTTCTTCTGGACAAGTGATTGAATCATCCCGTGGTTCTGTGCCCCACTGGAGCATTCCCTTAGGTTCCAGGAGACGGAGAGAATTAATCGCACGTGGACCTCTTATCGTGACCACACTACAGGCTATATGTACTTTGGCAGATACTTCATTCGAGAAAAACTTGGCACTCTTTTTCCCTTTGCTATCTACCCTCATAAGTTGTGAACATGGGTCAAAGGACGTCCAGGTAGCATTGAGTGACATGCTAAGTGAATCAGTTGGTCCCGTGCTGCTGCGATCCTGCTGATCCTGGCTGGGTTTCATCTTGCAGAATTAGATGTATGATGATGATCTTACCTGAGTGTTGCAGTTCAGATTTGTTGTCATCTTTGTCTCATCATAATTTGTCAAATGAACTATATTATAGTTTTCTTCAAATTATATCAATAGTTAGCCATGATTTTGACTTCAGTTCCCTGTTGCTTCCATGCCTCCTGTGATTTGTTCCAAAGGGATGGCATGGCATCAGGAGTCATAGAGTATATTGGGAGCTCTTTGTTTTATGATTTTTAGTGATTTTTGAGCAGACATTCCTTGTAAAAAAAAAGTTTTTTTTAATGAGCATTCTGAGCTTCTGCTTCCAGTTTTTTTTTTTTTTTTTTTTTTTTTTTTTTTTTTTTTTTTCATTTTAAAATTTTTATTTTTAACAGAGCATCTTCCCGTCTGGGAATATTTCTTGATTACTTATCTTGCAAAAGGGCATCTGGTTGGAGCAGTGCCATAGCCACAAGGTCAACTGCCTTTGTCTAATAATCGTTGTCCAATATGAATCTTTTGACGCCATTACATCATAGAGCATCAAATAATTTGTTTGCATTTACTTACAAACATTAATGATTAACAGGTTGTTGAATAAGCAGGTTTCAGAATGAATGGTAGCTGTTGGTTTCAGAATGAATGGAGAATGGTGGTATGTACAGTAGTAGTATTTTTCTTACTATGCCAAACTTTAATATTTGAGCGCCGTTTCAAACTGTTTTGCGTGGATAGAAAGAGTCTCAGCTAATGGACTATTTTCTCCCCCATTTACGGTTGATCACAACACCACCAATCGAAGTATGTGGCTACGTGATGATGGCCCATTTAAGAGGCTGATATTGATAGGTGCAAGCTGGATAGTGGATAGTGAGTAGTTACCCCACCACCAACCCAAGGACAAAATGTCATATCTCCTCTTACCACACACATCTATGACTGAATTCATTTGCGAAGGGTCAGGAGTTGTCGAGAAACTTGGGAATAAAAGACATGTGATGGTGACTATGTGAGTTTCCTTCCTTGAACCCTTTGAATACAATGTCTTGACAATATGGTGTGATGTGGGTTGGGTTCTTTTTCGCTTAGTAGTTTAGTGGAGTTCGATTCAGCCTAGTTTAGTTTTAGTTTATTTCAGTGAAAAAGAACACACGCACCTATATTTCTAAACTAAATTGCAAATCAAGTAAGTGGAAAAGAACACATTTAGTTAGTTTCCAAGAGAAAACACTTACACAAGCAATTATGCATGGGGATGAGGGTTTGTTTAGTTTAACCCAAAATCCTAATAATGCATTTGCATGACAATCATAAGAAGTAGCGCTATAATTCTGTCAAAAAGAAATAGCTTATTAACATACCAAAACACAAGGATATGAATATTGCAACACAAAAGATACCCTCTTCTATTATTATTATCAGCAATTATGAGAAATGGAGAATCCAATCACAAAACCTAGTAGATTAGGGGGTTTGATTTTGCTGTTGGATTTTTAATATTTTAATTTTTTTATCTTTTTGTGGTGGGTCATACCTAATCATAGACATTATTATTGCAAGGTCAAAAATACAATGAAAGACAAATCACATGGATATATCACATGCAAGCATCTAGAGTATGTTCTAGTCACCCCCATGACCTGTGTTGTGTCCAGATATACTTCTATATATACCTGTGTTGTGTCCAGATAGACTTCTATCCAAAACCCCAAAATATCTTACCAAAAACCCTCCTATTCCTATCTCCTTTTTCCAGTCCCTCACACTTTACTCTTCTATTAACCATGATAAACACTCTAAGAAACAGCTTAAATTCCCTACCAAAATCAGCAAAAAGCCTTGCTAATCAACTCAATTTCCTCTACAAAGTGATCAAAAGATGCAAGACAAGGAGCAAAACCAAGAGGGTATTTTCAGGGTTTGATGGGCTGAAATCTTCATCATTTGCGAATATGGAATTGAGCAATCAACTAGAGTTGGTCTTCAAATTCATTGATGCAAATGGGGATGGTAAGATTTCTCCTCTTGAGCTTAGTGAATCTCTATTGTGCCTTGGTCATGACAAGTCTAAAGCAATAGAGGAGGCTCAGGGCATGTTGAGTCACTTGGATTCTAATGGTGATGGGTTTGTTGATTTGAATGAGTACATGGATGCTGTCTTGATGGGTAGTGATGATGATGATGATGATGATGATGATGATGATGATTATGCTCATGATCATCATCATCATCATGATAATCACCATGATAATGATGATGATGGTTTAGAAGATGATCTTATGGATGCTTTTATTGTGTTTGATTCTGACAATAATGGGTTGATTGGAGCCAAGGAGTTACAGCAGGTGTTCGTTTCTAATTGCAGTCTTAAGGAATGTAATCTTATGATTAAAGGGGTTGATAAGGATGGAGATGGGTTTGTCAATTTTGATGAATTTAGAAGTATGATGATGGGTTATGTTGGATGATCATCATTCTTTCTTGGCACCAAATCATCATCTGACCAGAAAAAGCATTGTTCTTTAATTTTCTTTAACCAATCAAGTGATAGTGATTAATTAATTGATACTCTTGTAAAGATGAGTGGTTCCTTTGTTTATGTTCTTGTCAAATAGAGAGAGAGGAGAGGCTAACCAGGATGCTTATCATATTAAGGTTTGTTCATTTCTTTAATCTTTTTTCTTCTTTTTTTTGGTGGAAATATGTGTATGAAGTAATGAAGGGCAGAGCCCTCTCTCCAGAGTACATATTTTTGCTTGAAAAGGATGGTAATCTGTAAACAGATGTGTAATGTACATATTTTTACCAAGTATTTACTAGAATATGGTTTCTATGGTTTGGAAGAAATTGAAGAATTGCCTCTTTTTTCCTTCATTTTGTGGAATAATCTGATCTTTGAGTAATTAGAGTGTAGCTATTGTACAAGTGTAGTCATATGACTCAGATTCTACTCATATTGCCAAATTATCTGTGTCTATCAACATTTGTTTTCTTACATAGTCAACAATAAAGCGATTGATTGAAGACATAGAAATGAAAAGATAAGGCCAGCTAGCTCAAAGGAGAGAATAAGGACAGGACAGAAAGTGAAGAGAACATTACATCTTCACCATTTCTTTCCCTACAAACGAACAAATGTCCCTTTACAGTGTAAAATACAGTAATTGCATATGCATTTCTTTCTATGATTGTTTTCTTAAAAGTATTTCATCTACATTACTCAAAGTTGCTACTATTTGGAAGTAGCCAGAAATTTATGTCAGTGGTTGGTAATTAATTGCTCTGCCATTAGTAGAAGCCAACAGGGGATTAGATAAGCAGAGGGAGTTTTAAGTCCAAAATCTATGAATTAAAACTAGAAACAATGTCCAGTCACATTTAATTTATTGATCCTTAATTGGGTTGTTGTTCTGTTCTTTGGTAGGTGCATGCCAATATGTGTGTGTTTATGCCTTCATGGCAGAGATAAAGAGATTGCAAACCAAATTTGCATGCAGAGTAATTAGCCAGTTGACGGGCTGATATCTTCGTGGTTCATAGTTGGTGATCACATGTTGTAGAAGATAGGACGGGCTGGACTGTCATTCATGTGTGCTAAATGAGATAGATCAAACTAGTGGTGAGTGCATATACTGCTTAGTGGGTGAATTCATAGTTGGTTGTCATCAAGGTTGCAGGCTGTGGTCAATTTTCTTCTCTCCATTAAATTGTGGTCAGTAAATTTCTGTAAATCCTGTCTTTAATTTTGTTATAAGAAATTATAATCAAAACACCAAATACTAACTATCTTGGGAAAAACTCTACCATTCATCTCAACCAACACCCATCTCCAATCTCTTCTCATTGCGAGGTTGCAGGTACCTCGTTGTTGTTCATTGATCTAACTTGATGCGTTATATTCGTTGAAACAGGAATAACTTATTTGGTTTAGAAATTCCATCTTTCCAAAGGTCTACTAATTCCTCCCATAAAAAGAGTACTTTAGGTGATTGGCAATGGGGTCCATGATATGGGTGAGATCGCAGTACGGGAAGTCGGATGACCTTTTCAGGGTACTATGAGTCTTTTAGGATCACGATAAAATCCCCGGAAAAATTGGGCAAAAATCTCAATCGTGCCCCAGGAAGCCAAAAATCGAAGGCTATTCATGTTTTTCGGACTTTCGGGAGGTCCGAAACGAAGGTGGATATTATATTACCACATCGCATACGGGACGCTCATAGAGGACATGGGAGATCCTCGGGGTCGGAGATCAACTCTCTGATATGCTTGGACAAACATTTTACCGAATACCAATTTAAGGGCCGTAACATCGAAAGTATGTGTGAAATCGGAGTTTAGGAACCCGGTCAACCGTTCCGGTGCAACAAGGGTCCTTTAGGGTGACGATAGACTCCCTGATAAAGTTTGGGCGAAAATCACAACCGGGCCCAAAACGCCAAAAATCGAAGGCTATAATTAACGTCTTTTGGACTTACAAGAGGCCCCAAAACGAAGGTGGATATTTTCGCACCACATCGCACAAGACACTCTCAGGGGACATGGGAGGCCCTGTGGTCAGTTATCAGGTCTGGTCTCTGGTATGCTTGGACAAGCGTTTTACGACACACTAAGCTAAGGGCTGTAAAACCGAAAGGAATGAGTGAAATCGGAATTTAGGGACCTGCATGACCTTTTCGGTGCAACAGAGGACCTCTAGGGTCACAATAGACCACCCGGAAAGAAGTTTGGGCAAAAATCATAACAGGGCCCCAAAAAGCCAAAAATCGAAAGCTATAATTGACTTTTTTGGGCTTACAGGAGGCCCCGCAACGAATGTAGATATTTTCGCACCACATCGCACAAGAAACTCCCAGGGGACATGGGAGGCCTCCGGGGTCGGTCGTCAGGTCTCTGGTATGCTTGGACGATCGTTTTACGAAACACCAGCTATGGGGTCGTGACACCGAAAGCATGGATAAAATCGGAGTTGGGTGATCCAAATGACTTTCCCGGTGCATTGGGGATCCTCTACGGTCACGATAGAGCCAGCGGAAAAGTTTGTGCAAAAATCACAACCGGGGCCAGGAAGCCAAAATTCGAAGGCTATAATTCACGTTTTTGGGTTTCCTGGGAGGCCCCGAAACAAAGGACGATATTTTTGCACCACATCGCACGAGACACTACCAGGGGATATGGGAGGCCCTCATGGTCGATTATCAGGTCTTTTTTTTTTCTTTTTTCTTTTTTTTTTTTTTGTTTTGAAAAGGCAAGATAACCAGGTAACTTGAAGGTTAACCTAAGATGTCTGTTACCAATAAATTGGTAAGGGACTGGTCAACAGGAGTTGACCAAAGGTGAAGCGAATCACAAGTGTGCCCCAAATGAGCAAGATAGTCGGCCACAGCATTGGTTTGCTAACCGCTAGATTATCTCCCTCAATGGTAATATGCTTAAAGCCTCGTTCCCTAGCCACTTTGACTCCTTCACGCAGATTAATGGCTTTCGCCATTAGGATGTTACAGTACCGCAGGAACGAGCTCCCATCAATAGTGCTTCTCCCTGATCGTCCCGAAGAACAAAACCTGCAATTGCATCAGAATTATCTTAGAACCATCAAAATTTAGCTTGACATAGTCCGGTTGAGGTGGGCTCCAACATACGTTTGATCATGGAACTTTTTTAACAGCTTTGCGATGGAAAGCTCCGCTTATGTCAAAGTCAAAACTCTTGTGTGACAAAGCTTTCCATTCATTGAAACTAACTTTGACTGACATAGCTATCTGGATGGGACTTGTGGATAGGTTATCAAACTGTATTTTGTTGCGGGCAAACCAAAACATCCACCATGTCGTAATAAGAAGGATGAGTTCCCATTCAGCCAGCTTTTTCTTGAGTAAATTGAGGCTTTGGATGAAAGAGAGATCTGGATTTAGATCCGTACATAATTTAACTCCACAAAGGCTTTCAACTTCTTTCACAGTTTGAACAAAGGCAAGGCAACTAAAAAATAGATGATATTTATCTTCACAATGGAAATTATAAAATACACATTCTTGGGAAATGTAAATTTTACTTTGTTGCAACCTATGTTTGGTTGGCAAATCGTCAAGACACAGTTTCCAAAGAAAAAATTTAATCTTTGGAGGAATATTTAGATTCCAAATCCAACTAAACTCACAAGAGGTTCATTCTATAATTATCTTGAAGACCTTGTGCTATCCAGGTGGCAGATTTACAAGGAAAAAGTCCATTACTGGAGAAACCCCAGTAGAATTTATTAGGGACTTCGTTATAGGGAATTGGGATTCCCTGAATTGCTCGTATGGTATCGGGAGGGACAACTCTAGCGAGTAAACTAGTATCCCAAGTACCTTGGCTAGAAATGAAAAGCTTGATAGGAATTGACAAATCAAAAAAAGGGTCATTAGATTGAGCGTCATGAAACATTTCTTTAAGAGGTACTTGAGAAACCCAAATATTTGTCCAAAAATGTATAGATTCTCCATTATCTACCTGTCATCGAATATCTTTTTTGAATAATTCTCGAACTTGAAGCAGGTACGACCATTGCCAAGAACTTTTGTTGCCCTTTTTAAAGTCTAAAATATGACAATCCTTTAAATATTTGCTCTTTATAAGCCTGGCCCATTTGCTGTCTGGGTCCTTAATAATTTTCCATATTAATTTCATCTGCATGGCCTTATTTACTGCGTCTGCTTTTTGGAGAGCTAAGCCACCTAACTTTTTAGGACGACAAACCTTATCCCATCCTATTAAATTTGCTGTTTTGCTATCTGGACTTTTGTTCCATAAGAAATTCCTGTTAATTTTGTCTAAATGTTGCAAAGTAGAGGTAGGTAGAGAAAAGCTTTGCATCGTAAAGACTGGAGTTGCTGCCAGATTTGCTTGGATAAGCGTTGTTCTACCAGCTTAAGACAAAGAGTTAGCTTTCCATTTAGCAAGGTGATTCTGGGTGTGTTCCACTACCGAACTAAAAGTCTGACTATTGACTCGGTCATTAATAATGGGGCATCCCAGGTATTTATCTAAACATGAAGAATGACTCATTAAAAGTATACCTTTGAAAGATTCAATCATATTTCTTGTAATTTTTTTGTACATTGAAAAACTGATTTGTCGAAATTTATTTTCTGACCCGACATGTTACAGTATTGATCTAGGATATTTTTAATTGTGTGACAACTTTGGTTTGTTGCTTCAGCAAAAATCATTGTATCATCCGCAAAAGTCAAAAAAGGAAAATTTTTAGCCCCCTGACAAATTTTTATCGCTATGCTCTTTGTCGAGAAATCACTTTCTCTTTGTAATCTGCGGGCTAGTACCTCAGCACAAAGGATAAAAATATAAGGGGATAGCGGATCCCCTTGTCTGATACCTCTAGAGGGAGTGAAAGTAAAACCTGGGGCATTATTGACAAGGACTGAAAAGGAGACTGATGTGATACATTCTTTTACCCAACCAATCCACTTATCATTAAATCCAAACTTTGCAAATACTCGAAAAATAATATTCCAATCCAATCTATCGTAGGCTTTTTCCATATCAAGTTTTATACCAAGCCAACCACTTTTACCTTTTTTTTAATGGAAAGAGTGAAAAACCTCATGTGCTAGAAGTATATTATTCTGGATACAACGATCCGCTACAAAAGCCCCTTGTAGGAGGTGAATTAGCTTACCCAAAACAGACTTTAATCTTTCCGTTAAAATCTTGGCTATTATCTTATAGATTGTTGTACAGAGGCTAATAGGTCGAAAGTGATCTGCTGCTATTGGATTATCAATTTTAGGGATAAGTGTTATAAAAGTTTGATTTATTTCTTTTAGGATTTTTTCAGAAAAGAAGAATGCTTTAACTGCCCTAATTACAGAGGGACCCAGAATACTCCAATAAGTTTGGAAGAAAGCAGCCGGGAATCCATCAGGTCCCGGAGATTTATTTGGTGCCATTAGAAAAACCGCTTCCTTAACTTCATTATCAGAGACATCTTCAGTAAGGAGAACATTGTCGTCAGGCGAAATTTCAGTAGTTATGTCTTGCAGATCCAAATCCGATGGATTTATGCAATTATTATCTCTAATAAATCGGAAATTGAACTCCTTGCTAATCTCATGGCGAATACTATGGAGTTCTGTAAAGTGAAGACCATCCTTATTTTGAAAGTTCAAAAATTTTTTTCTACTCTTTCGTATCGTTGCTTTGGTTTGAAAGTAGGCCGTGTTTCTGTCTCCTAGTAGTAAATTTTTTTCACGGGATCTTTGATACCAATAAGTTCTGTTAAAATTTATTAGACATGCTTTATTTTTTAACAAATTGGCTTGCGAGGTAATCAATTGTCCATTTTGTGGCATGGCACAAAGTTTACTTTGAACACTAATTATCTTTCCTTCAACTTCTTTGAGTTGTCGGGTTACATTTCCAAACTTGAGTTTAGCCCAATTCTTTGAGAGCTTTTTCAAGTTTTTGGATTTTTGCAAAAGTTGGAACGTTTGCGAGCCATTATACATTGTGCTCCAAGCTTTTCTAACAAGGGGCTCATATTCTATATGCTTAATCCATGCTAATTCAAATCTGAAAGGAGGGGGAGTAAATGAGATTTGAGAGTTAATATGCAAAATAATTGGACAGTGATCCGAAGAGCTAAAGTCATGGTTTGAGACGTGCATTAAAGGAAACAAAGACAGCGAAGTAGGAGGTACTAACACTCTATCCAATCTTTCCAAAACATTGTTAATACCCGATTTTTTCTTAAGCCAGGTAAAAGATCCTCCCATAAACGGGAGTTCCAAAATATTTGCATTGAACTTGAAGCTTTGTAATCTATCAAACCTAGCTGGAGAAGGAACAGACCCTCCTAGCTTTTCACAAGATGAACTTATATCATTGAAATCACCCATGAGAACAAAGGGTACAGTAAGAGAGTTGCAATTGTATTTTGTGAGCTACTTGAGGAGGGGCATAACAAAATACAACAATCAGGGGAGGAGAGTTTGCATAATCTTTAACAAGAACTGAGATAAAATGTACTTCTTTATGTATAACAATAACATCAAGTACATTAGACTGCCACATTATCCAGATACCACCAGAGAATCCCATACAAGAGATGAAATCAAAATCATTGAAATCAAACTGATGCATAATAGCTGTACTAGGGTCATATTGTAATTTGGTTTCAACCAAGGCCATCAAATGAACATTATGAATTTTACAAAATAACTTGACTTCCTCACCAACATTTTTCCTACCCACCCCCCTCACATTCCAAAAGGCTATATTATCCATAAAAATGCTAATAATAGAGCATCAGAGGGCTTAAAAAGAGACTGAAAATCAACAGAGATCATCTTTTTTGTAACAAGGCTGAAACTGGCTTCCCAAGGAAGGAGAATAAGGAGTTGAGTGGCCACATGGAAAGGCCTCTCTCTCCAAACAACTAATCTATCACTAGAATTAGCAAGACTGAATATAAACCAACCAGATCCAAGAACAAGATAAATGGCTTCATCTTTAACAAAATTCGAATAATGTTGGGTTTTGAGCGTAAGAGCTCTGAATTCAATACCTTTACCAAGCATTTTACCCAATAAGCTGTTACAAAAAAAGCATTCATATCATCTGCTACTTGTGGTAAGTCATCCACAACTCATTCCTTAGGCATACCAAGAGTAAAGAAATTAATTTTAGGAATCTTAGAGCTAGACTCATCATAACCAAAAGGCAAAGGAGCATGACTCAAATTAATAGTCTCAGTGGTAGTATTCATAGGAGGAACATGAAATGATACATCCTCCAAAATCACAGATTCGAAATTACGAGAGGTCATGAAATAATAGCATTGCAAGTAATAATAGCTTAACAGAAAACTGAGAAAGATAACAAAGGATAGAGAATGATAAGTTGCAAGAATAAACCTGCAAGGCCAAAGCCTTAAATAGCCGTCAAGAGGGCAAACCAAACCACTGATCTCAGTAGGTAGAGGAGCACAGAGCATGAGAGAGTGACACTCACATGCCTGAATACTGATAGAGTAGGCTAGAAACAAAATACTGCTGCCTCCTTCAAAGAAGAGGTGATGGCAAAACCTGTCTCTCAACACCAGAGGTGTGGGGAGAACAGTATTTGCATTGAAAGAGCTCTTTGAGAGGGTACAAGCGGGCAGAAGAAACATAAGGCATGAACAGTGAACAGCAAGAAAGCCACTGTAGAGAGCAGACCAAGTTTCCCAAAAACGTGAAGGAACCAAAACGCTAGAGAATGGCCACGCAGCCCATAAATTGGCACTATAAAAACCACAAACTAAGTTGTGAGGGTGACGAAATCCAAGAAAATTTCCCAGAAAAGATGTAGCAAGATCAGATGAGGAGATTTGGGTCTTAAGACGAAATCTAGAGTTAGCTGGTTTTTCCCCAAATCGCACAAGAAATTGAAAACAAATGGATTGAGCAGATAGAAACCAAACACAATTCTTAGCAAGTACCAGGAAGTGCTTAATAATCCATAAATTTGGTCTGAGGTGATGTATTGGATTGAAATTTCTTGGCGTGCTAAATTTAGTATTATCATGACAAAAAATTTGGGCATTGAAAGACACATGCCAAATTGAGCTAAAAAGCTTTAAGGCAAGGCAATTTGGTTTGGTTAAGTGGGATCTGAGCTTAAATAGTAAGGAGGACTGAGATTTCCATGGGATTTGGGGATTTCATGGTGCTGAAGACAGGGAAGAAGGAAGGGGATGGGTTTCTTGGGGGGCCTTTTTTTTTTTCATCTTTTTTGTCCTCGATTATAGGTCTCTGGTATGCTTGGACGGGCATTTTACGAAACACCAAGATACAGGGCCGTAACACCGAAAGCATGAGTAAAATCGGAGATCGGGGACCTGGATGACATTTCTGGTGCACGGGAAATCCTCTAGGGCCACGATAGAGCCCCCGGAAAATTTTGAGCACAAATCATAACCGGGCCCCGAGAAGCCAATAATCGAAGACTATAATTGACGTCTTTTGGGCTTACCGGAGGCCCCGAAACGAAGGTAGATATTTTCGCACCACATCGCACGAGACACTCCTAGGGGACATGGAAGACCCCCTTGCTTGGTTATCATGTCTCTCTTATGCTTGGGAACGGGTTTTACAAAACACCAAGCTAAGGGTCGTAACACCGAAAATACGGGTAAAATCGGAGTTTGGGCACCCGAATGAGCTTTCCAACACCAAGGGTGCTCTAAGGTTGGGCAAAAATCATAACCAGACCCCAGGAAGCCAAAAATCGAAAGCTGTAATTCACGTTTCTTGGGGCTTACGGGAAGCCCTAGAACAAAGTTGAATATTTCCCCACTGCATTGCACGAGACAATCCCAGGGACACGGGAGGCCCCCGTGGTCGGTTATCCTGTCTCTGGTATGCTTGGACATGTGTTTTACGAAACACCAAGCTATGGGGCCGTAACACCGAAAGCATGGGTAAAATCGGAGGTTGGGGACCCGGGTGATCTTTTCGGTGCACCGGGCATCCTGTAGAGACACGATAGAGACCCCGGAAAAGTTTGGGGAAAAATCATAACCAGGTCTCAAGAAGCCAAAAATCGAAGGCTATAATTCACTTTTTTGGGCTTACGCGAGGCCCCGCAACGAAGGTGGATATTTTCGCACCACATCGCACTAGACACTACTAAGAGAAATGGGAGGCCCCCGTGGTCGGTTATCAGGTCTCTGGTATGCTTGGTTAGGCGTTTTACGAAAAACCAAGCTAAGGGTCGTAACACCGAAACCATGGGTAAAATCGGAGTTTGGGGACCCGGATGACCTTCCCGGTGTATCCAGAGTTCTCTAGGGTCACAATAGACCCCCCGGAAAAGTTTGGGCAAAAATCACAACTGGTCCCAGGAAGCAAAAATTCGAAGGCTATAATTCATATTTTTTGGGCTTACGGGAGGCCCCGAAACAAAGGTGGATATTTTCGCACCACATTGCACGAGACACTCTCGGGGGACATGGGAGGCCCTCGTGGTCAGTTATTAGCTTTCTGGTATGCTTGGACTGGCGTTTTACGAAACACTAAGCTAAGAGTCGTAACACCGAAACCATGGGTAAAATCAGAGTTTGGGGACCCTGAAGACCTTCCCAGTACACCGAAGGTCCTCTATGGTCACGAAAGACTCTCTGTAAAAGTTTGGGCAAAAATCACAACCGAACCCCCAGAAGCCAAAATCGAAGGCTAATTCAAGTTTTTTGGGCTTACGCGAGGCCCGGAACGAAGGTGGATATTTTCGAACCGCATCGCACGAGACACTTCCAGGGAACATGGGAAGCCCCAGTGGTCGGTTATCAGGTCTCAAGTATGCTTGAACGAACGTTTTACGAAACACCAAGCTACAGGTTCGTAACAGCGAAATCATGGGTAAAATTGAAGTTTGGGGATCCGGATTACCTTTTCAGTGCACCGGGCATCATGTAGAGTCACAATATAGACCTCGAAATGTTTGGGGAAAACTAATAACCGGGTCTCAGGAATCCAAAAATCGAAGGCTATAATTCACGTTTTTTGCAGGAATCCAAAAATCGAAGGCTAATTCACGTTTTTTGGGCTTACGCGAGGCCCCAAAATGAAGGTGGTTTTTTTCGCACCACATCGCACGAGACACTCCTAAGGGATATGGGAGGCCCTCGTGGTCGGTTATATGGTCTCTGGTTTACCAGGACAGGCGTTTTACGAAACACCAAGCTAAGGGTTGTAACACCGAAACCATGGCAAAAATCGGAGTTTGGGGACCCGGTTGTCCTTCCTGGTGTACCCAGGGACCTCTAGAGTCACAATAAACCACCCGGAAAAATTTGGGCAAAAATTACAACCGGACCCCGAAGACAAAAATCGAATGCTATAATTAATGTTTTTTAGGCTTACGGGAGGCCCGAAACGAAGGTGGATTTTTTAGCACCACATCACACAAGACACTCCCAGGTGACACGGGAGGCCCTCGTGGTCGGTTATCAGCTCTCTTATATCCTTGGATAAGTGTTTTACGAAACACCAAGCTAAGAGCCGTAACACCGAAACCATGGGTAAAATCGTAATTTGGGGACTCGAATGACCTTCCTGGTGCAACAAGGATACTCTAGGGTCACAACAGACCCTCCTAGAAAAGTTAGGGCAAAAATCACAACCGGACCCCAGGAAGTCAAAAATCGAAAGCTATAATTCACGTTTTTTAGACTTACGGGAGGCCCTGGAACAAAGGTGGATATTTTCGCACCATATCGTACGAGACACTCCCAGAGGACATGGGAGGCCCTCATGGTCGGTTATCAGATCTCTGGTATGCATGGACAGACGTTTTACGAAACACCAAGCTAATGATCGTAACACCGAAGCATAGGTAAAATCGAAGTTTGGGGACACAAATGACCTTCCAAATGCAACAAGGATCCTTTAGGGTCACAATTTACCCCACGAAAAAGTTTGGGCCAAAATCACAACCGGGCCTAGGAAGGTAAAAATTCGAAGGCTATGATTCACTTTTTTTGTGCTTACACGAGGCCCCGAAACGAAGGTCGATATTTTTCGCACCACATCGCACGAGACACTCCCAGGGAACATGCGAGGCCCCAGTGGTCGGTTATTAGGTCTCAAGTATGCTTGAACGGACGTTTTACGAAACACCAAGCTACAAGTCCGTAACAATGAAATCATGGGTAACATCGGAGTTTGGGGATTCTAATGACCTTTTGCGGTGCACCGAGCATCCTGTAGAGTCACGATAGACACCCCGGAAAAGTTTGGGGAAAACTCATAACCGGGTCCCAGGAAGCCAAAAATCGAAAGCTATAATTCACGTTTTTTTGGCCTTACGCGAGGCCCCAAAACGAAGGTGGATATTTTCGCACCACATCGCATGAGACACTCCTAGGGGACATGATGCGAGTCCGCCGTGGTCGGTTATCAGGTCTCTGGTAGGCTTGGTTAGGCGTTTTAGGAAAAACCAAGCTAAGGGTCGTAACACCGAAACCATGAGTAAAATCGGAGTTTGGGGACCCGGATGACCTTTTCAGTGCACCGGGCATATGTAGAGTCACGATAGAGACCCCAAAAAGGTTATGGGAAAACTCATAACCGGGTCTCAGGATACCCAAAATCGAAGGCTATAATTCACGTTTTTGGGCTTACGCGAGGCCCTGGAATAAAGGTGGTTATTTTCGCACCACATCGCACGAGACACTCCTAGGGTACATGGGAGGCCCACGTGGTTGGTTATATGTTCTCTGTTGTGTTTGGACAGGCGTTTTACGAAACACCAAGCTAAGTGTCGTAACACAGAAACCATCGCAAAAATCAGAGTTTGGGGAACCGGTTGTCCTTCCTGGTGTACCCAGGGACCTCTAGAGTCACAATCGACCGCCCGGAAAAGTTTGGGCAAAAATCACAACCGGACCCAAGGAAGACAAAAATCGAAGGCTATAATTAATGTTTTTTGGGCTTACGGGAGGCCCCGAAATGAAGGTGGATATTTTTGCACCACATCGCATGAGACACTCCTAGGGGACAGGGGAGGCCCTCGTGGTCGGTTATCAGCTCTCTTATATCCTTGGATAAGTGTTTTACAAAACACCAAGCTAAGAGCCGTAACACCGAAACCATGGGTAAAATTGGAGTTTGGGAACTCGAATGACCTTCCTGTTGCACCAAGGGTGCTCTAGGGTCACAATAGACCCCCCAAAAAAGTTTGGGCAAAAATCACAACCGGACCCAAGGAAGCAAAAAATTGAAGGCTATAATTCATGTTTTTTGGGCTTACGGGAGGCCCCGGAACAAAGGTGGATATTTTCGCACCAAATCGTACGAGACACTCCCAGGGGACATGGGAGGTCCTCATTGTCGGTTATCAGATCTCTGGTATGCTTGGACAAGCGTTTTACGAAACACCAAGCTAAGGGTCGTAACACCAAAGCATAGGTAAAATCGGAGTTTGGGGACCCGAATGACCTTCCTATTGCACTGAGGATCCTTTAGGGTCACAATTTACCCCTCAAAAAAGCTTGGGCCAAAATCACAACCGGACCCTAGGAAGCCAAAATTCAAAGGCTATAATTCACGTTTTTTGTGCTTACGGGAGGCCTGAAATGAAAGTGGATATTTTCATAGCACATCGCACGAGACACTCCCAGGGAACATGGGAGTCCTCAGTGGCCGGTTATCAGGTCTCAAGTATGCTTGAATGAACGTTTTACGAAACACCAAGCTACAAGTCCGTAACAGCGAAATCATGGGTAAAATCGGAGTTTGGGGATCCGGATGACCTTTTCGGTGCACCGGGCATCCTGTAGAGTCACGATAGACACCCTGAAAAAGTTTGGGGAAAACTCATAACCGGGTCCCTGGAAGCCAAAAATCGAATGCTATAATTCACGTTTTTTGGACTTACGCGAGGGCCCGAAACGAAGGTGGTTATTTCGCACCACGTCACATGAGACACTCCTAGGGGACATGGGAGGGCTCTGTGGTCCGTTATCATGTCTCTTATATATCCTTGGATAAGCCTTTTACGAAACACCAAGCTAAGGGTCATAACACAGAAACCATGGCAAAATTCGGAGTTTGGTGACCTAGTTGTCCTTCCTGGTGTACTCAGGGACCTCTAGGGTCACAATAGACCACCTGAAAAAGTTAAGGCAAAAATCACAACCGAACCTCAAGAAGACAAAAACCGAAGGCTAATTCATGTTTTTTGGGCTTACGGGAGGCCCAGAAATGAAAATGGATATTTTCGCACCACATCGCGCGAGACACTCCCAAAGGCCCAGAAACGAAAATGGATATTTTCGCCCTCGTGGTCGGTTATCAGCTCTCTTATATCCTTGGATAAGCGTTTTACGAAACACCAAGCTAAGAGCCGTTACACTGAAACCATGGGTAAAATCGGAGTTTGGGGACTCGAATGACCTTCCTTGTGCACCAAGGGTACTCTAGGGTCACAATAGACCCCCCGGAAAAGTTTGGGCAATAATCACGACCGGACCCCAGGAAGCCAAAAATCGAAGGCTATAATTCACGTTTTTTTGGCTTACGGAAGGCTCCGGAACAAAGGTGGATATTTTCGCACCACATCTTACGAGACACTCCCATTGGGAGGCCCTCGTGGTCGGTTATCAAAACTATGGTATGCTTGGACATACGTTTTACGAAACACCAAGCTAAGGGTCGTAACACCGTAGCATGGGTAAAATCGGAGTTTGGGGACCCGAATGACCTTCCCGTTGCAACGAGTATCCTTTAGGGTCACAATTTACCACTCGGAAAATTTTGGGCCAAAATCACGACCGCGTCCCTGGAAGCCAAAATTTGAAGGCTATAATTCACGTTTTTTGTGCTTACGGGAGGCCCCGAAACAAAGGTGGGTATTTTCGCGCCACATCGCACGAGACACTCCCAGGGGACATGGGGGGGCCGTGGTCGGTTATCAGGCCTCTGGTATGCTTGGACGGGCGTTTTAAGAAACACCAAGCAATATGACCGGAACAAGCATGGTTAAAATCGGAGGTTGGGGACTCGGATGACCTTTACGGAGCACTGGGGATGCTCTAGGGTCACGATTTACCCCTCGGAAAAGTTTGGGCCAAAATCACGACCGGGTCCCAGGAAGCCAAAATTTGAAGGCTATAATTCACGTTTTTTGTGCTTACGGGAGGCCCCGAAACAAAGGTGGATATTTTCGCGCCATATCGCACGAGACACTCCCAGGGGACTGAGGGGCCCGTGGTCGGTTATCAGGTCTCTGGTATGCTTGGACGGGCGTTTTACGAAACACCAAGCTATATGACCGGAACAAGCATGGGTAAAATAAGAGGTTGGGGACCCGAATGACCTTTCTGGTGCACTGGGAATGCTCTAGGGTATATCAAGCTAAGGGTCGTAATACCATAGCATAGGTAAAATCGGAATTTTGGGGACCCGAATGACCTTCCCGTTGCACCGTGGATCCTTTAGGGTCACAATTTACCCCTCGGAAAAGTTTGGGCCAAAAATCACGACCGGTCCCTGGAAGCCAAAATTTGAAGGCTATAATTCAAGTTTTTTGTGCTTATGGTAGGCCCCGAAACAAAGGTGGATATTTTCGCGCCACATCGCACGAGACACTCCCAGCGGACATGAGAGGGCCCTTGGTCGGTTATCAAGTCTCAGGTATGCTTGGACGGGCATTTTACGAAACACCAAGCTATATGACCGGAACAAGCATAGTTAAAATCGGAGGTTGGGGACCCGAATGACCTTTCTGGTGCACTGGGGATGCTCTAGGGTCACGATAGAGCCTCCTGGAAAAGTTTGGGCAAAAATCATAACTGGGCCCCTGGAAGTCAAAACTTGAAGGTTATAAACGTTTATTGGGCTTACGGGAGGCCCCAGAACGAAGGTGGATATTTTCTCTCCACATCGCACGAGGCACTCACAGGGGGCATGCGAGGCCCCCGTGGTGGGTTATCAGGTCTCTGGTATGCTTGGGAAGGGGTTTTACAAAACACCAAGCTAAGGGCCCGTAACAGTGAAATCATGGGTAAAATCGGAGTTTGGGCGACCCGAATGATCTTCCTGGTGTACCTAGGGTCCTCTAGGGTCAAAATAGACCCCCCGAAAAAGTTTGGGCAATAATCACAATCGGAACCCAGGAAGCCAAAAATCGAAAGCTATAATTCTCGTTTTTTGGCCTTACAGGAGGCCCCGGAACGAAGGTGAATATTTTCGCACCACATCGCACGAGACACTCCAATGGGACATAGGAGGCCCTCGTGGTCAGTTATCAGGTCTCTGGTATGATTAGACGGACGTTTTACGAAACACCAAGCTAAGGGTCGTAAAACTAAAATCATGGGTAAAATCGAACTAAAATCGTTTTACGAGACACTTCCCGTTGCACCGAGCATCCTGTATGGTCACAAACTCACAATTGAGCCATCGGAAAAGTTTGGGCCAAAATCACAATCGGGCCCCAGGAAGCCGAAATTCGAAGGCTATAATTCACGTTTTTTGGGCTTTCGGGAGGTCCTGGAACGAAGGTGGATATTTTCACACCACATCGCACGAGACACTCCCAGGGGACATGGGAGGCCCTCTGGGTTAGTTATCAGGTCTCTGGTATGCTTGGACGAGCGTTTTACGAAACCTTAAGCTACGAGGCCGTAACACCGAAAGCATGGGTAAAATCGGAGTTTGGGATCCAGATGATATTCCTGGTGCACCAAGTCCTCTAGGGTCACGATAGATCCCTCGGAAAACATTGGTTAAAAATCATAACCGCGCCCCAGAAAGCCATAAATCGAGGGCTATAATTCACGTTTTTTTGGCTACGGGAGGCCCCAGAACGAAGGTATATATTTTCGCACCACATCGCACGAGACACACACAGGGGACATGCGAGGCCCCCGTGGTGGGTTATAGGTCTATGGTATGCTTGGTAAGGGGTTTCACGAAACACCAGGCTAAGGCCCGTATTAGCGAATCATGGGTAAAATCGGAGTTTGGGAATCCGAATGACCTTCCCGGTGTGGCTAGGGCCCTCTAGCTTCATAATAGACCCCCACAGAAAATTTTGGGCAAAAATCATAACGGGCCCCATGAAGCCAAAAATCAAAGGCTATAATTCACTTTTTTTTTGGGCTTACGAGAGGCCCTGGAACGAAGGTGGATATTTACGCACCACATCGTACGAGGACACTCCCAGGGGACATGGGAGGCCATCGTGGTCAGTTATTAGGCCTCTGGTATGCTTGGACGGGCGTTTTACGTAACACCAAGCTATGGGCTGTAACACCAAAAGTGTAACACCCCGAATTTTCGTCTAATTTAAAACCATTTAAAATCACGAGTTGCAGCGGAAAAACCCTGGAAATTCGAAGCGCTACCGCCGTATTTAATGTTCAAATTAAATACAAGCTAGAAAGAAACCAAATGTTGATATCTCAAACATACACTAGATAATTAAATAATAACTATCTTTTCCAACTAAACTTAAAACAAATAATCCAAATAAAATAAGAAATACTTAAACTATTAATTCTCATGCAAGAGAATTAATCTCATTACAATAATAGAAATCCCAAATAATAAAGAGTTCCAATCTAAACAATAAAAATAAATTGTTTTTAGGAGATATATAATCTTCTTCAGTCGCCTTTCCTAGCTCACACCACGAGCTACAAATCCTGTCAGTCTACTCCCCCATATAGACGTATTCCATATAGGTTCATCATAGGCCCACCATTGAAGAGAAATGTACAATAAACACAAGTAAAAAGAAAAACAAACAATCAACTACGCTGAGTAATTCATAACCACACAATCCATTTTTAAATCTCCATTTAAGCCATCATGCTTAATAAACATGCTTGAATAAATAAAAGACTATCATCCTTCTTACGCACAAATAGAACTGGTGCGCCCCACGGTGACACACTAGGTCTAATATACCCTTTCTCCAACAACTCCTCTAATTGCTCCTTTAGTTCTTTCATCTCTAAAGGTGCCATTCTATACGGTGCCCTCGAAATCGGACCTGTTCCAGGAACTAGGTCAATCTGAAACATAGTATCCCTCACTGGTGGCGTGCTAGGAATCTCCTATGGAAATACATCGGGAAACTCATTGACCACATCAATCTTTGAGATTTCCTCGTCTATTCCCTCTACATTCTGAATGTGACACAAAAATCCCTCACATCCCTTCTCTAAGTGCTTCTTCGCCACTAACATTGAAATAATCCCAATTCCTCCCTTAGTGACAATTTCTTTATAAGAGATTTTATTACCTCTAGGCCCTTTCAGCGATATCTTTTGTTCACTACAATCGATTCTCGCTTTATACTTGTTAAGCCAGTTCATCTCCAAAATAACATCAAAATCTCTCAATTGAAACTCAATCAGGTCTGCAGGCAATTCAGATCCTGCAATATT
The DNA here is from genome assembly GCA_038025085.1 of Tetragonia tetragonoides. Lineage (NCBI taxonomy): Eukaryota > Viridiplantae > Streptophyta > Magnoliopsida > Caryophyllales > Aizoaceae > Tetragonia > Tetragonia tetragonoides. The sequence continues at coordinate 6,605,839 of CM076140.1, read as the reverse complement.
CACACAAACATTGGGATGCACTACTTTACACAATACCACCTCTCCAGTAGGAGTGGAAATATTAGTCTCTAAAGACTCTACTACTCCCATCCCAGGTTTCTTAACAAAATTCTCAGATATGAATGAATATGATGCTCCAGAATCAAATAATAGATAGGCAGGCAAAGAATTTATAAGAAACGTACCAGTCACCACATTGTTTGCCGCATCAGCCTGTACTTGATTCATCACAAACAAACGACCTCCATTTCTGTTCTGGTTGCCATTGTTGTTCTAAACATTTCCAGCCTGTCCATTCAGCCCATTCTGTCGATTACCACCCTGATTGTTCCTATTTTGACCCTGAACTGCAGGAGCTTGAACATTGTTGTTGCCCCCACCATTGTTCACAATCTTGCCCTTCTCAGGACAATCATAAGAACTATACCCCATCTCTTAACAAGTGTAGCATCTCACCTTATTTCCAGCACAATCAACCCCGGGTGATTCTTGTTGCAGCTCTTGCAAATGTAGGGTTTGCCTTTCCAACCCCCATTATTTCGATGGCCATTTTCATTGCCATTCTTGTCACTTTCATTCTTGGAATTTCCACCCTCATTGTGGTTAATCCCCTTGTTGTTGTTGTTGTTGTTGTTGTTGTTGTTGTTGTTGTTGTTGTTGTTGTTTTTGTTGTTGTTTTTGTTGTTGTTGTTGCCATTCTGGTTGTTCCCTCCCCGAAACTTTTCCTTCTTCTCACCACCACTACCCTGGTGTTCATCAAACTTCCTCTTTTTCCCAGTCACCTCCTCTCTATGCTTAAAAATTGCAGCTTGATTCGCAGCACGATTATAGGCCTCTTGCACAGTTTGACACTTATAACCCCAAAAGACTCTCGAATGGTCCAGTACAACCCATTCTGGAATCTACTGGCCTTATGTTGTTCCGTAGGGACTAATCCTCCCGCGAAACGAGCTAGGTCGTCAAACTTTTCAGCATACTCCTGAACAGTCATCTTTCCTTGGATAAGGTTCAAGAACTCGTTATATTTCTGGTTCTGGAGATACTCCGGGTAGAACTCCTCTCTAAGAACCGTTTTGAACATTTCCCAATTAAAACCCGGTCGAGCTCTAATTGACGTGCCATTGGTTGTCCACCAACGATCTGCCTTCTTCCGGAACAGATAGACAACACTGTCTACCTTAAGTGCCTCCGGACACCCAGTTATCACGAAGATTTTCTCCAAATCTCGCGTCCAATCGTCGAGAAGTACGGGATCCTCACGCTCTTCGAACACAGGCAGATTATGCCCCTTAATCTTCTTAGATATGGAGGCGAAATCGTCACTTCAAACTACTCTAGTCTCATCTCTTTGCATCATCTGCGCGATGAATGCATTAGACTGCGTCAAGGCTTGCTGTGACTGTACAAGTTGCGCTAACAAAGCTTGCGCCATTTCCTCTCCATTACCCACGTTATTGTTATCTCCCATAGAACTGCTAGACTCCTCGACTCTTTGTCTATTTCTTCTAGGTGGCATCTAGCAACCTAAAGGATCAACAAAAGAAAAAGAAAAGGGTATTAGCTACCCATATCACACTCATGTGTGATAATCGCCACTAACATATACACTTGACTCATATATATGTTTAATAGCCAACAAGGGCTCTAGGCTCTTATTACATTCAAGCATTGGCCTTATTACACTCTTGCGTACTAGCAAGTTCAAGTTTCAATTGACTTTGTTCTTTCTTAAAAATAAACAAATAACAATCATAATGAAACAGTCATGCCTCTTTCATAGGCGTTTTCGCAATATTCATACTCCAAATAGCAAGTAAATAGCACAATTTATTGCAAAAGTTCCATCTCATAAATCAAATAATAACGTATTTGTTCTCAAAAATGAGTGCTTGTCAAACCAAGCCTCAATAGCATGGATAAAGCAAAATAATAACATTCTAATCATAATGTCAAAACAAATGGCTCGCAGGCCCAAATTAAGTTTCAAATAGTTTACTCCAACAAAAAATAAATAAACTAAGAATCACGCTTTCTTCGCGATCTTGCGCTTCTTCGCGCGCTTCGCTTGCAGTGCCTCTTGGTAGATTTCCTCGAGACTCTAGTCGAGCTCATTGAACAACTCCGTTTCAAGCTCCTTGGCTTTATCGACCACTTCCTCCTTATCCTCTTTTGCAGGATGTGGCGGAAATCTAAACTTATGTTGTATCTCAACTAATGCAAGTTCCTTTATCTCGTCGATCTTGTCGATGATGCCAGGATGCTTCGTGAAACAATCCTGCGGCCAGCGCATTGCGCGTCTAAAGAGAGAGTCGAAGCCCTCCTTAAACGGCTTTCCCGCATTGTAAGATTGCTCCCACTCGTCATGAAGCTTATCTCTGAAAGCCTCCCAGATCTGGTTATGTTCAAAAGCTTTGTACATAACATACGCCTTCATGTGTTATGACCTCAAAGTGGACTTATCTCCATGGTAGTCATTGTACTTCTTGAAGGTCGCACTCGCCTCATCCTCAAATTCATATAGGCGCTTGTCCCCCTTCCATTGCAGAGTTCACGGATCTCTAGGTGAGCGACTCATCTACAAACGGGAAACAACACGTTAGTACTTCACTCGAGTACTTCAACTAATTCCAAAACAAGTAAAAGAACAAATCAACTCATTTCGGCTTACAAGTCTTTTATTCACATAACTTAAGTCTATTTAAGTTTATCACCTAAGAGTATATCTTAATGACATACTTTACAATTCAAAACGTACATTAGGGACAGTAACATACGCTTTGATACCAACTTCTAACACCCCTAATTTCCGTCTAATTTAAAACCATTTAAAATCACGAGTTGCAGCGGAAAAACCCTGAAAATTCGAAACGCTACCGCCGTATTTAATGTTCAAATTAAATACAAGGCTAGAAAGAAACCAAATGTTGATATCCCAAACATACATACTAGATAATTAAATAATAACTATCTTTTCCAACTAAACTTAAAACAAATAATCCAAATGAAATAAGAAATACTTAAACTATTAATTCTCATGCAAGAGAATTAATCTCATTACAATAATAGAAATCTAAAATAATAAAGAGTTCCAATCTAAACAATAAAAATAAATTATTTTTAGAAGATATACAATCTTCTTCCGTCGCCTTTATTTCCTAGCTCACACCACGAGCTACAAATCCTATCAGTCTACTCCCCCATATAGACGAATTCCATATAGGTTCATCATAGGTCCACCATTGAAGAGAAATGGACAATAAACACAGTAAAAAGAAAAACAAACAATCAGCTACGCTGAGTAATTCATCACCACACAATCCAATTTTAAATCTCCACTTAAGCCATCATGCTTAATAAACATGCTTGAATAAATAAAAGACGACATGCTTTAATTTAAATAACCAAACAATCCAAATAATAAATCCAATATTTATTATTATCCATTAGCCAAGTTCATTAGAGAGAAGAGAATCACATGAATGTCAGAACCAAACGCAGAAAGCTCAATAGGATCTTAGTCTCGTGCATAGTGGCAAAAGAGGGATCAACCATCCCGGAGTATAGATGACTCCCGAAGTACTTCTAGATGTTCCTAAGTATGCATACCCTCTCTCAACTCTTAGGTTTACAAGAAGAACAGTTTCATCCACAAAACTTCACTTGCCCAATTGCTCTTTGTATGGATACAAGCTTTAACCAAATACGTTGGGGCCATAACCAATGAACCCACTCAACATACCAGTTGACATTCCCATTCGCTCCCTTTGTGGATCCATTACCAAAGAAATCTTAACTCTCAATTTATCAATTCAAAGGTGATCACATAGTCAAGTAAATCTCATAATCTTGGCAATTCTCAAGTAACACAATATGGTTACGATTTCCGATGGCAAATTTTACATGAATGACATCTAGGCCTCAATTCAAAACCACCTAGTTCAATACCTTTAAGTAGGTTCCAATAGTCAAAGTTCAATTCAACTTATTGAAGTAACATGCTTACTAACATGAATCCACATGCTTACCAACATGATACAAAATAGCAATACAAGCTATATTCCAATTGAACAATTATTTACATAATTTTCGTTCAACAATCATAATAAATCATGCATCTCCTCACATGAATATCAACAAGTAGACATTGCTACACAAAGTGAATTTCCAACATAATACATGCATTCACTAATATATAATTCTATACGAATTATCACAAGGAAATAAATATCAATTATCCCTTTCCAAAATACTCACAAGTCCAAATATGAATTATCATTCTCAATCCAATACCAGACAGCATGAATACAAATTCCACTAGACATGAATTATGACAAAGAAATTACATAATTCATCTAGACATGAATTACCTTTAGCAATAAGGCAATCTAATCAATCAACAACGTAAGCTCCTTACGTTCAAGTGCGGTCAACGGGCCCTAACAAATCCACAATACACCAATAGTCAAAACTTGACTTCTAAACCTCTTTATTAAACTTTAAAGATGATTTAGTACCCTTAATTAAATTAATTAAGTTGATGGAATTTTCAGTTACTCATGCATGCTCAAAGCTTCCAAAAATCAATTTACACAACTAAATTAGGAAACTTTCCAAAACCCTAAAACAAGTCAACATGTCAAAACAAGTCAATACACCACCACCATCACCACCAACAGCGGCCCCCACCACCAGCAGATCCGTTGGTGGCCCACCGGCTGGCGCCTGACGACGCTGCAGCGCTGCACGGCTGGGTCGTGCGTCGCGCAGGCATCGCCCATGTGACCCCTATATATATTTTTTTAATTTTTTTTTGTTAATCAATTTAACAAATCCAAATCTAAATTGAATCCACATAATTAATAAATTTCCAGATTTAATCAAATCACAAGATCCAACCTTTTAAACTCAAACTTTGATTTAATTCAATAAAACAACAAACCCAACCCTAATCATGATCCTATCATGCAAAAACAATAGAATCTAGCAAACCCTAGGCAAAACATAAATTAGGGTTTACTCATACAAACTAGGGTTCATAAAAACAATGAATTTAAATCAAAAATACACTTTTAAATAATCAAAAGGCATCAAAAACACTTACTTGGAATAAAAAAGGATTAAAATTGCACAAGAAATGAATTGTGAGAGAGTGGAAAATCTCTTTCTTCTTCCCCCTTGGAATTTCGGCCGTAAGAGTGAGTAAGAGAGAGAAGCGTTTTTTTTTTTTTTTGGGGGATTTGGTAAAGAGTCAATTGATTTAGAAGTTGAGTGTATTTAGGAACTAAATACACTCCTTCCTTTCCTCAACTTATTCTTTCCTAAAATCTCTCCTAAAATCACTCCACTAACCAACAATTTAGGAAATAAATTTTAAAATAAATTTTCAGAATTTTCTTCACCCAAATTTTCGGCTAGGGTGGCCGAAAATAAGGCCCTACAAAGCCTTATAATTTTCGACCACTTCCGAAAATTATAGAGCTCAAAAACTCTTATTTGTTTTGGCCCAATTACATTTTAATTAAGTCCAAAATGAAAACCCAATATTAATTAGGCACTTTAAACATTTATGAGCCCAATTAATTATTTAAATCCGCAATTGCATTTTCTTTTAAGTAATTATTATTCTAAAATGAATAATAATACGAGGTATTACAAAAAGCATGGATAAAATCGAAGTTTGGGGACTTGGATGACCTTACCGTTTCACCGAGTATCCTCTAGGGTCACAATTGACCCCTCAGAAACGTTTGGGCCAAAATCACAACAGGGCCCCGCCATGAAGCCAAAATTCGAAGGCTATAATTCACATTTTTTGGGGTTACGGGAGGCCCCGGAACAAAGGTGGATATTTTCGCACTACATCAAGCTATATGGCGGGAATACTGAAAGCATGGGTAAAATCGAAGGTTGGGGATCCGGATGACCTTTTCGGTGCAACGGGGATGCTCTAGGGTCACGATAGAGCCTGCTGGAAAAGTTTGGTCAAAAATCATAACCGGACCCCATAACGCCAAAAATTGAAAGCTATAATTCACGTTTTTGGGGCTTACGAGAGGCCCCAGAACGAAGGTGGATATTTTCGCACCACATCGCACAAGACACTCCCAGGAGACATGTGAGGCCCCCGTGGTGGGTTATTAGATCTATGGTTTGCTTGGGAAGGGGTTCTACGAAACACCAACCTAAGGGCCGTAACAACGAAATTATGGGTAAAATAGGAGTTTGGGGACCCGAATGACCAACCCGGTGCATCGAGGCTCCTCTTGGGTCACAATAGACCCCCGAAAAAGTTTGGGCAAAAATCACAATAGAACCCCAGGAAGCCAAAAGTCGAAGGCTATTCAAGCTTTTTGGGCTTACGGGAGGCCCCGAAACGAAGATGGAAATTTTCGCTACGCATCGCACGAGATACTCCCAGGGGACATGGGAGGCCGTCATGCTCGGTTATCAGGTCTCTGGTATGCTTGGACTTACGTTTTACGAAACACCAAGCTATGGGCCCGTAACACCGAAACCATGGGCAAAATTGGAGTTTGGGGACCCGAATAACCTTTCCGGGATACGGAGGGTACTCTACTGTCTATGGACCCCTGAGAAAGATTGGCAAAAGTCTGAACCGGGTCCCGAGAAGCAAAAAATCAAAGGTTTTAATACTCATTTTGGGCACCGAGCATGTCTCCCCATCATCCCGTGCCACCAAACCTTCTGCCAAGTCCCCTGTACGATCGGCGAAGTCTCATAATTTCTCCTAGTTACTTTTCGATGGGTTTTGTAATTTGTTTTTCATTTTTCTTCTTCTAATTTTTTCTAATTTTTAAAGTTTTTTAAATAAAATTTAAATTAAATGGCTAGGTTGTATGAAAAATTAAAAAGAATATTATTCTATAACTTAATAATGTACTTGAAAAGTTTGTGGTGAAACTTGAAAACTCTCCAAACTTTCAAAAAGTCAAAACCCAGTATGAATCTCATAATGAGATCTTTTTTATTTTCTAATTGTATTAGGTCTAGGTGTATTGGTGTCTATATAAACTCCATCAGACATGTAATTTGTATGTATGCATGAACGAGAGTGACCAGCATCAAGATGTGAGGATAGACGAGTTCTTATTGGGAGTATTAAGCCTGGGACGTTAGTAATTCCTTCGTTAAAGGTGAATCTTGAGAGATTTGAGAGATTGTGTTGGAAAAAAAATTCGTTTGTAATTTTTTTTAACCTATAATAAAATTCTTTCGCGAATGGATTTTCCTTAGATTCAGGATTTCCAAGTAAATCTTGTATATTATTCTCCTTTTATTGTAATGTAGTTTCTAAGTACGAGAAAATTATTATGAGTGAAGTACGAGTAAATTCCAAATTCATGTTTTATTAGTCATATTTTCTGGTCGGGGACTAGCCCACAAAGCACAATAACTCCATGAACTTTTTCACCATACTTGGACTCACATGCACTGCATTTGCATGCTTCTGAATAAAGTTTTCACAATATTTTCGTATCCACTAAAATAACAAAATTAAAACACACAAGATATTGTATATATAAAAAAAACACTCCGTAATTCGCTTGCCCAATATGGCAAAATGTGCTACTCCGTACTGCCCATTAAAGTTCCAGTTCTGGCCTTTGTTTCTTTTAAAATCAAACTAATTCTGGGCTTCTCTTTTTCTTGGTAATAGTTCTGGGCTTTTGAGTTAGTGGGCTTAGAATCTAAAGAGTTCAAGTCTCGTACCCATAGCGCACAAGGCCAGAAGTACGATTCATAAAAAGGCCTGAAAGTTAGATTTGGGCCATTTAAAACAATAGCTCAGATTAAAGAGATTAGCCCATCTCAAGCGGCAACAGCCCACTACTGGATCAAAGTTAGTGTTCACAGTCCATTTCGTACGGAGAACATGTGGACCTTGGTGATCTAATTAGCAAAATCGAGATAGGTATACTTTTTTCTAATCTCAGGATATTTATAGCCTCTTTATTTATTTTTTTCTTTCTTCTAAAAACTTGTTTGAGATGATCTTACCGTAAATTTTTGTAAGACGAGGGTCACTTTTTGGTAAATTAGGGGTCACCGTTCATAATAACCGACCTCTATATTTCTAAATAGTTATTGTGAGGTGGTCATACAAGTGACAAGACTTGCTCCTTTTTTTTTTTAATTTTTATTTTTCTTTCTTACTTTTCTTTCTTTTTAGTTTCGGATAGAAAACATATAGTTATACTTTTACCACCAAATTCCCTGTGATATATTTTTTGATCTGGTCATATATAAGTAATCTCTTCCCATCAAAGAAAAATAAAAATGTAGATGTACCTCTATCCCTCCCTTGTTTTATGTAAATGGCTATTTCGTTCAGAAACATCAAATGTTGAAACGAACGAATGTACATCATTCATTTTAAATGAACACAATTAGTAGCCTTGGCTAGATGAGCTTGGTTTAGTATCACTACATCCATGCTATGATGCTATCTATGCTCGTGCAATGCAAGTTGCCTCCCTAAAAAAGACATCATTTTTAATCAGAAGTTAATATGTTTATTTAATCTGTTTTTGCTATTATTTCCTACATCGTATCTTTAAAAAATAATCCCGGCCTTTTTATTGTGGGTCTGTTTCACACAAATTTCTTACATTTTTAAATAATGATTCCATTTCACATAAAACTTACTCAATAAACATGCATACATAATTTGCCCATTTGAGTTCTAAACTAGACACTTGTCAGTGTTTAGGTTCATAGTACACAGATATATATTATTATTATTATCTCAATGCACTTGGTCACCAATGATAATAATTTAATTAAATTGATAATTTTTGACAAGAGGGTACTTGCATTGTATTTGTGTGTCTTATAATTAGGAGGTATACTATTTCTGGTTACCCCTTAAAGTAAGTGAAAGCCTGATAGATCTTTCCGAAATCTATTTGTATATATCAGGTATCTTACTCTAATCAGAAAATGCATCCCTCGACATAATATCCTTTTGTAAGAGTGCAGATTGCTTAAGAAATACTATTACCAAATTTTTATAATTAAAATTGTAGAACATCAGTAATTGGATAAGAGATTATTGTTTTACAAAACTGATTCTCTTTATTAGATTAACACATTTATTAAGACATAGCAGAATTGTTTGTAGGCAATGATTAGTTTCTTTCCATTCTTAAAATAATATTGGCAACTGAGACCATATCATTTATTTGCTCATTCTTTTCAGAGGAAAATTAAAGAATTCTCTGAAAAGAATGGTTCTCCGAAATAGATTAAATATTAGACTAAAAATGTTATCCTAATTTTTTTTGAGTGGAATGTTATCCTAATTTATTAATTAATTAAGTTCCAAAATGTTGTCACTAGATCAGTACCTTATTGGATCAGATTAGTGATATATATGCCTAGCGATAAATTACTTTTTTTTTCAATATAAGATTTAAAGTTCCACAAGATTTCAGCTTCAATTATTTCCAAAGACATAGGAACTAAACAATAAGAATCCTGACATATATTATCAGTAAGAAAATAATTGCATTTATTATCCAATCAATAAGATCCAATAGTGCACAAGCTTATTCAAACTCTAATTATTACTCATAAAATTAAGATATTTATATAAATCTGAACTGACCTAGAAATCTGACGACCCACATTTTCAAGGTTGTGACACAATTTTCTTGACACAAACCTGTTTACTATTCGGAAAAATTGAACTAAAAAGTGAATTTTGACTCACAAACCAACATTTAACCCTTAACTATATAACTCTAACCTGAAATGATCCAAGTTATAACTTGCTGAGTCGACCCATTTAATATGTCTACTTGCTCATGTATTTCTTCATTTAAAATATATATTTGATCGATCTACCACGGAGAAACAAGTAAAATGATCCAATATCTACTACTCTATATATGTCAAAATGTTAAGACATTTTCACTATATCTAATACTTGAAGTATTATTCAGATTTTCAGTTCGCACTTTGGACATCTGAAAAAGTATAACTTCTCCACTTATGATAATTTTATTTTTTTTTGGGGCGAAGTCTACTATTATTGGGGTAATCAAGGGGATGTGGTTAAGTGGTCGAATTTTAAAATATCGCTTTGTTGGGCACGAATGAGGATATAGGAAACCTATCTGTTAAGGTGTTTACAAGTAAGCATAACCTCGCGGGGAAAGATCATTGTGGTCAACAATAGATACTCCTGATGTATGTGAACCCAAAAAAAAGGGGGCCATGACCAGGGTGGAGCAATCTATTATACTCTATACAAAGCTACATACCATTTTTTTATTAAATCACAAGCTATATAATGTTGCTGCTAGAGGTGTTAATAAGTGAATATTCGAAATTTTGGATAGTTAATTTTGATATCTGAATTTGTATCTAAAGTTTTAGATTCGGATATCCGATATCCGAAAAGTTAGTTATTTTTTTTACTACTTTTGTTGACTATGATTTGGTTATTTATCGGGACATTTCGGATATTTTTGATGATTACATATAGAATTTGAAACTATCCAAAAAAATATCCAATTATTTTTCGATTATTCAAAAATTTTGAAGTTGGTATTCGAGTTCGTATCCGAAAAAATCAGATATCTGTTTTTCGGATCAAATTATCGAAATCTCTCGAACAGCCCTAGTTCAAATCGAAAAATCGGATTCTCTTGAACAACCCTAGCTAGTTGCAACATGCTAAGGGAGAATAAATGCTTTATCATCCATAACAATGGCGTTGACACAATGAAGCCAATGGCATTAGCAATGCAAGTTGAAGGATTTGAAAGAGGTTAAAGGACGTACATACGTAGTTGAAGGTGAGAGAGACTGAGTAGAATGATTCCAATTAGGCCATCGCTATCATCCATCACATGGAGACCTCATCACCCTTCACTTTGGTCGGTTGTTTACTCTCTAAATTATTCACAATGTTCAACGCAAGTGTCATTTAATTAATACCCCTCCAATTCATTCATTACATCCCATTAATTAATTAAGGCCCATTAATTAATTAACTAATTAAAGACACAACTTTGAGTCAAGTGTTCCAATTGGAGGCTAATAAGAACAAAGGGCAAGAAATTTAGCAACAATCTGAAAAATTAAACACTTTCCAGCAAGAAAAATAAAGCAAAGAACATGCAACATTATGCGAGATTCGAGGGCTTAATTAGGTGCTCATCACATGCCAAGTCATTTGTATGTGTATTCTTATGATGCCATAATGTGGTCCATATATAAATAAATGTATCTTTGGACTTTGCATAATTATAAAGTAGCTTTCACATATGAAATCATAGTTTATTTAGCCAAGTTGGTAGTGAGTTTAATTTGTTTAATCAAAGGGAGTTATTGATTAAGACAAAGATTAGGATACTTCCAAAAATTTAATGAATTTGTTAATTAGTTGGCACAATCACCATAGCTAGGCTTTTACCAGTTTCCTAGGTTTTAAGTTAATTATCTGATTTTTATTATGCTTCTGATCTTCTTCTTCTTGCCTAAGGGAAGTCTCTGTCTAGCTACTTTGGAAGACCAAAACTTGTTTCCTGTTTACAAGATTTATGGACTTTTCAGTAATCTCAAAATTAAACCCAAGTATAGCCCATACTCTTTGGTTAGTTTTGGCGATAACCGATGCCCTTGAATCAATAAATGGTTGACATTATCTTCTAGATCTTTGGAAGATTTGAAAGTAATGGCCATTTTCTAGGGAGAATGCTTAGTTTATCCATCGGGTAATCTACCTGGGTGATATGGACAAGAAATATAAGCATGTACATTGGAATTCAAATAAATTATATTCAACTTAAAAAACAAAATATCAAAATCCAACCAATCACCAATTCACACATCATCCGGGTAGATTACCCGGTGGGTAAACTAATATTTTATTTTTTAAGTTGAATATAAATTATTTGAGTTCCAATGTATATGCTTATATTTCTTGTCCACATTACTTGGGTAGACTATTCGGTGGGTAAACTAAGCATTCTCCATTTTTTAGCTAACAACTGATCAGCAAGCACATAACTCCATGAAACTCGAGAACAACGTATTACATTTAAATATCGTATTGTTATTAGGAGTCACCTTCAAGAGGAGATAGCTCACACTGATTTTACATATCTGTGTATGCATATTATGGCCATATACCAGTTATTTGCCACCTACCATGCATTCAAAAGAACATCAACGATTTGCTTTTATTTATTCGCTTGTTTACCTATGATTTAGTTATGAATTCTTCTATTCCATTGTATACATTCTGTTATGTTCATATCTTTCAAAGAACTTTATAGTCACCTTGCGTATGTATGTGCTGTAATTAAACTATTGGAACAGCATGAACATGAACATTATAACATACTTTGATGTATACTTTGGAAAACATAAAGGTAGTTCACTCCTTAATTAAGCATGTCAATCTTAACATATGATAACATTAATTAGTAACCAAAGTGTACTTGTGCTGTCATTAGTTACTGACAATTACGGTTGTAACTTGTGAAAGGTGTTATTAATGTGTAATGATTTGGTGGAAAGTTAGACCCTTAGTGGATACAATATGGACATTAGCATAAATGGGAAACCGGTTTTATTTTTTAGTAGATTAAAGACATGAATTTCAGCACCTATAGGATTGGAGGAATAATAATTAAGGACAAACATAAAATGGTTGAGGAGCACCGTTGACTGTCTCCTTGAAAACGATTGTTTGTCTCTTATATATCCCTCCCAAGAAAGTTTAGAGGATATAATATTGATTGAGCATCCAATCATTAGTTTAAATTTTTAGTTGAGTTAATTTTAATATAAGGATTAAAGTCAGATGACCAAGAGATTTTGTGTTTGAATCCTGGCCTGGAAGCTTATATTCACTAATGTTTGGGAAGTGAGAATGAGATTATGATCAAACTATGGGGATGGGGATGAGATTTGGGTTGAGGGGATAGGAAATTTATATAGTTAATCCCATTATCCTGTTTGTTATGTGGGTATTAGATTAGGGAATAAATTGGGGATTGTAAAGTTAGTTTATACCAAAATGTCCTTAAATAAAAGAGGAGACAAAATCTGCAGTCATTTTTAATGGGCATAATAATAATTTGACTATTAAAATTCTTATGCACCTTCAATTACCAGCCCCCTATAGGATTAAAAACGTGGGATAAGAGGCGTTTTTATCCCTATCCCTACTCCTTCTCTATTCGTCAATTGTCATTCTTGACACCAAACATAAAATTTTACGATTCTAATTTTCTAATCCTTATCCCCACCTTCTATTCCCAGGCCACTAAACAAAAGGTATTGAGCATCCAATTATTAAGGGACTTTTTTTATTGGGCTGATCTATTGATCTTCTTATGAAAAATAATAAAAAATACTCTATGGTAAGTTCCTATTATCCCATACAACACTAATAAATAATAATAAACCAAAAAAACTCTTGATCAACTCACAATCTCATTGAAGAAAATAATGGAAAAAAGAATCCCACAAGGGCAGAAGGGGTGGTCAACAGAGACAAGAGTGCGTGTGGTTGGAGTCATAAGAGAGAGAGAGAGAGAGAGAGAGAGAGAGAGAGAGAGAGAGAGAGAGAGAGAGAGAGAGAGAGAGAGAGAGAGGAGGTTGGTTGGTTGATGAGTTGGGGGCGTGATGGACAGGCGTGGGTGGCGCTGACAAAGTTGTTCACAGTTGGATCATGGCTTGTTTGTCTTTTTGACAGTCAGTATCCTTAACATTTCCTCCATCTCCCACCTTCTCAATAAAACTGTAATAGGAGTATATCATTATTAAGATTAGGAGCTAATAGCTAGTATTAATAGTGATGATGTTGTTGCATTTGGCTAACACATTATTCAATTCAACGAGCTGTCTAAAAATATTAATGTGAGTTATGATTATTATTATTATTATTAGGTTATTAATTTGTTGATTGTTCCTGAAATGTGGCAAAATCAGCCACCGCTGAAACCCAAGATATTTGCATATATTGCAGATGCTGGAAGCAATATTAATTAAGCAGCTAGATAGCGGTAGCAATTATCCGGTGTATTGCGTACTCAAATGCACTGCAGTGGATCTGAGTCTGACAGATATTATTAGCCTTTTTCATTCACTCGATCTGGAGTTCTGGACCTAGGTTAGCCTTTCCTCCCCCACAGTATATTCCGTCAGACCGTCATACAAACGCAAATGTAGTAATCACTAATGATCCTACTTCATAGAGAGAGAAAGCTTGTGTGTGTTCCTATTTCATGAATAACTCACGTGCCTGAGTTATTGTGCTTGGACTCTTCTCTCTTTTTCGGAGCGACTAGTTGGTTCAGTTTAGCGAAATTTAGTTCATTAGAGTTTAGCGTACTAGAATAAAAGACATTCAAAATACCCAATAATTTTACCTGATCGGAGAATACCATACCTAATTTCTATATGTATTTATGAGTTTCAATATTTTTTTTTCGGACGTTAAATTGGTTAACTCTATGTTACTCGTACAAGTTAGGCGTTTGAGTTATCCAATTATATACGTGTATGTGCTTATTATATGAAGGAACCAACTTTAGTTAAAAACTCAAGGTTATGAGTAAGAGCTCAGCTAATACTGAACTCAACTAAACTCATTAGTAAATGAGTGGAAAAGAAAACACCATATATCACTAGGTTGTTAGTCCAAGTTGTTACCATCATTTATGTAATGATAAGCACGGGGGAGTGACACGTAGTAAGAGAATGATGCGATTGGGTTGATTGTTGGGGGAGCCCCACAAGTGTAGAAGGCATAGGCACACATAATAATTAAGGAGCTTACATGAATACATCCATAAGACACGCCCTGACTGGTGTCTTGTGTGTCCAGACTTGAGACCCAAAAACGAGTCCTGCTCCAATTTCCCATGATCATCACCCGCCCACCCATCCATATGCAATTGCATCCACTCCCCCACATGCTCATCACTCTCTTTCTATCTCACTCCTGTACTCTCTCTTTGCTGGCAATCAAACCAACAAACCTCCCCATGTTATTAAGGTCTCCAAAGTGCAATATTTTGCTCTCCATTTCTGGAATTGTAATAAGGTGGGTAATGCCCTGGCCTCTCTTCTCTTTCTGTTTTCACAATTATACCAATTCCTTGTTACCCTAACGAATCGTAGTTCAAGGGTTTGTCTTCTCACTAACTCGGGATGCGTTCTTTAGGGCTGAACTTAACTGAATACAACACTCCTAAACTGCAAATTTGCAATGAACACAAAATTGTATAGAACACCACTGAACTGAATTGAACGCCCAATTTCTATGTGAGATAAAATGTATGAATCTGAATGGAACTGAACATTACTGAATTGAACTGAAATCACTGTACTGACACGGGACCAACCCCTGAACTCGACTGACCGGATAAGCTCTATAGAATACACCCTCGACAATTAGTTTTATCAATTTAGTTCAATTCAATTTAGTTCGATGAAGTTCAATCCAATTCAGCTTGGTGAAGTTCAGTTCAATTCAACTCAATTTTAATTTGGTGATCATATACTTTTTCTCTCAAATATTATTATTTACCAGTTCAGTTTAGTAGAGTTCAGTTCAATTCATTTTAGTTAACTGAAATTCAATTCAGTGAAAAAGAACGCACTATACGAATTGCTCACAAATTTAACGAAGACATGCATGCTCAATGGTGAACATTCATTTGAGTAGTGAAAGGCTAAGGCAGGGAAATGAGGCGACAAGAAAGGGGAATGAGGAAATGGGTTTGGGAGTCATGGCCTAACCGGGTCTTATATAATAATGTATCGGTCAACATTAAATCAATCAACCAATATGAAGATATGGACAAATATGGGGCTGTGTTTGGCCGCAAAAACTCAATTATTAGACGTTTCCGGGATATTATTGAATGATAAAAACGTTTCGTGATTACGAGTATTACATATATAAACATATTGAGTAGTAGATTAATTAATATAATAATAGGCTAAATTATAGGACTATATTCTTGTCGTTATTTCAAAAGAGTGGATAATATAATTCATTAGAGTTAGTTCTTGCCGTTATTTTCGCTCACGATTAAATAATAAGATCATTGAATAATTAAAATAGAGTTAATCCGATTTAATTGCCTACTCATTTATCAATGAATACGCTACTGTATAAATGGTTAACATAAAATAAGCTTTAACTACTCTCAAGTTTTCACTCATTTTGTTTATTTATTCTTATTTTTATTTTTATTTTTTAACCTTAAATCATGTTTCACTTTAACTGAACAATAATTTTCTTAGTATTTAGTTATGTTCTATTTCTATGGTGATATGTATTTGATGACTAAGGCACAATTCTTTTCCAATGAAAACAATATAATAGAACTTAATAAGTATTTTGTGAGAAAAAACAGTATTTTTTTAAAACCTCTTAACCTTATTTTTGCACATAAAATACAATTCTCTTTTCTTAATTTTTCAAAATTTCTTAATTTGTACGCAAAGTTAAAAAAATCTCGTCTTATATTAAAGAAAAATGAAGGAAGTAAATAGGATCCACATACAATTAGGGAAGAAGTGGGACAATGAGGAAAGGGAGGAGACTAGAGAGTAAAGGAGGGCCCCATACACCGCCCATGCGCACGCTGCCTTGCTATCACTTCTTCTAAACCAAAACTAAACCCATCTTCTATCCAAAACAATTTATGCACCATTTTAAGACCTAACCCTAACCCAACTCTTTCAAGTTTTACTCTCTCTTTCTCTTTCTATATTTCTCTCTCCTCCCTCATACAATCAAAGATCAACCTTCCAAAGATCCCAAACTTCAACCTCTCTCCTCTCTCCCTCTTTCCAAACTCTCACCCATCATCAACGTTACACACAATAAAAGAGAGAGAATCTATCAATGAACTTATCAACATCCAACCTAAAACAACACTAGCAACAATTATGTGAGTTTAGAATCAACCAAATATGGATAAACAAGTACTATCTTTCAGCTCCTCAAGAATTTCATCCTATGTGATGATCAGTAATATCTGAAGAAAATACCTTAGCTTCTAGGGTTTTTGAGTTAATTAATTTTCTCCAACAAGATTTTTTGGATTCATTTGGGTCGTTCGAATTTGGATCAGAAATTCAAAGAGAGAGAGAATGGATCCAGTGAGACCTCTCCCACCTCCTTTTCACACAAACCTTCATCTAAACCCTCATCACCAACACCAACAGTTCCACAACTTCCACCAGCAACAACAACAACAACAACAACAACAACAACAACAACAACAGCAGCAGCAACACCAACAACAGCACCTCTTCCAACAACAGCAACATCAACAACAACACCACCACCAGAGCTCGGAAGCTGAGCAGAGCGGCAGCAGCAGTGATATCAAACCCAACCACAAACGCAACCGCGGAGGGGATGACTCCTCCGCGGCCGACAGCCGAGATCCGGCAGCCAGCGGAGGCGAAGGCGGTGGAGGAGGAGAGAGAGAAAACAACCGACGACCACGAGGTCGACCCGCGGGGTCGAAAAACAAACCGAAACCACCAATCATAATAACCCGAGACAGCGCCAACGCGCTCCGGTCCCACGTCATGGAGATAGCCAACGGGTGTGACGTCATGGACAGCATCACCAACTTCGCTCGCCGTAGACAAAGAGGTATTTGCATATTAAGTGGGGCAGGTACCGTAGCTAACGTCACCTTACGTCAGCCAGGTGCACCGGGTGCAGTAGTGACTCTTCATGGAAGGTTCGAGATTCTCTCTCTTTCTGGTTCCTTTCTACCGCCCCCGGCTCCACCAGCAGCCTCGGGGCTGTCTATTTATTTAGCGGGTGGCCAGGGGCAGGTTGTAGGAGGTGGAGTGGTGGGACCACTTCTAGCAGCAGGGCCAGTAGTGATCATGGCCGCGTCGTTTGGGAACGCGGCCTATGAGAGGCTTCCATTGGAGGATGAGGATGGTGGTGGTGGTGGTGGGGCACAGGTAGCGGGTGGTGGGGTCGGGTTAGGATCGCCAATGCAAGGCGGGGCGGTGGGGCCCGGTGGAGGGATGGGGGATTTGAGTGGAGGGAATAATAATGGTGGTGGTGGAGGAGGAGGAGGGTTGATGCAAGGGTTGCCGCCAAATTTGTTGAATTCATTGCCACCTGAGGCCTTTTGGGGAAATGCTGCTGGTGCTGGTAGACCTCCTTATTGATGAACATGTTAAAATGATGATGGGATTATGAATTGATGCTGTTGATGATGATCATAGTTTTATTTTTCACTAATTTGGATTAAAAATGTTGTTTGTGGATTTGGAAATTAAACTTGTATTTTTACTGAAAATTTTAGTAGACCAACCAACCAAGTTTATCCATCCACAGATCACTTTTGCATTGCTTACAGTTATTACATACCTTGTTTTTCTTTGTTTCTATTTTTTCCTGTTGGTGTTGGGTTCAAATCGATCATTTTGAACACTTTTTCTTCTTTTTTTTTTTTTTTTTTTTTTTTTTTTTTTTTTTTCACTTCCTTGATCTTATTACATAAGTAATTAGCTATGGATGGTAATGATTTTCAGGAGTATTTGGATTTGTTTTGGATATAATGAAGTAATGCTGGATGTACAAATAAACTACATAAAACTTCCTCCTATATATATATATATATATATATATATATATATATATATATATATATATATATATATATATATATATATATATATATATATATATATATATATATATATTCATTCTGCATAAAAATGGGTGTTGCAATGCATATTTTCTTCCCTTTCTCTTTTATCAGCTACTTTATTTCATGTTGCGTAGCATCATTCTCGTTTTTTTACTACAGTATTTTTTGTGAGTTTTGCTGCTTAAATTTTACTAGTTTTTTTTTTTTCCTTTGGTAAGGGTATCCACCGTCGATCACAGTAACTAATCGCCTCGCTCCAACTATCAGCGCACTAAGCGGTAGGAGACTGGCCATTAAATTTTACTAGTTAAAGTAGGAAAAAGGCTTGACCAAATTAAAATTTCTTGTCTTTTTAGTTTTTGCGCCCATGATTAATATTTTTTATTTTGCCCCAATGCGAGTACTCTATCATGCAATATAATAACTAAAACTATTATTAATATTGTTTAAAAATAATAATTATGTTACACAGGGTGCTCATCATCAATTGATGCCTGAATCTATCATATATACAAACCGTTCAGTCAATTGTTAACGTAATCTTAGACAGTAGTCAAATTGCTGGAGGTAGGATTTATTTATTTTTATTTTTTATTTTTTATTTTTATTTTTTTTTGAACTTAGAATGTAGGAGTTTTTTTTTTTTTTTTTTTCTTGTCAAAAAAGTGCAAGTGAATGGCGATCGAGGCACCTCTGCTATATCATGTTCGGACTCTCGTGTTCAACAGCGAACATATCAGACTAACTGAACAACCAGTGCAAGCACTTGTCCCGTCAATGTAGCACCAACAAGGGGCTAGTATAGTTCCTAGAAATCAGCACGCACAAAGCATAGGGGAATGAGAATTCAAACCCATGATCTTGCCTTACCAAACCATTTGGGATTAAGTTTGGAACCACTAGACCACCACGCACCCTGTTATGATAAAGTAACAACTACCTTTTAATCACTTTTTTGGTACTTCACATTAAACTCAGCGCCACTCCCCCCCCCCCCCTTCTTCCCCCAATCTTTTCTCACCGCACGCATTACCATCATTCATTCCCATAACTTTCAACACTCGATCGAATAATACAATACTCTAAAAAAAGAAACTAATTAATTCCCATACTTTCATATGTAATAATTTACACTTAAGCTTCTTTTCACTTAGCCATAATCTAATGTTCTATTTGCTGTTATTATAAAATCATTTATAGTACCTAATTTAGCTGCGAGGGAGCAGGCTGTTATGGGCATATATGTGGTGGTCTATGGTGTGTGTGTGTGTTTATATATAGAAGTATATAGGATAAACGAATAGCCTTACATGTGCTGTAATGGCTTTATTTACATTAGTCGTATGCCAACTAATAATGTTTCGTAAATACCCTCACTTTTTTTATACCAATAGAGATGAATAGGCATCCTATCACTAGAGGAAGTATTTGTCTTGTAAGGAGCGATTATTATTATCTTGACAAATCATTGTCCGCTAAAGTCTAGAACGGAGATGTCGTTTTATTTTATCATACAGAAAACAAAATTCAGTAGTGTAGTATTATATATTTATACGAGATAATTGTAAAAAAACCTTTTTTTTTTTTGTTGCACTTTGATTATTACTGTATGTTGTATGTGTTTCTCTTTTTTTTTTTTTTTTTTGTGGTGCGTGGGAATGATTTAGAGTGAAGATTTCCTGAGATAGATCAGAAGAAGAGTAGTAGTGATAAATACTACTGTATTGAATATATTGGTGACTGAAAGATTACACGTGCGTTGCTGCTCTGAAATTCTGAGCAAACACAAATATAAGGAGGAGAGAGAGAGAGAGAGAGAAAGTCCCTTTCCAAGGCAAACCAAAACCAAAACCAACACACACACACACACACCAAACAGAACACAGCTAGGCACCAACTGAAGCCTTCCATATAAAGCCACCCACCTCTCCCGGCTCTCAGTCAATCTCCAGACTTTGTGCCCCCTTACTTTCTCTCTCTTCCTTAATTCAATCTAACTTTGTTTGATCTCTCCTAATTTGAGGGTGTATGCTTTTTTTGGTTAAATTAATAAATTAAAGTAACTAAAGAGAGTGTTAGACCAACATCTTGTCGTGGCATATTATAAGGTTGACTCACATACTCTTTATTTTTGTTTTGGTATATATGCCTTTATGTACTTTCAGGTGGCAAACTTTCTTACTTATTTAGCAAGTGAACTTACAGCAAAATTGTATAGCTAAGCTATAGGGTACCTTTTTTTATTAAGGGTTTTGTGATCTCATGTTAACACTTAACAGTACGGATGTATTATTTATAATGAGTTCTACACTTCTACGTATTAATAGAAGAGCAAAAAAAAAGGTATTAATAGAAGAGCAAAAAAAAACGTATTAATAATAATCTCTAGAGAAAAAGAATAGGAAGTGCAAATAGAAGTAGGTAGTTTCGAACAGAGTGCAATTGGTGCATAGTAATTTATTACACTAATTAATGTATGCCAGAACCAAAGTTTATGGGAATATATGCCACGGGCGAAGGATTTGAATTTTAATAATTTTCCCCTAAAAGCCTTATGGACCAAGATTCATGGCTCTGTACTAGCATAAATTTCAACGCAAGTTCTTTTCCATTTCCTCGTTAATTGGTGTGGTTCGATTACTATTCTGTTCATTTCATTCGAAAAGAATACACTCTTCGAACAAGCCAAACATGGCACATTGTTTCAAGTAGAGCAATGAGGAACAAGACAAATTTGGGGGGGGGGGGGGGTGATGAGAAAGACATGTTCAGCTTGATGCAGATCAATAAGGTATTGAACTAGAAGTAATAAGATTTTACATAAATTATAATGTGTGTTGATACATATGATGTTGATGGCACAAGAAAAAAAAAAGAAGCTCTAACTAATATACATATACTACAAAATGACTACAAAACTGATACCACCTCTCTGAAAGCAAAATAGGTGAAAACTGAAAACAGATCTCAAGTAATGCACCCTTTTGTAATTTGTATAGCACCCTGCATTTCTGCGCTCCTTGATTCCAGAGGGTGCTTCATCAGAAAAATAAATAAATAAAATTAAAGCCTACCTAGTTAAATGGTCGATGAACAAATAAGTAATCATAACCTAAATCATAGCTCTATTCTTAAGCGCCTCAACTCAGCTTGGAAAGTGGGGCTCGAACTAAGGGTTCGACGAGCAAGACTTCTAATGTCTTCCCTAGAACAATCACGGGAAATGCGTACCAACTCCCAGAGTGCACCCCCGGCAATCATATCTTTCACATTTATTTCTGCAAAGAAGTAAACAAAGCACGAATTTAACTTCCTTATATCCCAATGTTATAAAGTTTGCTAGTCGGGGCAAGAGAAATCAACTCACCATGCTGGGCTAAGTGACAGAGTGCAAGCTCAATGTGTCGCCGGATAGGTGGAGCTTCATTGTTGGCATTCTGTACAATCCAAGGAAGTGCACCATCCTCGAGCAATAATGATTTTCCAGCTTTTGACCCTGAGATCCAAGATGGCACGACCATGGTGTACATCAAAACATGAAATGTTTAGCAAATTGGTGCCTAGAAGAGGATTTAAGCAGAAAACAATACCCCATCCCTAAAATTGTCACACTGATTCAACTAGAATATTTGTCCACTTAAATTTGTTAGCTAATATCCTTCTCAAAAAATCACCTTTTGAATGTAATTCCCAAAACCCATGTTACATGGAAGGTAGTTTTTTACTTTTCAGACAGAAGGTGGCATAGTTTTCACAGGAGTACATTTCCTTCCTGCATTACTATTATTCAAAACTTCCATATCACCTATTGAGCCTACGGATAGGCTAATTATTAGAGCAAGTTACCAACGCCAATAGTTTTGCAGAAGTTAGTCCTCTGCTCAATCACATTACTCTATAAAATACCTAACAGTTCGGTATATAACATAAATCCACCATCAATCAACTCTACTATAAAACAACCCACATATTTGCCAAGCACAGAAGGCTGTTGCAAATCACACATACCTTGAGTTGCACCTCGTGATTCACATTTTGCAAAGTTTGCTATTCCACGTGCAATCTGGGACAGAACATCAGTATGTCTACATCTTACCATCCCAAGCAATGCTGTAATTCCACCCTCACACCGCAGCTTGACCTGTAGCTTTTCTGGAGAAAGCAAGTTTTTCTGTTCAGTTAGTAATTTACATTGATAGTCTCCTAGACAGATGAAAAAATAGTAACAGATCTTAATGTGGTCCATGAGATAACCACATAGAAGCTCATTCACCATTTAGTGTTTGATGCAGAGTGAACTAAATGAAAAAATAAATGGGGGAATATAAACAAAGCAAAAACAAGATCAACATTAATAAATACTAATAGTAAAAGACACAGACGATGCCATAGTGAATGCCCTATAAGTACAACTCTGAATCACTAGTTGCCATGGTGAATGCCCTATAAGGCATTGAATGCAAAATATCCATTCACCTGGAAACAAACAACAGCATTATCTGTTCATTTCACTTATCTATATAGCTGCATCAACAAATGCCATTTCTCAAATTGATCAGACTTCACAAACGACAGAAGGTGTCTAATGAAACACTTAACGGGGCGAAGAAGATTTCCAAGTAGAAGATTAATAGAAAATTACCATTCCCACATAGATTAGCTATGGCTCCAGCGACCATCCGAAGAGTCTGCGGATCTTCAGCATCATCAGCTGTTACTGACAAGAGACTGATTCCGCCTTCGGCCACTATAAGTTCTTGATTAGCTTCTGCACATTTCAGAAAGAGGGTGAACATGGGATGAAGTAAAATACCAGTCAGAGAACTAACTGAAGGACCATTCAGATTAGCAGGCGAGAAAACCCTGAGGTGCTTGAGAAAATGATGGCAAAACTTTACCATTCATTGCAAGATTAGCAATTGCTCCAGCTGCTACTCGGCGAACAGTTTCATCCTCGTAGCTTCTTAGAAGCATTAACAAAGAAGTGAGCCCACCAGCAGCTACGATCCTTTCTTGGTTTGTTTCTGCACAAGAGCCCTTTCAGTTTCAGATTTCTGTTTGTAATGCCAATTATGCTACTTCAAACATTAAGCAGATAAGAACGGCGGTAGAAAAGAAAGGAGATCTGATCCATTATTTGTACAATACAGACACATCAAATATTGATGACTTGTGCAAACTGATGCTTTGTGTAATTGTGGTGAGCAAACACCTAAGGATCAGCCTTATAATATTTTCTTATTATTTGCCTTGGCCAAGCAGAACATGCCTCGATACATATACATATGGCAGACAGTGTAATCTGGGAAAAACGAGTCAAGGAAGTTTTTAATAATTGAAGAGTATTGGTGCTTAATTGAGAGCAGATAAAGCTTTTGGTTTATATACTGAGTTACAGGAAGCAGAAATCTCTCCTTGCATAGTGACTATAACTGTGATAACACAGTGAACAGTTAATAAGATGCAGGTGTATTACTACAAATTAAACCTCAGACTATACTTAACCCACAGAAGAAAGAAATGCAACAGTAAACTGGGAAATACTCTGCTAGCACCGGAGAAAAGATATGATGGCTACCACAGAAGCACAATCTCTACAAGACAAGAAATGAAGCTACAACGTAGCATTTTCAAAAATAAGATTTACAACCTTCAGCTGCAAGATTGGCCACTATTTTCACTGCATGAATCCGTACATTAGCATCCTGTGACTCAAGCATTGATAAGATCCTTTGCAATCCAACTGCCATCATGAAATGAGTAAAATGCTGTTAAAACTACTTCAAAATATAAGATATGCTTACCCACAATCACCTACTTTTTACCCGATTGTCACTTCCAACAATAACCTCTATATCCTCTCCAACCACTCACCCTTACAGAAAAAGGAGATGAACAATATGCAATGGAAAAGGAATGGGAGGAAAGAATAAAGGTCATCTAACGAATGAATAAACTTAATGATATTAAAGAAGGGGCCAAATATCACCCTTTCTGCTACCAGGCAGGCAGGCAAGACACCTGTCTCATATAAATTTAAGCCACCCAATGTTACCAGAAGAAATGAATGCAAGAGCTACTCACTCATCCTCACCTTGCTCAAAAATTGAATTAGATGATGACTTGTGTCCATTTTCTCTGTCTCTATGTTGTGACTGTCTACTTGGAGATGTGAGAGAATGGGAACGAGAAAAGCCATTTCCTGATTCAAGTTTGTCAATGTACCTTCGCATCTAGCAAACATTATATTCAAATCAGAAACAAAATATGAGTTTGATATTAGTAGATAATATTACAACTCAATGACCTCACCCTTGATCCAACATGAGAAGATTGGAAATGCCAATTTGTTGACTAATATTGAGCCACTAGGATGAATCCCACCCAGGGTGGAGTCTAGGGAGGTCTAGATGTACGCAGCCTTACCCCTAGCTAGTAGCCTAGTAGAGAGGTTGTTTCAATAGACCCACAAATTTTCTTCAAAATGTTTAGACCCACAGTTGAAAACATTTAATCGAATGAATGCATGCCTAAATGCAAGAATAAATAAATGAAAAAAAAAGATGACTAATTAAAAACAATAACCAGATAAATAGAAAGTAAATAAGTATATAATAAAGCTAAATAACAGGAGCGAATTCATTGAGCCACTATAACGATTATATTGTTATTGAAGGTGTAACAAATAACCACATTGTAAATAATCTTTCCACCTAACTTCATTTATTGACACAATAACTAATAAGAATCACAAATCTTAAATCAACCATGGCAAACATGTTATCAAGAGATAGTGTACCTGATCAGCTTCAAATGTGAGCTGCAATAACTGGCTTTCTAAAGATGTAACTTCATCTTGAAGCTTCTTTTTCTCATAAGCTTCATCTTCTAGAACTTTGTGAATCCTTAAAATCTCAGAATGCCCACCTGACTAGAACTCCAGAATAAACTTGTTCAGAAGGGAGCACATACAAAAAGAAGAAAAAGCACATAAATGATTCACCCAACAAAGAAGAAAAGCAGACGTATACCCCAGAAGATGTCAACTGGACAAGTTGACTTTTCAGGTTGTTAACCTCTTCTTCCGCTGCCTTTCTCAACTGAATCTCACTTTGAAGACGCTCTTTGACCTCTACAACCTCCTCAGACAGTGAATTAGGTTCCTGAAACAGCAAGGTCATCAGTCGGTCATACTCTTCAATGCAAGAGATCCATGTAGCATGAGAAAACATATCAGCTTTCCTCCAAAGCCAAGCATATATATATTTCCATAAACATTCAATGGGGTGGCTTGAAATAATAATTCTTACTGGCATAATCTTGTCTTGAAGGAAAAACTAATCAGCAGTGCACGACTTGATTGCAACAACAAACGCCATACAAAAAATCAGATAGCAAAAACATACCTCCTTGTCACATGAACCATTGCTGAAGCCATTCTTGTGTTGCTTTTGCTGATTCATAATCCACTTCTCCTCAAGCTTCTTTATAGACTCTAGATAATCCATTTGACATTTCGATCTTTCTTTCTGCATGTCAAGGAAGAAAACTAAGGAAATTGCTCATTCTTACTAAATAGTAAGTTAATGGAAAGTGCTGTACATTCTTAAATCTCAAACCATCCTCCAAGAAAACAATGAAGCAGCAAATAAGCTAAGCAGCTAACAATTTCAACGAACCTCCAATTCAGCAGCAAATTTCCTTTTGACTTCAGAGACATGGTTCTGAGCTTCTAGAGATATTTGTTTGACTTCGTCATCAAATGCTTTCTGCCGCCTTTCTCCTTCAGCAATTAATTTATCTAGTTGTACTTCAAGCCTTCTAGACAAACTTTTGTAATCAAATTCTTCCTTTATTCTCAACATGTTCTCAACCTTCATGGCCTGTGCCACAAACACATTTTAAAAATGAAACATCTAATCTAACAGATGCTCATCATCGCAATTCTATTGCTCTCTTTCATTTGATAGTCACTCTTAATACATTGTTACTGTTGAGGTAACGCCCCAAATACCAAATAATATTTAGTTGTGTTTTATTTTATTTTAGTTTTGTAAAGAAAATAAAATAGAACAAAAAGAAAAAGAAAAGAAAAAGAAGAAGAAAAAAAAAAAAGGAAGTTAAAAAGTTGGGAAAACAAAAAGGCTGAAGCCTTTTGGTTTTCTTTAGTTGATGATTGGGAAACAAAAGGTCTTAGCCTTTTGGTCTTCATTAGTTGTTGATGATTGAATATAAAAGGGGCAAGCCCTTTGTTTTTGAAATGGCCGAGTGATTGAGTTTGGCAGTAAAAGGAAGCCCAAACAAAACGAAAGAAGGGAGAGCCAAGTGAGTGAGAGACAAACAAAGTGTGAGAGAAATTGAGTATTTCTCCAAAGAGGTTTGTTCCAGTTTACGGTTGATTCGGTTTGTTCGGGTGAAGATAATCAGAGTATTCGGATCGGTCATCGGCAGGTATTTGTGGGTGTATCTTTGGTTTTGTGGGAGTACCAAATTGAGTTAGAGTTTGTCAATTTGTACTAATACCAAAGATAGTTTGTTTACTTGTTGCTTGATCTTGTGAGTGTTGCCTTTGTACTCTTGATTATCATAGTGGATCATATTTTAGTGCGTGGAGATCCGCACCGTGGTTTTTCCCCTGATTGAGAGGGGTTTTCCACGTAAAATTGTTTGTGTTGTTTTCGGGTTTTTTGCACTTTATTTTTCCGTTTATCTGTTGTTGTGATTGTGGGTAAATACCGTAGTTTTCCCCAACAGTTACCACATAATTTTAACAAATAGCCCTTAGATATTTTGCAAAATGAGAGCAATCAATGCACAATCAAAATCAACAGCGATATATTTTAGTCCCTATAAAAAATATTTAATGACAGTCGAATTATATCCGACATGGGTGAAATTTCAAAGATAAAATGCAATGATGCGAATGATTTCAAGTACAGTGCAAAAGTCAGAGGCTCACTCTTTGTCCAAACAATATGGTGCTTGTTGTCTCTCCACGATGCCGTGGTGAAGGACCAACTGTGATGATTAGCGAAGTTCTTGCAGTTCCTGGATGCCAACAAATGTATAAGCAAAATTGTTGTAGCGTCTCTAAACAAGGTTTATTATTTTCTTTTCTTTGGCTTTGCCTAACCAATTTAAAGTTGATTATCAGATACAACAGCGGAAATCATGTGAAGGTTAACGTGGAAAACATTTCTCTAAGCAATCAGTATGGCTTCAACATTCTTCACGGCTATCACCTCATACAAAGCTAACCACTTAGTCCTAAGCTTATAAGATCAAAACTAAAATTCTCACCTCCAAATGAATCCTTGAGCAGCCTTGTAAGTTTAGAATCACGTACTGGAACATGAGGACTATTTTCTGCAAGTGCATTTATGCATTTTCCTAGTGCAGTAAGCGAGAGATTAATGGCCTTAGCTTCGTCCAGGGTATGACCCTCACTTCCTGCCAGGAGACGAGTACAAACATTTATTTCAGTAAGGTTAATTTCTGTGACAGACAATATGGTACATTAATACCAACTAATCACCATGATGCATAGAAGTCGTGAGAAATAGAATGACACATTGATCATATTACTGTGTCAAATTTTTATAATTTCTGCAGTTAACTAATACAGGATGAACATATTGATCATATTGTGATCCAAGAGGACCCCTCGTGCCCGCGGTAAACATCTGGGTCTCCAAACGTTGTATTCACCCATGACTTCGGTATTCGGCCATTTAAAGTGGATGACCGATAAAACGCCCTTTCAAGCCTAAAGGGGACCCGATAACAGACCCTAGGGGCTTCCCGTGTCCCCTAAGGGTGTTCCGTGAGATTTAGTGCAAAAATAACAACCTTCATTCTCGGACCCTCTGGAACCTCAAAAAATGTGGATTATAGTCTTCAATTTTCGGCTTCCCGGAGCCCGGTTGAGATTTTTGCACACACTTCTACAGGGGGTCTAACGTGATTTAAGAGGACCCCTCGTGCCCCCAGTGGGCCATTCGGGTCTTCGAACTTTGTATTCACCCATAATTTTGATTTCCGACATTTGAAGTCGGTGACGAGTAAAACGGCCTTCCAAGTCAATAGGGAGCCGATAACTGACCCCAGGGGTCTCCCATGACCCCAATAGGTGTCCCGAGCGATGTTGTGTAAAAAATATTAACTTTGGTTCTGAGGCCTCCGGAACCCGAAAAAACATGAATTATATAGCCTTTCAATTTACCACTTCCCTATTTTTCCCCAAACATATTTGGGGTTCATTTGTGACCCAAGAAGACCCCTGGTGGCCTATGTAGGCCATCCAAGTATCCAAACTTTTTATTCACCTATGATTTCATTGTTTGGCCCTTTAAAGTGGGTGACCAGTAAAATGGCCTTCCAAGCCTAATAGGGACCCGATGACAGACCCTAGGGGCTTCCCATGTCCCCTAAGGAAACAACTTTCATTCCAGGACCCTCAACCCCAAAAACATGTGGATTATAGCCTTCAATTTTGGCTTCCCAAAGCCTGGTTGACATTTTTGCACAAACTTCTAGAGGGTGGGCCTAATGTGATCCAAGAGGACCCCCCAGTAGGTTATCCAGATCTCAGAACTTTGTATTCACCCATAAATTCGATGTCTAGCCTATAAAGTGGGTGACCAGTAAAACGACCTTCCAAGTCTGATAGGGACCCGATAACCAACCGCGCGGGCCTCCTATGACCCCAAAAAGGCGTCACGAGCGATATGGTGAAAAAAATAACAACTTTTGTTATGAGGCCTCAAGGAACCCAAAAAAATGTGGATTATGGTCTTTAGTTTACGGCTTCCCGGTTGAGATTTTTGCCCAAACATCTTCGGTGGTCTATTGTGACCCAAGAAGACCCCCGGTGGCCCCAGTAGGCCATCCGGGTATCTAAAACATTATATTCACCCATGATTTTAGTGTTCGGCCCTTCAAAGTGATTTGACCACTAAAACGGCCTTCCAAGCCTAAAATGGTCCCGATGGGGCTCACATGTCCCCTAAGGATGTCCATGCCAAAGAAATGTGGATTACTTCCATGTTTAGCTTCCTGAGGCCACGATTGAGTTTTTGCCCAAACTTCTACCAGGGGCCTATTGTGACCAACAGTGATGCCCCCGGTAGCCCATCCGGATTAGGAACTTTGTATTAATCGGTGTCACATAACTTGCTCCCCCCCCCCTCCCCCCGTCGAATTTCGTTTTGGTACCATCGTACTAGTTCACAGTACGATAGCGAACCAAAACGACAGAGAGAGAGAGACGGAGAGAGAAAGAGAGGCCATTGCATTTATTGTCGTGGTGCTAGATTTGGAAGATTATGTAGGAGGATAAGAGAAATCACTGGAAGAGAGAGTTAGAAGGTCTGATACAGGGAAGCGAGAAAAGAGACTCAATGCTTTTATTCTGTTTTGTTCTTTTCCTGTTTTACTTTGTTTTGATAGTTGGTTGGATTTATTGGAAGCATTTCCCATTAAGTGATCTATTCATCAACATTCATCAACATTACCCCAGTGCCTCCAAAGAGGCTCCCGCCTAGGCAGGGTAAGGGGGAGTCGGTTGTATGCAGCCTTACCCCTGTGAGAGTCTCGCAGAGAGGCTGTTTCCGTTTGACCCGAGATTCGAAGTGCGACGACCATTGGCAACTTCACAATAAATAAGAAGTGCCGATAGTTTTGTGAGCCATTTTGCTTTAGTCCATTACATTCTGAAGCCAAAAAGTAGAGAAGCTTTTGGCTCCACTAGAAATTGTGGACAAACATTAAGTGATCTATATGAAGCATTAATCTTCCTTTCCTGGAGTTTCTACATTATTCATATAATTCCCTTTTAAGTCAGCTTTTAACTTGTAACAGCTGTACTTACTCTTAAGAGCTTTTCCCCTTCTCTTGAGTGAGTCTGTCCCCCCCCCCCCTCTTATCTTTTTATTT
Source organism: Tetragonia tetragonoides (assembly GCA_038025085.1). NCBI lineage: Eukaryota > Viridiplantae > Streptophyta > Magnoliopsida > Caryophyllales > Aizoaceae > Tetragonia > Tetragonia tetragonoides. The sequence continues at coordinate 6,575,219 of CM076140.1, read as the reverse complement.
TCCAAACTTAGGTTTAAAAAGCGTGCCTGAGGCGCGCTTATGCGCTAGGCGACAGCTTGAGGCGCATCAACGTACACGAGGAGCACCTGAGGCGCACTTGACGCGCACAAGAGGCAAGGCACTTCACTCCAAAACGTTGATTTCATTCAATTTTCCATCTAATCTTATAACTTTGTTCAATTTCTATAATATTTAGCTAAGTTGTTTTATATTTCTATCTTGACTTTAAGAATCTAATTTATTATTAATGTGTTTTGAGTTAAAAATAAAATACAAAAATAATTATTGTATATTAAAAAAGTGTGCCTCGCGTACGTGAGGCGTGGGCCTTCGCTTTACGCCTCGCGCTCCGACTCCGAAGACCCTTATCGCCTCGAAGAGCCTAGCGCTTTTTAAAACTAAGTTTCCTACCCTATTTTACCCAAAAATATGAGAAGCATACCACAAAGTAAAATTATGCGTACCAAATTACCCTAGCTAGGGAATTACGTTCCTGTACTCGTTCCATGTACCGAATCGTACAGCAATTACGTAACACTGGTATTCACCCAAAATGTCGATGTTTGGCCTTTAAAGTGAGTGACCAAAAAAACGGCCTTCAAAGCCTAATAGGGACCCGATGACCGACAATGGGGCCTCCAGGGGTGTCTCGAGCGATATGGTAGGAAAATAACAACTTTCAATCCAAGGCCTCCAAAACCCAAAAATGTGGATCATATGGCCTTCAACTTTTGGCTTCCGTAGTATAGTTGAAATTTTTGCCCAAACTGGGGGTCTATTGTGATCCAAGAGGACTCATCGTGGCCGCTGTAGACATATGGGACTTCGAACTTTGTATTCACCCATAATTTCGGTAATCGGCCGTTTAAAATGGGTACCCAATATAGCAACCTTTCAAACTTAGGGACTCGATAACCAACCCCGAGGGGCTCTCATGTCCTCTAAGGGTGTTCCGTGTGATGTGGTACGAAAATAACAACTTTCTTTCGACACCTCCGGATCCAAGAAAAATGTGGATAATAGCCTTCACTTTTCGGTGTGCCGGGGCTAGGTTCAGATTTTCGACAAAACTTCTATAGGGGTTCTACTATTTTTATAAGAGAACCCCTCGTGCCCTCCGTGGGCCATCTATATTTACCCATCCAAAGTGGGTTACAACCTTCCAAGTCTAATCATTACCCTCACAACAAACCCCGGAGGCCTCTAATGACCCCAAGGTGTGTCCCAAGCGATATGGTGCAAAAATAACAACTTTTGTGCCGAAGCCTCCGAAACCCCAAAAAATGTGGATTATAGCCTTCAATTTTCGAGTTCCCAGGGCTCGGTTGAGATATTTGCCCAAACATCTCCGGTGGTATATTGTAACCCAAAAAGACCCCTCGTGCCCCAAGTAGGCAATCCGGGTAACCCAACATTGTATTCACCCATGATTTTGGCCCCTTAAAGTAGGTGAACATTAAAATGAAAAGACCCCAGGAGCCTCCCAAGTCCCCTAAGGATGTCCGTGCCACTTGGTGCGAACAAAATAATTTTTCGTCCTGAGGCCTCCAGCGCCCCAAAAAAACGTGGATTATAGTCTTCAATTTTTAGCTTCCTGAAGCCCCAGTAGAGATTTTAGCCAAAACTCCTACTATTGGTCAAATCTGATCCAAGAGGACCCCTCGTGCCCCTTGTAAGCCATCCAAGTCTCCGAAATTTTTATTCACCCATTATTTTGATGTTCGGCCTTTATAGTGGTGACCAGTAAAACGACATTAAAAGCCAAATAGGGAAGCGATGACCGACGGGGGACTCCCATGAACCCTAAGTGTGTCCCAAGCGATATGGTAAAAACATAACAACTTTCTCTTCAGGGACTCCGAAACGCCAAAGCCCGGTACAGATTATTGCCCAAACGTCTCCCGGAGGTCTATTATGACCCAAGAGGACCCCTCGTGCCCTCGGTAGACAATCGGGTCTCCAAACATTGTATTCATCCATGATTTCAATGGTTGACCATTTAAGATGGGTGACCAGCAAAACGGCCTTCCAAGCCTGATTAGGACCTAAGCCTAATTGGGACCTGATAACCGACCACGAGCCCTTCCATTTCCCGTAAGGGCATCCCGTGCATTGTGGTGTGAAAATAACAACTTTCGTTCCGGGGCCTCTGGAACCTTAAAAAATGTGGTCATAGCCTTCAATTTCCGCTTCCCGTGGCCCGGTTGAGATTTTTGCCAGAACTTCTACATGGGGTCTATTGTGATCCAAGTGGACCCTCTGTGCCCCTTGTAGGCCATCCATGTCTCCAAAATTTGTGTTCACCCATTAGTTTGATGTTCGGCCTTTAAAGTGGGTGACCATCAAAACGACCCTCCAAACCTAATAGAGATTCGATAACCGACCCATGAGGCTTTCCATGACCCCTAAGGGTTTCCCAAGCGATATGGTGCAAAAATAAAAACTTTCGATGCAAGGCCTCCAAAAACCAAAAAAACGTGAATTATACGTTCAGTTTGCGGTTTCCCTGGTAGAGATTATTGCCCAAACATTTCCGTAAGGTTTATTATGAGTGACCCAAGAGGACCCCTCATGCCCTCGGTAGGCCATTGGGTCTCCGAACTTTGTATTTATCCGAAACCAACAAAAAAAGTGGATTACATAGCCTTCAATTTTTAGCTTCCCGGGGCCTCTGTTGAGATTTTTGCCGAAACTTCTATCAGGGGTCTATTGTGATCCAAGAGAACCCTCCTGCCCCGGTAGGCCATCCGGGTCTTCGAACTTTGTATTCACCTCGCATTTCAGCTTGTAAGGTGGGTGACCAGTAAAAGAACCTTCAAAATAGGAACCCGATAACCGACCTTTTGGGCCTCCAATGACCCCTAGGAGTACCCCAAGAGATATGGTGCAAAATTTCCGAGCCTCCGGAACCCAGATAAACAGTCCTCAATTTTCAACTTCTAGGAACGATGGAGATTTTGCCCAAACTTCTACGGGTGGCCTATTGTGATCCATGAGGACCCTCTGTGCCCCCTGATGTTTGTATTCACCCATTATTTAGATGTTTGGCCTTTAAAGTGGGTAATCAATAAAACGGGCTTTCCAAGCCTAGTTGGAACTCGATAACCAACCCCTGCGGCCTCACATAATCCTTAGATCTAATTTGATAGAGATGAAATAAGTGGAAAAGAAAGGAAGGGAAAAGAAATCTATTAGCATGTTTGGTTTAAAAAAAAAAGGACAGCAAGGGAAAGGAAATGATGGGAAAGTTTTCCTATGAAATCCTCCATTTCCTGTCCTCCCATATTGGTGGAATTTGGACGGAAAATGAGTTTAAAATTGCCAATCCTTTCCTTTTCTTCCAAATCACATTAACCAAACAACGAAAAATGTTATTTTCCTTTCAATTACTTCATAGTTCTTATTTAACCAAACGTAGGAAACATAATTCATTTCCTTTCCTTTCTTTTCCTTTCTCTTCCCTTCCCGTCATTTCTTTTCCATTCCAACCTTCTTAATAAAACCAAACAAGCTACTAGGGGTGTCCCGAGCTATATGGTGCAAAGAAAACAAATTTAGTTCTAGGAACTTTAGAACTCAAAAAACGAGGATTATATATAGCCTTCAAATTTTCATCTTCTAGGGGCCCGATAGAGATTATTGCCAGCACATCTCCATGGGGTCTATGTCGACCCAAGACAATCCCTCGTGCCCTCGGCTGGCCATGGGGTCTCTGAACTTCATATACACCCATGATTGTTAAAAGAGGGTGACGAGTAAAACGACCTTCCAACCTGATATGGACCCGAGAACCAACACCGAGGCCTTTCCATATCCCCTAAGGGCATCCTAAGCGGTACGGTGTGAAAATTTCTGGGAGGCCTATTACTCAATTGTCATCCAAGAGGACCCCTCATGCCCGTGGTAGACATTTGGATCTCCGAACTTTGTATTCACCCATAATTCCAGTATTTGGCCCTTTAAAGTGGGTGACCAGTGAAACAACCTTTCAAACCTAATAGTGACTTGATAACTGACCCTGGAGCCTCCAGTAAACCCTAGGGGTCTCCAACGCAATATGGTGCGAAAATAACAATTTATGTTCCTGGACCATCGAAACCCTAAGAAACGTGGATTATAGCCTTCAATTACCGTGTTCTAAGGGCCAGGTTGAAATTTTTGCCCAAAATTTTCCGTAGGGTGTATTGTCATCCAAGAGGACCCCTCGTGCCCGTGGTAGACATTCTTGATCTCCGAACAATGTATTCACTCATGATTTCAGTATTTGGCCCTTTAAAGTGGGTGACCAGTGAAACAACCTTTCAAGCCTAATAGGGACTTGATAACCGACCCTGGAACCTCCAATAACCCCCTAGGGATCTCCAACGCAATATGGTGCGAAAATAACAACTTTGTATTCTCCGAAAGACCGAAATCCCAAGAAACGTGGATTGTAGCCTTCAATTATCAAGTTCTTAGGGTCAAGTAGAAATTTTTCCCCAAAATTTTTCGGGCGGTCTATTGTCATCCAAGATGACCCTCGTGCTCGTGGTAGACGTTCGGATCTCCGAACTCTGTATTCACCCATAATTTCAGGATTTGGCCCTTTAAAGTGGGTGATCAGTGAAACAACTTTTCATAATAAGGACTTGATAACCGACCCTGGAGCCTCCAGTAACCCCTAGGGGTCTCCTATGTAATATGGTGCGAAAATAACAATTTATGTTCCGGGACCTCCGAAACCCCAAGAAACGTGGATTATAGCCTTCAGTTATCGGCTTCTGAAGCTCAGGTTGAAATTTTTGCCCAAAATTTTTCAGGGGGTCTATTGCCGTCCAAGAGGACCCCTCGTGCCCGTGGCAGACATTCGGATCTCCGAACTCTGTATTCACTCATGATTTCAGTATTTGGCCCTTTATAGTGGGTGTCCAGTGAAACAATCTTTCAAGCCTAATAGGGACTTGCCAGTAACCCCTAGCGGTCTCCAGCGCAATACGGTGCGAAAATAATAATTTTTGTTCCGGGACCTCCGAAACCCAAGAAACGTGGATTATAGCCTTCAATTATCGGGGTTCTAAGGGGTTCTAAGGGTGAGGTTGAAATTTTTGCCCAAAATTTTCCGGGGGGTCTATTGTCATCCAAGAGGACCCCATAGACCCCCCATGCCTGTGGTAGACATTCGGGTCTCCGAACTTTGTATTCACCCATGATTTCAGTATTTGGCCGTTTAATGTGTCTGACGAGTGAAACAACCTTTCAAGCCTAATAGGGACTTGATAACCGACCCTGGAGCCTCCAGTAACCCCTAGGGATCTCCGGCGCAATATGGTGCGAAAATAATAATTTATGTTCCGGGACCTCCTAAACCCCAAGAAACGTGGATTATAGCCTTCAATTATTGGTTTCTAAGGGTCAGGTTGAAATTTTTGCCCAAAATTCTCCGAGGAGTCTATTGTCATCCAAGAGGACCCCTCGTGCCCGTGGTAGACATTCGGGTCTCCGAACTTTGTATTTACCCATGATTTCAGTATTTGGCCCTTTAATGTGTCTGACGAGTGAAACAACCTTTCAAGCCTAATGGGGACTTGATAACCGACCCTGAAGCCTCCTGTAACCCTAGGGGTCTCCAACGCAATATGGTGCGAAAATAACAATTTATGTTCCGGGACCTCCGAAACCCCAAGAAACGTGGATTATAGCCTTCAATTGTCGGCTTCTGAGGGTCAAGTTGAAATTTTTGCCCAAAATTTTCCGGGGGGTCTATTGTCATCCAAGAGGACCCCTCGTGCTCGTGGGAGACAGTCGGATCTCCGAACTTTGTATTCACCCATGATTTTAGTATTTGGCCCTTTAAAGTGGATGACCAGTGAAACAACCTTTCAAACCTAATAAGGACTTGATAACCGACCTCGGGGGTCTCTCAAGCCTCTAGGGGTGTCCCGAGCGATGGGACATGGCGGTGGAACAACGCTACGAGACATGGGAATGGGACAAGGTGTTATGCGTTGTGGGACATGGTGCTGCTTGGATATGGGCGTCCGGACGTGACGCTGAGACATGGGACATGGGCGTGCTAGGACTTAGGCCTGTTCTTTTCGTCGTCTCCATTTTGCGTTCCGTTCCGTTCTGATCGTTCTGCTCCGCATTTTATTTGTACTTCATTTTGTCACATTTTGTTTCATCATCCGCGTCGTTCCGTTCCAATCCGTTCCTTGTCGTCCTGCACCATTCCGTTGAAAAGAACAGGGTCTTAGGCACTGGACATGGGCGGTCGCAGATGGGAGTCACCATGCCCTCTATTAGGTTCAGGATAGATATTTTTGTTTTCGCAAGGGGCTCATATTGAGCTAGTTACCAACTCAATAAGCCTAATTATTTCTTATACCAATGTTCTTAAATCATGGTTGAAACATGCAGATTATGCAAATAAATACCTTTTTAAAAATTGTCTTATCAATAGACGTTCAATATATATTATGAGTTCTTCAACATTTGGCTCATCAACATCAATCTTTGCAACCAAACTACACTTAGCAATGTGAAAATTCACGTATGCAAGACATAGACCATAGATTAACCAATCTACCTGACTTGTTAACACGTTCAGAACCAGCAAGATCAACCACCACTAGCTTGCCTTTCCTCACTACAGGTGGATCACAGCTCTTAACCACTTGAGAATGGTTTTCATCTTCACTTGAAGAAGGCTCTCCACCCCTGACAGACCTTTTAATTTGTACCTACAAAGAGCTATTACCATAAATATATTTCTAAATTCACATATACATGACAAATGTCAATGTACGAGGGCTCTTTTTTTTATATTACAATTTAAAAGCTTCACATTTCCAGATCTTTCATATTTTTCTAACATTTGTGCATAAAGTTATAAAACACATGTTTGTGCCTTTTGCGGCGCGACAGTCACCTTTTTCCATAAGTGGCATGGTTTTTAGTCAGAGTGGCCTTTTTTGCAACGATTTATTTTCTTCTAAACCCCCTTCGTTTCATATTTTCTTGTTTTTGATTTTCAACTTAACCTCCTTTTCTTTTTCTAGAACTTCATTCATTTTTCAAGTAAAGTAACTTGTACTAATTTCCTTTCTCCTTTTTTCCCTCCCTCTTTTAGAAGGCGTAGTTTTATACATTCCATTTTTAATTATTTTCCTTTCCTAGGATGTGCTTCTACATCAATTTCAATCAATATTATTTAGTTTAGACTCTCTATCTCTTAACACCCCAAAGTCCCACACACAGAGACAAGATTTTGGGGGCATAAACAAAGATTTTGGGGGCATAAACAACGTATTGTTTAAACTTTAAATGAAGTACCAGAAGTTTTTTTTCCCCTTTTTCACAAAAATATTTCATCTCTTTTTTTGTCACAACAAAATTTTCATATCTAATTTAATAAAGTAGATTTTTTTTTCATTAATTATTAACACAATGTTATACTACTGTTATTTTCTTAGTATCGTTATCATCATCATTGTTACTCTCATAGGCATTATTTCTTCCAGATTTCACATATTCCCAGATTTAAATTATAAATTTTCCAGAGCAAGGTCTACACACGTTATAAATCATATGCAACTGATTGTAGGGCAAACTATATAATCGATATATTTACCATCAGGATAGCATGACTCCGAGATGACTCTGTATTCAACTTTGTATTGGCAGCAAAACGATGAGCTTCTCCTAATCGTAGAAGCTCCAGAAAGGTATGTTGGTCTCTGATTTCTACAATAGTTGCACCAGGCACTGAAACTTCCCCGGTCCTTGGATCTTCAACAATAGGTATATTGTCATTTGCTGGATTCAGGAGATCTTGGATAGTCTCCATATACAGCTGGCCAAAAAAATAAAATACATTGACATTTGTAATAGAGAAGCAGCATAGCATGAAGATGTCTATTTCTTTCAGATTAGGCCAACAGAAAAAGATTGATTTTAACAATTATGATTGAGGAAAAGCTGCAAAGCTGGGAAAAGCTTCATATAATGAAAACAAGAAAGCAGGCATCTACTATTTTCCCGTAAGTGTCATAAATTATGTAGTGCGAACTATTAACCTGTAAGTACGAAACAAAGACTGAGTCAGTCTGGGGAGAGAGGTCAGCTAGGATATCCTCCATGGAGCGCACCATGATTCCTCGATCAGAAACATCTTCCTCTCCCAACTGCCCAAGAGTGTATGTTTTTCCTGTCCCTGTTTGGCCATATGCCAGTACAGTTCCGTTGTAACCATCCAGCACACTCTAGGAAACAAAAGCAGCATCAGTTCATCATGCAAATTCGAGATTTTTCTATATAAAAGATTGAGCTGCTCATGTAAAATCCCAAATGTTGACCTGTTGATTTTGCCAAGCAAACCACAGGAAATACCTAAATGTCCATTAGGTGTCTCCAGAAATTAGTTGGGTGTAAAATGAAGTCCAAGGAACACCCAAATCAAGAGAGCCTGAAAGATTTTTTATTTTTTTTTAATGGAATCAACTGTATTATTATCTATAATATTCCTTGACCCTTTCAAATGGCTACACATTAAGCAATAATTAAATGGAGAAAGAGTACAAGGTTACCAGAATATTAAGTGTTTCCATCAAAAATCTTATATAATTAGAAGCGTCAGCCATAATGTAGTACTGCAGCCTGTTTGTTGGCCAACAGAGAAGGTGACAGTTCAGAAGCAATTACAATAACAACATGAATACCCAATATGGACCCTGCCGCAAGTGGCTAACAGTTAAGATGCAGAAGGAAGATTTTCATAAGTATCACAAATCCAAAACCAAGAGATAGTTTGAAACAACAATTACAACACAGATTTCAGATGACACTCTTGTCGAGTGGATTTTTAAGTAGAAAAGATATCTAATTTGGAGTCTTGACAGGCAACCCTATGCCACAATTCACTTTTTCTTAGATAACATGGGTATCCAGGCTTTGCCCCAACTAATGGACCCTGAAGTTAAAGACCACAAAAACCTCCAGGACCCACTTAAAGACCAGAAAAACCTACAGTGATCCTGAGGAGGCTCAAACTTGGAAACTCTAGAACAAATCCCAAAGGTTTTACCAGCTGAGCTACTCCCCCAGGTTTCCTTATGTCATCATTCTCAACAGAGTGAAGCCCACTAACCAAATATCTTCCTGCACTAGTATTCCTTATCTGTGACATAGTATAATTCGGCAGCATTATCAATCCATCTACTGAAACAGGTACACAAAATAACATCACACCCCCCACTAACATGGATCCTGCTGTGAACAAAAATCAGGGTCTATCCATGACAGAGAAACGAGGAGGGGAAGGAGCAAGAATTAAATCGAAAGTTACGTATTTAGCATTCCAAACTGCTTACCCTGCGTCACTTTGTCAGTTGATATATATGCATGCATATGTGAGTTTATAAGTTGCTATTGCAAAGGGGCCCTCCCTGAGAAAAGACAACGCACCTCAACAACAGGCTTTGCAACAACTTCATAGACACGCTTTTGTGATGCACACTCAGTAAGCACTTCATCGAATTCGTAAGTGTCTGTGTCCCAATTGTTTTTTCGAAGTTTCAACCTCTTAAGCTGGTGTGACATGACAAAGAGATGAACAGTTATATGCTATATTCCTTAAAAAGAGGCACAAGACAAGTACAACGCTTAACCCTTCAAGGAGGTAAATTTACTGTTAATTTTATAGCCTGCATGAAGAGGAAAAGATGGGGAAAAGAGAACCTCTGGTTGCAACTCTACGCAGTCAGCATAATCCGCATCTGCCACCAACTCCTCCGAATTTCTAGGTCTTAATCTCACAGCCACCCGCACTCTCCCTGGTGTAGGAATACAGGTGATTAAGTAAACAGAGTGACTCAAGAAATATATGTAGATGTCTAGATAATAATAGATAACAATGGTACCATATTATGAGGCAGAAATAAAAACAGTTTGATTTTTCAATTTGGGAAGCATTTATAGTTCAGCACAGTAAACCCATCAGTTTTTAATTTTCTTTAAAAAAAAGCCCTTATGAAGATATAGGAGAAGCTAATAATATGGCATGTATTGTAAAAAAATCGGATAAAGAAAAAGAACAAAAGCATCATAATTGGTCCATTGGCTTGATACTATACGAACAATCTTCAGCTTCTTCACTAGTTCTAGAAACGATTAAAAACAAGATACAGAATCTTCCAAGAAGTCCAAAACTATAGACGAGCACGTCTTCAGATCTGCTGCCATATATTCTTCCGGATCATTTTCTCAGTTCAAGCTTTAGCACACTAGAACTGCATATGAGAAGCACAATTGCTGCTCCAGTGGAGATGGTCAATGTCAATGAAATGATGGGGATGACATTGAGCAAAAAAACAAAAAGAAGAAATAAATAAATAGGACAGAAATTTCTTCATGGCTTCATCTGTAACTAAAAGAGGCATAGGACCCTCCAAATCACCATGTTTTTTTCCCCGTGGACCCTTTTTAATCTCTTATAGCTAACTTAAAACGATCAAGATCTCAGAGGGAGAGGAGAAAGAGAGGCTCCTCATGTGTAATGAAACTGAATAGTCGGCCGCACTGATTCGGCAAGTAATTCAATTTACCATGGGGATGTAATGATACTCAAAAGTTGCGCCCACTGATTCGGGAAAATAATTACTTTTACCTGCCAACAAGTCATTGATGGCTTCCCACAGACCATTCCTATATTATGCATCCAACACTGATCATTTGTTTGGTCTAAGGCCACTTGAAGTGTATACCCACATAATTGACCTCCTGAACCTACTATGAGTTGTAAACATCACCCTCCATCCAGAAAAACCAAGAGCCTGAAGTCACTTTTAGGCTTTAGCAAGGCATTTTTCCCAGTATGCACCTTTTTTTCCATTAAGACAGAGTTTCAGCTCATTGAGATTGAGGTATCAAAGTACGAGGCAGTGGAAGAAACATGAGTAGTTTTATTGTTTTCCGTTGGTAGAAACATGTGTAAGTTTACTGTTTTCCATTGTACTACCTCACATGAAGTGATGAAGCATAAGCTTTCAAATACCCAGAGTAATGAAGTGACCAGGTCAAATTTCTTCACCCAATTTGATTGCCCCCTACAAGTAGCCCTCCATGGTAACAAACTATGAGTACTAGGTAGAATCTATTTCAATACTGCATGCTACACTGGTTTTCTTGGCTCCCCAACTTAAGAATAACTTACATTTGCACCAATTCATTCTCTTGTACCAAACTTAACCTTTAGGTATTTTCCACCAAAAACACAGTGCACCTGTTTAGGTTCTCCACCGAGGGTAATCATGCTTACCATTGCTAAACAATGCCTAATATCACAGAACCATATCCTGATCTTGATAGTAGCCTTGTTCCTCATATCTTGAGGAAAAAATAACAGCCACCCTAACAAAGTCTCAATTCACCAAGTTTCATGAACAAATAATGTAGGATGTGAGTACTATAGAATGGCAACAAGCTTTTAAACAGATCCACCTCCAGTTTTCACTTCGATTCAGAACCTTGCTTTCGAGCCCAAGCTTGTGTTTGCTTAGTAAGCTTGGGCACATTACATCCAAAACATTCTGATCTTCAATTACATTCAAATATTCAATACCCTTCCTCATGTGCATACCAACACTATGCCTTGCTACATCGTGTAATGTTATAACTCTTGATATTTTGCAATGCTCATCATTCTCGCTTTCACTGACCCACCGAGTACAGAGTTTGAACCTCAATCATCTATTCTTTATTTCTTCCCCTCAGCAACCTATACAAAGGTCTCCGGTGGTCTTCTCTAAGTGAGCTCAAACCATTCACTGTCACAACCAAGCTAAAATATCTAAACACTAGAACTGATAAAGCAACAGCAGCCAAAGCAATATCATAGCTTATGATCTGAAAGTCATAAATTAATGCCGGTTTCTCTACACATTGACACTAAAGTATCAGCTCGAATCGCCATTAGGTACTACGAACGTGAAATCCTTTTATATGTTCAGGATCACATCAAAATAGACAGCAAAACCACAACTCTTCCTTGCAAAATTAACATTACAAAGCAAAACATCACCAATAAAGCATCAGAACACCACAATCACACACAATTTCAACCAAAAGAAAAATAAACACACACAAAAGCGAAACCAAGGGATCGAAGCATACAATCACGCTGCAAAAAAAAAATCAACAATCGAGCAAAACAAAACACATTCTCAATTGAACAACAAAAGCAGCAACATTCGGAATAACAAAAAAATAAACTAAAAATAAAAGCAATTCAAAAAAAGCTGAGATAAACAACAATGCGAAACAATGAAACACTAACCGTCGCAACCGTCCTTAGTGGCGGCGCCGCCACCACCACCACCACCGCCACCAAGAGAAGAGCTCCGGCGAACAGGCGGTTTGGATTTGAGAGTAGATGACTTGAAGTTAGAAGCAGAAGAAACCCTATCACCTTTCAAAGATCCTCTAAGGGCGCCATTTCTAGAAGACATAATGGAAGTTGAGTTGGAAGCTCAACAACTGCTACAAGAGCACCGCCATAGCCGCAATCGAGGAGAGAGAGAGAGAGAGAGAGAGAGAGAGAGAGAGAGAGAGAGAGAGAGAAAATGAAATTCGAAATTGCTGGAAAATGGGACTGAGTCTGAGTTGAAGGATCAGGATTATTTTTTTAGGGGAAGAAAGGAAAAAATAGGGTAAGAAAAATTAATGGTAATGTAATAATAATGGGTCAAGGTGGTCAGCAGATTCTGAAGGTGGGGGGTTGCTTTTTAATTTGGATTTTGAAGTTTAAATGAAAAAAGTGGACATATGATATGAGATGAAGACAGAAAGAGACAGAATGGTGGTGGGACAGAGTGGAGAGAGAGAGAGAGAGAAGGGGCCAACCCTCGTGGGTAACTTGAATTACGGGAGATGGGAACTTTAAAGTGGGCTTGTTAATGTTGCCCATGGTGATTGGTGAGTGCGGTGCGCTGTGTAAATTTCCAGTCCAATGCCGTATTCTTACTGTTTTGAAGATTGTTGTTGTTGTGGTAATAAATTACAACTGGCTAAACTGGTGGGTGAGTGGTGAGTACGGGGAGTGGCGGTGACTGGTGACTGGTGACTGGTGACTGGTGAGTGGTGAGTGGTGAGTGGTGAGTGGTGAGTGGTGAGTGTGATTAAGATTTAAGTTAATACCCACGTTTCTTATTTTCTTTTTGTCTTTGCCTTTCTCTGTCCCTTTTATATTTGATTTAATTTTTGAGTATTTTAGATTTGTTATTCTCAATTAAAAAACGTTTATATTTATTAATGAAATTTTATTTTTGTTGAACTTTGTTAAACTTCGTTGAACTTTATTTAACTTCGTTGAACTTTGTTTATTTTTGTTGAATCTTGTTGATCCAAGTGTTTTTTATAACTAGTTTGTATATTGGTTTGTTGAACTTTGTTTAACTTTATTTAATTTTATTTAACTTTGTTGAAGTTTGCTGAAGTTTGTTGAAATTTGCTGAAGTTTGTTGAAGTTTGCTGAAATAAACAGAAATAAGTTGGGGAAAACAGATCCTAGACGGGGTGAAAACAGTTTTCATTTCTATTTTCAATTGTTTGGTTATTAAAAAAAGGAAAACGGTTTTCAACGGGAAAAATGCATTTTCACCCATGTTGGTGAAAATGTTTTACCTTCAAAATAAAGGGAAAAGGGTTTTCTGTAATAGTGGACTTGATCATCGAGTCTGGTTGTCATTAAAGTAAAGCAAGTGCGAAAAGCCACTCAACTAAAGAGGGGCATGGTAGTTTTCTGGACTATGTTAGTAGTTTTTTTTTTTTACTTTTAAAATTAAACTAATAGGACGGAAAATTAGTTTTTTCAGGAAAATTGTTTTCCCTTCTAACCAAACAACGAAAAATGTTAACGGAAATATATTTTACATTGAAAATGATTTTCCGCTTACCTTGCAGTTGAAAAGAATTTTTCACCCAACCAAACAGGAGAATAATGTGTACTCATTTTAGGTTATCCGGTGACTTGATCAGCTTAAGACACACATTTTCTCTCACATATTATTATTCATTTTAGTGAAGAAAAAAACATAACCTAAATAAAATGCTCAATTTGGTGAGTTAATCTGAACCGAATACTTTGTTAGACTTTTACATTTATCCATTATCACATCACTTTAATATTAGTTTATATAGGACTTCCCAGTCGTTCTTCTCTCTCTTTTCTCTCAAAAAAACCCTAGCTCATTTTCCTCTTTGGCTCATATTGAGACTACCACCGTCATTTTTGCCCGTGATTAGCCCTTCGCTGTTGTTCTTTGTTTTCGATCTAGCTTTTTAGTTTGTTTTTCTGTATGGTTAGTAATAATCTTTCCTTTAGTGAGAGATTGTGGAGTACTCCGCGTTCGTCGAAGGGTCGTAGAATTTATGTTTTTGGGTTCAGTTTGATGAATCAAGAAGACAAGTTCAACCTACTATGCCGAGGGAATTTGTTCTTCCAAATAGCTGCAGCACATTTCGTGCTTACCTTAATCGATTGTAGGGAAAATGCAGCGGCCTCTCGTTTACTGTATAGCATATTTTTTGCTATATCAGGACATTGTCAATTATCGACGAAGCTGATCAAGACACCAATTTCTAACAGTGATGTTTGGATTGGTAGTCACTTATCGACGTAACTGATCAAGACACCGATTTCAAACAGTGTTGCTGGGAGTCATATTCATCTCGTTATGTTAGATTTATACTTGCTTATATTAGATATATATTTCTTTAGCGATATTTATCATCTAGATGCCGAATGACTTTTTATGAATGATTACATTTTTTTATTTTTAAAAAAATAAAAAATAATAGCTTATATAGAAGTATGTAACCCGAAAAAACATAATTCATCCGAAATAAATAAGCAAAATGAAAGATTTTTTTTTATCTAACAAATGAAAAAAATTTGAAAAACAAATGGGCTTTTAATTTTAATACATTATTCGGCATGTAGCTGTAGATGACACGACCCATATTAGGCTACATCAAAACAATCTACTTGGCGGGTTGGCGGTGTTTTCGCCGTTCTTCCGACTAGGGTTGTTTTATGTTTCGGTCAGGACTGGATTTTTGGACCGGACTGGATTGACCCGGTTGAGACCGGATTTACTTTTAGACCAAAAATCGGTCCGCTCTGGACCGGATGGCAAGTTGATGCTAAATACTAAAAAAAATGATCATGGGTTTTTTTTAAAGAAAAACGGTCACAATCCGGTTCGGTCTCAGACCGGTGAATAACGCTAGTGGTCCGATCTCAGACCGAACACGACCGGTCACAATCCGGTCCGGTCCGATCCTGGTCTGGACCGATGAACAGCGCTACTTCCGACAGTTCTTTTGTGCTGTGGGCTCATGGTCACCCTGCTTTGTCGTGTTTATTCCATTCTTGAGTTATGGGCTGAGTATGTTAAATATACTGTAAGATTCTTCTGGGCTTCTTTTTCTTTTTCTTTTTTGGGCTTCCGTTTCTGGTTTTATATAACTTGTCGTCTTCCTTTTGGAAAGATTTTTTCTCAAAGCCACAATCATCATCTGCAATCTGCATAATTTATTTGACGAGGAATTATTAGATAGTCCCGTATCTTATTATCGTGTTACTTATACTGATACACGCATCTACAATATGAACGAATGAAGTGAATGTGAATTTAACTTGGCTAATAATGCTGGAAATTACTTTTTAGTAATTAGAACCCTTAGGAGATTATAACCTTGACCCTCTATTGTTATTGGCCTTTTGAAATGAGTAAGCTGAAAAACTGATTTATTCGTGTATTCTAACTTTTCTATATATCTGTTGCAAATAGTTATCACATATTGAGATTAATAACTAGTTAACATTCAACAATCTTACATTATTACTGCTCTTTTCTCTATGAAGTGTGCTATTCAAGAAATAAATAAGCAGAGAACAGAGTACAAACTTTATATTATGATGTGGCTCAATAAAATTGTCATGCAACTATGTATGTATCTATACGTGTGCGCGTGCGCGTGAATGAAGTTATGGTATACCGTAGTAAATTCATTTTTACATCAATAATATAAGAAATTGTGAGAATAAGGTTACATGCATCTTTTATATATATATATATATATATATATATATATATATATATATATATATATATATATATATATATATATATATATATATATATATATATATATCACATGAATTGTAAGTACTACTGTAATTGGTAATAAGGACTGAAGGAATATGCTTTATTAGCAGCAGGTACATATATATTTACCCTGTATTTCGTTAGGCAGAAATTATTTCTAAAACATATCTGTCCAACCAAATACAATATATAATTAATCATCAATTACGCACCCCCAGAAGCCAGAACAACAAAATCAAAATCAACCCTAAAGATAATTTTAACCTATGCCAAATTTATTGTAAACTACAAACTCATGAAAGTAAGTATACAAACAACAACAATAACAACCCAGTGAGTATCCCGCCTAAGCGGGGATATGATTATATGAATATGAATATGAATATGATTATGAAAATCATGGCATAATAACGTCGTCGGGCATGTTATTATGGAGCTGAGCCAACAAAAGCTGGTTCTCTTGTTCAAGGTTTGTAGCCTTCTCTCTTAACTTGGCATTCTCTCTAATGATATGTTGGTTTTTGAGATACAACTCCAAGTTCTTTTTTATTAGCATCTTGTTTGTATTTGCCTTCTTGAGCTTTACTCTGCAGCTCTTCAATGTCGACCTCGATGATTTCTTCCTGTTATTATTATAGCAATCATGTTACCCACTGAACTAAACAAATACATACTTGCCCTGTTATGGTGATCAGAAAGATATGTTTAATTTCCAGGCCAGAAATGGTTTATAAATTTATACCCTAAATTCAAGTATTCACATTTTCTGAAGACAAATAAAATACAATAACGCGACCAACAAAATTATTTATATACACAAAAATTTGTATAAGACGATTAACTTAAATTACCTCCTTATAAGTAGCCTGTGGTGAATATTGCAGCTCGAGCGACGATGATTGCTATGATGTACGAGGCTGAAAGGGTTTATTTCTGTGAATTTCCTACACATGCTTACCTATGTTTAAGGCTCAAGAGAAAAATTAAGGGTTTATTGGTAGTCCTATTACTATATAGGGAGTATGAGCTATGTTATGTATGGTGAAATTGTGTATTGTGATTTTCATAGTAATATATAGTGATGAAACATGTGACCAATAATTATTATTCTTTATTTCCTATTTTGTCTCTCTTGTTGTGGACTTGTGGTAATTGATAACAATGATGGAAAGAAAGGTAATGATGGCAAGAGACACAGAAGGGGAAGCAGTACGAATCAGAACGAATAAGATGATCGACCATCAAGCTCTAGCTAGCTAAGGTCAATGATAAAGTTATATGGTATTATTATTATGGACTTATGGTTGCCAATACTATTTCATTTTTCCCTTTGGCGTTATTTTGGTATTGTTTGTACTTCAAAATCTTCATTTATGAATTATGATGTGTATCTGTATTTGTATGGAGAAGGTTTAATCTTTAGATGACCTGACGAGAGGGGTGGGGGATTGGGGTTTTGGACAAGGACACTTCCCTTACATCCTTCCTAGATAAAAAGGGGTGAGGATCGTCTGTTACGTTGTTCATTCAAGAACAACAGAGGTGCAGTCTTTACAATCTTACCATAAATTAGTTTTCTTTTCTTTTGGGTCCTTAGGTTGCAGGAGGGAGGGGATAGAGGGTTGGAGGAGAAAGATAAAGAGAAGAGAAGAATGATCCTCTGTTGTACCCCATGGCCCAATAGATCATAAGAAGTAACCATAGGGGCCCTAAACTTGTGTTAAAACTTCTAAATTAACCTTAACATATAGACCTAGATAGGTTATTGTAACTCATGCCAGTTGGATCTTAAGATAAAATTTCACCTAAATTTCTATGTTGTAACGTCCGTATAGACAACAAAATGTAAAATATATGAATTGGGTAAATTATGCAAATATAAAACGAGTGATTCATGAGTCATGAGTAACTAGTTATATATAGACAGTTGGGTTAGTAGTGGTACCTATCTATAAACTCTAAACATATGCCAAAGAGAAACTACAAAGATCTTGAATTTCAAGTGAATTGAAAGCGTAGAGTCGTATAAGTTGAGAACAGTAAGAGTTCATTATATATAAAAATTATCTAATATTCAATTAGCATCTTCGAAAGATGACAAATAATACGTAATGTAACATACAGTGGATGCTTTGATTAATTATAAAAATAAAAAAAATGTTCATAAAAAAAAAGTTATGTTTGATTGATTTAAAAGATGCTCTTGAAAAATACAATTTGCCTGTAAATATTACAACCTCAGATAATATGCAACATTTACTGTAGAAGCATGTAGAAGAGTAAGATTCCTGTATGTGTTGTAAGAAACCGGCATAATGCAAGGGACAACAGAAGGACAGACAATGGAGCATTAATGGCAAAGGGGGTCACAGAGACTCACAGGGACACGGACTCTTTGTTAGTTTAGCTAGCAAGAGAGAAAGAGGCAATAAAGTGGCACTTCATTTTCATCATAATAATAATAATATACATTACCATTCACTTTCACATGGATGTCCACGCGGAGAGCACGTGCAGTGCAGCCAAGGGAGAAGAGAAATGGAGGATGGGAAGAGAGAGAGAGAGAGAGAGAGAGAGAGAGAGAGAGAGAGAGAGAGAGAGAGAGAGAGAGAGAGTCAAGTGTCTTGTTTTGTTTTGTTTCTTCATGTAATCGATTAGGAAAGCAATGTTCATTGATTTTGGAAGATGAATATCATTACTTCATTTTTGGCACCATCTCTCTTCTTTCTGGTATCTACTTGATTATACTTTCATGATGTGCATTGGAGAATTTTCATGGGGATTGAAACTACTATAGCTTTTTTATGTGTACGATTTACTAATTAATGTATAAATAGGAGTAATATTATTTACGGAAAATAATAAAATTAGTATTGAAAAGATAAATAAATCACATATGAGTGGCTGATTCAGGGTTTTGCATCTTGATAATGCATACTCTTTTCGTAGCTTGACATGCAATTTTGACATTAAACAAGACTTTAATAATCGATCTAATCAGCTCAAAATCGAAATCAGTTATCTTATCGTAGGCAGACACATGGGGGCAGGACCGCAGGAGTGGCTCTCTCGCCCCTACGGCCAGAATTGTTTTTGTCTTGGTGTCGCCCCTTCAATGTGAAAATTCCGTGTCCGCCACTACATCTTATTGAATATACACTTTAATACCAGTCCTACATTAAAACACCAAATAAAAACTCATACGAGGCAGTCTCATGCATGAGGTGTGATATCTGTGAGCAAAAAAAGTGATATCACTATATATG
Organism: Tetragonia tetragonoides; assembly: GCA_038025085.1. Lineage (NCBI taxonomy): Eukaryota > Viridiplantae > Streptophyta > Magnoliopsida > Caryophyllales > Aizoaceae > Tetragonia > Tetragonia tetragonoides. The sequence continues at coordinate 6,555,808 of CM076140.1, read as the reverse complement.
AAAAGTGATACCTCCAGATAAAAAAGTGATATCTTATGTATGAGACTACCTCACAAGAGAGTTTTTGAATAAAAATAAGGAATGATAAAGATGCCACCTAGTTGAACAAGATTAAAACCCAATGAAGGTTTTAAATGACGCATTTATCAGCCGACGTACTCGCTTTTTCCCAATCAAAGAGATACTGAAGAAAAGGGGGGCATTGGAGCAAAACAGGTGGTCCTCAACCTGAAGAGTCCCTTCCCTAATGACTTATTGGCTATAAACCCTATTTTCAACCATGGCATAATGAGAGAACGGCAGGTCACAAATTTCTCAAGCGCCATCATGTTCGAGTGCCTATAATAATTTTGACAAAGTGCGCAATAAGTTTTGCACCCAAAAGGCCTAAACTTAACAGGAGCACTGGGCAAATGCAGTACGACAAAGGGGCACATACTGAAGTAATTAGTCGTCACTCGGCACTGCCAATTAAGGAATCACAATAAATTATGGATAAATATATAGAAATAGAGCTAAAGAAACCTGAGCCTACAGAATAAAGATACAGAGTGAAACTAAAACGACACATCTTACCCTCACGATATACAATTAAGCCTAATTGTACACTAGTATTTACAACTCCTTTGCTATATCTCACGCCGACACTGTTAATTAAACAACAGAAAGTTGAAGAAACACTAAATCAAACACAAGGAAAAATGTTAACCTTATGAGCTTATCCAACTGAATCTTCCTGGGTAGCGTCATTGTCTACATCCATTTCATCCTCATTTTCTTCATTCTTATAAGCGTGGTCGGCAGCCTGTGTTTCATCATCTGATCCCAATTCACTGTCTGAGCCTACGACATTTTTGCTAGCTTCAACACATTCATCATCTGTTTCGGAGTCAGAGTCAGTGTCAGACACCTTAGTACCCTTCTCATGAGAACTATTGCAGACTGCATTTCCGAATTGTTCTTTTACGTCAGGTGCAATGATTCCAATCATATTACTTAGTGCTTGACGTTCATGATCTTGATGCATTCGTGTCGCAAGATCAGCAGAAGGGGTACTTTGAGACTCGGCCACCAGCGTACTGGAATCAGTCACAAGAGCTTCTCTCTCATTGTTGTCTGGAGATTCATTGTCCCCGTACACAGATGGACCTGTGTTGATAGCCCAACTCCCAGCAACTTCAGACGCCAAGAGGTCTTCCGTCCCGATGCCTCCAGGTTCTTTATCTTCCGTAGCCTTCACCTCGTCCTCTCTATTACTCAACTGAGAGTTATGACTATCTCCACATCTCAGAGGAACCTGATGCTCAGTTTCTGGCATATTTGTGTCATCGTCAAGCTGCATCGTGTCCCCAGCTAAATTACCAGCCTTGTTTAAATCAAAATTTCTTTCAGCCTCATGACTAGGGCTTTCTGTATCAGCAACTCGTTCAGTTCCATCACCGTCTCCCTCGACAACAGGAACTGTGTCAACACCATCAATGTCAGAACCAAATCCGCCCTTGACCAGTGCATCATCATTTGGAAATTCTGCCTCTTGGGTGTTATCCTCATCTTGGCTTCTGACATCACAGTCGTGCTTCTCTGTGGCACTGACTTCCTCACTGGAAGTCTCAGCTGCACCATCTTCATCAGGCCTCTGGGCTGAAGTGCCAGGACCTACCTTGACTGCCATGTTACTTGTGTAGCCTGTGGCTTCGAACCCTCCTGCAGCATTTCTATCAACATTTGCAGCAGCTTCATTAGGAAATACATCAAGCGAACAATTCTCATAATTCTCTTCATCTTCTAGTGTCCTCTGCATTGACTTCAGCTGCTCCTGCTGTTTAATGAATAACATATTGATCTCCTCGGTTGTGGAATAAAACGCACGTAACTGAGTTTCCCTGCATGAAACCACGTGATCAGAACACAAGGGATACCACAGTAAGACAGAAACGTAAAATGTAAAATAAAGAACAAATGTAGCAGCAAATCATGCATATTTCCAGTAGCCAATCTTGTCACAAGTATACAACAGATGCAAATCATAGGTAAAGCGTAGAACAAAATACAAACAATGATCCATGAACTTTTTTTTTTAGATAACATGGGTAAAGCTTTGATTGACTAATCCCATGGGCCCTGAAGTTAACGACCAGGAAAACCTCTAGTGTAGGCTTGGCAAACAGATCAGGTCGGGTCGGGTTCGGGTTCAACCCAATTGACCTGTTTTTTAAATGGGTCGAAAACTCCAACCCTAACCCAACCCATTTAATAAACAGGTTAATCAGGTCGACCCGTTTAACCCATTTAACTAATTTATTATAAGTAAAAAAGGGTAAAAACTTGATTTAAAGGGGATATATACCCTCAAATTTCTATAGTAAGTAGATATATACAAAACAATCTATTATTGGATTAAGAAAAATTTATACTTTTCAGTGATTATTAATTATTTGGCTCATAAATATTTACTGAATTTCAAAAATAAAATTGACATATGTAAGTAAACAGGTTAAACAGGTCGTTTTCGGGTTGAAAATTTCAACCTTAACCTAACCCATTTAATAAACGGGTTGAAAATCTCAACCCTAACCTAGTTTTTTCAGGCTAGGTTCAGGTCCGGTTGTCGGGTTGGCTCAGCTTTTGCCAGGCCTACTCTAGTGGCCCTGAGGGGATTCGAACTTGGGCCTCTGGAATATCTCAGAGGTCTTACCAACTGAGCTACCCCCTCAGGGTTATAATAACCTATGAACTCACAAGCAACTTTTAAGAAAATGCCAAAATAATTTTCGAAATTGGAAACCTGTAAATCCATGTCAAATTGCCGACCAGCAAGCTAGGAGATCATTTGCTAAAAAGAATAAGAGTAATCACGAAATCTTACAAGCAGATACACATTTCAATGATCTGGCGGTACCCAAAAAGAAAGAAAGTAAGAAGGGGGGGGGGGGGGCTTCTACAGATGTGAACCTATCTAAGATCTCAACACAATGTTGATCTAGAGCCACGCTAAACAAACCAAAAGCAAACTAACAACCCAATGCCTCCAACGAGGGCGCATTCTGTACTCTAGCATGGGGGATTCAAATATTAGCAGCCTTATCCTGCAAATTGGAAGATTGTTTCCTTCAGACCTTGATCGGATTACAAGAAAATAAGTAAAACTAAAAGACATAAAAATAAAAATAAAAAGAAAGAAAAAAAGAAGAAGTAAAAGACTCTCAACGAGACATTTGGTTCAGCCCATTACTCAGCTCTGTTGGAAAAAGGACCAATCTATAGACATATGGCTCAGATGAACAGATCCAAATAACCTGAGGGGGTAGCTCAGCTGGTAAGACCTCTGAGATTTATTAGAGAGGTCCCGGTTCGAGTCCCCTCGGGGCCACTGGAGATTTCCCTGGTCGTTAACTTCAGGACCCGTGGGGTTAGTCAAGCAAAGCTTGGATACCCATGTTATCTAAATAAAATAAAATAATGAACAGATCAAACTAGTCAAGACGTATTTCTAGCAGGTGACCGCTGCCATATGAGTAATATATGGAAAGCTGTTCCTCTGCCCCAAAACGGCTATCCGAGCGGACTTTTCATACATGTCTATGACTAAACTCAATAAGCAATCAGTGTCGGATTTAACCAGCAATATATCAGGATGGGATTAGTTATACATAATCAGCTGAAACTGCATACACGAACTAATCAAACAATCAGTTGACAAGCACCAACAGTGAGTAATGAAAAGAGGGAGAAGTTGCGTGCTTGCAGATATTTTCTTTGAACACCTATGTTCAATATGGTTTCTCATGTCCAATTCGCTATGTATGTAAAAAATTGACATATAACATTGGCCTATAAGATAACTACCATATGAAACAAAAGATACAAGAGAACTACTGTATACAAGTATCATATAGCAAAAGGTTACACATTAAGTTTCACAAATTAAATTCCCAGGCTCACCACAAAGCACAAATTCTAGATTACAATATCTTACCTCAGCATGAGTCTTTCTCTAGCAGCTTTATACCTACGCCTCTCAAAATCAAGATCTCGCATAGATGCATTTATTTCCAGCTCAAGTTTTGAGACCTTGGCCCATGCTTCTTCCCGAGCCGCCTGCTACCACCACCAAAAGAATGCATTCACTTATAATTAAAGCCATAATGAGATACTAAAGCATCACTGCTGTTTTAAGTGCATTTTGAAGCTCATTGTTTACTTCAAAAAATAACCTCTCAAAATACATGCTTCATTAAAGTTTACTTATATGGGTGAAAGAGAGATATGAAACCCCACCGGCCCAAGAAAGAAAACGGGGGTAAAAAGATTGGATTGAAGGCAAAGACAAGCAAGCAAATATGGGCTTCAAATTAGTCTGGCTGTAAAACCTATTTGCCACATTTGAAACATGAAGAAAACACGACAAGTTATTCCCTCTAACAGCCCTCATCCCTCTCCCCAAAAGACTTAAAACACTAGCATGTTGAGCAGTGTTCCCTTCTGGAGTGGAGAGTTTTTTTAGATAAGAAAACACAATTACATCCTAAGAGGACCAGGAGTCCTCAAGAGGAATCTAGTTACATATCCGCCAAATGTAGCATGCATTTTCACAAAGCAAAATTTATCTCCACTACTCAGGAGCCTCAAAACTTCAGACGAGCAGGCAGATAATGAATGCATAAAAGTGGAAAATACATCGTAGATGAAGCGAGAGGCATGAAGCTATCATAAGGATGGCTTCAGAGTTTAATAGTAGTGCGTGGTAAAAGTTTATCATAATACACCCAGCAAAGGCAAAAAAAGAAAAGAAAAAAAAGAAGAAAAAAAAGAGTAATAAAAACAACGTACCTTTTCTTTGTCAAGCTCTCTCCTCATTTTACTCATTTCAGTCTCAAATTCTTCCATCCGCTGATTAAGAAGTGCAGTAGAAGGACAAATCAAACTTCCGTAGCAAATAGGTATGATCTACATTTAGAACTGGAAGGACATATGAAGTCAAGGATAAATTTCAGAAGAATGCCTACTATTTTTGTGAGACTAGAGGCTTCCTGTTCCTTTGATACTTGAGCCTCAAGCTGGCGAATTCTATTGTCGGAGATAACCAATTTCTGTCGGGTTTCCTCCTGCCATAAGCCAAGCCATAAGTTAAAACTTATAAGCAGGCAACTGAAGCACTACCCCAATTGATTATTCCTTAGCTTGTGTTTCACAATTGCAAATGAAGGGACATCAAAGAGGCCATACCAATTTGGATCTCAGATTCTCCACCAATAACGAGCTCTCTCGTTCTGATTCCTGAGGATATAAACAAATGACATGCCATTCGTCAACTTTATATAAAATTTCCAGTACATATCTATGATATTATTGTAGTTTCCGACAACCTGAAGTTTGTTGATAACTTCCTGTTGTTCTCTTTCTCGCCTTAGAGCTGCATCTGATACTCGTTTTAGTTCCTCTTGAGCCTCAGATTGAACTCTCTGTACTGAGGCTTTTAGATCTGTTGCAGCCTTTTCTCTTTCATCTTTTCTCTGTTCACGCTCTTCATCTAACTGCGTTTTCAGTTCAGCTATAGATGACTTCTGACTGCAACAAGCAAACCACACAGGAGTTACCTTTCAGCACCAGGAGCTATTACAGCAACGTATGACACTCCACGAGATACATACTCTTCACCTACTGGTTAACTTCATGATGAGATTAAAAATATCTAACCACTTCAATAGATGTGGTAGATCAATCGCTGTGCAGGGTCCACTAAATGGATTTTACATCATGTGTACAGTAGCTTACTTGTAATACACAACCGTCTAAATCTACCTCATGCATTTTTATACAGCTAAGATACTGAAATATTCCATAGATATTTTGTGATATTGCTGCATGACTGGTCAGAAGTGGAGTACAATGACAAACAAAGAGATCACATCCATACGATGTTTATACCCGCCCGCCGGCTGGACAGCTCATCTCGAAGGAGATCACATCCATCCGACGTTTATGCCCGCCCGCCAGCTGGATAGCTCATCCCGAAGGAGATCACATCCATACGACGTTTATACCCGCCCGCGCTTATCCCGAAGGAGATCACACCCATCTCGGCTGGATAGCTCATCCCGAAGGAGATCACATCCATACTACGTTTATACTCGCCCGCGCTTATCCCGAAGGAGATCACACCCATCTCGACTGGATAGCTCATCCCGAAGGAGATCCATCTGTCCGACGTTTATACATGCCCGCCCGCCGGCTGGATAACTCATCCCGAAGGAGATCACATATGTCCAACATTTTTACCCGCACGCCGGCTGGATAGCTCATCACGAAAGAGATAACATCCGGCCAACATTTATACCCGCCGCTGGATAGTTCATCCTGAAGGAGGTCACATCGATCTGACGTTTATACCCGCGTCGTTCCCGTTTGCCGTTGTCAACCTCGGCAACGCCCGAGTGGCCTCGACTTGACACTACTCGACGCCTACTAGGCGCTTCATGTCGCGTCACGTCCGTCTCCGGCGCCGCCTCCGTCTCTGGCTTAGGAGGCCGGTGCTTGAGCCGAGGTGTCGTGGGTGCCCGGCAATGATGGCGCACGACTGACACTACTCGGCGCCTGGTAGGCTCTTCATATCATGTCGCTTGCCTTCCTTCGCCCACAAGCACTTTTTCAAGCAACTACCCCTTAAAGAGTCTTATAAGGTTTAATGGATCTGACAGGAGTAGACATGCCCAATGCATAACTTTCATACCGGGGTTTTTGAGATTTTGGAGAATTATTTTTCAAAAGTTCCACCTCAAACTTCTCAAGTATATTATTAAGTTACGGATTTTATTTTTTTCAAAATTTTTCACACAAGATAGCTATTTAATTTAATTTTTAATTAAAAAAATACCTTGAAAAATAAGGAAAAAAATAGAAAATATATCAAAAAAATTATAAATCACTTCAAAAAAATTGTGAAAAATTCACTATAAAATATAAATGTAGAGAGGACTTGGGGGTAGGTTTGGTGGCACGGGGTGGTGGGAAGCCATGATCAGTACCAAAAAACTGTGGATTAGCCTTCGATGTCCCGTAAGAGGCCATTCCAAACCTACCAAGGACCAGATAACCTACCCCGGGGGCCTCCTATCTTTCAAAAGGAGTGACCCGTGCCATTTGGTGCAAAAATATTAGCCTTCGTTCCGGAGCCTCTCGGAAGCTTGAAAAACGCGGATTATAGGCTTCGTTTTTCGGCTTCCCGGGGCCAAGTTGTCGTTTTTGTCCAAACTTATCCGGGAGGTTTATCATGGCCCTAGAGGACCAGCAGTGCCCCGGGAGAATCATCCGGATCACCGAACTTTGACATCACCCATGCCTTCGATGTACAGACTCTTACACACCAGTGTGTCCCGTAAAACGCCCTTCCAAGCCTATCAGGGACTGGATAAGCCAACCCGGGGGCCTCCCATGTCCCCTAGGGGTGTCCCTTACGATGTGGTGCGAAAATATCCACCTTCGTTCCGGGACCCCCTGGTAGACAAAAAAAGGTGGATTATAGCCTACGCTTTCAGCTTTCTGGGGCCTGGGTGTCATTTTTGCCTAAACTTCTCCGGGGGGTCTATCATGACCTTAGAGGACCCTCGGTGCCCCAGGAGGGTCATAACACATTGCGACTGAAAGATGAGAGTTCATATCTATATAACAAGATGAAGACACCCAAAATCCCAAAGCAGAGTCGTGGATGAATTGTCATTAAAAAGGCAAAGATAGAGCATCAAATCTGCATCGTTGACAACTCAAACAGGTAGCATCACAGCAAAAAATAACATGAAACAAATTTGGTAACTACGATATCTCTCCTAATAATGTCTAGCAACATACCTTTTAATTATTTCATTTGCTTCAGTACACGACTGCAAAGCTGCAGAAAGTCGTTCACTGAGGTCTTCAATAGCATGCTTCTGCTCAGCTGATGCTTTACTGACCTTGGTGAGTTCCTCCTTCTTAACTTCCAATGATTCACTCAATTCATTCAACTGATCAAGGTAGGGCTTTGAAATTGATTCTCTTAAATCTTTCATCCCCTACAGAATAAACGCCACAAAATCTCTAAGAAATTAGTGCAAGATGGTGCCTGATTTAGGTACAAATAAGCAAAAAATTATCAACAAAGTAATGACAAGGGGGTAAAAATAAAATATCCAAAACTTTAGCAAAGTTCACATAGAGTTGCATCAATACAGTGAAATACAGCAGGTAAGGGAAGCTAACAGTGAACATTCCTTCCCCCTGTATCCAGATTCTTTTCAGGCATTAAAGAGGTGAAATGCATGTGCAGGCTAACAGTCAGCACTTATGAACCTTCATGAACATATACTGAAATTTAAAGGGGAAAAAAGACCCAAAAAAAAAAAAAAAATCCCTTTTCCGTGTTTACTTTCAAGACAATCTGCTTCGCCTTGTTTTTTTTTAAAGTAAAGACATTATCCACTATGTACACAGCTATTCCCTCCCTGAGACTTCCCATTCATCGGATAAATTCCCGGACCTTATCTTCTGATCTCTTTGTGAATAGTCTGAACTCTGAACACAACATCCTAAGCAATTGAGCCTGACACAGGGACATTCCTCATTTTGGTAATTCCATACTCAATGGCCAAATCAACAATTCGACATAAATGCATAGTGTAAAATAACAAGAATAAGAGTATATCTCCAAGTGTCGAAGATGTCAAGCTCCCATGTCCTAGCAATGAAACCCTACTTTACTCTTGAAAGAGGGGTGAAAAGGGATTCAAGAGGCATACAATTTCATGACGCTCAAGAGCTTCACGATTTTCATTCCGCAAAGTATCAATTGTAAGAACATGATTTTCCAATTGCTTCCTCAGTTCCTGCACAAGCCGAATACAAAAACATAAGAAGTCATTTGCATAAAGAAATTGGCTCTACCATTACTGCTTCCAGTGGTAGGTGAAGAAACATCAAGCTCATAACTAATCCTCGTCAATCAAGACAATGCCATATAAAAAAAAAAGTTCCTCTATATGGCAATACCGTGTTTGAACGTTGAAGACTCCGAAAGTCATCAAGAGAAACAGGACCTTCAGGAGCACCAATACCAATTCCTTTGAGTCGTTTGTTTTCAGGACCAAATTCCTCTGAGAAGATAGATATTGATAACTAATCAGCATACTCTAAGATCTAGCTGGAAATAACGATAATATCATCTACAAAGAACGAGTGCAGCATTGACAGACTGCAGGAACAATCCCTACCAAAAGAAGAACGAGCTTACCTGTCTTTCTCTTCAACAAGGAACCATCAGATGATGGAACAGATGACTGAACTTCCCGATAAACAAATGCGAATGCGTGCTCTGCAATCATAAACCACAAAGCATGTCTATATAAAATGAAAACTTAAAAGTACACAATATCACTGGAATGACGTTTATTTCCTTCCCAACAACAACAACAACAACCCAGGAAGTATCCCGCCAAGGGTGGGATCTAAGGTTCAAATGTATGCAACCTTAGCTACTCATCGCTTAGTAGAGAGGATGTTTATGATAAATACACAAAAGCAATTTCGGTTTTTTATACCAATTGAAAAAAAGTTGAACAAAGAGTATATGGAAGAAATAAATGAATGGAAGAGTGAACACAAGTATGAAGGAATGAACAGAAGAATGAAAAAGCAGAATAAATACACAACTATATATGTAAGTTAATCCATTGGCAAAAAGGGGGTGACCGCCAACCACCAATAAATCAAAGGGGGTTACAGAATAACTGTAACAAGGATAAGGATACCTAAATGCAATAAGCAAATGTTCTCAGGAAAGGCAACACGTCCATCTATCTAGGAAACACGCCAAAGTTTCCTTCCCATCCCATCAAAAGGAGGGCAAACGTGCACATTAAGACATCAAGAACTCCTACACTTCATATGGACAACTTGTACGAAAAGGTTCAACAGCTAGCAGACTCAAAGAAAAATCATGAGAAATCCGACAACAAAGTAACTAATACAAACAGCTTCAGTGAGTTTATGTTTAACCACTTCATGTAATAAGATGAGACAATAAGCCCAAATCTCTTCAAAGTGCACAATTGCATATGTACAATGTATTTTCATGATTGGGGACTCCGCGTCCTAGAATGGTTGCAACGTAATTAATCTAATTTAGCTCATTTTCATCAAAAAAAAAGAAAAAAGAAAATCAAAACACTGAACAGGCAACCACACCCCAGAAAAGATTTGGCACAAACAAGGATTCTTATTAGATTGCTGAGTGCTGACTTATGCATGCCTTATACTGACCAAGGCCCCAATTCAATTTTAGGTGATCCAAGAAGCAATCGATTTTGAGAGAAAGGGACTCCTTGTCAACATAAACTTCAAAGTTCAAACTAACTAGCATGAGTCAGAGGCGGGGAAACATAGCATCTAAACTAGCAAATTCCATTACCGTGTTGAGGAGGCGCTGCCAGTGATAAGATATCTCCATGACGAAGTTTAGCCTCAAACTTAGAGCTACCTCGCTTCAGTCTCTCCCAGTTAAGATAGGTTCCATTGGTGCTGAAGAGGTTCAATAAAGAAAATATATCAATAATCATGTAATAAAAATCTTCCTCGACAGTATCCTCCTTGAGGCGAGGAGGTGATCGGAAAATAGGGATTTTATACTTCATATCAGAGCAGAACAGATATACATTTCAATAGTATCAAATATATTTCTCAACAACACAAGACCTTGTATCCTTTAAGAAGGCACCATTGCAGAAACCAGAAGGAGTCTCTACATCTTCTTTAGGAACTTTTTTCCTGAATATTTCACAATGGCGTTGACTGACTGCATTTGCCTCTATTTGAAAGCGCACATCCTCTACTAATCGCCCAATGGAGTGCTTGTCAACAGTAAGTAGTATGTTTATTCCCTGTTTTCCAGACATACCATTTGCATAAGACAAACATTATAAAAAATCAAGCACCCAATGCTTTGGCAAAGACAATATCAAGCAAGGATGACTAACATCAACATATGAAGACCCTCAAGAAATACGGAACATATGAGTGCTACTTTTCAAAAACGAACTTAGACTAGGCAGAAACTCAGTCCCTATGTCAAGAAACTCTAGCACATCAAACCATACCATTACCCTAGTACTTCATTACTTGTGAGATTCCCACCTAGGGAAGGGTGGTGGATTCAGAATGTACACAACTGTACTCATGCAATTAAAGAGAGCATGTTTCCATTAGACTGTTGATTGAAAATGCAAACTCCAGCAACATAAAACAAAACCATAGATATGATTTGACACTTTTCTTGTTTTCTGATCTATCAACTTCTGGTTCAAGTATAATTTCAGTCATTTTCCCATCTAAAAGGGACAGTCGATGGGTAATAGGCTAATGCGTTGATCCAAAGCTTTTCTAACAAATCCAATGACACAAGCTTCCACTCAATACACCCTAGGTGTCCTTCAGGAATATATCAGCATTTTGATATTGTGGGGGGGGGGGGGGGGGGGCAACTTTCATTGTGGTTATTGTAATGCAACATACAGAAAAGTGAGTATCTAAATTAGTCTTTTTATGTCTCTCTGGTGGAATTGGAAACAAGGGAAAAGCTAACTAATTTAAACCAACATAGTCAAAACCAAAATTCCTTCCACATTTTTCACAAGCAAGTGATAAGAGTTCTTCTAGTTCTAAGCTAAGTTTCCTCTTCAAACATTCGACATTGTCATTTTTCATCCACAAATTAATCTTAAAACACAACTAATTACAACCACACTGACCACAAACGCAACATGCAACATACAAATTAAAGTACATTCATCTATAAACCCTAATTCAATCAATAATTCAAATTACTAACTAATACTACCTGAGATCGTTTTCGAGCATTGTTCGAAATGGCAGTAAGAACGCCCCAGACCTCAGGATCGGAGCACGGGAGTGGCTGAGCGGCGACACGCGAAGCGACGGCGATAATGGCGTCCTTAGGGCTCACCGGCTTTTTCGGTGGTGATTCTTTGGGATGAGAAGAACTCGTTTCTGAGACAATCAGATTTTCCGGCTTTCTAGGGCTTGGTGTTGGTTCTTGAATTGGTGTGATTTTCTGGTTTTCATCAACCATCGCCATTGATGAATTGAGAGCATGAAATGAAACGAACCCTAATTTGAATGTTTTTAATAGGGTTTTAGTGGGTTCTCACTTGTCCAATAGTGAGACATGAGAAAGGTGGAGAGAGAAAAAGTATACAAGGGTTGATGTGAAGGGAGTGGGTTTATGGGAGTGGCGGGCGATTCGTTCTCGTTAAATTTATCATCTCTCTATGTGAGTCGTGCGATGGAAGGGACAGAAAACCCGCCAAATAATTGTTCCTTGTAGAGTGAAGACTGAAGAGGAAAGTGAAGTATCAAGGTAATCCCCAGATTCGAATGCCTCAAAATTACATGCCCTAATTTCAACAGCACAAACTTTTGTACAACTGAAATCAAGATGTTTACGGGCTGTTTGGGAATTGGGAGCTAAAGAATTGTGGAAAAGTTGAGGATACTGATATGAGACGATCTTATATACGAGTATAAGACTAGATATTTGGATACTGATATGAGACGATCTTATATACGAGTATAAGACTAGATATTTGAAAATAAAAAAAAAAAAATAAAAGAATTGATATCTTAAAATGAAAACAGACATCTTAGGGCCTGTTTGGGGTAGTTTTCAGTTTTCAGTTTTCAGTTTTTTTGAAAACCAAAAACCAGATTTTGAAAACCACAATTTTTGGTTTCCAATTTTCAGTTGTCAGTTTCAAAAATAGAGTAGACAACTATAATGGGAAAAAATTTCAGCTCCAAACATAATTTCTATGAGTAGATAAAAAATTTTGAAAACCAGAAACTTGCAACTCACAACCACCCCGAACGGGCCCTTATATATGAGACTGCCTTATAAGAGAAGGGAAATGTCTAAAGATGTTCATTTTCAATCACTAAATTTATTTTTATTTTTATTTTATAGCATTTGGATACAGCATTTTGATACTCTGTCCGAATATAAAATTCCGGATATCTAGTAATTACAGATTTTATGGTCGAATTAGGATTTTTTTAATCAACTCCCTACGATCCGTTCATCAGCCTAATTTTGATCTCCCCCTCCCCCCCCCCCCCCCCATTTTGGAAGAAAATTGACAAACAAATTCTCATCTATTTTCCATTCCTTTCCTTTCCGTCCACCAAATTTAAAAACCCTACACTACCATTGAAAATCAATAGTTCAATACATATTACACATTGGAAAATGGGCAACAAAAACAAAAAGTAGTCAATCCTTAGATTCTCCATTGCCAACGACGTAACTTAGTACAATTCTTTTTCTTTCTTCATACCTGTCTAAACCAAACAGTTTTAACAAGGGATATAATAATAAGTTTGGAAATGAGTATAATATTAACCCATCTTTATCTAATTTATTTGACATTTCAATGTGACTCTTGAACAAACAAAATTGTAAACACATTTGATTTACTGCGCTATTTTCGGATCTCAACCACACTGAATTCCTCCAAATATATACACTCTCATGTGTGTGTTGAGAGAATTGTGAACCCTTAAACTTCATAAAATTGCAAACTCGTGTTATTGAGACTATACATATACATAGTTATGAGATGGTGTATTGCATATGTGATAAACCTTGTTTCTCTTTTTGCTCATATGATCATGGGCGATACAAAGGTTATGGAGCACATACACTAAGATGAGATGAAAATCAATCTTGGCATTCAAAAAATAGTCTGAGATGACAATATGAGAAAATGACATATGGACTAATTCTCCACTCTAAACTTTAAGTCACTGTAATATAAAATAAAATAAAGAATTAGAATTTTTTTGGGTTTTACCCAAGTTTATCTAATCCCTTTGGACTAATGCTAATCCTGTTTGCACCGGGTTTGCCGACGAAGGGGTAAAATACTCCTACTAAGTAATTTTTCCATTCGCAAAATTCGAACCCTCAGCCTTGCTTAAGAGGTCAGAGTGTCGAACCACTCACACCAACCATTTCGAATAGATAAGATAATTTTTTTATTTTATTTTTTGTGTGTGTATGGAGGGCTCTCTTATTTTTAATATAATTTAGGGTTCTCTAAACAAAAATGAACCCGCCCGACCGTGGATTTCAAATTGCGTCCGGGTTAGTGCCAGCCCAAATGCATAAAATGTAAAAGCCCAGGCCCAACTTGTGCCTTCAACTTTCAAGTTTAGGGTCTTTTACCTTGGTTCACCTGACTCAATACTTGAAGAGAAGAGTATAGAGAGATTCATCATTCATCCTAGCTCGTAGCCTAAACACTTCAACAACAAATCAAAATCTCTCAAGGTACCGTTTCTATATCTTATTGTCCCTCTTCACTCAATATTAAGCAAAGCTTTGAGCTTTCTGACATTCAGAATTAAAGAGACTTTTTTAACTTTGTAAAATTTTGTAGATTTGTACCCACAAATTAATGTGTGATAAAATGTTCTACATAGAAAATCAAGTTAATTATCTTAAAGTTTACGATAATCGATTTATCTGATGTTTGTGAGTTCTGCAGCTGTCAACTGTGTCTGTGAGCATATAATATTTTGTTTGGGTAGTTGCAAATTTCAATAAAAAGTCTATTTTTTTTGTTTAGAATAGAATACACCATTGTTTTGCCAATTGATCATAACAGTAGCATATCTAAATCATGGGTTTTCTTGTTGCTTGTTAGCTGTACTTATCCCAATATATGAGTCCTTGTTGCATACTTGAGCTTGTTCAACAAAACTCAGTATGAGGCGGCCTCAAGCATGACGACATGCTAATGTCATAGAGTACTTGGCTATAGAGGTGGTCTCACCTTGAGGCGGCCTCATAAGTCACCTTTTCTTCATAGTTTTAATACCCAAAAGTAAGTTTTGCACTTTTGCTTATTTTAAGTTGGGTCCTCCAGATTTTCTTGGTAAGCATGATTGCTCAATTAACATTAGCAGATTATTTTTCAATTTGTATAAATAATAAATTGAGCAAAGGAATAGGTTTTAGGTGGGAAATTCAGAGGGTAGAATAACTTGAAACTACAGTCACAGTCAAACATGTGTTCAACACTACTAAACTGAACCAAAATCTGCCTAAATATTTCATTGGCTTTGTACTGTTGCCTAATGGGATATATTAATTCTCAATACAAGTAACAAAAAGGTGCTGATCAAGGTGTACATTTTGGTTAGGTATTCAATATCTATGCCATCAAGGATTCCTTTATCCCAATGAGGATGAAATTATAGACTATGAATTGCTCCCTTTCCTTTTTAATGTTGTGGAGAAGTGAAACCTCAAAAATAGTGGATCAATAATTGGTTGGTAACTCAGTATGTTTTGAGAGTTTCTGTGTGAATTGGTCAATTTGAATCGGATCTGACTCAAATCGGGTGGAACAGTACCTGCTTAAGAGGGAACCCTGGGTTGGAAGAAGTGCAAATAAATTCTATAGAGGCGGATGAGCTTAGGAGAAACAGTGAAGGGGCTTAGCAGATGTCATTTTGGGGGGTTTTACTTAGGACTTGGGTTCAAAAACCTGTCTATGTGCCTCATTTGACACCCTCCCCGAAAAAGAAAAAAAGAAAAGGATGAATGAGTTTTACATATACAAGCCATGCTTATCAATATTAGTTTCATACTCTGTGGCAGGCCAATATTAATATTTCACTGGTTTTTATATTACTCCAGGAGTCCAGGTAATCAAGGAAGGCAGAAGTGGTACCCCAAATTGGAGAAGGGGTAGCGTACCTGAAAGCATATAAGTTAAAGCTGTCACAAGTGTCGTTGATGTTCTCTAGCCTTGCTTCTCCACGAGCCATCTTGACAAAACCAGTAATAGCCGCGATGAATCATGCGAAGAAGAAAGCGGCTGTGCTTTACCACTACCCTTGCCCTGATGGCACCTTTGCTGCCCTTGCTGCACATCTTTACTTCTCTGCCACTTCCTCTCCAGCTCTATTTTTCCCAAACACCGTCTATAATCCGATCAGGACAGACCAGTTGCCCTTGCATGAAATTGGTGAGGCTTACCTTTTAGACTTTGTTGGTCCCTCTGGCTTTGTTCAGGATGTGTCTTCCAAGGTTGAGAAAGTGACCATTCTAGACCATCACAAAACAGCCCTTGAGACTCTAGGTGGTGAAACCACATTGGGCGAGAACGTGGTAAAAGTGCTTGATATGGAGAGGAGTGGGGCAACAATTGCTTATGATTACTTCAAGCAAAAGCTTAGTGAAGAGAGTCCAGGTAGCTATAAATCGGTTCTTGTTGAGTTTGATCGAATGAGGAAGCTTTTTGAGTACATTGAAGATGCTGATCTTTGGAAATGGCACCTTGAGAATAGCAAAGCTTTCAGCAGTGGGTTGAAAGATTTGAAAATAGAGTTTGATTTCAGGCTAAATGCCTCCTTGTTTCAGCAGTTGCTCTCGCTAAACCTCGAGTCTATTATCAGTCAGGGTATGGTAAGCTTGGCTCATAAGCAAAAATTAATAACTGAAGCTCTGGGCAAATCATTTGCAATATCTCTAGGAGGCGGGAAATTTGGGTGTTGTCTAGCCGTCTATGTAGACGAAACACTTTCGCAGCTGAGGAGTGAACTCGGGAACCAGTTGGCTTGTAAAAGCCAAGATCAAAACTTAAGGGGCATTGGAGCTATTGTGTACAGAGTTCCTGAGCTCGGAAACGATGAACTGTTGAAAATCAGCCTTCGGAGTGTCAAAAATGAAGACACAACACCTATATCACAGAAGTATGGTGGCGGTGGACATAGAAATGCTAGTTCATTTATGTTGAGTTTAGTAGAATTTGAGAAGTGGAGAATTAACAGTTGAATCCTGTAACTCTGTAAGTGCTAGCTGATGTTTATTAGTACGCTTGTTTAGACGTTCATCAATGATAGATGGGGCAATTTCATTCATTCAGTTTTTGAAAAACCTTTCCTTTAAATGTTTGCTTGCCTAAATTCCTCATGAACTATGTTTGCTAGTAGGAGACAGTTATGCATTTTCCATCCCCATATTTTGTTCTCATGGAAGCTCTAATTCTTAATCAAATCTGTGGATTGTCTTCTAGTTGGAACCAATTTTCAAATGAGAAATTGAAATATTTGAGCACAGATTCTCAATCTTCAATATCTTTTTCTCTCTGACTGAAATGTCAGTAAACTTTCTATAAGATTGTGGCGATAATCTAAGAAATTTTAACATCTGCTTCACTTTACAACAGAGAACCATTAACGTTGGAATTAGTTTGAATGGTTTACAAAGTTTATAAGCTACTTGTAACTAGAAAGCATTTCCAATGGTGCTATACATGGTGCTGGAAGCAATTGTTATATCCCCTCCTATAAAGCTCACTGTTCTACGTTCCAAGAAGTTCATAGTATTGTTCAGACTTCAACCAGCAAGAGGATTAGCGTGTAAAGTAACGCGATTGATCCTGATTTCAGCAAGTGGACGATCCAATGCCCCTGTCGGCGTCTGCATATGCCAAGTAAATCTAATCAGCAAATTACATGTATCTAGGCATTGACAAAGATCAAATGACAAAACATTATGTTCCACTCCTAATTCCTCACGGACATAACAACTTTGCTCCACAAGCATAAGCATAGATAGCTTCTTTTCATAAAAGTAAACATAGATAGAGCTATAAAGTTACAAATGCAGAATAATATAATACGATTAAAATTGTAAATCATATAAGGTGCATAGATAATTAGATAGCATGAAATATCCAACAGTGACCATTCTGCCACCAACTTATCATGCATATACAGGTAGCAATTACAAGCTCAGTCAATATCCACACATACCTTCTCCATAATATCAAGGACTTCCAAACCATGGATCACTTTGCCAAACACGGTGTACAATCCATTTAGATGAGGCTGCTTAGCATATGATATAAAGAATTGGCTTCCATTTGTATTTGGACCACTATTTGCCATTGATAGAATCCCCCTAGCATTGTGCTGGAAGAGAAATAGCAAAATTGTCAATTAAAACATCTTTTGTTAAGAAAGAAAAGACAGTTCAACTAGGAAGTAAAACGTCACTGCCGAAATCAACTAATTAAGTTCTAGACCCTTAACTCTGGATATTTGTAACTTTAGCAAAATAGTTTTAGTGGACTCTGAGTCACATCCATATACTTCAGTTGATATTGGGTGTGTCTCATACTAGAAGTCCAAGCTAGTCTGTCTTTCTCATCTTTTGCCCCCACTTCTTTCTTGGTGCTTATAAGGACTCAATTCCAATGAGAAGGGGAACATAAATCTGTAGAAGTAAAACTTACCTTGAGTGACTCTCTTATCTCATCATTGAACTTTTTGCCCCATATGCTGGTACCACCTTTGCCTGTGCCTGTTGGATCTCCTCCTTGGATCATAAAACCCTTAATGTTCCGATGAAATATGGTCCCATCATAATATCCACTGGCACATAGGGCCAAAAAGTTCTGCAACAAGAATAACAGTTTGATTACATACAGGAAAACCCACAGTACTAGACTTTAAATAAACCAGAAGTAACTGACAGTGGGGTTTTCCGCTAGCAAATAATATCAACCTCAATTAGGGACTAGGCTGCCACCTGAGTCTCACCACCCTACCCACTTTATACAGCAATATATCAAACAAGCACACAATTTAAGTTCAAAGAATCAAGAACATGTCAAAAGTAACTGTGTGCGCCTTTGTTTTTTACTAAGGTAACTGTGCGGCACTTAGCATAGGTAAATCACGTGGTATTTGACCAAAAACTACAAAAAAGCATATTCCCCTTGAAGAATTTTGCAAGGTAAATTGACGAATGATCGAAACTGACTAAACTCTAAGTTCGCAGGAATACAGGTGTTTTCACTGAGGTTATTTGTAACAACAGCTAGCACATGCACCCATGAAACAGAGCCAAGCAAGAACTTCAGAAACAAACAAAAGCTGATGATTCTTGTTCACTACCTAGTGGTCACTCAACTCTCCTTTCTAGTTCATGTTCAAGTAGATGTCAAACATTATAACCAGAACAACATCCTCTGATACAAGTAGCAGACAGGGTATTGGATGTCAGACATCAAAGCTCTTGTTTACAGTATACCTGTACATTGTCAGGATTGAACTTTTCTCTCAATTTTATCCACATACCATAATTGTAACAACTTTACTGCCAGGCAAGGCAAAGGATACTCAGAAAAAAAGACCAATATCCGTGTATGGTTGAAAAAGAGGGCTTTATCAATTGAGGATGTGTCTATATGGATGATGATAAGGTGTGTGCATTCCCTGGACATGGTGTTTATGAAGGCTGGAGTGTTGTATACTTGTATTACTCAATAGAGGCAGAACTTCTGTAGGAAGGTGGAGGCAAGCTTAGTACTCACAGACTAATATGCACTGTTGAATAACCAATCTTAGCAATATTTTGCCAGACTACAAGCGATGTCAATCATTTGATGGGTATGTCAAGGCCCAGGCTCAAAGCTGATTGTCAAAACCTGAAATCACACTTTTCTGGGACAAAATCACAGGGAGAAGACGCTTGAGGATACAAACTTTAAGCCAACTACCATACAAATATCGTCATTGCTGGATACTCGAGTTCTAACAACGGGCAGCGGGAATGCCCACAAGCAGCACCTAAAACCTCAGGCTAGTTGTCAGTCACCACCCTCTTCCCGGAAAAACAAATAAAAAAACAAAATCAAAATAATCCACAAGAGTCTAAACTCTCCAATTACCCTGACAAGGATCAAGTTACATTCAGGAACAAATAATAGTCTCTTAGAGTTCGACAAGATGTTCAACGATAAAACTGCAATCTTTCAGGTCTCAAACTTCTGTTAATAGCAATCAAGGTTCTATACTCTAATCAGATGGCTATCATATACACACATAAAACTTAAACCCTAGAAACTATTTGTAATCCATAGTTACCCAAATTGACAATTAAGTGAAGTAATAAAAAACATCATTTGAACGAGCAAGAAAATTGTTCAACTCAAAGCTAGACAATTCAAAAGCTCTCAAATTAACAGCATATAACATTTGTATTTCTACCATATATGATTCCACACAAGAAAATTAGCAACAAAGAGAGAGAAATGGAAGGGACGGGTGATTAGTGGTTACCTCAGCTGCTTTGGGAACTTCATCGCAGAAGATTTCGCACTTGATGTCACCCAGATTAGTGTGAAGTGTCACTGACTGCACAATTAAACAATAAGAATAAGAAGAAGAAGAAGAAGAAGAAGAAGAAGAAGAAGAAAAAAGGTATTATATAGTTAGCGTTTAACTGAAGCGAAACTAAAACTATAATGCACGACAGTGATGAAGAGAGAGAATTGTACCATTCTTGTTTTCTTCTCAGTGTAGGAGAGAGAAAGCTTGGTAGAGCTCTCTGAAATTACTAAGTTTTGGTTATACGAAAGCTATGGAGATGATTGTCAAAAAGACTTCTAATGGGCGTTGTGCCGTTGTTTGCTCATCGCCGACTTGGAGGATCAATGGGCCGAGATGTTTTTTTGATTGAACAACGGGCCCATATTTGGACTAGCTTTTTTTAACTTTGGACTTTGGTCAAAAAAAATTTTATTTACCTCAAACAAAATAAAAAAAAAATTAGGCCCTTGTTACAAAATAAAACAAAAAAAGAGTTGAGAATTTGGCAAAAGTCCCCAGTAAATTAAAGTTTTTGTTTTTAGAAAAATATTCATTAGATTTTTTTTTAATAAATCTCATTGAAAGCCCTTCTACGAGTTCTACCCCTAAAAACACGCAACAATCCTTTTGAAGGTTTTATGGATAGAAAAACACGCTTAAAATAGTTTGAAACAATAATTTGCGACTTTACGTGAGTTTACAAGTTTACCTTTAACTTTTTTTTTTTTTTTGGGTTTGACCACAGGTTTACCCAAGCCCTTTGGGCCAAGACTAATCCTGTTCGCACCGGGTTAACCCATAAAAGGATAAAGTGTTCCCACTAAGCAGTTTTTCCATTCACAAGATCCGAACCTCGACCTTGCTTCAGGGATGAGAGTGCCAAACCACTCACACCAACCAATTATTTGTAAGTTTACCTTAACTTTTAAACAACCTAATTCAATCAACTTCATTGTAATTTCTGAAAAAAGGCAAAAAGATGAGATTCAAGTACCTAATTGAGAGACTGAAATGCAAGCTTCAAGCGTGGAAGGCTAAGACCCTGTCCTTCGCGGGAAGAACAACTTTGGTTCAAGCGATTGCGTCAGCCCTTCCTTCATATGCAATGGCTTCAAATGAGCTCGGGCAACAAGTATGTAAGGAGATGGATTCATTAATACATGATTTTTGGTGGGGGAAATAGGATGGAAAAAAAGGAATTTATCTGAAATCGTGGAAAACAATCTACACCCCGAAAGCGCTGGGAGGTCTCGGTTTAAGAAGCATGAGTGACATGAACAAGGCAATTCACTCAAAGTTGGCATGACAAGTTTTCAGCAACTCAAACAAGCTCTGGGTCAGCCTTCTTCGTGAGAAATACTGTAAGCGCCATGACTTTTTACATGTTATGCACCTCCCATCTGATTCTTGTATTTGGAGAGAAATGATTCATGATAAGGATCTTATCCGTCAAGGCGGATGCTTCCAAGTTGGTAATGAGGAAGAGATTTCTGTTTGGACAGCCCCTTGGGTCCCCGAGTTACTTGGCTTCGTTCCTAGAGCGAATGAGGAAGCGGATGTGAGAGTATTCAAAGTTTCTGAGTGTATCACCAATGTCTCATGGAATATGGAGCTGATTAATGATCAATTTGAGGCTACCGCTGCTGCTGCAATCATCAATATTCCCATCCCCACTGAACCTACTGCTGACAGAATCATCTAGGTTCACAATAAAATGGGTGATTTCACTGTCAAGGGTGCATATCGAGCTATTATTGATAGTAGAACGACCGTACAGTCGGTTGTTAATGTAGAGATATGGAAATTGGTTTGGAAATTGGATATTCCACAAAGAATCACGCAGGATTTTTATTTGGAGGATAGTTTGGAATTCTCTCCCGTCTAAAAGTGTGATTAAGGCTAGAATCAACCACATTGATGATGAATGTCTCTTGTGCCATGGTGAGATTGAAACTACAGAACATGTACTTTTTCAATGCGCATTTGCTAGGATAATTTGGAGGCAATGTTTGGGAATTAAGATGGAGGACTCCCTAGTTGGAACCTGTTTGAGTGGATTGATAATTGTTTTTTGAAGCAAGGTTTGATGTTTCAGAATATGCCCTTTAGTGCTTCCCTTGCCTGCAAGGTCGTGTTCATCATTGACACAATCTGGTGGCAACGTAATCAAACGCTCCACAATGAGGTGGCTCCTGATCCTTTGGCTACTATCACCATGTGTCGTAAAAGATGGCGAGATTGGGAGATTAGTGATGGCCACCCTGATGTTACTCCAAACGATTCTGCTGCTACCCCACCACTAATGCAAGATAAGGTATGTTTTGTTGTTGATGCTGCTGTCAGTTCTAGTGGCTCGTGTGTGGTTTGGGTTAAAATAGATGAGAATGGTGGCTTTTGCGACGGTAGTGCTACACGAGTTAATACTACCAGCCCTATGTTGCTGAAACCCAGGCCATTTTCCATGCTATCTTGGCTATGGACAGTGGTAATGTGCTGGGAGTAGACCTGTAAAACGGGTCGACCCAGCGGGTTAAGGGTCGGGTCACTTCGGGTTCTGGTTGGGTCGGTTACGGGTTGGTTTTTGGGTCGAATCCAATTTTTAGTTCATTTTACCGGGTTGCAAACAGGTTTGGGTCGAGAATGTTTTTTCAGGACCCTAAAAAAATGGGTCGGATCGGGTTTTCGGGTCGAGTCAGCTTTTTACAGCTCTAGCTGGGAGGTTTGATTCTGAGTGATGCAAAAGTGGTGGTGGAGGATATTGACAAAGGCGCTCCATTCCCTTGGAGAACTTGTCAACTTCTCTCTCGTATTGATTCACTTCAAACTATTTTGTCTACGTCTATAGTTTTTACCCCCGTGGGTAATGTAGCGTTAGCGCACTCTTTTGGTAAGTGGGCACTAATATCAGGTTTTGAAGGTCCTGCTTCCCTTGATGTTATACCCACTTGGGTCTCAAGTGCCTTGTAATACTTTTTATGCTCTATAATTAAAGTAAACTCTAGTACAAAAAAAAACATAAAAAACTATCTATGTGTCAATAAATAAAAATTAATCACAAAAACTCATATGAGGCGGCCTTATAAATGAGACGTAATACTTGTGAGTACAAAGTGATATCAGAAGCGCGAAACTTTGATATAGTGGCACCTGCTTCACTTGTTCCTAGGCACGTCATGGGTTCAAGGCTTGTTGCGCTTATTATTCCCCCTCTTCTTAGTTGTACGGACCCTAAAGCAGAATGATACCTCTATACAAAAACTTGATACTTTGACGTTTAACCATCCATACTCCATATGTCATCAACTTCTCTAGTTCTCTTCGAGTAAATTAAACTAAACTAGACGCCAGCTTTAAAACGTGACAGTTGAGGGACCAATTTCATTCTCAATCATCATCAATTCTCTTATTCAAAAACTCTCAAACTAGAAACATAATTCTCCGCCAGCACCGTAACTCAATTACAATTTCCACACCAACCATCATCTGTCGCCGATGTTGATGAGAAGCCATTGATACAACCACGGTGGTCCAAAAATGGCGGCAATGATAATCAACGGCGATTACGAAAAATTAGACGGTGCCGTTGATAATCTAATTCAAGATGATTCATCTTTGCCGTTGACTAACAACAACAACAACAACAATGATGATGATGATAACAACAACAACAACAATCATACGAGGATTAATTCGACATCATCATCGATATGGCTTTACGTCAAGATTCTTGTTATTGGTGCTATCTTGTCTGTTCCTGTTTATATCTTCATCAAACGCGTTGGCCCCTTTATCATGAAAAAGGTCAATTTCTCTCTCATCCCATCAATTTTTTCTGGGTTGATTTTGTTTGTCTGTGCAAAGTTATTGATCAAATTTGCCTAAATTTGAACACTTTTTATGGTTTCTATATGCTCTAAGTAAGTGTAGTGAAGCAAAACAACGGCCTTTCCAGAAAAGAAAAGTCTGTTAGGAATATTTCCGTTTTAGAACCTAAGACTTTTCAGCTATCCAGGTAATTTACCCAAAAATGGGAAGAAATGAAGTTTGAGTTTTAGCATTCTTGTTCTTGATTAATATTGTCATTTTGAGGCGTTAGGTACACAAATCCCCAATATATATGTATATGTATTATCCTGGGTGAAAATGGAAAAAAGAAAAAAGAAAAAGAAAGAAAAGAGAAGTGTTTGGTCCCCTGAATTATTGTTTGTTAGGGGATTGAATGGAGAGTTGAGTACTTGCTAATTCAACAAAGAATTTCCTTTTATGTTCTTTTTCCATCAAACCCCAGTAAACTGAACAAAAACCTTTCTGAAAAAGTAAAGTTTGCTTCTTTGAAGTTTGTAATTCAAGTTGCCATGTCTGTTAATTGGTTAATACTTGTGTAATTGTATTGATGTATATATAGCTAGAGAGAGCTGAATGTACAATGAAACAGCACTGTATGTCATTCCAATTATCACTTACATATCGACGCTGAATGAAAGAAGCTCTTATCCCATCTCGTGTCTTCTCTCAAGTTATATGTTCTTCATTTACACAGGTCATAGATTAAGTGAACTTTAGCACATACCTCTATTAAGCACGTTTGAATTTGGCTTATTGGCTACTTACCTTAATGGAAGGTTAAGTTGTATATAAGCTCACAACCATTAGTTGTTCTTTTGGTAGGATATCAAGTAAATTATGGACTTCCCTTGGTGAAAAAATTGACAAGTTATATGTTAGCAATTGCACTCAGTTGCAGTATATTACATTCCAGAAAAAGGCAGGAACATAAGCTCTTGTAACCTTTAACTAAAAGTTACACTAAACAGCAGCATAATAGTATGTTAGCTAATGCCATGTATATAGCTAAAGCAGTTGTAAAGCGTGATTTGGTTATGGTTAAAATGCAGTGACATGGATATCCGATTTTCTACTGTGTACAAGCTAGCTAAGCTGGTTATATGCATTTAATTGCTTTATTGCTTGTTCTTTTGTAGGAGGTTATTCCGGCAATAAACTGGCTGATAAACACTTTCAGCCCCCTGGTGCTTGCAGCTATTCTATTTGCTGCAATAGCATTATTACCAGTTTTTCTTTTGCCCACTTTGCCTTTCCAGTGGGTGGCTGGAATGACTTTTGGCTATGGACTTGGCTTCTTGCTGATTATGGTTGCAGTAGCGGTGGGTGTCTCATTGCCCTATTCCATTGGTTACCATCTCTTTCTTCACAAGATCAAAGTAAGCTGAAAGGTTTTCCTCCACCTGTCTCTTCTAAGTGAATCTTTATCTCATTATTCTCCTTTGCAAGACTCTGGATTTGACATGTGACATTTCTTATGATTGTATCATTTGTATGGGATTTGATGTATGTACAGAGATGGCTGGATGAGCATCCTAGAGAATCAGCTCTCGTGAGGCTCGCTGGTGATGGTGACTGGTTTCATCAGTTCCGTTCTATTGCTCTGATAAGAGTTGCCCCATTCCCCTATGTCTTGTTCAACTACACTGCTGTTGTCACGGGTGTTAGCTATGGTCCTTACTTGGCAGGATCCCTGACAGGAATGGTGCCTGAGGTATTAGCTGCGATTTACAGGTTGGTTTTTCATCCTTCTCTTAAGAAACTTATATTTCTTGCATACTACTGTAGTCACCTCTTTATTCACACTGGATGTATCTGCCTGAGTGTTTCCAAGAGGTGTAAGTAAAACCGCGCCTTTTCTTCTTGGCCTGCAATAAGAGGTTATACACTTACACTAATTCCACTATTTGCCTGCCATCTCCCCTGAAACTAACAGTAGTCATGAAAGTATGCAGTCATCGAGATTCTCCTCAATTTTTTATTAACAGTCCGTGGGAGAAGTGTGAGTTGCTTTCATGTTGTGTCAATCATGAGAATGAAAGTCATGTGTTGAATTTGATCTTAGTATAGTAAATCCTTGCTTATCATTTGAATCTAGGACTTGGTCTAAGGCTGTGTTTGGGGAGTGGAAACATTTAATTAATCAAAGCGGTATCTTACCAAGTAGATTAGTAGAACTAGAACCTACTGGAAGTTGCTCTTTGGAGCGGGGTCTGGGCTGCAAATTGTAATGCAACAGTGTTGAATCTTCGAGCTTTTTCAGAGATTAGACCCAGCAGCATGCTCTTGACTTTCTCTGATTAGCAGTGTTGTAGCGAACCTTAGAAGAGATAGAACTTATTGTGTTTCTTTTATATCATTATATGTGTTTTCACATATTTCTATTGGATACTGATGACTCTGCCTTATTATGAAGGAAGAGTAACTACATCATTCTTGTTGAATTATGACATGTTCTCCTCTTTTGGCAGTGGGAAACTGATAAGGACAGTGGCAGAAGCAATGGAAGAGCACTCTCATGTTTCAAAACTTCAGATAGTTTTAGATGGTCTAGGTTTCTTTTTAACTGTGGCGGCATTCATTATCATTGGTTTTTATGCAAACGCAAAGTTGAAACAACTGCAAGAAGAGGAACAGCAGCAGCTGCTGCTATAGATGACTTTCAGTTCAGGGTGTTTTTGGTGTTTTGGGGGGGGGGGGGGGGGGAGTTCGTCCACCAACTTGTGTTTGTTTTGGGTGAGATTAGGATATTTTACCGCGTTGTAAATATTTTTTGAAACTACTATTGTCTATTATACACGAATTAAAATTGAACAATTGTAATTACATTTGATGAAATTCCTCTTTATCTTGCCATCTCTCTCATTAATGAAACATTTTTCCTTTTATTTCTCGTATATCTTATACTAAATGATGATATAACTAAGTAACGACTTTAATAATCGCATTGGCTACAAAATCCCAAAGAAGAAAAAAAAAAAAGAAGCTCAAATTCATCACGTGGAAAGTACTTTTGTTGACCTCAGAATAATGTAATTAATGAATTGCACATATGTGTCGTACATACATTGCAATTACATTATATGTGAATTGCACATATAATTTACCTCAATATTGCCACCATAGTGAGAGCTATCAGACTTAGTTCAAAAAGGCATAAAGTGTACAATGGCTTCCTAAACTTTGGGAAGTACATGTCCTCTCTCTACATATCCTCATGTTAGTAGTTAACCTTCATTTTAGAAACTTACCGCATAGAGTAGTATCGCCCTTACAAGGGAGAAATCTAATCTCCAATAATGGCTCTCCCTATCCGATCACGGCGGCATAAGGTGTAGACTGTATTGCTCCCATCCCGAGTATGAGAGTAGTAGTCCTCAACCGACTAGGATACATCTTTAATATTTTTACCTGCATAACAGAGGATTAATACATTTTAAAACGATTTCATGCTTCAATTTCCTTCTTAACACACATTATTGATGTACGAAAAATGAATACCTCGATAATAAGGGAGGCAGAAGATGATAGGGAGCTGATCAAATCTAAAAGAGTGCCAAAAAGTTGACTATGTTTGTTGGGCTGCTTGGATTGTCCAATTGGTTGTTGATACTCATTGTTGTCCATCTGCCACTAAGATGGCCATAAACTTTGCCTTTGTAAAACCCTCTTTGCCTTCTAGTTCCATTTGTTGAATGCGTAAATCTTGTGTGATACTAACTCATAAAAAAATGGGGTCACTATTTAGAAATATAGGGGTTATTTTATTGAAAAGTGACATCCGTCTCACCAAAAATTATAAATAGACCGTCTTATAAAAGTTTTTGTGAAAAAAAAAAAAAAAATTTAACTGGTCTCTAGTTTCACTGTGATGGGCCTATGGGCTTTTATATACTGTATATCCTTACGCTTAAAACTTAATCAAAAAAAAAAAAAAAAAAAGAGTAAGTTAATAATCTCCTACGAGAGAAAAGCCAAACTCAGTGGTGCAATCCTTAGCCAATTAGCCGTTAACAATGGCGACGGAGAATCGTAGCGCCACCACAAACACCACCGTCACCGGTGGAGAACAACATTTAGAAAAAAGGCGACGCTCTATCTTCGAACTTCCCGGCGACTTCTTCGACTCGTGTCGCCTCATCCCTCCCGGTGGCAAAGACTTACCGGCGACACTTCAATTTCAACCTTCGTCATCTTTCAATATCGGTGAAACCCTAGAGTCCACCAGGAGAGAGAAAATCGATGATTTCAGTGACGATACTACTAATAATAAGACTAGATGGACTTGCAATATTTGTAAGTCTGAATTCGAGTCTCTCTTTGACCAGCGGTCACATTTCAAGTCTGATCTTCACCGTTTCAATGTATGATGCTAATACTATCTTCTATTTTCTTGTTTGAATTGCATTTTTAGTTCAAATTGTTGCAATTTTCTGCTTGTATAGTATACTGATTCTATGCAACTGTTGCTTTGTGTGGGGAGGTTGTCTTTGCGTGATTGAGTAAACTTATGCGTTTTGAGCATTGAATTTAGGAAAGTGAAAGGTTTTATATTGTTTAATGGAAAAATGGAAAGGAAGATTTTGCGTTTCATTTGAAATCGTTTAAATCAGCCGCTAGTTTACTGATTATGTTTACTCGTTTGTCTATGCAACTTATCTTTACTTGATTGAGTAAATTTATGCTTTGATTAAGCATGTCGGAGTACTTTAAAGAAATGAAGGTTTTTGCTTGCTGTATGTTACTATGTTTATACTCCCTTCATTTCGAACGATTGTTAATTTTTTTGAATGATAAAACCTTCGAAGGAGGATGTTACATGTTACCATGAATTCAACGGAAAACTAGAAGGGTGAATAGAAATCTTAGTGATTAAAGTGGTAGGGATGAAATGATGAACAATAGAAGAGGGAAACATCGTCGCAAAGCACGATGAGGATAAAGCAGAATTGTTTGTTGGGTATCTTAATGAATTAAGAGAGTATAAATGTTGGTAAAACATGTATTTTGGTTACAAAGAACTTTTGGGAAGGTGGAAACTAAAGGATGTTTGCCAATGGGATGTTTCAAGGTGGTATAGGGGAAATCTTGGAGGGTGCTTTGTTTTAGGAAAGTTTCCATTTTAGTGCCCTAACGTATTGCATAATCATTGTTTAGTGACCTGTGTTTTTTAAATTTCCACTTTGGTTAACTGAGTTGTTAGAAAAAGTTTTACTTTGAATGTTTCCATTAGACCCGTTAGAATTTCTGTCAATTTGCTGACGTGGCCATAGAGTACAACTACCACACATATTCAATGCCAAAATATCCCCACTTAAGCGAGAATTAATTATCTTCTTCCTAAATTCAATTGCATCTGCATCCACCTCCGATTGAACTGAACCACCAACCACCCTGCCAACGCCACCAAATAATCTGACGAGCTCCTATTTCTTCATCACACCACAAAACATTATGATAAAGCTTCCACATCAAACGCAACCCCATTCGGGTATAATATTACTCTATTTCACTAAGCTTTTACCAAATAACATCTCCAGAAATGATCACCCACTCATCTCTTTCAACTTCAATCATTTGATTCCATACATGAATCCATTGAAAGCGGCCTGGGAACATTAATCCGGGCCAAGTACTTAGTCCTAGCAGCAGGAGTATCCTGGTAAGGACAGATGGAAGTTTTAGGCGAAGTTTTTGAAACAAATTCGAGTTAGAACCTGAGCTCGCCGGAGATTACATGAGAGACAAAGAGAAATTGGTCGAGTTTCGGACAAACAGAGCTTTTCATTTGAGTTAGGCGTTTTGGTGGACAATTAACCCTTCAATTTGTAGACATATACCCTCGATTTAGTTTTCGATCTTAATTTCCAAGATCTAAGTGGAGTATTTTGTTTTCTAAATTTAATGGATCTGTAATGTTTAGAAATTGGTGGTGGTTGGGTTTCGAAGTGGTGGTGACTGGGTGGTCGCATGGGGTGAGACGTGGTAGAGCTCGTCCGGAATTTTGTGGGTTTCTAGATGAGGTAGGCATAGTGGTGGCCTGATGGGGTTGAGCTTTGACCCCTTTAACCTCCTTGTTTGTAAATGAAGACGGTTCGGGTGGAATAAAGGAGGTGGGTAGAGAGAGCGGAGGGGTGAAGATGATGAGAGAGAAAGTTGGGGTTAGGTGGTGGTGCTGCGTGGTGGTGGGGGGGGAGAAAAAACGTGGTGGTGGAGGTTGGTGGTGGTGGAAGAGAGAGAAAACGTGGCGGCAATGGTGGTGGTGGTGGGGATGGCGGATCAAAGGAGATAGAAAGCAAAATGATGGGGATGGGGAAGAAGATGGGCATGTGAAGGAAAATTACCAATTACCCCACAAAAAAATAAAACCCATTGTTTATTCTCTTTTTTAACGGAAAAATTAACGGAGGGGACGGAAAGTAGTAAAGTGAAACAAATCTAATTAATTCAGGTAACCAAAGTAGAAATATGAAAAACACGGGTCACTAAAAAATGATTATGCAATACGCCAGGGCACCAAAGTGGAAATTTTCCTTTGTTTTATGTTTTATTGATTGTATTTTCTCACTCTATTTTGCATAGGTAAAACTAAGCCTCGCTGGAAAGGATATAATGAAGGAGGAAGACTTTGATAAATTGACTTCTGATTCTTTTTCGAATGACTTTGATGTTTCGAGTATATCGGGATCTGAAGATGAAGATGACAGAGGATCCCATGTTGGGAGTAGCGTGAAAGAGGCATTGGTTCAAAGCTCTAAACAGAAAGTATATGTCCGTCTTCTCTGGGGGGATAAAATATCGTTGTGGAAGTGTTTTCTTTTGAAAGATTCTCAGACTGTTTCCTGTGAGGATGATCAGTTTGTTGTCACTGAAGGCAATGGACTTGTCCCTTGCTTGAGAGAAGTTGATGTGATAGAGAAGTTGAAATGTTTGGCTCATGAACCAAGAGATAATACACGCTACAGGGTCATGTTGCTTGCTCGTGGAGGACACTTCGCTGGATGTGTCTTCGATGGCAACACAGTTGTTGCTCATAAGACATTCCACAGGTCAGTTTTCTTTTTCCTTCTCCCCATTTTCTCCCACTCTCTTACTGGTTCTCATGCTTTATGGCTGCAAAGCAGCAACCTCCTGAGATTTGTAGGCCCCTCACCTTTGCTTTTTTCTTCCCCGTATTTTGCTGGTGGCTTTACCAGTGGTGTAACCTAGTTAAGTCGAGCCCAAGCTAGGCGGGCTTGGCTTGAAAAGGCTTTTAGCTATCCCTCACTTAAAAGTTCCCCTCGTTACAAATCTACAATGAGAGAATGAAGGATGGAGGTAATGTTCATGGTGATATGGGAGCAGAAGATTACCGGGGGAGGTTTTGCCCCAGGGAAGAGTGGTGGTGAACTGGTGATAGTGGTGCTATAGATAGAGAAGAAAGAGAGAGGAGAAAGAGATAGGGCAAAGGATCTCAACTTTGCTTTT
Organism: Tetragonia tetragonoides; assembly: GCA_038025085.1. NCBI lineage: Eukaryota > Viridiplantae > Streptophyta > Magnoliopsida > Caryophyllales > Aizoaceae > Tetragonia > Tetragonia tetragonoides. The sequence continues at coordinate 6,524,287 of CM076140.1, read as the reverse complement.
AAACCCCCATAAAAAAAGAAAAACGGAAAGGAAAGGAAAGGAAAAGGAAACAGTGAGCTGATTGAACTGAGCTTCACTGGATTTGGCTTCAGCTTGGCCTTGGTTAACTCAGTTTGATTGGAGCTTTGACCTTGTCGAGCCTTCTAGCGGCATCTGGCTCGACTAAATGATAGCCTTAGATTTAATACTATAATTTCCGGCATGCAATTGCTCATCTACTTAATACCAGTGGGACAGAATCTTGGAGGGAATTGAGAATGTTGCAGTCTACTAGTTTGTGTAGCAGAATAATTAGGGCAAGTAGAGCCAAAATAAGGATTGAATTGGTTTGTTAATGAATCTTATGGTAATACAAAATTTTGAAACCATTTATATGCTGTATACTTGTATGCAAGAAGGCAATTAGCTGTAGATTTTATAACCTCTCTGCCACTCCCTTTTGCGGCACTGGATTGAAGATCATACCTTCCACACCTTAGGATAAAAGCTGGAAAGAAGGTTAAGTAGGAAGTCAATACTAAATACTCTGTTTGTTAATGTGGTTGTCTCCCCAAGTTATCCGTGTACTAGAATTTTGTAAGGACACATGAATGAGTTGATCCCTTTGACAGTGTATTTTACTTGCTATGTAATTCCTGAACTGGTCATTTGCTTCCGTTGGCCAAAATTATACTGTTAAGTGAATTTTAACTGCATTTCATGGCATGCATGCTTCTTTAAATTAGTATAATGTTAATACATTAACTTCTTCTTCCCATTCAAGTTTATCTATGTGGTACTTGGCATTTTTAGGTATGTTGTGAGGGCGAAGGCTGGAAAAAAGCAGTCAGCAAAAGATGCTAGTGGCAGGTCTATTCATTCTGCTGGAGCATCACTTCGTCGTTATAATGAAATTGCTTTGAAAAAGGTACTGACTAGTAAATTAGCTGTAAGGTTCACGAGGCACCTGGTTCAAGTACTATAAATTTTTTTGTGCATCTGTCATGTGTTTTAGTGTACTTATTTTATTTTTTATTTTATATGTGTATCTGTGATGAGACTAGTTAGATGGTATACATCACTTGAAAGCTTTGCAGTTTGGATTATGGAAGAGATATTAGCAACTTGGCTGCAAAACTGAAACTGCAGTTCTTGTGTTTTTATATGTCCTACATAGGCTCTTAAACTTCTTATTATGTACCATAAATCTTCGTATACTCTCGTTGTTTTGAAAAATTTACCTTATAAATTTAATTGACTAGAAAGTTGGGATTGTGGAAAGAGACTAGCAAATTAGCGCAAAAATGGAAGTCCACTTTCTGTGTCTTGAAATGAAAAAGGTCTTAAAACCTTTTCGGTCCACTTTATGAGTCCAGCATAGGGATTTTATGTACCACATGTCTTTGTTCTCAGTGTTACAATTCTTTACTGTTCCCGTTTAGAATTTGCTGCATATTTGATCATTCCCCATCCAGAATTGCTGACTTTCTCTTTGTGAAAGGATCTTTAATTTTTAATTTTTCCAATGAGACAAGATTGATAATCATGAAATGATAATGGATGACTTATGTTTCCTATTTCAGGATATTCAAGACTTGCTTGCCTCTTGGAAGCCTTATTTTGATGCATCCTCATGTGTTTTTATTCAAGCACCTTCAAGCAACCGTCAGCTTTTCTATAATGGGGACAAGCCACTCTTCAGTAATGAGTTTTGCGATGTTAGAAGTATCCCATTCACTGTTCGTAGGCCTACATTTAAGGAAGCACGGCGTATATATAGCCAATTAAGTCAAGTTGCCTTTGAGGTGGATGAGGAAGAGCTTCCTGATATAAAACAGTTGGAATTAAGTGAATGTTCAATGAGAAAAGAAAATGTTATGGAGGAGGGTATGAGAGTTGAAGTGAGGGCAAGCGAGGGGGCTGAAGCTAATGAAAGTATCAAAAGATCTGAGGAGCAATCCACATCAGGTGATAGTGAGAAAGAAGTTGTCCATCCAACAACGCCTTTACATGAAGCAGCAAAAGGTGGTAATGTTGAGAAGGTTTTGGAACTTCTAGAACAGGGTTTGGATCCTACTATTAGAGATGAAAGAGGGAAAACACCATATATGGTGGCTACGGATAAGGAAGTTAGGAATACTTTTAGACGGTTTATGGCTTTAAACCTGGAAAAGTGGGATTGGCATGCAGCTAATGTTCCTAGTCCATTGACGAAAGAGATGGAGGAATCTCAGGCTGCAAAACAGGTAACTCTGCTCTTCACAATTTTGCATTTTTTGAACTCGTAAAGTATTTTGACATGTGCATTCTTTCTCTATATGTTGATGTGTTGTTATTTTGACTATTGCCTGGACCTTTATCCAAAGTCTTTTTCTTCAAATTGTTTTAAGGTGAAAGTCAGTTCTTTTTGTTATTTATTTTCATTTGTTTGTTTGTGATGCCTAATTGCTTGATGTTTATTATGGTACTAATACTTTTGAATTAATCTTGACATGTTAGGCTGAAAAAGATGCTAAACGGAAAGCAAAAGCAAAGGAGCTGAAGAAACTGCGTAAAGCAAAAGAGAAAAAGGCTCAGGTATGTCTGTGTAATAGACAAGAGTTCTCAAAATACAGTAGATGAGGATCAAACTAGAGCTGTATTTTCCCTTCCACAGTTCCAGTCTTGTGGTTTTCAGGACATTAGATGTCGTACCTTTTAGGTCTAGTTTTTCGGCTGTAGCCATGTAGGTCTTAAGTTGTTTTTTATCAGAAGCCCTATTTTCTTGGAAAGTCAAAAATTAGTGTTCTTGTTTCCTGTTCCTCAAGCCTCTATGGTGACAGCTCCCAATTGAAATTAATCATACACAACATGCATATACGAGAATTAGGTTTTACTCTGTCAAGTGAAGTTGCAATTATTATCTTTCTTTTCAGGGTACCAAGAGCTGAAAGGGGTTGTTTTTTCTTTTTATTTATCTGCTAGTTTTTTTTCTCTCCTTTCCTTGGTGCTCTTCTTGTTTTTTCTTCTTTTTTTTCCCCCAAAGTTGGGGCAAGGATGGGTGGGATGATATTTTAGAAAGGTTTGTTGGGGCCTCTCAGTAATCAAATTAAGACTCTATTGTTCATGAAATATCGCGTTTTATCTGTGCAGGCAGAGGCTGTAGAACCGCAGGGTCTGGCAACAGTTCTGGAGAATAAGAGTGCTGCTTCACGTTCAGTTGTTAGATCAACTCAATCTGGTCTAGGTCCAAGATTGTCCAAAGAGGTATATGCTTAATTCCATGACATTTATGATTTTCGATCTAGGATGATAGCACAATTGTACTGGATTAATCCTACTTTTGATGACTTCTGTTGCTTTCGTAGTGCTTACACGAGTTATCTTGTTTTGTTATGCTCCACCAGGAGGAACTAAAAAGGAAACAAGCTGAAGAGCGAGAAAAGAGAGCAGCTGCTGCTGAACTTAGACTGGCACTGGCTGCTTCTGCCCAAGGGACTAACATGTCGGCCTCTTCAAGCTCTGCACAACCAAAAAGTGGGGTTAGTAGTGACGTTGTCTGTTCCTGTTGCAATGCTTCATTGGTGGGCAAGGTTCCCTTCCACAGGTATAATTTCAAATACTGCAGCACAACATGCATGAATGTTCACAGAGAGTTTCTCGAAGATGGATGATCTGGAACGATACCTATGTTTTTCCTTTCCTTTAGTGTATCAATTTCAATCTATTCGTAATTATTTTACTGGCATTAATTTGCGTGCTCTATCTATCACTAATCGAACAATGATCCTGCATTAAACGTGATTTATGAATCAAAATTGCCATCAAAAGGGAAACAAGATACCACCACACAATTTCTATTGATCCCCCCCCCCTTTTTCCCGGGCCCCCACCAGTTGTTGAGATGCTAATATCATGTTTGAACATAACGATACGTCTCGAAGCCTGTTTCTGTCACCAGCACTTGTCTGATACTAACTGTAACATGAGATCTGTTTGCAGGATGGGATACATATGGTGTTTTAGTTAGTACATTGTTAAGTCTCAATCTAGTGGTGTCTTTGTCCTTTGAGTTTCACATATCAGTAGACAGTAGATGCGTTTCTAGGTTTTCAATCTATGTAGAAATTATTACTCTCATCATGCATTTGCAAGTCTTGGCTGATCTTACCTTTTGCACCTTTCATCCCATAGTTGCCATTTTGTCTTGTTATTGTCCATTCTAGTGCAATACTTACAAAGATCCAACCTAACATTGGAGTCGGTTGGAGAGTTGTAGAAGAATTGTAGTCTGACATCATCCATTATTGAGTACAGCTTGCGAAGTTACCATGGAGAAATTGATTCGTATAAAACATACACACACACACAGACAAAAAAAAAACAATTGTTGATAAATATACCTTGATTAGATTTAATGATAATTTTGAACTATTAACTTGCTCTTACAAGTTTTAATATAGGATTACATCAATATTTTTGTATAATTAGATACTTGACATAATAATAACTACTCCCTCCGTTTCGGAAAACCTTAACCATGTCAGTGCACATGGAACTTTGCCTCAAGTATTTCCCTTTTGATATTTGTAGACTATTCGCAATCTAGCATTGTCAAGCTAATTAAAATTGGTTGCCATGATCGTTGCGTCACTTTGCCGGTACTCGTATTGGAATATTTGGTAGGCAGAACCTCTTTTTCCTCTTTCTTTATCTGTTTTTGGTTTTGAGTGATTTTATCTGTCATTGTTATCTTAACCTTGGCTTCTTCCACGACAAATATTTGTAGTTGAATAAAGCCTTTCTTGTATTCTTATCAAAAATAAATAAGATGTAAAGTTGTAATATTCCGTGACCACCGGGCAGACCAATGCAAAGAGCAAAAAGGCCAAAGCGTAGCTGGTGGCTTGCATTTTACAGGCCGGAAAAGTATGAATTATTTAGAGGAAAAGCGTCTTTTATTTGTCCATTTTCTTTTCCACCTGCGTTATCAGTTATGCTGGTTTAGGAACCTTTGAGGTTCATTTTCAATAGAATTGAAAGAATGTATTGCGTACATGTTGAATATATGGTTTAGATCACTAATTCACTATTATGATTTATGGGTTAGAACTTATGATAGACTAAGGGTGTGTTCTTTTCCACTTATTGGACCTTACTCAATTAGTGGAAATAAGTAGCAAGATCTTACTCAATCAGTGAGAATCAGTGGGAGGACCTTACTCAATCAGTGGAAATCAGTGGCAGGACCTTACTCAATCAGTGGAAATCAATGGCGGGACCCACATTTTTACTCACAGAATCAGTGACAAGACCTTATTGAATCAGTGAAAATCAGTGGCAGGACCTTACCGAATCAGTGACAATCAGTGGCAAAACCTTACTGAATCAGTGACAATCAGTGGCAAGACTTTACTCAATCAGTGAGAATCAGTGGAAATCAGTGAAAAAGAACGCACCCTGATTAGGTTTAAAAGAAAGGGATAAAGACGTAAGACCCCCTCAGCAAAAAGAGAAACAAAGAAAGGAAGAGGACACAGAGGGGAAAAAGAAGAGGAGAATCATGACTCATGAGTGTCAATTAGTCTAAGAATAGGAATTTTTGGTGACAGATGAACTCGATTTGCAAAAAAAAAGTACTGCAAAACCGCACTGCGCAGCCCAATCGCTTTTCAGCTAAATGATAAAGAACATGGACAGCACTAAGAATACGGCCGCACTTCCACTGATCACCGCCTCTCATTCTTCCCCATGTATATATCTGGGCATATCTTCAGAATTTTCTGTTTCATTCGTTCCCTTCCACATCGACGTTAGCTACTGTTTACTTAGCCATACATTATTATGCAATGTAGTCATATCATATCCAGTCTCGTCTAAGTTTTTTTTTTTTTTTTTTTTTTTTTTTTTTTTTTTGGATATAAGATCGTCACCACAACGAGCTAACAAGATAGATCTTGCAAAAAGACTCCGTAAATAGGCTGAGGGAAAAATGAATTTTGTGATGAAACCGAACTCTATAACCAACTCAATTACCCCTTTTGGGACGGCTATGAACTCGGTCACGAAGAAGAAAATGAAATACCGTACACACTAGAATGAACATTTATAATGGTATCACCCAAAATCTCCAAAATGTCCCATATTGTAAAGGTAATAGATTGGACCTAAATGGCGATAATAATTTGTGTCTATATTACACTTACACCCATCATAGACAACCAACCCAATATGAAATGGCCTAAAAAGCAAATACTTCTCAATACACATGTTCCATACTTCCATTGAAATGCATTGCATTTGAGCGGATGTCTTACTCTCACTCATTAGTCACAACTCACAACTCACGAAATTGCATTTGCCAACACACATGCTTAACACAACAATCTCTCTCTCTCTCTCTCTCTCTCTCTCTCTCTCTCTGGCTGGCTGGCTTTGCACAAATTTCATTATCCATAGGCCCCCCATAATTGCTGTCTTGCTGTTGACAACCCATTGTCCATTTTCGAATTCATTCATTCATTCATGATTCTATTCTATAACTCGAAAACGCATTTACTTTGCCCCTATTGGTTCCTCAATATACTTATGGGTCCATTATTCCACCCTTCCATTATCCCTTTTTTTAGTAACGTTTCCAATTTCCCACCACTGTAAAAGTCTGTAACGTTCCAACTTTTCAACCCCAAAAACACACATAACAGCTAGTTTTGGTATGTAATTAAAGATTCTTAATCACATTATTATTAACCTATTTTCCCATTTGGCAAAAAATATACTATTCTTTGACCCTTTCTCTTTCAAATCCCAACCAAACCCCTTTACCACATTTTTCGACCGTTACATCTTCACCCCAAACCCAATCTCGTCATTTTCACACTCCCCCAAAAAATCAAATCTTTACCCATTTGGATTTGGACCATCTTTTACCATTTTACATTTTTACCAACTTGCCAAACAAAATTCACAAAATCCATATTTTCACATTTCCCATCTGTGCCCCTAACTCAACCACAGTCAAACCCCTAACCCAACTTAAACCCCTTCAAATACCCCCACTTCCACTCTCCCTTCATTGCTTTGCTCTCTTCTCTCTCTCTCTCTCCTTTCTCAACAATGGCTTCCTTTAAGCTTCTCCTCTCATTCTCTCTCCTCCTTTCTATCGCAACCGCACACAACATCACAGAAATCCTCTCATCCGAACCTGACTTATCTACATTCAACGACTACCTAACCCGAACCAAACTCGCCGATGAAATCAATGTCCGAACCACAGTCACAGTCCTAGCACTCTCTAACTCAGCCATGTCAACCCTAACCGCAAACCACCCACTCTCTGTTATCAAAAACCTTTTATCTCTCCACATTTTGCTCGATTTTTACGACCCTAAAAAACTCCACTCTCTCCAAAACGGCACCGTTGTAACCACCACTCTCTACCAAACCACCGGTTCAGCTGCCGGTAACGAAGGTAGCGTCAATATCACTGATCTCAAAGGTGGATCCGTCGGGTTCGGGTCGGCCCAACCGGGCTCGAAACTTGACTCTACTTACACCAAATCAATCAAAGCAATCGGTTACAACATCTCCGTTCTCGAAATCAGTGCTCCGATCATCTCCAAGGCTTTGCTGACGGCACCTGCTCCGTCAGCGAGTGACGTCAACGTGACGGCGATTCTCGAAAAGGCAGGGTGCAAGACATTTGCGTCGCTAATTTCAACGAGTGGCGTTTTGAAGTTTTATCAGTCGCAAATGGATAAAGGACTGACGGTTTTCGCACCGAATGATGAGGCGTTTAAGGCGAAAGGAGTTCCAGATCTTTCGAAGCTGAGTAACGCTGAGCTAGTCTCTCTCCTACAATACCACGCGCTTAACGCCTACGCGCCTGTCGGAACTCTCAAAACCACTAAAGGCTCTCTCAAAACCCTAGCTGGTGCCGGAAAGTACGATCTCACCGTCAGCACCGCCGGCGATGACGTCACGCTCCACACCGGCGTTGACTCATCCAGAGTCGCGAACGCCGTTCTTGACTCGACACCTGTCGTTATCTACAGCGTCGACAGTGTGCTTCTCCCCGTTGAGCTATTCGGATTGTCTCCGGCACCAGCTCCGTCGCCGGAGAAATCGTCGCCGGCACCGGCGCCGTCTCCAAAGGCAGTTTCTCCATCACCGGCGGCGACACCGACGGCGTCACCACCAGCTCCACCGACGGATACTCCGGCGGGATCTCCGGAGGCTGATTCACCGGCGGGTGCTTCCGATGAACATTCCAAGAGTGGTGCTGCTGAACACGAAGGAAGAGTGTTGATGGCTGTTGCTGTGTCAGTGGCATCTCTCGTAATTTCGTTCGTGCTTTAGTGTTTTGAGTAATTAAATTAGTTAGTTAATTAATTAGGATTATTATTATTGTCCTTTTGCTTTGGTTCTCTACCCGGTTTGTTTATTTGTTTTTAAATTATTTTTATTTTTGGCTGTCGGTTACCGACATTTATGTTTTTTTTTTTTTGTTTAAGCACAGATTAGAGAGTAGAGTGAGAGTGAGTGAGTGTAATTTGGACTGGGTTTGTTTGACTGAGAGGGAGATTCATGAAATACTGTGATTAAATTAATTAATTAATTCGTCCTTGCTTTTTATTTATTTATTTATTAGTACTATTTATTTATCCGTATGGGTTAACTTAAAAGGAAGGAATCTCGAGGATTTTCGATTTATTTATTGGCTGATTTATTCTATAAATAAATAAATACTCCGTAATTAGTACTCCTAATGAATTCCCAGTGAGATTTTGTTTACAAGTTACGATGTGGAAGTGTGAGGTGGTGGTAGGTGGAATCCAACGGCGTGAAAGGGTTGATTGGGGCAGTGGAGCACGTGACTGATGTGGGCCTTTAATGGGCCTCTTTTACTTCGTGCCATTTTCTGTTGGCGTCCGCTTTGTGTTCTGTACGCGCCATAATGGGGGCGTTGGTAGCGGGAGGGAACAACTGACAAGAGCATTCAAGAGGCTCCACTTGGTACCCATGCAATTAACTTTCACGCTTACCTCTTTGTTTTTTAGGCATCCCCCTCACTTAGATCTGGCAAATAGGTCGATCAGGTCGGATTCGGTTTGGGTCGGGTCGGTCAAATACAGATCAGGTTAAATACGGATCGGGTCGAATACATCAGGTCAAATACGGATTCGGTTTCGGGTTACCTAACGGGTTTGACAAATTTTGTCTCACAACTTTCGGGTTCAGGTCGGATTCGGGTCGGATCATTTCGGTTTCGGGTCAAAACAAGCAGGGTCATTTCGGGTTTGAACTTTTCGGGTCGGGTCTGTGGCAAGTCGGGTTCGGGTCGGTCATCGGGTCGGGTCAGTTTTTGCCAGCTCTACCATCACTACATCATGTTCGGGCTGTTTTATTAATTTATGGGGATTGCTAAACGTAAATGCTAAATTACTAAACACAAATCTCCTTTGACTAAATTGTCCCTCACATAACACAAACCTAATTTCCTTAACCTTCTCTCCCTCCTTTGTCTCTCTCTCTTTTTCATGATACTAACATTGTAAAATTTGGAACAATAATTTGCACCCCAAATAAATCCAACTTAATTTCCATCATCATCGTCAATTCTTCACCATCATCATCATCAACAACATCGACCAAGTTATTCACAGCTGCAGAAGGTTAGGGCGTCGGGTTTAGGTGGGCAATGCTCGAGTTCGGTGGCGATTGAGGGAGTGGTGGTTATCGCCGTCAACATCAGATCTGACCGTCACCTCAACCACTCGACATGTTGCCCACATCCCCCACCCGGCACTTGTCGTCGGCGCCATCCACCCCTCCATGACCTGCACGACTCCCTCACTCTCCTCCTCCCTGCCTTGACCACCTGCACCTCTCTGTTTCTCCCTCTATTCGACTCCATGGCCAACCACCATCTGCCCTCCCAGCCCGCCACCCACTACCAACCACCCATAGAACCCTAAACAATGAATAAACTAGAAAAAATTAAATTCTAATTTCATTGGTTAATTCAATATCAACAATAATTTTGTCATAAATATTGTCCCAATTAAAGGAATTATTCATGTTGATTTGAATGAGGTCTTTTACAATGAATAGATTGAATGATAGTGCGAAGAGTTGAGAGAAAAAAGAATAATAACAAGAATGCTACTTTGATAATAAAAGGGTAAATTGGAAAGTATTGAGACAAAAATATTTACGTTTAGTAATTTCAGATTTACATTAAGCAATTCCGTAATTTATTTGTGAACATATCAGACTAACTGAATAATCAGTGCAAGTACTGACTCTGTTAACGTAGCACCATTAAGGGGTTAGTATAATTCCTAAAAACCAACAGACGCAAGATATAAGGCAAATAGGAATTCGAACCTATGACCTTGACTTATCAAACCACTTGGGAGTAAGCTTGGTATTTGTATATAGAGTAGGTCTATAAAAATGGAGAGTCTTTTTTTTATTTATATTTTTGCAACAAATGGAGAAGGGTTGTTGAATGTGTTACCTAATTTGTCTTGTCAATGACATTATTAAGGCTTTACTGTGAATTAAGTTTGCCAAATACCGTTACTAGGCTATTTATTGCATCATTTACAGCTAGGCGCTAGCCATAAGTAAAATGTTACCGCTCCTTGAGTTATTATGACCAGTTGAGTTGCATAATCAAAACCATAGAATGCAATAAACCCTTTTTTTTAGTAAATTTTTTGAACTATTATTGGTTACTACATTTTTAAGCTACTGTAACAATTTAGGAGCAAGTCTTGTGTGAAAACAACTCACAAAAGAATGAGGTCACTATTTAGCAATGTTAGGTCACTTATTATGAGCCTTGACCCTTATTGCATTTTAAAGTGATTCTTATCCCACCAAAAATTACGAAAGGACCTTGTTAAATAAGTTTTTGTGATAATTTAGAGGCCTACTCTTGGATGGGAAATTTGACCTTGACCCTAAAATTGGAAATATTCTTTCAAATTTATCATTGAAGCCCAGTTCCTTAGCAGCCTGATCCAAATCTGTTGTGACGGCCCAACCATTGGCCAAACATACAAATGGTGAAATGGAGCAATTGAGCAATTCAGTAAGAAAGGACTGGCACTGAGCTCTGAGGGTCACATTCCAGTCCAGGTCCCTGCATCTAATGGGTGCTCTGAATGATACTGTATGAAGATCAAAAAGATTTTTGGGCCAGAACACGATCCTGAGTTTTTCCAGTCGTGATCTAACATTAGCCTTGAATTATTTGGGCCTAGCCAACGTTAGCGTTTCGTGGTGGTGTTGACCTGCTTGTTACTATTTGTGAATAAACCCAGTGGCTCAAAGGACCGGCCATTTGTACACGATGTTCGTTTGTTCAACAGTCGAACTTGAGCACACCGAAACCCTGAGATAGACTTCTTGAGCCTGTAGATTTGTCATGTAGTCATAAAAGGGGTGAGCGCAACCGGGTACCTACCGGGTATTGCACTATCCGAAATTAGAATTGGATCCACCGGATCCTAATTCTTAGAAATTGGAATTGAAATTGGTTGTACCGATTCCTAATCCGTAAGAATTGGAATTGGATCCACCGGGTACCCACCGGTTCCTGGATACCCACCGATTCCATATAAAATCCAAATTTAACTTTTGTTTGCTCAAATAAAAGCAATTTTGAGAAGATGCACAAGAAACTAAGGACTGTTTTTTAGCTCGTAAGACTAATAGAAGCCAATTCATAAAATTGAGGAAAAACGGTAGCAAGTAAAGATAAGGGTTGTTGCCTGTTAGTCTTTAAAAATATCCGGCACAGTAATGCAACAAGTCATTTTTTGCAACCTCACTAGCAGATATTTAGTTAGACAATGACGTCATTAGTGAGAATAGCTCAATAAGTTATTTTCTCATTTCAAGCAGTAAGTATTTTTTATCTAACCATGGACAAGCAGATAATACTCATAATAGTACAATTATTTGTTTTCCACTGGGTACCCAATCGGTTTCGATTCCTAAAAGTTAGGAATTGGAATTGGAATTGGTTGGTACCGGTTCCCATTTTCCGGAATTGGAATTGGAATTGGTTGATCGATTCCGGTTCCGAATCAGTTCCAATTCAAATACTATATACCCGAATTTTCTACTCACCCCTAATCATGATCAAGATTTATGATGACTTGCTGAGTGCTAATGACCCCATAATAACTCTTCTTGGCGTTCTTGCACAGTAGTACAGTAGTGTCTAAGGTTTAACGTTGATTCTTACAATAATTTTCTTTTATTCCGAATCCTCAAAGGCTCAACCAGTTGTTTTCCCATGTTTGGGATGAAGATCCCACAAAGATCAAGACTAAAGCTAATTGGGAACAATTTGATGATTTCATATGAACTTAATTAACATGCAACCCCCTTCCTTTAAATCTTGTTATTTCAATAATATGTCCATTGTTATAATAGACCTCTTGGAGAAGTTTGGCCGAAAACGACACCTGAGTTTCGGAAAGCTGAAAATCAAAGGATATAAGCAACGTTTTTTGGGTTTCCAGTGGCCTTGGAACGAGGGTGTAAATTTTTGCCCCATATCGCAAAGGACACCCTTAGGGAACATGGGAGGCCCTCGGGGTCCGTTATCGGGTCCATGATAGGCTTCTAAGGGCGTTGTTACTGAACACCAATGTAAGGGCCCGAACACCGAAAGTATGGTGATATCAAAGTTCGGGGATCCTGATGACTCTCCTGGGACACCAAGGGTCCTCTAAGGTCATGATAGACCCCCGGAGAAGTTTGAGAAAAAATGACACCCGGACCCTGACACGACCGCAAGTGCACGGTGTATGTCGAAGTAATAATCAAGTTCGTACCACGGAGACTCTTTGATAGAGTACTAAATATCTCTAAATTATCAACTATCTAGACCGATTAATTGAATTGATTGGATTGACTAACCTAATTAAACTAATTAATTAAAACTTAATAAGGGTGTGAAACAATAATAAAGGTAATTCTAGGATATGAATCACCACTAATCATGCTCATTGATTAACCCCAAACAACCCCCAAGCTTATTAACAAACCACTTGACAATTAGCAAAGGTATCACAAACACCTTCTTTCGAAGGGGAGTGATTTTTACCCAAACACAAACCAAAATACCTATTTCTAGGATCCTAATTAGGCATGGGTTATATTAAACTAAGCTGATTAAATGGTCACAAGAGAAGTAATCCACTTTCGTGGTATTAACTCTCAAGCATCAATAATCAAACAACCACTATCATCAAACACATTTCCATGCTTAACAATAGGTACAAATAAGATAAAATGTAGATCAAGCAATTTATCAAACACTTGGTGAGCACATGCTTAACATTGATAGAAATTTGGAATTAAACTTGGGGAAGGGGCAAACCAATAATCAAGAGCATGGATTAGGGCTACCTAATCCTAGAACTAATTAAACTACTCACTAATCATGGGATTAAGCAAAATAAACTTCATAATAACAAAACCCATTAACATTCAAGAACAAAGCTTCAAACTTGCAATATTGATAGAAGAGAGAGGGGAGAGAGAAAACCACAACCAAAATGTTAAGGATTAAAGAGTTGATTAACACTAATTACCAAAGTTTATCACTTTCTAAGAATGCTAAGCTCAATATTTGAGAGAACTATCAAGAACCCTAAGTAAAAATACGGCTAAAGTGAGATAAGGTCGAAAAAATAGAAAAAGAAGCTATTTATAGGCGGAGAGGCTCGGGGCCAAAAAGCGCAGAAAAAACGCCTTTCCCAAGAAAAACGGGGTGGCTATTTTTCTGGAGGGGGCCTTTTTTTGGATAATTGGCAACTGGCCAGCGGAGGCTGGGGGGCCTTTTTTTTGAGAAAACGCCCATCCAGCCCGTTTTCTTCAGGTTACTGGTGGTTTTCGCTTAGTCCGATCTCCTCGCGGCTTCTACCTCCGGGTCCTCTCTCCGGGGTCCTCGGATACACCTACAAAATGCTCAAAAACCACAAAGACCAAGGAAACGTAATCTAGAAATAGAAAATAAAACTAATCTATCTAAAACGCAAACTAAAGTGACCAAAACTAAGTAAAATTAAGGAAAAAGCACCCTAAAATATGCACGATTACATGTGCATCAGACCCCGGGAAGCCGGAGAACGAAGGTTATAATCCACGTCTTTTTGGCTCATGGGAGGCCCCGATACGAAGGTGGATATTTTCACACCACATCCGAAGGGACACCCTTAGGAAACATAGGAGGCCTCCGGGGTCCATTATCAGGTCCATGATAGGCTTGTAAGGGCGTTTTTACGAAACCACAATGCAAGGGCCCGAACAACGAAAACATAGGTGAAATCGAAATTCGGGGATCCTGATGACTCTCCCGGGGCGCCAAGGCTACTCTAAGGTCATGATAGACCACCTAGAGAAGTTTGAGCAAAAATGACACCCAAGCCCCGAGAAGCCTAAAACGAAGGCGATCCACGTGTTTTTGGCTCCCTGGAGGCCCTGGAACGAAACTGTATATTTTCGAACCACATCGCAAAGGACACCCTTAGGGAACATGGTAGGCCCCCGGGGTTAGTTATCGGATCCTGATAGGGCCTGTAAGGGCGTTTGTACGGACGACCAATTTACGGGCCCGAACACCGAAAATATAGGTGATATCAATTTTTGGTGGTCCTGATGACCCTCCCGGGGGCACCGAGGATCCTCCAAGGTCATAATAGACCCTCCGGAGAAATTTGAGAAAAAATGACACCCGGGCCCCGGGAAGCAAAAAACGAAGGCTATAATTCACGTTTTTTTGACTATCGGGAGACCCCGGAAAGAAGGTGGATATTTTCGCATCACATCAAAAGGGACACACTTAGGGAACATGGGAGGCCCCCGAGTTCCGTTATCGACTTATTAGATCCCTGATAGGGCTTGTAAGAGCGTTTTAACGGAACACCAATGTTAATGTAAGGGCCCGAGCAACGAAAGCATGAGTGATATCGAAGTTCGGGGATCCTGATGCTCCTCCAAGGACAACGAGAATCCTCTAAGGTCATGATAGACCCCCCAGAGAAGTTTAAGCAAAAATGACACCCGGGCCCTGGGAACCAGAAAACGAAGGCTATAATCCACGTCTTTTTGGCTCCCGGGAGGCACCTGATCGAAGGTGGATTTTTTTAGCATCACATCGCAAGGGACACCCTTAGGGAACATGGGAGGCCCCCAGGGTTCGTTATCGGGTCCCTGATAGGCTTGTAAGGGCGTTTGTACGGATCACCAATGTAAGGGCCCTAACACCGAAATCATGGGTAATATCGAAGTTCAGGGATCATGATTACCCTCCCGGGACATTGAGGGTAATCTAACGTCATGATAGACACCCGGGAGAAGTTAGAGCAAAAATGACACCCGGGCCCCGGGAAGGCGAAAACGAAGGCTATAATCCGCCTTTTTTTTGGCTCCTAGGAGGCTATGGAACGAAGGTGGATATTTTCGCACCATATCGCAAGGGACACCCATTGGGAACATGTAAGCCCCCCAGGGTTCGTTATCGGGTCCCTGATATATTTGTAAGGGTGTTTTTACGGAACATCAATGTAAGAGCCCGAACACCGAAAGCATGGGTGATATCGAAGTTTAGGGATCCTGATGACCCTCCCGGGGCATTGAGGGTCCTCTATGGTCATGATAGACCCTCGGGAGAAGTTTGAGCAAAAATGACACCCGGGCCCCGGGAAGGCGAAAACGAAGGCTATAATCCACGTTTTTTGGCTCTCGTGAGGCTCCGGAACGAAGGTGGATATTTTCGCACCACATCACAAGGGACACCCTTAGGGAACATGGGAGGCCCCCAGGGTTCGTTATCGGGTCCCTGATAGGCTTGTAAGGAAGTTTTTACGTATAACCCATGTAAGGGCCCGAACACCAAAAGCATGGGTGATATCGAAGATCGGGAACCCTGATGGCCCCTCCCGGGGCATCGAGGGTCTTCTATGGTCACGATAGACCCCCCGGAGATGTTTGCGGAAAATGACACACGGGCCCCGGGAAGCCGAAAGCGAAGCTATAATCAACGTTTTTTTTGGCTCCTGTGAGGCTCCGGAACGAAGGTGGATATTTTCTCACCACATCACATGGGACAGCCTTAGGGAAGATGAGAGGCCCTCCCGGCGTTCGTTATCGGGTCCCTAATATGTTTGTATGGGTGTTTTTACGGAACATCAATGTAAGGGCCCGAACGCCGAAAGCATAGGTGATATCGAAGTCCAGGGATCCTCATGACCCTTCTCGGGGTACTGGGGGTCCTCTAAGGTCATGATAGACCCCCCATAGAAGTTTGAGCAAAAATGACACCAGAGGCTCCAGGAAGCCAAAAACATAGGCTATAATCCACTTTTTTTTTGGCACCACATCACAAGGGACATTCTTAGGGCACATGGAGGAGTTCGTTATCGGGTCCCTTATAGGCTTGTAAGGGCGTTTTTGCGGAACATCAATGTAAGAGCCCGAACACCTAAAGTATGGGTGATATCGATGTTCGGGGATCCTGATGATCCTCCCGGGGCACCGAGGGTCCTCTAAGGTCATGATATAGCCCCAGAGAAGTTTGAGCAAAAATGACACACGTGCCCCAGGAAGCCGAAAACGAAGGCTATCCACCTTTTTTTGGCTCCTAGGACGTCCCGGAACGAAGATGAATATTTTCGCACTACATCAAAAGGGACACCCTTAGGGGACATGGGAGGCCCACAGGGTCCATTATCTGGTCTATTAGAGGCTTGTACGGGCGTTTTACGGAACCCCAATATAAGAGCCCAAACACCGAA
Source organism: Tetragonia tetragonoides (assembly GCA_038025085.1). Taxonomy (NCBI): domain Eukaryota; kingdom Viridiplantae; phylum Streptophyta; class Magnoliopsida; order Caryophyllales; family Aizoaceae; genus Tetragonia; species Tetragonia tetragonoides. Next base: position 6,507,506 of record CM076140.1, on the reverse strand, counting down.
AGCATGGGTGATATCGAAGTTCGGGGATTCTGATAACCCTCCCGGGACACCAAGGATACTCTAAGATCATGATAGACTTCTCAAATAATACTCATAATGATTCATTTTGTTATTAACTCGATTTAGTATTAATTGTCGTTTTCCAACTCGTTTCACGAAGGCTTTCAGAGCATGAATAATAATGAACCCAACCATTTGGGTTCATTACTCTCTCTCTTCCTTTCTCCCTCCTCCATCTCACCATGATCTATCTCATGAACTCATCCAAAAATTCCATTTTATTCATGAACCCATATTTTTGGCTCATCACACACTCTCTCCTCTTTTACTATACCCCACCACATTTTCTCTCTCATTAAATTTATTCTTCTTTTATTTATATTGTTGAAATATAAATTAATAGATATAATTAATCTGAAATTTATTCACAAATAGCAATTTAGAAGAGAGAATGACTAATCTAAGATTTGTGTAAAAATATAGTAAGTTTGGTCTCATTTTGTAGAGGATTAAAAAATATAACCATTGGTAATTTTTTTATATTTTTTGGATTTTTTTTTTAAATTATAGCCATTGCAAATTTAAAATGTGATAAAAAAAAGTGGCCAGCAGCTGGCTAACACGTGGCGCACTAGCACTGGTTGGGCTGACGCGCGTGTCAGCCAGCAATGCTTATTATTTTTTTTTGCTCTCTCTCTCTCTCTCTCTCTCTCTCTCTCTCTCTCTCTCTCCTGACTGAGGCAAAAAAATTTACAAGCTACTGGTTCCACGCCACGCGTCACCCTCTCCAGCCGGGTCCACGTGATGATCCCGGATCGTTTTGGACCTCAAAAACGATTCCAGATTATTTTCTCTCTCCTATTTTTTTTTCCCATGAACCCATTTGGGATCATTGATAAACCTAAGTTTTAGTATCATAGCACTCTCTTTTCTCTCATGAACCCGTTTAAGATCATTGTTATTCATGCTCTCATGGCACACGCGAGAATTGAAAGTACACAAATTTATAAAATGTGACTCGCAACATTCAAGGATAGTTTCGTGCATCAAAATGTCTACAAACCAGTACTTAAGACAAATCATAATAATCTATGATGCACAAGCATTTTTAAGATTCGCATAATTTTCAAAGGATAATTGTCGTCAAGATTTCCATTTTACATCCCATTTCCATGTTTGTGTAATGTAAATTGTGTTATGTGATATGAGGGTGAAGGTAGGGTGTGAGAATATATAAATGTCATGAATGTCATGGGAAGCAACCAAGCACGCTGCTACTCACACTTAAAAACAGTAATCCCAACACACACCAAAAAGGGTCACTTCACCCTTACTGACTAGAATCTGACAAGTATTTGTATTTGTCTGTAGACACTGCCCAAAGGCTGAATACCTGAGCCCCCACCGTCTCTCCCATCTGTCAGATGTCAGATGTCAGATGTCAGATGTCCTCATCCTTCTGACAATCTCCCCCCTTTCCTTCCCTCTTCTTTACTCTCTCTCTCTCTCTCTCCTCTCAACTGTAAAAGAACAGAACAGGGTAATGAATGACTAAACGAGTTGGTTTCAGACTAAACACGATTTTCATCTCTCTCTATCTCTCTCTTTAAGATTTGTCGTTTTGGAATTCATTACTTTTCCAACTTCCCCTGTTTTCTCCGTTTCTTCTTTTCTTTTCCTCCTATGTTGCTCCCCTTTTCAACAACCTCTCTCTACAATTTCTTAAAAAACTCTCTCACCCAAATTCAAACCTGACAAATTCAGTCTCAAATTAAATACCCATTTACCAAATAAAGAACAAATGGAAGCCCTTTTCTCCACTTCTTCTCGTACTCTCTCTGTTCCCCAATTTTGTTTTTATATCATGTTTTTTTGTTTTAATTAACATTTCAAATCAAGTTTTGATTTTTCTTTTTGGGTTTTTTTAATTTTTTTTTTTCCATTTTTGATTTACATGAAGGAAATTGGAATCAAAGAACCTGATCAGAAGAAAAGCCAAATAGAGGACACTGACAGGTGGAGGGTGAAGATGGAAGAATCACAACCGTCCATTAATCTGGGTCTTGGAATTGGTGGGCCCACAAGTTTCTGCATCTCTGATGATCACATTGACAGGCTAAAAAACAACAACAACAAAAGATGTGACAGTAACAGTGGCAGCAGATTTGTGAAGGTGGAAGATGATGGTGATGAGGCTGAGGATGATCAGGTGATAGTATTAGAGGAGAGAGAAAAGCAGAGGAACACCAATTGCTCAGTGGTCAGCTTCACAGAGGAACAGCTGGAGGAGCTTAAAACACAATGCTTAATATTTAAATATATGGTTTCTGGTCTGCCTGTTCCTCTCCAGCTTATTCTTCCTATTTGGAGAAGTTTTTCTTCTGACCTATACAAGAGAACACCTCTTGGTGAGTCAAAATTTTCCCTTTTGTTTTGGTTTGGTTTTATCAAGCATTTTGTGTTACTCATATTTTCCTGTGTTTGTGGTTAACTGATTTATCTTCTTATTGGCATAAATTCTGCTGTTATCATTCCTCAACTGACCTCTTACTGTTGTTGATATTTTTACTGTTGTTGTTGTTGTTGTTGCTGTTTGGTGGTTGTGGTTGGGATTGAGGGTTGTGAGTTGTGAGTTGCATGTGTAATGGGGGTGTTAATTATTTGCTTCTGGTTTCATTTCTGTGTCATCATTATGTGTTCTGTACATATTCTCTGTTTATGGGTTTCTCTTGGACTGTGTTTTTTGTTGGTTGAGGACCTTAACTCCTTAAGGTTGTTATGTTGACTGATGACATGTGCTTTAAAGGTTTTGTTCATCTGGTACTGTATCCTTTGTTCCCAGTTTCCAAATGTTCACAACCTAAGAGACTAGTTCCCAATTTCTCCGAGTTACCAGTCACCGTTTACAAGTTGAAACGAACGAGCCCTATATGTTCTTATTTCTGTCCTGCCCTGTTGGCTGTTGATTTCCCAGAACTTGTTTTTTTAAAATTTCCCAGGTCCATTGAGTTTTCTTCATGTTTCTTTTTGTTCAAATTTCTCAGATACTCCTTGATTCCTTATGAACATTATTGGCAAGTAGGACAATATATACATAGTTCCTCGAATATTCCAGTTCATGTGCATTCAGAGGTGTCTCTTAGCCACGCCCTGAAAGAGTTCGCATTCCTCCTTGCCACCACCAAATTAAGAAAAAAGATTATTTGTGATTCTGGGATGTCATTGGCACGCTTGAGAAGTTATTAACAGTAAATGAGAGTTTCATTTGTTCTTTTTGCTTGCTTGTAACATTAGGAATGTGCTTTACCAAATTTTTTGAGTTCCTACTTAGATTCTAAATGTTACGATTTATTTGTACTTATATTTCCGATTAGAAAGACGGAAACTCGAACTTGCAACGGGCTGGCTTTGCCGGCTGTGTACCACATTTTACTAATTGTAGTCAAATGAGTTAGAACTGTAGGTTGAAGGACTCTACATGTAAACACTCACATGTTTTGTGAAGGGGTGGTTCCTGGCTCAGAACCGATGTGACAAAGCCAGTATGAAGAGTTGTCCTTAGTAAGGTACCCATTAGAAATGTTAAGAAATGGGGAAAAGTATTGACTAAAGATTGTTTAACTTTTTCCTACTGAAGTAGCATTGTTGTACTGCTGTCTTGCATTCTTGCTGGTGATTGTTCTGCTAGATTGTAACATATCTCATATCTGAAACTCGTATATAGAGCCCGAACAATTTCAATAAGCTATACATTGGAATTCAAGCTGTTGATGAATTTCAGACACTGCATGTATATGTTTCACCTTTTGTGCTGAATGTATGATCTGGTATGAGTTACGCTGCTATGACATTTCTAATCAGTGTTGTATACAAATGAGGGCGGACTTTTTAATATTCTATTAATCCTATTATTATTTGGATGATAGTAGTATAAATCTTTGAATTTTGGTGTTTACTTGATTGGTTTCTGCTATGGTTCTCAGTGCTAGGATTCTTCCGTTTGGGTTTTGATAATCGGAATATGATGGATCCGGAACCTGGGAGATGCAGGAGGACTGATGGGAAGAAATGGAGGTGTCACCAATCAGTGGTCCCGAATGAGAAATACTGTGAGAGACACATGCATCGAGGTCGTAAACGTTCAAGAAAGCTAGTGGAAGCCTCCACCAGAGAAGCATCTCCAAATTCTGGAACCCTTAATCTTATGAATGCAAACAGATACAATATCCCTAATGATGACCTGAGCATTAAGTTCTCAACGAATCCTGACCAGAATATCCAGCTTCCTACATACAAAAACCGAATGGGCAGCCACAACAGTGTCAAAGGCAACAATGATGGCAAGGATGGTCCAACTAAGGTTCTGATTAGTCCGGGTGTAACCAACACTACTGCAAAGAGTAATGAGAATCACGGGCAGCACAATGTTAGGAATGATAGCAGTATTGTTAACGAAAGAGTCACTGCCATCAACCTAATATCAGGATTGGATTTCTCACCTAAAAGCGTTCTTCAAGGCGGTATGTACACCTTTTTTTTTTTAATTTTAAATTTTATGAATAATATTTTGGACTTGACAGCATTATTAAAGCTGTTATAGTGTATGCCAAGCTGATTTGTTGTGGTGTTTCTTGGTAGAGATACTATTGATGCACCTCCAGTATCGCTATATTTGCTTCGTTGGTGACAGTTTTGCTTTTGCAAATGCCAACATTAAAGAAACTTGGAGAATCAAGGCCATTTGAAAGCCTATGAGAATGCCTTAGGTTGATGTGTTAGCTTTGCTAAATCTTCAATTCCCTAGCTTGGCGAAACAACTTGACATTATTGCGGAGAGTTGGGGTTTGATGTGATGGAAAATCAAGGAATGTATCTTGGCCTATCTTAACTTATTGGAAGTCCTACGAAGGCGTTCTTTGCTTACCTTTGAGAAGTTGTGGAAAAAGTTGAGAGGATGGAAGGAAAAACTATTATCTGGAGCAGGAAAGGAGGTTTTGTAGAAGTTGATAGCTCAAACCATTTCTATTATGCCATGGGTGTTGGAAATCTAGAGACTCTTGGATAGGTTTTGTTGAAGTCCTCAATCCAATCTATTGAACTCATGATTTTAGTCCTTATATTCAACTGAACTTTCCCTCTTATGTCTGCTTTGTTTCAGCTCACCTTAGCTGCTGACTTGCTGTTATTCTTTTATTTTGGCAATGCTTTGTTAAGTAATGGAAGAATTTGAGTTTAATTACCATCTAAGATTTCATATTGTCATTAATGTCACAGGTCAGAGGTGCCCGGGAGTTGGAAACACCGGCCCAAATTCTGAACCGGGAAGATGTAGGAGAACTGATGGAAAGAAATGGCGATTCAGCAACAAAGTTATTCCAAATCAGAAATACTGTGCACATCACATGAACAGAGGGTCAAAGAAGCCTGCTATGGCTCTTTCAGCCTCTATCGAATCCAAAATCGACTGTGCTGCTTCTTCTAGTGCCACCAAATTCTATGGGCTCGAACAAGCCAAAATGGGCTTGGGCCTTAATACCAATCTGGACTTCTCCCTTACTACCAGCTCGACTGACCAACGGCAAAAAGCCATTGAAAACAACCATGTGGCTACTCACGATGGTGGTGGGAGTGGATCTACCACCGAGACTACAGTAACTGATGACAGCATCGATGTTTCGGACATGGTTAGCCCTTCTCCCTGAGTGTGTATTTTGAGGGTGGGGGGGACTTTTGAATAGCCATACAGAGCTAGTACTAGCTGACAATGGTTGTTTTGGGCACTTAAACGGAATGTTATGTACATGTATAGTGTATATGGTTGACGGTGATAATAGCTCGGATTCATCTTCTTCATTGCCTTTTGGTTAACTTCTCTTTTCAAACGTGGAGTACTTATGTTCTTGCTTATGCATGGGTGTGGTGTTAACTGTTAAGATTAATTGGCTTGCATATTTGTTTTTGGTTTAGGTAACGGTTTATTACCACCTCCGTTCCACAACAATAACAACATTTACTTTTGGCACATAGACCAATGCACTTTTTTTTTGGTTGAAATATTCTTATTATACCCTTTGATTAGGACAATGATACTTATTATACCCTTTGATTAGGACAATGATACTTGTACAATGGTTGTACATTACAATCTTTTTTTATGTGAGAGGAGTCACAAAAGTACCCTTGTTACTTGGGATTTCAGGGGGGTATTTGTGGTAGAGTGAAAAAGGAGAGATGAGAGAGATAGACACAAAAAAAAAGTTGTAATGTACAATAATTATACAAGATTCATTTTCCCTTTGATTAATGAGGGAGTAGGGGTAGATGAAAGGAAATAAAGTCATATAAATGGGGGGTATAATAGTAGATTCCATCAAAAAAGTTTACTAAAGTAAGAAATGTTGTTTTTTCTATGAATCATCCATTTTAGGTATATGTTGTTATTGTTGTGAAACGGAGGTAGTATTACATATATGCTGCAAAGCATCACCACTTTTTGGCTTCGAAATATATTGGACTAAATTAAAATGGCCCATAAAATTCTCAGCACTTCTTATTTATTGTGAAAAAGTTCCCGATGGTCGTTGCGCTTTAGATCAAGGGTCAAAGGATGCGTCTTTGTGAGAACAAAGGCTATGTACAACCGACCCTTCCCCCTTTACCTTGCCTAGGCGGGAGCCTCTTTTGGAGGCACTGGGTTGATGTTGATATTGATGTTGATGTTGATGTTGTATTACCTAGGCATGGTATATTGATGTTACCCTTAAGGCCTCAACCTCATAGTCTCATGCCAATTAACTCCGGTGTCTTAATCCTTCCTGTTAAAGTAAAATTGTTAAAAGTCCTCATTCACCCCAAACACTGCATGCACCCCGGCAAAGCTAGTTCTCTATAAATTAAAACCTCCCGGAAAAACAACAACCTTGCTTTGTTTATTAATCCCTAGCAATGGTTTTCAAGGGCATCATATCAAAGCTCCTACAGTTCAATGGAAATTATTTCTCATGTTCACTAACTTCTCAGTTATTATAAGAAATTCCTAATGACAAGAATAATAATTACCCCTTTGATAAATTACATTCATAAGTGGGGTGCCTTAATCATCATCTTCATAATATTTCTACATATCAGTATGATGACCCTTGTTATTAGTAGTAGTAGCTGGGAACGTCAGTCTTGGGGTTTCAAGTTGTCCTCTTTGGTTGCCAGTGTTGCAACCCTATGCTTCTTGATTAGTTTGGAAAGGGTTCCGTTTTCGAAGCGTTACCACTTGGTCCTTTCATGGCTGATTGAAGCTGCGATTTTGAAGGTAGTTTCCAAAGTATCAACCTTTGATAAATTTATATCGAAGAAACCCGAGTTTCGGAAGATTTTACCCCCAACAGACCCTCAAAGTATTAGAGCAGCAACCATGGTTAAAAACATAGTACAAGCGACACACGATGTCCTAAGGTTAAAGAAAGACTGCACCGTTAGGGCATATACTTGGGATTGTCAAGTTCAAGGTCATGGTTGTTTGGATCAAGTTTGGACCGTAGGGCGCACAAGGGGTTGTAAAAAGAGTAGACCACCATTGGTGGCAGATTATGGTAGAGGGTTTAGCACCAAGCATTTAGAAGGCCGTGATTGGAAGGTGGTTGTAGTTGATAGTCCTATTGATAGCGCTGGAATATCAGCCAACGGAACGATCATTGTCCGTAGAGGATTGCTTGACTCATGCAACGATGCAGAATTGGCCTTCGTTATTGGGCACGAGGTTAGTAACCTTTTAAACTTCAACTACAGTAAAATCTCGATAAATTTAGGAATTGGAACCGAAATTTAGGAAAAACTTGGACCGCAGACCCAATCGAAAAAGATTCTGTCTTTGGATGGGCCAGACCGTTAAAATCTAGTGTTGTCTGCACGTACGCCTATGGGTGTACTTCTCTCAAACGAACCAAAACCGGTAGTTAAAATAAGTTAGGGAACAAGTTAAAGTATGTGGTCACAGAATTGAATCAAACTAACCTGAATTGGTCAGATTGTTCAATCCTCGTAAAACCCTTGTTTCATTTCTCTTGTAAATTAAGATTTTTCCTGACATATTTCATTTTACTTGGTGGCTTATATGCGTTGCAGTTGGAACATGCTATCGGTCATATGCAAAATGACCTATCAACTTTTATGATGTTGCCCGTATATTTAATTTTCCTACCGTTTAGGTTGCTGATGTATTCAATTTTCGCTCCACAATACATTCCCCCTCTTAAACTAATACCGCACTGGTTACAAAATTGTGAGATTAACACCCACAGCCACCAAAGGTATGCACACAGACACTCTTGATTAATTTGCTATTCGTATTTCACAAAAACTTGTATGAGGCGACTTCAAGATGAGACCACTTAAAACAAATATGACGTCATGCTTACCTCATACTTGTATATAGAGGCGGCCTTATTTTAAAGTGACCTCACCTTGAAACGGTTTCTTAAGAAACTTATTGTTCAAATTTTATTTTTCTTATTTTTTTGGGTTTTTGAAAATCTCAGGCTTGAATATGAAGCTGATCATATAGGGATGATGTTGATGGCTTCAGCAGGGTATGACCCTCGAGAGGCAATAGATTATTTCAAGAGAATAAGAGATGATGGTAGTAATTGTACTCCTAAGTGTGCGAATAGCTTGTTCTTTAGTCCACGGGCGTAGTCGGTTCCTTCTAAGGAGTATTTGTAAGGTGAGCTGTTGATAGTGGCATATAAGAATGACACTGATTTTTCGCGTTCGGGTGATTACTATAAGTTGGGTGTTAATGAGATGCTTGTGTTGGAGAATGATGGGTTTCCTTCTACCAGTTCGTGTTCTTCCTCGGAGTATAGTGAAATATCCAGTTCACCGCCGGCTAGTTGTTGTGCCTCTAACCAAGGAGTTGTTGCTACGGTTGAGGTTGATAGTTCTATTCGGAGTCAATGTAATGTGAGAGGCCTGTCTAAGGAGGCTCCTTTGGGTCACTTTGACGTTGATATAGCTGATTCTTTTCCCCTCCATTTTGGTAAGTTAAAGAAGTTGAAGAAGAAGAAAAAGAAGTCATCTAACATTGCCGTGGTTTCCTTTTCTGACGATGTTAATCCTAATGAATCTAGGAGTTTGAATGAGGTTGCAGTGATTACCGAATGTGATTTTGAGGTTGAGGATGTTTCTAAAGACGTCGATATTGTTGAGTTGATGGAAGAGTCAGAAGAAATCAAATCTGCCTTGATTGATCATAATTTTTCTGTACCTTGGGAGTGTTCAGATTTTGATGTTGACGATGGTTGGTTGTTGGAGGTTTTGGAAAGCATTGAGAATTCTTCGAATGAAGATTTTTTTAAAAAATTGTACGATCTTCAACAAGAAGGGAAACTTGACGTAGAAAAGCGAGTTATCCGTATCATTGAGGAATTATGCAATGAAGGGGTTTTTCGAAGACCAACAAAAAGTTAAGCTCTGCTCTTAGGTGTGGTTCTTTTAAGGTGTGGTTATTTTGAGGGGCTGTGTAGGGTGCGTTTCTCTTGTGGTCTCTAAGTGTGTTTTTTAGTTGTCTGTGTTTTAGCGGTGTGGCGTCGGCTAGCGTGTTTGTTTAGAATTGATGGGTGTATGAGCTTCGTCTCAAGTGGTGTTTGGACTTTGGCTTCTATGGTTGTTCAAGCTTTTAGCTCCTTTTATTTCCATTTAATAAAATGGACTATTAATTGTCAAAAATAAAAATAAAAATTGTACTCCTAAGTGGGTTGAATTTTGGTCATCTCATCCATGCAATCAAAAGAGAGCCGAGTCACTAGAAAAGCCTGAATGGCTTAGAAAAGCAATGGATTTGTATAGAGAAAAAACAAGCTGCTAGCCAAAGTGTTTATTGTTGTTGCCGTATATTCTAGGAAACTGATGTACAGAAAAATCTAACTAAATTGTTATAGTCATGTCCTTATTGGTAAGGTCACCCGAGAATGAGGCGGGAGCGCAATTATAAGTGCTCTGACCACTTTCAGTGTTCTATTCTTTGCAGACAAGTCCACTCCTTTACTTGAAGTCAGCAGACCATTATAAATGAATTGGCTTGTCCGGTACATGTTATTTGCGGGTTATTAGATACGCCCTTATAGCAAAAGAAAAAAAGGGTTAAGGTCACCCATATTTTTTAAAGGAAAGTCACTGATGTTTTTTATTTGCGAAAGTCACCGATATTATTAAGAGTTAACTATGTTCTTAAGAATTCCACAAAAAAAAAAACAACCTATGTTTTTAAGAAAAGTACCTTTATCACAAATTCCGGGGCATTCTAAATCTACGTTCAATGAAATGAATTGAAAGTATGAATTGAGATCTTTCCGATGACATAATTAACCTCATGAATTTATATCGGAACAAATAATTATCTGATTGATAAATTTAAATGTGAACTGTTGACACAAAGAGAGACTAAATCCGGGAGCATCATACTAATTGCCAAACTAGTTTGAATTTACATGGATGATAAAATTCTAGATGTGCCCATATACTTGCATAGAGCCGTAGAGGCAGCACTTCATAGCATCACCAGGTTTTTTTTTGGGTAGGCCCAGACCCAGAAAAAGGATAAAAAATAGTCCAATCCAAAACCCAATTCTGATTTGCAATTTCTCCACAAACAAAATACAAAAATCAGCAATTTGTTTTTGCTTGAATCCAAATTCAAAAGCTGGGATAATTTTCCTACCTTATGTACGAACAGTACCCTTTTTCTCAAGCAAGCGCATTTTACCTTCCCTGCAGTTTTTCCATTGATAAAAAAGTTGCCATCTTTTAATCACTCAAAGCTTATATCGCCTATGGCTTTCTCTTCCCTTGCAAGATACAAGCTTTACTCTCTTTCACGTCGTCGTATCATACCATCAAACACCTTAACTACTAAACCACCTGTTACTCAAAAAAATGTCAAATAAAATTCAAGGGCCTAAATTTCATAGTGGTGGAATTTGGGGGCTCAAATCTAATCTAACTAGTTTAGCAAGTAAAAGGGCACATTCAAGTTCAAATCTTGGGCATGCCCAGGTGAGGTTTTTCCATGGAGGACCATCTTATTATACTAACCAACTTGGATGTTACTTGATTAGCAAAGGTAAGTGGGGTTTATGGGTTTGGAGACATAGGGTGAATGTTGCTATAGTGGGTTCTTGTGTCTTAGTATCTCTTTGTCTTGGAAATTTGGAGACTGTTCCTTACACTAAAAGAATGCATTTTGTTCCATCAAGTGATATGTGGTTGATATTTGGTTGTCAAAGAAGGAGTTTGATAATTGCAAATCTGAGTATAAGAGCTTTATTCTCCCTAGAGAAAACCCGGTTGGTCGACGTATTTACAAGATATCAAAGGATATAATGGATGCATTGCACAAGGATTTACAGCTTGAGAAGGGAAGTATGGCATTGAGCTATGCATCAACGTCGAGACCTACTAAGGCGAAAATGGAACGAAAGAAGAAACCTTGGCATGTCAGGAGACTTGAGAGAAAGCTTGGGAAACATCATTTGGATGGGATGCATTGGGAAGTAGTGGTGGTTGATATGCCTACGGTCAATGCCTTTTGCCTTCCTAATGGCAAGATTGTGGTTTTCACTGGGTTGCTCAAGATTTGCAAATCTGATAATGACATAGCAACTATCATTGGTCATGAGGTTTCGAAATTGCTCTTATTTAGTTATTTATAGCACATTCCTTGGTTGGATTTCATAATGAAACAATGGAATTAACGTTTTTGTTTATTTTTCTTTCTTATTTCCTGTCAGATACCAAATTAATTTTGGTTGGGTTCATTTATTTAGGTTGGGCATGTTGTAGCAAGACATGTATCAGAGAGGCTGATGATGATTATCTGGCTTTTGACAATCATAATGACTCTTTCTCAAGTAATCCCTTTGGATAGTGAGGTCTACAAAACATTGGTAGAAAATGTGCAGAAGTTTCTCATAGAGTATCCTCTCTCCAGAAGGTATATATCTTACTTCTAGCTTTTTTTTTTTTTTTTTTTGACAGATAACTTCTAGCTTTTATGATTAGTGTGAACCTTGGAACTGGACATATGAGAACACAGATCATATATGTTCACTAAGATTGATCATAAGGCATGTGGTGTTAGAGTTTCTATTCAGAAGTAAGCTTTTTGATTGTTTCACCACACCCTACACTGCACAATGCTCTTAAGGCAAATTCGATATTGTATCATAGACTAGCTGTGCTTACAGTAAAAAACTTTTGGGGTTGAGACTTTAGCCAGTAATACAGGTTGCTAAAATGAACAGTCATTCTTAAGAGAGGTCCACAGTACCCAAATATAAAAGTCTCTGTTTCTGGTGCTGGTTGCTGAAGCTCCAACTTAGTGCTAAGTGTAACTTTGGGCTTTTTTCCAATGGCCTCGGGTCTTGCAAAGGCCAGCTTGTGATGTACATTCGTTGAAATACATGAAAGCTTCATGTCTCAGTATCTCCTTAGCAAGGCACCACTAACTTTTGGCCAATTCATAAGATATTGGCATACCTTTGAGAAATTGAGAATGCTTCTTGAATAGGTGTTTGCAGGCAGCTACCGAAATGAACTGCAAAGAACACTTCCTAAAGACGTATTTGGTAATTCAACCTGCAGGTTAATACCGACTGATGATAAGTCACCTTCTAGTGTGCTGAAATGATTACCAGCAACTCTGTAGAGCTTGTTGGACCATGATTTCTAATATGTGAATTTTAGTCACAAAGCCTAGCACTGTAAAATGATGGTGGTACAGGCAAATCATTCAATAGTGAACAGGGTTCAGTGATGATAAGCAACATATTTCATCGAAGGCAAGATTTCAAAGTTCTATGGAAAGACCTAGTTAAATCATAGTAACTGGCAAAGGATTAACACTAAGAAGCTTTAAAGGTGTAAAATATGCTCAAGGCTTTTGGGAAAGATGGACCAAACAGCCATTCCTCTAATTTTCCTATCACAGCAAGCTATATATGGCTAAGAGCGGCTACTGCTTGTGCTTGCTAGCAAATGCATGTTCAAGTCAAGATAAATAGATTTATGGGCAGGCTTCTCTGGTGATTTTTTTTTTTCTTAGTTTCAAAGGGTAATGTCAAGAACTTGAGAAACTCGGTATGATTATTATGTCCATGTCTGACCACATATCAAGTCCATGCTTGTGTTAGGCATCTCCTTTGGTTCTAGTGATTATAGAGAGGATTGAACAGGAAGTTAACCATGTGAGATTTCACTATAATACAATAACACTGGACAATCTGCCCAAATAATGTAACAATCAACAAAAAAAAAAAAGTTTCCTGTTTCAAATATATGGGTTGAATGTTTCTCCTAGTTAGCTTAGTATGTGCATTGGCAGTGTAATCCTGCTAAAAGAACTTATATTTCGAAGCCTGTCGCGACAATGTCTTACGATTTCTGTTACAAGCAGCTTAAGCACCTTGGCAGATAGATGAATGATTAGCAGTTACATACTGTCACATTCTTTTCTACCGAGATTGTGACTGACTGGCCTCTTTATCGTGCTTGGGTACTCCAACTATCTTGTATACAGTGTTGTTTACCATTACTTACTTAATACCTGAATGTTGACTCCAAAGTAGAGTTCAAAATTGTTTACTAGTTTTGACAAAGTTATCCCCTTGATGCCTTGTATGGCCATTGTAATTTTTTGGGAAGAATTTATGCATCTAGTTGCTTCTGTGGAATCTGTGTGACCCCTCTGTCAACCTTTAGCTCTGGCCTTATTTAGGTTCACTACACTTTGAACCAACTTTACTGAACCAGAACTGGAACAACAAGCTCAACTACCCGAAACTACACCAAGTATTATTTGCTAGACATTTATCGTTTTATCCACATATACATAGAGAATAACTTCCTCTATTTTGTTTGGTTTACTAGGAGGGAAGCCGAAGCAGATCATATTGGGCTAATGTTGATGGCTTCAGCTGGGTACAACCCTCAAAAGGCACCAGATGTATACAAGAAGCTGGAAAGTAACACGAATGAATTTCTGTCAACCCACCCGTCAGGAAAGAGGAGAGCAGAGCTGTTAACAAAGAAGGAGATGATGCAGAAAGCAATGACAGTATACAACGAGGTCAAAGCAGGACATGAAGGCTAGCACTTCATTTAGCAGATATTCACTAACAATGCAAGAGTTACCATCAATTGAGAAAAGTCGATTGCTATAACAGTTGATTATGTTCTTTGATTTGATTAACAGTTCAGTAACATACCTAATCAATGAGAATAGGTCATTGTATTAAGGTTACTGATTACACAATGCACTTCATTTGTATATAATCTCCAGAAACCCCAAAATGGAGAAAGATAATGGTTCAAGCATATTATCAAACGTTTTTTTATAAGCAAACTTGTTCAACAATATGCTTACCTAATAAATAGAACCTTGCTATTCATATATGCTTTAATAAGTAAGAAATTATATTGTTTCTATTTCAGGCATATAGGATCAATACTCCTAGTATATGTATATGTCATCTTTGCGCTTGGGGCAATGACGCAGCTAGTGAGGTAATGACCGAGGCGCGTCAATTACTGGTTGATCAAACTAGTAAGAGTAATTGGTAAAGTATTTGGATGAGGTTATACTTTTTTTTTTGCTCGTGGATGAGGTTATACTTGATGACATGAATTTATACTCATTCACCGATTCACGAGAGGCGTTCATGCTTACTCGATGATTTGAATATGCAATAAGAATCTTACTCTAGTCCTACAGGGAAAAAAATGAACGAAAATCTGAAACCCAGAAAATAACGAAACACCGTAGAGCAAAAAGAAATATATTTCGTACCCTCAGAAAAAAAAAGGAGATATAAATTTTGTACCAAAAAAGAAAGGGTGTTAGAAATTAAAGAAGTAGGACCAGAATATCACAACAGATTCAACGAAAAATAAGGGAGGAGAGAGAGTTTTGCCTTTTCCCCAAAACTTGTGCTGCAATACAGTTCAGTGAGAGTAGCTAAGCTGATTAGGGAATTCCCGGCTTTCACTGTTGATTATTGAAGAAAAGTTGTCAATTTTTCCCCATTCAAAAGCTGATTGACAATGGCTTTCTCTTCCCTTGCAAGATCAAGGCTCTTCACCTTGTTCCACCATGGTCGAATCATTTCATCTAACACCTTAACTACAAAACCCACATCTCAAATTTCGAGAATTGGAGGGCCAAAATTTCATAGTGGTAGAATTTCTAGACTCACATTTAACCCAAATCTGTTACTAGTTAGTAAAGCAAGTAGAAGGGCACATTCAAGCTCAAATTTTGGGTATACCCAGATGAAGTTTTACCATGGAGGTGGACCTTATTATATAAACCAACTTAGAAATTACTATCTGATTAGCAAAGACAAGTTGGGGTCCTGGGTGAACCATATTATAAAAATGGAGGTGAAATTTCCCAACATGGTTTTGTTAGGCTCTCCATGTATTTACATGTTGTATAATGTCTGTAACACTTTAGTCTATGTGTTGGCAATTGGGAGATTATCCCTTACACCAAAAGGAAGCACTTTGTTCCATCAAGTGATGTGTTTGATATTTGGTTGTCAAAGGTTGTGTTTGAGGATTATGTCTTGGTTTGAGAGCTGTATTCTCCCTTATGATAACCCGGTTAGTCAGCGAGTTTATAATATATCTAACAATATTATAGGAGCATTCGAAAAGGATTTAGAGCTTGAGCAGGGAAGTATGACATTGAGCTATGCATCAACGTCGACGCCTGCTAGGGAGAAGTTAAAGAGGGAGAAGAAGCCTTGGCATGTTCGGAGACTTGAGAGAGAACTTGGGAAGCATCACTTAAATGGAATGCATTGGGATATACTTGTGGTTGATATGCCTGTTGTGGACAATTACGCCTTTAGCCTTACTGATGGCAAGATTGTGCTTTTCACAGGGTGTCTCAAGATATGCAAATCAGATGATGAATTAGCAGCACTCATTAGCCATGAGGTTCCAATTCAACTTACTAATTGCATAATTGGGCTTTCATATCCTATGGAAACAATGAATAAGCAAATTCAGATTCTTTTATTTCCTATTTCATGTTATATATTATGATAGCAAACTAACTTATGTTTGGGTTCATTTGGTTAGGTGGGACATATTGTTGCCAGACATGGATCAGAGAAACTGATGAGGACTCTTTGGTTTCTGATAAGATATATGATTCTTGCTAAATTAGAGATACTTACAGATAATGAGGCCTTCAAGAGATATATGGAAACAGTGAAGAAGCGGAATATTTGCATAGAAAAACAACTTATTGAAAGGTATTTCTTGATATTTGAACTTTTACTTTCTAGAGTCATTTACAGCATTTACTCTCTCTTAAAGAGAGAAATGTTACTTTCCCAACCATCTAAGTTTGGATTTCTTTGAGGTTCATCTTGAATTTGCTTGGGATTTCTTTGAGGTTCATCTTGAGTAGTTTGAAGGTGCCATGCTGGAGTTAAGTGACTGCATGGCAATAACTATTATGTCTGTTAGCTTGTCTTTGGTATTCTCTGAGTTAGAAATCATCTTGGGAATATTAAGCAGACTATCCATCTTACTTGTGACAGAATTCACTCGATACATCAAAGGTCATCCCTTTCTTTGTTTAAGTAATGATCTTCGTTCTGATCTTAGAATTGAAGCTTTTATGATGATGTGAACCATGGAACTGAACATTAATTTAGAGTGTAAACAGCAATGCTTGGGATGTATGTGACTTAGTAGATTCCTCGATACGAGAATTTTGAACTTACAGATTTGTCCTAAATATTGTCTTTTCCTGCTACTGTTCCTAGAATGATGAAGCATTTGGAACATGAAGTTTATATTCCGAAATAAGCTAAGTCTGATCTGTTTTGCCATACCACATACTGAAAGCAGCACTCCTAAGACAATTTTTTAACAAAAATTTAAATCAGTGAATTATTTTTTATAGTGAAAACATTTTTGGTGCTAAGAAGTGAGCCAAGAATTCAAATGTTTAATAAGCCACTTGTTCTTGGGAGAAGTTGACGGAGTTCAAACTTAAAACAGAAACGTCTCTGGTGTTGATTGGTGAAGCTCCAATCAGTGTTAAGTGGAATTTGGTGCTTGTTACTAACGATGTTGAGTCTGAGTAAGGCCAGCTTGTGATTAGGGTCTGTTCTCCCCAGCTTATTTCTGTTTATTTCAGCAAACTTCAACAAACTTCAGCAAACTTAAATAAAGTTAAATAAAGTTAAACAAAGTTCAACAAAGTTAAACAAACCAATATACAAGCTAGTTATAAAAAACACTTGAATCAACAAGATTCAACAAAAATAAACAAAGTTCAACGAAGTTCAACAAAGTTAAATAAAGTTCAACAAAAATAAATTTTCAGTAATAAATATAAACGTTTTTCAGTTGGGGAGAACAGACCCTTAGTCATATAAATGACTATGAGAGCTTATCTTGGTTTCTCCTTACCAAGGCTCAGCTCAACTTCTGCCATTCTATGTATATGGAACCCCTGGGATCCTTGGTAGGACAATTGTTTGAAACCTCATCAGACATTTCTCGACGTAGTTGAAGTGCTTTGGTAGATAGAGGTTGTGTATAATTCACCCTCAACTCTAGCACACTTGAAAGGGAATTGCCTTGTGATTTTTGTGAAGAATTTGTGCTATACTCCATCTGCTTCTGTGAAATATCTTATTCCTCTGTCAATCTTCTCAGCTCTGACCATTTTTAAGTTCCTCAAACCTTTACTGAGCTTCATGCATTAGCAATTTAGCGTTTTATCCTTTTAAAATATAGAATTAGAAAATGACTGGACTTTTTTTGTACTGTCTGTTAGGATGGAATTCGAAGCAGACCATATTGGGCAGCTATAGGCTTCAGCTGGTTACAACCCTCAAAAGGCACCAAAATTGTACGAAAACCTAAAAATTGAGGGCATGGATGAGTATTTTCTATCCTTAGCGCAGAGGAGAGCAGAGGTGCTAACTGAGAGGATACCGGAAGCAATGGCAATATACAACGAGGAAAAGCAGGACATGAAGACTAGCCCTTAGCATATCTTAGCTAACAATGCTAGAGTTATATTATCAACTGCAAATTCGATTGTTGTGAGTTGTGACTGTTGATCACATTGTTTGATTGACAAACAGTTCAGTAAAATACTTCATGAATAAGAATGAGTCAATGTTCTTAAGTATACAGATTACACAATATCGCTTTTGAGGCTTTGTTCGCAAAAGGCTTATAACCGGAAGCCCGCACCGGCCCATACCGTACCCACCTTTTGAGGCTTTGTTGTTAGATGTAAAAGAACATTTCCACAACGCCTACCAATATGTAGAAGAATATAATGGTTTATTTTGTAGCTACTGAATTAAAAGACCTTGCTCATGCATATGTATGAAACAGTTTCAAAAGCAAAACCTGTTGAGCACTATGCTTTCGTACCATACAAAAATTTACCATAGTCAATAATGCTCTTTACTTCTTTTTCGTAGTTTGAAAGGTAATGTCAAGAACTTGAGAAAATGGGGATGATTATGTCCATCTCTCATCTCTGACCACTTATCATGTCCATGTTTCCGTTAGGACATCTCCTTTGGTTCTAGTTATCATTCAGAGGAAGTCAATCATGTGAGATTTTACTAATTACACTTTTGTCGTCAAAATTGTTATTTTTAGGACAAAAATTTTTGTTACATTTTGAATAAAAAAGAGTTTACTTTTAACAATGACATATACTGTACTTATTTTATTGAGTAATTGTATGAGAGACCCCAACAATTTGAATTTAAATTATAGAGTAGTTGCACCAAACTCACATGATCAATCTACCCCTTCTTTTTTTGGGTACTAGTCAGCCTAACCTTTTTGCCCAAACTTGTGCTACAAAACAACTGAAGAGAGAGAAGCTTGAACTGATTAATGTGAATTGTTTCATATTTGATTATTGAAGAAAAGTTGTCAAATTTCTGTCATTCAAAACCTGATTGATAATGGCTTCCTCTTCTCTTACAATATCAGGGCTCTTCAGTTCACCTTGTTCCCTCATGGTCGAATCATTTCAACAAACACCTTAACTACAAAACCCACATCTCAAATTTCGAGAATTGGAGGGCCTAAATTTCATAGTGGTAGAATTTCTGGACTCACATTTAACCCAAATTTGCTACTAGTTAGTACAGCAAGTAGAAGGACACATTCAAGCTCAAATTTTGGGTATACCCAGATGAAGTTTTACCATGGAGGTGGACCTTATTATATGAACAAACTTAGAAATTACTGGCTGATTAACAAAGACAAGTTGGGGCTTTGGGTGAAACGTACAATGGGTTACCTTCTCTTAGGCTCTCTCTATACTTTAATCTATGTCTGTCTTGGCCATTTGGAGACTATCCCTTACACCAAAAGGAAGCACTTTGTTCCATCAAGTGATTTTTGTGATATTAGGAGTTTGAAGCTAAGAAATCTGAGTATGAGAGCCTTATTCTCCCTCAAGAAAACCCGGTTAGTCGACGTATATACAACATATCCAGTGATATAAATGAGGGCATTGCAAAAGGATTTACAGCTTGAGAAGGGAACTATGGCATTGAGCTATGCATCAACGTCGGAACCTACTAAGGAGAAATTGGAAAGAGAGAAGAAACCTATTGGCATGTCAGGAGATTAGAGAGAAAGCTTGGGAAACTTCACTTGGATGGGATGCATTGGGAAGTAGTGGTTGTTGATATGCCTAGTGTGGAGAGTGCCTTTAGCCTTAGTAATGGCAAGATTGTGGTTTTCACTGGGTTGCTCAATACATGCAAATCTGATGATGAATTAGCAACAGTCATTAGCCATGAGGTGGTTCCAAATTCATCTTACTAAATTGCATAATTGGGCTTATATCTCCTATGGAAACAATGAATGGAATAAGTGATTTTGGTTCCTTTTCTTTCTTATTTCTTGTTATAGTAAAATAACCAAACTAAATCCTCTTTGGGTTCATTTGTTAGGTGGGGCATGTTGTAGCCAGACATGGATCAGAGGAAGTGATGAAGGTTCTCTGGTTTTTGATAAAAAAATATTCCTATTATACATGCTAAATCAGAGATAAATTTTGAGGTGACCTTCAAGAGATATATGGAAAGAGAGCAGAAGGGAAGTGTTTTTGAAAGGTAATTAATACTTGATATTTGAACTTCCTAGAGTCAATTTACAGTATTTACTTTCTCTTAAGAGCATGATGTTACTTTCCCTAGCATTTAATTTGTTGGATTTCTTTGAGATTCATGTTGAGTTTGCTTGGGATAGATTGCAATTTAGCCCATTAAGAACTAGTTTAAAGGTGGCATGCTGGAGTTAGTCACTACATGGCAATAACTATTTTGTCTGGTAGCTTGTCTTTTGTGTTCTCTGTTAGAAATCATCCTTGGGCATATTAAAGATTATCCATCTTTTTTGTCATAGAATTCACTTGATATATCAAAGGTCATCGATAACCTTTCTTGCTTTAAGTAAAAATCTTCGTTCTGATCTGTCAGAATGGGTCCTGTTACTTCTTAAATTGAAGCTTTTATGATTAATGTGAACCTTGGAACTCACCATTAATTTAAAGTGTACCCAGCAATGCTTGGGATGTCACTTAGTAGATTCCAATATGAAAATTTTGAACCTACTAATTTGTCATAAAAATTGTCTTCTCCTGAACTACAGTTCCTAGAATGATGAAGCATATGGCACTTGAAGTTTATATTCCGATATAAGCTAGGTCTGGTCTGTTTTACCACACCACATACTGTATTGATGCGTAGGGAGAGCAGAGGACACCACACCACCACCACAAACTGTGAACAGCGCTCTTAAGGCGACTTTATTATATTTTTAGAAACATCATATCAGTGAATGACTATTTATAGTAAAAACACATTTGGTGCTAAGAGTGAGCCAGGAGACAGGAGTTCAAATGTTGAATATGCCACGTGTTCTTAGGAGAAGTAGACGGATTTCAAACTTACAATAGAAAAGTCTCTGGTGTTGATTGGTGCGCTCCAATCAGAGTTGAGTGGAATTTGGTGCTTGTCACTAATGATGTTAAGTCTGACTAAGGCCAGCTTGTGATTACTCAAATATATGACAGCTTCTTATTTTGGTTTCTCCTTAGCAACACTCTACTCAACTTCTTCAACTCTAGGTATATGGAGCCAAACCACTGGGATCCTTGGTAGGACAATGTTTGAAACCTCATCAGACATATCTCGATGTAGTGGAAGTGCTTTCGTAGATAGGGGTTGTGTATTAATAATCACCCTCAACTCTAGCACACTTGGAAGGAATTGCCTGTGCAGGTAGCTACCAATATATATTGCAAAGCACACTTAGAGAATATATTTGAACCCTGATCTTCAATGTGACATATTTGACGATATTCATTGATTCTTCTGGGCACGAACTTCGCGTTCAAGTGGCTCCAAAGATGGATTGTTAGTGAAAGGGGTAAGAAATGGGACAATCAACTCAGGAACCTCCATTCCATTGTCAATTATTGTACATAAGGAGGTCATAGGAAGAAGAGTTGTACTCGTTCTTAATGAACATTTTCAACTGGAATGTGAAATAGTTTGGTAATTGTGTAGAGTTTTTTTCATTATAAATTTTTGGGATGTGCGGGTGAAGGATTGGAGGGAGCCACCTCCTTTGGGGGCTTCGGGAGGGGTGGTCCATTTAGGCATCAGGAGTGTGGTTCTCTTATTGAGTTGAGTGCTGATCGTCGGGGACTAATATTATCTGCAATGTGGGGGAACGCCTTGGGAATTCAGATAATTTGGCGCATTTGAGGGATTTGACATGTTTATCAGGAATTGCAAATTGCATGATCTTCCTTTAGAAAATGGACAGTTCACATAGAGCTTGGACAGCAAAATGCTTCTTCCACAGTCAACTGGTTATTGTTGACTAATGCAATTGAAGAAGAATTCTTGTTATTGACACGAGATGTTTTCACGACCTTGTTCAAATCATATATCCTATGAAAATGGAACAGTACATGCGGTCATGATTAATTGGAGGAAAAGGACCTTGAAAAGCTCCAAAGGTGTAGATTGCTTTTGTAGGCTTGTGGGAAAACATAGACCAAATGGCCATTCCTCGATACTTGTATAGCAAGCTAGATTTGTTTAATAGTGTATACTGCTTACTAGAGCCATACATACCCATGTTCAAGTCGAGATGAAGAGGTTCAAGGTGTAGGCTTTGCTGGTGAATTATTTTTTATTTTTTATTTTTATCCTTTCATACACATTTTGTTCCTAGGGTATTGTCAAGGACTTCCGAAACTGGGAATGAAATGAATATCTGTGCATATCTGACAAAGACTCTAGTCAATATTCTGCTTGAACATCTTCTGTATTAGTTTATACAATGGATTAATGAAGGGGAAGTCAATTATGTGGAGATTTCAGACATTTCACTAAAGTACAAACCATTGTGGACAATCTGCATGCCCAAATA